>CP106971.1:8122792-9442092 GCA_025722995.1 Phytophthora agathidicida
GCAACAGATTGATCGTCTTGCCCTTGCCTTCCTTAGTCCTCGCAAACTTATCAGTGTCAATGCGTAGTCGCTTCACGGGGCCCGTGTGCACGATGATGTTGACACCAAGCAGTCTGGAAGCCGCAACAAGCTCGGGGTGGCCACCCCACGCGCCTGCTTCACGAAGTCTCGCGCAGTACTCGACGACCCCTTCACCAGCCACGAACGGCTCGAAGAAGGCGCGTTCAAGGTTAATGAAGTCCACGAGACGGCGACGCAGCTCCAAGTGGCGTCGCTCGTGTCCGTACAGCTGATCGCTCAGCGCCCGAAAGAGACAATTGCCGTCCTTGCGGATCGGCGCCACCTCCCACCCGAGACGCAGATATTGGCGCTTGTACTGGTCGTCGGTGGTCCAGTTGGCGTCTCGGGACGTGACGCTGCTGTCCACGACGAACGAGTTGTCATAGGTCACACGAGGCGCATACGCCTCGGCGCCGGCGAACTGGCGATGAGCTCGCTGTGCTGCGAGGCGCTGGCTGTTGGAACGAGTCCTGCTTGTACCGCGGTCGCGGTTGCGCGCGTGAGTCCGAAGCCACGTGAGCGACATCACGGTGTTCACGCTAGCCAAGTGTGCGTTGGGCGCCACCTTTGACACGTGTATGTACTCGCCGCAACTCGGTTGCAGTCGAGCACGGTAGTCGGGGAATGAGCCGAGGGCACGCCCGTCCACGAGGAGAGACCGAGAGAGCGAGCGCTTTTTTGGCGTGGAAAGCCCGGACGCACGGCGGACCAACTGCAAAAAGGCCACGCAGCGATGGCGAGACCAAGCGATGCCCGGAGGAGACCACAAGCGCGCTGCGGAGGACAAGTTGCACCAGTCAACCGCGATTGACAACGAAGAGTTCAGCGCATAACCTCTGAAAGTGCATTCTGAAATATCTGTGATAACAGTTTCATCGGAAATACGAGGTCCATCGAAATACATTTTGGTTAATATGTCGAAAGGTCGTGTATAGAGTTTTACAGTTGCATTTCATAATTGAACTGGCTACTGTAGCAGATTCTCTCCAAGAGATACGATCCGCGATCTGCTTGCCGCCGATGCCGCCGCTGGTCAACAACAACCAACGCCGACGACTGAAATGCATTCGAGAACCCGGCGCTCCTTTGTTTCCCATGCCCTCCTCCACTTCCTTAGGCTATCCTTTTAGTGTGCTTCCTTTCACACCGAAACAAAGCTCGGTGTTCACATGCACCGGTGACCAAGTGCCTGTCTTCGCTGCAAAAAAGCATTGCCGATGCTGGCCGCTCAGCTTCGATAAAGGAGCGTGGGCTAACGTTCACGCTGTGGAACTCGACACCTCGAGCAGGCAGGTCGGGTTACTTACGTCAGGGTAATTGTGCGTGATTCCGCCCCATCGATCGGTCGACCTTCGCGGAGGAGAATGTCGCGTTGCAGTATGCAAAGAGTACCCCATTTGCTGCTCTGGCGCAGAGCTGGTAACAGGCCAAACACCCTGCTGCCACGACACCACATCGCGGACGTGTGTGAACTCTGCCTAATTCTTTTTGAGGGTGAGATCACTAAGCAAACGGCGTCAAAAGCTGCAACAACAGAGTCCGATCCTGACTTCCACCTGGCGCCAAATCGAAAAATACTGCCCATGTGCACATTCACTACGTGTTGTGAGCATGGTTCGCTGTACTGGCAAAATCCAGATGCATGCCTGGCACAAGTGCAGTGACAGCCATAAATGAACAGATCCGCGCGATCGACAGAGAGAGCGATGCAGAGTCGCCGTGTCAATGCAAGGGACACGCACAGTGTATTCTACTTCTTGCTCGGTTTGCTTACAGCTCACTCGATGCCGTACCAACATGAACAATAGTTTTTTGCCTCGTCTGAAATCTCGAGTACAATGTAGGACGAGGCTGCGATCGCTTAACCGCGGAGGCAAATTGCGTCACAGCTTACCGCACTTCAGGGCCAGAAAGAATCAAGAGCGTTATCGCTGGGTCACGCTTAAAAGCAAAGGAGCGAGGAAACACCGCTGTTGAGACCGAAGAAATCCTTACATCGCCGGAAACTATTCGTCAAGAGTTATTCTTTCGTGACAACGACAACGGACAGGGCAACCATTACACTGAGATTGCGGGCTGGGAGGTCGGGACAGCAAAAGAGGCACCGCACAGCGAAAGCTGCAAACCCGGACGTAGGAGGTAGCTCGCTTCTACGACGGGAGGGAACACGTAGTAGATCCGGCAGTTAATTCTTTCTTAAGCATTGCAGTCTGCACACTCTCCGCAGATTGCACCTCTCGATTGCTCCTTGGCACCGACTCTTGGGGGGAACAAATGAATGTGACTGGTTTAGCACCCCAGCACAACCAAAGCAGAACCGTTCTGGCAAGCTCAACAACTCGGGTGTTGTTAGCTAGGCTAGGACTGTTAAGTGACAACAATGTACCGAACTGAAAACTGAAAAGCTCAGCGACTGGGCGGCTGGGCGCTTCATTTCAACTTGCGTTTTCTTATGGTTAAGCAGCACGCTAACACCTTTGAATGCTCCTCCACTTCCAACCGAGAATGAAACACAATTCAGCGATAGAGTGCCGAGCCAATTTTTAACGCTTAACGCTGAGTTCTTCTTTTCTGGCGGAGTTCACCCAATTTCGTTTCGTTCGTTCATGGGGGACAATAAATTGCGTCAGTGCTCGGGCATTGGTAGCGATGAAGACGTCCTGCCACGGGCGCGTAGCTGGTTCTGTGTTTGACTCCTCGGCGACTGCGGGACGGCATCGAAAATTACGACAGCACTTCTTTACAAGTATAGTTCTTGGGTGCCGGCTTTACGACTGACTGCTTTGATACTGGGGGGGAGCCACCGAGTTCTTTGCGGTGCGAGAGGTTTATGAAAGAGCTGCGTGTAATCTCGATGTAGGCCACAGCGGCATGGTAACCGTAGCAGAAGGCAGGCCTTCAAGTGGAAGCAATGCTTTTCCTCGCTGCCCTCGTAGTTGCCGGCCAGCACAACCGCTTGGCACCTCAATCAGCTTCCTCTGTCTGCAAGGGCCCTTCTAGCTCTAGCTAAAGCAACGCAACAGCTAAGCAGAGCGCATATCGAGTTACCAAACGAGTTCAGCACGAACTTAAAACTCGTACATGCATTTTGCTTTGTTGTTGAAGATACACGTTGTGATATCCCAAAACGTATCCCGAAAAATGTTATCCCAAAAACATATCCCAAAAATGAATCCTAACAGTTGGTTCAAGTGAACTTGACTCGTTACCACGACGACACATTCCTATATACCAAACTCGCTTGTGTTCACTGCCTCGCGATCATTCTTTCGAACGCGGCAGTTTACTTGGCGTTGTTGTCGGGACGCACCGTGCCGACCGTCTCCTGCTGCTGTTGCTGGCGCTGCAGTTCGTCCGCGCTCTTGACGAGGTGGATGTCATCCATCTTGTATTGGCACACGGGCTTATACGGGCCGTTGCCCAGGATGAGGGGCTTCTCGCCCTTTTGCACACCGACCGAGCGACTGCACTCGGTGTAGTTCTCGGCACCCGGCTTCACGAAGATGTTTTTCAGGGTAGCCTCGTCACCGAAATTCTCGTTCATCATAACGATACTCACGTTCGGGTCCACACGCTGCGCTTGAATTACCTGGAGATCGGCATATATGTTGCGGAGCTTGAGGAAGCGCTGGGCGGGGTTGTTCTTGCACGAGCCGCAAGCGCGGTACAGCTTACCGAAGTCCTGCGCGAAGAAGCCGTCGATGATGACCGTACCGAGGCCGTTGTGCTGGACGATCTTGTCGTCTGCGTAGCGAGCACCGCCACCGAGAACCTTCGACACGCTGGAGGCGGTTCCGCCCTTGATGCTGAGCGCGTCCTCGCACACGTCGTCCCACCACACGTTCTGAACGATGCAGTCGTTCTCGTCGCAGTGGACACCCTCCATTTGGTCCTTGCCAATGATCGCGTTCTTGAGCATAGCACCCGCTTCAAGCTGGAACACCGCCGTGGAGTTGCCACTCTCCTCCTGCCCCTTGCAAGTGAGGTTGGCACGGTTGAAAGTCTGCATCTTACCGTCGTACACTTCGCCCGCCTTGATCCTGTACACCTTGTCGAAGACGACATTGCCCTTGCTAGTAGGCCACGAGCCATCGGGCACGGCGCGACCGGCGACCATCGTGGCGGCGAGCACGAGGGCAGCGACTGAGCTCAGGGTTTGAAGCATCGGATGCAGGGTAGTTTTTGAGGCTGCTGGAAAGCTGCAAAATGAAAAGTGAACTGCTGGAAGTATTGCGGGCAATAATTTGATGCTGGTGGTCACCACGCGAGCTGTGCACACAGCACGTTGGGTCGTTAGGGTACAGGCACGCGATGGTGTTGACCATCTGCTGCTCGAGCCATGAACTTCCCAGTCCGATGCCACCAATTTAGCGTGATGCAAATCTGCCCTCCACCTAACGTCAACCACAGGGGAGATGTTCCTCGATTGCAATCCATTAGTACGCAGGGTAGGCTATCCGACAAGCTACAAAAGTCGCATTGGCTTGACAGCGTTGCTGTATGAGCAGATCAACATGCTGATCTCGTGGATGTGCTTTTTGGCGATCGACGAGCGGGCGTGCAGCGAGTAGAATTTTGTCTTGTCCTAAGGTTGGTTCAAGGCGAGGCTAATACTATCGGCAACGCTGTACTCATCTAAAAACTTGTTCGAGGCTTGACTCAAGCGCGCAGCATGCTGCAGACTTTGTGCTCTCTGGACGCGAGTAGATCCATCGATTGTATCTTCAACATCATGTGATCCTGAAGAAAAAATCGTTTACGAACAGCGAACAGCGTAAAGCAATCTCTTTGGCAAAGGAGCTTCATCCTGTCTATAAGCTTACTGTTACCAACGTAGTACTTATAACGAACGCCGTACATGTGCATGTATGTGTTTGGAGAACAATTCAAAAAGTTGTTGATCCATTTAGCAAATTCGTGCAATGACAACAGTGCTGGGCAGCGCTGCCATTGCGATCTACAAGATGTCTTTTTAGTAAGTTAATTTGTAATGTCAAATTAATGGATCCTTGGATTTGCACATTTGCATGTTGATGGATGTTAGACATTGAACACCTTAGTGACCCCCGGGTTGACAAAATCCCACCTGACAGCACCTTTGAGTCAGCATTCCATCTTCACGCTCGGGTCTTCTTTCCCCTCGCGCATCCTGCTCAAAACAAGCAGTGTTTCTCATCTTGCTGTTCCTGTTGTTCCTGCTGCTTTTCATCGCTCTGGACAATGTGGACGTCGCTGAGCGAGTATTGGCACACCGAGTAGTTGGGCCCAATGCTTAAAACCACTGGTTTCGCGCCACTCACATTCACGCCGTAGCCCGAGGCACACTCCGTGAATTTCGTCGTGGTCGGCTTCACGTAGATGTTGCGCAAGACGGCTTGATCTCCGAAGTTTCCGTTCATCATCACGATGCTCACGTTCTTACCCCTGCGGTTGGAGTGGATGACCTCTAGGTCCACATAGACATTGGTCACGTTCAGGAAACGCTGGCGAGGATTGCTCTTGCAGTTACCGCACGAGCGGTACAGCTTACCAAAGTCCTGCGCGAAGAACCCGTCCACTACAGCCATGCCGTATCCATTGTGCTGGATCACCTTGTCGTCTGCATAACGAGCACCTCCACCGATAACCCTGGAAACGCTGGAGGCATTCCCGCCCTTGATACTCAGAGCGTCTTCGCACACGTCCTCCCACCACACGTTTTCGATCGTGCAGTCCGACATTTCGCAGTGGACACCCTCCATTGGTTCGTGCCGATAATGGCGTTCTTGAGCGTACCACCAGGCTGGACTTCGAAGACGGCAGTCGAGAAGTTGCTCTCAGTCTGTTCGAGGCACGTAATATCCGAGCGGTCATACGTCTTCATGCCGCCGTCGAAGACCTCGCCCGACTTCACCACGTACACCTCGGAGAAGTTGACGTTTCCTAGACTTGTAGGCCAGGAGCCGTCGGAGACGGGAGCACCGAACGTGATTGAGGCGACGAGCGCGAAGGCGGCAGTAGATCCGAGACACTGGAGCATGGCTGGCGTAGAATTCAGGTATTGGTGCTGGAAGGTGCTACGAAAACTGGAAATCGAGAAGTGAGGGATGCCTCTTTGCTTCTTGCTTCGGACGTTCGAGCATGACACCTATCGAGCGAGATAGATAGATACTTCAGTATTATGTTGGCCCTGTTGTAGCATTGGCTAGGAGAAGGAAGCTTACGGAACAGTGTTCGCAATCGCAAGCGGTTAATTGAAGTGTGAAGCTTGTTTGTGGGTAAGCCAAGGTACGGGCAGTACGTGTCTGGTGGTCATCTACGCGCGCCTCTTTTGGATGAAGTTCGCTGCTCAGAGGACGTTTGCCTTTCGCTTCATTGCCTAGAGACGACAGCTCCTTCTTGACGTGTGCCGCCGTTCGAGCGACCATCACTCTTGCAATGACTCATTTCTTTGGCTAAGGACATGCAGTGTATTCGCTCCCACTTCCGCCGCCGCCGCAGCAGAAGAAATGCGACCTCACGAACCGCTGTAGCCATCTCTCGCTGTCGTCGCTACAACGGACTTGCCGCCAGCAGATCAGCTCGAGGCGCAGCATCAGGCCGCTGTGTTGCTAGGGGAAGGCCTCTCTGTGACGAGAGAGGCGGGGCGACATACTCCGCCCCACTGTGTTCCCGCACGTCATCCCTCCTCGCACGACACACAGAAGGCGAGAACTCCAAATTGGTCCGCTTGACTTGGCGTTTGTATACTGTGGGGTCTGACTTTCGCCTCAAAACTCGAACTCCTTCACGTCGACCACAGGTTATTAGCGCGGCAGCGTTCGGTTGTCCGCCCCCGTCTCCTCCCTCTCGACCCCCCCCCCCCTCCCTTCGCGCCGCACCACCCACGCAGTCGTAGCGCTCGCCTCCGTTTTCTGCACGTTCAAACCAAACTCCGAAGCGGTCGAGACCCATCACTACACTAGCGTTTTGGCGTAAAGTTGCGCATTTTGTTCCTTGCGACGGAGAGCGGCCAATTGGAGACAGGAAGCGGCGTCGCAGTAAACAGTAACAGTTATCGACGGATCCGCTTATAGTAAGCGCAAAGAGTCTTTTGCGCTGCAACGTTCAAGCCGACAGAGAAGAAGAAGATGGTGATGCGTCACGACAGCAGCAGTGCAATGGTGCGCACGCAGCAGGACCCGGCTCCCATAGTCACGCGCGCGCCTCCGAAGCGCGTCTTCTCCTTCAAAGACGCTGTGGTGCGGTCTGCACCAGCGTCGGCGGCGACGTCGGCATCGACGTCGACGTCTCTCCCGTTGAAAGACCAGCAGAAGACGCCGGCGCCGACGCGTACGATCCGCTCTCGTAGCATCACCAAGATCGTGGAGAGCTCGAGCTTTAAGAAGCGCTGCGAGGCGCTCAAGTCGCACCAAGGACACAACCACCACCATGACAAGAGTGGGGACATGGCAAGTACAAGTTCAGAGACGACGTCGTCGTCGTCCAAGAAACCGACAGCGTTGGAGGAACTGTGCGAGCGGGAGAGCTTTAAAGGACGGAAACGGATCGGACGCTCGACGTCGAGCTGCTCTGCTTCTTCAGCTGCTTCGTCTCCAATGAGGAAAGCGAACTCGTCGTCGGAAAAAGACGATGGGGCAAGCCAGGGGGGAGCTGTGAGCCCACGACTGCGGGCAGTGTCAAATGACCGAGTGCTCCTGCGACGAGCTTCGTTGCCAGCAGGAGCCCCTTCCGATTCAGATACTCAAGAATCGAGTTCCAGTTCGTCGTGTGACAGCAGCCCTATGAAGCCAGCTAAGAGCGCTAATTCGGCCAAGAATACGGAAAAGAAAGAGCGCACGAGGTGTACATCCAACTCGGCGGTCTCCTCTCAGCCGCGAGGTCCCAATGGCGCGGTCTCTCCTCCGTCTACTGACCAGGAAGTTGTTTGCTCAGAGGAAAGTGAATTGTCGCATGACCTGGCCATTAGGTGTTCTACTACTAACAGTAGACAGCACTCGCGGAAAGTATTCGACAGTGACGACGACTTTTTGGACTGCGACGATACCAACAGCGAGTCTACTGCCGAGTCGTCGTGTCCGAGTCCTCGCCATAGTCCGCTTTCTCACTTTGGCTCGCACCGTCGTAGTGACCTGAATGAGATGGAGGCGTGTCAAGAACACGATGAATTGGAGAGTATGCTGTCGAACTGCGCGGAAGAGGATGAAGAAGCGTACATGCTATTGGACCGGATCAGCAACTTGTCGGCGGAGTTTGTGGCTAACCGCGAATATGAAGAGTCGAACGCTCTGTCGTGGTCGGTGCAGCATGCAGCTCAGCAAGGTGCGATTTCCACGCAGCTGCAGCAGAATCTGTTTGCAAATATCTGTGAGGGATTTCTCGACGAAGCTCGAGACGTGCTGTACCACAAGTGTCACTTGGTGCCAGCAGTGGGTAGTGTTATGGAGAGTCCGATGCAGCCGATGATGGACCCAGGTGCCTTGCAGTCGTTCGTTGACTATGTGGATGAAATCTCGCCTACGGATGCGCCTGTGGCCCGTATGCACAAGTTGCAAGTGCTAAAACAGCTATCGGACTTGTTGACGAAGTGGGTGAAAATGGTCGGACGCGAGCGTGAGTTGAGCGAAGAGCACATTACTCTGACGAAGGGGTCTCTCTTCCTTGCTGGCTCCTATCGTCTTGGTTTGGATGATCCCAACTCGGATATCGACGCTGTATGTGTGGCGCCTTGGCACGTGACCCACGACGACTTCTTTGGTTCATTCTGTCGTATGCTGGAACAGACACCGGGGGTATCTCATCTGGCGCCTGTGCCGAATGCCTATGTACCGCTCATTTCGTTATCGTTCTTGGGAGTAAGGATGGATCTACTTTTTGCGCGTTTGCCTGTGTCGAGTGTGGAACCCAACCAGAACATTGATTCAGATCACATGCTAGTTGGGGTGCATGAAACCTCAATGAAGGCTCTAAACGCTCCCCGTGTGAGCTCCATGCTGCTGTGCTTGGTACCAAAGCGTCGTGAATACCGGATAGTGTTGCGAGCCGTGCGTGCGTGGGCACGACGACGCGGAATCTACTCGGCCAAGCTGGGCTACTTGGGTGGCATTAGCTGGGCTATCCTAGTTGCCTTTGTGTGCCAGCTGTACCCGAACGCGGACCCCGCGAAGATCTTTGTGCGGTTCTTTCAGGTGCTCTCGGAGTGGCAGTGGCCGCAGCCTGTCATGCTGAACATGATCTACGATGCTGGGCTTGGATTCGACATGTGGGATCCCCGTCAGAGTGTGTTTGATCGATCGCACATCATGCCAATTATCACGCCAGCGTACCCCCACATGAACTCTTCTGTTCAAGTATCGCAGCCAACGTTCTCTGTCATTTACGAAGAGCTGTGGCGCGCTCGATACTTGGCTGAGATCGCTGTTGGTATTTCCAAGCCGTTCCCTACGGCTGCACCGTCACCAGAGAGCTCAGAAGCTGACTTGAAGGCGGCGGTGGTGTGTATGGCTACGTCGATGCCCTCTTTCGACCAACCGCTCAATGCAGTTCAATCGACCGGAGGTGGCATGGAAAATGTTCAACCTGTCGGCGAAGCAGGTGCATGGGACAAGCTATTCCAGCCGTCGAACTTCTTCATCCGGTACAGTTCGTACATGGTGTTTAATTTCCAGGCGGACTCTGAAAGTGCGATGCACAAGTGGGGAAAGTTTGTTCAGTCACGGCTTCGGAAGCTTGTAGACAATCTTCACCACATGTCGCCAGTCACGAGAGTGCACGCATTCCCGCGTTATTTCCCCCACACGTGCGATGTCGAGCGGCAGGGTCCGGGATCATGCATGTTCATCGGTATTGAGTTCCACTACCGTCGACAACAGACCATTCAGCCCAAGGATGACCCGGAGGTGAAGAAGACGTTGGAGCAAACTATTCGATTCTTCTTGGCGACGGACTTGCAGCAAATGGAGGACAAACAACCAGACATGACAGCTGATGCCAAGGTGATGAGCTGGGAAGAGCTACCTGATTTCGTCTTCAGGCTAGGTCGCAATAACGCCGATCTGGAGCGTGCGAAGTATACATGCGACCTGGAAAAGATGGGGTTCTCGCAGAGCAATACTCCGTCCTTCCGTCCGCCGTACTACGTTAACAGCTACAACCGCAACGGCAAGTGGCGAAGTGGTGGTCCGCGCAAGTACGCGGGGGGCCAGCGGAAGCAGTGCCGTGATTTTCGCAACGCGCCACGATCATATCCAGGCACGCAAGCTGGGTGAAGGAAAGGAGAACGACCTTGTTGTTCTCTATATACGGTGGTGGTGAATCGCTGGCGACGTACACATGTACGTATTTACGAGCTCGCGCTACGACGAATGTTTAGTAGTCAGATTGTAGATCGAAATTGGCGTCCACGTGTGGCGACTACAAGAAAGCGAAACGGGTGATAGTCGCGCGATAACGTGACTACAAGAGGAGGAAAACCACAACGGCCTGCACAAGAGCTGCGTCCAATCAAGACCTAAAATCCGGCAAGTTCTGCGCGAACTACCTGATGCAGCCAGCCATCCCTGCGCTAGACAAGCCAAAGCAATCAAGAAAAAAAGGAGAAGAGGAAATATATATGAAAACTTCACAAATGAACATGGCGTGAAGGTAGTTTTTGAAACTTAACCCGCTGGTTGACGGGGAACCTCGCCCGTCATCATGACTACTTGCACGTACATTCATCACGAGAGGAACGGTCTCTCTCTGGATTGCTCGTTCTGTTGATCCTGCTGCTTTGCATCTCGTCTGCAAACTTTGCACTTGAGATACAGACTTTGTATCTGATCTTACTGATAGATTGACGACACCAACTGCAGTCAATTTCCCAGCAGGTCACTTGCAGTTCGACGCTCGAAATCGCTTCTGCTTGGTCTCCGTTGAAGTTGCCCTCAAGTATGCAAAAGACCGACAGATTTTACTCTCTGAAGATCGACTGAAGCAAGTCGAAGTTCGCTCGCCAGCGAAAGTATCAAGTTCACGGCGTCGCAAGACCGAAAGCCCAGGTGTTTATCCGGGGATGAACACGATCATCCGCCTCCTACACGCAAATTATGTAAACTACAGCAAGGCATGGGTCGGTGTGCATCGTGGAGAAGCTCCGCTTCTGGCTCTTCAATAGCAGCAGGATCGGTCAGGTTTGACGGTTTGCCACCCAAGGCTCATTTCTCAATTTCCTTTGCCGCGCTGAAGACCCTCCCACCAAAATTTTATCACCGACGAATCAAATATGAAGGTGATTCCGAGCGTCATGGCATTAGGTGCTTTTATCACCTCTCTCGTCTTCAACCCGCAGGCTGCTACGGTTCAAGTTGTTATGGAGGCGGAACCTGGCACCGAGCTGTTCGATCAGTTCCGCCCCGTGTATCACTTCATGGCTCGCGAGAAGTGGATGAACGACCCGTGCGCTCCGTACTATGACTCTGCCACCGGGCTGTACCACATGTTCTACCAGCTCAACCCGAACTCAACGATCTGGGGCAACATGACCTGGGGCCACGCCGTGTCCAAGGACCAGGTGACCTGGGAGGACTATCCGAATGCGCTTTATCCGTTCCAGGACAAGTGGGATAACCTCGGTGTTTTCTCGGGCTTCTCGATGGACAATGCCATTGACGGCAAGCACACCGTGTTCTACACTGGTGTCACCGCTCTCCCGATTTCGTGGAAGAAGGAATACCTGTTTGGTGAGCACGTCGTGTACGCCACTACGGACGATGGCGGCAAGACCTGGCAAAAGGGCAGCGAGCCACTCATTGAGCTACCGCCCAAGGGCCTGAATGTGACTGGCTGGCGCGACCCGATGCCTTTCCACTCGAAGTCACTCGACGCTCACTTCGGCTACGATGCTGCTAAGGGCAGCAACTATCTTTTGGTTGCTGGCGGTATCCATGAGGTCGGTCCCCGTATCTTCCTGTACCATGCCGAGGACTACGTGAACTGGGAGTACAAGGGTTACCTGCTCTCCCAGGAGAAGAACACGACGTTCTCCGAGTACAGCGGAAGCTGGGGTTTTAACTTCGAGACCACCATCTACCGTGAAATGACGGACGAGGATGGCGAGCTCCACAACGTGATGCTGTTCGCTGCCGAGGGCGACCCGAACCGATACCCGATGTGGGCCACGGGCTCCTTCTCCGGTGGTGGCTGCGGTGTCGAGACGGACGCCGAGGCTGGTCTGTTCAACCCTCTCATGGTCGGTGTATCGGACCGTAGTGATTGGTACGCCAACAGCATCTACACCGACAAGGACGGCAAGAACGTCCTGATCGGCTGGATCACTGAGGACAACAACTTCACCGCTGGACAACCGCAGGGATGGGACGGCATGCTTTCCGTTCCTCGTGAGGTCGGCATCACCATTCTGCGCAACGTCAACGACGTCGATGAGCACTTGGTCGGCAAGGGTGACTGGATCGTGTCCGACTCGAAGGACGTGTCGTGTGCGGACGGGTCCTCGAAGCAGAGCAAGACCATTAAGACGCTCGGAGTCAAACCGCTGAGCGACCTGCAGCTGCTGCGTAACGAGAACGCGCACGAGAAGGTGGCCAGCGTGTCGGTGAAGGGTTCGTCGCAGGTGCTGAACTCGACGGGTGCATCGTTTGAGCTGATCGCGGACGTGCCGGAGTTCGATCGTGGCAGCAAGGTTGGATTCGAGGTTCGCCGCAGCTCTGCTGGCGATGAGGTGACGACCATCGTGTACGACGACGCGGAGAAGAAGGTTATCATTGACCGCTCCAAGAGCTCGACCGCTGACTGCGCCGTGTTCAAGGACAACGACGTGAAGCCGATCTCCGAGTCGACGTGGGGGTACTTCTACCTGTACGACCTGTTCACGGGCGCTTCCAAGAGCGACGTGTGCGAGTCCACCCGCGAGAAGTTGAGCTTCCACGTGTTCGTGGACGTGTCTAGCGTGGAGGTGTTCGTGAACGGCCGCTTCGCGCTGTCGTCTCGTATTTACCCGTGCGCTGGCCAGACGAAGTCGGACGGCATTGCGTTGACGGCTTCGGGTAATGCTACGTTCGAGAATGTGCAGGTGTGGACGGAGCCCAAGCATGCTTGGGCCGAGACTCGCACGATGCCGACCTTCTAAGGTGCTTCGCAATGTTTTATTGAGCATACATAATCAAAACACGTAGTCGATTTTTTTGTTATTCCTCGAACTTCCATGTCTTGTCCATGCCGTTCTTCTTCTTCTTCTTCTTGCCGCATGCTTGCACACGATATTGACTGTTGAAGCGTTCGTGACAATGTTGGTCTAGCCATTTCGGTGCTTCTAAAATTTCTCTAGTAGCAGTGGTGAGTGAACTCATTTGGATGGGAATCTGATGACTTCAACTTGAGGTTGTCCGCCTTTCGAGCAAAGTTGTATCGCGATTTTTTGTTGATAAGAGTCAAAGCAAGCTATCAATTTGCATTGCGCTTTAATGCCTACTAGACGTTGTCTTTAACACTGCTACTTCAAGTAAATTTGTGTACTTGTTTCGAAAAGGCTGCGAGGATTGATGATAAGTCCACTTCAATAGCGGTCGCTTCAACCTGCGTGGATCCACAAAGCAAATTTTCACTGGTGGATCGCTTCAGCGGATGCGCCTTTGATTGTTGAAGATTGTAGTGCTCGAGTCGAAACTATCGTCCCGTGTTGGAGCTTTTGGATCGGATCAAAGCTTATCCATACCAGGAGGAGAGTCCGATGCCTGCTGCAAAGGTTACTTTTCTCAAGCCCCGTGTCGAAGCGTAGCACCGGTCGACAAAGGCCTGGCACAAGCAAATGCAATCAAGTGCGTCATGTGCTGGTCGTGAGGAGGATCAATCGTATGTTCGAGGGCTATGCCGGCTCTTGGGCTTGATCTCTTGATCTCGCTGCTTTGCAGGTGGCGGGGTGTCTTTGAAGCGCAGCTTGCACGTGCACATGTACGCTGCGGGCCCACGGCGCCAACTTGGTTGAAAAAAAAAATAGATGTTGATTTTTGTTGTGAAGTGGTTGCGGTGGGGTTCCCCTGCGACCAAGATACATCTGTGCTGCTCTCCTGTTATAGCGGTGCTAGCGCATGCTTGGCGCAATTTCAGGGAGCCTTGCGGTGCCTCTGCCAATTCAGCTGTTGGTGGGATGGCTGCTTGGTTGTTCACACCGCTTGAACTTATCATCTCCGATGTGTTATCAAATGACCTGTATAAGGGATTCTAATATCGCAGGTACCACATAATAAACAGGTTTTTTACACCATTCAGTAAGGTGCTTGTCAGCCGCACCGTTTGGCAATAGAGTATAGAAGGTCTTAGAACGTCTCAGCCAGATAGCAGCAAGCTGAAGTAAATCAAGTTCGACACGTTGCAAACCGTGCAGAACACGCACAAGGCTTGGGCCTTGTCAAGGGAACCGCAGCCACAGCATTGTTAACTCCAGGGTTGTGCCGCGCCAACTTCAAGTAAGACCTAGCGGAGCCCGTCGTGGCTGGCTCTTCCAAGGTGCAGTGCCAGTCGAGACAAGTCCATTCCACAATTCACTTCGCAGCGCCGAAGCTACTTCCCAAGTTCCAAGACCACCCGATCTTCTGAGACTTTACAAACCAATTATGAAGGTGTTCCCTAGCGTCATGGGCCTCGGCGCCTTTGTCACCGCCTTCGTCTTCAGCCCCGAGACCGCCCGCGCCGATATCGTGGAGTCTCAACCCGGCACCGAGCTGTTCGATCAGTTCCGCCCCGTGTATCACTTCATGGCTCGCGAGAAGTGGATGAACGACCCGTGCGCTCCGTACTATGACTCTGCCACCGGGCTGTACCACATGTTCTACCAGCTCAACCCGAACTCAACGATCTGGGGCAACATGACCTGGGGCCACGCCGTGTCCAAGGACCAGGTGACCTGGGAGGACTATCCGAATGCGCTTTATCCGTTCCAGGACAAGTGGGATAACCTCGGTGTTTTCTCGGGCTTCTCGATGGACAATGCCATTGACGGCAAGCACACCGTGTTCTACACTGGTGTCACCGCTCTCCCGATTTCGTGGAAGAAGGAATACCTGTTTGGTGAGCACGTCGTGTACGCCACTACGGACGATGGCGGCAAGACCTGGCAAAAGGGCAGCGAGCCACTCATTGAGCTACCGCCCAAGGGCCTGAATGTGACTGGCTGGCGCGACCCGATGCCTTTCCACTCGAAGTCACTCGACGCTCACTTCGGCTACGATGCTGCTAAGGGCAGCAACTATCTTTTGGTTGCTGGCG
The DNA here is from genome assembly GCA_025722995.1 of Phytophthora agathidicida. Lineage (NCBI taxonomy): Eukaryota > Oomycota > Peronosporomycetes > Peronosporales > Peronosporaceae > Phytophthora > Phytophthora agathidicida. The sequence continues at coordinate 8,138,093 of CP106971.1, forward strand.
GTATCCATGAGGTCGGTCCCCGTATCTTCCTGTACCATGCCGAGGACTACGTGAACTGGGAGTACAAGGGTTACCTGCTCTCCCAGGAGAAGAACACGACGTTCTCCGAGTACAGCGGAAGCTGGGGTTTTAACTTCGAGACCACCATCTACCGTGAAATGACGGACGAGGATGGCGAGCTCCACAACGTGATGCTGTTCGCTGCCGAGGGCGACCCGAACCGATACCCGATGTGGGCCACGGGCTCCTTCTCCGGTGGTGGCTGCGGTGTCGAGACGGACGCCGAGGCTGGTCTGTTCAACCCTCTCATGGTCGGTGTATCGGACCGTAGTGATTGGTACGCCAACAGCATCTACACCGACAAGGACGGCAAGAACGTCCTGATCGGCTGGATCACTGAGGACAACAACTTCACCGCTGGACAACCGCAGGGATGGGACGGCATGCTTTCCGTTCCTCGTGAGGTCGGCATCACCATTCTGCGCAACGTCAACGACGTCGATGAGCACTTGGTCGGCAAGGGTGACTGGATCGTGTCCGACTCGAAGGACGTGTCGTGTGCGGACGGGTCCTCGAAGCAGAGCAAGACCATTAAGACGCTCGGAGTCAAACCGCTGAGCGACCTGCAGCTGCTGCGTAACGAGAACGCGCACGAGAAGGTGGCCAGCGTGTCGGTGAAGGGTTCGTCGCAGGTGCTGAACTCGACGGGTGCATCGTTTGAGCTGATCGCGGACGTGCCGGAGTTCGATCGTGGCAGCAAGGTTGGATTCGAGGTTCGCCGCAGCTCTGCTGGCGATGAGGTGACGACCATCGTGTACGACGACGCGGAGAAGAAGGTTATCATTGACCGCTCCAAGAGCTCGACCGCTGACTGCGCCGTGTTCAAGGACAACGACGTGAAGCCGATCTCCGAGTCGACGTGGGGGTACTTCTACCTGTACGACCTGTTCACGGGCGCTTCCAAGAGCGACGTGTGCGAGTCCACCCGCGAGAAGTTGAGCTTCCACGTGTTCGTGGACGTGTCTAGCGTGGAGGTGTTCGTGAACGGCCGCTTCGCGCTGTCGTCTCGTATTTACCCGTGCGCTGGCCAGACGAAGTCGGACGGCATTGCGTTGACGGCTTCGGGTAATGCTACGTTCGAGAATGTGCAGGTGTGGACGGAGCCCAAGCATGCTTGGGCCGAGACTCGCACGATGCCGACCTTCTAAGGTGCTTCGCAATGTTTTATTGAGCATACATAATCAAAACACGTAGTCGATTTTTTTGTTATTCCTCGAACTTCCATGTCTTGTCCATGCCGTTCTTCTTCTTCTTCTTCTTGCCGATGGAAAGCGCGTGTTTTGGTTTTTACTCCTAACGTAGTTGCCTCTAGATGTCCGCGGCTACCCGAATAGCATCACGGCCTCCGTCCTAAGCTGTTCGTTGGGCCTATTACGCTAGCGTAGAGCTAGCAGGACTCCCCGATAGTAGTAATATCCAGTACATTACACCGCCAGTTTTTTTTTCTTACCGTAATATACCAACGAGCACTGCTCTGCACCTTCCGGACCCCCAGCTGCTGAAAACGTCGACGCCACCGCTAAGTAGCGCCTGGTACGGAGGAGGTCTCCTCCACACCTCCGAGCACCGCACACAGCAACAATGGGTGTAGAAGAGGAATGATATAAAGTGAAGTCATCTTAAGCAATAACATAAAGTATACAAAACCATAAGAAACATATCGAGCCAACCCACAGCAATAATTATGAAAGGATTCATCTATAAGATTTCAAATGCTAACGATTCTATCGTATATATAGGGAGCACAACCAAGCCATTACGACAACGGTTCGCTGAGCACAAATGCAAATATAAACGCTGGATTGATGGGGTGGATATTTGCAAAGCAGCAATTTGCTACCATTTTCGAGAGCATGGAATCGAGAATTTTGTAATATCTCATTAGCGAGCACGAAATATTTGATCGCAAAAGCCTTTTACCTTTTGAACAACTTGCTATCGATTCAGCGCAAGGCGTTATTAATAAGCAAGCCGCCTTTAGAACTAGGGAAGATACGCGAGCTCTTAGAGCGGAGCCTACTGACTGTGAATGCGGAGGATCATATCGTCGTTCAAACAAATCAGCGCATATTCGATCGCGTAAGCACCAGCGATTTACAAAAGCTTAAGGCCATCATTTTTTATAAAAAAAATAGACGCTGTAATCGAACATCTTTCATAACTTTTCGATATACGTAATAGTGATCACTGAACTCATCACTTTGGTAGAAGTATTCACTTATCTAGGAAAATCGCAGGACACGAATCGAACGTTACAGAACTGCGTGTTATTGGTTGGTTGGTATCGAGTTTTACCCAATTACAAGAGCGCGCTCCGTGAGCTCGTCTTGGCTGCTTGTCGCGCTAGTCGAAGTGTTGTTCCGAGAGACAGCTCGGATACTCTGCGCTTACGAGTAGATGGCAATAAAGGCAGATGATCTAGGCCTACTTTAAAAACTCGCTCAGCCTCTTCTTCTGTCATGCTCGATGCAATTTTGCATCCTGCATCAGTCGCTACCTCGGCGATGCGTCGTACTAGGATACCCCAATCCGAAAATGTCTTGCGCATGCTTTCACAGGGAAGATCATGTGTACCGATGCGCTTGAGTGGTGGGTACCCTCTTGCTTTCTCTCCGAACCACCACAACATCCATGCCCCAAACGCTCCAGTTTTCGGAAACTGAAAAGTTTTCGGCAGCATATGAAACTTTCCGTCGTAGTAGTGAGCTGTGCCAATCCACCCTTGGTCCGGTGTAGGCCATGCTGCAGCAACTCTCGCAGTACAGCCACTACCTAATCCAGCCCGCTCTAGTAGAGACTCAATAGTAGTTTCCAATAGGTCTTTGGTGATGTTGCCAGCGGCAACTCCTTTTTCCTCAACCAGAGAGCTCATCCCATCCAAAAGAACCGGTGGCAAATTGTCGATAGATTTCTGAACTCCTTGAAGCTGCTTGTAAAGCTCGACGTGCGGGGGAATCCCGGTGGACTTCATCCACGGTGAATCCCCCGTTACCAAGGCAGCTTGAAGGTCGCTCATCATTGCTGCATTGCGGAACAAGGAGGCAGATAACAATGGATGTGACGCAGGCAAGGTGTCCCGTAAGTAAACTGAATGCTTGACCAACGTAGCAACGCATAGCTTCAGAATGTCCCCAAGACTGCTTGTTGTGTGCAATGATGGATACATTTGGCGGACACAGGCACAAAGCACCGGATGCTGGTTGTCTGCAAAATGTGGAGGCAGCATCGAAAATTCTGGACGGTTCAACGGTAGGCCGGCCACGACCCGGCCGAGATACTGGTCTCCGGCTGATTCATACCGAATGTAGCGGTCTTGGACACCGCCAAGTGACCACCCCACTCTAAGACACACGCTAGCAATCGATGGACCACCGGTAGATCCGCTGCATGCAAACGTAGCGACACCTTTGCGAATCGAATGTGTGCCGTAATGTGTTTGGTGCTTGAGGTCACTTATCAATTGTCGAAGAATGCTTCCGAACCGTGATTTCTGCTCAGATCCAGGGAAAATTGGTCCAGGTGACTGAGTAGGTCGACATGCCAGGTGAAGAGCTAGCGCTGTGATCCAACAGGTTTCTGGACTTAGCGGGTTAGCATACACGTGTCGAGGATCTTTCGGTCCTTTGGCTTCTTGGTTCGTCTTGGACTTGTACATCACGCACCAATGCTGTCATCGTGGCTGCTAAGGTGCTCCGTGCATAGTGTCTGCACCGACTCAGATCGACACATCGAATTCCATTGCGCCGTAAGAAAAAGATGCGCAAAGCCGCCATCTTGGCGGGTCAAAGTCGCTCTACACAACTCATGACACAACGAGAATGGCAGTGGATCTTTGCCAGATTCCCTGGGCGAGCCTGACTGGAACTTGCATGCTTCCATGCGCTTCAAGCCCGAAAAGAAAGTGCCCAACCGTTTTTCGTGAGCTGTAGGCAGTGGTATCTCGTTCCTGCGATATAAATCTTTCATTGCGCTTCGATATCCACTTGAGGTACCAACACTGACAGACTTCCGCTTCTCCAGCAAAAACTCTTCAAAATCGACGGCCGTGAGTTAATTTGCCCTTTAGCATCAAAGTACTCTGCAGCATCTTCCTGCTTTTGCACCTCAGTCCATCGTGATATCACTCGCAAGCTACCACGATACGCATGCATCCCTAACATCTTGCGCGGTGACCTCTCGATTGCTGTCGGCTTGTGCAGGTTGCGGTGCCTCCACTGGAGCCACGACCGAAATACCAGCCAGCTTCTGAAGGTTTAAAATTGCGCGTCGTGGTCGAAGTAGAGGGCTTGTGTGGCGTGGAGGTCGTGGTCGAATCCGATGGCGGCAAACTGCTGCGCTTCTTGGTGGGCGTGGCGGGGATGAACTCTTGATGCGGCTGCGAGTCATGAGGGCCGTGGCTGAGAATGGGCACTTGAGGCGGCTTCGTGTCGTGACGGACGTGGTCGTGACTGAGGGCAGGGGGCTGCGAGGTGTGGGTGTGAAAATGGTGGCCAAGCACTTTTCGACTCATGGGCAAGGCTTCTTCCCAGAAGAAGTTCGAGGGGTTTCCGCAACGGAAAACTCGGTTGCACTACAAGACTCGTGGGAGCTGCTCATGGCTTGTTCTCATTCCACAACATACCGTCTCCTACTCACTTGACTTCCCGCGACCATGGCGCAGGCTTCGCCTCGCAAGGGGCGGCGCAAGGCGGCTGGAAAGGCAAAGCCAGCGTCCAAGAAGAAGCGCGCGAGGACGTCTGGAGGCAAGAAACGCAAGGGCATCGGCGGAGACAGCAAGAAGAACAAGAAGCAGCGACTCGCACAAGACGGACGCGTCCTCGAAGGTCCTGACGTGTGGTTCCATCAGGAAGTGGCCGACGGCCTCTGGGCTCCTGACGACGTTCGGGACAGCACTGCGACACCAGTAATCTTCAAGCCTCTCCAGGACTCGTGGTTCCGAGTGACGCACTGTGTGGACACCGACCCACCAGACTGGGACCCCAAGATCACTGACTTCGTGGTTGAACCACCCAAGCCGCGCAAGAAGAAAGCGCGCAACCTTAAAGAAGTGAAGGCCCCTGTGATGCTTCCGCCCATCACGAGCTGCGCGAAGGTGGCGATGAAGCCGTCAACGGAGCAAAAGGCGAAGCTGAACCAAATGTTTGCAACTCGTCGTGCCGTCTTCAACAAGCTTGTCGCCGCCTCCAAGGACGAGCGAGCTACGCGTTTAGCTCAAGGATGCATCAAGCCGAAGGCGCTGGCGCAGCAGTACCGTCCGATGTCGACGAAGGAAGGCGTTCGACAACACTTCCGAAACAAGAAGAAGCTTGCAAAGCATCTTCAGTGCAATTGCGAGGTTTTCGTTGGAGCCTTTGACGACTTCCAGGATGCTGTCGTCTCGTCCGCCGCGCTGTTCGACGCTCTGAAGGAGAAGGGCAAGAAGACGACGTTCCCGGTTATCGGGTTTAAGAGTGTATTTGCGCGCTCAGACGCAATGGCGCTGCGGACAGACCGCGGGTTCTTCGTGTCCAAGGATCGCACATCAGTTCGCTTTCACGAGAAGTTCATGGACAAGAAATGGATCGAGCTGTCCGAGCCTCTGCCTGAGGTCACCACAATGCTGCGTCTAGTGCGCACCCGTGAGGGGGCTTCTATCTCTGCGTGCCTACCTGTAAGAACTTTGCGCCTACGCTGAGCACTCGCACGGGTGCTATTGACCCAGGTGTGCGCTGCTTCATCACTTTATACGATCCCAGCAGCCGAGTATTCAGCATCGCGGACCCCGACGAGAAGATACTCACGCGACTCAAGATTGCGGACGCACTACGGCGTGAGGTGGCTCAGCTCGAGAATGACCTTACAGATCCACCATATCGGGGCAAGAAGAAGATGGCGGCAGAATGCGTCGCTACCACTGAACTGCTGCGGAACAAGCGGCGGCGTCTGCAGATCCGTCAGATTCTAGGCAAGGTGACGCGCATGGAGCACGATTTGCACCAGAAGGTCTCAAAGTGGCTGTCGCTGGACTACCACGAGGTGCTGCTGCCAACGTTCGAGACCCAGCAGATGGCCGCTTGATATGTCCGAGAAGAGCGCCTTGAACTCACGCCTGAAAGCCTTCTTGCTCCAGTCGAGGAACTCGTGCTTCGGGGACGGAAGCGGAAGCTGCGTCGCCCGACTGTCCGCGCCATGATGACGCTGTCGCACTTCAAGTTCAAAAAGATGCTGGAGTACAAGATGCAGCGAACGAGTGGTCGAATGGTGGAGGTGCACGAGGAGTACACGTCCAAGACGTGCTCGGGCTGTGACCACATCGACAAGAAGCTCGGCAGCAAGAAGATCTACAGGTGCCAGCACTGCGACCTGGTCCAAGATCGAGATGCTAACGCAGCACGGAACATCTTCCACAAGAGCGTGGGTGTGTCCGTACTGCGCGACCATTTCACCGGTGTTCCTACATCGGGGAGTCCTGCTAGCTCTGCGCTGGCGTAATAGGCCCAACGAACAGCTTAGGACGGAGGCCGTGATGCTATTCGGGTAGCCACGGACATCTAGAGGCAACTACGTTAGGAGAATGACAAACAACCCCTAAAAGGACGATGGGAGGGTAAGAAAAAATAGCGTGCCGCGGTCTTGAACCTCATGGAGCCGTCCTTGTAGTGGCTCTTGGCGGGAGTGGCGGCGTTGCTGCGGCCGCTCGCAGGCTCGTACGTTCGTGGTGGCGGTGCGAGTCCTCTTAGACCCAAATGAACCGCACGTGCTGTTCATTTTCTGGGAAGTTGAGCACTTTGAACGCCTTGCACTCCTTGTCCTTCTCGAGCAATTGTTTCTGCGTATGTAGGGCGTCTTCCTTCTGCTTCAAAACATTATTTCCTCCGATTCTGCCTACGCATGGAATTGAACCAAATTAGTTGATAATCAAAACGGGGCCCAGGCCACGGAAGCGTCGAAACAAGAGCCTTCAACCTAGTACACAGTAAAGCCTCGTGATCTCTGGTAGTATGAATGATGAATCAGAATCTGGTTCTTCTTGGGCTTTTGATATCCGGGACACTTAGTGTGTGTTTAGGAAGCGATGATGAGAGTGGCGTCCTGAAAGCGCTGTCGTTGGATCTTGGATTAATTGATGCCATATCGCGAGATTGGAAGACAGAGCTTTGTGAATCTTTGGAAGCCGCGCATAACACAGCAGTGTGGACGTTCCATCGTGTGGACTCTTTTGATGAGTTGACCTATGTACGCTAGAATTGTTGGCGCCAATCGAGTCGTGGAATGTAACGCGCGATGTTGCCAACAAACCGACAAGCAAACAACCGAAGGGCTGACGAGGACGTTGTCTTGTATCAATTCTATTCTAAAGGCTTACAGCGTCCAGCAATTTTTACAATCTATCGTCAAGCCGGAGAAACTCTTGTAGCTACGTAGAGACAAATACTACCGTAGGCACTTACAACAAAAAGTGTATTAGAACACTCCAGCATCGATGACCACGCGGTGCACCTCGTTATCCGCTGGCAAAAATGCCTTTACGAGCGTGCAGCCGATTGCTCGCTTGGGTCTTCGGTCGACCCTACATTTGGCGCAGGGTGCTTTCGGGGGCTGAACCCACCTTTTTGGTAGACTCGCATCAGCTGCAGTTGAGGAACTAGCGCGCGATAAGGGTCTCACTTCCTCGGTGCCACCTGGCGGCGCTCTATCAGCGAGATGAAACTCACCAGGATCGACTTTCGGCTTTGAATCCCTGCAACATGACGCCTTCACTTGCATTTGCCAAGTTAAGTTAGCAAAGCTAACCAAACTCCCCCATTCTCTGCTCGTTGTTACAAACTGCACTGAGCAGGTGCATCGTTTCGCCGTGTCTTGGCAAGTTGGAGCTGTGCATCTCCACGGCTGTGAGACCTGTACGTATTATTTTTATAATAAAAGTATAAAAAAAATTCAACAGCACGTTGTTCTTCTTCACACTTGCGCATTGTTCTTCTACAGACTCAACACAAGACTTGTAGAGCACCACATCAGCATGACTCAGATGCACACAATTGATCTGCGTTTGCTTAACTTTGCATGGCGCACATTTTTGCTAAGTGGGGTAAGTTAAAGGAAATTGCCATTACACCATAGTACTCCCCGACACCACACTTGGAAAAATATTTGCAAGCGTTTGGTTTTGCCAAGAATACCGCTGTCGATGGTGTTTTTTTAAGTGAGTTTCGCCCAGCATCACCCGCGGTGATGGAGGCACTCTCTATTATCCAGGGCAAGCAACATGAAAAATGAACTGCAGCTCACAAAACGGACATCACCTTCTGTCTTTCCGTTGATTTCCACCGCGATCCGCGAACAGAAAAATGGACGTGGAGACTACCAAACGATATCGTTGAGGGCGTGTCAAGCTCCACTCATTCCCCAATTTTCTTCGCAGCACCGAAGCCTCTCCAACCAAACTTCCAATACTTCGGTTGTCTCAAATTCAAGCATGAAGGTGATCCCGAGCGTCATGGCCCTCGGTGCCTTTGTCACCGCTCTCGTCTTCAACCCGCAGACTACTACAGCGCAAGTCGTTGAAGCCAAGCCTGGTACCGAGCTGTTCGATCAGTTCCGCCCCGTGTATCACTTCATGGCTCGCGAGAAGTGGATGAACGACCCGTGCGCTCCGTACTATGACTCTGCCACCGGGCTGTACCACATGTTCTACCAGCTCAACCCGAACTCAACGATCTGGGGCAACATGACCTGGGGCCACGCCGTGTCCAAGGACCAGGTGACCTGGAAGGACTATCCGAATGCGCTTTATCCGTTCCAGGACAAGTGGGATAACCTCGGTGTTTTCTCGGGCTTCTCGATGGACAATGCCATTGACGGCAAGCACACCGTGTTCTACACTGGTGTCACCGCTCTCCCGATTTCGTGGAAGAAGGAATATCTGTTTGGTGAGCACGTCATGTATGCCACCACCAGCAACGGCGGCTCGACGTGGCACAAGGGCAAGAAGCCGCTCATCGAGCTGCCGCCCAAGGGCCTCAACGTCACTGGTTGGCGTGACCCGATGCCTTTCCACTCGAAGTCGCTCGACAAACACTTTGGCTTTGATGCCACCATCGGAAGCAACTACCTGCTGGTGGCCGGTGGCATCCACGAGGAAGGTCCCCGTATCTTCCTGTACCATGCCGAAGACTACGTGAACTGGAAGTACCAGGGCTTCTTGCTCTCCCAGGAGAAGAACACGACGTTCTCCGAGTACAGCGGAAGCTGGGGTTTTAACTTCGAGACCACCATCTACCGTGAAATGACGGACGAGGATGGCGAGCTCCACAACGTGATGCTGTTCGCTGCCGAGGGCGACCCGAACCGATACCCGATGTGGGCCACGGGCTCCTTCTCCGGTGGTGGCTGCGGTGTCGAGACGGACGCCGAGGCTGGTCTGTTCAACCCTCTCATGGTCGGTGTATCGGACCGTAGTGATTGGTACGCCAACAGCATCTACACCGACAAGGACGGCAAGAACGTCCTGATCGGCTGGATCACTGAGGACAACAACTTCACCGCTGGACAACCGCAGGGATGGGACGGCATGCTTTCCGTTCCTCGTGAGGTCGGCATCACCATTCTGCGCAACGTCAACGACGTCGATGAGCACTTGGTCGGCAAGGGTGACTGGATCGTGTCCGACTCGAAGGACGTGTCGTGTGCGGACGGGTCCTCGAAGCAGAGCAAGACCATTAAGACGCTCGGAGTCAAACCGCTGAGCGACCTGCAGCTGCTGCGTAACGAGAACGCGCACGAGAAGGTGGCCAGCGTGTCGGTGAAGGGTTCGTCGCAGGTGCTGAACTCGACGGGTGCATCGTTTGAGCTGATCGCGGACGTGCCGGAGTTCGATCGTGGCAGCAAGGTTGGATTCGAGGTTCGCCGCAGCTCTGCTGGCGATGAGGTGACGACCATCGTGTACGACGACGCGGAGAAGAAGGTTATCATTGACCGCTCCAAGAGCTCGACCGCTGACTGCGCCGTGTTCAAGGACAACGACGTGAAGCCGATCTCCGAGTCGACGTGGGGGTACTTCTACCTGTACGACCTGTTCACGGGCGCTTCCAAGAGCGACGTGTGCGAGTCCACCCGCGAGAAGTTGAGCTTCCACGTGTTCGTGGACGTGTCTAGCGTGGAGGTGTTCGTGAACGGCCGCTTCGCGCTGTCGTCTCGTATTTACCCGTGCGCTGGCCAGACGAAGTCGGACGGCATTGCGTTGACGGCTTCGGGTAATGCTACGTTCGAGAATGTGCAGGTGTGGACGGAGCCCAAGCATGCTTGGGCCGAGACTCGCACGATGCCGACCTTCTAAGGTGCTTCGCAATGTTTTATTGAGCATACATAATCAAAACACGTAGTCGATTTTTTTGTTATTCCTCGAACTTCCATGTCTTGTCCATGCCGTTCTTCTTCTTCTTCTTCTTGCCGATGGAAAGCGCGTGTTTTGGTTTTTACTCCTAACGTAGTTGCCTCTAGATGTCCGCGGCTACCCGAATAGCATCACGGCCTCCGTCCTAAGCTGTTCGTTGGGCCTATTACGCTAGCGTAGAGCTAGCAGGACTCCCCGATAGTAGTAATATCCAGTACATTACACCGCCAGTTTTTTTTTCTTACCGTAATATACCAACGAGCACTGCTCTGCACCTTCCGGACCCCCAGCTGCTGAAAACGTCGACGCCACCGCTAAGTAGCGCCTGGTACGGAGGAGGTCTCCTCCACACCTCCGAGCACCGCACACAGCAACAATGGGTGTAGAAGAGGAATGATATAAAGTGAAGTCATCTTAAGCAATAACATAAAGTATACAAAACCATAAGAAACATATCGAGCCAACCCACAGCAATAATTATGAAAGGATTCATCTATAAGATTTCAAATGCTAACGATTCTATCGTATATATAGGGAGCACAACCAAGCCATTACGACAACGGTTCGCTGAGCACAAATGCAAATATAAACGCTGGATTGATGGGGTGGATATTTGCAAAGCAGCAATTTGCTACCATTTTCGAGAGCATGGAATCGAGAATTTTGTAATATCTCATTAGCGAGCACGAAATATTTGATCGCAAAAGCCTTTTACCTTTTGAACAACTTGCTATCGATTCAGCGCAAGGCGTTATTAATAAGCAAGCCGCCTTTAGAACTAGGGAAGATACGCGAGCTCTTAGAGCGGAGCCTACTGACTGTGAATGCGGAGGATCATATCGTCGTTCAAACAAATCAGCGCATATTCGATCGCGTAAGCACCAGCGATTTACAAAAGCTTAAGGCCATCATTTTTTATAAAAAAAATAGACGCTGTAATCGAACATCTTTCATAACTTTTCGATATACGTAATAGTGATCACTGAACTCATCACTTTGGTAGAAGTATTCACTTATCTAGGAAAATCGCAGGACACGAATCGAACGTTACAGAACTGCGTGTTATTGGTTGGTTGGTATCGAGTTTTACCCAATTACAAGAGCGCGCTCCGTGAGCTCGTCTTGGCTGCTTGTCGCGCTAGTCGAAGTGTTGTTCCGAGAGACAGCTCGGATACTCTGCGCTTACGAGTAGATGGCAATAAAGGCAGATGATCTAGGCCTACTTTAAAAACTCGCTCAGCCTCTTCTTCTGTCATGCTCGATGCAATTTTGCATCCTGCATCAGTCGCTACCTCGGCGATGCGTCGTACTAGGATACCCCAATCCGAAAATGTCTTGCGCATGCTTTCACAGGGAAGATCATGTGTACCGATGCGCTTGAGTGGTGGGTACCCTCTTGCTTTCTCTCCGAACCACCACAACATCCATGCCCCAAACGCTCCAGTTTTCGGAAACTGAAAAGTTTTCGGCAGCATATGAAACTTTCCGTCGTAGTAGTGAGCTGTGCCAATCCACCCTTGGTCCGGTGTAGGCCATGCTGCAGCAACTCTCGCAGTACAGCCACTACCTAATCCAGCCCGCTCTAGTAGAGACTCAATAGTAGTTTCCAATAGGTCTTTGGTGATGTTGCCAGCGGCAACTCCTTTTTCCTCAACCAGAGAGCTCATCCCATCCAAAAGAACCGGTGGCAAATTGTCGATAGATTTCTGAACTCCTTGAAGCTGCTTGTAAAGCTCGACGTGCGGGGGAATCCCGGTGGACTTCATCCACGGTGAATCCCCCGTTACCAAGGCAGCTTGAAGGTCGCTCATCATTGCTGCATTGCGGAACAAGGAGGCAGATAACAATGGATGTGACGCAGGCAAGGTGTCCCGTAAGTAAACTGAATGCTTGACCAACGTAGCAACGCATAGCTTCAGAATGTCCCCAAGACTGCTTGTTGTGTGCAATGATGGATACATTTGGCGGACACAGGCACAAAGCACCGGATGCTGGTTGTCTGCAAAATGTGGAGGCAGCATCGAAAATTCTGGACGGTTCAACGGTAGGCCGGCCACGACCCGGCCGAGATACTGGTCTCCGGCTGATTCATACCGAATGTAGCGGTCTTGGACACCGCCAAGTGACCACCCCACTCTAAGACACACGCTAGCAATCGATGGACCACCGGTAGATCCGCTGCATGCAAACGTAGCGACACCTTTGCGAATCGAATGTGTGCCGTAATGTGTTTGGTGCTTGAGGTCACTTATCAATTGTCGAAGAATGCTTCCGAACCGTGATTTCTGCTCAGATCCAGGGAAAATTGGTCCAGGTGACTGAGTAGGTCGACATGCCAGGTGAAGAGCTAGCGCTGTGATCCAACAGGTTTCTGGACTTAGCGGGTTAGCATACACGTGTCGAGGATCTTTCGGTCCTTTGGCTTCTTGGTTCGTCTTGGACTTGTACATCACGCACCAATGCTGTCATCGTGGCTGCTAAGGTGCTCCGTGCATAGTGTCTGCACCGACTCAGATCGACACATCGAATTCCATTGCGCCGTAAGAAAAAGATGCGCAAAGCCGCCATCTTGGCGGGTCAAAGTCGCTCTACACAACTCATGACACAACGAGAATGGCAGTGGATCTTTGCCAGATTCCCTGGGCGAGCCTGACTGGAACTTGCATGCTTCCATGCGCTTCAAGCCCGAAAAGAAAGTGCCCAACCGTTTTTCGTGAGCTGTAGGCAGTGGTATCTCGTTCCTGCGATATAAATCTTTCATTGCGCTTCGATATCCACTTGAGGTACCAACACTGACAGACTTCCGCTTCTCCAGCAAAAACTCTTCAAAATCGACGGCCGTGAGTTAATTTGCCCTTTAGCATCAAAGTACTCTGCAGCATCTTCCTGCTTTTGCACCTCAGTCCATCGTGATATCACTCGCAAGCTACCACGATACGCATGCATCCCTAACATCTTGCGCGGTGACCTCTCGATTGCTGTCGGCTTGTGCAGGTTGCGGTGCCTCCACTGGAGCCACGACCGAAATACCAGCCAGCTTCTGAAGGTTTAAAATTGCGCGTCGTGGTCGAAGTAGAGGGCTTGTGTGGCGTGGAGGTCGTGGTCGAATCCGATGGCGGCAAACTGCTGCGCTTCTTGGTGGGCGTGGCGGGGATGAACTCTTGATGCGGCTGCGAGTCATGAGGGCCGTGGCTGAGAATGGGCACTTGAGGCGGCTTCGTGTCGTGACGGACGTGGTCGTGACTGAGGGCAGGGGGCTGCGAGGTGTGGGTGTGAAAATGGTGGCCAAGCACTTTTCGACTCATGGGCAAGGCTTCTTCCCAGAAGAAGTTCGAGGGGTTTCCGCAACGGAAAACTCGGTTGCACTACAAGACTCGTGGGAGCTGCTCATGGCTTGTTCTCATTCCACAACATACCGTCTCCTACTCACTTGACTTCCCGCGACCATGGCGCAGGCTTCGCCTCGCAAGGGGCGGCGCAAGGCGGCTGGAAAGGCAAAGCCAGCGTCCAAGAAGAAGCGCGCGAGGACGTCTGGAGGCAAGAAACGCAAGGGCATCGGCGGAGACAGCAAGAAGAACAAGAAGCAGCGACTCGCACAAGACGGACGCGTCCTCGAAGGTCCTGACGTGTGGTTCCATCAGGAAGTGGCCGACGGCCTCTGGGCTCCTGACGACGTTCGGGACAGCACTGCGACACCAGTAATCTTCAAGCCTCTCCAGGACTCGTGGTTCCGAGTGACGCACTGTGTGGACACCGACCCACCAGACTGGGACCCCAAGATCACTGACTTCGTGGTTGAACCACCCAAGCCGCGCAAGAAGAAAGCGCGCAACCTTAAAGAAGTGAAGGCCCCTGTGATGCTTCCGCCCATCACGAGCTGCGCGAAGGTGGCGATGAAGCCGTCAACGGAGCAAAAGGCGAAGCTGAACCAAATGTTTGCAACTCGTCGTGCCGTCTTCAACAAGCTTGTCGCCGCCTCCAAGGACGAGCGAGCTACGCGTTTAGCTCAAGGATGCATCAAGCCGAAGGCGCTGGCGCAGCAGTACCGTCCGATGTCGACGAAGGAAGGCGTTCGACAACACTTCCGAAACAAGAAGAAGCTTGCAAAGCATCTTCAGTGCAATTGCGAGGTTTTCGTTGGAGCCTTTGACGACTTCCAGGATGCTGTCGTCTCGTCCGCCGCGCTGTTCGACGCTCTGAAGGAGAAGGGCAAGAAGACGACGTTCCCGGTTATCGGGTTTAAGAGTGTATTTGCGCGCTCAGACGCAATGGCGCTGCGGACAGACCGCGGGTTCTTCGTGTCCAAGGATCGCACATCAGTTCGCTTTCACGAGAAGTTCATGGACAAGAAATGGATCGAGCTGTCCGAGCCTCTGCCTGAGGTCACCACAATGCTGCGTCTAGTGCGCACCCGTGAGGGGGCTTCTATCTCTGCGTGCCTACCTGTAAGAACTTTGCGCCTACGCTGAGCACTCGCACGGGTGCTATTGACCCAGGTGTGCGCTGCTTCATCACTTTATACGATCCCAGCAGCCGAGTATTCAGCATCGCGGACCCCGACGAGAAGATACTCACGCGACTCAAGATTGCGGACGCACTACGGCGTGAGGTGGCTCAGCTCGAGAATGACCTTACAGATCCACCATATCGGGGCAAGAAGAAGATGGCGGCAGAATGCGTCGCTACCACTGAACTGCTGCGGAACAAGCGGCGGCGTCTGCAGATCCGTCAGATTCTAGGCAAGGTGACGCGCATGGAGCACGATTTGCACCAGAAGGTCTCAAAGTGGCTGTCGCTGGACTACCACGAGGTGCTGCTGCCAACGTTCGAGACCCAGCAGATGGCCGCTTGATATGTCCGAGAAGAGCGCCTTGAACTCACGCCTGAAAGCCTTCTTGCTCCAGTCGAGGAACTCGTGCTTCGGGGACGGAAGCGGAAGCTGCGTCGCCCGACTGTCCGCGCCATGATGACGCTGTCGCACTTCAAGTTCAAAAAGATGCTGGAGTACAAGATGCAGCGAACGAGTGGTCGAATGGTGGAGGTGCACGAGGAGTACACGTCCAAGACGTGCTCGGGCTGTGACCACATCGACAAGAAGCTCGGCAGCAAGAAGATCTACAGGTGCCAGCACTGCGACCTGGTCCAAGATCGAGATGCTAACGCAGCACGGAACATCTTCCACAAGAGCGTGGGTGTGTCCGTACTGCGCGACCATTTCACCGGTGTTCCTACATCGGGGAGTCCTGCTAGCTCTGCGCTGGCGTAATAGGCCCAACGAACAGCTTAGGACGGAGGCCGTGATGCTATTCGGGTAGCCACGGACATCTAGAGGCAACTACGTTAGGAGAATGACAAACAACCCCTAAAAGGACGATGGGAGGGTAAGAAAAAATAGCGTGCCGCGGTCTTGAACCTCATGGAGCCGTCCTTGTAGTGGCTCTTGGCGGGAGTGGCGGCGTTGCTGCGGCCGCTCGCAGGCTCGTACGTTCGTGGTGGCGGTGCGAGTCCTCTTAGACCCAAATGAACCGCACGTGCTGTTCATTTTCTGGGAAGTTGAGCACTTTGAACGCCTTGCACTCCTTGTCCTTCTCGAGCAATTGTTTCTGCGTATGTAGGGCGTCTTCCTTCTGCTTCAAAACATTATTTCCTCCGATTCTGCCTACGCATGGAATTGAACCAAATTAGTTGATAATCAAAACGGGGCCCAGGCCACGGAAGCGTCGAAACAAGAGCCTTCAACCTAGTACACAGTAAAGCCTCGTGATCTCTGGTAGTATGAATGATGAATCAGAATCTGGTTCTTCTTGGGCTTTTGATATCCGGGACACTTAGTGTGTGTTTAGGAAGCGATGATGAGAGTGGCGTCCTGAAAGCGCTGTCGTTGGATCTTGGATTAATTGATGCCATATCGCGAGATTGGAAGACAGAGCTTTGTGAATCTTTGGAAGCCGCGCATAACACAGCAGTGTGGACGTTCCATCGTGTGGACTCTTTTGATGAGTTGACCTATGTACGCTAGAATTGTTGGCGCCAATCGAGTCGTGGAATGTAACGCGCGATGTTGCCAACAAACCGACAAGCAAACAACCGAAGGGCTGACGAGGACGTTGTCTTGTATCAATTCTATTCTAAAGGCTTACAGCGTCCAGCAATTTTTACAATCTATCGTCAAGCCGGAGAAACTCTTGTAGCTACGTAGAGACAAATACTACCGTAGGCACTTACAACAAAAAGTGTATTAGAACACTCCAGCATCGATGACCACGCGGTGCACCTCGTTATCCGCTGGCAAAAATGCCTTTACGAGCGTGCAGCCGATTGCTCGCTTGGGTCTTCGGTCGACCCTACATTTGGCGCAGGGTGCTTTCGGGGGCTGAACCCACCTTTTTGGTAGACTCGCATCAGCTGCAGTTGAGGAACTAGCGCGCGATAAGGGTCTCACTTCCTCGGTGCCACCTGGCGGCGCTCTATCAGCGAGATGAAACTCACCAGGATCGACTTTCGGCTTTGAATCCCTGCAACATGACGCCTTCACTTGCATTTGCCAAGTTAAGTTAGCAAAGCTAACCAAACTCCCCCATTCTCTGCTCGTTGTTACAAACTGCACTGAGCAGGTGCATCGTTTCGCCGTGTCTTGGCAAGTTGGAGCTGTGCATCTCCACGGCTGTGAGACCTGTACGTATTATTTTTATAATAAAAGTATAAAAAAAATTCAACAGCACGTTGTTCTTCTTCACACTTGCGCATTGTTCTTCTACAGACTCAACACAAGACTTGTAGAGCACCACATCAGCATGACTCAGATGCACACAATTGATCTGCGTTTGCTTAACTTTGCATGGCGCACATTTTTGCTAAGTGGGGTAAGTTAAAGGAAATTGCCATTACACCATAGTACTCCCCGACACCACACTTGGAAAAATATTTGCAAGCGTTTGGTTTTGCCAAGAATACCGCTGTCGATGGTGTTTTTTTAAGTGAGTTTCGCCCAGCATCACCCGCGGTGATGGAGGCACTCTCTATTATCCAGGGCAAGCAACATGAAAAATGAACTGCAGCTCACAAAACGGACATCACCTTCTGTCTTTCCGTTGATTTCCACCGCGATCCGCGAACAGAAAAATGGACGTGGAGACTACCAAACGATATCGTTGAGGGCGTGTCAAGCTCCACTCATTCCCCAATTTTCTTCGCAGCACCGAAGCCTCTCCAACCAAACTTCCAATACTTCGGTTGTCTCAAATTCAAGCATGAAGGTGATCCCGAGCGTCATGGCCCTCGGTGCCTTTGTCACCGCTCTCGTCTTCAACCCGCAGACTACTACAGCGCAAGTCGTTGAAGCCAAGCCTGGTACCGAGCTGTTCGATCAGTTCCGCCCCGTGTATCACTTCATGGCTCGCGAGAAGTGGATGAACGACCCGTGCGCTCCGTACTATGACTCTGCCACCGGGCTGTACCACATGTTCTACCAGCTCAACCCGAACTCAACGATCTGGGGCAACATGACCTGGGGCCACGCCGTGTCCAAGGACCAGGTGACCTGGGAGGACTATCCGAATGCGCTTTATCCGTTCCAGGACAAGTGGGATAACCTCGGTGTTTTCTCGGGCTTCTCGATGGACAATGCCATTGACGGCAAGCACACCGTGTTCTACACTGGTGTCACCGCTCTCCCGATTTCGTGGAAGAAGGAATACCTGTTTGGTGAGCACGTCGTGTACGCCACTACGGACGATGGCGGCAAGACCTGGCAAAAGGGCAGCGAGCCACTCATTGAGCTACCGCCCAAGGGCCTGAATGTGACTGGCTGGCGCGACCCGATGCCTTTCCACTCGAAGTCACTCGACGCTCACTTCGGCTACGATGCTGCTAAGGGCAGCAACTATCTTTTGGTTGCTGGCGGTATCCATGAGGTCGGTCCCCGTATCTTCCTGTACCATGCCGAGGACTACGTGAACTGGGAGTACAAGGGTTACCTGCTCTCCCAGGAGAAGAACACGACGTTCTCCGAGTACAGCGGAAGCTGGGGTTTTAACTTCGAGACCACCATCTACCGTGAAATGACGGACGAGGATGGCGAGCTCCACAACGTGATGCTGTTCGCTGCCGAGGGCGACCCGAACCGATACCCGATGTGGGCCACGGGCACCTTTGGTGCTTCTGGCAGTGATAGCGACGGATCAGACTCGGATGAGGGTCTGTTCACTCCGTTGATGGTTGGTGTTTCGGACCGCAGCGACTGGTACGCCAACAGCATCTACACCGACAAGCACGGCAAGAACGTCCTGATCGGCTGGATCACTGAGGACAACAACTTCGCTGAGGGTCAGCCCCAGGGCTGGGACGGCATCCTCTCGGTGCCGCGTGAGGTGGGTATCGCCATCGTGCGCGATATTCACGATGTCGATGACCACTTGGTCGGCAAGGGTGACTGGATCGTGTCCGACTCGAAGAACGTCTCGTTGGCGGACGGTTCGTCGGCGCCCAGCAAGACCATCAAGACGCTGAAGGTGAAGCCGTCGAGCGACCTGAAGCTGCTCCGCAACGCTGAATCGCTCGAGGAGGTGGCCAGCGTGAAGGTGAGCGGAAAGTCGAAGGCGCTCAAATCTAAGGGCAAGTCGTTCGAGCTCATTGCCCAGGTGTCGGACTTTGAGCGTGGCAGTAAGGTTGGTTTCGAGGTGCGCCACAGCAAGGAAGAGGAGGAGGTGACGACCATCGTGTACGACGACAAGGAGAAGAAGGTGATCATCGACCGCTCCAGCTCCTCGAACGCCAAGTGCGCCGTGTTTAAGGACAACGGCGTGACCCCTGTTTCGGACTCGGTGTGGGGACACTTCTACCTGTACGACATCTTTGAGTCTGTCGACGACTTGGACGAGGCCTCGGATTCTAGATCTGACGAGCAGGTTGCCGACTCGGATTCGGACTCAGACTCGGTGACTGACGACTCGGACGCTGACGACAATGAAAAGCACAAGGCTACACGTGAGAACTTGAACTTCCACGTGTTCGTGGATGTTTCAAGCGTGGAGGTGTTTGTGAACGACCGCTTCGCTCTCTCTGCTCGTATTTACCCGTGCGGTGAGACCTCGGACGGCGTCTCGCTGACGGCGTCTCGCTGACGGCGTCGGGTGATGCGACGTTCGAGAAGGTGCAGGTGTGGACGAACCCCAAGCACGCATGGCCGGCCAAGCGCTCGGTGCCTACCAAGCAGGTCCACAAGAAGACCGGACAGGTGGTAAACGCATAAGGTACTTAATCGATTGGCCTGCTGACATGAGCAGATAGACACAGCAAAATAAATGTAGCGTTGAAACTCTAAGCCACATGAGAATCATTCAAGATAGATCACTCTACTTTATTGATCTCTTCTGCTAAACGAGACAACAATACTGGCTAACCATTTTCTACTCGATACTTTAAATTTAAACACATGTACGTTCACGATATGCCCAAACTCGAGTTCATAACGACGCCGTCGATTTCATCATCTCAACTTTAGTCCACAGTACACCTCAATGCATACAACAGTGCTGAGCCCCAGGATCACTTCATCAACGCCGTATATTCACCTGACGACGAGTTGCTGACGTGGTAGCAAATGAGAAAATATTGGACAATACCATAGGGTCGAGCGAACCCATACTTGCAGATGAAGAAACGTGCTCCACCACGCTGAGGAACGCCGTCTTGAGCCGCATCGGTGTGTCATAACGCAGTATTTGTCCGTGGAACGGCCGAATCAATGCCGTTGCCACCTCGTGGGCCTCGGCATACGGCAGCGATAGATATAAGCATTCCAGCGTGACATTGGCCGAAAGTGCACGCTCAATCTCAGCCCATATCGCAGTCACGCTGCTGCCGATTTCGTCTTCATGGCCGACAGTTTCCAGTTGGAGCTTTTCTAGACTCTTGCTACTGTCAGAACGCACTAACAACGCTTGCAGCTGTGCAGCAATAGTAGTGCTCACAGACACCACGAGCACGCCTAGGTTCGCTATGCGGCACCGTCCTTCGTCATATGCGAGTAGCAGAGGCGACAGGTCACTCATCACGTTACCAGTCATATTCAAGCTGGAGAGATTTGGGCACGATTGCAAAATGACGTCCAGGTTTCGAGAGTAGAGTCCACACGACGGCACATCCAAAGAGGTCAGCGAGCTTCCGGTAAGGCGCAGCAGATCCACAATACCTCCACTTTGTTCTTGCAACCCACGATAAGTTAAGGATTTCAATCCTGGCCGCGTCTTTGTTTCAGATACCTTTGCCACGAGAGAAGGTTTAATAACCTCGTACCTCACAGCACTTTGAACCACCCAGCCGAAACCATACCCTGGGATCAAAATGCAGAGCCAGTCAGCAAGACGCACCATCACCTCGTACTCGAAATCTTCAGCTGGCAGTGTTCCTGACAACAATTGGGGCCACGCGACAGGACTTCCTGGGTTCGTCCATGCTTGGGTTCCATCAAGCAATCTAACAAAGAGTCGCTCATTTTGAGGCAGCTCGCACTCCTCACAACCTTCTCCTTCAGGCAACTGCCCATCCTGCAAGAGCACTACCGTTCTTCCAGGGTGAGGCGACTCGAGTATCGCTCGAATTATTTCTATTACGTCGTACCGCAGCTGCAACCCGGAAACGTCAAAGTGCTCCAACTCAGAGCCTGAGTCCACGTGAAAGACAGCAAGGCAGATCCAAGCCCACACCAGTAGAGTGTTCGTGTGCGCACCGTGAATCGTGTGTCCAATAGACAATTTCTGCAGTCGGGAAGGGTACCGAAGAGCAGAGCAAAGAGCTCCCACACAATTGCTATCAATCCCCACTCTTGTCAGGTCCAACGACCTCAAAGGCGAAGATTCCACCAGCACGTGTCTAGAAAACGACTGAAAACTCTGCAACCCCGCCGGGTTCCGTAACGAATTAAGATATACTCCAGGCAGCATTAAGGTGCGAACTGTCGACAATGGAAGGGTGACGATCCGAGCCAACAGCTCCAAATCTTGAGCCCCGTTCAAGAACCGACAGTTGTGGAACCAAAGCTCCGTAACTTGAAACTCGATGCGTGGACACTCGTCGTCGTCCTCTTTTGCCTCACCCACCATCGCCAGAAACTCCCGCAATCCGTCAACCATACTACGCAGGATCGAAGTGTCCACCACGTTGTTCGCCAATCTTAAACAAATTTCAATTGTCTGTTGACTCTCTCGTTGACAAGTGGACACTTTAAGACTTTTCAGAAGCTGCCAGTCCTCGTCCGCCAGCAGCTCTTTATGGTCCATCTGCAAGAACTGAAAGAACATTTGCACGCTCTCGAGCGTCGGTCTCCCCGTTGACAGTGCGAATCTTGGTGCCGGCCCGACATTTGACACCTTCTCGAGATATTTTTCATGTTTGAAGTCCGTCGGTCTCAGAACTGTTGGCCACCACAAAGACTCGAACATTTCTTCCCACCGACATGACGGCGTTGCACTCAATTGGCAAATAATCTCCAGCAATGCCCGACGTGCCCGCATCTGCTGCGAGAGTGAAGGCTTGCCCGTTTGTGGCAATGGCACATTGATCTGACTGAGCGTGACGATGTCGAGACGCACCCAGCACTCGGAGGGGGACAATGGCCACGACCGGCCAACGGCAGCGCCGAATCCGGAGTGTATCCAACTACAAGGGCTGGAAACGCTGAGGTCGGCGTCCTCCTCCGACGCGCGGGCCGCGTACTTGGCCACAAGCCTCGTGGCGTCCTGCACGTTTAGAGCTGTCATAATCAGAGAAAATATTCTTATTCGGGCGATACAATCGAGTACCTTATCCATCCAAGTAAGTACGAATCGAAGAAGTTCGTGTGAAGTACATAAGTGCTCCCATCTTTCGGATCACCTTTCGTCTCCATACTGGAATCAAGTGAGTCAGCGGCGAAGCAAGCAGCATGTCGACCCCCAAGACGGCGCGCAAGTCCATCAAGGTGGGCGGCAATGTGGGCGTGCTCACGGGCCGCCGCAACCGGCAGGAGACCATGCTGTCCATCCGCAAGGCCAAGAAGGAGGACGCTTACGCCACGCGCCGCAACCTCAAGGCCAACCACCCGCCGGCCGCCGCGCAGACCGCCAGTCGAAAAGAGCTCTTGCTCAACTTGGCCTCGCGGTCCCAGGCCTTGCTTCTAGGTGAGGCCGACCACTGATTTAGACGGTATTTATTGTTGTTCTAACTGGCCGTGCGCAGGCATCCAGCGGCCCGACGCGCTGACGAGGCAAAAGTCCATGCGCGCCTTCGTCTACCTGCTGTCCAGTGGCGTGCCTCCGCTCTTCGACGAGAGCGACTCCCAGCACGAGGGGCTGTGGCAAACGATCCTGGCCGCACTGCCGTCCTTTGTGGCCATTCTGAACGAAGACCTGCCGGACGCCAATGCCGTGCAGCTGCACTCGGACGCGGCCTTTGCGCTGCGCTTCATCTCGTCCATGGACAAAGCCAGCAACGTGATCGCGTCGGGAGCCGTGCCCAAGCTCGTGCAGCTGTTCCAGTCGGGCATCTCGGAGTTGCAGATCCAGGCCGCCTGGTGTCTCGGCAACATCGCGTCGGCCTCGGCCGAGACCTGCGGGGAGATCGTCAAGGTCTGTCCGCCCAGTGCCGTGCTGCCCCACATCCGCATGTCCACGCCGTCTTTGCGACGCGCGGCCGTGTGGCTACTGCGCAGTTTGGTGGAGTTCCCGGAAGTGATGGAGAAAAGCGGCGTCTACGGACCGGAGACGAAGAGAGAGATGATGGAAGTGCTGACCAGTATCATCCTGCAGCTCTCGAACGAGAAGGTGAGCAATTTTGTCTCGGCTAACGGCCAGGCCGGCGAGGCCATCAAGTTCAAGAAGACAGCGGCCATTGCGCCGTGGCGGATCTTCGAGGTGCGTGTGTCTACTTGCTGTTGTATGCTTGTGAGTTTGTGAACATGATTTATCCTAACCCAGGTCTCGTCTGCTGTAGATCAACACAGGCAAGCCTGCGCCGAACGATATTGCTGTCGTGCGCTTTGTGCGTGAAGTCGATGAGACGACTGTGGAGGTCATGGATGTGGACGTGAACTTCGAGACGGGCGAAAACATGGTGTTCCAGGCGAAGAAGGCAGACATGCGCCCGCTGCAAGTGATGGACGACGCCATCGGCGAGGACGATGAACAAGAGGATGAAGAGACTGACCTGTTGGATGAACAAGTGCTGACGTTGTGCGATAGCTGCTGGGCTCTCGTGGAAATGACGCTGCATGACAGCGACGTCGTTGGCGGCATTGTCAACGCTGGTCTGTGCCCGCGACTTGTTGAGCTGCTGTATATTTCTCAGAGCAGTATCATCCTCGCGCCGGTGCTGCGGCTACTGGGTAACATTGTGTCTGCGGAGATCTCGTTCTCTCAAGCCGTGATCGAAGCCAAGCTACTAGAGGTGATCCCGAGAGTGATGACCACAACCAGTCGTGCCGTGCGCGAGGAAGCATGCTGGATGCTTTCGAACATTGCTGGAGGCCAAGAAGAGCAGGTAGTTGCAATGATGAACGCCCCTGGCGTTATTAACGGACTGGTGGAGCAGATGTCGTGGGCAGAGTACGGCGTGAAGCGCGAGGCTACGTGGGCCATGTGCAACATCATTGTGCGTGCTAACGTCGAGTTCGTCAAGGAGGTCGTACGCATGGGCGTGCTGCAGTCGTTTTGCCCACTTCTTGACGAATGGGAAGACCCGATGGTGGAGCTTGTCATCCTAGAGGCGATTGAGAGCCTCCTACAGAAAGACCCGCAGGAAGGCCGCGTAGCAGTCGAAGAGTGCGGGTGCCTGGCGAAGATAGAGGAGCTGGCCTACGACCAGAACGACGATGTGAGCAGTATGGCGTCGCAGCTGATAGACACGTGGTTCGACAACGAGGGCGACGACGCAGACGCCGCTCTGGCACCGGCCGTTGTGGGGTCCGAACTGACCGGCGCGGCGCTCAACTTCCAGCCCGTGCAGGGCGACGTCCAGTTCGACTTCAACCAGAGTTGATAGCACAGAGCACTACAGCGTTAATAGCGAAGAAAGCTTTTGCCGTTGAGAGGAGATCTGTCCCCATATTTGCTGCTCGATTTCGTTTGTGTAATCTGTAAGATAAAAACACGCACTGATTAATCTTCCCGTTCGACTTGATCATCGTCAACGTCGACCAGCAAAGCGTCACGAACTCTCGGTTCTGCCTTTGTGCTGCGGTCTTTGGGGCTGCGATAACGTGATGTGTCGACACAGCATCGTCGGCAGCGGCCGTGGACCAGCCTATGTGGCGATACGGAGAGAGCGAGCCCCACGCCATCAATGCTTCATGCACTCGGATACATGAGTCATTCGCACAGTCGCTTTCCATTGGCAACCACCCGCAGCATCCGGCCCGAGCCTCGGACACAGGCGTTGCTGGTCTCGCATTGCGCAATGCTTGGCAAGCAGTAGGTCAACCAATGGCGGTCGAGCGCCTTCAGGCGCTTGAAGGCCGAGTATCCGTTGGCGGAGAGTGGGACGCAATGAAGAGACCGAGATCCCATATCTTTAGGCGCTCAACGAATATCCACCCCCTTTTTCATTTCTCCAAAGCAGCTAAGCTTACCATTATCGCTTCACTGCTCTTTGATGCTCGACACCTTTTGCCTGTCGATGAGAGTCTCGTGTTGCCTGTTGCTGTCCTCGGCCTGTTCTATAACCTCGATTGATTAAAATCCACGAACGCCCAAAAACAAGGCGGCTGATGAGTGTGCCACATCAACAGCCATTACACTTGAGCTTTGTATGCCTCAAAGTCAAGTGGTCCCATCATTCCGAGACACGTCTCCGTCGCTGCCGGCAGCCTCTGTCATTCTCGAATCTGCAGTCTAGAGCGCACCCGCTTGCCGTCTCTCCTCCCGCCTCGCCCGCAAGTCCCCCCCCCCCCCCCCCCTGCCCCATCAGCGTCGCCCGTCCCCCCTTGAATGGTTGACCCCCCAGACTTATATGGCAAAAACTCATGCGTGGACCCGAGCGAACTGAGGCGAGCGTCGTCCCTGCAAGACGCGGCCGCGGCCGAGGAGACGCCGCCCTCCTCTTCTTTCTCTTACGCTGCAGCGCACACTCCTAGAGCCAGCGCCACCAGCAAGAACTCGAACAAAAACAACTTCCTGCAAGACCAGCCCTTTGCCCTCTACGAAAACGACGCTGCAGTCAGCGAGCGCTCCCAAGTTTCGCACCGCGACCGATTCCTGAGCGACGCCGAGCTGATCGTGGCCAATGACCCGCTCAAGACGCGCGAGTCCTTCGCCCAAGTCGACCACCGAGAGGACCAATGGGCCTGGCACGAGAAGCCCGTGGCCAATATTCTCAAAGACCTTAACGTAGATGCCGCTCGCGGCCTGGACACGGAGGACGCTCGATCGCGGCTGGCCCAGAACGGCCCGAACTCGCTGGAGGCCGAGAAGAAGGCCCCCGTTTACATCATCTTCCTGCTGCAGTTCACGAACGTGATCATCGGCCTGTTGATGGCCGCGGCCTTGGCCTCCATCGCTCTGCAAGAGTACGTGGAAGGGCTGGCTATTATCGCCATTGTGACGCTCAACGCCGTCATTGCTACGATCCAAGAACGCAACGCCAGCAATGCACTCGAGGCGTTGCAGAAGATGACGTCTCCGCAGTGCGTCGTGCTGCGCGACGGTCGCCAGGTGCAGATCCCGAGCGACCAGCTCGTCGCTGGCGACATCGTCGTGTTGACCACCGGAGACATTGTCCCCGCTGACACCCGCCTCATCCACAGCTCGGACTTCAAGGTCAATGAAATGATCTTGACCGGAGAGTCCGAGGACGTACTGAAGAAGTACGACGCCGACATGAGCCACAGCGAGAAGCTGACGGCGGATAACATGGTCTTTGCCTCGACTTCGGTCGCTACGGGTAACGCCACTGGTGTTGTCGTGGAGACGGGCATGTCGACTCGTGTTGGCTCTATTGCTGCCCTCCTGAAGGGCGGTGGTGGCGCTGACGGCTCCAAGCGTCCGAACTGCTGGCGCCGCTTTGTGGACAAATACTACCCGAAGATGACCCCACTGCAGCAGAGTTTGCACAACTTGGGTGTGGTCATGGGCACGGTCGTGTTGGGAGTCTGCGTGATCGTCTTCATCGTCGGCATGGTGCGTGACAACGCTGACCCCAAGAACCCCGACCGCGCCGTCTGGCTTAACGTGGTGATGATTGCTGTCTCCCTCGCTGTCAGTGCTGTACCCGAGGGCCTACCCATGGTGGTCACCATTTGCTTGTCTACCGGCACTGCCGAGATGGTGAAGAAGAACGTCCTCGTTCGCAAGCTTGCTGCAGTTGAATCGCTGGGTGCCAGCTCGGTTATTTGTACCGACAAGACGGGCACTCTTACGGAAGGCAAGATGACGGCGGTGAAGATGTGGAGCGACTCGGTTGTGTACGACATTACCGGCACGGGTTTCACTCCTACCGGCGACATCCTTCGCAACGGTGTGAGCCAAATCACGGCTCCGTCTGTGTCTATCCCGGTGCGCACGACGCTGCTGTCTGCGGTGCTGTGCAGCAACACGAGTTTGCAGCAGAAGGAAAGCGAGACTGGTGCTCCGATGTGGGTTCCCATGGGCAATTCGTCTGAAGCCCCGCTTGTCGTCGCGGCCGCTAAGGCGGGCATTTGGCGCGAGGAAGCCATGAAGAAGTACTCGCGACTGACTGAGGTGCCTTTTTCGTCGACAAGGAAAATGATGATAACAGTCAACGAACTTCCTGCTGGGGAGGCACGTTTGGACATGCTGCAACTTCCAGCGAAGTCGATGTATGTGGCCAATGTGAAGGGAGCACCGAACTACATCGCCAAGAACTGTACTCAGTTTCTGCGTACTGACGGATCTGTCACGGCGATGCACGAGCGTGATCGCGATAGCATCATGGAGGCTGTGGATGCTTTGTCTTCGCAAGCGCTGCGCGTACTTGCCGTAGCGATCCGTCCGCTGGACAGGATGCCCTATTCGGACGACGAAGAAGATGTGGAGGCGAAGTTTGAGGCACTTTGTGCACCTCTTATCTTTGTCGGTCTCGTTGCTTCTATCGATCCTCCCCGTGAGGGAGTAAAGGATGCCATCCACACTGCTCGCCAGGCTTCTATCCGTACCGTGATGATCACGGGAGACTATCTGAAGACAGCCGTGGCAATTGCGCGTGATATTGGTCTACTTCCAGTAGGCGAGGATGCTGAAGCGCAAGCAGTCGATTGTGGCGTGTTGCGCCCGCGTCAGAACATGTACCTTCCCGATGCTGAAATGGATGAAATCACCAGCCAAGTATCTGTCTTCGCCCGCGCTAAGCCAGAGGACAAGATCGAGATCGTGAAGTCGCTGCAGCGTCAAGGACACGTAGCGGCTATGACTGGTGACGGTGTCAATGATGCGCCGGCGTTGAAGGAAGCTGACATTGGCGTGGCAATGGGCCTTGCAGGCACTGCTGTCGCCAAGGGAGCCTCGGACATGATTCTGACTGACGATAACTTCTGCAGCATCGTCTCTGCTGTTGAGAAGGGCCGTGAGATCTATGGCAACATTCAACGCTTCGTGTGCTTCCTGTTGTCCACCAACTTTGGTGAAATTACAGTCATCTTCACAGCCATCGCCGTGGGCATGCCCAACCCACTCGAGCCGTTGCAAATTCTGGTGCTGAACCTGTTTGCTGACGGTATGGCTGCCGTGGCTCTCAGCCTTGAGAAGGGTGATGGCACTGTCATGTCTGAACGCCCGCGTCCCCGTTCGGAGCGCATTATCTTTGGTCGTCTCTGGGTTCTTGTGCTGTCGAATGCCTTCTTGATTGCTTCTGGTGCGCTCATCGTGTTCACGTGTGGTCTCTACTGGAACTTCGAGAACGTGTTGCTCGACGACATTACCGCTGGCATCGATACCGACAAGGGCGAAGAGGCTTACCGTAATGTGGTATGTTCGCGCTGGATGGGCCTGGGCAATGGCTGGCAGGCGTACAGCAACTGCGGCGCCCGCGATCTCAACGGCACTTATCTTTTCGACGAGAGTATTCGTTCGCTCGACTACTATGAGAGCGACGACTTGCTTTGTTACGGTGGTGACTACGAATGCGTGTCCGAGGGTACCTCGCGCTCGCAGACGATGGCGTTCGTCTACATCACGACCATGGAGATGCTCCGCGCCTACACCGCTCGCAGCTTCACGAAGTCTGTCTTCAAGGACATGTTCAGCAACAAGTGGATGCAGATGGCCGCTGTGGGCTCGCTGACGCTGACGCTGTCTGTCACGAACATTCCTGTCGTCATGGATGACCTCTTTGGCTTCTCGTACATCGAGTGGTACGAGTGGATGTTCTCGATGATGTTTGCTCTGGTTATGGTCGCATTCGGCGAGACCCTGAAGGGCGTCTACCGTCGTCGCGATCGTGCCAAGCTTCGCAAGGCTGCTGACGAGAAGTACGCGGGCATGGTGGAGGAGATCCGCACCTTGCGCAACCACATCGAGCACCTCGAAAACAAGTGGGAATCGGAGATGCACCAGCTTCGCATTCGCGTTGAGCATCCTGCTCCACTCTCTCGTGCTGGCAATTCGACCCTCACGTCCTCGTCCTCGTCTGGATCGAGTGAGGAGGCGTAGGCACCGCTCTAACAGCTTGGTGCTGCGATTTCTCGTGCCTGGAGGCGCGATGTATATGTGCGTTTGAAAAATAGGCAGGTAGTGCTAAGAGGTTGAAAGTGAAGTCGATAGGTGAGTGCCTGAAGGCAAGCTAATGCTAAATGAAGCTCCTGTTTGGATGGAAGAAAAATGTGTTGAGAGCTCTGGAAGTGGATCTTGCAGTCACTGTCAGATGACGTTAAATTTGTTTGGACGACATGCAAACGCGAGGAGAATGCTCGCTACCACAGCGACAACCTCTGAAGTAGAGCATACGTCTGTTCACTCACATGACGATGGTACCCGGCTCAGGGATACTTGCAGAAATGGCTTTATGCGGCAGGATAAGGCCGCCGTTGATAAACTTCTCATCCTTCACCTGCACGTCCTCGCCAACCACGGTAGTTCCTTCGATACGGCACTGGAAGCACAACATGTAAGCGTAAGTATCCTGCACAAACACAACGATCAAAAGAGCACGCACCCATCGGCCGATAGTTGAACCCCATCCGATAATGCTCGACTGGATCCACGAGTTCGCGCGCACTGTCACTCCACGAAGCAGCGTCGTTCGGCTAAGTCGAACACCTAGAAAAAACACATAATCAACATATTAGCAACAAACAACTGAAACAACCCATCAGCACACCTTACCGTCTTCAATAACGCAACCAGGACCAACGACGACATTGGGTCCAATCAGACAACCTTCTCCAATCGTCGCCGTGGGGTCCACCATCACGTTGCCAATGAACTTGGGTCCGATCGACAGCGTCTCCGCCTGCGTACGTTCCACGTAGTCCAGATGCAGACACATGCCCGAGAGGAAGTCCTTGGGCTGGCCGATGTCCATCCAGTAACCCGGCAGCACCATCGAGTACAGGTTTCCCTCGGCCGCCATCTGCGGGAAGATCTCCTTCTCGATCGACGTCGGGCGCAGCTGAATCCTGTCGAGAACCTCACGGTTGAAGATGTAGATGCCTGCATTGATCTTGTTGCCCACGTATTCGCGCGGCTTCTCCACGAATCGCTGGATTTGTCCATCAGCATTAGAGATCACGACTCCGTACTTGGAAGGTTCGTCCACGCGGGTCACGAGCAGAGTTCCTTCCGACCCGTGGGCCTTGTGGAAGTCCAGAAAGTCCTGAAGTCGGTACTCGCAGATGACGTCCGAGTTGAAGACGAAGAACGGGTCGCCGTCGTCCAAAAGTTCTCGAGCCAACGCCAATGGGCCGGCAGTGCCCAATGGCTCCGTCTCATGAGAGCACGAGATCTTGATCTGGTACTGTAACAAATAAGAAATAGCACAAAAATTAGACACGTGTCATAAAATGCAGCAAAGACGCAAGAACGTTTCGTACCTTCTTCTCCATCGACTCGAGAGCTGCCAGCATCACTTGGGGCTGGTAGTTTACCGCCAGAATCACTTCCGTCACCCCCACCTACATGTCATTCATAAATAAGATTTTGAACAAAACAAAATAAGAAATCTGGTATCAATAAAATAAGAAGCGGATGTTTTGGACATTGACGCACCGCCACGAGCGCCTCGATCTGGTGCATAACGATGGACTTGTTGCAGAACTCCACGAGGGGCTTGGGGCACGACAGCGTCAGCGGCCGCAGCCGCGTGCCGAAGCCGCCCACGAGGATCAGCGCCTTCATCTTCTTGGCTTCTTCCAGAATCTCCGACAGGATCTGATCGCGATTAAGTGCGAATAAAAATAAACGTCTCTGATTGGCCCAACTCAAGTTGAAGACAGCTACAACTTACTAGGATACAACGTCCATGGATGCAACTTTAGCACCGGGAGCTTCATGCACGTGCTCGTTCTCCGAGACCTGAGTCTGTCACTGAAAATAGTCTCATGACATGGACGGATATGACCCAGTGACATTTGCCAATTGTCGAGATCGAGTGGCAATGGGCAAGACGGTCGGTAGTCTCGTCGTAGCACTGCTGGCTTTGACGCAGCCGGTTCGAGGCTGTATTCACGACTCGCTGGACCACAAATTGGCCGATGGCCACCAGCAGTACGGAGACAGCCACCCGTTTGACGCTCAAAACCGGAAACGGAAACTCGCGGAGCAAGACGCGACCGACTTCCAAACATACGAGACCGCGACGTCCGATGACGTCTACCAGCCGATTCGGATCACGCCTTACTATGATGAAGCAACGCTCAATCTCATCCCGGCTGAGAAGCGAGCTGTGATCTACAAAATCATCCCGGACGCTATCGAGCGCTTCAAACGAGCGTTGCAGGTTGTACCGGTGCAGGGTAAATTGGCAGCACAGCACTCGTGCAAGACCCAGTGGCTGACGACACCTCCGATCTGCAAAACGTTCGTGCAGAACGAAATGTGTCTTGAGATGCCTATCCCGAGCAACCACTTTGGCGCCACTAGGTACTGCAATTCTTGCCCTAAAAACGGTTGTGCAGGCGGGAGCTGCTCGTACACGGAAGCTAACGGCGTTGAAGACACCGACTTCCTGCTGTACGTCCGCTCAGCAACGACGAGTTATTGCGGCACACGCACATTGGCCTACGCTTCGTCGTGCCAGAAAGACCAGTACGACCGCCCCACCTTCGGCATGGCGAACTTCTGTCCCTCGCAGATCAGTACTGCGCCCGAAGACTACGAGGCACAAGTGTCGACGGCCATGCATGAAATGACGCATGCGCTCGGTTTCTCGGCCCAATTTTTCCCGTACATGCGCTACCCCGACGGAACCCCACGAACACCTCGAGATGCATCCGGGAGGCCGCCCATTTACAAGACAGGAACATGCCCGAATGGATCGCCCATTGACTATTACATCGAGCCCAGCACAAATACAGTGAAGCACTTTACGGAGCGGGGCCACGTCGTCTCCAAGATGGTGACGCCCAACGTAGCTGCATTCGTCAAGTCGCACTTTGGCTGTGAGTCGCTCGTCGGAGCTGAAATTGAGCAGCAAGACGATGCTGGCTGCTTGGGATCGCACTGGGAGGAACGCATCTTTGAGCCCGAGTACATGACGCCAGTCGACAGCTTCCGCAACGTGTTCAGCGCTTTAACCTTGGCATTCTTTGAAGATTCTGGGTGGTATCGCGCAAACACGTCTGCAGCTGAACGACTGCACTTCGGAGAGAAGCGCGGGTGCGACTTTGCTACGGACAAGTGCATCAACCCTGCTAATGGAGTATCTGTTGCGGCTGACCACTACTGCACGAGTAACACTGCTGAGAGTTGCTCGGTAGATGCTACATCACGCTCCGTTTGTTCAATTTCCACTGGCCGATCTATCCCGACGGACTACCAATACTTCACTGATGCTCCGACCAAGGGAGGTGACGACTTTGCCGACTTCTGTCCGATCAACGTTGGCTACACGTTCGGGGACTGCAGCAAACCCAGCAACCTCGTGTTTCCGGCCAAAACGAGTATCAATATCCTAGGTGAATCATACTGCCCCAACTGCAAGTGTACAGCTACAACGCTCCGCAGCGCTGACTCGACGAAATGGGTCGTCAATTCACGCCGCCAAACTGGTTGCTACGCAATGCGGTGCATCGATAACGGCAGCAACGATAGCAGCCAAAGCATCATCGAGTTCACCATTCCGCGCAGCAACTCGAACGATGCCACCCAAATAAACTGCACCACTAAGGGCGAGCAGCTATCAGTTCCGGGGTTTTCGGGATTCCTCACGTGCCCGGACCCGAACGTCATTTGTGATTCTGCTGCAGCCTACAACTTCATGGAGGACACGGGGACAGGATCTGGAACTGGCAGTGGCACTGCCAATCTGCGTTCTTCCAGCGCAGCTAACACACTACACCGCATGACATCTTGGACACTACTTCTACTGGAACTGACATCGCTAGGTTACGTGGCTGCTAATATGCTCTAAGCTAGCACAGACGACTGCACTGTGCTTCGAAATATTTATTAACATTTTTGAGCAAGAGATATCATGCAGTGTTTCGCTGACAACTAGCCCCAGAAGTGCTGAAGTCGTGCGTGAAAGAGCCACGCATTCACGAAGCTGTGCTGGAAAATAAGAGCGTATTGCTCGAGTTCGACAGTACCGACAGTAGATATTTGCTGGACTGGAGGCTCTGAAGTTCGTAGTTGTTGGAGTGTGAACGCCACGATAAAGCGCGACGGAGCATCTGGAAACTTATCGCGGAAGCTGCTACCTCCTAAACGGTGAGCAGTCTCGAACGAATTGGCAAGTACAGCTGCACATTGTTTCGCTCTTGAAAGTGTTACTAGCCCGTTCACAAAATCAACACTCCGCTGAAACGAAGCTTGTATCTCGTTTTCTCGTTCACGCATGTAGGCCATGCGATCTCGAACGTGCTCTTCCTCGTTTTCAGTCGTTGCTTGAGCTAAAAGCTGTAAAGCAACAGTAACACATGCGAGCACGAAGTTAACCCCTTGCCTTTACGACAAATTCGATAAGCATCTTCTAACTTACCTCTCGAAGCCACTGGGGCAACACCGTTGAAAGTTGCCAAGATCCGACCTGGTAGCATCGCACTCGTTCTTTGTCAGCTTCACGACAGTCATCTTTTTCATTGTCGGAGGTCTTTTCCGATTCAATCGGGTCATGTGATACGAAGGTGCATATCCTGTTTGTAGTTGGAATTTGTGCGAGGCCAGTCTCCAACGCGTCGTCATTGTAGTTCACCTCGGTAATTGCAAGGGCCAAATGGATCAGTTGGTTGGTCACTTGAGTAGCTCCGTCGCTGCTATCAGTGTCCTTACTCACACCATTTGCGGTTTCTGCTGTAGCCACAGCAGATGATTTTTCCCCGTTTAAAGTGGACACAGTTTTTCGAACAAAGGAGTGGCTGTACGTATATCGTCCGAGCAAAGTTCCTTGTGCGAACAAGACACTTGATCGGCGATTATCTTTTGCTGCTTGCAATGGACCCACAACGTACTGGACCAACATTTTCGTGTCAGCGGTGGGCAAATTTGGGAACAACGTGCTGGTGAGGACGCTCTCGCTGCTGTAAACTTCGCGGATCACCGAGTCAAAACTCTGGTTGCGACTACCGCTGAGGAAAACGACTTGTTTCTTCACTTGGGAAGCTTTCTCGATCGCCGGATCAATCCGTTGCCAACTGAAAAGCAACTCTAGCAAACGTGCCAGATCTTGTCGATAAAAGCCAAATTTGCTGCGATAAGAGATATCTATGCTAGATTTTTCCCTGATGTCTTCCAGAGATTCTTCGATAAGCGCCTCAGTCGAGACCAGAAGCAGCGATGACAACCTTGGTGTTGCCAGTAATGTCCGAAGAGCTTCCCATGTGGAGTCGTGAATACATGAGCCTCCAAATTCTTCAATTGGAAGTACGAACAATCCAAAGGATCCAAAACTGTGGCACAGAGGTTTATGAGACCTAGCTTCGCCATCACGCAGACGCTTTGAAGGAGGAAGAAGCAAATTTTGGTTCCGCACGTGAAACTTTGTGAGCAACTCTCGAACACTGACATTCTGCTGATCTTCGCTGTCTTGGTTGTTTGCTGGAAGTTGATCTCTCTCGTTCAATAGTATAAGGTGAGCCCCGTGTGCTAGACTTTGACGAGTGCCTGGCGAATTCCATGCTTCTCGGTACATCTCGCGAAATCTGCTAATAATTGTAACCGTTGTTCGGTCTCGACTCTCAATGTTGTCACGATTTCGCTCCGATGAAGCCATGTTGTTGCCTGCATATACAAGAGCCTCATGAATATGAACGTTGGATTCCGGAAAGAACTGCCCGCCTAAATGTACTGTCAAATTGAGACCGACGAAAGGCATTCCGACTACGTTCTCCGCAATGGTATGCCATAAATGTGGCCACGCTTTGTCTTCGTCCAGCTTTCCTGTGATTCCGAGCGGCTTGCTTTCATTACACACCGCGACAACATCGAACTGTTGCGGAGCTTTTGCCACCGTCGTGAAGCTGGCCTGAAATTGCTCCGAATGTTGAACATTTTCAAAAGATACCCGATAGTAGTGCCCCGACCGCAAGTGTGTGATGAAGAACGAGTTAGCTTGGTCCACAAAAAATCGCTGGAACACACGGCGACTTTCATGCGTCAGAGGGTTCTCCACCAAACACACAACATCGGCATCTCGATCGACCTCGAGGAGAATCACAGCACACCACTCATCTACCCACCCAACAACTGGACCAAGCAGCACCTTGGATAGGTTATCACTCTGCTGATCTTTGCCAATTCGGTTTGCTTCGATGGCATTGCTCTGTCCATTGTTTAGCTTCAACGTTAAAAATCCTTTTTGGCTGACAACATCTTCCACATGCTCAAATTCAAACCGATCATGGAGGATTCCGCTCCTCTTTCGTGTCGCTGAGCGGTGGGGTGCAGCTGAAATTGCCCCGACAGTAAATTGTTCTGCTTCGGTCCGTAGTTTTGTGTCCTTCACACGCATGTTAGCGAAACAGGGCACCGGGTTGCCCCCAGCGAGCATGATAAATGTTCGGGTTGGCTGTTGCAGTTTCCAGTCAAAAAGTTGCGATAAAAGGCGAGCCTGCGCTGATCCATTCGCGCCCCAAGTAGTCTCACTTTCCCCACCCACGGCAGCTACAGAACGTTTTTGTTCGATGACAACGTCTTCTATGAGCGGAGTTTCCGAGCATATCAAGAGCATTTGGATACTAGCTTTCTCCAACGTCTCCTCGACAAATCTCCACTGCATGCTGCTCAGGAGTTCGTTTTCGCGCGCTTGAGACCCGCCAGGCTCCAATCTGCTGCTACGTAAATCCAACATGAGAATACCAATGCTCCCCACCTCGAATAGGTATTCCTCGCCTCGCTGTGGAGCTAGGAGTTGGTTGTAACTCACGAGTTGTTTCTCTTGTTTTGCTTTCTCAGCCTCTAACGCGCGTAGATTTTTCTCCACGCGCCTCGCACCTTCAATTTCGTGTCGTTTCTTCTGCAACTCCAATTCCTCTGCTACCTTAGGGATTTGGCTAGATAAAACAAATGTCTGAGCTGTGGAGGCCAGGGCTTTCTCTGCGATTGCAAGCAAGTCGACCTGGCAAAACGGTACCCCCGCATAAAAATTAGTAAGAGCCAACAGAGTGATAGTAGCTTGGAAGTTAAGCCCTACTTACCTCACGCTCGGCTAGTTGCTTAAAATCATCATCCCATAACTGACGTTGGTATTCGTGAAAAAGCCGTCGGGCACATCGAGTGACCGTACGAATGACTTGCATCTACAGTCAGCAGAGGAAGGACACATAAGACGCAAATACATCAGTGAAAGCTAGCAATTTCATGGCTTCTTACCCGTAGTGTGGGTTGTTCATGGTCAATATAAAACTCATCGCGCGTTGTAAACCGTGGATAAATGTCATTATCGCTCCACATCATCAAATTGCTGGCATTGGCGAGCACAAACTGTAGATTTGGCGATAGTGTCCACTGCGAACGATACGCAGATCGAAGCACTTCCATAGCCTTCGCCTCCATCATCACCCACTCAGCTTGCGTCGTAGTATCATTCGACAATCCCTCCCCATAAAGCAAAAGTAACTGCACCGCTTTATCAAACATGTGCTCCATAGCAACCTGTCCACCCAAATGCAATACGACCTGCGTTTCCTCCCGCTCAACACGTTCCCTAACATCTTTCCACAAATTCGCCTCTCCACTTTCTAAATCATACACATTATCTCCACTCACAACCACCGTGTTCAACTGACTCCCATGTTCCAAACTTTGCGTCCGAAAACTCGCTCTCTTCGTCTCGACATCCTTCTCTCGAATGCCACCAAACGTTACCGTATAACTTTTCCCAGGCACCAACCGATCCAACACAAAGACAGCAGGTTGATCTGCTTCATACTGCATCGAAACCCGAAGCTGCGGCACTTCCACCATGGAATTCGTAGCCAAATCCAACGTTGACACATGCGCTGTCACAACTACGCGTCGATTCACTTCTAGCAACACCCGAGCACGTTGAAACTCCACTTTACCCACCACGGGGCCAAGAACCACCTTGACATCTACAACCAAAAGGCGAATCAAGCACAAACTCGGTTAAAACGCTTCACATCGACCAAAACTGAAGCGTACAACGTGAAAAACTAACCTTCGCGAGTGCTAACTATCACATTATCTACTGAAATTTGACCCGGCCGAAGAACGGGAGGAGGTCGACAGCGCACACTGAGTGCTTCTAATGACCGATGCATATCTTCTAGCTCCTCTTTGAGCCTTGTGGGCTCCGTCTCGCCACTCACAGCATTCCCCATCGATGATACACTACTGCGACTCTCCAGATCTCAAGTTGAAGCGACCTCTATCGTGAATATTGTGTTATGTACGACACACACTGGTACTTTTGAGCTAATAATGGTGCTACTGGATAAGAGGAAGGAGGTGCTGCGTCTGTACCGGGAGATTCTGCGCACCACGCGCATGTTCCCGCATCGCAACGAGCAGGGGCAA
Organism: Phytophthora agathidicida; assembly: GCA_025722995.1. NCBI lineage: Eukaryota > Oomycota > Peronosporomycetes > Peronosporales > Peronosporaceae > Phytophthora > Phytophthora agathidicida. Next base: position 8,175,641 of record CP106971.1, read on the forward strand.
CTCTGGTCTTCCGTGCTGCAGCAGAACGCGCGCATGGAGATCGAACAGAACCGCTACGAGACGGTAGAAGACTTGAGTGACCATCCAAATATCACAATAGAAAGTTCTAATGTTATATTTGTATCATTATTGTAATCAGGACGGTGAGACCATCTCGAAGCGCATTCTCTTCGGCTGGAAGTGCCTGCAAGAAGTCCAAGAGAAGGTAACATTGCTGTCATTTTATTGTGGTTAACGGTGTTGTAAGTTTTTTGTTTTAAATTATTTTTCAGATGCTGACGAAGCAGCAGGAACTGTCGGACATGGCATCAAGCCCTGACAAGAAACCCTGAACCAGAGGAGGAGACCAGCAGTAGAGACAACAATATCAGTCAGTTGTTGGTGTTGCTAGAACTCTTGCCAACTTACGGTCAGGTTGCAATATTGTTTTTTCGTGCAGATTCAAATGGTCGCTTTTATTCAAGGAGCATGATCACAACAGAGGCATGAAGTGCTGGTTGCTACTGAACTCGAGGTAAAGCGTGAAGAGCACGTGCAGCGATTCGTAGACGTTCTTGTGGATGGGGATGTCCAACAACGCGCAGATGACGCGCACGTACTGTTCAAGAGCCATGTCTAGGTCGGCACTGGGCAACGTCGTCTTGCTTAGAAGCTCCTCGAACTCTTCTGGCCACACCTGCATGAGGCTCTCGATGTCGGGCATCGTCTTGGTGTAGTGAACTTGTGGCGGCGGCTTGGTGCGATGCAGATCGGCGATGGATTTGATCCACCGGTCGATTTCTCGAGGCGACTTCTCTGCGTTTTCGATGCTGCGGACGACGATGTCGCCGTGTTTCTTCTTGGATGTGGAGCGGAGATGTAGGTCGAGTACCGTTGCGTCGGATTGGTTCAGACTCGGCTCGTCCAGCATTTTCAGTCCTAGTTGATCCGCCTGACCGTCAGGACGCGGCACTTTGAGGAAGGCGTCCATGTCCCCCACTGCAGGGATGTACTCCGGAATGAAGCACTTGAGTCGCGTCTCCAGCTCAATCTCCTGCGCCTTGAAGCGTCCAATGTACTGGAATAATTCGCGAACCTCATGCGAGACCTTCAAGTGCGCGTAGTCGCTCTCTTTGTACCCCCCAGCGTTTGCCATCATTGCTGCATGACTCGAGCTTCCTCCAGCACCCGTCGATCCAGTCCCAGCGCTGCTACTTGTGTTCGGAGCAGCAGACGAAGCCGCATGCGACTGAGATTCCTCTGCTCCGTCGTCATCGTCCTCCTCTTCGTCATCGTCATCTCCGCTCTCCGAATCTTCCGAAGAACTTGCAGACTCCTGTGCAGGTTTTCGTGCTGGCTCAACACGTTTTTCAGGCGCTGCAGCTGGTGCAGGTTTTGGTGCCGGCGTTGGAGCTTCCACAGCGGTCTTTTTGCTCTCGCTAGGTGGTGGTTGGCGTGATACTGCGGCGGCAGATGCTGGTTGACTGGTTTTCTTCGTAGCTTTGGGACTCGGCTGGCCGTTGGTGTCGACACTGTCGTCCGAGTCGCTCAGGTCTACTTCTTCATCGAACGGGTTGTTCTTCACCTCGGTCCCCACTGTCGTCGATGCCGGAGCATTGCTCTTGGCGTCTCGAGCATTGGCCCCCAAGGACATACTCAAAGGTTTCTCGGATGCAGGTGCGGAAGTTTTCTTAGGACTGTCGACCTCCTGGACACTCTCGGACAACTCGAGAGCCTCGTCGAACGGTTGATTCTTGAGTGCTCTACCTCCTCCACGCTGCTTCTTGGGCGAGTTGGGGTCTTCGGACAAGATGCTGCCTTCGGACTCACTTAAGTCCACCGCCTCATCAAACGGTTGATTGATCAACGCGCGTTCGGAACCTCCAGCTTTGACACCGCCGCCACCATCGGCCCCCTTGGCTTTGGCGTTGCCCTTGCGGTCATCCTCCGACTCGGACATATCTTCGTCGCTGGAACTTTCATCCTCGTCACTACCGCTATCGGAGATGTCTTCATCACTGTCTTCCTTGCCGGAATCATCATCGTCTGCGTGCTTCGACTCGCGCTTGGACATTGCAATTCCAGGATCGCGTTTTGGGGACTGCTCGACGACAGTCGCGTCCGTTCACGAAGAGGGCAAGTTTAGCTAGAACGTATTAATCCTTGCTTGTGTCCAGCTCGAAAGCCTTCCCTCGCTCCCCACTACGTGGGTCCGCGCTAGTTAATACCCTAGCTTAGCTAGAACGGGCTCTGGTTTCATGGTTTTCACTCTTGACAAGGTTCTTGGCTGCGAATGCTGCGAGGTTCTGAACACCAATTTGAGCATACGGGAGGACAAAGTTGGGGAAGATGGAGAAGACGTGCGGCATATCGTCGTGGAAGTCGAGTTCCCAGTTGGTCACCTTGTCAGCTTCAGCTTTCGATGCAAGACGTGAGCCGTGCTGGAAGACGTAGTCAAATCTACCAACCTGCAAAAATACTGGTGGAAGGCAACGGAGGTCGCATTGCGCCGAGGAAGCGTCTTCCCACGTGCTTGGGTCCGTGTGAGTTGGGTGGTAAGCATCGGTGAAAGCTTTGCACATTCTGCGCGACAAGAAACAATCAGGGGCATCAGGTTCGTCCCCAGTGAGATCGACGGCAGGAGATATTAGCATAGCAGCGAGAAGTAGGAGTCCTGGTTTGGCGTCACGTAGTCGGAGCAGGATCGACGTGAGGAGGCCCCCACCAGAACTGTCACCTGCGAGGATGATCTGCGATGGCGACAATCTTTCGTGCTGGAGCAAGTATTTCTCGTACAGATTCACGACGTCTTCCGGTTGCGTTGGGAAGCAATATTCGGGGGCTTTGCTGTAGTTGCCCAGGAGGAGGTCGATGATGAGATCACTACCATTACCATTTGCCAGCTTTCCCAACTCCTTCTCGGTCGTGGAAGCTAATGCAGCACCGAGCGAGATGTAAAGTCTCGGACTCAGGACTGCAAACCCTCCACCATGCAGACACAGTACCACCAGGCGCTTGACTCCGTTTGGACGAGGTTGCTTGTTTCGCAGGCACACGTGCTCGAGTCCATTGAAGTGAACAGCTTCCAGGCTTCGGTTGAATTGACGACGCGAGAGTCTGCCTAGAACGGACCTCAACACATCACTCTGAACTCGGATCCACTGCGTGTGCTTCTGGATTGCCATCCGTTCGCCGTGTGAGTGGGTGCACACGCGGATCGCTGCTTGTACAAGTTCAAAGCGCAGCGACCAGTTGGGGAACTTGGTCGTGCAACCTCTTGCGACGAAGAGTGCGAGAGTCTTGAAGACGGTGACGATAACGCGCAGGAACAGCAGAACCAATTCCCACGGAGAACGGCACATGCCCATGAAGATCGCGTGGATCACAACGGCACCACCGGAAGCGATGAACATCATGTAGAAGAGGTTTTGACGCGCTTTGGTTGTCCTGGACACCAGGTTATAAACTGTTTTCATCCATGCTTGGTGGTGGGTCTTGAACGCTATCATGGCCGAGAGAGACTTTGGAACTTGGACGTAAACCACGAATGTGCTCCATGGCGGAGTCCAGGTGTACGACGCTTTGGAGGATTTCTCGACGTCTGTACAAGATATCGATGTGCGTTCGACATGCTTGCTGTATTACGATAATGTGCGCAAGAAGCTACACGGTAAAGTGGTGGGGGAGAGTTCTTATATTGTACAGACCATGATCTTGCGCTTTCAACAGCCAAACACTCGCAAAACGCGAGTGAGCCTGAGCTCCGATGCTGCGATTCACTACGTGATATCTTCTTTAGCACACGGCAGTCGTGGTTCGACCCTTGTGGAATGTAGCCTTGCTTGGGTATTCAACTGGGACAGCGCGCACTGTCGGTGCCTTTGGTTTCGGTCTTGCAGGAGACTGTTGTGAAGATTCTGACAGGTTCTCTTCCTCTTCGGACGAAGACTTGGAAGAACTAGACGACTCGGACAAGGACACCGTCTCTGCAGTTGATGAAGACTCGGACGTGGATGACGTCTCAATGACGGGCAATAAGTTGTTTGACGACGGCACGTGAACCAGCGAGAAGAGCGTTGCACCACTAACTCGACGCTTGCCTCGTTTGAACAGGACTTGCTTGGGGAGGACCACGCCGCACTCCGGAAGGTCCTCCGCCTCACACAGAAATGCCTGACCCTCACGCGGTGGAGGCCTCGCTTCGACTACTTCTTCGAACTTGACAGTCTTCTTGGACGGGTCATAGATCTTTATCGGCTTCTTGGCCAAACCCTGGATGCTCACTACCTTGCTAGCTGGGGTGGCCTCGGGGATGACTGTGTATTCTTCCGTGGGGATGACTGTGTACTCTTCCTTGGGAACGACTGTGTGTTGTTCTGTTGGGACGACCGTGTACTCTTCTGGGGCGATGGTTTTCACTGCTTCGTTGGAGTGCAGACTACTGTAGTGGTCGTCCTTGTACAGCAGATGCAGAATCCTATACGGTGGCGGTGGAGGCGGACTCTGCTTATCTGAGCCTCCTTCAACTTCGTTCGTTACCCGTAGTCTACGAACGGGGCCTGTGTGAACTACGATGTGGATGTTGAAGAGCCTCGCTGCAGCGTAGAGCTCGAGGTGGCCGCCCCACTCACCATCCTCGCGCAAACGATTGCAATAGCCTTCTACCTCCTCGTCTTCTACAAACGGTTGGAAGAGCTTCTCCTCTCTTTCAATGAAGTCAACCAGCCGCCGTCGAATGTCTTGGTGGAAAAGCTCGTTCGTGTAGAGTTGGTCGCTGATCGCTCGAAAGAGGCAGTTGCCGTCCTTGCTAATGGGGACGAGACCCCAACCGAGTGCTGCGTAGTGACTTTCAACCTGTTCATTGCTGGTCCAGGGCGCGTCTCGCTCTTTTACGTCGTTGCGTGACGTTCCGTACTCGACCCGAGGAGTGTAGACACTCCCTGACTCAGGCCTCTGTTTCGTCTTCCGGGATTCCTCATCGATCTCTCGAGCTGCGGCTGCTGCATCTGCTGCCAGATCATCACTACTATTGTCGGAATCGGCCTTTGAGCTGGAGCTGAACCAGGATCGCAGCCCCGATCGCCGTTTGCTGCTCTTCGATGATGATCGAAGGCTGAAACGAGAGCTCAATTTCCCACTCGGTGGGGACGAAGGAGCTGTCATGGTGTGCTGTTGATGCTGCGGTGGGAAGGTACAGTTTGTGTTTGACTATCGCGTGGTGAATTCGTAAATGATCAGGCAGCTCCGGATGAATGGGTCCGAACGGCAGAGGTCGAGCTCCAGCTGGCGTCGAGTCGCACATAACCCCCAGGCACTCGATGAGAACCAAAACCGTTTGTGGTGGCGAAAGCGTAGCTAGTGTCCAGCTGGCGACAGAGTGAGGTGAGTGTCGTGTCTGAAAATCGTGGAGCTTGAGACCTCCAGTCACGCATTGATGGAGGTGACAATCTCGCAGACGTCACGCAAATTCATCAAACGGCGAAGGCCACGTGAGGCTCGTTCAATACCTGTTGGATGTAGGAGCTGCTCACGATATCCAGACCTCCAGCGGCGCGACGGCACTCTTCGCAGCAGTTCACCGCGTTCACAGAGCCGTCGTGAAGGCGTTACTTCTCGGTGGAGCGAATGCCAGCATATCAAACCACAACGGTACCAGTCCACTGGATGCAGCAGCACTATTGGGAGATCTCAAAGTCGCGCGTCTTCTGTTACGCTTTGGTGCGCGTGTTGGAGGACTAGCGCTGCATTTTGCAGAGCACCGACGGGATACCGCCGATCTTCAGGCGATACTGCGTGACCACTACTACACGCAGCACTTCCCCAACGGTATCACCGCCACCATCGTGACTTCAGCTCCAACTGAGCAGGAAACCACGACGGCCCGATAGAGGTAGTTTCAACCATGTACAATGGCAACAGGAATTGCGCTTCAATCATTGTTTAGCTTGTAAATCTACCACACAAAATAATTCCAAAGACGTCGTACGTTTCCATGACTTAGGTCTAGCAATCAGCACGAGTCCGATGCCAATACTGACGCCAATGATCACAGTCTTCGTGCTGTTTCCCCCCGAGCTGTCGTCGCAACTGCCACTGCTTCCGTCTGCACAGCAACCAACACCGCTCCGTTAATACTGTATTTTGCACCGTACGATGGTAGTCGTAGTCGCCCCTGACGTTGGAGTAGGTCCCGTCCAAAATGGGTATGAGGCCTCGCAAGACGCCCGCGCTCCCTCTCTCGTCGACGTCTTCTGCTGCTCTGCGTCCGTCGCAGCTGCTGTCTTGAATGCGCACAGTATCAGCTCTGCAACTAGTACAAGCGGCAGGAAGATCCGACGTCGCGCCATCGTCTCTGCTGTATGTGGGCCGCCTACTGCGCGGGGTTGTCTAATGGCGGTGGTCACTGGGGGCACATGGGCCTGGTGGAGGCGGCGCATTAACAGCAAAGCGAGATACCTCTCCATGATGTTTGATCGCTCGTAGCAAGTCCGCGTTCCATTGTTCTACCAACCGTGGAGCGTCGACAGAGTCGGAAAGCGTGGGATTATGATCGACTTGTGCTTTTTAGGTGGAACGTGTTAGTAGGATCAAGGCTCCGGCCTGTCCTCACTGGAGGCAAAACTTCTCCGGCCTCGGTTCTCTACTTCCAGTCGCGCTCTCTACACGGTCATGAAGCAGCCCTAGCAGAAGCTTAGAGCCGTAGACCAGTCCGAACGTTTATTTCTTTCTTAGGGAGTATATATAATACCATCCAATGCAATTGCAGAGCTCAGTCTTGCCATTCGTGGTTACTCACCGTTTCCTGACTATATTATTTCAGCGCCGACTTTCGAGCGGAGCTCTTGGCAACCTTCGCAGCCTTGCGCAGTTGGCGCTGCTCTTTCTTACTCAGCGTTTTGCCAGCTGCACTATTGCCAGTTCCAGCGGCTGCTATCTGTATTTGATCACCGAGACGACTTGCCAGTCGGTCAACATCGCCGTCTGCTTCGAAGTCAGTAGGCGATTTTGGAATGACACGCTGCTGCTGGTGCTCCGGCTGACCTTCGCTTGCGGATCCTGGCGCAGGAACGTGCGTCTGCCATCGCTGCGAAATTGAAGGCGAAAGCCAACGCAAACTATTAGTAACCAGCGAGAATCCACCCAGGAAACGCTCGCCACGCACGAACCTTGGCAAAGTCTTTGGGGCGAAACCCGTCGCAGTCCAGTTCAATCGAAACTGGCAGCGTGTCTGGGTCCACGGGGTCCTTTAAGGCTCTCACGCTGTCGTAGTGATCTTCTCCATGGTAGGCGACGTGAACGAATCGAGTGGGTTTGAGGCGATCGCACTCGATCACCATGATTCGAGCACTAGGCTGATCTTGGTGAACGACAACATACACCTGAAACAACCGAGCAGCAGCGTACAGCTCCTGATTGCCGCCCCACGTGCCATCCTCCCGCATCCGCTCACAGTACTGCAGCAACGCAGACAAAGAGTTAGTCACCCCAAAGGTTTACACTGTGAGAGCAGCCTCCACCTTCTCGAACTTCTCCTCGTCCTCCATGAACGGCTCAAAGTCGTCGCGATGCTGCTCCAAGTAGCTCACAATTCTCTACAAAATACCACACAACCACATCAACTACGGGTATCCATCAACCTTTTCACCGCCATAACAAGACATCCACCTCCCGAACTTCCTCGTGCTGGTGTTGGTCTCCATAAAGTTGATCACCCAGAGCTCTGCAAAGTCACCCCGACAACCTGCAGCCCGTGAGGTCCAAAGATCAACAACAGCAGGATAAATGCTGGATCCTACCGGAAGAGGCAATTGCCGTCGGCTTCCACCTCCTGCAACGAAAAGACACACAAATGCCACGTATGACGATCATCAGAAAATATCGGAGACCGTGGGGATAGTTGACGTTGCAGAGCCGTCCTACGTGCAATTTGCAGCCGACATCGGCCAATTGTCTGCGCATGAGCTTGATGGCGTCGTCGTCCACTACATAGGACGGATTCTTCTTCTTCTTGGCCTTGTGTTTGCCTTTCAGAGCCTTGAAACTAACGCCATTGAACGACTTGCCCGTAGCAGCCTCAAAAATGATTTTCTAGCGGATAAAACGCAACGACAGCAAAGATACGTCAAAACTTAAGATGTGTCAACCATTATACCAGCTCCAGCGCCCACGTACGGGGGCTTTCTTGGCCAGCTTCTTGACGGCCTTGGGTCCCATACTTGGTGCCGTCTCGAAATCCGAAATTTCACGATAACTCGCAATATTCGCAATACATCTTGTTATTTTCGGGCCAGCTCAAGGCCAGTCAAAATACTTGGTCGACCATGGTGGCCACCCGCAGGTCGTCGCTCCGTCTGCAGGCCAAGGCCGCGGCCGCCGCTGCGAGTCCGTCGCCGTCCCCAATGAGTTCGCCCGCAGGTCGCGCTCCTGCCAGGAAATCGCGTCGCACGCCGTCACCACGCAAGAAGCAGCAGGAGAAGGACATTGAGACTGAGACAGCGAGTGAAGAGTCCGCTCTAGAGACTCCAGTGCTGACGGACGAGGAGGAAGAAGAGAAGAAGGAGGTTGTGGTGGTTGAATCGGAGACGGAATCCGAGGAGTCGCAGGTGAAGACACAGGGACAGAATGAAGACAAGAAGGAGGCTTTGGTAGAGGAGGAGGAGGAGATTATGCTTCTGGATGACGATGAAGAAGAGGAGGAGGAGGAAGAAGAGGAAGACGACGATGAGGATATCGACCAATTCGTACGTGGTTTTCTGCGTGCGATTGAAGTTATTGCAGCGTGTGCTCATGTGTTTCTTGCCATTGCAGGCGTTCCTTGCTGCGTCGGGGTTGAGCTTGTCCACGAAGCCGAGCGCTCCGTCTACAACTTTGACTCCTGCTGCTGCTCCTGCGAAGTCGTCGACGGCTGCGGTGATGAAGCGGCGATTGGTGCCGAACCAGTTGGACAGCGGCGCCTCGCAGTACAAGGAGTTCTTCAGCTTTGACGGCTCGAGGCGCTCGCAGGCCGCCGCGCTGCGTGCGGATGCGCGGGCGTCGGAGGAGGCCAAGGTGCTGGCAGCAGGACAAAAGGCCATCGCTCACTCGGAGCGACAACGCGCCGAGTCTCAACACAAGAAGTCGGCCGGTCGTCGGTGGTTCAACTTCGAGTCAGAGGAAATGACGGACGACGCGAAACGCGACTTCGCGCTGCTGCGCATGCGAAACTACCTGGACCCGAAGAAATTCTACAAGAGCTCAGACCACTCGCGCGCGCTGCCTAAACACTTCCAGATGGGCGTCGTGATCGAGGGCGCGGCGGAGTTCCACTCGGCGCGACTCACCAAGAAGCAGCGTCGCAAAACCTTCACGGACGAGATCATGGCGGACGAGGCCGTGGTGCAGTACACCCACCGCGTGGCCGGCAACATCCAGAAGGCGCGCAGTAACCAGGGCCGCAAGAAGAGACGACGCAGCTAGATGCAGCCTCAAGTGGACGCAATATAGATTTTCATGCATGCATCCATTGTTGGTTGATGCAGGCAGGCTTGAACAAGCATCCGTTGGGAATGCTGTCAAACATACTGGGGAACTTCCCGGGACCACGTCTGACCACTCGGACCGACTTGACCACTTCCTGACGCTGTCCCCAGAATTATTTTGACCCTTCTTCGAGGAGCCAACAGCGCCCTAGTGTTCTCAACCGTGACGTACCCACTGAGACACAATTGTCCGAATCATGACATCCGGGACGCGCTCGAACAACGTGCTGTGGCTCTGCAGCAGATCCGGGTGGAGGCAATGTTCGTCATGAACTTCCACTGCTGCCGCCTGTTCGAGCACCATCGGCGCAGCTACCCGAACTACCCAGTAGTACCAGCAAGATCTCGCACGATGGAGACAGCCCTACAGCTGGACCAAGCTACGTTCTACCGGTGCTGCACTGCTGTCTTTGGTGACGAACAGAGGCCCGCGCCAAAACCCTCGGCTAACGCTGCATTAGAGGAGTCCATCAACGTCTACAAAACTACGCGAGCGAGGATCATGTCGTATATACCACCTACGCTCTTCTATTCAAGCTCCGCTATCCAAGAACTGGCGAATGACATGCTCGTTGCGGCGCAGCAACACGTTCGAACGAACTTCGAGGCACGACTCATCAAGTTCATTAGCCTGCAGCTTGCGTATCCGCGGGGAACAGCTGAGGCCATGGTCGCTCGACTAAAGTCAAGTCCTGAAGACCTCACGGACGTCGAGAAGCAATGGCTTGAGTGGCTAGAACTGCCTCCTACAGCTGCGAACATCGCTAGCCATGAGGTGCTATTTCTCGGCAAGCTTTACGACATGCTGAAGGAGATGAAAGAAATGCACGACCAAGATGAGATCACGAAAGGGTGCCGATTGTTTACGTTGCTGCCGCAGCCCACCTCCTGTGTGCCATCGTTCTTCCCGGTCACTACAGAGGTGCTCTACCAAGTCGCAAAACAAGTTTTGGCAACTACGGGTAAGGACGTTTTTGAGCTTTACAAGTCCACGAACGCCCGTGGCCATCGGACGTATGCCACGCCTACGGAGTTCCAAGAAGTGCGCGAGCGAATGTGGACCTCTGTTTTCAACCTCGGAGACTGCGTCAGCCGTACTGCGGATCCCCGGATTGGCGTTCCAAGGCGCAACTTCGAGTATCAGATCTCCACAAATGGCTACAGTGCTGCTGTGCTGACGTCAATTCCTGCTCCTGTTGAACGACCTGCTCTTTCTCCGAAGTATATATCAACTACATTGATCGGGATCGACCCAGGACTACGGATGATGCTGACGGCATACAGCCGTCCTATGCTGGAGTTTGTCTGCAACGCACCGGAAGAGCCATGCTCCATGCCCGGTTGGTGCAGTACCTGTCCAGGCCACGTTGGCGGTAGACGCCGTGGCAAGAAGCGCAGCAGGAACCGCCGCCGCCGCCACCGACGCAAGAGACGCAGCAGAGCACAGTGTGATGTGGAGGGGTGGTGCGAGATCTGCCAACGACACCACCCAAAGCACCGTCCGCGGAAACACGGTGTCAGGCGCCGGACTCACTTCCTGCACGACAGTGCTCACGTCCTACAAGTCACGTCCCGAGAGTATCGACACATGAGTCGTGTCGAGCACCATGCATTCTGGGTCGAAAACCTGAAGAAGAGGTATCCGCGCTACGGTGCGTTTTTGAAGGACATGCCATCGTTTAAGACTTCGTCGTCGGCGTCCCTGCTCTCTCGTTACGAGCACATGTGGAGGAATATCAACGCCATGTTGGAGTTCTGCGCTCTCAAAGGGTTTCGAAAGTGGAGATTCACGGTGTCGCGATTCAAACGCAAGGCCGTGGCGGAACTCGCCAAGCGTGTCGTCCCGACCGTGGACCGTGACGTGTGTGTGGCTCTCAGAAAATGGAGCAGCCAGACTTATCTCGCGGGCCATATGCACGTTCCGCTCAAGCGGTTCGCACTTGAACTCTCTCGCCGCGCAACCCTCGTCATGGTCGACGAGTTTCGTACCAGCTATCTTTGCTCCGAGTGCTCGGGACCGATGGTGAACATGCCATTCAAGATCTACGGGACGACGAAAACCAAGAGATCGAGGAATGTGCGTGTCTGCAGAAACGTAGCATGCAGAGCAAACTACTGGGAGCGTGACATCAACGCGGCGAAAAACTTGTGGCAGCTTGGGCTCCTCCAAGTCACCCACCGGCCTCGAACTCCGCAGTTCTGTAGAGGACACCGAATCGACTAAGTCGACTTAATTCAAACCAACGTGGGAACGGGACCCTGAGAAGGACCTCAAACGAAAGCCCACTCGGTAAACGGGCTGCTGGGGAGTGCAAGGCTTAGTGCCTTCATTCGTCGGTAGCCCAGTCCGAACGTAAAGATCTCTCGAGATCATCCCTAGTGAATATACCGTTGGGATTGTTCACCGTCGGTTGCTTATGGGTCGGCCTCGTTAAAGATTTGAAGGTGTCGGCGTGAAAACCATCTCCGCCGCCCCCATTCCTCGCAGGTGGAGAAGGCGCTCAGCCACTCGTCGCCAACGTCACTTGAACCTTTCAGGCGCTACGAGCGACTTGTCGTGTTGCTTGGAGTGCACTTCAACATCCCACCTGATCGAGTTGAGGCGGTCCTTGGTCATTTCCAGTCTTGCACGCTGTGAGCCAACAAGAGCAATCAAAAATGGTGGGGTTGACGGAGACGATGAAGGCGCAGGCTCAATGGAGCATGTTGAAGCGAGTGTGGGCAGACCCGGGCCGGAGACGTTTGATTCTGCGACTGCTTTTCGGTGGTGCGGCCGGAGCTCTGACGTTGGCAGTCCTTCATGAGACTTTCAAGGGAATGTGCAGTACGCCGTGGGAAGCAGTGCGGTTGATGGCTCGGATCGTTGCTATCGTCGGGTCAACCATAGTCGGGTTTGTAGTGCGGGGCTGCAAACCGAAATTCAAGAACTGGACGCTTCGCTTCGAGGTCCTGCGTGCTGTCATCCGAGAATGCGCTCGGGGTCCCCAGGGCAGGCGCATGGTGATCCACGTCAAGCACGCGCAAGTGATCCGGTCGCAGAGTGCAGCTTTCGGTACAATTCTGGGGTGGTTCGCTTGCCGACAGCATGCCCGTCGTCTCGAACCTGTGAACGCCAACGGACTTGAGCACGTGTGGCTTCGATCCGCAGCGCCACGAACCCCTGCGACCAAACGCTTCGTGGTGCTCTACGTCCACGGTGGTGGCTTTGCTATCATGAGTCCCAGACTCTACATCTCCTTCGGAGCAACACTCGCTGTCGCTATTGAGCAGGAGCTGCGTCAACACTTCGGTGTTGACAACTCTGTTCAAGTCGACATCTTCCTCGGCAACTACCGCAAAGCACCGGAACACTGCTTCCCTACGCCTCCTGAAGATACCGTCGCTGCATACAAACACCTACTCCACACAGAAGGCATTCCTCCGGAGCAGATCATCCTTGCAGGTGACAGTGCTGGTGGTGGTCTCGTGATGTCGACTCTGTTGAGAATGCGAGATGCCAGTAGAGAACACCTGCCGTTAGCTGCCATTCTCATTTGTCCTGCAGTGGACTTATCGGAGGTTGAGACCCATGGCGACTCGGAGGCTTCGTCAGCTCACTGCATTCTGTCGCCGGAGATGATCGCTGCTGGACGGGTGGGCTACCACACGACAGCGTCGGACCCAGCAACGTGGGCGGACGCATCGTCCGTTCACTGCGATCTACGTGGACTTCCGCCCGTGTTCGTGCAGGCTGCGAGCCTCGACTACATCTACCAACACGCGGTGCGTCTTGCACAGAAAGCAGCGGCTGATGGAGTGACGAATTGGGAGCTGGACGTGCACGAGAACCTGCCGCACGTGTTCTCCATTTTCCCGTCCTACGTGTTGCCGTACGCGCAGATCGGCGTACAGAGGATGGCAGCTTTCGCAGCACTGCACTTTGCGAAGGCTTCGGGTGATGGTGGTGCTACCGATGTCACCACTACAGACTCTACCGCCACTGCAGCATAGTTCCTCGGCTGCTCGTTTCCGTGAAAGCAAGTCGAACAAATGGAGGCTTCTCGTTCAACTGACTGAGGTAGGAGCTAGATCATTGGTAACAACCTTGAATTAATACGCTAGACTTGACAAGTTGCGAGCGGGTTATGTTGCATGCACTTCGCAGGGTGTGTACCAGAGAAATTCAGCAACTAAGTAGGGTAAATCTAGGCTAGGTTGGTACTAGTGCGCCGCAGAGAAGACAACGAAACACGAAAGCTGGGATTCCGTTTGTAAGGTTACATGTACACTCCTGGTCAAAATAAACCGGCCACCCATACTTTTGTTCGTAACTCGACCGCTACTACGAATTACGCGCTCCGCGTTAGATATAGTGTTTCTATTGTGTAGATTATCTAGCTGTTTGTGCTAACAACCTAAGTTTTGCAGTTTGTGGGGTAGCTCCTATACAAAAATTCCAATAGTCCAACTGGCCCAAACTTCCGACCACCTGAGAGCATAGTGAAACCAAGATAAATGATTTGAAATGATTGTACTAGTAATGGGTCTTAGCACCTTTCTTCTCGATCACTTCAATGCAACGTCGCGGCATTGACTCTATCAACGCGACTAGCGTAGCTTTCTCAATAGTGTCCCAGGCGTCTAAGATAGCAGCAGTTAGCTCAGCAGTGTTCGCATATTGCCGACCGTTTGGATACACTTTACGAGCCAGCAACGCCCATAGATTCTCTATGGGGTTGAGGTCTGGAGACCGAGCGGGCCAGTCGAGCACACGGACCCCCTGCTCCTCAAAAAACTCCATAGTTTCCACTGATGTATGGATAGATGCATTATCTTGTTGGTAGATAAAGTCTACCCCGTAGTTTTGGTGAGCGTAGGGTAGCAGAAATTCCGACACAGTGTAGATATATTGTGCCGAAGCTTGCCGCCCTTCAAGCACAGCGAGTCTCGCCTTGCCCTTGGCGCTAAAAGCGCCCCGAACCATCACAGATCCGCCTCCGTTCTGCCTTCTCACCGTCGTTCTCGGAGGCCGCCGAACATCATGCCAATACCTCTGGAGGCCATCAGGCCCATCCAGATTAAACTTCTTTTCATCCGAAAAAATTATTCGCCTCCACTCTTCTGAAAGCTGAACAACCATGAGCTTGGCCCATGCCAGGCGGCGCGCTTTATGCGCTGCAGTGAGAGGCAAGGTATTCTCCATTTTGGTGTAGACTAACCAGTCTACGCCAGAAAGGAGGCGCAGAATGGTGCGCGTGCTGCACGTGCACTTGCACTCAACCCTCAGCTGGGCGGCGGAGTAGTCACCGCTGGCTGCTTTACGCAGCAGCAGCCGCGCCAGCCGCTCGGAGACAATGGGTTCCCGGCCTGGGCGGCGGCGGTTCTGACTAGGCGCAGCAAGTGCGCGCTCGACAGCGTCACGTGATCGCTTGACTTTCCTTGAAATGGCCCGAATTGATAGCCCTCCCTCGCGAAGTCCTCGAATTCGTCCTCTTTCTTCGTCACTGAGCTACGCTGGCATGTATACTTAATGCTAAAAGTAAAACTGAAATGCGCATGAGCTTGTCGTTGTCTTCGCAGCGGCTGCAGGTCGCCAAAGCCCGTGGTTGGACACCAAGCGAGCAAAACACCACCATCACATATTATCTTGGTTTCACTATGCTCTCAGGTGGTCGGAAGTTTGGGCCAGTTGGACTATTGGAATTTTTGTATAGGAGCTACCCCACAAACTGCAAAACTTAGGTTGTTAGCACAAACAGCTAGATAATCTACACAATAGAAACACTATATCTAACGCGGAGCGCGTAATTCGTAGTAGCGGCCGAGTTACGAACAAAAGTATGGGTGGCCGGTTTATTTTGACCAGGAGTGTAGTAGTATTCAAATTCATGCAGCGGGTTCTTATGCTGCCATAGCGGCGGGGGTGAAGCCGCTGGTCTTCATGGTCGGTTGAAGTTGTCGGACAATGAAAGCTGCTGTCTTCTGGATAGCAACATCAGCGTGGGGTAGGAACCAGGCTGGGAAGATAGGGAAGACATGGGGCATGGTCTCGTGCAGGTCGAACTCCCAGTTGGAGACCCCGTCGGCCTTCGCTTTGGCCACCAAACGCAGTGCGTGTTGGTGGATACTGTCGAGGTCTCCCGTCTGCACGAACACTGGGGGCAGGTTGCGGAGGTCACAGTGAACAGAGGAGGCATCTCCCCACTTGGTAGGGTCATCGATCAACGGGTGGTAGGCTTTCAGCACGGCGTTGCAGCATTCACGAGTCAAAATGCAGTTGGGTGACGGAAGTTCATCGCCCGTGAGGTCGACGTAGGGGCAAAGCAATGCAGCACATAGCGGCAGCAAGTGAGCGTTCTCACGGCGCTCTCTCAGCATCGCCGACATGATCAACCCAGCGCCGGCACTATCTCCAGCCAACACAACCTGCGACGGGTCCAAGTTTTCATGGTACAACAAATGTTCGTACACCGTCACGATGTCTTGGGGTTGAGCCGGGTAGCTGTACTTGGGCACCTTGCGATAGTTGGCCAGGAAGATCTCGACATGCACTTTGCTGGCCGCCTCCGGACCAAGTTGACGAACCAACTCCTTCTCGATGAAGCTGCACAACGCGTTGCTGAAGTGAATGTAGAGTCTCGGACTCATGATAGCGAAACCTCCTCCGTGGGCGTACAGAACCACGAGTCTTTTGGTATTGGGCTTTCGGGGTGTCATCGACCGCAACCAGATATGCTCTAGTCCATTGATCGTCACGGGTACATAACGTTTGCCTGCCTTTCGACAGGCTTTACGGCCCCAGAAGGTACCGAACCACTCGCTCTGTTCTCGGACAATAGACGCGTAATTCTCGTCTCCGAGGACGCGCTCACCATACAGCTCCATCCCGACTCGAATGAAGATGCGGAAGAGCTCGAACCGTAGCGTCCACTGCGGGAAATAGGGCTTGAAACCTCGAGCCACGAACTGAACGACAGTCTTGCCGAACGCGTAGAGCAAACTCCCAAGCAGATAAGCGCCTTCCAGTGGGTTCTTGCACAGACCCCGCATCGCAATGTGCAGCACCTTGAGCACGACTGCAGCACTTGCACCACCGACCAGCAACAACAAGAATTGGTAGCGACGGTGAGGGTCCGACCACACCAGCATCAACGCGGTGGTCAACGCCCACGGCGTCGCGTTGAGCACGGACTGCATACGACCAACCTTTGTGAGCATGGCGTTGCAAGTGGTTGGTGATGCTAGACGACGTCGCGGAGGTCTCGACAAAATGTAAATGAACTCGTCGCCGCCTCACCCTCCATCGCGCGCCAAGGTCACAGGACCGACAGCTGGGTGGGCGAAGCCATGCCGGCATCGTCTGCGGAGGGCACGCATGCTGATGAATACCACGTTCGCCTTGACAGCAGGAGGGATCGCTCCATTGTCAATACTGGTCCAGCAGGAAGGGCATGATCCCTTTGCAAAATGCCGTCGCTTGGTTGGCAGGAACTCGACGCTGCCGTCGGGGAGGGAGCTACAGGTTCAGCCTGGTGGCATCGTTCTCCATTGCAAAGCGGCTAGAACCTGTTTGTCATCGTTGGTCATTGCATGCATTGCACGTATCCCCACGTAACATCCCTGTCACCTTGGCCACATGGGTAAGCTACCTCACGTGAAGACGACTGATGTCCAAGGGATCCGATCTCGTTCTCAAGCTGCAACGTGGCGTGATCCAAACCATAAGCACTCGAGATACAACGAATTCAACAGCACACTCGAGAGCATTTTGCAAGAACTTACACGAGCATATCAAACGTAGGTGCTTGAACGTTATTAGCGCCTTAGGCGTGGGCGCGACGCTTCTCAGAGGTGGCCACAGCCTTGGCGAGGCTCTTCTCGAAGGGCGGGTAGCATACACCTTCCTCCGTGATAATGCCGGTCAGGTATCGGTTCGGCGTGACGTCAAAAGCCGGATTGAAGACCGGGCAGCCCTCGGGCGCGATGCGCACGCCTCCAATGCAGGCCACCTCGTCGGCGCTGCGCTCCTCGATGGGGATGCCCATTCCCTCGAGGAAGTTCAGGTCGATGGTGCTCGTGGGCACGCACGCGTACACGGGCACCTTGTTCTCCTTGGCGACCACCGCCAGCTTGTACGTGCCAATCTTGTTCACCACGTCGCCGTTAGCCGCCACGCGGTCGGCTCCGAAGAGCACCACATCCACCTTGCCCGCCAGCATGAGGTAGCCCGCGGCGTTGTCGGCAATGAGATGAATGGGGACACCCTCACGCATCAGCTCCCAGGCCGAGAGGCGCGCGCCCTGCAGCCGCGGACGCGTTTCGTCCACCCACACGTGGACGTTCTTACCCTGCGCGTGGCACTCGTAGATGACACCGATCGCTGTGCCGATGTCCACGGTCGCCAACGCGCCCGTATTGCAGTGGTGCAGGATGTTGCTGCCGGTCGGAACGACCTCTGCGCCGAACTGACTCAGTCTCTTATTGATGGCCACGTCCTCCTCCGCCAACATCCGCGCCACCTTGAGCGTGTACGCGACGAGCTCCGCAACGCTCACGTCCTTCTGGGCCTTAGCACGTAGGTCCGTCACCACGCGTTCCGTCGCTAAAGTGCACGCAGCAACATGAATCAATTAGGATATCTATCTCTTCCTAGACTGTCGAAGCAGGACGCACCCCACGTGAGGTTGACGGCCGTGGGTCGTGCGGCGTCGATGGTGGTTTTGGCCTGCTCCACGGCCTGCAGGACGTCCTGCTTGGTGCTGCTCTCGGTCGCCTGGAAGTTCCTGGCGCCGATCGCGAGGCCGAACGCGCCGGCCGCACCGATAGCGGGCGCTCCACGCACCGCCATGTCCGCAATGGCCCGCGTGACGTCCTCCACCGTCTCGCAGCGCATCAGCACCAGATCGGTCGGCAGCTTGCGCTGGTCGATGAGTTGCAGCCCGCCTTCGGTCCACAGCACGGAGCGCATGCGTTCGCCTGCCGTCGTCATCGTCATGGTGGTCGCGTGTCAAGTTCAAATGGGCGGGTGGACGCGACGGATTTGGGCGCAATCGGGACAAGGCGGGTGGGATCTTGAGGAGATGCAGTGGACGCCCGAGCTCAACGCGCTGCTGAACCAGTGCGTGTTCGCCAGCGGCTACGACTTTGACGCGTCCAGCGACTTGTTCTGTCAACAGGCCACCAAGCTGCGATTGTGGCCGTACGTAGTACAGATGCCTTGGATGCGTTAGTGTCTTGGAGGGCTCATGGGTTTGAATGCAGAGGCGACGGGGAGTTGGTGGTGACTGCGAACCAATGTCAAGAGCAGTGGATGGCACTAAACCCGACAGAGGATGGAGAAGGAGACGACGAAGAAGATAGACAAGAAGTTCCAGAGACAAGCGAGTACATCGAGGAGGAGGAAGAAGAAGAGGAGACTGCTGCACCTCTCGATGCAGGTCCTCGACTCGAGCTGTCGCTGTCGGAAGCAGAGCTGGATCAGTTGCTGAGTACACTGCCGCCTAGCGAAGAGCCTGAAGGTTCGTCGGCAGATGCGAAGCAGTCGAGTGAGATGCAGTGGGTGCTGGCGTTCCTGACGGACCCAGACTCGATTGCCTGTGCTGATGTCGAAGAGAAGAACTTGATGGGGGCGCCAGAGAAACAGGACGACGACGACAACTACCAAGTCTTCCTGCAGGACCTTCAGGACGCGAACTTAATGCCGCCGGCACCTGTCAGCGCTGCAGAAAGACATACGCAACAACAGCAAGAAGCAGGCAAAGTCCCGGCTAATGGCACAAAGGAGAGTGATGACAGCAGTGATGACGAGGAGGAAGAGGAGTGGGAACGTACTCGACAGGCGATGAAACACTCCATGAAGTTGCGCTAGCAGTCTCAATAACTCCTCGCCTCACAGCCAAGCTTTCATAAATAATGTATCATTCACCCTCCAGCAGCAGCGCAATTCATCCCTTCCGTCTTTTGTTTTGCCGCTTTCTAGGTGCAGATTTTGTTGTACTGTCAGCGTTTTCCTTCTTTTTCTTGCGCTTGGCATGTTTCTCCGGTTCCTCCACATGCATCACGCAAGTGTCGAGGCCAATTTCCTCGCTAAGAACCTTCAGCCACAGTAGCTGCTTGTCACTGAGTCGGTCCCGAGGTCCCTTCACTTCCACCAGCTTCAGACGCGCGACATAGCTGTCTCCCTCAAGAAAGCGAAGAACATGTTGCAGTGGTTGCACTGCTAGCTTATCTTCTGAAAGCGTCCCCACCGAATCGCCTTCTTCTAGTGACACAGTCTTCTCGTTCATATTCAGCTGCTCATCCAAACCACAAAACGCGTGAACATTCAGACAATCACGACTGTCAACAGGCCGCTGCGGCGATGGCGGAACAGGGTCATCCCCGGGCCTGGGGAGGTCTAACCTCAGCAGGAGGAGATCAGGTAAGCCATTCTGCGCTTGATGGAACTCTTTTGACGTGGCCATATAGCGCAGCAGGTTGGCAAGCTCTGTTCGCCCTATTGCCACAATAACGAGCAGATAGAACTTTAACCAGGCAACGTCGTCGTTTGGCCAGTGTACAAACCGAGACACCTTCCCGAATTCCGAGTTCCATCTCGTCACAAATGCAGTTAACAGCTCCTCCATTGTCCACTTGCTCTTCACTTGAGCTATACGTCGTTCAATGAGGTCACGCCGAGTCTCATAAAATACGTCCGCGTAGCCGAAATCCAGAGGAGCCGATTGAAATGGTGTCTGGAAAACGTCCGGGACGCTAGCGTACAGCACGTCCCACATCAATATGCCAAATAGACTTCCAAACACAGTACCTTCCGAGTGGACTCCGTACCACCCTCCAGTTGTCAGCTTCTCTTTATCAATGGGGTGGTGATCCCGGTAATACTGTAGGACGAGCTGTTCCACCGTGCACGGCTCGTCGTCGTAGCCCACGAATCGCGATTTTTCTCCCATTTGGCGATTTAGAGGGCGGCCCACGATGTGGTTCTGGCGGTAGTCATAGGTGACGTGAGCTGGAACTGGCGCAGTCTTCTCTTCGTCGTCATCGTCATCCACGCTTGGAGAAATTAGGCTTGTTCCAGTATTTTGCAGCAATAGGTCAGCAGTGGCCAACGCTTCAACGCGTTTCCTCTCGTTGCGATCCTTTTGACGCCGTAATCGATGTAAACGCCTTTCAAGGGCGATTCGGTCTGCCGCCAGCACATGGGGATCTTCCAGCGCGTTCACACATGTATCCCTAGCTTGATCTGTACACTTCAAATGCTCCAAGTTCAAGGCAAGCCGATCCCACCAGTAGCCACGCTTTCGCTCAAGAAACGGCGCAGCCAACAACTCGTTTAATAACAACGTGGCGATCTGGTACTTCCGCATCTTCTCGTACAAGCCCACCGCGGTATGCAATATGCGAACCAGGTGATAGCCAGCGTTGCATTTGGAAAAGTAAACGGGAATACCTGAGGAGCTGTAGGCTGCCGCCTTCATCCACTTCAGATACGCCTGCAGACACCCTCTACTCGCCAGCACCAGATCGTCCAGCGACTGCATTTTTTCAATCTCACCGTAAAATTGTTCCCAGCAGCGCATTTGCCAGTTTGCAGACGCTTTACTTTCCTGTTCCGGGGTTGTCACCACAACGATACCCTCGTCTTCAGTTTCTGTAGCTTCTTCGTCGTCATAAATAATGAACAAAAGTCTCTGGAAAGCGTGAAACACAAGCTGGCTGTCCGAAAGCATCCACTTGAGCTCTAGATCCGGTTCCTGGTATTCCTTCTCAGGTGCCACGATTTGGATACACTGTTCCACGACGCTCATGATGCGATGCAGTTGATACGCCACCTCGTAACTCACATACGCTTCCGACGATGGGAAAACGCGATGAGAGTTAAGCTTTTCGGCGGTAACATCTTCAGCACCTGAACACTTGGTAAGTTTGTACTCCGGATACGCCACTTTCTTGAAAAACACCATCAGTCCCGGCCACTGCGTCGGCTCCTGCCGCAGTTTATGCGTTGCCAGTGCAATGAGTTGCCCTACATCCTCCAGCTGCGGTGGCATCAACGACGTCGTATTGAACGGAGGCGTCGACACAAAATAAAACAATCGATGCATCCTCAGCATCAGATCTCGCGTCGCCGGCGTCATCCTCAGCACCATCACATCAGAACTCTTCCTCCCCGTCAACGGATACGCTTCCAGCCAAATGTTCTGCATGAGCTGCGCCACTGGTATCCTCGAGCCGTCGATGCGTTTCTGGGTCTTGGCAACTCTTCTCACCGCAGCCATCAGCTCCGCCTTGGCGATATGTTTCTTGCTTCCTGTCATTTTCCTGTATAAAGTCGCCAACTCCGGCGCGGTGGCGCACCGCTCAATAGCATCAAGTGCTGTCTCCAGTCTAACAAGCTCCTGCTTGTCTTTTTTGCCTGGGGACAACTGCTTATCTGGCGTAAAAGCAATAGTTTTAGCAGTTTTAGGCGATAAAACCGCCGAAACTGGGAATTTCTGCAGGAAACCGGCCTCGACCATCACGTGGACGACGTCCTGCACCTGTTCATTGACTGGCAATTGGTCCTGCTCGTCCTTTTCAGTATTGTCCTGTTCAGTATTGTCCTCACTCTTTGTCTTGATATCTTCGGCCTTGATAAAGTATCGGAAGAGCGACGTCGTCTTGTACCACGGGCCCTGACGCTGGAACAGACGCGCGCACAGCTGTTGCTCGAACGGCTTGAGCTCTGTCAGGAAGCGCGACGCCAGCGACAGCTCCTCGGCCGAGAAAAGCTCGCGGAAGTCCTCGCGCTCGAACAGGATCGTGGACAGCACGAGCGAGAAGTGGCGGGCGTATGCGTCTTCCCATGGCGGAGCCTTGTCCTCGACGACGTCTTCAGTCTCTCGCTTAGGCTCGCGCTTGACGATCTTCTCGGCCTTGACGACGCCATCGACCATATCGGCTCGGAGTGGCAAAGATGGCTACATCTGAAAAATGATCTTATTTTCCATGTCCGACATACATCTTGGTTTTTGTATGCCTTGCCACTTGGAGCGCGGTTCGACTTTAACAGCGCGATATTCGTTACCTAGCGCGATATTCTCCTAACGTAGTTGCCTCTAGATGTCCGTGGCTACCCGAATAGCATCACGGCCTCCGTCCTAAGCTGTTCGTTGGGCCTATTACGCCAGCGCAGAGCTAGCAGGACTCCCCGATGTAGGAACACCGGTGAAATGGTCGCGCAATACGGACACACCCACGCTCTTGTGGAAGATGTTCCGTGCTGCGTTAGCATCTCGATCTTGGACCAGGTGGCAGTGCTTGCACCTGTACACCTTCTTGCTGCCGAGCTTCTTGTCAATGCAGCCACACCCCGAGCAGGTCTTAGACGTGTACTCCTCGTGCACTTCCACCATTCGACCGCTCGTTCGCTGCATCTTGTACTCCAGCATCTTCTTGAACTTGAAGTGCGACAGCGTCATCATGGCGCGGACAGTCGGGCGACGCAGCTTCCGCTTCCGTCCCCGAAGCACGAGTTCCTCGACTGGAGCAAGAAGGCTTTCAGGCGTGAGTTCAAGGCGCTCTTCTCGGACATATCAAGCGGCCATCTGCTGGGTCTCGAACGTTGGCAGCAGCACCTCGTGGTAGTCCAGCGACAGCCACTTTGAGACCTTCTGGTGCAAATCGTGCTCCATGCGCGTCACCTTGCCTAGAATCTGACGGATCTGCAGACGCCGCCGCTTGTTCCGCAGCAGTTCAGTGGTAGCGACGCATTCTGCCGCCATCTTCTTCTTGCCCCGATATGGTGGATCTGTAAGGTCATTCTCGAGCTGAGCCACCTCACGCCGTAGTGCGTCCGCAATCTTGAGTCGCGTGAGTATCTTCTCGTCGGGGTCCGCGATGCTGAATACTCGGCTGCTGGGATCGTATAAAGTGATGAAGCAGCGCACACCTGGGTCAATAGCACCCGTGCGAGTGCTCAGCGTAGGCGCAAAGTTCTTACAGGTAGGCACGCAGAGATAGAAGCCCCCTCACGGGTGCGCACTAGACGCAGCATTGTGGTGACCTCAGGCAGAGGCTCGGACAGCTCGATCCATTTCTTGTCCATGAACTTCTCGTGAAAGCGAACTGATGTGCGATCCTTGGACACGAAGAACCCGCGGTCTGTCCGCAGCGCCATTGCGTCTGAGCGCGCAAATACACTCTTAAACCCGATAACCGGGAACGTCGTCTTCTTGCCCTTCTCCTTCAGAGCGTCGAACAGCGCGGCGGACGAGACGACAGCATCCTGGAAGTCGTCAAAGGCTCCAACGAAAACCTCGCAATTGCACTGAAGATGCTTTGCAAGCTTCTTCTTGTTTCGGAAGTGTTGTCGAACGCCTTCCTTCGTCGACATCGGACGGTACTGCTGCGCCAGCGCCTTCGGCTTGATGCATCCTTGAGCTAAACGCGTAGCTCGCTCGTCCTTGGAGGCGGCGACAAGCTTGTTGAAGACGGCACGACGAGTTGCAAACATTTGGTTCAGCTTCGCCTTTTGCTCCGTTGACGGCTTCATCGCCACCTTCGCGCAGCTCGTGATGGGCGGAAGCATCACAGGGGCCTTCACTTCTTTAAGGTTGCGCGCTTTCTTCTTGCGCGGCTTGGGTGGTTCAACCACGAAGTCAGTGATCTTGGGGTCCCAGTCTGGTGGGTCGGTGTCCACACAGTGCGTCACTCGGAACCACGAGTCCTGGAGAGGCTTGAAGATTACTGGTGTCGCAGTGCTGTCCCGAACGTCGTCAGGAGCCCAGAGGCCGTCGGCCACTTCCTGATGGAACCACACGTCAGGACCTTCGAGGACGCGTCCGTCTTGTGCGAGTCGCTGCTTCTTGTTCTTCTTGCTGTCTCCGCCGATGCCCTTGCGTTTCTTGCCTCCAGACGTCCTCGCGCGCTTCTTCTTGGACGCTGGCTTTGCCTTTCCAGCCGCCTTGCGCCGCCCCTTGCGAGGCGAAGCCTGCGCCATGGTCGCGGGAAGTCAAGTGAGTAGGAGACGGTATGTTGTGGAATGAGAACAAGCCATGAGCAGCTCCCACGAGTCTTGTAGTGCAACCGAGTTTTCCGTTGCGGAAACCCCTCGAACTTCTTCTGGGAAGAAGCCTTGCCCATGAGTCGAAAAGTGCTTGGCCACCATTTTCACACCCACACCTCGCAGCCCCCTGCCCTCAGTCACGACCACGTCCGTCACGACACGAAGCCGCCTCAAGTGCCCATTCTCAGCCACGGCCCTCATGACTCGCAGCCGCATCAAGAGTTCATCCCCGCCACGCCCACCAAGAAGCGCAGCAGTTTGCCGCCATCGGATTCGACCACGACCTCCACGCCACACAAGCCCTCTACTTCGACCACGACGCGCAATTTTAAACCTTCAGAAGCTGGCTGGTATTTCGGTCGTGGCTCCAGTGGAGGCACCGCAACCTGCACAAGCCGACAGCAATCGAGAGGTCACCGCGCAAGATGTTAGGGATGCATGCGTATCGTGGTAGCTTGCGAGTGATATCACGATGGACTGAGGTGCAAAAGCAGGAAGATGCTGCAGAGTACTTTGATGCTAAAGGGCAAATTAACTCACGGCCGTCGATTTTGAAGAGTTTTTGCTGGAGAAGCGGAAGTCTGTCAGTGTTGGTACCTCAAGTGGATATCGAAGCGCAATGAAAGATTTATATCGCAGGAACGAGATACCACTGCCTACAGCTCACGAAAAACGGTTGGGCACTTTCTTTTCGGGCTTGAAGCGCATGGAAGCATGCAAGTTCCAGTCAGGCTCGCCCAGGGAATCTGGCAAAGATCCACTGCCATTCTCGTTGTGTCATGAGTTGTGTAGAGCGACTTTGACCCGCCAAGATGGCGGCTTTGCGCATCTTTTTCTTACGGCGCAATGGAATTCGATGTGTCGATCTGAGTCGGTGCAGACACTATGCACGGAGCACCTTAGCAGCCACGATGACAGCATTGGTGCGTGATGTACAAGTCCAAGACGAACCAAGAAGCCAAAGGACCGAAAGATCCTCGACACGTGTATGCTAACCCGCTAAGTCCAGAAACCTGTTGGATCACAGCGCTAGCTCTTCACCTGGCATGTCGACCTACTCAGTCACCTGGACCAATTTTCCCTGGATCTGAGCAGAAATCACGGTTCGGAAGCATTCTTCGACAATTGATAAGTGACCTCAAGCACCAAACACATTACGGCACACATTCGATTCGCAAAGGTGTCGCTACGTTTGCATGCAGCGGATCTACCGGTGGTCCATCGATTGCTAGCGTGTGTCTTAGAGTGGGGTGGTCACTTGGCGGTGTCCAAGACCGCTACATTCGGTATGAATCAGCCGGAGACCAGTATCTCGGCCGGGTCGTGGCCGGCCTACCGTTGAACCGTCCAGAATTTTCGATGCTGCCTCCACATTTTGCAGACAACCAGCATCCGGTGCTTTGTGCCTGTGTCCGCCAAATGTATCCATCATTGCACACAACAAGCAGTCTTGGGGACATTCTGAAGCTATGCGTTGCTACGTTGGTCAAGCATTCAGTTTACTTACGGGACACCTTGCCTGCGTCACATCCATTGTTATCTGCCTCCTTGTTCCGCAATGCAGCAATGATGAGCGACCTTCAAGCTGCCTTGGTAACGGGGGATTCACCGTGGATGAAGTCCACCGGGATTCCCCCGCACGTCGAGCTTTACAAGCAGCTTCAAGGAGTTCAGAAATCTATCGACAATTTGCCACCGGTTCTTTTGGATGGGATGAGCTCTCTGGTTGAGGAAAAAGGAGTTGCCGCTGGCAACATCACCAAAGACCTATTGGAAACTACTATTGAGTCTCTACTAGAGCGGGCTGGATTAGGTAGTGGCTGTACTGCGAGAGTTGCTGCAGCATGGCCTACACCGGACCAAGGGTGGATTGGCACAGCTCACTACTACGACGGAAAGTTTCATATGCTGCCGAAAACTTTTCAGTTTCCGAAAACTGGAGCGTTTGGGGCATGGATGTTGTGGTGGTTCGGAGAGAAAGCAAGAGGGTACCCACCACTCAAGCGCATCGGTACACATGATCTTCCCTGTGAAAGCATGCGCAAGACATTTTCGGATTGGGGTATCCTAGTACGACGCATCGCCGAGGTAGCGACTGATGCAGGATGCAAAATTGCATCGAGCATGACAGAAGAAGAGGCTGAGCGAGTTTTTAAAGTAGGCCTAGATCATCTGCCTTTATTGCCATCTACTCGTAAGCGCAGAGTATCCGAGCTGTCTCTCGGAACAACACTTCGACTAGCGCGACAAGCAGCCAAGACGAGCTCACGGAGCGCGCTCTTGTAATTGGGTAAAACTCGATACCAACCAACCAATAACACGCAGTTCTGTAACGTTCGATTCGTGTCCTGCGATTTTCCTAGATAAGTGAATGGCGTCGAAACGTAGGCGATATCTTGGAGTTTGTATGCTATCGTAGGAAATTCAGCGGAGAAAACAGCAGCTTTCGGCTTTCCCCGTTGAAAGGACTAGGACGCTCGATCAGCATTTGGGGGGAGCTGCTCGTCATGGCCGACACTTTGACTCCGCCCAAGCGCAGCGCGGCCGACGCCGTCGCAGTCGCAGTCGATGCCAACGCCACCTTCATTCCCGACGCCTCGGAGGTCGCCGCCGCTTTAGCTCCTGAGCCCGTCGTGCCCGTCCCCGTCCCCGCCAACGCAAAGCCGGCCAAGCCGCGACGCGCGAGCGGAGGCAACGGGAACCTGACCAACTACCAGCGCAAGGTCATCTGCGAGTTCTACCGCAAGAACGGCGGCGTCATGTCGCAGAAGGACCTGGCGCAGTGGACCAAGCACGAGTTCAACCTCAAGAAGACGCCGGCGCAGTCCACCATCTCGGGCATTCTACGCAGACAGCACGAGTTCATCAACATGAGCTCCCTGGAGCTGGGCATCAAGAAGAGGCGCGTCGTACAGCACCCGCAGCTGGACTCGGCGCTGGCCAATTGGGTCATCCAGATGGCCGGCCGCGGCCAAACCGTGCAGGGAGATCTGACCAAGGAGAAGGCCAAGGAGTTCGCCAAGATGCTCGGCATCCCCGAGAGCGAGCAGCCCGAGTTCTCCAATGGATGGCTACACTCGTTCCAGTTGAGACACAACTTCAGCTTCAGGAAGTTCAATGCTGACCACCATCACCATCAGGCCAATGATGCTGGTGGTGGTGGGGTGCTGGATGATGTTTCCGCTGCTTCTGTTGCTGCTGTTGCTACAATCTCGTCGGGTAATGTGGGACGACGCAATCCCGGTAGTGGACAGAACCCGAAGGTACTTTACTGGACTAGTATGGAGGCGTTGATGAACGAGACGGACAAGTACGACCCGAGGGATGTTTTTGCTGTGGAGGAGACGCCTGTGCTGTACACGATGCCGCCGGTGCAAAATGCACTGGAAGAAGGACGCATGCGCTGCAAGAAGCGCTTTGTGGTATCGTTGGCGGCCAATGCAGACGGATCGGAGAAACTGCAGCCGCTGTTCGTCTCGCATCATGAACACCCCAAGTGTTTTCGTAAGAAAACGGCTGAACAGCACGGACTGCACTACTTCGCGAACAACAAGGCGTGGATGACAGGTGTCATCTTCTCGCGCTGGCTGCAGCGACTTGACTTTGCCATGGCGAACCAGAAGCGCCGCATTTTGCTCTTCATAAATGATATGCCCTCGCACGTGGTCGCACACTTGGACTTGACGAATGTCGTAGTGTTTATTTTGTCCCCGACGGTCATGCAGATGCTGAACCCTATCACGTCTCGTGTGGTGACTACGTTTAAAAAGCACTTCCGTCGTTACCACTTCCGCTACGCAATTGACAAGTCCGAGGCGACCAAAAGCGCCATGTTCGATGTGG
The DNA here is from genome assembly GCA_025722995.1 of Phytophthora agathidicida. NCBI lineage: Eukaryota > Oomycota > Peronosporomycetes > Peronosporales > Peronosporaceae > Phytophthora > Phytophthora agathidicida. The sequence continues at coordinate 8,204,006 of CP106971.1, forward strand.
ATGTGCTCCAAGCGATGAAGTGGGCTGCTGCGAGCTGGGACGAGATCACGACGGAGACGATTAAGCGCGCCTGGATCCCGACGCAGCTTGTGCGCAACCGCGTGGGAATGGACGAGAACGATCTCTTGCAGGAAGAGGAAGAAGGGTTGCTGGATACGGAATTGGAGCACCTGATGCTCTTCCTGCGTCTCCCGAACCCCGTGCCGATGATGGAATACCTGAGCGACGAGACAATGTCTGATTACCCGGTGCACGAAGATAAGTTCGACGTCGTGTCTAACATCTGCGAGGTACCCGAGGATGACATTGACGAAACAATTGAGGAGAGCCCTGGACGCACACTGTCGTTGCAAGAGAAACTGAAGGCGTTTCGTGATGTCCTCCATGTCTTGAAGGACCGTAATGATGCGGATGACAGTGCCATGAACGCGATTCGACGAGTGCAGGATGCGATCCGAATGGAAGGACAGAAGGAGGTAATGGGAGCGTTGGGTACCAGTGGAGATACGAAGAATGCCTTCGATCTAGATACAGGTCTGCCGGTAGGTGGCGACGGCAGCAACGATGCTGCTTCCGCCCAAGCGATGGCGTCGCTCGAAGTCGATACCCAGCAGCACATGGATGCGTCTTCACTTCTGGACTCGTCGGAGAGCTCGGCACTTTCCGCTGCCTCCGCTTCCCTGGCCGAAGGTGCTGGAGACCACACTAGCTCCATGTTGGGTGGAGCTCCCGACGGCGAAGGTCGCGATAGCTTTCACGCTGTGATCTAGCTGGTCTGCTATCACGAGATGTCTTGCTGTATGACGGGCTTATTGATGACCCTTTCATGTGGTTTCTATTTGTCAGGCCGAAGAGCACGAAGTTAATGAAGAGAAACGCGCTTTATACTTCCGTGCTCAGTCTTGCCTTCTACTGCTACTTCTGCAGCACGAGCATTTTATAGCGTGCCTTCTTTTTCTTGGTCAGATCTATCGCCAAGCCAGAGCCGATGGTCTGCATGATCGACTTGTGCTTTCGCATCTCCCTCACAGCCTGTTCCCAGCGACGAAAAGCTGGTCGAAGCTGTTGTGTCCGAACCGTATGGATGAAGTTCAAAAAGGTGGCTCGATGTCTCTCGTACAGCGTCACCTCGCACCATTTCTCGAGAGCCATCGACAAGGCGCGTCGTAAGAATTTGCGCATCAGTTGCTTGGCAGCAGCTTGGATACGACGCTGGTCCTCCGACAGTAAGTATCGTAGAGCATAGTCCGCAGCTTCAGCGACGTTGTTGCTCTGCCAATCTGCGATGACGGCTGTCAACGTCTCCACGAGATGCGTGCTGACGTCCAATTCGTTGCGAGTCTCTTCTCCGACGTGAATGGCATGCAAGTGGTCCAAATGCGCCTGAGCTGCAACGAGAGACAGCTCCAGTTCGTGCAACCGAGACAAGAAGTACACACGGCAGTCGCACACACTGTCGATAAGTCCGAGTGACGTTATCTCCGCTTCAAGCTGCGGTCTGGTGGTGACTTCATCCAGACCGTAGGCGACGTTGCCCATCGTGGTTAACGCCCAGTATAAGACGCGAGATTCTTGACGGTGGTCGAGCAGCACCTGTTGCAGCAGAGCGAAGCTGTTGACTTCAGCGATTTCCCACTTCACGCTTGCTGGTACAAACGCAAGTTAGTCGACCTTCGTAGTACAAACCAGGTGCAGAACGCAGCAAAACTACCTACCGTTCTCGTACGAAAATACTGCGAGGACGTAGCAGCATTCCCCCACAACAGCATCTTCATGCCGATACGCCTCGTTTTCCAAGAGTGAGAGCACTAGTTCGACGCCCAAGCAAGACTCAAACACCAGTTTGGCTGCTCCATTCTCGCTCAAGACGGCTCCGAGCACCTCCAAGCACAACAAGGGTACTTGAACATCCTGTACAGACGCTGTCTTCTCTGGATCGCTATCTTGTACGTCTCGTTGGGTTGTCACGCTGCCCGAAGTAATTGAAGCGAGCAGGCTGCAGAGTACTTCGAAGCGTGATTTTTCAGTGAGGAATCGCTGTGTCTTGTTTTGCAGCTGAGTGAGCTTGAGAAGAAGTCGCAGGATAAGTGCGATAGTAGCTTTCTCGTCGGGAAACCATGCGATCGACTTAAGTAGCACCTCGAGCCCCTGGCAATCGAGAAGCTCCTGCTCGAGCTTTAATTGACTCGAAAACCCAGGCTTACTTTGGTCGCCACGTATCCCGTCCGTTCGAGTTTCCCACTCCACTTGATCAACTTCCTCTCGTTTTTCAAGTTGTGCGTAGATCCACTGCACACTCCGGAACTGCGTCTGTGGATCCGCTTGCTGATGTCGCATCCGTTTGACTGCCTCCTTCACACTCGTGCAATATTGTAGTCGCCAGGCTAATGAGACCTTCTGAAGAGTGATGAACCTCACGACAGAACTCCATCGACTCTTGTTCATCCGGTTCACTGTTCGACATCGCAAGGAATACATCGTGTCATGCTGAAGACCTTGAATACAATGAGAGGTCTTTGGTCCGCTGTAAATTTGCTCAAATGGATCGTGACGCAGTGTGTCGTGGGCACTGTGACGGCAAATTTCAAGCTCGAAATGGGTCGGTAAGCAGTTTAAAAGTTGAGAGTCTCTGGGAAGCTGCCAATATACTTGCACCCCAGTGGAAGCCACACACGAGGTCAATATGAACGGCTCCGGGGGTGCTAGAGAACAAAACGTGGGAAAATCAGTATTGTGGCCAACGTCAGCAACCGGAATGGAGATAAACGTACTTACGAGACTGAGCGCAACGTTCAAGATGGGCTTGATGTACCAGCATAGCAGTGGTGGTGGCTCCTTTGGACTGGCAAAGTGTTGAATGCCCACCAACTTGCCACTACGCGTGAATACTCCGCATCCAGCTGCTCCTGTCTCCGTGGGTCGATCGTATTGCAAGTGCTGCGGGTTGATGGAATTTGGAACTAGCTTCGCAATTTGTCGTTGATGTAGCACCTGGAGCTTACCATGAGGATGACCTACCACTTCAAGATGAGCACCAACTCGTAAGCTTTCCAATTCTCCACACCCTAATTTACGATCATTCATCTCAAAGCGGAGTGGCTGCACATTTTCACCAGCAGCTATCAAGAACTGATCTTCGTTCAAAGCACAAAGTGCGAAGTCGAAATGGGGCTTGCGAGACTTTTTCTTCGGCGACTGTGGCTGTGGTGGATGCATTCCATTCAGAGGCTGCAATCGCGCAGCAGGATCCTCGGGCATCTTGATGCCTGCGAAGAAAGTGTCGGCCGCGAGCATCACTGGAAATGCCACACGCTCCTCAGCGTAATTGCAGACAGCTCGTGCCGATCGCGCAATGCTCTCATCAGCGAGTGTCTTGCCATCCGTCAAGACGCACAAGATGCCGCAGAATCGGCCGATCACACCCGATCCGTAAGGATTCTCATCCGACGAAACCTTGCACACTGCCTTGCGGAAGTAGAAGGGCTCGATCTCCAGGTCGTCGTCATCGTCGTTGACGTTTTTCATAGAAGAACGCTTGGAAGAAGCAGTTCCGGGTCGACGCCGGAAGAACGGAGGTTTCTGCTCCGATCGCTCACCCGTGCGCGTGTTGAAGTAGTAAAATACTCGGGTTTCAGAGTCGAAGAGCTTCATGTAGTTTTCACGCACAAGTTGTCGGACGGTCAACTTTGCAAGAAATTCTCGTGCAATTCGCTGGATACGCTGTGCAGCCTCTTTCGGCAATATTTCCACCCTACCTCGTGCGATAGCGTGGTCTCCAGGCAGGAACCGAGCAAGCAGAAGTGGTTTCTCCCATGTGCTCTCACCGGTGAGTGTGTTGACGTAGAAATACTGCTTGCGAACGGGATCGTAGTGTTTCTCGTAGACGCTGAGCAGCAGTCGCGCCATACGTCGACGACTCAGAAATGCACGGAATTGTTTCTGCAATGCACAAGCTGCACAGTCCTCTTCGTGCGCTCTCCATTCATCCACCAAGGACATCTTCGGGTCGGGCACGCCGACCGCTGCTGTCTTCCGTCTCACATTGCCAGCACCTCGACCGCCTCCTCGTCTTCTCTCAGCACCACGCATAAATGTCTTCTTCCAACCTACTCACACTACAGACAACAACAAAATGAATAAGTTAGCCTGCAACGCCCGCGACTGCTTGAACGAAACTGGATCACGATCACCAGACACAACTATCCATGTCAATTGTCGGCATCGGCGTGTTTTGTCATGTTAGTGAGCATGGTGAAAGTAGTTTAAGCGGTGGGCGTCGGCACGAAGCGCTGTATCCGGCGCTCGACGGTGTCCAATTGCTTGCGTAGGGAACGACGACGACCCTTCTTGCCGCGCCCCTGCTCGCCCGACAGCGCGTCTCGAAGCTCGTTTACTCGCGCCTGCAGGTCTTCCATCGTCCCGGCGACCAACGGCAAATGCTCGCCACAGAACACGTCGTCGTCGGTCTCTCCGCGGGCTTTGGCATCAGCACGACACGACTCACAGAGCAGCACGTGCATGCGGCAGTACGCGCATCTGGTACCCGACAGCGTATCGTGCGGCACGAGGCAGCGTTCACATTGACCCGTGACCGTCTTATCCTCGGACGCCATGGTCACGCGCTGATCAAAGACGAAGTTCTTGCCTTGGAACAAACCTCCTCCGTCCGGGAACCGTTCAAGGTAGCGGTGGATGCCTCCTTCCAGCTGATAGACGTTCTCGAGCCCCAAGTGCTTGAGATAAGCCGACGCCTTCTCACAGCGAATGCCGCCTGTGCAGTACATGAGCACCTTGTCCTTCTGCTGCAGCATGGGCAGTTCGTCTCGAACCCATTGCGGGAACTGTCCGAAGCGACGAGTCTTGGGGTTCAACGCGCCTGTGAAGTGGCCGACCTGGAACTCGTACGTGTTGCGGACGTCGATGAGCGCGATCGACTCGGACTCGGCGTTCATCTGCTGGGCTCGGAACTGTTCAGGACTCAAGTGTTGTCCACGCAGGGTCAAGTCGTAGGCGTCGTCTGGCAGCTCGAGCGCCACGATCTCCGCCACGACGCGCACCTGCAGCTCCGGGAACGGTTCCACTGCCGATTCACTTGTCTTCCAGTCCACGTCGGCGAATTGCGGCTGCTGCTTCATGTTCTCGATGTAGCTCTGCACGCTGGCGCTGGAGCCGCCCAGCGTTCCGTTAATGCCTTCGAGCGCGAGTCGCACGCGACCGGTGAGCCCCAACGACGAGCACAAGCGTTCGTGGGCATCGGCAAAGGCCTCGAGCTGCTCCTGGGTCTCGCACAGACGCACGTACTTGTAGTACAGCACCACGACGTACGCTGCGTCGTCCTCCTGCCCCATGACTCGTCTTGATGCCGCCGAAATCGAGATGTGGGCATTGTGTGGCACACGAGAACGGGATCAGATCATGAAGACCGAGTGGCAGCGCGAAAGACTGGAGCTCTATGACAAGCTGGAGCGCAGTGCAGACAACGGGTTAAACCGAGAAGCGGTCCTTGCATCCAGGTAGGTCGAGCCGAGCAATGCCTGTTATAGTTCAATGGGGGTCATTGACCTGATGGATTGCGTTTAGGGAGCTCTTTGACGTCGACGCCGATGGACGAGCTGTCCCGAAGGAGTTCGCTTTTCAGCATGAAGATGATGCTGTCACGGTGGTGTGTGCTGAGATCCCACAAGCTACAGCTCGACAATGGGGAAGCATTACCAAGGAACTCCTGAAGACGTTGCGAGGAGATGCAGAGTGTGATGAGACTCATGTGGTGACCGATTTGAAGGACGTGTACACGAGTGACCAGGAAATCATGCACGTGACGCTGTTCTACACGTCGCACCCGGACGACTTGGCTCCGAGAGGAGCAAATGAGCACAAGAGTGAACGGTTTTCACGCGAGATCGCATTGCTGCGAGAGTTGGCGGCGCAGTTCGAGCCCATTCGTATGACGCCTGTCAAGGTGGTGTTGGCTGCGTCTGGGGCAATTTTGCTGCTTATGCAGTGCTTTCGAGGCGAGGGGGATCAAGGTGCTGAGGAAGACGGAGGTCATAGTGATCAAAAGGTGAAGAACGCAGGAAGTCACGCAGAGTTCGGCGTGGACCTGCTGCGCCAGGAAGCGCAGGAGACGTTCCCATTCGTGTCCAAGAAGAGTCCGAGCGCCATCATTCACACGACCCTGGCACGCGTGTTGTCTCCCGACGTATTTGACGAGGCCGCATTGACTCGAGTCCTTGAAGCCTGTCAACGAATTTCGCGCCGCCTGGGCAATACTGGACACAACGATGCCAACGCTTTCGTCGTGGACAACCTTTGGTATGTCGATGAGTCCCACTTTATTCGCCCCACCGGGAACACGACTATCGTTCCGCTGGGGAGCTAGCGAGGCAGCAAAGGCAACTTGCCCTAACGAAGAGTGTAGCCATGTCACGCGACTGGCAAAGTTTAGTCAAAAGTTCCAAATAAACTGCCTCTCACTTCAGATTTGGACACCAAGCAGAAAAAGATGAGCTCTTCCGAGTGCACCGAGCAGGAAGCGCAGTGGCGCCAGCAGCGCGCCGAGTTGTACGAGGAGCTCTACGCAGGTGGCAAGAAGGCGCTCGACCGCGAGGGCGTGCGCAAGACGAGGTGCGTCTGCCGCAACGGGTATTCCTTGCAATGTTCCAAAGCTGATACCGAAATGCAGACAGAACTTCACACCTGGAGCGACGCTCGAGTCCAAGCCGTACGTGTTTTCTACCGAGAACGACGGTGTGGCGCTCATCTGCGCACCGATCCCAGTCGAGATGGCGGAGCGCTGCCACGCCATCGGCACGCAGCTGACGAACCTGCTGCCGCGGGAACTGGAGACCAACAACTCCGTGGCCTGCGTCACGCGACGCGATCTCATGCACGTCACGCTGTTTCACACGTCGCACCCGGGTGATCTGGCCCCGGACGCGAGACTGCGCTTCCCTCAGGACGTGGCGCAGCTCAGGACCATGTGCACGCACTTCGCGCCGTTCCGAATGGCGCCCGTGAAGATCCTCATGGCCTCGTCCGGCGCTATCATCATGCTATTCGAGTGTTTGCCTGCAGCTGAAAAGCTCAGCGACAACGTCGTCAATGCGCATGCAGAGTTCTCGGTGGACCACATCCGCCGCGTGGCGAAGGAGACTTTCTCCTATGCGCCCAAGACGGACACGCGCGTGATCATCCACGCCACGCTGGGCCGCGTGCTGTCGCCGGATGTGAGCGAGGAAGCATTGCAGCTCCTGCGTGCCAAGTGCGACGACATCACGGCCGAACTCACGACTGACCCGCAGCCTGCGTTGTTCGACAAGCTCTGGTTCGTGGAGGAAACCCATCACTTGTCGCCTCAGGGCCCCAAGACTGAAGTGTCGCTGCTCGGCGGCGTGCAGACGGCGTAGCTGTCCACAGAGTTGTTAGTGCTGTTTATTCACTAGAATTAATGCTGTTGGGATGAATTAGAGACTTGGGTGGCATGTGCTGGAGTCCAGCCGAGACCAGCAGTTGCAGGTTGAAGCTGGTATCAGTCATTCTTACGTTTCTGTAAGTTTTGTGTGGCGCTCCCGGCCAAAACGTAAGTTGTTCAGCTTATTTTTTTCAGGAATTCGAAGTGTTCTTTGCTGTCCTATTGACTGGACTTCACTATAGGCAACTCAGGGATAAGATCTGTTCGAGAAGTCGTAGTGCCCTACGCCGACGATAAGTTGCGTCTTTTATTGGTCAACATTATTTGATAACTAGCAGAACGTGGAAGACAAGATGACCGATCGAGGTTCGCTGATGGCTGCGGCTGCAATTGCGAGGGCAATCCGTGATGCATGTATTTCCAGTGATATCAGAAAGAAGTATACGGACAACATCAATGGAATAAAGAAATGGATTCAAAAAGAGCTCTCACAGATAGACTCCGACACAGCTAAATTTTTCGATACCAACAACGACCTAAATCTCGCAGAGTTCACCCCTGCGTACTTTGAGAAGTTTCTGGTCTTCAAGCGAAGTCGGGCTAAGGCTGTCTCTCTGAGTGGATGTCGCAGTGCAGTAAAAGATCTGCACAGGACGAAACGCTTACCAATTCCTGTGGAATATAGAGACGCCATGAAACAATTGTTCTCTGGAATAAAAAGACTCGAGGCTGAGCAGAATCAGTCGAGCATGCCTGAAAAATCTGGAAAACAGCCACTGACTTTTTCTCTGTACAAAGAATTATGCAGAGATACTCTACCCCGAAATGATTCCGGTTTTTCGCACCTTTTCCTGACTACACAATGGAATCTAATGTGTAGATCCAAGTCGGTTCAAACAGTCCAGACGCAGCACTTGCTGTCAAAAGATGACAGTATTGGAGTTCTCCTTTTTAAGACAAAGACAAATCAAAACGGGTCTGGACTGCGAGACCCTCGTCATCTCTACGCGAATGTGTTTAGCGCTTCTACATGTTGAGTGACAGCTCTTAGAATTCTTTTTGCGAGCAATCCTCGTTTACAATCAGGGTCATTGTTTTCTGGGTCTGATTCAAAGCTGAGATTTGGAAAGGTGCTAGGTGGGCTCCTAGGAAAGAATGGAGTTGCTCAAAGCTATGGCGCGCACTCTGTTAGGAAAGGGGTAGTTATGTTTGCTTGCGGTGATAGTACGAGGGGGCCATCCATAGCGAGTGTCTGTCTTCGTTGCGAGTGGTCTATCGGTAGAGTCCAAGATAGGGTTTTAGGTACTAGGCAGCTGGAGGCCAATAGTTAGGTCGTGTGGTTGCTGGAATATCAGTTAACGACTCGAGTTTTGCGATGTTACCACCACACTTCAGCAAAAACGCGGATGTTACGTTCACGTCAAGTGTGAAAAAGATGTTTCCAAGTCTCGCTGATGAATCAAATTTAAGTGGAATTTTGCGACTCTGTCTTGAGTCGCTTGTGCAGCATCCTGATTTCCTGATTGATATTTTGCCTAGAGCCGATGATCTATTGTCAACTGGTGTGTTTACCAATCCAAACATCCTTAACGAACTACGATCAAAATTGGAAACTGGTCAATCGAGCTGGATTGAGCCTACTGGAATCCCGCTGAGCATTGAATTATACAAGCAACTTGACAAACGGCAAGAGTCCATTGACGAACTCCCGGATATGCTAGAGCAACGGATGGAGAAGGTGCTGGAATAAAGGGGGGGGGGGTCGAAGCTTGTGATGGGCCACAATCCAAAGTTACATTTGTGGGTAGAGTTACATAATTTGATACAGAAAGTAGGCACAAGCACGCGGGTAGCGCGTGCTGTATTGTCACTCTCCGATTGGCTAAAAAGAGTTAGGATTTCAGCTAACCCAGAGTTGACTCGTAGATGAGTGGTCAGGGCCACCTGCCCTGGACCTAACACCATATCAGAGTTGAATTTACACCCAAACATATACTTGGACCCATCGTTGCGAGCTTCCTCTTGTCTATAGTGTACGCCGGTAACGGTAGCTCTAGCCCCGTTACAAAGCTGGAAATATCACGCGCGAAATTCTTCGTGAAGAAATCAAGTCGCTGATAGCAGTAGTTAGACCACACCGAACACCAGCATCAGTTTCAAACAAATTTTCATCAACGCCATCGCCGCAATATTTTTCATGGGGAGGAAAATTTCATAAATTACCAAAAGAGTTTGATTTCCCTAGCATTGACCCGCTTGGGGCATGGCAACTATGGTGGTTTGGTAATGCTAGACGCAGTTACCCACCGTACAGAGGTATAACATCAGATGATCTGGACACAAACAAAACCAAATTGAGTCCGCCTGAATGATCAATGATGATGCGTCGTATAATGAATGGGATCGAAACGCGGACACACACACCAATGCCGAGTATTTGTGATGAAACTCGTGCAATGAATCTGTTCAACGTGGGATACGCCGCACTCATGTTAAAACCAAGCAAACGCAAGCGTAGAGCTCATCAAATCAAAATTCACCACCGTTTTGAGGCTTGTCCGCGAAGGCGAGAGCTCACGCATTCGTGTGCTTCCATTCAAGCAGCAGAAACGTGAAAAAGCAGCTTCAACTAGCGATATCGCTCCTCGTCCTTCGATGTCCGTGGCATCATCGAGTTCTTCGCAGTCGTTGACGCCGGCTACGAGTATTGGACCGACTCCCAGTGCTTCAGAGGCTGCAATAGAAGACACGAACACGGAGAGATAATGTGACGGGGGTCACACAGCACCTTGCGCAGAGGAAGTGTGCAGGAGTATACAAACTCCTAGCGAACGGCAGTTCACTGGTCCCTGGCCTAAGGGGACGAGTTACCAAGACTAAGGTAGAATTAAGACTGAATATATTTATAGGATGATCATAATTTGACCTGCAATACGAACTACAACTATCCTATAGTGAAACCTATATAAAACCTAAGCAGTCCCATTGGTTGGCTCTCAGAGCAAGTGGTACTGTGTACCCACTTGTATCCGCGGTGTGTCAATAGTGTTTGACACACCACCCAGAATAGTTGAACCCATGTCACTATTCATTGTAGCCCCGCTACACAGAGCCTGCAATAGAAGACACGCACTCGGAGAGATAACAGCAACGTTGATCAGGACCTTGATAAATAGATAAGTAAGATAGCTCATCGTTCAGTAACAGCATTAATCTAGCTACCCCATGACGACTGTGTCTGCTTCAGCTCATTTTGTTGAATTGGTGAGAATAATTAGCGGCTGTATTGAGTTCCATTTTGACCAATTAGGAAGCTCCCTCTAATCGTCGGCTACAGCGACTTATGATTTCCCAAATCAATTCATTTCCTGCGTTACGTGCGCAACACCACTTATGTGTGCACACCAAAAGAACAACTCAGAACGAACACTGTAGCCATTTCCACCAACCGACCGCAGCGACCTGCGGATCGGAGTATACTCAATCCAAGATAGTTGAGTTTGGGCAGCACGACCGGTCGTAGAAGAGACAGTTGCCAGAAGCTCGCTGGTCGCGCTTCTTCGCCGTTCGATGGCGCTCCGTGTCATCGCTACGCTCAGCTTCGGCCTCGTGGCAGTGCCCCAATGGTGCTAGCACGAAGGCAAGACGACGACGACAGCGGCGACGAAGGCACGCACGGCATGTTATCGAGGCTATTATGGCGCTGGTCGTGTGTGTTAAACGGCAGAGACTCACTGAAGCGGAACAACGTCTTTGATTTTACTGTTAAGGACTGGGCTCGAACGCCGACGAAGGCGAAAGCAAAGCCGTCGTGATAAACTAGGTCAGCGGATGTGAACTGTGCGTCTGGATTAAGGGGTCTATGCCTGGAGCTGCCGAAGCTGGTGCTGCTGCTGTTGGCGCCGAGCTACCACCTCCGCCACGAGCGCAGCCAAATCTCGCAATTGAGCAGACGCGCCAACAACTTGAGCCTCCATGCGGCGCATCGATTTCTTGAGACCGTCCAGGTCGGCACGACGTCGGCGCTTGGCGGCGGCCATGACCTCTTCTGCGTCTGTCGGGTCTTCTTCGTAGATGCTGCTGCTGTCGCTCTCGTCGCTCGAGCTCTCGCCCGAGGTGGTGCAACAGCTATAAATGGGACTGGTCAGGACCGTGTCCTCGTGCTTGGCGGGTGCAGCGCTGCGTCGCCGCTTGTGGCCGAGCACGCGTGGCTGCTTGGGCGACTCCAGTGATGCAGACGACTGGGAGTCCATGGTGGTGGAGCTGTGCATGGTTGAGTGATGTGTGTGGCTTGGTTTTTCTTGGGGCCAACGAACGATGTGAACGCGAGGGCGCACAATGAGAACTGTCGACTTCTTTCGCTGCGCTTCTGGAGAGGTTATATTTGAAGCAAAAAAATGCGCCGGGGCAGGGCGGTCGGTCGTGCGATGCAAGACGGTTTGACTTGAAGAAAGTATGCCTTTTGATCCGGAGGGCAGCTGGTCGGACGGGAATTTGCACTGTGGCTTTACGGACGATACCGCCTTGGATCAACCTCGCGCGAGTGACCGCATGTGGCCCGTCTCTGCTCGAGCCTGTCGCTTCTTCGACATGTTCCCGGTCGGTCGGTATATGAAGAATTGTATGCCGAGATCGGGCGATTGCACGAATTCGGAGAGCTTCGCTGACGTCGCCAAGGTGACGAGGCAGCACGAACCTACTGAATCAAACTAAGTGCGCTTGAACGACGTTAGGTGCGCAAAACGAACTTAAGAAAACGACTGCGATGGAATTCCTAGGAAGGTATAACGACCCCAGCCCCGCTCTCCGTACCTCCTCCCAGCCGCGCAAGCAGGAGAAATCTGACTGCCGCCTCGGACATGGGCTGCAGTGGATCAGAGTGCGATGGCCGTGCTTCCGCTGTTTCGAGCTGGGTTGGCACCAACGGCACTTCTCGTCGCCGAGGAAGTTGTGCCGGGCGAGCGAGCAAAGAAAGAAGACCAGCAGGAGCAATGATTACCCCGCAGCGTGAGCTCTCTATCCGTTGCTGCTTCAAGCACACAAAAGCACGCTAACAGCAAGCGAAGTTCTTGGTTGTTCGAGGCTGATCCACGAATCCTTGCCACTGGTTTGGTCGTTCCAAAAACGGGCAAGCCCTGACGGGCAGCCACTCGCTGAGTTTCAAGGTCGATGAGCCGTCAGCCATATCGTAAGAGCTGCTGAAGCACGAACCAATGGCAAAACCTTACCTAATTGCACCAAGTTGGGCTCACATCAAAACGTCTTGTTCACGCAAGTCTCCTCCTGTCGGCCCTCGAAAGAGATTTATCAGTGCCGTGCACCTTTTGCCAGCAGCGGTCCGCGATGAAGGAGACCAGGAAACAATGAAGGCATGGCGACCCGACCGTGGTTGTCCAACATGGCCGACTTACTTTTTGCCTACTTCATGTAAAAGTAATGGCATGAAGTGACAATCGAAACATCGCGATCCTTGTCAGGATCTACAGTATCCAACTCTACGACTATGTCGTTAAGCGACGACGTCCTGTGCGTGGCGCTGCTCTTCTGCGCCACCTTCGGCGTGGGCTCCACGAGCTTCGGCTCCATCTTCGCGGCTGCTGGACCCGTGCTGGCCGCCATGGGCGTCTACTTCATCTCGGCCTGCAACCTCCACGCAAGGTCAACATTTGCTTTGGCGAGCATCATGCTACTGTAAACAATTAACCGACCAACCCGATCTATCCGTGTTGATTGACAGTGTCGCCATGAGCAAGGCGCTGATGGTGTCTCCTGTGAACGTGCGGACTTTCAGCGACCTCGGCTTTTTCGCGTTCGGAGAGACTGGACGCCGCGTCGTGCTGCTGTCCGAATGGGGTGCGTGCTTCCTGAGCCCGATCGCCTTCCTCATTCTGGGCGGCACCATCCTATTACCCTGTCTTTTTGAGGGAACTGCCGCGGGGGAGCAGTGGAGCCCCACGCATTGGATCATGGTCATGAGTCTCGTCGTGCTGCCAGTGATTTTGATCCCCACTCTGAAAGCTGCAGCTCCGTTGGCTTACATCGGCGGGATCGTAGCTGTACTGGCAGATGCCATTTGCATCGGCTACAGTCTGCAACATATTCCGCCGTCGCCACGAGAGACGCAGATTCAGACCGACCACGCCGTGCAGACGTTTGGCACGATCATGTTCGCTACGGGCACAGCCATTATCATCCCACCCATCCAGCGGCAGCATACAGATCCAGCGCGTCTAGCCAACCTTGTGTCACTCACATTGCTCTTCATCACGTCCATTTACATGCTCATCGGTGTCGTGACGTACTACCAATTCGGCTGCACCGCACCTGCCACTTTGCTGGACCAACTACCGGAAGAAAGCGCAGCGCGGAAAGCGGCATCGGGTTTGATGCTTCTTCACGTCATAATCGCGTTTCCGTTGCTACTCAACCCCACTTTGTTCGATATGGAGCGCTACCTCCTAGGCAAGGACCCCGATCACGAGGTACTCCAACAAACGCTGAGTCTACGAGCCGCAAAAGCTGCAGCTACGTCGGGGCAGGCCAAACCAATACTGGCAGACGCAGGTGCTGTCGGCACTCTCGCTCCACCTAAGATTCCACCTATTCTCGAAGAAGCAGGCTTCCTGTACGGCAACAACACCCCGTACTTCCAAGCGACGTCGCCACCGCCGAGTGATAGTGGCGACCACGCCTACGCAGGCGAGGCCTACACGGCCTCCGATCGGATGTGCAGTGGTTTGATCCGCACGGTGACGATATGGTCACAGGCTTTCCTGGCCATCATGTTTCAAGCGTCTTTCACGGACATCTTGAGCTTCATTGGGGCGACGGCTGTCACCGTTTCGTGCATGGTCATGCCAAGCCTGTGCTACCTCCGCGTGCACCCAATTGCTACAGACACGTTCAGGGGTAAATGCGACCGCTTCATGTGCTACCTGACTATCATCAGTAGCATTGTGCTGGGTATCTACTGTGCTCTCGTCGCAATGGGCAACATCAGCCGCGACTTGAGGCACTTCCGTTTGTTCCAGGCCGCGGGTACGAACATGGCGGTGAATATCACCCTCGTCGACGAGTATCCCTATTGCCACGAAGGCGAACGGAACTAAGGGCTGTGTTACCAGCTTGAGTACACATTGATTGTTAGTGTATCACCCTTGCCTAACTATCTATTCCACAACGGGATGCACTCGAATATCGCTGCCCGAGTTCTGCCTTCCAGATGTCCGATGACGGCCACTAAAGCCGCTGAGCCCGCTAAGCGCGATGCCCGTATTGTTTCCTGAAAATATGCCATTGCTGACAGCGTGTCCGAGCCATTTGAGAATCTGTTCCACGTTTTCCCCTGTTAGTGCGCTGGCCTTGATGATCTGTACGGGTCCGCTGTCGGGCTCTGTCAGAAGACGGTCAAGACACAAGTAGGTCTGCAGGATGGCGTCATCGGCCACAAATCCAGCGTCGATCTGGTTGATCACTAGCAACTTGGGCTTGTACCGCATTTCATCGACACTCAGGATGGAGAAAAACTCGATCGCCGATGCTGCTAACTGCGTGGCATTGCTGGCGTCGACCAGGAAGAGCCAAAAATGGCAAGACTCGAAGTACGTCGGCCACATTGGAAGCAGTTGGCCACCCACTTCTCGCAACATGCAGGTCTTTCCTCCGTCAAGCGGTAGCGTCCAGTGCTCGACACCCACACTTGGCTGTGTATTGGGATCGACGGCATAGTCTCTGTCTTTGGAGCTGAACTCGTCGTCTTTTCCTGAATTGTTGCTGCCGCAGGTAGTCGACGCGAACGCTACGATGCGATCCAGCACCGTCTTCTGCTTACTCACGAGCTGTGCTGTGAGTTGTCGGAGAAGCAGCGTCTTGCCGGTACCATCCAGTCCGATCACGAGCCCAGTCCTCATCTCGCCGTGTGAACTTCTTCACCCTTAGAATAGTTGCCATGTTTTTCGTGGTAGTTTCACGAACTGTATCGCGCAGCAACTTACTCGTCCAGCGTTCCAAGCCCTCCGGCGCACCCGAAGATAACGCCGAGGTGAGCTGGCTGCTGCAATGGTACGATGTGCTTGCGTGCTTTCAGAAAAGGTGAAAATCCTGCTCGCGAGCTACGACCGATTTGGTAGCGAAGGTGATCGCTTTCAAGACTGCAACGCCATGAAACAGACGTGCTTGGTTCACGTTTCGTGGCGTGTGCGGCGGCTGGAGCTGGTACTGCCCTTGGTAACGCGTCGTGGTGTTACTATTGCTGCTGTATGAGTCTGAGCCCTTCAACTTGCACCGCATCAACTTGGTTCATGTACAGCAGGAACAATTGAAGTGACTGAGCTTCCCGGCTCTTGCAGCAGGTGGCACTGCTCGTCTGCTGTTTCTCTCGTCCTCTCATTGAGATGGTGCCGCGTCCGATTGCAAACGTCTGGGGGACGTCGGCGGCGCGAGTCACGAGCAGGGAGAGCTCACTCTGAAGCAATCCCTCCATCAGGCCCGTGAGCACAGGAGGAGGAACTCCGTCTCGATTTGCTTAGCGAAACGCTGCACGGTGCCTGACCTCGACGCAACTTGTCAATTGCGCTGATGATGGCATTTTGGCTCGCAAAGTTTCTCCTCTCGGTGCCATGAAGGTGTCGCAGCCTGCAAACGATCGATCCACGACCGAAAATCTGCGGGTGGTCCGCCCTCGATCCCATCGCAAGTCAATTTCATCACGTGTCCCGAATCGGGACTCCCGTTTGCACCAAGTCTCATCTGCACATGGGGGGACCGAAGTCAGTCCTCCGAAAAAACTTCAACGCGGCGTTGCAGCCAGGAGCTTGCCGTAAGCTGCTCTACCGTCACCACAAGAGATCACCAACCTCCCGCGACGTCGGTCGTTGCCAGCCTCAATTTGCACTTGAACGGTAGAAGCCTTTCGCTAGGAGGAACGGGGCTGTGCTGCTGAATACGGCAGTTCCACAGCACGACTATCCACCGTGAGTTCGTAAGGTCTCAATTTGCACCGCGTTAGCCTCACGAGACCACAAACAACGAGCCGCGACCCGACCAAGAGAGCGCGAGCTGCAGCTGACGAAAGGAAACAGTGCCAACACAGA
The DNA here is from genome assembly GCA_025722995.1 of Phytophthora agathidicida. Classification (NCBI taxonomy): domain Eukaryota; phylum Oomycota; class Peronosporomycetes; order Peronosporales; family Peronosporaceae; genus Phytophthora; species Phytophthora agathidicida. The sequence continues at coordinate 8,220,509 of CP106971.1, forward strand.
GGAACTCGCTCGACTCGTGTTGCATTGTGAAATTTGGGTCGTTGTTTACCACGGTCTCTCGTCTGCAGCGCTTTTGGGCAACTCGCCATATGCAATCATCGCAAAATGGGTCGGCAAATTGTCGATAGGACTCAATTAAGTGAGTGAGTGAGTGCCAACTGGCAGCAAGCTGTTACTGCGGGGACAAGCCCAACGCTGTAACAATCAAGACCGTCGTACAGCGGCGAGCTCACGCAGATGGCCGCAGCAGCTTATTCTTTCTTGTTTACCTGGGTGCTGTGGCGAGTACCATAACGGCATTGGCAGCTTGACCGTCCAGCTTCCAGTCCAGCCGAGAAGGCTGCTAGCAACCAGTTCAAATAGCATTACACGCGCGATGCGAAAGATCATTTAGAGTAGCAAGGAGCTGGCGTGCTCCTGGGCTTACACCCAGCGATTTTTTCGGCGTGAACGAGCTTGTCTGTCCTGCTGTCTCTCGCTGTCACTTTCTTGGTGGAGGGAAGTGGCCTCACCAAGCAGTGAATGCCAACGTGGTGACGAGCTCAAAAAATTAAGCCACCAGCTCGTCTTCGAGCGCTCGACAATCCGGCTGCATGGGCTCGAAAATACAGTAGTTTCCCATTTCTATAAAATGGGTCACCGTACACATCTCTTGTCCTTTGAGGAGCTAGGGTCGTGTGCAGCACCCTGGCCAGCCTTTCCCGGGCGAGGCAGGCCACCGCGCTGGCGCTCAGTTTCCGACTCGAGCGCAGCTCGCGAGCAACTTCACAGGACGAATTACAGCAACACAGGGTTTCCTCCCCCCCTCATCGCTTTCCGCCGCTGACAGGCTTTTTAGGCGGGAAGTAGCAACAGTCGCAAAGCAGGTTCTCTATTCTCGTCCACTGAGTGGATCCGCTCATGGTCAACTACGGCTCCTTATACCGACCAAGGCATCGACAGCACAAGGCGTCGTCCACCACCTCGCGGCCCAGCGAAACGCCGTCCGCCGGCACGTCCGCTAGTAACGGCCAGGACATGCAGCATTGGGCCAGCAGCAGCGGCCGCTCCAACTTCAGCGCCAATGGCGCCACCACCGCGGACAGCGTCACGCCCGACGCGTATCTGAACTTCAGCGAGAACCAGCAGGACGCGCTGATTCTGGACGCGCGCGCCAACGCCGCCGCTCTCTTAGTGGACGCCGTGGCGGACGCCGACAAGTGGCAGTTCGTCACGGCGCGCGGCTCGCTCAACGTGTACGAGCTGCGCGCCGACTCGATGGAGCGCGTGTCCAGCATGACGCCGCCCGACCCGTCGCAGTTGTCGCACCACATGCACACCATGCTGGCCACCACGCGGGTGCGCGCGACGCTGGACGACTTCATGCGCTTGATGGCGTCCCCCAAGCGCGACACCTTCCAGAACGTGCAGGCGGCGCTCTTCGAGGAGCGCGTGCAGCTGGCGGACGTGTTCACGAGCTTCGGCAGTCTGCCGAGCGGACGCGGCGGACGCAGCTCGTCCACTTCGTCCTCGGTCAGTTCCAGTTCGCGCTCGCAAAGCGGCGCCGAGACGGAGCAGTACGCAGTCAAGTACGTGTCCATTAAAGGACGTGCAGCACGCACCAACTCAGGCGCGGCGTTGAACGGCAGCTCGGCGTCCAATTCGCTCAAGTTCGGAGGCAAAAACAGACATCGAGAACGACAGGCAGCGAGGCTGCACAATAGCAAAGGACAGAAAGGGGCCGAGAGCTCACAGGAGGACGGACTCACGCTCTGCTTGGCGGAGTACTCGACGATCCGTCGCGCGCACATTCGCGGCCCCATGGCGCACAATCAGGCTCAGGACTTTGAGGACCAACGCGTGGGCATCATCTCGCAACATTCTATTGAAGACCCGGCGGTGACGAGGTACTGCAAACCCATTGTGACGACAGCAACGAAAGCCAAGTCGTCGTCGCCGCAGCCAGCTAACTTTGCAGTTTCTGCACGAGCGTTGGTGCAGTTCTCGGGCATTGTGGTGTACCCGGTGGCGTCGTCGATCGCGGGCGACAATGTGTTAGAAGTTCTTGTCAAGTTTAGTTGTTACGACGCTAACGGAGTGACGGTGGCGAGGAGACAGAATATGTTGGCATACTTGACAGCGTTCCAGCAGCTGGATACGGCGCTGCTGGTCATGCGACTGCGGGAGTCGCCGTACTTGACGTCCGAGAACTGGGTTAAGTCTAGGAAGAGTTGCTGCGTGTGTCAGGGCAAATTCTCCATGTCGCGAAGGAAGCACCACTGTCGTCTGTGTGGTGATGTGGCGTGCTCCAAGTGCTCGGAGATACACCAGATCAAACTAGGCAAGGCTGGAAAATGCCCATTCCGGATCTGCATCAACTGCCAACATGGAGCGGACGATAACCAACGACTCAGTAGAGGCCGACTTCAAGTGCAAGGAGCAGCACAGCCGCCCAGGACACCGGTGAACGGGATGAATGCACTCCGACGCCGACTTGGAAGCGGCAACGCGCCGCCACGCAGTCCAGAGGAGGACGATGAATACAGTCGGCCGCCATCTACAAACTCGAGCAGCGGTGACAGCTCGGACTTTTACGATTCGAGGAGTCTGATGTCGTCCCATGCATCGACTGGCGGAGACCGAACGATGTCGAGTATGTCAGGGAGCACGGTGAGCAGCTTTAACAGCAGCCGAGGACTGGGAGCGTTTGGCAAGAGCGGGAGCTCCAAGACGCTCAGTATTAGTGGCAGTAGTTTTGGTGGCAGCTTCTACAAGCAGAGCAACGCCAGCAATGCGACGACCATCAGCAGCTCGCGCGGAAGTCGCTTCGATTACGAGAGCGAGAATGACGTTGAAGGGAACGATGTTGAAGGCAAAGACGACGCTGACAGCGACACAGAGAAAGCAGTGGAGAACGAGCCCGAAGTTGATGCGACCGTGGATATCGACTCCATTGAGGCGATCGAAGTGGATGAGACGTCTGTCTGCTCGTCGTCGCCTTCCTCCCCCAGTAGCGTCGTGATGCAGAGTGATCAGTTCTACAAGCGATTCTCAGAGGTATCGCTCATGGATTTCCACGACTCGGAGTTTGATTTAAATATCAAGGGCGGACTACCCGCTGCTGGACGCTTTACCAGCAAGTCGGAGTTGGAGGTCTTTGACTTCGATGACTCGGAAGCTGATCCCGATTCGGACCGTGAGGATCTTGGCGGCATCGGTGAAGAGGAGAACGAAGACGGCGAGGATGACGTGGACGACATATGCGACTTTGATCTACGTGAACTGGACGAGGCTGACGAGGATGACGGCATGGAGTTCCACGACTCGAATGTTGGCATCGACTTCAAACTGAAGGACCTTAACCTCCAAGATTATCAGGGTCTGGATGAGCTGGAGGAGGGTGACGAGGATTTCGACGACGAAATCGTAGAGGAGATTCACACCGATATGGTGCTAGCCAGATCTCGCGTGGGCAATTCTGTGGGCGAGGAGCGAGCTGATCGTCTCGCTGAGTACGGTATTATGGATTCGGGCAAGGAGCACATTTACGACCTTGTGGCGAAGCAGGCGGCCCAGCACTCGAGTTGTTCGCTGGCCACCATTAGTTTCGTGGATGCACAGCGTGAGTTTATCAAGTCTAGCTTCGGTCTGGCGCGCGAACTGAACGAGGTCCCGATCTCGCACTCACTCACAGCGGAGATCATGCGTCGCTTCCCTACTCATAAAACCACTGCCATTCAGGATGTCAGCATTGATGGCGGTGAAGATGAAGATAGCGGTGAAGTCGTGGTGGTGCTGGACGCACTTCAAGACGATATTCTGTCCACTAATTTATTCGTGACGGAGGCGCCTAACCTGCGATTCGTAATGGGCGTACCGTTCCGAGCGCGTGATGGTATCGTCCTCGGAGCTCTCATTGTGGCAGACGCACAACCCCGTAGCTCGGTCCAATCTCGTCAACGTTCGTTATTGAAGGATCTTGCAGAGCAAGTGAGCGCACTGCTGGAAGATTTATGGACGCGTAACCAGGAGCGCGCCAAGCTCGCCAGCAGTCAAACTGGCCAGCTTCGCGACCAGCTCGTGGACCTGCTCTCGCAGTCGTACACCACCGGCCTGCAGATGCAACAGAACGAGCTCAAGATTAAGGAGCAAACGTCGTCGTCTTTGAGTTCGTCCATGCACAAGCCCCAGTATGCCAAGGACTTTCGTCACATGCAAAGCGTCGAGTTATAATTTGTCCAGTACCCCCATGTCCACGGCAGACCAACGTAGACTTCGGCCTGCCGTACAACAACGACCCCCGTGGCCACCAGAGAAGAATACTAGGGTGATAGCAGCCCTGACGTCGACTTTTTAGAGCATCGAGGAGAATAGCGATGGCCAACATCGAGGCCCGCTATTATTTTATGTAAGCACGAGTGCACCCGCTGCTACAGAAGGAATACAGCACCTAATTATCAGCCATTTCGTCGTCTTCAGTTGGTGTCTAAGCTTCTCAAGAAAGCGAAAATATCTGAGGTTGAGAACAAACATTTTCTAAGGAGTGCATACATGGACATGGACGCTGAACTTCAGCGGCTGAATAACTTAAGGATGAGCTGATACCTCAGGTAGATTTACCTGTTCTTTGTCACCCGCACGAGAAAACGAGATAACGTTTTGGGATTGGAGTGGTAGTGTCTCCCAGGAACTTCCTGAGGGATACATCTCAACAAAGTTTCAACGGATCAGCCCCGTGTGCCGCACTGCCTCACTTTTCAACTTTCTTCCCCGCGCTCAACCACGACCAATCATGCGCGCAAACTTCATGCTACTGGCACTTGGAGCAGTGCTTCTTTCAGTCTCTGATACAACCGCGTCGGCACTTACCGAGAAAATAGAGACCGAAGCTGTTATCGCCAGGGACACCAACAGCAGGTTTCTAAGACGAGGAGCAGCTACAGAGGAGAATAACGGCGCCACAGACGATGAAGAGAGACAATGGAACATCAAGAATCTGCTCAACTCGAAAAAGACTCTCAGCGATTTCTCCAAAACTACTCTAGACGAGATGCTGAACAACCCTGCGTACAAACACTTGATGTTCGACAAGTGGGACCAGTACACAACTAATAAGATCTTGTCGACCGTGAAGAACGAAAAATATGTGGCGATGCTATGGGAATATCTCCAAGCAAGAGAAGCAATGGTTCGCGCCGGCGTGTTAAAAGATATCTAGCTTTGCACAAGAAATATTTTCTTGCAAGTATTGTGTTAAACTGTGTCAACTCGAACGCTTTGCTCTGTAATAACGTTATATATTCAATTCGGATATTATTTACTCAGTGTGAGCCAGGAGGCCAATATTATGTTGTATTCTATAGCGCGGGCCTACTTCGTTATCTCACCTAACCCAGTTACCGTCGTAAGAGCGTTGCAGCACACTGCCATTTTTCCACATCTGCAAGCGCACTTGCAACTGAAGAATTATACGGGCTGCAGCCCTGTTTTCATTTGGGACCAAACTGACCACGTTTTATTTCATCACCTAGATATGGAACTGCTACCAAACCAACGCTTACGGCAGCACAAAGAGTTCAATCGTGTTATTCAACTTTATTTGCCGTCTGAAAGTTCTGAAGAACAGGCCAAAACAAGAAGATAGCTAACAAGAGCCATGTACTATCAAAGTGCACTATCACATAATTAACGTACAAGATTGCAGTGTTAACTAGGACGAACATGGAGCCCAACTAGATTTGTCTACTTCGAACCATTCCTTCTCCACTAGCTCTGATCGTGCTATACTTATTCGCGAAGAAGACGACGAGTGAACTGGATAAATACTGGGAATGCAAAGCAAAATTGCGTCCGAGCGGCGATAGCAGCGCATTTGCGCATTTCTATCAGCATTAATGACAACATGCCATGCTGTGCTTTGAGAAATCGATCATGATGTGGTTTCGCTTTCACGCAAACACTGTTGTCCTCGTGCCCGCGATCAAGACCAACGCCGATTTGGCCGAACCACTTCAGCTCCGGCCAGCAAACAATCATTCTTGGCCCGGCGTTTAGATTTCGCCATGAATTTCACTTGAGTTTCGGAGCACCGTAGCCAAGGATGACGCGGTGTTTTTTCCCCGACCCAAAGGAAACATCCTCCTTGGCGCCTATCGGGTGAATTACTCGGAGTGATAAACAATCTTTTGATTGCTCGGCGGATCCAATCGACTACAACGTCAAGCTAGGCAAGAATCTGACGGGATAACAACCGTGCTAGAAGGTCGCCATTAGCTGCTACTTCTTCAAAATTCAAAACGACTCGAAGGTGGTAAACGATGGAGGAGTCGGATACTGATGTTCAGAAATGCCAGCGTCGACTACTGCAACTGCTACCGTTTAAATTCCTTGCCTGGCTTGCGATCGGTCCGGAACTACGGCGCAGGTACTCTTCATGGGTGGTTGCAGGGTCAAGCGGGGTAGTCGTGCTTCTCTTCGTACTGGAGTTGTCGCGTTCGGTTTGCCGCACGCCCGCCGAGACTGCTACTCTTTTGCTGAAAATCTCTCGCTCTCTTTGCGCCACATTGATGCAATATGTTGGCCGAGGTTTTAAGCCAAAGTTCCCCAAGTGGACACTTCGCTTCGAGCTGGTGCGTGGAACAATGAGAACAGTGGCTAACACCCATGGAGAACGCATGGTCGACATAACCGAAGCACGGGTCAATCGCTGGCACAGTGAACTCTTTGGGTCCTTCGTTGGCTGGTTTTCACGACGACACCATGGCTTGAGTCTAGAACCTGTTCACTTCAACGGTCTTGAGCATCTCTGGTTGAAGCCATCGTCCACTGAAACCAGGGGACAAAATCGGTTGACGGTGCTCTTCTTCCATGGTGGAGGGTACGCTGCACTGAGTCCACGAATGTACATCCCATTCGGTTGCGACTTGCTGACTGCCATCAAGCAGGACCTTGCAGCGAAGCTGGATAACACTAACGACGTCACCGTCGAAGTATTTCTTGCAAACTATCGCAAGGTACCGGAGTATCAGTTCCCAGCACCAGTGGAGGATGCAGTCGCTATGTACGAGTACTTGCTGCAACACGAGAAGCTAGATCCATCACAGATCATTTTTGCAGGTGACAGCGCTGGTGGTGGGCTTGTCATGTCAGCGTTGATGCGGATCCGTGACGGGTTATCCAGTTGGAAGCCCAAACTCCCGCCCCCACTAGCTGCCATGGTAATGTGTCCACTTGCGGACCTAACTGGAGATGAAGATAAAGCCACAGGTCAGGAATGCGTTCTTTCTCCGAGCGTCGTTGCCGCTTGTGTCGAATCCTATCATCCAACACGCGAAGAGCCTTCCAAGTGGCTGGATGCGTCACCGGTGCACTGCAACCTAAGAGAACTTCCACCTGTACTCATACAGTCCGCCAGCTTCGACTATCTGTACCAGCATTCACTTCGACTTGCAGCGAAAGCCAAGGCTGATGGTGTCACGAATTGGGAGATTGATACGCACGAAGGAGTAACTCATGTTTTCATGGTCTTCCCAGGTTTCGTGCTGCCTTATGCCCGTGTCGGCGTTCATCGGATGGCAGCGTTCGCAGCTAAACAGTTCCTGGATAGCCACATGGGTAAGCGATGCTCCAGCAAAAATGAGTCCGACAGTAGCAAGGCAGACAGAAACTCTGAAAGCGCTACAGCCATCACGAACTTGACCTCCGACGCTGCGTAGAAGAGTACGATGGCGACAAGGAGAATTCTGATGACCTTCCATATTGCGTTGGTTTCTCGTTTCATGCTTGCAGTACAGGTTGAAGACCTGCACTGAACTATGAATCCCAAATGCTATTAACGAGTATCGAATGAGCGGTTTACACCATTACGCCTTCAAAAACTGCTTAGCAGCGAATGTTGCCATCTTCTGCACACCAACTTGGCTGTATGGCAGAATCCACGCCGGTAACAATGAAAATACGTGCGATACACCTTCGTTCACATCCATTTCCCAGTCTTCAATTCCACCAGCCTTAGCCTTCTCTGCAAGTCGCACAGAATCTTGACACAGGTAGTCTAAAGTAGCAGCCTGGATGAACACGGGTGGGAGGCCACGCAGATCGCAATGCACAGCGGAGGCGTCAGCCCACGTCTTTCGGTCCGCACATGTCGGGTGATACACAACTCGGGCGGCTTTCGTGATACTGCGTGCGAGGATGCAGTGTCGAGCACTGGCCGGGTCGATACTTTCACTCATATCGACGAATGGACTTGAAACAATCGCAGCAAGCGGCAAACGCTTCGACTTCTCAGCATCACGTAACCGTAGCAACGCTGACATCACGAGCCCACCACCAGCGCTGTCACCAGCCATGATAACTTGGTCAGGCGATAATCCTTCGTGATCAAGCAAGTATTCGTACACCGTTACCACCTCTTCTGGTTGTTTGGGGAAGCAAAACTCCGGTGTCTTGTGGTAATTGGCCAGGAAAATTTCCACTTGCGTGCTGCTGCTACCAAGCTCTTTCTCGATAGCTGCTCCAAGTGATACTCCAAAGAAACTGTAGAATCGCGGACTTAACAGCGAGAACGCACCCCCATGCACGTACATCACAACTAATCGTTTAGTATCGCTCTTGCGAGCAGACTTCGGTCTGAGCCACAGATGCTCCAAGTCGTTAAATTCCACGGTATCCATGAGCCACCCGTACCATCGACAGTAGAACCACCCTAGTAACGAACCCACAGCCTCGCTTTGAGCTCGAATCACGCGCGCATGCTTGGCCTCCTTGACCATGCGATCCCCATACAACTCGTTGATGGTTCGAATCACTGCACGCAATAGCTCGAAGCGCAATGTCCACTTCGGGAACTCGGGCCGGAATCCTCGCGCTGCAAAGCTCACGAACGTCCACACGATAGCAGCTGAGATCTTCGCTGCGAGACACACTGCTTCCAACGGAGAGCGACACATTCCACTCAGACCCCAATTGAGCGCTGCTACTGCGAGCGCCGCACCGGTGCCCCCTACAACTAGACTCCACGGCATCGCTTACTGCTCGGCCAACGTTTTCAGCCTCAAATGCTTTAGGATACAACCCCGCAAACATGAGTCGTGATTGCGGCCGGTACCTCCACGTCCTACTCTAGTCAAACAAAGGCTCCGATACATTAGAACCAGGGGACACGTGCATCAACTAATACGCAAAACAACAACCAGCTAAAATGGATCAATGCACGCACCACCTTTCCGATCGGTCCGTGCTGGGCTGTATTCATGTTGCTAAGCAAAACAACTCCTGTATGCCAGTGGTAAATGAGATCAGTAGTGCTCATCGACCACTCAAGTCTTCTGGAAGCAACATAGCTCACCACTCCCCCTATTCTTCCTTGGTCTTCGAGGATGCATCACCGTACATTGCGCGGAGCTTTTTCAGACGCTCCTCACCCTCGCGGGGTTTTTCAGAAGATGACGAGTTGATGCGAGGTCGTTCGTCACCCTTGGACATGCCTGGCTGCACCACCACCACCTCGTCTCGTTTTGCTGGGCTACGCGAGCGCTTTCGTGTGGTCCAGCGATCCAGTTTCAGTGATAGTGAGCCCTTGTAACTTGCAGGCCGCGAAGCATAGTCACGCCCGACAGCCTCAGCCTTACGACGCTCTCGCTCGCGCACTTGCTGCAGCAAGTCCCCCGTAATGTCACCATTACTGTGTCAAACATAATGGATAGCAAATGCGTAAGTGAATACAGCATCACCCATATCATGGCACCACACACGAAACCACACAACGTACCCAGTCTTGCTTCGCGATTGGCTACGACTTCGGCTGCGATTGCGACGGCGACGGTCCCTAGATGCAGATCGCGATCTGCTGCGAGATCGATGACGTGTGCGAGATCGCGAGCGGTCACGACGACTGCCACGGCGTCGGCCACTATCGCGTCGACTGTCCCGATCTCGGCTTCGGTCTCGACGACTGTCTCTATTTCTGCCTCTATCACGCCCTCGAGAACGGGAACGAGATCCCCCAGCAGAGCGGGAACGAGAATGCGAGCGTTCACGGCGTTGTTTTCCCTTGTCAAATTCGATATCACCTAGGCTAACCTTCTCTGTATTCCCATACGCTGGAAACGAGACCTGGTAGAACAACAACGAATGAATATGAGCAATTGAAGGCATGGTAAACAACCGTCTAGCAAAACTTACCCAGAATTGGTTGCCTTCTTCAACTGAATCGATCACCGCGTCGTACATCTACAGGATAAAAACAAGAGCAATTAAAGTCAGAGCACGTACAAATGTATGTCGTTCAAGCACAGAGCCAACTCACAGCGGGTTCGTTTTCCTCGTCAGCGTACATCGCACGGACTTTCGTTCCAGCCTTGAGGCGGTCAACGATCGCTAGGTTCTCTTTAGCACGCTCCTTCTTGCGGGACAACAGCAAGAGCTAGTGAAGCACAAGTACAAATACACTTTGTCAGTACGCTTACTACATGTCATCATTACTCCACCAATACGAGAACCGCTGAACGTAACCCCCACCGAACAACGAGGCACGTCCCCAGCCAAATCTTCGCCGCATTTCATCCCTCCACACATACCTCGATGAACGTACCTTGACTTTGATTCCGTCCTCGATCTTCTTCGGGATGCGTGGCAGAATCGTGCCAAAGTAGTTGTTCTCCTCTAACAGGCTAATGAGCCACTCGCCAATGGTCCTACAAAAAAAAACGACAAACAGTCAGCATTTCCACTCACGACTGCATGCTGCAGTGATAACAAACAGAGTCTCAATAGCAGCAGCAGTCTTCCTTACCACCCAGCGTCAAACCAGCGCTCAACTCACGTTTTTAAGCTTGGGTTGGCCGACGCGTTGAACTCCTCCGAATCTTCCAAGTACGGCTCAAACCATGTCCAGAGCTCTTCCGGGTCGCACGTGAAACGCAAATACAAGAATCCAACCACGCGAATGTACGGCGAGTCCTGCAGTCACAAGCAACAGTCAATAAATGACCTCTTCATCTCATTTAACCTATTCCATTAACCTATTTCACGCACCGTGTGCCGCAGCAGCCCCTGCATCTGCTTGCGTGTTAACCGCATGAGGAAAAACTTGTGCAGCAGACAGAAGCAACTAGACGGGATCCGCGCTGTGCCCGGAGACCAGGGTTCTGCATACAAATCGAAGGTTAACCTTTATTTTCCACCCAGGTAAACGGTTAACCTTTCCGTACCAGCATGGTCCACTCGGTAGTAGATCTCGTCCACCACTTCGTGGTACGTTCTGAACTTGTAGAGTTCGTGGAAGTAGGCGGACTGCAGGATGTTCTGGTGCAGCAGCGTGTTCAAATTGTACGTCGTGTCGTTGCCATAGCTGCCGAAAGTTAAAATAGCAGAAGAAGTAATAGGTTAATTCAAATAACTTGCGCTCTAGAGGTGATATTGCGACAGAATCGACACGCACATTGCCAGCTCGTCCTGCTTCACACGACGCTGTGTCTCCTCGGGCGGCTGGTCCTGCGCGCTCTGTCCACGCAGCGACTTCTGCAGCGCATGTCGAGTCAGCGCCGAGCGGGACATGGCAGCTCCGAATTAACCCAAGAGGTTATCTCGTACTTGGTGTTATGTACATGAATCTCAGGACATGACTACATTTTGATGTTCTCGTGCACCAGTATGGCGCGCTCCATGCACTTGTGTAATGCTGGAAGGTGTCACCACGTGCGAGCTGGCGTGCGCCCATAAAATCCACCCACAAGTGCCGGGCGGCAACACCGAACTGAAGAACTGAAGATTTTGAGTGTTCGGTGCACACTGAGGCGGGCGTGTCAACGTATCCAAGTCGCCTTTGACTCAAGTGCTGCACCAGCACCAACGTGACAGCAACCAGCAAGATACTTACTCTACTTCGCTACAGTAACATTCGCAGCAAAACTCAAACACCGTGGCATGATTGCAAAACTGTCCGCCAATCTAATAGCAGGCGGTGTGGATTTCGTCATAATCAGGCTCTAATAATTTAGCTGTTGGGTGGTGGAGTATCGTCGATTCAGTCTCGACGCCGGGTGTGTGTTCATCATGGCTGCTTCCTATCGCAGCCACCGTCCTTCTTGATCTTCACCTTGGGGTTGAAGTAACTTAGCAACTCTTGAGTGCTTCCAGCCACATGGTGGCGTCCACGTCGTGGTCGGCGTACACGTACATGTCCTTGCGGTTTTCCAAGCGGATGCATATGCCGTGTGCGTGGCCGCTCCAAGGCACAGCCGACAGCACTTCGAGCGGCTTGTCGTCCTGAGGGTCCGAGCTGCGGTGCGCTCTGCTCCGCCGAACGGTCAGATGGCCGTCCGTCACCATCATGAAGCGCTTCTTCCAGCCGGAGAGCAGCCCTCCACGCACGTACAAGTAGCCCTGCATGTCGCAGTCTCCGATGTCGTCCTCGTCCTCGCTGCTCAGCACGCTCATGGCCGTGTGCATGTAGGGCGACGTGCCTTCTGCCTGGTACGAGCGCTGGGTCGACAGGTCGCTGGCCATGGTCCTTCGGAGCGGCATCTGTCCCATGTTCTCCCCTCGCATGGTAGGGGCCTGCTTCAGCACCTTAAGCCATTCAGCACGGGAGTCCTGATCTCCCGCTTGTACGTACAGCACGCGTCCGCTGGAGCTGGTGATCTTGAGACCAAAGCTCGTCATGTCCGAGGTCTCGGCCTTGGCTACACGCAGTCCTCCCCTCACCGGGAGATCGAGACATTGGGTGCCTCCACCCAACATGTCCGACGCGATGACGCAGCACTGCGTGTAGTAGGTGAGAGCGGCGCCGTTGAGCAGGAAGAAGCGCTTCTTCCACGTCTTGAAGGACTGGCCGCGTTTCCACAGCCAGCCGTAGAACACGGCGCCCTTAAGGTCCTGCGTCGGGATGTTCATCATCGTGAGGCGGTCCGTGAGCGAGTTGGAGGCCGAGGAAGCTGCTAGCGAGGAGGACGAAGAGCTCTGCGTCTGCGAGAGCGGGGAATGCGCCAGTTTACGCTTGCTGCCGCCGCCGCCGTTGGGGCTGAAGCGGTGGTGGCTGCTGCGCATGCTTGGGTGGCCCTCGGGCGTCACTGGGGACTCGTTGTCGCCCAGGATGGGAAACTCGGAAGTGTTGGTGTCCGCGAAGCTGATGTCGCTGCTACTGCGGTCCATCATGTGCGTGCTAGATAGATAGGCGTAACGCGTAACGGAGCTGCAGTGCTGGAAGGGACCTGTGCGTGAACGTCCGGTTCCGAGCGCAAGTGTAATGGCTCGAGTGTGTAGTCCGACTGAGAAACGATGAATGGCAGGAGGGAAAAAAGAAGCCGTCACAACTGCGGTTTGCGCCCGTTCTGAACACCTCAGCGATTCAACCAACTGGCGCGCAGAACGAGGGAGCCGGAATTCACTTGGTTTCACTATCGACTAGTTTTGGCTGGATTTTTCGACGAAACCCTCACAAATTAACGGTAGCTTGAAAGCTTGAAAGCTACTGTCACTTTTCAAGGCACAAGCGGACTCTGCCAAGACGACAGTGCAGTCCAGCGCTAGGGAGAACCGCAGAGACGACACGGCAGTTCGTGCTGCGACTACATGTATTAGATGGTCCATCTCGCCTTATCCGAACCCAACCCAAGTGCACCATCCTCGTGCTAATCGTCATTAGTCGACGCAAGGTAAGCAAGCGCTAGCGACAGCAACTGTTGCCTTTCAAGAGCTGGTCATGCAGTTTCAACCCACTAGCCCCACGTCGGGCAAGTTTGACTTGGTGGTTTGACGAGTCCAGAGCAAGTCGAGACAGCAAAAACTGCTCGTCTTGACAGCGAGGCTCTCTATTCTATGGTAGCCTGTCGACACGGCGACATTGTAGATTTCACTTTCCCGCTCCAGCGTGCGCTCGTCGGTGATGCACTCTGGTATGGAGCTGCAGCAACGCAACCTGCCACTGGCGTGAACTCCAGATCTTACTCATTGCCAGCTCCATTTCCTTTGTCATGACGAACGCGCTGCTTTCCGAGCTCGCACAGGTTGAGCAAATAATCATGATATGTTGGAATTTCGCAATAACGACCAGCGCAAGAGGGTCAAGTTCGGTCAAGTATTCCGCATACATGTAGTTCTCTTCAAGCGCTTCTCTTCCTTCGATGATTCATCGTTTTGATTGCCGTGGATTTTCCCCTCTGTGGCTGCAGACGACGCGACAAGAGACTGCCAACTGGACCTGTTGAACAGGTCTCAACAGAACGCTGCCTTACAACATGCAAGTCAAATGCCATCGCTGTGATGACCGTCGAACGCCTGATCTCACGCCGACAAAGGAGAGTCGGCGTCAACACGTGCTTCAAACCCAGCCGGAGCGCGGCTGGCAGGTGAAGGTGTCTGCCAAATCGGTCTCCGTCGGTTTGAAGAGACTCGAAAGCCGTGCCTCATGTGCGTGAACTCGCGTGCTGAGCCCTAGGCAGCCAGCCTGTTCAACACAGTGTGTTGGGCCTGGGCTTGGGACACAGCTGCGGACACTGCAATTAGCTCACCTCGGCGTCAGACAGATGGACTCGGGCTGCTGCAGGATGGGGGCAATATTGACGACGTGCACACCTTGTTGCTTACTCCAGCGCGAACCCATGGCCAATCGCAAACAACGCGCTTGTCGTCGACGTCGCGCCGTGCGCCAGGCCACCTTGAGCACGATCTGCTACAAGCCAGCGCCTGCATGGCCGAGCCTGCAGTCGGCGCATTCTTGACGCGGCGCGGTGATTAAATTGTAGCAAAGCGCACAAAAGGCAATCGCAAGGCATTGCCTAATGGAGAGTGCAAGTTGCAACGTCAGTTTGTGTACACTTGATGTAACTTCAACGTGCATTGCACCGGAACCACTACAACCACACACGCAACTCGATTGAGTGAGAAAGAGCAGAGCCGCACGAGTGAATTCATATCTTCTGACCTCATCGCTCTCGCTGTCTACGCAGAGCGACAACTATTCTATCGCCGCTGTGCGTTAATACAATTCTTGCAACGTTTACATCTTGGAGGGGTTGCGGAAGTGCTCGCCGGCGTACTTGGCGTCGCGGCCGAGGGCCTCCTCGATACGCAGCAGCTGGTTGTACTTGGCCAGACGCTCCGAGCGGCACGGGGCGCCCGTCTTGATCTGGCCGGTGGCCAGACCCACGGCCAGGTCGGCAATGTACGAATCCTCGGTCTCGCCGCTGCGGTGCGACGTCATGACCCCCCAGCCGTTCTTCTGCGCGAGCGCCACGGCGTCCACACTCTCGGTCACGCTGCCGATCTGGTTCACCTTGAGCAGCAGGGCGTTGCAAGCCTTCTTGTCGAGGGCCGTGGCAATGCGCTTGGGGTTGGTGCACAGCAGGTCGTCACCCACGATCTGCACCTTCTCGCCGATGCCGGCAGTGAAGGCCGAGTAGTGCGTCCAGTCGTCCTGGTCGAACGGGTCCTCGATGCTGACGATAGGGAACTCCTTGGCCAGGTCCTTGTACAGTTGGCCCAGCTCCTCGCCGGTCAGCAGGTCCGTGGATCCCTCGGTCTTGAAGTCCAGGTCGTACTTGCCGTCCTTGGTCAGGAACTCGGACGAGGCAACATCCATACCAATGCCGATCTTGCCGTCGTAGCCGGCACGGTTGATGGCCGTCATCAGGAGCTCCACGCCCTCGCGGTTGCTCTGGATGTTGGGGGCAAAGCCTCCCTCATCGCCCACGTTGGTGGCGTCCTGGCCGTACTTCTTCTTGATCACACTCTTCAACTGGTGGTACACTTCGCAGCCCATGACCATGGCATCCGAGAAGCTCTCAGCGCCCGTAGGCAGCAGCATGAACTCCTGGAACGCCAGCTTGTTGCCAGCGTGCGAGCCGCCATTGATGACGTTGAAGCTGGGCACAGGCAGCACCAGGTTCTTGTTGCCGATGAGATCAGCGAAGTGTTGGTAGAGCGGGACGCCCTTGGCAGCAGCGCCGGCCTTGGCCACAGCGAGCGACACGCCCAGGATAGCGTTGGCACCCAGCTTGCCCTTGTTCTCCGTGCCGTCAATCTCGCGCATCAGGTTGTCAATGTCGCGCTGCTTGGTGGGGTCGGCGCCGATGAGCTTGGGGGCCAGGACGTTCTTGACGTTCTGCACGGCCTGCTGCACGCCCTTGCCGGCGTAGCGCTTGCCGCCGTCACGTAGCTCCACGGCCTCGTGGATGCCCGTGGAGGCGCCCGAGGGCACCGACGCGCGGAAGATCTCGGCGCTGTTGGAGAGCTGCAGATCCACCTCCACCGTTGGGTTACCGCGGCTGTCGATGATCTCGCGCGCGTGGATGGACTGGATGGTGCTGGCGTTGCGGGAAGCACCGGCAGCGGCGGTCGAAGCCGCGCGGCGCAGAGGAGCAGACGCACGGGAAAGCATGGTGGAGGAAGAAGAGGAGGAGGTCTTGCGGGGCCTGGAGCGAATGGCAAAGTGGTGAGGTGTCGGAGCTGGTTGGACGTTGTGGAGCTCGTCGCGAAGCAGAAATAGCTGCTCGATAAACAAATAAGATGAGATTCGTGTAGAATATCGAAAGGCGTATAACATTGATATTGGAAGTGTGAATAGGTAAAATTTGTGTTTATGTAGTAAACGAACTCAATGTGGATAAAATAAATATAAGCAGGGTGTTTTGGAAGATACCGTAGCAGAAAACTGCGATCTATGTACCGGTGATGTGGCACCAGTGCGAGGAAAAGATGGTGACCCCAAGCACCAAAGTCGCTTGCTCATTCACTCGCGCGCCAGAAGGATTTGAAACTCCTCAGATTCTCGACCAAGCAGTAAAAGCAACACTAACATTATATAATAAGATGCTGGTGCTGCGCGGGTGATATGCAGTCGACGCGCCATTGCCACAGCAACGAAACCTGGCCGGCGAGGCTTGAATTTGTTCACGAGATTTCACGATTGAGAACCTTGACTTGACGACCTTGAAGTGAAGCCGATGATTGGCACTACCATGGTAATCTGAAGAAGGAAATCGATATTGTGGAACTCCTGTCTGAAGGTCGGTTGTTTTAGACGACGAAGACGCTTTCTCGCGTCTGCACTTCGTGTTACGTTGTTTTGAAGGGGCCAAGAGTTCGTATGGATTGGAAAGCGACTAGACTTGCCCTACGAAGTTTCGAAAATGGCCGGCATGTTCCCTTTACTCGATCTTGAGTTTTTTCCCGGCACTCCTGAAGTTCATGTATTCCAGCGGTATCAGTAAGTAGGGGTTGACCTTAACTTTCTTGTCGCACTTCTTCACCCGCTCCGCAATCTTCATTATCGGCCTCATTTCTTTTAAGACCTTCTCCTCTGGATACTTGTTCCATACCTCGAACCGTTCGAACTTGAACCCTTTGCCATTCAGCATTTTGGCCAGGTCGCCTCGAGCAAAATCTTTCCGAGCCTCCTTCCAGTTGGTGAAGGCCTTCTTCATGTCCAAGGCTCTCTCATCTTCTGGATTGTCCATATTGTCCGCCTTGGTGCTTCGCAAGAATCTGTTCGAATCGCCAAAAGCAGCACCGCGCAACGATACCTGCAAGACCTTGTCATCGGTAGCAGCTGACGCGGAGACAAGCATCGCGCCAACAATGAACAGGAAGTAGCTTAGACGCATACTTACGTATTCTTGAGGAGTGGCTGTTTTGGACGGCGAGATGAAGAGTGAAAAGAATATGGAAAAGTGTCTGGATGATCAGCAGAACTTTAGCAGAGAGTTGGCAGCATACCGCATGAACAATGGTCTCGAAAACTTCAATGATGTAACACCATTGCTGTTCGATTAACAACTCGGAGAAGTAAACCAACTTCTGCTGCAGTGATTGTCTATGCGGCTGCAGATAACTCACTGTCTGCGAGAACTACATTGTCGATTTTCACTTCAACCTTGCCATTGCGCTTGCTGCCGCATGTGACACCCTTCACGAACTGCTTGGCTGCAAACGCTGCCATCCTCTGTACCCCGACGTGAGCGTACGGCAACACATAGCCTGGGATAACCATGAAGACATGCGGCACTCCTTCGTGCACGTCAACCTCCCAATTGGTAACACCGTCAACTTTTGCTTTCGCCTCAAGTCGCACCGAATGCTGGAATAAAGTGTCAAGACTTGCGGCCTGCAAGAACACGGGTGGAAGGCCTTGTAGGTCGCAATGCACCGGCGAGGCATCTGCCCATGTACTCGGATCGTCACGCGTCGGATGGTATGATAATACACTTGCAGCCGTCATGTTGAGCGGAAGCACACAGTGTTGACCAGCGATTTCATCTTCATCTCCGGTAAGATCAGCAAGTGGGCACAGCACGATTGCCGCTAGCGGTAGCGGTAACATGGCCTTCCAACTAGATAACCCGTCACGAACGCGAAGCAGTGTCGACATCACAAGACCCCCGCCAGCACTATCGCCTGTCAATATAATCTGCGATGGGTCCAGCTTTTCGTGTTGCAGCAAGTACTCGTACATACCTACAGCGTCTTCCGCCGGTACTGGAAATTGATGCTCCGGTAGTTTGCGATAGTTTGCAAGAAAAACATCCACAACAACATCTTTTCCGGCCTCATCCAATCCAAGCTCCTGTTTGATGGCTTCAGTCAACGCGCTGCAGAACGAGATGTACATCCTCGGACTCAGAACAGCATAACCGCCACCATGGAAGAAGAGCACTACCAGTCGTTTACGGTTGGTGGTACTCGCACCCGTCGACGATTTCAACCAAATGTGCTCCAATCCGTTGAGTCGCACGCTTTCGAGGCTCAAACCGTGTTGATAGCGTGCAAACCAGCCCAATACCGTCCCGAACACAGAAGTATGACGACGAATCGCCCGCGCGTGCTGCACGTCGACGATACGTTCACCAAACATGGTGGCAGCCGATCGCATTAAACCGTGGAGCAGTTCATACCGAAGTGACCACTTGGGGAACTTGGGCTTGAAACCTCGAGCGACGTATTGCACCGTGATCTTGCAGAGCGTCCAGGAGATTCCAGCCAGCAGTTGAGCGGTCTCCAATGGGGTTCGACAGAAGCCGCGGGTCACCTCAAGGACGAACAACATGGCCACTACACCGGTGGTGCCTCCGAAGACCCAACGCAGGAATTTGCGACGACGTTCTGGATCCAGCCAAAGACGGAAGATTGGGCCCAGCAGCGTCCGAAGAGTCTGGCGAACCTGCATGGCGGAAGTTAGTTTGGAGGCGCTCACCATGGTGACAGTGAGGAAATGGCACAGTGGTCGCGTACAGATCCAGGACGTTGAAGTGCAGACGTGAGACCTTGGTGTCACGTGAAAAGACGCGACTATCATGTGTAGCCATTTCTTTCAACAGTGTATGTGATTGAAGGTTGTTGTATGAATAGAAAAGCTATCTACGAGAGATTTACCACTCATATACATTTTGCCAGGCAGATGTTGAAGTTTTAGGGCTCCTAACGTAGTTGCCTCTAGGAGTCTGTGGCTACCCGAATAGCATCACGGCCTCCGTCCTAAGCTGTTCTACACGAACCTACGTGTTGTTGGGCCTATTACGCCAGCGCAGAGCTAGCAGGACTCCCCGATGTAGGAACACCGGTTGAAACGCCGGCACGGCACGCCGAGCTGGCGTCTCGGTCTTGGATGAGGTGGTAGAGTGCACACCTCCTTGACACCGAGCTGCTTGTCGAGGCATCCGCATCCCGAGCACGTATCGGACGTGCAACCTCTTCGTGTACTTCCACCATTCGCCCGCGCGCTCGCTCCATGTGCAGGAACATCTTGAACTTACGACGGCGTCAGCACGGCTCGAAGAGCAACGCAGCCTCCTGCCCGTGGGCGATGATCACTCCGGGTGCAGGATTCTTGGCTGCAGGCTTTGGGAGCGGTAGTTGAGCCTTGACGAGGGCTGGTGGCTTGGTCCAAGTCGCTTGAGTAGAAGACGGCAAGTTGTGGAATGAGAGCGAACCAGAGCGCAAGCTTGAGTTAGGTGAAGACCAGCCTCGCAGAGCAACTGATGCTTACCGCTGGCACGCACTCTCGAAATTTGTTTATTCTTCTGTGAGTCTACGCTTTCGTGATGCAGTACTATAAGCTGGACATCTTCTGTTACGTAGCCAGGTAGATGACACCGCACCAGGAAGCAACTCAACACTTGGTACTCCTGCTTACACCTCCTTTGCTACGACTTCCTGCTGAGTCTGCTCCACTTCACAATAAACTAAGAACAAAACCCCTGTGGCCGAGCTGGCCCTCCTCGATTCCTAATGTTGCCTTCACTATGCCTCACAGCTTGACCACCATGTTCACCATGTGCGACTGGGACTTTGCCCACACTACTTTGAGCGCGTATGCCTTCCTACGAAAGACAAGGCGACTCGATACAAAGCGTAGCGAAGACACTGAAAGTGTCCGGCTTGTCAAGAAAAGAGTTGATTTCTCATCAAAACTACAAGGCGTTCAAGCAATTTATATCCTGGAAGGCGCAGTGGGAGTGAGGATACTAAACAGCCTACAAACTACATGTTTTGTGAGCTTCAGAGGACACTAGCTTTTGTTTAGGACGCTTACAATTGCGATTTAGTTACTCTCCACGGTCGGTCATTCTACAATCCTCCTGGGAACGCTCAGAAGGATTTGAAACCGGATACCTACACCAACACCAAACCCCCCGCTAAGCCAACGAAATGAGTGGAGAGGGCGGGCCGACTACGGTCGGTCGCCTCCTCAAGCCACCCGACCCGCCGGACGGTACCTCTGGTGACGCGGCAGTGGGGATGGAGAATGCTTCTTCCGGTGGTGTAATAAACCACGACGCCCTAAGCGATCTTCGTGTCAGCGAAGTGGCGACATCTACGGCACGCTCGACTACTACTCTAAGTCCGGGCTTGGCGGAGGAAGGAAAGACCGCAAGGACCGCTGCGTGGACCCCTAGCGACTCCGCAAGGGTGAGAGGGAACCTGGCGGAGTCGAACTCTACAGTAGTAGAAGCTGCGGTCGTTATGCAACGGTACTACACTCTTTCTACAGCCGACTACCCTCTACACGAGGACACTGCTCTCCGGCCGATGACAAAAGAGGAGAAATGTGCGCTGCAAGCATATTTGGCGAGAAAACTGGAATTACCTGCGCCGCCTACATTCTTGACTTGCACCACCCCAGCTGTCAAGCGGGCTGCGCTTCTCGTATACCACCACACATACGTGGAGGGAACACTAATCGCGGACGTACCAGCACAAGTCAGGTTGGGGAAGCACGTCCCACGTCGGTCGCTCCTGCGAGAGATTGATGAGGGCAATGCTACCAATGAAGTGGGGAAACAGCGGATGAAGGCGTTCATGCAGGATGCGTAACGGGTTGTGTCTGACGGGAGGCATACCCTGTCATTTACGTTCATGAAACGGTAGGCAGCAGGTCGCTGGGCTGGTACAGAACTGAAGCTGCGCGGATGTGTATTGAAACTGCATTGGTCTGATACTCCTGCCCCTAGTGTAAAATCTTCACCTCAAGTCGCCCGACATTACGCTATTCGAATTTTGGAGACGGATGGACTCAACGCGCCCTATTTACATCAAGTGTTTGGCCAAATGTAATAGGGCGCTGTTTACAACAGTCCCCAAAACACGGCACGCACGCTTGTGCGGTTGAGGAAGCGTTCCCGACTTGGAGGGAAGAGACGACTCCCGACTTGGGGGGAGGAGACGACTCCCGACTTGGAGGGAGGAAGGCGACTTGAGTACTTGAGGGAAAGTTTGCAACCGAATTGAAATGAGCTTATGGTTCCTGAATCCTATGAATAAAACCACTAGGGGCCCTTGAGGTTAAATGTAATTTAACCTACACATGTAGTATAAAACCTTGGGTTGAATCAGGTTGAACGTGAAGATTCTCCTTCGAAGAATCTTCCTGCCGCGTGGCGTCTTGTGATTGGCCACAAGAACTCAGGTGACGCGCCGGCCTTGTTACCTAATAATGTCCCAGGTGAGGAACTATCATCATGCACAAAGAAGTGCAGAGAACACTTGGCGTAATCACTGATTGTGCCATGGGTGGATGTGAGCAAACATTTGACCATGTTTACGCCACCTTTACCTCCATGACAGCAGTGTGTGAACCACACCAATCTGTGATCGCATAACCAATGTAATAGGCCAGAGGGGCCCATTACACCAAATTACTGGAGAACCTCCGCTGGATTTACGCCACTCCGGGGCACGAGGCCTGCGGGAGCATGACAATGACTACTGGACAATAATCTTTGGATCTCTGGATTGCCCCACTGCGTTAGAAGGCGTCACGTCTATTATAATCGATGGTCGTGTGGTGCTGCTGCATCACTTTCAGCGTACACCAGCGGTTCCTTGTCGTCGCTGTTACAGCACAGCTCATCGCTACACGAAGTGTTCAGTTCCAGCTACACAACTAGCTGCATCTCGTGCATCCCGTCAGCGAAAGTACACTGGCACGATGTCTAAAGTGGACTGCACCAGCCTTGGCTCCTGTGAGAATCTTGAATCACTGGACGCCGCAATCTCGGCAATGGTTGCCACGTTAAGCAACCCAGGGACAACTCAGTCGTCAGCAGTGCCAGAGTGACTGACTACCCCAGAGCTGCCCGCTGAAACCGGAGACGTAGTGCAATCGGCGCTTTTGACGGATCTTACATCACCAGATGGGGCAGGCTGGACGATGGTTGGGAACAACACGAGCTCCACGGCAACAGGGCCTGTTAGTGAACGAGGACTTGCGAAAACCACCACCGAGTGTGATCCCGAACGTTCCAACACGCGCCCTCAACATCGCGGCAAGAATCGAGACAAGAACGAAAAGAAAACGTCGCGTCCAGCAGGGTCAGCCACGACCACTAGTACTTCCCGCCAATCACGAGTAACTTTTGGTGAGATGGAGGCAGAAATTGCCAACGAACGCGACAGCCAAGCTGGCGGGGTGGCCAATTGCCCGAACGTCGAAACGAAACCGACTGTTCCTTCACCTGGAATACTAGGCAGATATGGGGTGCTAGCTGATGATGACAGCGACGAGAGTTTGGATGGAGATGAGTCGATGGCGGCGTCGGACGTAAACGACTCGGACGCAGACGAATCAATGGACGAGGCGCCGTACGCGTATGATGGACGAGATAATATCCCTAACGTGGACGCCATGGAGGTGGATGCGGAATCCTCAAAGAAAGCGGAGCGCAGAGAGGACGATCAAGAAGGAGACTGTCGTGCCAAGAAATCTCGCCGTGGTTCTGGTTCACCACACACTACATCGCACTTCGAGTCCAAGGCCATTAATTCGAACAGTCAGCGACAAAAATTGGTTCAGCGTACGATTACGGATTTTTCGGACGCCACGAGTCCGACCCCAACACCTTCATCAGTGACTCGCGCTGAGGTCAAAATTCCTGACAGCCCAACGTCTGACGAGGAGTTCACCATGGGGGCTCCACACGCAGGAACTGACGAGGGCGATCAAGACTCACCAATCCAGTTGATGCATTGGCTGGCAAGTTTCAATGGACGGCCGGTGGAAGTCGACGCAAATGGACAATGTGCTATGCTCGCGATGCACGTCACTACGCTCAACTATGACGGCCACGTGCTCCCGAAGTCGGCCAAAATCACGAAAGGGGCCAACAAGCTCAAACGCCTCATATACACCATCATGATGTCAAACCTTCGCAGAGACGTTGAACTCGGGTTAGTCGACCCCTTCGGGAACTCAAGCGACTCCGTCCTGACCGCACAATCACCGATGGGGTGGCTAGCGCAACAGCGAGTTTGTTTGCGCATTACTCCATAGAACGAGATCGATCCGTGACAGCCCGAATTCCAGCCAGTTTTTGGGCTGGAGAGCACGAACTCCGCGCAATGGCTCAATACATGCGCGAACCACTGCTAGTACTAGACGTTATTGAACACGAGGACGCTCACGTACAGAGGTACATGTACAAGTGCTATCGGCTTGAGGACGGCTCAGATCACAAGTCGGGATACGTGGAGGCGCTCTCCGATCGAGACGCTCGTGATTATCTCTACGACTGCTGGCTACTTCACGTGATGCCAATGATATTGATTCTACGGCACCACAAACGACATTTTGCAGGCGTGCAACACGGCGAACTGTTAGCAAAATGGAACGCAGAAGGTGATCCAGGGTACGCGGAGTTGCTTGATCCTTCGTATGAATGGCGCAACTCTATTAATCGGTTAGCACCCGGTGAAGATATCGACTTACAGGAGGTCAATTTGCTTGAACGGGATGCAGATATTGACGCAGTCGTCATTAAGTCTCGCCCGATGGACGAACGCCTTAGAATCGTCCTAGCCAAACGGGGACTCCCGACGCTGAATAAGCAGGAACTAGACGAAGGGCTGCTTGACGATACTGTATGTACGGAAGAACAACTCATCAATGAAGCTTACGGCATTGATGTGTATGCCAGTAACTCCCAGTCAGACGAAAATGACTCACGACATTTATCCAGACCTCTCAAGCGGGCATTGAGGGTGGCTACAGGTGACCTCATTGAAGCTGGTTACGTCTGGATACTCAGACTCGAATCATTTGACCAAGTCATCACTGATGACCGACCCTCCCTTGAGCTACTTGGTGCGGCCAACCGTGAAGCATTTGTATGGTGGTCTTCACTATACAGAGCCGACTTGGGTATCCCGGCAATGACGCACACTCAGACTGAAGTTAAGACAATTCGGGAATGGCTTCTTGGAAAACCAAGTGCGCTCCGGCATCTCTTCGCTTACCTCCCGTATCCAGAACTAGAGGCGAAAATGTGGCCCCATAAAGAACATTTAGCCTGGGGGATAGCAGAGATTCACCAGGAACAAACAAGTGCGCTTGAGCGGATCATGCAAGACCAACATCAACCTCAAGAAGCGAGAAATTTCTGTACGAAATGGTATGCAGGATGCTCGGCACCTGGACCATCTTGTGATGTAACTCGAACGCTCGCAGGCTCTGCTGATCGTTGGAAGAGACTACGACAATGGGTACCCAGCGGATTTTGCAGGGATAATCGCATTGGTATTCCGGCATCGGAGTGGGCAATCCTTCATGTACTCCCCTATGTTGTAGCTAGCTGGCACACGACGCCAATGGGTAGAGTTAAGAATGGCGCCAGGTCGCTATGGTACCAGGAGTACTCGAATGTGAAGTACATTTACACCGCCATCGTCTCGAGTGGATAATGGAGCGGTACAGTACAAGAACCGTTAGGGCTGACGTGAACAGAAGGCGACGCACAGATCGCACCTGTCCCCCGTCGATACTAAGGGCATTTCCGCACAGACTGGGCCGACGGCGGTTATCTCTTCGTCGTCAGCTCAAACTAAGGCTTTTCCAACCCGAGGGTAGACCACATTAAGAGAAATGTTCATGCGGCAAACTGCTGCAACAAAATCGAAAAGTAGCGGCCAAGAGTTCCAGCGCCACAAGCGCACGATGGCGAAGAGAAGGAAGAAGATGGAACGAACTGCTAGTATGCGTGGGTCACCAAGCGAAGCGCGTATGCATGGAGATGACATAACATTTGGTCTTCTCACCCAAAACGTGAGAGGGTTTGGAGCTACCCCGACTGATCATCGCGCATGGCTCAACTCGTTAGGCAGGGCAACAACCCACGGAAATCAAGATTTGATGTCGATCCAGGAGACGCATATACAAACGGATGAAATTCAGGAAGCAGCACGAGAATACGCTGCACACTGGGGCTTTCGAAGTGGTCGAGGTGCTAGAGAATTATCATATTGGGATGCTTCCCAAGACCGCAGAGGTGGCGTTGGAGTGTTGATAAACCCCTTTGGAAGTTTCCAAGATGCTGAACCTTTGTGGCCACACGCGTGGACATCTCACTTTGTTGCAGTACAAAAGAAATTGGACGGACATGAAATCGCGGTGCTCAATGTGTATGCACCAATGGATAGGGCCGCTCGTGAGGAATTGTTCAGGAGTATTCAACGCCTTCCACTTCCAACGCATGGACGTGTCTTCCTCGGCGGAGCCTTCAATTGCACATTGGATGACACGATAGACAGGACTTACGGGCAAGAGAATTCATCGCATGACTCCCCAGAACTACGCCATCTTCTTAGGGTATGGGGCATTCGGGATTGCCTGGAGACTGGGATGCCCGCCTCAAAAGATCGGAGTCACGTTGCTATTTTCCAGCAGAACCATCATACGTACAAATACCGGGTGTGAGGAGAACCTGCCTCGTGCCGGTTGGACCGATGGTATGGGTCGGGTGCAGTGTGGCCGTGGGTTGCGAGTATACAAGTTGTAACACCAGCGGCGAAGTCTGATCACGACGGTGTACAGCTTCACTTACGATCACCCACCAACCCACTGAGGGTCAAAAAGCCCGAACGGACTTACCCAGTACCGACCTACGCTAAGGGATTAGTGGATGCTTGTATTCTAGGGATCCTGGACGCCTTACATGATCGCCTGTGCGAAGATCAGTTATCGCCGGAGGAAGCGGTCCAGCTATGGGAAGTCACCAAACAGCGACTCGTCAAAGGACTTCGTCGCTGCAAACGCCAAGCTCGGCGCCATCAGAAACATGCGTACAGGCAAAAGTTGGCACGTTTACTTCGACATTACCGCGCGGCAATGAATACTGAGTTGGGGCAACAAGATACATGTGGCGAGGTCGGTGAACCTTTTTCGCCGCAAGTGTATAGTGCGGTAGCCCAGGGGATCCAGAGAGCTAATAAACTCTCCGGAACTGGGGTCAGAAACTCTGAAACGTGAACGTTCCAGAGTTGGCGTGTGGCCCTTGCGTATCCTCTTTGGTTCGATCTTGGTGGCAACCTGACAACCTGCCGAGTTGGTAGTTAATGTAGGCCTTGAGTGTGTCGCGCGTGTCGTTTACTGTCTGAGACGCACCCTTTTAGACCAGGAACAAAGCCCCAGAACACACTCCCTTGTAAGATAGCCAAAATACAGAGTAATATATGCAAATATACAGCCGCTACTTATTCTTTAAGACCCTTGAGCGGTGGGTCTATCACCAGTCCACTGACTATACGCTCCAGACACTGGTCAGTCTGAAACGCACTCTTCTTCTCACGCGCACCACCCTCTAAGAGGGATACAATACTCTCGAATTTCTGAGACGCAGTCTACTAATACACTTAAAGGGGACTACTAAACCCTCCAAGCAGAATCGTTCACATGAAATGGGAACCCCACTCTTACCTTCACTCAGTGGGCCCAACTTGGATATGGAATGCCGTGGATCAACTCTGAGACGCCGTCGCGTACGATCCCCACAGGCAACTTGGACTTGAAGCTTGGGAGGAAGTACGCGGCGTCCTTACATCCGCGCCCTTGTCCTAGCAGGCCACCGAACGAATTCGACTTGTGCTCAACTTGGTAAAACTAACTCTGTTTGTTACTCTCTACTTCGGCTATCTTCTTTCTGAATCTCTCAATATCTTCTGGGTAATTATCTTGTGTTCTGTATACCTTTGGGGGAGTTCACTTGGTCTTTGTAAAGGGCGCACACACTTCGTTGTCTTCGACAGGACCTCCACGTGCTTGGTCCGTCTCTTCTGCTATGAAACTGGACTCTTGGCCGCACAGTTCTTGGTCGTACACGCTGTACACAGTCGTAGGATGTCTTGGCTTGCTGCTCTTGAGTCTCGGTAGCTTGATAATGTCCACAGCAGTCGCTAATCTCTGAACCGAGGCTTGGAATCTCTGAAACGAGGCCATATATCTCTGGAACGGGGCCGGTTTCGGACTTTTGGGGGTCAGTTTCAGACTTCTAGGAGTCTGGGTCGTCGGTTTCAGACTTCTTTCGTCTTCCACATCATCACGACACATTACAGGGTGTTCTTGAACACCTGGGAGTCAATACACATTCATATCTTGAGTCTTGGTGGGTCTTGTGGGTCTTGTTCTTCATGTTTTTCTTGCTTGTGGCTGTACTCGAGTGGTTCTTGGGCCTGGAACGGTGGTATTCAGTGCCTTGAGCGAAGGCAATACGGGTTGTCTGACACGATACGTTCGTGCAGACAATTTGTGCTTCTTCCTGGCGACCCGTGTTCAGGACGTGGGCGGTTCCGGACTGAGCGCATGTGCGTTTCAGAGTGTACATCTCTGGAACGCGCGCTTCCGGAACCTGAGGGCCCATCCTTGGCTCTCCACACGCT
This sequence comes from Phytophthora agathidicida, assembly GCA_025722995.1. Classification (NCBI taxonomy): domain Eukaryota; phylum Oomycota; class Peronosporomycetes; order Peronosporales; family Peronosporaceae; genus Phytophthora; species Phytophthora agathidicida. Next base: position 8,248,631 of record CP106971.1, read on the forward strand.
CACCGTTCAAACCACGCACTCTTTCCACAAAATGTCGCAATAGATCCACTCCACATCCACCAATCAAAACTCCGAAACTCCACTGTCGCAACTGAAAATCGGCTGTCCCAAAATGTGGGAAACTGCCTCGTGTCATGGCTCTGGACGGTATGGTGCCAACTCCAGCCGTGTTGATTCCGGGCGTTTTGGCAACGGTAATTGTATCACTTCACCGTTCTGAACGGGCTCCACCTCATCCATATCGACATCTTGGACGGGTTCTTCGACCGCATCCATCGGTTCATCCTCGACGAGTAGGTGCTTCGCATCCGTAGCGATGACCTCTTCACCGTCCTTGATCACATTAATGACCGTTCCGTGCTGCGGCGAGTGCGTATCATAAATTCCGCCCACCTCGCGCTCGTCCAGCTTCACTGACCGTGACACCTTGACATTGGACGCATCCAAGTCATAGACACGGCACCTCTTTGCGTTCTCCGCATAACCGAAAAAAATACACCTGAAACTCTTGAGCTCGAGCTTCGTCCTCGTCGCGTCGTCGATGTGAGCATACCGTTGAGACCCGAACACACGCAAGTGTTCCACCCGTGGCTTCACCTTGAACGCCACCTCGTACGGCGTCGCACTCGAGCGTTCCCTGTTGACAGAACGTTTGATCAGGTGCACTGCCGTGTACACCGCTTCGGCCCACCACAACATCGACACGCCCTTGTAGTATATCATGCTCCGCGCCTTCTCCATGATCGTTCTGTTCATGCGTTCCGCCACTCCATTCTGTTGAGGGCTGTACGGAACGGTGCGCTGATGGATGATACCGGTCCGAACGCATAGGTCAGCGACCTTCTTGTTCACGATCTCCGTTCCGTTGTCTGATCGCAGACACTTCAACCGTTCTCCCCATTGATTTTCGTAGAACGCCTCGAACTCAGCCAGCTTCGTGACCACTTCGCTCTTGTTCTTCATGAAGTACGCCACCACGTACCGCGAGAAGTCATCCACAAACGTCAAGACGTACCGAGCGCCTCCCTTGGAAACCGTTGTCATTGGCCCCATCACATCCGTGTGGACTAGCTCCAACACACGAGATGTATTCGTCGCCGACCGTGACGGGAACGGTGTCACGGTTTGCTTCACCTTCATGCAGCCTCCGCACAAAGTCTTGATACAACGGCCCACGGTTGGCATACCGTTCGTGGCATGTTAAGTCTTGGCCATAGCGTTCTCGTTGGGATGCCCCATGCGAGCGTGCCAAAGCTCCCACTGACTGTCAGCCCCGGCGTACTCCACAAACCGTGCTTCTTCCTGCTCGCAGTCCAGCAGGAATGTTTTGCCCACCTGCTTCCCGGACGCAACCACGGCGTTCTCGCCCCAGAGGTCACAAGAAGAACGTTGGAACTCTACGCGTAACCCGCGTTCTGTCGGCTTCCCTATCGACAGTAGCCGTCTGTCGAGACCTGGGATGTACAGCACCTTGATCATCTTGATGCGTTGGCCGTTCACACCAGTCAGCTTGACCGTTCCTCGTCCTGCGACGCTTAGCTTCTTACTGTCCGCAATCGTCACCTTGGCATCCGTGTCCGTTCCTTCATAGTCAAACAGGTCACCACGGTGTGGGGTCATGTACGATGTCGCGCCGCTATCGATCAGCCACCCGCTGGCGCGTTCCATGCTCACAGCAAACACCGCGTCGCCATCGCTGTCACTGTTCCTGCCCGGGCAGTCCCGCTTCATGTGCCCAACTTAGTCACACTTGAAACACTTGCCCTTGAAACAACCTCCGTTCTTGCGTGGATCGTTCCCCTTTCGACTGTTCCCGCGGCCGTCCTTGAACCGTCCGACGTTCCCATTGACCCGGAACGTCTTCTCCGTGGTCTCCTTCTGCAGCCGTTCGTGTTCCTTCAACAACTTCTCCTTGACCTCGACCAGCGCGATGCCCTTAGCGTTCTCCACGATGGACGCTATCAATTCGTAATCGGATGGAAAGATGCTTAACAGCACCACAAGCTGTCACGCCTCATCCACCGACTCTCCCAATGTCTGGAGACCGACCACAAGCTCATCGAACGCATCCAGATCCTTGGACATCGTCGAACCGTTCTCCATCTTAAATTCATGGAGACGGCGTGTCATCGTGACACGGTACTGAAGCGTAGAACTGTTGTAGAAATTTCGAAGCATTCCCCACGCCTCCATGGCGCGTGTAGCAGTTCTGATCTTCGTCTGGTGCTGCAACTCGACGCCCTGCGCGATGATGCCCAGCGCCTTGGCGTCGTTCGCCAGCCATGCCTCGGTGATCTGGTTCTCCGGCTTGACGACTTGAACATGAGCGAGAAACCCCTTCCGGGCGAGTGTCATCCTCATGTTGTACTTCCAGTGGAAGTAGTTCCCACTACCCAGGAGGACTTCGGCGCGTTTCGTCATGTCTTGAGCGTTCTGGCTTCGGCGTCATTGGAACGGTTGAGCTTATTGCGGCTGTTAACCTGTTGATGTGGAGCTTGAGATGTTGGTGGCAAATGCCGAAGTGAGTAGATAAAAGTTAACAAAACTTGTCCTACTTGTCCTTCTTACCAATGTCCTCCTACTGCTCACCTTGTCGTCCGCTTGAGAGCGCTTGTGCACACACCGTCTTCAGCGTCTCCCAACCACCCGACCCGATGTAGCCAATCAGTGGCGTTCTTGCCATGGCTCGCCGAACCGTTCCAGCGGTCCCAATACGTCACTGAACCGTGTACGAGTCGTGCAACTTCAACAAGCGAGTTAGTGGATCGTGAAAGTTTTGTTTTGAGTTGTCACCACCAAATATATTAATTTAACCGATGCTGACTTTCAACCACTACTGTAAATAATTCCCTCCGTTTGTTACCTCCTACTGAATATTGACTCGAATTCAATCTGTACAGTGCAATATGAAATAGTTAAAACTTAATGAATGTTCCGTAGCCCTAGTGAGATCCGCATCTAAAGTGTTGATCTGGTGATTGTCTTTGAAAGAATATTGGCTTCCGAGTTGATAGAGGAAGTAAGAGTGCAAGTAAGCAAGCTACCTCTTGGAAGCAAATGCTGTATTATATCTGCGCGTATTCTTTATTGCAAAAACTACTCAAATGGTGGCTAAAAAAGAGCATTAAGCTGGTGCCCTCGTTGTTTCTCGTTTAGAAAACGATAGTTTGTGTATTTCTAAGTTTTTCCAAATGGAAAATGGCTGTGTTTGCAATATTTTGCGAGTTTTGCTACCAACGGCAGCTGGATAACTACCCCGTACACCAAGGGGTTTTCGCTCTCCATTTTACAATTGGACTCTCATCGGTCAAGCAACACTCGACGCTAGAAAATAAAACAGAACCTCAACGCCATGAAGATCGCTCCAATTCTTATCGTCGCTCGTGCTTTGCTCATGGCCCAAGTCAACACCTTCGAATCCGCGTTAACGGGTCGCGACCCCCACTACGACCGCAGAACGAACCCGTGCAGAGGCCCCCGCTCTCGCGTTTGTCCCTGAATGAATTTTTGTTAGTTAGCGCGATTCGCAGTTAACATTACTATCGATTCACGAGAGAGGCAGATACTAATGACGACAAACACGATAAACCACTGCCTCTGATATCCACTCAAATGTTCAATCCTGCGGTCTCTCCTGCTTGCTGGTCGACGTAGGACTCTACAACTAACGCAGCGTTTCACCAATATGCGTAGATACACATGATTGCCGGATTTATCAACAAAAGAGAAAAGGTTTTACTTCGTTTTTAGTTGTCTTGGTGGTCAAATCTTGGTGGTCAAAGGATTGTCCAGTTCCCATTTATTCAGCTACAAGCAATCCAGGGTGCTGAAAGCACTGACGCTCAGTTCATTATTGGCGCAATCTGCCATAACATCCACGGGAGAATCTGTCTCTGCAGTCGTTCAATTTTGGGTTGTAGTTTTTGTTTGGAGGTGGAAGGCTGTACGGATTCGCTGTATCCGCAAAAGCTTGGCCCAAGGATAGCGCGATCACGGCAAGTAGAAGATACGCGAACTTCACGGTTGACAAGTGGTGTTCGTTGGCGCGAAGCTTGAGTGGACTCTGGGACGATCGCTTGCGAGTCAAATTGCAGAATGGACACCAACTTTGAGGTCGAACTTACACTGGCGCGTTGTTGTGTTGGCAATGATTAATGTAAGATCAGGTGTGGATCTGTTGGACACAATCAATATACTTCAACACGATTATCATAAGATCAACAGGAGATCTGCTTACCTCCCTCCCCCGGGGCCCCCTGGTGGTCCAGTGTTCTACGGACCACAAAGCTACACACTTGGCATGCGTTCGAGGAAGGAACGTGGTTTGATTAACTAGTGCGAATTTCTCGTCTGGGTAGGTCTAGTTTGCTACGGATTTATCTACTCGACACTGCACTTGCGGAAATCAACTACACTGGTAGGATCCAATTGCACTCACGCTATTCAACTACCATCGCGGAATCCAAATGTTATGGTCCCGTTCTGGGAGAACGTCTCGCGGAGCTCGTGGCCATGAGACTCTCCGCACTCAAGCAGCGCGTTCTCACCGCACTGGGCGAAGTGCGGTCCCTCATTTTCATTGTGCTCGAAGATGATCGTGCCTGTCTGCGAGTCCGAGGGTGGCTGGGTCGTGTCCGCGAGCGAGTCATCGTCCGTGTGCTCCGTTGCCTCAGTGTGCCCGACGCCATAGCAACCATTCCAACTCTACAGGCCAGCATTGAATCACTCCGCGTATTCGTCAACGACGAAGAAGAGCAGTTTCTAGCCGTTCGAGCGCTGCAGCGTCTCGAGCGTCAAGACCGAGGGCAGCACGTTCAGGAAGAGTCAACTCGACAGCGAGTGCGAGGGCTGATGGGGGCACAGGAGCCGACCTTCGATTGGGTTGTGTTCACCGAGATCATGTCGAACTTACTACTACATGCTGCACTGCACTCTTTCGATGCGATGCAGCCACTACTACAACGCCTACCACTCCAGCAGCAGACGCTCGGCATGGCTTTCGACAACAGATACCTAGACGTTCTACAGCGGATGCAGCAGAGGCCCATTGACGAGGCGGCGCTTCAGCGTGCGCAGCCGATTCAATCGTGGTTCTCAATCGCAGAGTGGACAAACTCGCTACCGATCGACAATGACTTGGTCGACGTCCGCCAGCGTTTTGGGGGTGATAGCTGGGGAGTCGACCAACAAGCCCAACAGGTTAAGATCGATGCTTTCCGCTCATGCCATCAACGTGCAGCACGAGAACACGAGCTCAGACTCGAGATCAATTGTGTGGCAACGGAACTGAAGCAGCAGAGGCTGACGCGCGCCCGAAAGAGCTCACTCCAACGAGAGCTGACCCGACTCTCGAACGAAAAGAGAATGCTGGAGTCCGAGGACGCCCTTTTGATGCGCCGTACCCGACGCTACCGGTTGAAGCCATCCCCAGAACAAGCTGCCCAACTCAAAAAGATCATGCACGCGTGTCGGTACACATACAACAAGTGCGTCGAGTATCGCCGCAAAGAGGGCACGGCAAACAGGAACGTCCTGGAGAAACTGTTCGTCACACGGCAAGATGAGGGCAATAATCTGGCGTATCCTGAAGGGGTGGCATGGGCCATCGCCTGCGTGGGTAGTCAGCACACCTGCAAGTATGCGGCAGGTCGTGGTTCATAGGTTCGTGTCGGCAGTGTCGGCGACCCACACGAATCTCTCTCACAGCAACATCACCCACTTCAACATGCAGTTCAAAGGGCGGAAACAGCACAACTACTCCACAATCGGCTCGAAAGCCCAGGATACCTATCTGAATGCACAGTTTCACCGACCGAAGACGCGCCATCCAGGTCCGGCGCCGTACCTGGATGACGGCAGAAAACCGAGGAAGCTGACGCAGTTCCTAACCATCACGTCCGTGCCCAACATCCCTATCATTGCGGAGGAAGGCACGACGGTCGAGGGCGAAGTTGTGATACTGTACAAGCACGGCTATTGGTACGCGCAGATTCCCTACGTGGTCGAGCCCAAGCTGGAGAAGGACAAGGGCCGCTGCACGGCATGTGACCCAGGCCTCAAGGCGTTCCTCACCTGCATGGACCTGCAAGGCAACTTTACCCACATCGGGCGGGCCAACTGGGCCAAACTGGACCGACTGAGGAAGCGTCTGAGTGCTGCGCAACGCCGCATGAGCGTCTTTGCCAACGTGAAGAAGGTGCGGAGGCACACAGGTGAGGACCGGAAACGATACGTAGCAGCACGTCGAGAGTTTTTCTGTGCGTCCGCCAAACTTGAGCACTACATCAAGGACCTGCACTTCCAAGCTGCGGCATATCTGTGCAAGAACTCGGACGTGATCCTGCTGCCGAAGTTCGATTCCAAGTCGATGCTGCTGGCGAGTGCCCCGTGGACGCACAAGTTCAACTCCCACATGCAGACGCTCGCCCACTTCCAGTTCCGCCAGCGACTACTGGCCAAGTGCGCTGTCCTCGGCAAGACGCTGGTGCTGTGCTCGGAGATGAATACGAGCCGCACTTGTGGTCGCTGCAACCGACTGCACCTCTCTCTCCGCAACCAAGATGTGTTCGTGTGCCCGCACTGTGACTTCGTGGCAAACAGGGACGAAAACGCTGCCTTCAACATCATGCGGTTTGTATGCGCTGGGTCGTTGAGCGTCTTTCAGGTCAACGGCGAGCAGCAGCAGTAGTAGTGTAGTCTAGTTAGCATCTCGGGTTACAGCGAGAACAGGCCCCGTCGACGAGAAGCGACAGGCTTGGTGGGGTGAAGACTGTAACAACACATAAGGACCGCCAACTCGGCAAAACGTAACGAATGAAATGGGGTGATTCGATATCTCTCAACATCATAAACGATAATTTCATCCGCCAGTGGCAAGTCTACTACGTACCTCGGTTGTGCAGGTAACGTGCAAATTAATGCATACATGTACTCACTCGGGCTAATGACTCGTAGCAACAACTTATACGCTCCAACAACTATAAAAAAGCATGCTTGACTACCACGATCCAATCTTCAGAATGCTGGAGCAGCGCCTGGAAGTTGCACCGGAATTCTGCGCGCTACCACTTGGCACGTGATGAATTCGGCGAACCGTTCAATACCCACAGACGACTGCGGCATCATGAAGTGTGGGAAGAGTGTGAACACATGGGGCATGTGCTCATGCACGTCCAGTTCCACTTCGACGCCGTCCGATCGAGCGTTCGTGACGAGCTGCAGTGACTGCTGGTGCAGAATGTCAAACTCGGCCGCCTGCACGAATAGTGGGGGTAGGCCACGCAGATCTGTCTGCAACATGGCCCCTTCTCGCCACGAGCCCCTGGGTGTCTCCTGCACGCACAAGTCTCGGATGGCATCGATCATGGACTTGGAAATGAAGCAGTGCTCGGACACGGCCACGTCGGCCGACAAGTCGGCGTACGGACAGCTGCATAATGCCGCGAGAGGCATCTCCCGATGTGCTCGTCGGAGTCTCAGCAAAGTGGCCAGCACCAAACCTCCACCAGCGCTGTCACCAGCCAGAATGATGTTCTGGGGGGCCACCTTCTCGTGCGTGACGAGGTAGTTGAACATGGCCATTGCATCGTCCAGAGGTGCAGGGAAGCAGACCTCGGGTAGCTTCCGGTAGTTGGCCAGCAAGATCTGCACGTCCATGGATGTAGCCTCGGCCTCACCACCGATTGTACCACAGATCATTCGAAGCTGGCTCTGCACCTGAGTCAGTAGACGACAGGCGAACTCCACGAAGAAGCGAGGACTGAAGAGTGCGTAGCCCCCTCCGTGGTAGTACAGCACCACGATCCGTCTCTGGTTGGCCGCTGTTGCCGTCTTCTTGGTAGAACGTAGCCACAGGTGTTCGAGTCCGTTGTACCGGAAGCTCTCGAGGCGGTGGCCGTGACGCCAACAGGCCAACGCCCCTAACAACCTCCCGATGAGTTCGAAGTTGCGTCGGAATGCCAAAGCATTGGGTCTCTTGAGGATGTGGCTGCCGTTGCGTTGGCCTGCCGCGAACGCGATGGCTTGGAACCATTCGTACCAAAGCGTCCACTCAGGGAATTTGGGGTGAAGCCCGCGTCGGACGAACTGCAGCACGGCAGCGTTGGCGGCCGAACCGACATGGGTCGTCAACGTGCAGACGTCTCGGAACGAGAGGCAAAAGGGCCGCAGTAATTCGTGCACCAAAAGCAGCAGCACGAGTTTGGTCAGGATGGCGACGTGTGCCAGGCCAAGCCACTGCAAGTGGGTCGCATTCACCCACAGCGAAATGGTGGCGACAGTGAGAAACACAGGCAAAGTGTAGGCAGCCCCGTAGCCCGACGCTCGGCCGCTGGAGAACTTGCGAACGTGTGTGTGGAATTTCTTCATGGTTAGGATTCTTGACTGCACGACTTGAGCTCGACGGAGAAAGTTGAAGAATGAGCAGGAGTGCAGCCCACTCAAGCTTGAGGGGTCATTGGGTCATTGGATCGTGTCCCTCCGATGATGAAGGAAAGATCACGTCGAAGTAGGGCCAGCTCGACGTTCTTTTGGGCAACGGGGTCGCCTGTTGCCCGATGGAGGTTTCGATGATCCTGGAGGGCGTCACCTTATGCAGTTAACGGAGACCGCTTCCAAATTGCTCGTCGCCTCCAAGGTTGATGGCTGCAGAGGGAAAGCTCCGCCTTGAGCGGCACAGTTGCATTTCATGCAGCAGAAACCGCAGACAGGAGGTAGAATCTTCTCTTTCAGGATGAATGGTATCCGCAAAGGTTTTCTAAGATCGCTCGCTCGACCCTAAAGAAAGCATCAGTGGGAGGAGGATGGGATGAAAGCCAAGTCGCTAATTGCACGGCAAGCGATCGCAATACGCAAAAGTGGAACGATTCGTGTTTACTGATGAACTTGACGGCGCGAATTTGGCTGGCGTTGCTCATTCGATTGCATAGTAGACCCAATTGCATCTGCGGATTACTACGGTTTAACGGGCTGCCATGACGACGATGGGCTTGGCTGTTCTGGCTGCACAGAGTAGCAGAACGATGGCAAAGATAGTAACTTGGTTGAATTTCGTAAGGCTGTATTGCTGGCCCAATTGAAGAACGATTCTTTGAAAGGCACCGGATTATGACATGACAAGAAGACAAGGTACGTGGCCAATATACCGTTGGGAATAGCATTGGATTGCAAAGATGGTCCCGAGTTTCTTCAAGTTTAGGAACGATAACGCTGCATTACCATAGGTGCTCGCAGTCATAAGTTGCAATGTGTGGTCGGGAAATTCATTTGTACAGTTACTTGGATCCTATGCGACTTCCTCTGGTCTCTCTGTGCATTGATCAGGTCTCGATCTTCGGTATATATTACGGCTTCTGTTTCTACTACGCCTGGAAATTCTCTGTGATGACCTCAACACAGCACGTCCAACACTTTCCTTGGCGACGCTAGTAGAACAGTCGGCGCGTGAACTTCTTACGCGAGCTTGAGCGAGTCGTCGGCTTTTCATAGCCTTTCGTGGACACACGATCTGTCACTGCTGTCGGACCACGGCGTCTCCGAGCACCAGTTCGACGCTTGCGAGGTGAAGTTGCTACTTGGAATGAAGTCCGATCTCCGACTTCGGGCTTTCCAGCCAATTGAGCTTCCTCCAGTAGCGCGCGAAACGATATCGAGGAAGCTGGCATTGCCTCTTCCGTCTCACTATACGTTGATATGCTTTGGAGATCCGGAATCATACTCAACATGAATGGCGTTAGCTGGAGCGGTGAACTGCGATGGTCGCAGGGATGAGGTGTTCTTGACGCATGCTGCAGAAGAACGTCCATGTTGTCGAAAAAATGTTGGCTGTCGAGATCCAGCTCAAACTCGAGCAAGTCGCCATTGCAGTCTTTCAAGAAGCTACAGATCCACTCGTAGCCGTCTCCATCGATGGTATCGCCACGCCAACTCATCCTTTCCCTTTACTGCAGAGAAAAGGAACGCCAACAGTATTCGGCTTCCAGGTGTTTGCACCTGTGAAGTTGCCGCCGGAAAGGCCAATTTTGAAAGCTTGAAAATTCAAATGAGCGATCAGCTAAGAAAATGCTGCTCGATTACATGAGAAATTGTTGGTAGGATACTGTTCACGATGAAGAAGATCCCCCTCATCGTGGTGTTCACCTTCGATTTCCACCATTACACTGGTGCTTGGACCAAACACTTGAGCCACGTGTTTCCGCGAACCCCTGCACGGCAAACTCGTCCTCAAGTGCTCCGTAGATGTCCTTCGTATCGAGCCACACATGACATTACTGGAGAAAACGTCGCAAACATTATGAGTAAAACTTTGCAGTGCTGCCCTCGTAAATAGACGGCACAGTTTCCTCTTCATCTCCGAACGCCGGCGATGCGTACAAGCACGCCCAGATAATAACTGCCGAGCTTGTCGTGGAGGTGGTGGGGGCAGCAAAGCACTTCAACCGCGTGAGTGAAGCGAGGAATACTAACACAACAACAACAAAAGTTCGCTTGAAAATGGGGCTTGGTAGCGTTAATTTGAGTGCCGCTCGAGAAAACCCAACAGCATTTCTTTTGTGAGGTACGGTAAGTGGAAGCTCTCTTCCAGCAGACCCGAATTGTCGTGGCTTCGGCAAAATCCTCCGCCGTCCCTGTGTCGTCAACTTCTTCCTCATCTTTATCATCGCTGTCAATCTCTGTCGTCTTCTTCTTACCCTTCTTCTCCCTTCTGCTTCTCCGAAGTTTATAAATCTCCTCCAGCTTCCAACACTCTTCAGTTCATCCTCTTATGGTTTCTGAGCCAGCCCCTCTCCCCTCCAGCGTCTGGTTGCTTGGTATTGGCAATCGATTTTACGGCGAGGGCAACGACGACCACAAGCAAACAATCGGTGTCGTCTTCTTCTCACGGTCGGTGTTATGCCCGCCTTTGGCCTGCTAGCAAGCAAGCCAGAGAGCGTGGGCGCACAGGCTCCGGCTTGCTTGCTCGCAGCCAGAGGCAGCATGTCGCTGCGATGGCAGCCTGCAAGGCTCTCCGTTCGCAGTTTACATACATATAGCTAGATATTACGAACGTGCAAAAGAAAAGAAGAAAAGCAAAGAAACATGCAGGGTAGCAGGACACATAGGCACGTAGAAACAGAAACATGCAGAAAACATCGAGGAGGTCCCTGTGCGTGCTAAGCGCACAGGGAAACATGCACATTTAGGCCAGACATTTTCATTATCAAATACACCAACCGCCCCGCACTCGAGACCAACTCCTACCTACGCGACCTACACTCCGACTCTAACTTCAGCGACCAGCACTCTTCACCTCAGTCACGACAGGTTGCGCTTCCGTTGATGACTGCTCCCAGTCGATCTTGGACTTTAGAGTTGACTTGTCCTTTGGAAGCATTTGCACCTGAAATCCATCAGGCGTTCACTTGAACCTTCATCACTTGATGATTGTATGGGGCCCCACCTGGATTTTAGAGCTTGCTTCTCGGAGGTCAACCTTCGGAGCTCGGAGCCTGGATTCCAGATAGAGTTTCTCCAGGCGCTTCTGGAAACAACCTTGGCATGCCACGCGGCGCATTCTCCACGATTCCTTCTGAGCCAATCAAGCGCGTTTTCCTGCCACAAGACTCTGGGACCCGGCACTAACAGGAAATATTAATTTGCCTCGCGTCAGTAGCCATTCGAGGCAGGGCTGTCCATAATGAGTCCGGAGAAAACGGCGGTGAGTTTTAGTCGCTTCACCGAGTAGGTTGCGCAGGTCTAGTACGCATTGATCATTCTGCCAGCACAACGGGTCCGGTACTGCCTTCTGTACACACGCGAGCATCTCGGTGACAAGTGCGCTGTGCCCTCGCACAACTGGATCAGTCCCTGCCGCAAATACCATCATAGCACCAGCCTTCCGCAAGTTGGTACCAGCGACGAAACCTGACGAAATCCGTTGGGAACAACTGGGGGTCGGAAATTGACGTGTGGCAGTGTCCGTGACCGTTCGAGGGAAGAGAATGTCTCCAACAATCAGGTCCAGCTTCGAGCCATTAGAGGCCCATCGACTTACCGCCGTGGCCGCCATTGCGAATAGTTCCGCTCAGAGGTCCGGAACGGCAAGCCCGCCGTCTCTGCGTGGAAGAAGTGTGACGTCAGCCGCTGACCATATCGAAGAAGCCGCCACCGCTTCAGTGAAAAAGCCCATGCCAGATATAGTTCTTAATGCATTTTGAGTAAAACTGCATCCCTCTTGTGTTTTGTAAATATCTAGCGCCAAAATTGTTTTACTGACTTAGACTCATTTTGAATTGTTTGTCGACTCCAGCGATCTACTTCGTCGTGACGCACTACCTGCCCAACCGTGTCTACTACTCAATTTTCGAGGAAGTGGGCGAGAAGCAGCTCGTCCAAACTCTGACAAATGTGCTGTTTTACTGCTGCCTCCAGCTCCAGCGCATGTTGGCTCTGTCGCCAATTCGACAACTAGCGTTCGTCGTCGAGAAGTAGTCCGATTAACACTTTTGTGTTGGGTATTTTACACCGTCCAAACCTCACTGTACCACTCAGGTTCGTTGTTTTTCACTTGATGCATCTTGATCGCAAGTCTAACAATACTGTGTGACCGTAGGCTCTTCAAGTATGATCGGATATCAAAGACACTCAACTCGCTGCATGCCCAGCAAGAATCAGTTTAGACATTGCACATGTGTTGTTCTGCGTCAGTTGTCAACCGATTGCTCAGCGCATTGTCTGATAACGTGTCGTACCAGCAGGCGTCACGGCTTGATAAGCTATTGCAAGGCGAATTTCTGTCTCCTCTCAGCTTGTTAACTTGCCATTTCCAATTCGAACCCCTCCCGAGAACACAACGATTCCAGAACGGCTACTACGATGCACTTCATCCCCACTATCGGTACTATCCTGCTGCTCTTTTCGGCATCAGTGCAGGCACACGGGTATCTCTCGTTTCCAGCCGCTGTCTACCGCGATTCATACACGAAAACCTCCTTCGTGACTAAAATCACCGAGTCATTTAACCCGGCGGTGTTTGGTGGGAGGAAGTGGAACGACAGTCCTGAGCTCAACGCTGCAATGTTCGCCTCAGCCTTCCACAACTCCAGCTACTCGTCGTTGCGAGAGATTGTTGATGCTGTTGTGCCAGGCTGTGGTAGTACGCGTGAAGATGTTCCCCCTGTCAATGTTACGAGTGCAACGGAGGCTCTCTGGCAGAACGACGAAGAGCATCGGGGCTTCGTGGACTCTCATCACGGACCTTGTGAAGTTTGGATCAACGATCGCTGTGCGCTGCACAATGATGACTGTCGCGCAACTTTCACATCGTATCCAGCTCACCTACCAGTAAACTACAAGGAACTATGCAAGGGCGAATGCCGTCTCACTTTCTACTGGCTGGCGCTGCACGAACCTGCGTGGCAAGTCTACAGTAAGTGCGCATTGATTCACCGAATTTATTTATTTATCTGATGTTCTTGTTGGTACGATCTCTTTGCAGAGGCTTGCGCTCCAATCGTCAATGGCAACACTGCGATGTAAATGAGAGACATAGGTACTCGATACCGTGCCAACATCAATTGCCAATAAAGATTTTGTTCCTGGGGTGAAATCGATTGTCTTCGCGTCAAGTACTTCAAAAATTGTAGTAGGTTACGATGTTTGCAGCTCACCCTGACTACAGAGGAAGCATCTACACCCGCGATTGCTACCACCGAGCGAGTTCCAGTCGGTTGTTTCTGGGATGGGATGGATGCTATCTTCCGGAATGTTCAACGCTGATCTCGGCGGTGACGTCATCTTGAGCCGAACGAAGATAACCATCGAGGATGAACTCCATGTCGAGATGGTTTCTTGCTTTTTGTTGAGTGCTCCTAACGCAGTTGCCTCTAGATGTCCGTGGCTATCCGAATAGCATCACGGCCTCCGTCCTAAGCTGTTCGTTGGGCCTATTACGCTAGCGCAGAGCTAGCAGGACTCCCCGATGTAGGAACACCGGTTGAAGTGGTCGCGCAGTACGGACACACCCACGTTCTTGTGGAAGATGTTCCGTGCTGCGTTAGCATCTCGATCTTGGATCAGGTGGCAGTGCTGGCACCTGTAGATCTTCTTGCTGCCGAGCTTCTTGTCGATGTGGTCACAGCCCGAGCAGGTCTTGGACGTGTACTCCTCGTGCACTTCCACCATCTGACCACTCGTTCGCTGCATCTTGTACTCCAGCATCTTCTTGAACTTGTAGTGCGACAGCGCCATCATGGCGCGGACAGTCGGGCGACGCAGCTTCCGCTTCCGTCCCCGAAGCACGAGTTCCTCGACTGGAGCAAGAAGGCTTTCAGGCGTGAGTTCAAGGCGCTCTTCTCGGACATATCGAGCGGTAATCTGCTGGGTCTCGAACGTTGGCAGCAGCACCTCGTGGTAGTTCAGCGACAGCCACTTTGAGACCTTCTGATGCATGTCGTGTACCATGCGTGTCACCTTGGCGAGAATTCGACGGATCTGCAGACGCAGGCGCTGACGCCGCCGCTTGTTTCCCTGCAGTTCAGTGATGACGACGCATTCTGCCGCCGCCATTTTCTTTGCCACCTTGGTCTTTGTATGGCACGGATGTGGACACTTGCTGTCCTCGTTCTTCGCCGCCTCACGCCCCTCACTCGTCCGTTTGCACGCACAGTCCCTCCCCCGACACGGCGGCTCTACGATCTTCTGCTCGAGCAGCGCCAGCTCGCGCCGCAGTGCGTCCGTAATCTTGAGTCGCGTGAGTATCTTCTCGTCGGGGTCCGCGATGCTGAATACTCGGCCGCTGGGATCGTAGAATGTGATGAAGCAGCGCACGCCTGGATCAATAGCACCCGTGCGAGTGCTCAGCGTAGGCGCAAAGTCCTTGCAGGTGGGCATGCACAAGTAGAAGCCCCCCTCACGGGTACGCACTAGACGCACCATTGTGGCGACCTCAGGCAGAGGCTCGGACAGCTCGATCCATTGCTTGCCCAGGAACTTCTCGTGAAAGCGAACTGATTTGCGATCCTTGGACACGAAGAACCCGCGGTCTGTCCGCAGCGCCATTGTGTCTGAGCGCGCAAATACACTCTTAAACCCGATAACCGGGAACGTCGTCTTCTTGCCCTTCTCCTTCAGAGCGTCGAACAGCGCGGCGGACGAGACGACAGCATCCTGGAAGTCGTCAAAGGCTCCAACGAAAACCTCGCAATTGCACTGAAGATGTTTTGCAAGCTTCTTCTTGTTTCGGAAGAGTTGTCGAACGCCTTCCTTCGTCGACATCGGACGGTACTGCTGCGTCAGCGCCTTGGGATCGATGCATCCTTGAGCCAAATGTGTAGCACGTTCTGCCTTGGAGGCGGCGACAAGCTTGTTGTACACAGCACGGCGAGTCGCGAACATTTGGTTCAGCTTCGCCTTTTGCTCCGATGACGGCTTCATCGCCACCTTCGTACAGCTCGTGACGGGCGGCAGCATCACAGGGGCCTTCACTTCTTTAAGGTTGCGCGCTTTCTTCTTGCGCGGCTTGGGCGGCTCCACGACGAAGTCAGTGATCTTGGGGTCCCAGTCTGGTGGGTCGGTGTCCACGCAGTGCGTCACTCGGAACCACGAGTCCTGGAGAGGCTTGTAGACCATTGGCACCGCTGCGCTGTCCCGAACGTCGTCAGGAGCCCAGAGGCCGTCGGCCACTTCCTGATGGAACCACACGTCAGGACCTTCGAGGACGCGTCCGTCTTGCGCGAGTCGCGGCTTCTTGTTCTTCTTGCTTTCTCCGCCGATGCCCTTGCGTTTCCTGCCTCCAGACGTCCTCGCGCGCGTCTTCTTGGACGCTGGCTTTGCCTTTCCAGCCGCCTTGCCCCGCCCCTTGCGAGGCGAAGCCGCCGCCATGGCTGCTGGAAGTCGGATGAGTTGGCTTGGTCGAGGTCGCTTGAGTAGGAGACGGCAAGTTGTGGAATGAGAGCAACCCATGAGCAGCTCCCACGAGCCTTGGGCCAACGACTCGATGGCAATCCTGTAATGTGGTACGCTTTCGTGAAGAAGTACTACAAGCTGGACATCTTCCTATGGGGGAGAAGAATTCGGGCTAGAGATCGCTTCATGAAGTCGAGGCACTTACAGCTTACGCCGTGGGAAGAGCTCCCGTGGCATCGAGGACGCGCCTCCCTAGAAACTGCACTAGACATCTAAACGTCGAGAGCGCCGTCCCACACAGTGGGTGGCACGACGATGGCTGTAGAAGCATCTTTCCGATGGCATTGCAGGGGCTTCTGTCTCAGGAGCCGTCGTTTTCTCCTGTTTGGATGCTTCTCCGCCCACGCTTGAGTCTTTTACTGGTTGGCGCTGCACGCCCAGCCGTGGCAAGTGTACATCAACTGTGTGGCTCTTGAGGGTACGTCCGCTGCTAGCACAGGTAGTTCGTCTAACTCGACTTCGACGACGACGACTTCGGCTCCTGCGACAACGTCAGCCCCCGCAGCAACGTCTGCTCCTGTCACCACAACGTCAGAAGACGCAAGCGTGAGTGGAGAAGCGTCCGCGCAGGAGGAAACAACGGAGGCTCCCACGAGCGCCCCCGAGACAGAAGCCCCCGCTACACCGTCCTCCCCATCAACGTCTTCATCCAAGTGCGTCCGTCGCCGGTCGTAAGTCAGCGAATGGCGTCGAAACGTAGGCGATATCTTGGACTTTGTATGCTATCGTAGGAAATTCAGCGGAGAAAACACCCACTATTCTGCTCAATTCTGCTCATTGATTCTTCGATGTTAGAATGCAATACTCGCACGTGATTTTAAGGCTTATACAGCCCACACCATTTCCGAACCACGAACGCACTCCTCGAACCATGTAGTTGAACATATGCCCACAGCTCGACGGGAATCATCACCAGAGCCGCACATGTTGCAAATCAAAATCAACCAGCCAAAATGCAATTCACGCCTCTCTTTAAAATACGCTGCACACGAAACGACGCGAAAACGTATTTTGATTGGTTGATCAAGTTGAAGTTGAGCTATCTGCGAGTTGATACGGGTGACTCGTCGCATTCGTACAAGATCGTCGCCTTACATATAAACATGAACCGAGAAGAAGACAACAACACTGTTAAAGACGACGACCAGGACGACACCGCGTCCACTGTGAACGGCGATGATGTGCAGCAACAAGCAGATGAAGAGTCAAATATCCGCATCTTCCTCCGTGTGAAGCCTTCCAGGAAACCCTCAGGCTTCTTCACATGGGATGAAGACGCCAATATGATGAAGTACGACATCCCAAAAGACGTGGCGGCTGGGCTCATCAACAACTCTCGCACGTCGTACAAATTCCGGTTCGACTCCGTAATTGGCATGGAAGCGAAGCAGGATGAAGTGTTCGATCGAGTGGGGAGACCTTGTGTCGACAGTGCACTCAACGGGTTCAACTCGACTGTCTTCGCCTATGGCCAGACTGGGTCGGGTAAAACCTTTACCATTACAGGCGGCGCTGAGCGCTACGAAGATCGCGGTCTCATTCCACGAGCCCTGTCCGTGATCTTTGAGCGGATGCGCAACACGAGTCAGGAACAGATCATCGCCCACATTTCCTACCTCGAGATCTACAACAACCAGGGCTACGATCTATTGGATCCGAATCATGAATCGACTAAGTCGCTGGATGATCTCCCGCGTGTGGCGATGCTCGAGGACGAAGACGGCAATTGCCATTTGAGAAATCTGTCCATGCATCCGGTTTCGACAGAGGAAGACGCACTCAATTTGCTCTTTTTGGGGGATACGAACCGAGCTGTGAGTGAGACGGCAATGAACTTGGCGTCTTCGCGTTCGCACTGCATTTTCACAGTGTCGTTAGAGTGTAGAAAGGTGGGGAGTGAAGTAGTGCTGCGATCCAAGCTGCACCTCGTGGATCTTGCAGGGTCCGAGCGAGCACACAAGACTGGCGCTAAAGGCCAGCTACTAAGGGAAGCTGCGTATATCAACACGAGTCTGCACTACCTCGAGATGGTCATTGTGGCGCTGCACGAGAAGAATACGAAAGGGAGAACGCACATTCCGTACCGCAACTCGATGATGACGTCGGTACTGCGCGATTCTCTCGGAGGTAACTGCAAGACAGTCATGGTGGCAACAGTGAGCCCCGAAAAAGACCAAACGGATGTACGTATGTCTGCAATTTCTTGCGCTACAAGTAAATACTGAACTTGAATGGCGTGTAGGAATCTGTATCGACGTGTCGGTTTGCACAACGAGTAGCCCGAGTCAAGAATGACGCGCGGTTGAACGAGGAAGTGGATCCGGCAGTAATCATCCGCCAGCTCAAAGCAAGAGTGGCCAGCCTCGAAGAGGAAATTGCCATTCTCAAGGGCGACGTGGTACGTGAATCTGCACCGAAATACTTCATAAACAGCACTAAACAACTCAATCGTACTGTCTAACAGAACGAAGGTGCGGAGTTGAAGGACTACGAAATGGACAAATTACGTAAAAAGTGTGTGGACTTCGTAAACGACTCGGAGCCGAGTGCTCATTTGTCGATGGGCGAATTCACGTACACGAAGATGAAGGCGTGCTTCGATATCCTCAAAAGTATGGCAAACACTGCTGGTGCAGCTGCAGCTGCAGCTTCTGGAGGTGGAGGCTCAGCAGGAGTTCCTTCTAGTGTCGTAAAGCTAATTTCTGCTGGTAGTGGAGGCAACAACCAGGAGCTGGAACAACGAGTGAATGAACTCGAACAACTGGTTCAGCAACGCGACAACGAAATCGCTATCATGGTCAACATGATTCGAAAGGGGAACGGCGCTGCAGTCCCGGCAGAGCTGCTCTCACGAGGCCTTAGTGACTATAGTAGTAACCAAGACGAACACCGCGATGCAAAGCCACAGAAAAAACAGGCAGCAGCGTCCAAACAACCAGGTGACTACGCATCAACGCTGGTAGTTGATCCCGCAGTGCTCGAAGACCCGGCCAAGGCGTTCGAAGCATTCAAAGCTCAATATCCCAAGAACGACGCAATCCGTGACAACAAAATTGCTCTGAAACGCAAATACGATGCCGCTAAAGCTCTTGCGAGTGAAGTAAACGACGCTCGTAACCAGATCAAAGTTCTAACGCAAAAAATGGAGAAACTGCGTAAACAGCAGGCGATTGCTGACGAGGGGCTACTAGATGGTGCTGGTGACGATGGGTCTTCCTCTGCTTCAGCGGTTGCAGCTCGAGCAGAGACGGAAGCTGCTGAGCAAAAGTTGAAAGAGCAAATCGACACGCACAAAGTTGCCTACAAGAAAGGCTTTAACGAGCTCAGTGAACTGAAAAAGGAGATCCAACACATCCAAAAGATGCTCGAAATGGGGCGCATCAAGCTGCAAAAAGACTTTGACTTGTGGTACCAGCGGCAAGGCAAAGGTGCCTTGTTGACGGAGACGTTACTTGCACAAGTCAAGCCAGAAACGGCTAAGAACCAAAAGTTGGACATGCCAGCCAAGTCAAAGTCGCCGGAACGACCTGAAAGTGGCTCTGGTTCCCAAAAATCGCCAACGTGGCAGTCCGAAGTGAAAGGATCACGCGACTTGAAGAATTCATCATCATCGCGATTATCAGTAGCAAGGCAAAGCACAGCAAGGTACGTCTGAATTGTTTGCTCATACACGAGTTCTCGGTGCTGATGCTCGGTCGATTTTGTGTTGCAGCACTGTTGAAGAAGATGTGTCGGGATTCTATGAAGCTCTAGATATTCTCAAGCGCCGCAATAATGCAAGGAAGTAAATACTTGACTTTGAGTGCATAAAAGCATTCAGAACGAGGATGTTGATGCAAGTTTTAGTTGCGCTATTCGGTATACCAAGTGGTTATTCAACTCAAGTTGTCCTCTTTACTTTGGAGCTTGTAATCTAGCGCCGTCATTCTTGATTAATCCGTCATTACGAAGCAACTTCCACCGCCTCAAAGAGTCCAAGCTTTGTCTCCAAAATTCTCCAGATTGTTCCCTTGGTCATCTTTGGGCGTACAGATACACCAGATACACTTTCAGATAACCTTGACAAATAGCACTCTCAAACTTGGGCGCTATTGTTTTATTGGAATGTGAGTCCATGCCAAGTTCGGGTTCTGGTTGGAAAAAATGACAACTCTTCCAGGAGTTTCGAAGCGGTCTGCTAAAAACAAATGCAAAAAATCAACGGATCGTTACTTCTCCACCTGCAGCAGTCATTCTGTGTCTTCATTCCGATTCTTCATCACTACCACACGAGAAACATCGCCAATATGCTGGTGAACGGCGTGGATATCTCCATGCTGGAAGGCTGGATGATCAAGATCAACAGCAACCCCAGTTTCTTCGGCAAAAACATGAACCGCAGGTGGTTCAAAGTAGGTTTCGTGCCTGGACCAGGCTCCGAGAAGAAACTCGTCATCTCGTACTCCGTCAGCAAGTACGTGCGCCTATCAACCTTTTGCTCTGCGTCACTTCGGACCAACTTCGTACTCACCTTTCATCCTGGCACAGGACTGCGAAGGATCCACGCGGTTGGTTATACGTCGAGGATGTTAGTGGCGTTTACTGTCGCCGGGTAAGCCAGAGTACCACATCGCTTATTGGACACCAGAAACGTTGAACTGATCTTCTATCCGTGGCATCAGGAAATGATAGAGATCGTTTCTCCATCTCGCACGCTCCGACTGAAAGGTGAGACTGCTGTCGAACATCGTCTGTGGTCCGACAGTCTCTACAAGTTGTGCAATCCATCGCCCAAATATGCTACTGCTGTCGTCAATACCACGCCAGAACCGAGACGTGATCGAACTCCACGTGATAAACGAGAGACAAAGCAGGCGGACGATGAAGAGGAAGATCGCGCACGTAGACGCCGATCGGACCGCGACCGTGAACGAGAACGAGAACGTGAACGCGAACATGAGCGAGAACGTGAACACGAACGTGAGCGAGAGCGAGAGCGAGAGCGCGAACGTGAACGAGAGCGAGAACGTTCCGCTGGAGATAACGATCGAGAGCGAGGAAGTCAATCTGCGCGATCAAACCGACAGCGAGACGATAGCGACGAAGACAGCGACAGAGATGATCGACGTCGGCGTCGCGATCGCAGACGCAGTCCGAGGGACGACTACGACGATCGTGATACGCGAAAACGTCGCTCTCCATCGCCACCACAACTCGATTCAAGGCGTGAAGAGCGTGAGTCTTCACGCCACTCAGCACGAGCATCCCGTCACGACCCAGCCGAAGAGATTGTTAGTAGCAGATCTCGGCAGCCTGCGTCGAGTCGTCCCAGCGAGTACAACGTCAGTGACGATGATGACAGCAGCGAAGATGATCGAGATAGTCCTCGCCCGTCGACCACAAGCAGTACTCGCAGCTTGCTCGTAGCCCAAATCAAGTCCGGTTCTTCTTTCGTGGGAGATATTCCTCAATCCAAAAACGTGATGTCCGACAGCGAGGAGGAGGAAGACGATGAGCCCCACCAACGATACAGCGAGAAGAAGAACGGCCCACCCGAAGAAAGTCCTCGCGAGCCGGTCACGACGTCAACCAATGTGACTGATGACGATGTCGCCCATGATGAATACTACGAGCAAGTGAACCCCGAACGAATGGCAATCTCCAGTCCAGCAACTAAGCGCAAGAACTCCGAGTATTTCGACTCAGACGAGGAGGAGACTGAGCAAGCACCACCGCCATCGACCAAAATCAATGCAGCCCGCGAAGACCGAAAGGCACTAGTGTCAAGCGTCACAGCCGATAACAACTTCGTTCACGACGACTGGGATGAGGAAGAAGAGCCATCGGCCCCCGCACCAACGAGCAAGACTTCTTACCCGGTACGGACTCTGCAAATACGCTCTCGAATTGTTACGAGTTTTTAACCTGGTGTTGCCTTGCTGCATTGCAGTCTGCTGGTAGCAGCGGTGTTACAGCGGACGCAAACTTCGTGAACGACGACTGGGACTGAGTAAATTGCTTCTGGCAGCACTTGGTAGCTTGATCCAAGGTGGGGAAAGAGCTCGGCAACAGGGGAAAAAGCAGCAAAAAGGTTATTAAGATGGTTAGCACCTCATAAGCAGAACCTAGACGGTATATCGTCAGCAGTGCCACTGCATATTAATCCAGCCTTGAGACCGCACACCCTTTAAAGTCGGGAGTTCGTGATGACTTGGTGGTAGTTCTCGCTTGTGAGTTGCTCATAACAATCCTCGGCTCGGTTGAAAACCCAAAGACGGTCCGATACCTTCGACGGATCTATACCTTCCTTCCGCAGCTTGGCCTTTTCGTGCTTCATCGTACCCGTGACAGACATCGTCTCTAGCTTACGGAGGAAAAGCGGCATAGCAAACGACGGCAGTCGCTGTTTGACGAATTGTGCAAATTCTTTCAAGTCAAACGACTTCTCGTTAAACACCATTGCGGCCATGCATGCACGTCCCTCGTTGCCCGGAACTTCAACACCGTAGATGCAAATCTCGCTGAGCCCAGGGAACTTGGAGACTGCTTCTCCAACCTCGTTTGTGGCTACATTCTCTCCCTTCCACCGGAACGTGTCGCCCACGCGGTCAACGAAGTGCCAGCAGTGTCTCTCATCTTCCTTGAATAAATCACCCGTACGGAAGTACATGTCGCCCTTCTTGAATACATCAGTCAGAACCTTTTTGCTTGACTCCTTCGTGTTCTTGTAGTATCCCTGGAATCCTCGTGCCGGGTCCTTTCGGTTCACCTTGACAATCAGTTCACCCGGCTCATTAATTGCACACCGCTGCAGGAATCCTTTCTTCGACCGGATGTAGTCATCCCTCTCGACGTCGTATTTAACGATCGCCACGCCCGTGACCGTGTTATTGATGAATCCACGACGGCCGAGATGGCCCTGGTCTGCCTTGGTCGTGCAAGCGTTTAACATGCCCATAGGCCCCTCCGTAGATCCGTAAAACTCGTACACCGACGGAATACCGAACCGTTCTTGGAACGGCGCCCACACATCAGGTCGCAGTCCATTTCCGAACGCAGCACGCACGTGATTCTCTTTATCGTTCGCCTTGGCCGGAGCGTTGAGCAGGTATCGACACATCTCACCGATGTATTGAATCACCGTACAGTCGTACGCCCTCACTTCATCCCAAAACTTCGTCGTCGAGAACCGGCGTGAAATACACAACGTAGCCCCGGAAAAGATCATCATACCCACTGCCAAGTTGCCTCCGGAAGTGTGATACAACGGCAACGCGCAGTACAGTCGGTCATACATGGACAAGTGCATGGAGTACTTGAAGGCCAGTGAGCGCAGGATGATGCTGAAGTGGTTCACCCTCGCAGCCTTGGGCAATCCCGTCGTGCCGCTCGTGTAGATGAGCAACGCCATGTCCGACGTCGAGATGTTGGCGTCTCTACGAATAGACTCCGGCGGCCGCTCCGTCTTCATCTTCTGCAGCTCCACATCCAGCGAACAAGCTCTTGGCAGGTAATTGGCAGCCTCCAGAGAAGTCAGTTCTCCTACAGCAACACAAGAAAAACAATGGCCACACATTAGCATCATTGGCCATGAAACAAGAAGAGTCTGGCCACCCTGGCCACCACTTGGCCACGTAACAAGAGCCTTTGGCCACCATGGCCACAACATTTTTTTTCCTTACCATCTCCGTAGATAATGAAGTCAATGTCGGCCAATTGGTCGGCCACCTCCTTTAAGTTCCCGGCCAACTCCTCGCCCACGATCATCCACTTGGTGTCTGCGACCTTGGCGCAATGGATCAACCCATCGGCCTGCAGGTGCGTGTTGAGCAGGGCCGTGACGACGCCGATCTTGGCCAGACCAAGCCACACGATGACGAATTCGGGCCGGTTCTCCATGAGCAGGGCCACCGTCTGGCCGGCCTTGAGCCCGCGCTGCAGGCCCCAATGGGCCACGCGGTTGGCCGCTTCGTCCACCTGCTGGAAGCTCAGCACGCGCTGGCCGAAGTGCATGCAGGGCTTGTGCGGCCACTTGGCCACGCTCTGCTCGAACAGATCCGGCAGCAGATGGCCGTTGTGCGCGTGGCGCTTGGCCTGCAGCAGCGCCACGGCCTGCATGCCCGAGTGGTACAGGTCCGACGAGATGAGCAGCTTCTGGTCCACGTAGTAGCCGAGCGCGGCGGCGCCGGCTACGGCCAGGAACTTGGTGGGCACGCCGAATGGGAGCTGAGGCAGAGCGGCCAGCGCCTCGGCCACGATGGGGAGGCTGGCCACGGCGCCGGACACGCTGGCCCAGGCGCCGGCCACAGTCGACGGGACTTGGGGCAGCAGATCCGCCATTATTGTTAAGGATGGATACACTCGCACGTCGCTTTGGCGCTTGGCGGCGGATTCGATTGTGATGTTTCTAAAGGACGAGGACGTGAAGAGCGCCAGAAGCGACTTGGACAAAGTATACGGCGGAGGTGCGACGATATGATTGCAACTGGTAGATCGGGGCAACTTCAACTGCTTTCTCAGCAGCTAATGACCTCAGCTCTGGTCGATCAATGAATGTCAAGAAGCTTCAGTTGGTGGCAGCTAAGGCAAAGAGCTTTGGTGAAAACGCTGGCATATCGAGCGCGTTCGACCTTGTTCGGCTAGAGCAAAGAGAAGAGCTGAGCCTGCATCGTAGAATCTGCTTCTCGCTGATGCTTAGTCCGGCGGACCAGGTTCTGTGGTGTGCAACCTTGGCGAAGCACGTTGCCTTCGACCAGGTCAAGTGCAACGGTAGCCTCTGAAGCACTGAAGCGAGGTGTGTTGTGAATGCACTTCAACTTATCCTTTGCATTCTGCTTGTCACGAAGAAGAACGAGTTGAGAGCTCTAGAGTCTAGTATCAAATTACGAAGACGTCAAAAGAAGCGCTGTATTCTCTTCTCTTCCTAAGCATATATACGAAGCACCATAAGCTGCTCCAGGAGTTCTTCTGCAATCGCGAGCAGGATACTCCTCTACAAATACGATCAACTGGCCTTACACTTACGCCTCGTTGAGGATGGTCGTCTTGACGATGCGGCTAGTCACCACGTACGGGTCCATGTTGGACGCCGGGCGACGGTCCTCGAAGTAGCCCTTGCCCTCGGCCTCCGCCACGCGAGGGATGCGGATCGACGCGCCGCGGTTGGCCACGCCGTACGAGAACGTGTCCATGCTGGCCGTCTCGTGGCGGCCCGTGAGCCGACGCTCGTTGCCCGTGCCGTACGCGGCGATGTGCTCCTTGTGCTTGAGCTTCATCTTCTCGATGGCCTCGATGATCTTGGCCATGCCGCCGTCCACGCGCATGGCCTTGGTCGAGTAGTTGGTGTGGCAGCCGGCGCCGTTCCAGTCGCCCGGGATGGGCTTGGGGTCCCACGACACGTTCACGCCAAAGTCCTCGCACACGCGCAGCAGAATGTAGCGAGACATCCACAGGTGGTCGCCCGACTCGATGCCCGTGCACGGACCCACCTGGTACTCCCACTGGCCGGGCATCACCTCGGCGTTGATGCCGGAGATGTTGATGCCCGCGTACAGCGACGCGCGGTAGTGCGCATCCACGATGAGGCGGCCGAACACCGAGTGCGCGCCGGCGCCGCAGTAGTACGGACCCTGCGGGCCGGGGAAGCCGCCCTTGGGCCAGCCGTACGGCGTCACGCCGTCCTTCTCGAACAACGTGTACTCCTGCTCGATGCCGAACCACGGCTCCTCGGCCTCGGCCGCCTTCATCACGCGGGCGGCGTCAGCGCGCGTGTTGTTGGCGATGGGCGTCATGTCGGGCTTGAGGCAGTCGCACAGCACCAGGATGTGCTGGCCGCGGCGGAACGGGTCCTTGAAGACGGCCACGGGACGCAACAGCACCTCCGAGTCCTCGCCGGGCGCCTGGCCCGTGCTCGAGCCGTCGAAGTTCCAGATGGGCAGGTCGGCCACCGACTTGATCTCCTTGGTCAGCGTCTTGGTCTTGCAGCGCAGGTCCTGGCCCGAGCCGCCGATCCACACGTACTCGGCCAGCGTCACGCTGCCGGTGTCCAGGGTCATGTACTGGTCGTACACGGCGCGGTCGAGCTTGCTCATGGCGATGGAGAGAAGGAGGAGGAGAAGAGGCTTGGAACTGAGACGTTCGAGTCAAATCGGGCAATGACGAGTGAGATCGCTCGACGAGGCATAAGATCGGAGACTGTGGTGGTGCTTTAGATTGAGAGGGGCGACATGCTGCGGAGCATAGTGAGATTGAGTGTATCCTGGGAATAACCCCGGTTTTGTTGAAGAGGTCGTCGCTCTTTTATTTTGACGCCTGCTTCAGGTCGGAAAGAAACGTGTGGGTTCTGAAAATTGATACTCAGACACCACCCGCGGGTGGTGTCTGAGTCACGACTTTGGCTGGGTGGCGTTGTCATTCCGTCTCGACGCTGCGGGACGGCGATCGAGAAGGCCACGACTATTGCAGACGATGAAAAGCAGCCACGCGTAATCGTTGCCCTGCGTGCGCTCGATGATTTGTACCTGTGTCTCCTACAAGGAGTCCTAGCGAGTTTGCAAACCAAACAGCGCAAACCTCGAAACGCAACTACCAGCCGGTGGTTTAATGTGATAGTACGTGTTGCAGGTAGGATGGACTAGATATAGATAATTGTGCACGAAGCAGTGTGGAGAGCAAACGTATCTGCGGTGAGCATTCTGTGGTTGCCCTGCAGTGAAGCGGAGACGTTGAAAAGAAAAGCAATCGAGTGCTCTTGGTATAGCGCAAGGACAAATCATTCGTGCGCACAAGAATCACAGCCACACTCCCATCTAGTTATGCTCAGTGAAGCGAACGAGCTGTGCCGGTGCTTTGGATAGCACTTCAACTTCCCTGCGATACCTTATATCTAAAAATAGGCCCATTTCTGGCAAAATCGACGCGCCGAGCGTGGCGCTCTATTATTGGTTTAAAATCGGTGAGTCTATTTATGTGATGGGGATGTGGCATAGCACGTCCAAAATGACGTGGTGCTCGTTGGCCGAGCTCATCCGAACGCTGTTTAGATGTGCGCTCTGGATAGAGGCAGATTGGATGCCGATGCCGCAGTGCCAGCAGCAATTTCCAGCCCTCCATCGGCGAGGAATCGCCAATTCGTTCCGGACGCTCACGTTGAAGCATGACGGCAAGCAGGTGCCGGCGCCGCATTCCGGTGCGCGGTCCGCTTGAGACAACGCGCCGTCTGAAGTTTGGAGCAGAGCCTCTTCTATGCAAGACTTGCAACTCACTGGAACACGTTGAACTGCCTTCGCGGCTTGCTTGGGCGTCATCGCAGCGATCGTCGTCCGGCTTCGGCTTTGCGATAGACTCACCACTATCAGTGTAGTGCTTGTGCTGCTGCTACCGCGTGGGGAGGAGGGGTCAGCTTTCATTGCCTTTCATTGCGCTCCCTTTGTGGAAGATGGGCTTTGGCCTCCGAGCAGCATCACACTTTGGAAACACCCACCACCAGCAAAGGCTGCTTCCTCACTCGGTTTGTGCAATCCAAAAAGCATCTGCCGCGGGTGGATGTAGCGACGTTGCCGAATCCTCTCCGGACTCCAAGCATGGCGCTCTTCGGACTAGCGCTTGCGTGTCTTCAAGGCTTCGAACTGTGCTCTCTCGGCGTGTCCGGGCGCTAGCATATCCTACGAGTCAAGTGGGGTGGCTTCGAGCCTGGAATCCAGCGATCCGGAAGAGCGAGCGAGCTTTGTCTACATTCACAATCTTCCGTCGCCACCAAGCAGCGTTCGACATCATCAAAACGGTCTCTGCCGATGGGCGAGTCCGGTGTCTGGGCAAGCACGAGCAAGCAACAAGCAAAGCCCCAAGGCAACCGGGCAATTCTCCGCGCCACGCATGTGCCTCTCCATGATTGGCCCTCCCAAGTTGAAGTCGTTTGCCGAACTTTCCTCCAATGAGCATCCTCGAAATCCAGAGCCGAACCCTTCATTCCGCAATTTGCCTCCAAGAGCTCAAGTCTCTTCAAGCCTCTTCTCCTCCTCCTTCTCTCCATCGCCATGAGCAAGCTCGACCGCGCCGTGTACGACCAGTACATGACCCTGGACACCGGCAGCGTGACGCTGGCCGAGTACGTGTGGATCGGCGGCTCGGGCCAGGACCTGCGCTGCAAGACCAAGACGCTGACCAAGGAGATCAAGTCGGTGGCCGACCTGCCCATCTGGAACTTCGACGGCTCGAGCACGGGCCAGGCGCCCGGCGAGGACTCGGAGGTGCTGTTGCGTCCCGTGGCCGTCTTCAAGGACCCGTTCCGCCGCGGCCAGCACATCCTGGTGCTGTGCGACTGCCTCAAGCCCGACATGACGCCCATCGCCAACAACACGCGCGCTGACGCCGCCCGCGTGATGAAGGCGGCCGAGGCCGAGGAGCCGTGGTTCGGCATCGAGCAGGAGTACACGTTGTTCGAGAAGGACGGCGTGACGCCGTACGGCTGGCCCAAGGGCGGCTTCCCCGGCCCGCAGGGTCCGTACTACTGCGGCGCCGGCGCGCACTCGGTGTTCGGCCGCCTCATCGTGGATGCGCACTACCGCGCGTCGCTGTACGCGGGCATCAACATCTCCGGCATCAACGCCGAGGTGATGCCCGGCCAGTGGGAGTACCAGGTGGGTCCGTGCACGGGCATCGAGTCGGGCGACCACCTGTGGATGTCTCGCTACATTCTGCTGCGCGTGTGCGAGGACTTTGGCGTGAACGTGTCGTGGGACCCCAAGCCCATCCCGGGCGACTGGAACGGCGCCGGCTGCCACACCAACTACTCGACCAAGGCCATGCGCGTGGACGGCGGCATGGCCAAGATCATCGAGGCCATCGAGAAGATGAAGCTCAAGCACAAGGAGCACATCGCCGCGTACGGCACGGGCAACGAGCGTCGGCTCACGGGCCGCCACGAGACGGCCAGCATGGACACGTTCTCGTACGGCGTGGCCAACCGCGGCGCGTCGATCCGCATCCCTCGCGTGGCGGAGGCCGAGGGCAAGGGCTACTTCGAGGACCGTCGCCCGGCGTCCAACATGGACCCGTACGTGGTGACTAGCCGCATCGTCAAGACGACCATCCTCAACGAGGCGTAAGGTTCGCGGCCTGCAAGGTACTCTCAACTTCCAGTGCTCTAATTCAAAACCAAGCTGCCAATTGCTTTACTCTATTCTGCCGCCACTCACAGATTCCAAGCTTGCCGCTGTCTACTCACTGTCCGTTCGGCTGCGTTTATGTCTCTTCTTCTTGTGACTCTTCTTGTGTTTTCTAGAAGAGGAAGAGGGCGACGGTTTTTTGCGTCTACGATGAGATTCATCACTGTCGTCGCTGGTGTCGTCGCTCGAGTCCGAGTCACTCTCACTGTCGCTGTCCCTTCTGGATATGTGCTTCCTCTTCCTAGAGGACGCGGTAGAGTGTTTGTGCTTGTGCTTCTTCTTGTCTTTCTTCCTCTTCTTCCGTTCTCGTTCCTGCTCCGAGTCCGAGTCTGAGTCGCCGTAGATGGCGGCCAACGCCTGCGGGTTCAGGCCGCTGCCTGTGACGTCCGCTTTGCCCAGTTTCGAGCGCGATTTGTGGCTTTTACGCAGAGATTTATCGCGCGACGCGTCCAGTTTCTTGCGGAAGTCCTTGGTGTGCTGCTTGGACGGGTCTCGCTCGGCTTCGGCTTGCAGCTTCTGCAGCTTGGAGCCCACCAGCTGGTCGTACATCTTCTGCAGCGTGGACTCCGCGTTCGCGCTCTTGACTAAGGACCGCCCGTGGTCCTGCCGCTTGTGGCGCTTGCACGTGCCCGTGTAGCACTGCGGACATGTCGACATGGTCGCCAGCGAGGAAATGGCCGCAATGCATTTTTGTAGAAAGCGGATTTGTGTGAGATACATAATTGATGTGGTGAACGTAAATGATGTGGTGAACGCAAAGGCAACTTCATGTTGAAGTGAGCCTATGTCGCAATGGCAATCCCCACCTTAACCCCGAAGGCCGATACTGCATTGGCAACGGAGGTAAACTCTACCATCGACGGATAGATGCAAGTTGCGCCGCAAGTAGGCTGTTATGGCGATCAGCACGGGTCTGAGGTCTGTCAGAGGTTTCGAGAGCATACCGGCGCAACGTAACCACCGACTACATATATATATATATATATATATATATATATATCCTTGGCCTTGTCCGTCGACTTCTCCGTCCGAGAGTTTTCGAAAGTCCTCGCCGCACAGCTGTAGTGTAATTCTCCGAGTCGTGAACATGTCGAGACAGGGCCAATGGGGAACTGTGAAGGCTGCGAACGCCAGAGCCGCCGCACTCTACTATGAGGTCTCCAACGTGGGCAAAACCATCGAGAGCTCCAAGAAGCGCGTGATTTGGCGTCTCAAAGTCGAAGAGGGTCGTGAATTCGAGATCGCGCTCACGCACTCACTGGCGTCGGGCAAGAAGGTGCTGCGTGTCGATGGCATCGTCAAGTACACGTCGCAATCGGTGCGTGTCGTTGTATTTTGGTGTTATTGTTTTGTAGTACTCTCCTCTCACGGCTCTCCATTATTTAGCTCTCGTTTGGTGACTGGGACTACGTCTTTAATCTAGCTGGAGGTCACTGCATCCATATCATCATCAAACCGTCCGTGGATCTCAACGATATGTATGGTACGAAACGAGTCCGTGGCTGGTAGTGTAGATGTTGTTCGCTGATAAATTGTTGATGTTTGGTCGTCGTTGCAGACTTGATCGTCGATGGGATGTCTTTCCGTCGCTTACCCGATCGGTTGGATCCGTCCAAGCTCCAGAAGCAGCCACAGGGCAACGTCGTAACTTCAGCCACGCGCACCACGGGAGGCTCCAATTCACGCAACAGCTCGTTCACGTACAACTACTCCAATGGTGGGTACAGAAACGACAGCAACTCCAACCGTAGCAGTCGCAATTCGTCACGCGAGAACTCGTTCTCTCCGTGGGAGTGTTCAAACTGCACTTTGGTGAACGATAAACCTCTCGCTCCAATTTGTGAGGCGTGCGGCCACGCAAAGCCAGAGTACATCTGTAAGCCCCTCCTCTCTTTCCTCCTGCGTGCTTTTGAACCCCTCCTAACGCACTTCTCGTTCAATGTGAATTTCACCGACAGCTCCTGAGTCGCGCCAACGGGCGAAGACTGTGGCTGCCACTCCGAATCCACCACCTTCGGGATCTCGTCCAACAGCTAAGTCTGCAGCTGAAGCGCCTGTTGTCTTTGATATGTGGCACAACGCACCGAGTGCTACCAGTACCAGCTCGGCTGCTTTCCCAGCTTTCACGGACTCCGATGGTTTCCCAGTAGGGTCAAACCCTCCGAGCATGTCCACGGTGCCTGCTTCGATGCCAAGTACGGGCGCCAAACAGCCATTTCAGCAGGATATCACCTCCATGTTGTCGGGTCTTGACTTCACGCCTGTACCTGTCGAGGAGACATCGCCACCCGTGGAGGCAACACTTCAGCAGACTCCAGCGGAGAGTGAAAACGCCGTTCCCAGTGATCTGTGGTCTTCCGGTATGGTGAACCTTAACTTGAAGCCCGAAGAGAAGAATCCTATCCAGCGATCCGCCAAGAGTTATCAAACGCTTGAACAAGCTCGTCAACTTGCTCCGAAGGAAAAGGTTCAGGTTCTGCCAACACCTCCCCCGATGGCATTCCCGACGTATAACGCGCCACCTGCAGCACCTGGAGGTTTTTACGGGGGAATGCCTCCAGCGCAACCCATGGTGTACAATACGGTCGGTAATCCTGGAGCATTCGGTGCCCCAATGGGTTTTGGAGGTCCGCAAGCGAACGCCATGCCATCGTACGGGGGTTTTGGAGGTCAACAAGCTTCTCCGTTCATGACAGCGGCTCCCATGCCAAGACAGGCGTCAGCCCAGGGTTTCAGCAACGATCCATTCGCCACGCTTTCGTAGTTTGCATGGCGTCCACCAGTCTAAAGGTGGCAAGCAAATGAAAGAAAGAGTTGGTTTGCATCGAGGAAGTCATTCGAATGTCATTGCCTTACCAGCCGTGTTTTGTTGTACATGCAGAGCCCGATAGCCATTAGAAATCTATCACGAACGCCATGTGACTAAAGATCTTGAGCTTGAATTCGTGTTTACAATGAACGAATTGCTGCTTTAACGTCATGTCGGTCCACACAAGCACCGGAAGGAGGTTTTCTGATACAAACACTTGCGATTGACTGGGTGTTCCGAGTCAAATTTCCCCCCATCGGTCTGGGTTCCGTTGAAGTAGCAATTTGGACCAGTACAGTAGCAGCGGAAGTTGCTGAAGTGACAGTCATCGTCCGTTGCGCAGCCATCTAGATGGTACGTCAATGGATCGTCATCCTTCCCTTTGCCATGAGTCACAGGAAACTCGAACTTTCCGAGCACGGGGTAATGATCAGAGAGGTCAATCAATGCCATCTTCATGTTGCTTTCCGAAGCAGTCCAGTCAACTGTGAAATGAGGAACTTGATTCACGTGAGCTTCAAGCGTGGGCACAGTGCTGGGCTGCTGATAAGGGGCTATCACACAAAAAGATTTGAGTTAGTAACAACCATACATCACACCGGCAGATTCTCGCAGTGTCGTACCTTTGCCATAAAGGACGTAGTCTAACCACTCCAGCGGGCAACACGGGCAATAGCACATTTTGTCAGGTTGGACTAACACAGACCAATTAGCCTCGTCGAGCTGAGTATGGACCGCACACGTCGTCCGAGTCAGTAGTGACGGATAAAAGATACCATCCTGTGTTGACATTCAACGGGAATCGAGTACAAACAACTGTGAGCAAGCGCGTCATACAATTTCTAGCCACTCGTAACCACGAACCTTCGGTGATCCCCAGTTTTGAACGTATTGCGCGGAGCATTTGTTGGCAATCGCAGCTCCGTCGCGTCCAACCAAAACGTTCGTGTGTGGGCTGAGTCAGACACACACAATCACTCAGCACAATGGTCCACTTCCTAACATTCAACAAAACAAACACCACTCACTCGCTCGTGAAAGCCTGTTCGCCAATCTGTTGAGGCTCGTGCGCTTCAAGCAGCTCCACCAAATGCGCCACTTCGTCACCGAACGTGTGACTGTCCACATTAAAGTCTCCAGCGAAGATCAAAGGCTACAGCAAGTAGCAAACAGCATAAAATAACGTAATTCTCAACAACATCAGCAACCTACTCCTCACCTCGTGACGGGGGATGTCAACTTCATCAATAAATTGACGCATCTGTCATAACCAAGCAGCACAATAGGTAAAACTTCTAGGAATGGCCTTAGAAAACCGAAGGAAATGCAACAATTTACCTGTTTGGCTTGCTCGATCCGATCCGATCGTCCTTGTGGCGTAGACCATGCTTGCATATGCGTGGCGAACACATTGAAGATCTTGGACTCTCCATCCTCAGTCTTCAACAGCCTTGCATATTTAACCCCCTTGGCCGCCAAACAGTCGGAATAGTGGCAGGCGTTGCGATAAACATGCTGCGCCTCTTTCAGAATTGGCCACTTGGACACAATCAGGACTCCTCCATTTAAAACACTGGTGAACGGGTCCGGGTCGTGCAGAATCGTCGTGGAAAAGTTGAATCCGAAGTTTCGGAATTGTTTCAGCATTTCGTCTCGCTGTGGTTGGTTGTCAGCTTCGGCGAACGTCACGACGTCGATTGTTTGGGAGATTCCATTTAGTGACTCGGGTACGCGCTGCAGTCGCTCCCGCTGTCCGTCACTGGAAACTTCATACGGACGTCCGAACAAATTGTACTGTGAAAAAAAAACAAAAAAACGTTAGTTTTATTTTTATGATTGATGAACTGTACTGCATGTATCAATTGATACCTGGAGGACTTCGAAAGGCATGCTAGAGCTCTGGGCAGTGGGGGAGGCTATATTGTGGAGGATGGGGAAGTCATTTTCGTAGACGTAGACGGAGACATTCTTCCGGTGGATAGTTGGTTGACTGAGCGCTGAGTGGAGTAGAAGGTGAGATACCAGCGCTGATAGTAGAGCAAGCAGCATGGCTGTCGCTGTGGATCAGATTGTGCATGTAATGTGGAAATGGTGTGGTGAAAACACTCGTATAGGTGCGTTTTAGGAGAACTTCAACTTAACTTGAGGTTGCGTCAAGACAAAACCTTTTGAGTTAGAATCGAAGCCTAACAGCCTACTCCTCATCTCCTTCGTCTTCTTCCTTTTCTTCCTCGTCGGGGTGTTCACCGTCGATTTCCTCTATTTGCACTGGTGGTTGGGCCAAACGCTTGAACCACGCTTTTTCATGCATCGTAGTGAACTCCTGCACGTCAAACTCATCCTCGAGTGCTCCATAGCTGTCTGCAGTCTCGAGCCATGTCCGGCATTGCTACAACAACACCCCCGCGAAGACCGTGAGTACTGTTTACGCTACCACCTTCAGCAATAGACAACACACTTACCTCTTCATCTTCGAACGCCCGTGATGCGTACAAACACGCCAAGTAATAACCTCCGAGCTTGTCGTGGAAGTGATGAGCGGAGCGGAGCACTTCCACCGCGTGAGTGAAGCGAGGGCCGCCGCTCGATTTCTTTCGCTTTTGTTTCTGCTGCTTCTTCCCCTCATCCGCTCCATTTTCTTGTGGAAAAGACCGCACAAATGCTGCTAGTCCCTTGCCGAGCGTGTTGAGCAAGTGCGGCACCCGCTCGTCAATCTCCTCCTCTTCCGGCTCCTCCTGGTCATTGGTATCCTTTCGATGGCAGATCTCATGACACTCTTGCAAATCAAAACCGGCATCAGTCAGTAAGCTCTTGTACTGCGATTCCAGATCGTCGAACAGCTTGGTCCACTCCTCGACCGTCGGTGTCGCCGCCAACCTAGTCCTCGCCAAGCATCTTGCAGCCAGGTAATTGGTCATCTCCATCAGCGCCTCAGCACTACCAGGATTCAGCGCTACAAATCACACACCTCCCGTCAAATCGGTGTAACAGCAGACACAACCTGTCAAAAAGCACTTACAAATCGCCTTCTGGTAGAGTGCAATAGTGCGGTGGAAATCCTCAACACTGCTGGCGTCCTCTAGAAGACCCTGAATCACCGCCTCCAGCAACTTGGCCTCGGCAAAATCCTCTGCCGTCACCGTGTCGTCGTCTTCATCCTCCTCTTCGTCACTATCGTGACCACTCTTCTTTTCTACACTGTTTTCCTTCTCCGACTCCACTTTATAAATCTCCTCCAGCTTCCGACATTCCTGCAACGCCCTGTCATAGTAATCCGTCTTGGCATCTGAGCCTTCCTCTAAAAATTCCACTAAATCTCCTCCTTCCTTTAGCGCCTTGGCACTCTGGAACCTCGTCTCAAAAGTGGTTCCTCCGTCCACCTCCACAGCTCGTTGGAACTTGGCCAAAGCTTCGTCCAGCACCTCTCGACTCTGCGTCTCCGTCGCCACAATGAGCAGCGACGAGCCCCAGAGCGAAAACCCCACAGGTCCCAGAGCAGCATCAGCGGCGTCTTCGTCATCCGTGTCCTGGCTCAGCTGCAGCATCTGCTGGAACTTGTCCGCCGCAGCGTCGGCCAATGTCGGATCTTCGTTGAGTGACGCAAGGCGAGCCAGTGCAGTTCCCCATAGGAAATAGGCATCTAGTTGCTTGGCAATTGGCAAAGTCTTCTCATGGGACTCCAGCAGCTTCTTGACCCTTTTGCCGATCTGCCAGGTTTCTAGTAGAGTCACGTAAATAAAAGTGCATACATAAATATGAAATTTAAATATGGGACGATGGGTTAAATACGTTTTTGAGACGTCTCTTCCTCTTGCAGCAGGTCGTTGATGCTGGAGAGCTCGGCGTCGATGGTTGCGTCGTCACTCGTTTCATCTTTAGCAGTAGTAGAGCGCTTGGCGGAAGGGCTGGAGCCCCCGTCGTCGCTGCCCACACGCGACCGCTTTCGGTCCTTCGTCGCCATTGATTTGGGGAAATTTTTTAACGTCAAAAACCAAGGGTGTTTCAGAATGAAAGTGGCTACATCCAGAAAAACCCGAGGGTTATATACGTCGCGGATGAAGTTTTCCTTCAACACAATCGACGTTGCCAGGCCCGTGTGTGCTGCCTCAATATCCATCAAGTCCACGAGAGTTGTCATCGCCGAAATCCACTGCGGAGAGACGAGAGGTACAGGCATACTCGCCGGATCAAGTGCTAGCAGCTCCGCAGTCACGTCGGTCTTCATCTGCATCTGCCACTTCCGGTGTTGGTGTAAACTGCACTGTCTCGTCGACGGTACCACCGCATCCGCTGGCACCTCCAAAGTCGTCGCTGGGTTGTTGCACCAAGGCCCCGCGCGTCGTAGATGCAGTTTGTTGTAGCTCGTCACTGGTAGCTTCTCATCGTCACGTGCTGCGAGCGCTTCCAATTCGAAACAGACAACAGCAGACCGCCATTGGCTCGGGACTCAAGTGCCACACATACGACCTGGGAAATACAAGCCACAAAAACGGAGGCTCGATCGATGGGCCGTCCAAAGAGCTGGGGCAACAAGAGCTTTTGCTCTGTGTGGAGAGATAGAGGCACCCTTGAAGCCTGCAGTGGTTCTGGTAACTGTCAACTTCAACCAGGCCCATAGTGAAACACTCATGTTCGTGATAGATACTTTTCATGTTGGTTTGCCTCTGTGCAAGGTATATTCACTCAGAATGATCTCGAGAGATCTTTACGTTCGGACTGGGCTACCGACGAATGAAGGCACTAAGCCTTGCACTCCCCAGCAGCCCGTTTACCGAGTGGACTTTCGTTTGAGGTCCTTCTCAGGGTCCCGTTCCCACGTTGGTTTGAATTCAGTCGCCTTAGTTGATTCGGTATCCTCTGCAGAACTGCGGAGTTCGAGGCCGGTTGGTGACTTGGAGGAGTCCTAGCTGCCACATGTTTTTCGCGGCGTTGATATCACGCTCCCAGTAGTTCGCTCTGCATGCTACGTTTCTGCAGACACGCACATTCCTCGACCTTTTGGTTTTCGTCGTCCCGTAGATCTTGAACGGCAAGTCCACCATCGGACGTGAGCACTCAGAGCAAAGATAGCTGGTACGGAATTCGTCGACCATGATGAGGGTTGCGCGGCGAGAGAGTTCAAGCGCGAACCGCTTGAGCGGGACGTGCATGTGGCCCGCGAGATGGGTCTGGCTGCTCCATTTTCCGAGAACCACACACACGTCACGGTCCACAGTCGGGACGACACGCTTGGCGAGTTCCGCCACGACCTTGCGTTTGAATCGCGACACCGTGAATCTCCACTTTCGAAACCCTTTCAGAGCGCAGAACTCCAACATGGCGTTGATATTCCTCCACATGTACTCGTAGCGAGAGAGCAGATCCGCTGGTGATGAAGCCTTGAACGAAGGCATGTCCTTCAAAAACGCACCATAGCGCGGATACCTCTTCTTCAGGTTTTCATGCCAAAATGCATGGTGCTCGACACGACTCATGTGTCGGTACTCTCGGGACGTGACTTGTAGGACGTGAGCATTGTCGTGCAGGAAGTGAGTCCGGCGCCTGACACCGTGTTTCCGCGAACGGTGCTTTGGGTGGTGCCTGTGACAGATCTCGCACCACCCCTCCACATCACAGTGCGCTCTGCTGCGTCTCTTGCGTCGGTGGCGGCGGCGGCGGTTCCTGCTGCGCTTCTTGCCATGGCGTCTGCCGCCAACGTGGCCTGGACAGGTACTGCACCAACCGGGCATGGAGCATGGCTCTTCCGGTGGGTTGCAGACAAACTCCAGCATAGGACGGCTGTATGCCGTCAGCATCATCCGTAGTCCTGGGTCGATCCCGATCAATGTATTTGGCGTATACTTCGGAGAAAGAGCAGGTCGTTCAAGAGGAGCAGGAATCGACGTCAGCACAGCAGCACTGTAGCCATTGGTGGAGATCTGATACTCGAAGTTGCGCCTTGGAACGCCAATCCGTTGGTCTGCTGTGTGGCTAACGCAGTCTCCGAGGTTGAAAACAGAGGTCCACATCCTCTCGCGCACTTCTTGGAACTCCGCAGACGTAGCATACGTCCGATGGTCACGAGAGTTCGTGGACTTGTAAAGCCCAAAGACATCCTTGCCCGTCGTCGCCAAAACTTGTTTTGCGACTTGGTAGAGCACCTCTGTCGTGACCGGGAAGAACGATGGCACACAGGAGGTGGGCTGCGGCAGCAACGTAAAGAGCCGGCACCCTTTCGGGATCTCGTCTTGGTCGTGCATTGGCTCCATCTCCTTCAGCATGTCGTACAGCTTGCCGAGAAATAGCACTTCGTGGCTAGCGATGTTCACAGCTGTAGGAGGCAGTTCTAGCCACTCAAGCCATTGCTTCTCGACGTCCGTGAGGTCTTCAGGTCTTGACTTTAGTCGAGCGATCATGGCCTCAGCTGTTCCCCGTGGATACGCAAGCTGCAGGCGAATGAATTTGACAAGCCGCGCCTCGAAGTTCATTCGGACGTGTTGCTTCGCCGCAACGACCATGTCATTCGCCAGTTCTTTGATAGCGGAGCTTGAATCGAATAGCGTGGGTGGTATATACGACATGATCCTCGCTCGCGAAGCCTTGTACTTGTTGATGGACTCCTCTAGTGCAGCGTTAGTCGAAACCCTTGGAGCTGGCATCTGTTCGTCACCAAAGACGGCTGTGCAGCACCGGTAGAATGTAGCTTGGTCCAGCTGTAGGGCTGTCTCCATCGTGCGAGATCTTGCCGGTACTACTGGGTAGTTCGGGTAGCTGCGCCGATGGTGCTCGAACAGCCGGCAGCAGTGGAAGTTCATGACGAACATTGCCTCTATGCGGATCTGCTGCAGAGCCGCAGCACGTTGTTTGAGCGCGTCCCGGATGTCAGGATTCGGACAAATGCGCCTCAGTGGGTACGTCACGGTTGAGAACACTAGGGCGCTGTTGGCTCCTCGAAGAAGGGTGCGACGATGGTTCGCGGCGGCGCGTTGCTCGATGTCGACTTGATCAGGCGGTCTCCACGCGACCGCGAGTTCTGGCAGGGGCTCGACGACACCGGGGTCGGTAGCGAACGAATCCATGAAGGCAGGAGGCTTGACTGTTCTGATAGTGAGGCTGCTGGCCACCACAGCCAAGTACACTTTCGTCACACCTGACAACGCCGCAGACGCCGTCTCCCGTAACTCCACTGCTGGTGCTGACGCTGCTGCCTCAGCGGCTTCAACTGCGACTTAAACTTCAACAATGTTGACCGCAGAAGGCGAATTGATCTAGTGGACGCCTGCTGTCGGGGTGGTATGTCAATATTGGAAGGCGTCCATTAGTCAAAATGATTCCAAAGGCAGCGTCAGGAAGTGGTCAAGCTGGTCAAGTCGGTTAGACGTGGTCACGGGAAGTTCCCCAGTATCTTTAACAAACATTTCGTTATGGACTGCACAACACGCAAAAATGCAATGAGTAAACGATGCCACCGCCGTTGGCTTACTCGAACTCGCAGGACACGCGGATGGTGCCGGCCTTGACGGCATCGGGCGGGAGGTTCATCATGTCTTCTCCAGACTCGAGAGAGCGGACAGACAGCGAGCGAGACGACGTGGCTGAGCCCGTGACCTCCACCTTCACTGTGAGGTAGCCGATCGGTTCGCCGGAAGGGTCTTTCAGCACCATCTCCTCCGTCGTCGCGGGAACGTTGATCCTCGACGCGTCGATCTCCATCGTTGAAGACCCGAGTCTGGCGTCCACGAGCACGCTCTTGTCCTTGAGAGAGACCACCAATCTCGAGTCGGCGCCGCTGCGCTACGATGCACAGCAACACATTGCGAGACTACTTAGACAATTCTGGTGCGTTGCCCCATCAAAGATGGCGTGGTGATCATTCTCCTAACGTAGTTGCCTCTAGATGTCCGTGGCTATCCGAATAGCATCACGGCCTCCGTCCTAAGCTGTTCGTTGGGCCTATTACGCTAGCGCAGAGCTAGCAGGACTCCCCGATGTAGGAACACCGGTTGAAATGGTCGCGCAGTACGGACGCACCCACGTTCTTGTGGAAGATGTTCCGTGCTGCGTTAGCATCTCGATCTTGGATCAGGTGGCAGTGCTTGCACCTGTAGACCTTCTTGGTGCCGAGCTTCTTGTCGATGTGGTCACAGCCCGAGCAGGTCTTGGACGTGTACTTCTCGTGCACTTCCACCATTCGACCACTCGTTCGCTGCATCTTGTACTCCAGCATCTTCTTGAACTTGTAGTGCGACAGCGCCATCATGGCGCGGACAGTCGGGCGACGCAGCTTCCGCTTCCGTCCCCGAAGCACGAGTTCCTCGACTGGAGCAAGAAGGCTTTCAGGCGTGAGTTCAAGGCGCTCTTCTCGGACATATCGAGCGGTAATCTGCTGGGTCTCGAACGTTGGCAGCAGCACCTCGTGGTAGTTCAGCGACAGCCACTTTGAGACCTTCTGATGCATGTCGTGTACCATGCGTGTCACCTTGGCGAGAATTCGACGGATCTGCAGACGCAGGCGCTGACGCCGCCGCTTGTTTCCCTGCAGTTCAGTGATGACGACGCATTCTGCCGCCGCCATTTTCTTTGCCACCTTGGTCTTTGTATGGCACGGATGTGGACACTTGCTGTCCTCGTTCTTCGCCGCCTCACGCCCCTCACTCGTCCGTTTGCACGCACAGTCCCTCCCCCGACACGGCGGCTCTACGATCTTCTGCTCGAGCAGCGCCAGCTCGCGCCGCAGTGCGTCCGTAATCTTGAGTCGCGTGAGTATCTTCTCGTCGGGGTCCGCGATGCTGAATACTCGGCCGCTGGGATCGTAGAATGTGATGAAGCAGCGCACGCCTGGATCAATAGCACCCGTGCGAGTGCTCAGCGTAGGCGCAAAGTCCTTGCAGGTGGGCATGCACAAGTAGAAGCCCCCCTCACGGGTGCGCACTAGTCGCACCATTGTGGCGACCTCAGGCAGAGGCTCGGACAGCTCGATCCATTGCTTGCCCAGGAACTTCTCGTGAAAGCGAACTGACGTGCGATCCTTGGACACGAAGAACCCGCGGTCTGTCCGCAGCGCCATCGCGTCTGAGCGCGCAAATACACTCTTGAACCCGATGACCGGGAACGTTGTCTTCTTGCCCTTCTCCTTCAGAGCGTCAAACAGAGCGGCGGACGAGACGACAGCATCCTGGAAGTCGTCAAATGCTCCAACGAAAACCTCCGAATTGCACTGAAGATGTTTTGCAAGCTTCTTCTTGTTTCGGAAGAGTTGTCGAACGCCTTCCTTCGTCGACATCGGACGGTACTGCTGCGTCAGCGCCTTGGGATCGATGCATCCTTGAGCCAAATGTGTAGCACGTTCTGCCTTGGAGGCGGCGACAAGCTTGTTGTACACAGCACGGCGAGTCGCGAACATTTGGTTCAGCTTCGCCTTTTGCTCCGATGACGGCTTCATCGCCACCTTCGTACAGCTCGTGACGGGTGGGAGCATCACAGGGGCCTTCACTTCTTTAAGGTTGCGCGCTTTCTTCTTGCGTGGCTTGGGCGGCTCCACGACGAAGTCAGTGATCTTGGGGTCCCAGTCTGGTGGGTCGGTGTCCACGCAGTGCGTCACTCGGAACCACGAGTCCTGGAGAGGCTTGAAGATTACTGGTGTCGCAGTGCTGTCCCGAACGTCGTCAGGAGCCCAGAGGCCGTCGGCCACTTCCTGATGGAACCACACGTCAGGACCTTCGAGGACGCGTCCGTCTTGCGCGAGTCGCGGCTTCTTGTTCTTCTTGCTTTCTCCGCCGATGCCCTTGCGTTTCCTGCCTCCAGACGTCCTCGCGCGCGTCTTCTTGGACGCTGGCTTTGCCTTTCCAGCCGCCTTGCCCCGCCCCTTGCGAGGCGAAGCCGCCGCCATGGCTGCTGGAAGTCGGATGAGTTGGCTTGGTCGAGGTCGCTTGAGTAGGAGACGGCAAGTTGTGGAATGAGAGCAACCCATGAGCAGCTCCCACGAGCCTTGGGCCAACGACTCGATGGCAATCCTGTAATGTGGTACGCTTTCGTGAAGAAGTACTATAAGCTGGACATCTTCTGTTACGTAGCCAGGTAGATGACACCGCACCAAGAAGCAACTCAACACTTGGTACTCCTGCTTACACCTCCTTTGCTACGACTTCCTGCTGAGTCTGCTCCACTTCACAATAAACTAAGAACAAAACCCCTGTGGCCGAGCTGGCCCTCCTCGATTCCTAATGTTGCCTTCACTATGCCTCACAGCTTGACCGCCATTTTCACCATGTGCGACTGGGACTTTGGCCGCACTACTTTGAGCGCGTATGACTTGCTACGAATGGCGTCGAAACGTAGGCGATATCTTGGACTTTGTATGCTATGTAGGAAATTCAGCGGAGAAAAAGCAACAATGTGCTGCGCACGACGCGTGCATCTATCCACTAGCACACTTGTTTTCGCTATGCAAGTCACAGCGGCCAATCAACGCAGCGTAAAACCAGCTCCAGGGTATCCTAGGAATCAGACCCAACATTCGAATTTCTGCTTGGTACGTCACAGGCCACCAAAGTCTCCGTTGCGATGGCCGTGAACGAGAGCTCGCCGCTGCTGCAAGGCCGTTCGGGCCAGCCGAGCGGCCGTCCCCCTCTACGTCGCGCGCTGTATGTCATCGTCCCCATGGCGCTGGTGGCCGTCGTCACCATCGTCATCCTCTTCAACAGCGACAAGAATTCGTCCTCTTCGTCCTCCTCCTCGACCTCCTCCTCCAATCCATCAGCCAGTTCCCCAGCGACCGTCGAACCCGAACTCACCGACCCCGAGCTGCTGACCATGCGGCCGCCCTTCGAGGAGAAACTGCACCCGCTCCCGCCCAAGCTCGTGCGCCGCAACGACTTCGGCCGCTCGCTGCCCACCAACGAGTTCTGGTCCAATTTGATGGTGGCCGATGGCCACGGCCTCAACGTGGGCGGCGGAGAGGTGACGCTCAGTCCCTACACTGTCCGCAGTCTCCCTAAAAGACTGGATATCTCATACGGAGACTCCCGACGCGTGGCCACCAAAGAGGCAGTCACAGAATACTTTAATGTAGATGCGAGCTTCACAGCCTACAGTCACAAGGTGCTGGACGGCAATCAGACGGGCAGTGCATTGCTGGGAGACGGCAATAGTACGTCTAGGAACGTCGTGGGCTTTGATGTGCTGTCGGCGCTGCTGCAATACTACTACGAGACAGACAACCAGTGGATGAAGGTGCCGATGATGCGAGGCTCGCCCTACGTGACGGTGGAGTACCAGAACGTGCTCCCTGTGCTGGAGTTCAATGGTACTGTGCTTGCTGTTAACAATGAGCCGGTGGAGGAGAAGGACCCGTTGGCTGCTTGGAATGAGCTGCACACGTGGACCAGCAACCGATTTGAGATTGATATTGAAGTGTACGGAGCTGGAGAGAGCGCACATGGAACCGGCAAGACCCAGCAGAAGTGGATCTTGTACTTTGACAAGGTGCGCACGCTGCAGCTGCAGTTCGCTAATGAGAAGGACTATCGGTTGTATAACTGGCGAGGAGAACTGACCACCCCCACCAATGTTCGACTGGTGGACACGGACTTTTACACTGGACCTGCACGCCTGGCGGTGGTTCCACAAGGAGCGTCGCAGGCTGCTGTTGAAGCTCTTGACAAGGCTTCAGCTATTTACCCCGTGGGGTCCTCGATCACGACGAATGTGGGCGACCGTGATGCTTCCTTTTCGTTCTGCTGGAAGACGAAGCGGTTCCCTGATCTCGGAGAACCGAACCTGAAGTCGACTTCAACGGCTGAACTGTTGATGCTGGCAAACCCGCATCACGTAGCAACTTTCAAGTCTGGCAGCGATGCTTTCCAGGTTGTCGGACAGTTTGGACACCGCACACTCAAGTCAAACATGACGGCGGTGCTCGGTAGCTGCTGGGAGATGCAGGAGACGTTGCCGACGGCTTCGTTCCAAGAAGAAAACGTGCAGATCCAGCCGCAATATCTGGAAGCGATCAAGGTTGCTCTGGCTAACGACTCCAACTACACTCCAGAGGCCGACGATCCTTACTACTTTGGTAAGGAGATTGGTCGTCAAGCCCGTTTGGTTCTCATCGCCGACAAATTCGACGAGAAGAAGCTCCGTGACGAGATGCTCGACAGGCTGGAAGAGTGGTTGACTCCGTGGATGCTTGGTCAGAACGTTGACCACTTCGTGTACGACCGCAGCTGGGGAGGTTTGTGTTCGCTCAACGGACTGAAGGGTGTTTTCTGGATGACGGACTTCGGCAACGGCTGGTACAACGACCATGTACGTACTCCTTGCATAACATTCTCCGTGCTTGCTCAGATGAACTTACATTTGTGTGTGGACATTGTTTTGTACTGTGCAGCACTTCCACTATGGCTACTTCCTGTATGCCGTTGCTGTAGTGGGTAAGTTCCGCCCGCACTTCGCCAACACGCACAAAGCGGCTGTGATGTCGATTGTTCGTGATATCGCTAGCCCTGACCAGAAGGAGTAAGTGCCTGCCATCCTTTTTAACACTTGATGCACGCTCGCACTGACTGACCTTCGTTTATTGTGTTGCAGCACTTTCTTCCCGTTCACTCGCCACTTTTCCTGGTTCGACGGTCACTCGTTTGCTAGTGGTGTCTACACTCTCGACGGCGGCAAGTCTCAGGAAAGTGTTAGCGAAGCCATCAATGCTTACTACGGAGTGTACCTGGTGGGCAAGTCCTTCAAGGTCCCGGAGGTGGAGCAAATGGGCCACCTCCTGCTCGCTCTAGAGATCCGCGGCGCACAGACGTACTGGCAGATGCCTGCGAG
Organism: Phytophthora agathidicida; assembly: GCA_025722995.1. Lineage (NCBI taxonomy): Eukaryota > Oomycota > Peronosporomycetes > Peronosporales > Peronosporaceae > Phytophthora > Phytophthora agathidicida. Next base: position 8,293,328 of record CP106971.1, read on the forward strand.
CTCGGATATTTACGAGCCCATCTACGCGGCCAACAAGATGACGGGCCAGGTCGCTGCCACCAAGGTGTCGTACACGACGTGGTTCGGCCCTGAAGTCGAGCACATGCACCTGATCAACATGATCCCCTTCACGCCGATCACGGACGCGTTTTTGAAGCCCGCCTACGTCGAGGAAGAGTACCCGATTTTGCAGCAGCAAGCGTTCGACCGCACTGAAGACCCGATCGACGACCGCTGGAAGGGCTACGCGTACTTGGACTTGGCCATCATTAACCCCGAGGATGCGTGGGCGAAGGTGCAGAGCATGAGCTTCTTCGACGACGGCAGTTCACGAACCAACTCGCTATACTGGATCGCCACGCGTCCGACGAACTGATGAGCACACTGACGAAGACGAAAAAAGTTGTGTTGGTGTGTTGAGGCAAACAACGAGCACTAGACAAATAACCAAGAAACAACGCAGATCTGTCCGTTGCGTGTGCACTCGTGAGTGATCAATAGCTATTGGCTACTGTTCGTCCGTCAACTCAGCCAGCCGTCGCAGGCAGCACCTCCAGCTCGTGGTCTAGCAGCGTATCTTCATCTGCCGCGAATCGGAAATGTCCTTGCACGCTCTTGCCGCCGAGTACATGCGGTAGCCAGATCGAGTCGTCCGCCCACATGTTCTTAAACGGGATCTCCTTGGCATCAAACCACTGCGGCCTCATCTCGTCGCTCTCGGACGGCTCGCCCGTGAACTGCTGCGTCAAGAAAACATGCACCTCCTGCCTCCAACAGCATTATTATCAAGTCCTCCCCACTGTACGCTATACTATACGCACCATCACTTCTTTGCCTTCTTCGAACGAGAAGAGCAGCACTCCCCGCGGGTCCAGATCGTCCGCCCTGACGCTCACATTGGCCTCCTCCTGCACTTCCCTCGCCGCCGCCGCCGCAACACTCGCGTCCGTAGGCTCCACTTTGCCCCCGAACCCATTCCACTTGCCCGCCCCAAACCCGCGCTTTTTCATCCCCAGCAACACCTGCTTGTCCCCAACGCCGTCGCGCACGACGAACGCCAGCGTGAGCAACTTGCGCGGAAGCCCCGGAACCGCCAGCATGATATCTCGATGATGGCTTTCAAGACGCAAATGTAGCCATGTGCCTTTGAGCCACAAATCAGGGGATCTTTTTCAGAGTATACAAACCCCAAGTGGAAATTTTAGCGACGGCATCTTGAGCCTCATTTGCAGATTAGCCACCAAGGGCGCAGAGCTCCCGGAGTGGTGGTCCTTTTGAGACTGAAAGGAGTGTTTGTCGGTCAAGCTGCTGCTGTATCTGTTCGCGAACCGGTCGCCCAGCATGGTCGGGATGCTGGCGGTGGCGCTGCTGTCCGTCTGCGTCTCTCTGTCGCTCTGCGTGGTGCCCGCGTTGGCTCGCTTCACCATCTTCCCGCTGCTCTCGGCGCTCGTGCACAAGTTCGCGTCGGCCTATTTGACCGACAGCGTGCAGGTGGAGTACTGCTTCGGCTCCTTCGAGGTGCGCGGAAGACGAGGCAGCGGCGTCACGTCCCAGACGCTGCGTGGCGTGACGCTCTCGCTCTTCTTCGTGACGCTGCAGAGCGCGTTCCTCAAGTCGCTGGCCTTCGACAAGCAAGGCCTGGCCCCGCTGGAGCTCAAGAGAGTGAGCGTTAAGAAGATCGTTATCCATCTGGCCACTAGCTGGAAGGTTGTGGTGAAGGTGGAAGGCGTGGCCGTCGATGGCCAAATCCTGGACCCCAATGTGGAAGGAGTCTTCGAGCTGAAAGACGCCGTGGCCATGAAGCTCACGGAGGCGGCCAACTGGGTGAATCTACTGGTGATGGAACGCACAAAAGAGGAGCTGAGACAGAAACAGGAGGAGGACCGGGCCAATGGAGCTGCGGCCAAGACCTTTTCCTTTAAAGATCGCGTTTTGCAGCAGATTGCGGCCCAGGTGGATGTCCACATGAACAATGTGAGAGTGGGGATTACGGGGCTGACCCCTGGAGTGGCTGCTATTGACGGCCATGATGAGGAGGCAGAGGAGAAGGAAGTGGAGGAGGATGACGTGGCCACGACCAGCTCCATTCCAGCGGTGCTCAAACCGACGCGTGTGAGCGTCATTATGAAGTCGTATGATTTGTTGACGGATGTGCTCCATGATAACGAGGAAGAGGGGCTGCAGCTTGTGCTGACGTCGGAGGAGATCCTGGTGGAACATGCGATGAGCATCAAGGGGGTGAACATTTGTGCTACTACTGTGGAGGATACGGAGGAGGAGCAGCAACAGGAGAAGAAGCAGGACCCTCTGAAGGATAATGGAGGAGTTGCACCTGGAGAGACGCCACTGCTGTCGTTCCCTGGTCTGGACCTGAAGCTGAAGGTGCCCCCGATGCCGAGATTGCTGGGGATTGTGGAGAATATTGCTCCGATTCCAATCAAGAACCGCCTCGCTCAAGTGGAACTGACGTCGGCGTCGATCAACAACATTTCAGTCGCACGTGAACTCCTGGTGGGAGTACTGCGCGACCTGTTTGTTCCATACACGGACCATCAGGTACTCGTGCAGTCGGTGCGCACGTTGGAACACGATGAGACTGTCCGGAAGCCGATCTCACAGGAGGATGAAACCTTTTACGTGGACAACTACGATCAAGTGGACAGCAACAAGTCACTGTCGACCCAGGAGAAGAAGGATCGCAATGAAAAGCTGACGAAACTGGAAGGAGCGATGACGCTGAGCAAAATTCTGAAGTTGCGCAGTCGGGCGACTGGATTGGCCAAGTACTTTCGTCGTAACCAAGACCAACTTTCTCTTGCAGACTATACTGTTGTTGTACAGGAAAACGCTGCTAAGGAGAACAACATTATGTTCAGAGCCATGCAGATTGCTCTGCGCTGGGACAACATGAGCATTGGGTTTGTTGAACGCAATCGCCAGGTTGCCGAGATGGTGGTGGTCGGTTTTGGTGTCAATGTGCGTTTGTTCACTATTGCAGAAGGCGACGAGAAGCAAAAACTCGATGTCGATATGGTGTTGGGTCAGACCACGTTTGTGGTGAACGTTGGAACTTCAACTCTGAACCCTGTATCTCCGACGGCAAAGCTAATGTTTGCGGACTTCAGCAAGGTGGCTGCAGAATCGGACGCGATTACACCGCCCCAGATGCTCACCGCTCACGTCAGCCAATTTGAAAGCGGCAAGCAGGATGTGCGTGCTGCCGTGAACAATGTGAAATTGGTGCTTTCAGCATCTGCGTTGGAGCATTTCCTGCTGTACGCGGATCGACTGAGCACGAAGACAACTCAAGTTCTGTCGACAGCGCGTCCGCCAACGACACCAGTTGCTCACTCTGAGTCGTCACCTGCCCCGGTGCAGGTTACTAAAAGCGAAGTGGAAGACGTGAGCAAGGAGGTGTCGATGTCTCCGTTCAGCTTGCTTGGCGGGATGCTGCTGAATCTCGATGTGAACATGAACGAGTGTCACATTCTTTTACTTCCTACTCAGTCCTTTTCGAAATCACTATTCACGGATATTAATGTGGAGACTTGGCAGAGCGACTACGTTGTGGATTGCCGCGTGGACATGCCAGCCACATTGAGCATTCATGTCGAAAGCTCGAAGGTGAAGGAGATGCTGGAATTCAAAGTCCACAGTTTCAGTATTGGTTCGCAATATGTCGAAGGTGCTAGGGAGGTGGAAGCCATTTTGGCTCCTACGAGCATTGTGTTCCAATTCACGCTAGAGCAAGACGGAAAAGACCCCTTGTTATGCCGCCAGAGCGTGATGATGCACATGCCAGATGTCATAGTTGCTGGATCGGACCTCAGTTTGTCGCTGTTGGCATCTTGTGGTGAGGCTCTGGGCAACATGCAGACGACAACTCCTGACCAAGCCCGTCTTCGACTTGAAAGTCGTATGAAGCAAGATGAGATCCGGCGTCAGGCGGAAGTTGACGCTGTCCTCGACCGTCTGCATCGTCTTTTCAACGAGATCGATGAAAACGGGAACGGCCGTATCGAGCTAGCCGAGCTTCTCCTGCTATTGCGACGTGTGAAGGTCGGTGATACTTTGCTAGAAAGCGAGTTGGAGTACTTTGTTCGTGAACTTTTCAAGGAGATCGACCAAGACGGCAATGGGTTTTTGGAGTTCCAGGAGCTGCGAGATTTCTTACGCGACGATCTGTTGTCGGATGAAGCTGCAGCAGCAGCCGATTCGACGTCTGGGAACGGCAGCAATGCGCTTAATGGTTTCCTCAACTTGCGCGGTAATGAGTACCATTCGTTCGAAGTGATTGACAAGATGTGTGAGACGAAGATAACGTCGTCTGACCAGCTTGCAGAGTGGATCAAGCGGCCTGCATTTGAAGGGCGCTTCTGGGATATGTTTGAAACTGAAGCTCACATCAGAAACCGGTCGTTTGGTGACCAGAACCCCCTCGATGTCCAGAAGAAATTGGTTCGTCTGTTGAAGAATTATGATGCCGCGAACCTCATCTGGGATGCATTGGTGCTGCCCGCTATGGAAGACAACTGCACGGAACATGTTATTTGCGAGTGGCTACTGCGGCCATTCACACATTGCGGTGGCATCAGTGAGTACCAGAGCGCAGCAAAGGTTATTGCGAAGAAGAAACGTGACGGTATTTTCAGTGCAGCGTTGGAGGAAGCCGAACATTTGGTGAGCAAACTCACGCAGAACACAAACCCAGTGAAGAAGGCATTGCAGTTCACGACGGACGTAAAAATGGGTAACCTACGGTTTGTCCTTACAGACACAGAACTACCTGCTCGCTTCTGCCGCGGCGATTTCGTCATTAAGGACGTGAAGATGTCAATGGAGTTGACTGGCAAGGAAATCGACGAGATAGGTCCTGTCGATTGGGTTGGATTGGCCACCTCTGGTAACTCCGACTGGACGGTGCTCTTTGGCTTCAAGATGTCGTCGTCCTGCTACAGTGACATCGCAAATGACATGGAAAACATCATCGAGCCGTGGGAATTGGTTGCCGGCATATCCTCTGATGCTGGCGAGAACGGTTTCGCGGTGCTGATGGAGGCTGCCAAGCGATTCCAGATTAACGTTACTCCAAGTGTACTGAAGACCTACCGTGCTCTGATGGATGCCCTTGACGGAGAAGCCCAGCAAAATGCGTTACAGAAACACCAGGACAGCTTTCAAAGTATTGCTGCTGCAAAGAAGCATAAGGAGACGGACTGCCTTGTGCAGAACTTTACGGGGTGCAAGGTCACACTGAAGCTGAACGGCAGTGATGAGGCAATCACGGTCGAAGCGCATAATCGCGCTCACATCGAAAATGGAGCTCTACAGGATGGAGAGGCTACACTTGACTCGCTTGAAATCGACCAGTGGGGCACTAGCAAAAATGCGGTGAAACTTCCATCTTTCGGCAACGTAAGCGTTGGCGTTAGTACGGCGGAAGCTGCGCCGTCAACTCTGTTTGTGACGGTGTTTTCGCGACTGGAGAGCCCGCGGCGACAACTTATTGTGCTGAGATCTAACACGTACTTCTGCAACCACAGCTCCGAGTGCTACGAGGTGAGGTACCTGAGTTTTCCAAGCGAGGGCAGAAAGGCGGTGGAGTCTCCCGTTATCAAGTTGCGACCAAATGAGCGCATCTCGTTGCCGCTCTCGCTTTTGATGGGAATCACGGAGTTTTATGCTCGCCCGGAAAACTACGAGCACTGGATCGTGAAGACTTCCTTGAACACCGACGTGCTAACGTCGACCGAGGCGATCAAAGAGCTTGATGAACACGCAGCTGAGCGGGAAGCGAAAATGAAGCAGCGCCGAGGCGGCACTATTGTCTATGGCGAAACCGCGGAAACTTGCACGAATGTCATTAAGGCTCTGACTCCGAACGTGATCGTACGTCGTTGGCATCTCCGCTCTCATTTCGAGTGGGAATTAGCGTTGTTACCTCCGTTCGTGGTGCGTAATTCGTTGCCATACGAGATGGAATACCGTTTTATCGAGTACAAGTCCAGCTCGTCGAGGGATATGAAGTCTGAATATGCCAAGGTGGAAACACTTTTGCGCCGTGAGAGTGCACCTGAGCCGTCCGATGGTGTTTTGAGTGGCGTGGTGGAATCCGGCCACGATACCGAGGTGTCTGGTGTTTCTGGGGCATATCCTGGGTATCTATCGGTTCGACTGGTTGCCAAGAAGCACAGTACAGGCAAGCATGTGGCGTCTCCTTGGTCAAAACCGCTTCTGATGATGATTCATAAAGGAGTGGAACAGTTCACGACATCGAGGGAAAACGTGGAGGTCGACACTGGTCTCAAATTTAATATTGACCGAATCACTCTAACGGGGTATCCTCGACTGGTACGCTTTTCGAGCCCCTATTGGATTGTGGACAACACCTCGCTTGCTTTTTCCTTTGCCTCTACCGAGCTCGGTGCAAAACGGCATTCATTCAAGGCCATGGATGTGTGTGCACCATTTAGCTACCCGATCATGGCGTCTTTGTCTCAAGATCGTCTGAGTTTGATGCCAATTGCAAACCTCAACCGTCGCCCAGAGACATGGGGAGCATTGGGTCATATGCCAGAGACGGCTTACAAGGCTTGTGCTGTGTCAGAACATGCAATTAAGAACGCGGGGTGGTCTGAACCCGTTAACACGACTGCCATCAACACGATGGGCGAGATTGTGTGCGGTCCAAGTGTCTTCAGCGTGCAGATGGAAGGCCTGTACGGTCTCTTCGAGCCGGGTGTCGCGGTGACGATCAGTCCGCGATACTTCGTGCAGAATCGTTTGAACCAAAAGCTCTACATTCAGAGCTTTGCATCGCATGAAAATGACCCGCAGAAGGTTGATGATATGTTCCACAAGAGAAGTGCGGAGGACGTGGATAAATTGCATGTAGCACTGGAGGATGGCCAGACTACCCCGCTGTACAACTTCGCGCCTTTGAAAAAGGGGGAGTCTGTGGACCTGAGCCAGCGTTATGTGTCATTTTCGTTCTCTGAGGAATGGGGCACTGACGCTGACAAGAAGAACTGGTCGTTTGCCATTCCGATCAACACGGCCGGAGATCTCTATCTTCAGGTTTACTCCTCTGTGCGCCAGCGCTATTTGATTTGCCAAGCCAGTGTGCAAGTGGTCGACATGTACGTGTATGTGGTTCTGACGGATGTGTCCTGCGCGCCACCGTACCGTATTGAAAATTACACTCCGTTCACGATAGACTGCGCTCAGTTGGGCGAGTCGTCAATCTTCAGCAGTGGCCAAAAGGAGATGGCTGCTACCATCAAATCTGGCGCGTGGCACGCGTTCGCCTGGTTTAACCCGTTGTCGAAGGAGCGCCAAGTCGAACTCCGTCTTTCGCACCTGGGTGCCCCCAAGGCCCAGACAAAGAAGTATGACATCGACTACGTCGGCTACCTAGATCCTATTACCATGTGGATATCTCATGACGGCGAAAAACTGCGCCCTGTCGAGTTGACTGTTCAAGTTGTCGTTGAGGAGAGCACTCGCGTGCTTAAGATTGCTGAGAAGGAACTCGAGTTGGGACTTCTGGAAAACCAGGACTCGGAGGGAGAGGGCGATTTCCAGCACCGGCGAATGCTTTATGCGTCTTCTTTTGACATTGCGTTCGATGGCTTCGGTTTTTCCTTGCTGGATGGCTTCCCGCAGGAAGTATTCTTCTCCTCGGTTGATGTTATTAAGGTGCAAAAGGCGCCTGCCTCGCTGGAGTGGACGTTTTCCGTGCTGCATTGCCAGGTGGACAATATGCTAGCGACGGCTAAGTTCCCTGTAATTATGAACCCGGTGAACGCAGGCTACAGTGACAAGTCGGTTGGTAAAGAGCCGGAGCCGTTCCTGAAGCTTGTGCTTGACGCAGATCTTGAGGCTCGCATGGGAACATACAAGCTGCTGGAGTTTAGCTTAAGTGACCTGGCGGTGAAAGTAGATATTGATTATTTGGTGAACCTCGTCAAGCTGCTGGAACCGTACTTGGTGTCGGACGCGACCATGTCGTACCGTTCAAGACTGACGCTTGAGAGGACGCTTCACCGTCGTGCTCCACCGATGCCCGTGATGTTGGTGACGGCAGACGGCGGCATTCAGACGGATCTGGTGTATTTCGATATTTTGCGCATCTCATCGTTGTCTGTGGATTTGGAGTACTCGATCACTCGCAAAGACATTGTGTCGTCTACGGGAGGCGGCCACTCGATCATTTTTGGCTTCTTAAGTCAAGTGATTGGTCTTATCGGGTCCAACTTGAGTGGTTCGCCAACATTCAGCTTCAGCGAAATTGTGATTGTGCGCTGTTTCTCTACGAAGGAGAGACTTCAGAATCAGTTGGTCGCGAACTACGTCCAACAGGGTGTGATGCAGGCGTATCGTCTTGTTGGCAGTGCAGACATCATCGGCAACCCAATTGGACTAGTGGAGGACTTGGGTTCGGGAGTGGTGGAGTTCCTGAAGATTACCAAGGGCGAGCTGACGGGTGACGCTCAAACGCGTGGCGAAGGAGTGAAGGTTCTGGGCAAAACCATCGTCAAGTCGGGTGCATCTTCGGTCGCGAAGATCACAGGTTCGCTGGACAAGTTCGTGGGCGAGTTTTCTGATGACAAGAGCGCTGACGCATCGGCGGGTGTTGATGACTCAACTGACAATGCTGGAATCAAATTTGCCAAGGATCTTGGTCGTGGATTCACGGGTATCTTCACGAAGCCTGTCGAGGGTGCCATCAAGGGCGGTGTGACTGGACTTGTTCAGGGCACTGTTCAGGGCATTACTGGCCCCGGCGTTGTGTTGCTGAAGGGTCTGACGTCTACTTCGCACAACCTTGCTCTGGGTGTTCAGTCAACGGTCGTGGATCGCTCTCCGTTTGGTGGACGCCGTCGAAAGCCGAAGCTTGTTGAGAATGGGAAGTTGATTGCGGAGTTTGACGAGAGTCATTACAAGGCCACGCTGCTGAATCTGGAAGTGCTGGGTGCGAACGGTCTCGATTCGGACAAGTCGTGCGATCCTTTGTGCGTTGTGCGCGTGGACGGCGTCGATGTGATGAAGACTGCGGTTATTTACAATACGGTGAACCCTGTTTGGAAGGAGAAGACGCAGCTGGGACTGACGGGCGAGGAGAACGAGGTGCAGTTCGTGGTGAAGGATTCTTACGGCGGGACGGTGGCGAAGACGGTGGGTAAATGCATCATGAGCATGGCGCAGTTGCAGGATGATTTTAAGCCGCCCGAGTACTCGTCGGATTTGGCCCAGTGGGTGCACACGCAGGTGAAGCCGGGGAACACCAAGAAGAACGTGAGTCACGTGATTGAGGAGAAGGACTACCCGTTGGTTATGATCAAAAAGAACAGCTCGACGGCAAGTCACGCAGGTTCACTGGGTGATGAGAAGCATCAGGTTCTTGTCACGGTTGTGTCGCTGAAGGACATGGTGGTGACAAGTTCGACTGGCAGTGGAATGCTTGGTCTGGGCAATTTGGGGAGCAGCACGCCTAACATATCGCCCTACATATCGGTGCACGTGGGCAAGAATGCGAACCGCACGAACACCACCAAAATGACGTTTACCAAGAACAAGAAGAAGGAGCAATTGGGCAATGCATCGTGGAGCGAGAGCTTTACGTTCCCGTTGACCACAAAGGAGCTACACCGCAGCGGTGCCGACTCGAGATTGGTGGTCTCTCTCAAGGACAAGAGCGTGCTCGTGGACGCCAGACTCGGGTCTTCAACGATGGAGATCGACGCGTCGAGGATCAACGTTCCCGCGACGACGGAGGAGATGGTGCTGAAAGACCCTTCCGGCGAACCGATCGGCTACCTCACAGTGAAGGTGGAGGTCACGGGCTCAGCCACGTCGTCTCGCTCGCTGTCTGTCCGCTCTCTCGAGTCTGGAGAAGACATGATGAACCTCCCGCCCGATGCCGTCAAGGCCGGCACCATCCGCGTGTCCTGCGAGTTCGAGTAAGCCAACGGCGGTGGCATCGTTTACTCATTGCATTTTTGCGTGTTGTGCAGTCCATAACGAAATGTTTGTTAAAGATACTGGGGAACTTCCCGTGACCACGTCTAACCGACTTGACCAGCTTGACCACTTCCTGACGCTGCCTTTGGAATCATTTTGACTAATGGACGCCTTCCAATATTGACATACCACCCCGACAGCAGGCGTCCACTAGATCAATTCGCCTTCTGCGGTCAACATTGTTGAAGTTTAAGTCGCAGTTGAAGCCGCTGAGGCAGCAGCGTCAGCACCAGCAGTGGAGTTACGGGAGACGGCGTCTGCGGCGTTGTCAGGTGTGACGAAAGTGTACTTGGCTGTGGTGGCCAGCAGCCTCACTATCAGAACAGTCAAGCCTCCTGCCTTCATGGATTCGTTCGCTACCGACCCCGGTGTCGTCGAGCCCCTGCCAGAACTCGCGGTCGCGTGGAGACCGCCTGATCAAGTCGACATCGAGCAACGCGCCGCCGCGAACCATCGTCGCACCCTTCTTCGAGGAGCCAACAGCGCCCTAGTGTTCTCAACCGTGACGTACCCACTGAGGCGCATTTGTCCGAATCCTGACATCCGGGACGCGCTCAAACAACGTGCTGCGGCTCTGCAGCAGATCCGCATAGAGGCAATGTTCGTCATGAACTTCCACTGCTGCCGGCTGTTCGAGCACCATCGGCGCAGCTACCCGAACTACCCAGTAGTACCGGCAAGATCTCGCACGATGGAGACAGCCCTACAGCTGGACCAAGCTACATTCTACCGGTGCTGCACAGCCGTCTTTGGTGACGAACAGATGCCAGCTCCAAGGGTTTCGACTAACGCTGCACTAGAGGAGTCCATCAACAAGTACAAGGCTTCGCGAGCGAGGATCATGTCGTATATACCACCCACGCTATTCGATTCAAGCTCCGCTATCAAAGAACTGGCGAATGACATGGTCGTTGCGGCGAAGCAACACGTCCGAATGAACTTCGAGGCGCGGCTTGTCAAATTCATTCGCCTGCAGCTTGCGTATCCACGGGGAACAGCTGAGGCCATGATCGCTCGACTAAAGTCAAGACCTGAAGACCTCACGGACGTCGAGAAGCAATGGCTTGAGTGGCTAGAACTGCCTCCTACAGCTGTGAACATCGCTAGCCACGAAGTGCTATTTCTCGGCAAGCTGTACGACATGCTGAAGGAGATGGAGCCAATGCACGACCAAGACGAGATCCCGAAAGGGTGCCGGCTCTTTACGTTGCTGCCGCAGCCCACCTCCTGTGTGCCATCGTTCTTCCCGGTCACGACAGAGGTGCTCTACCAAGTCGCAAAACAAGTTTTGGCGACGACGGGCAAGGATGTCTTTGGGCTTTACAAGTCCACGAACTCTCGTGACCATCGGACGTATGCTACGTCTGCGGAGTTCCAAGAAGTGCGCGAGAGGATGTGGACCTCTGTTTTCAACCTCGGAGACTGCGTTAGCCACACAGCAGACCAACGGATTGGCGTTCCAAGGCGCAACTTCGAGTATCAGATCTCCACCAATGGCTACAGTGCTGCTGTGCTGACGTCGATTCCTGCTCCTCTTGAACGACCTGCTCTTTCTCCGAAGTATACGCCAAATACATTGATCGGGATCGACCCAGGTCTACGGATGATGCTGACAGCATACAGCCGTCCTATGCTGGAGTTTGTCTGCAACCCACCGGAAGAGCCATGCTCCATGCCCGGTTGGTGCAGTACCTGTCCAGGCCACGTTGGCGGCAGACGCCATGGCAAGAAGCGCAGCAGGAACCGCCGTCGCCGCTACCGACGCAGCAGAGCGCACTGTGATGTGGAGGGGTGGTGCGAGATCTGTCACAGGCACCACCCAAAGCACCGTTCGCGGAAACACGGTGTCAGGCGCCGGACTCACTTCCTGCACGACAATGCTCACGTCCTACAAGTCACGTCCCGAGAGTACCGACACATGAGTCGTGTCGAGCACCATGCATTTTGGCATGAAAACCTGAAGAAGAGGTATCCGCGCTATGGTGCGTTTTTGAAGGACATGCCTTCGTTCAAGGCTTCATCACCAGCGGATCTGCTCTCTCGCTACGAGTACATGTGGAGGAATATCAACGCCATGTTGGAGTTCTGCGCTCTGAAAGGGTTTCGAAAGTGGAGATTCACGGTGTCGCGATTCAAACGCAAGGTCGTGGCGGAACTCGCCAAGCGTGTCGTCCCGACTGTGGACCGTGACGTGTGTGTGGTTCTCGGAAAATGGAGCAGCCAGACCCATCTCGCGGGCCACATGCACGTCCCGCTCAAGCGGTTCGCGCTTGAACTCTCTCGCCGCGCAACCCTCATCATGGTCGACGAATTCCGTACCAGCTATCTTTGCTCTGAGTGCTCACGTCCGATGGTGGACTTGCCGTTCAAGATCTACGGGACGACGAAAACCAAAAGGTCGAGGAATGTGCGTGTCTGCAGAAACGTAGCATGCAGAGCGAACTACTGGGAGCGTGATATCAACGCCGCGAAAAACATGTGGCAGCTAGGACTCCTCCAAGTCACCAACCGGCCTCGAACTCCGCAGTTCTGCAGAGGATACCGAATCAACTAAGGCGACTGAATTCAAACCAACGTGGGAACGGGACCCTGAGAAGGACCTCAAACGAAAGTCCACTCGGTAAACGGGCTGCTGGGGAGTGCAAGGCTTAGTGCCTTCATTCGTCGGTAGCCCAGTCCGAACGTAAAGATCTCTCGAGATCATTCTGAGTGAATATACCTTGCACAGAGGCAAACCAACATGAAAAGTATCTATCACGAACATGAGTGTTTCACTATGGGCCTGGTTGAAGTTGACAGTTACCAGAACCACTGCAGGCTTCAAGGGTGCCTCTATCTCTCCACACAGAGCAAAAGCTCTTGTTGCCCCAGCTCTTTGGACGGCCCATCGATCGAGCCTCCGTTTTTGTGGCTTGTATTTCCCAGGTCGTATGTGTGGCACTTGAGTCCCGAGCCAATGGCGGTCTGCTGTTGTCTGTTTCGAATTGGAAGCGCTCGCAGCACGTGACGATGAGAAGCTACCAGTGACGAGCTACAACAAACTGCATCTACGACGCGCGGGGCCTTGGTGCAACAACCCAGCGACGACTTTGGAGGTGCCAGCGGATGCGGTGGTACCGTCGACGAGACAGTGCAGTTTACACCAACACCGGAAGTGGCAGATGCAGATGAAGACCGACGTGACTGCGGAGCTGCTAGCACTTGATCCGGCGAGTATGCCTGTACCTCTCGTCTCTCCGCAGTGGATTTCGGCGATGACAACTCTCGTGGACTTGATGGATATTGAGGCAGCACACACGGGCCTGGCAACGTCGATTGTGTTGAAGGAAAACTTCATCCGCGACGTGGAATCTGCTACGGACGCTCTCAGCGATCAAGAATCTGGCAACCGTGAAGCTTCGGCCGTTCGACTGCAACTCTGGTGGCGCCGGCTACGTATTGCAGCGGCTGGCCGACACAGTCTTCCGATTGGTGTGCGACTCGAGCACGCCTCGAGTACTCTGACAAGGTACAACCTGGCAGGGCTGGCGGAAGCGAGCAGGACGTTGAACTTGTGCACACTTTGGTCACGTGAATGTTGTGCCCATGCCATTGAAACGGGCTTACAGGCAACCGTGTACTCTGTCATCGTGCGCATGAGTTCCGAATCTTCGGACTTGGAGATGTTGACGAACTTGGTGCTATCGCTCGGTCACTTGGCCGGCTTTCGTGTCCTACAACAGCGAGTACCATCGTCCGAAGCGCAGGTTGAGTTGGATGTGGATATTCTGCTGTTGCTCTGCGAGATTCTCGCAGTGTTCACGCAGGACTTGACGTCGGCTTGGGATCTGGAGGTGTTCAAGGCAGCAGCGTTCACGACCGAACACTTTGTCCAGTTGGTGAGGCCGCACGCGGAAGCTGGAAGAAGATCGTCCGAGGTCGGAGAAGGTTTCGCATTGGCACGACAGCGCCTTGTTGATCTTCAGTGCGGTCTGGCGCGTCCTGGTCTGTCGTCCTCATCGACCTGCACCGAAAACAGCAACCATGCATCTGCCACTCGAGTGGAGGTCATGTCGGCCCTGACGCGGTTGTATCGACTGATGCTGATCCCGAAGCAGTAGCAGTGAAACAGTTGAAATGAAGCAGTTCATGTTCAAAAAGACACCGAAAATGAGGAATGAAGACAAGGCAAGAGAAAGAGAAAACGGTCTAGGAGAGCGTAAGTGGTCAATACCAATGTTCTATCTCTTAGATGCACGCAATGTACTACTTGCAATTCGTGAATAACGTACTTCAAACGAGAATAATTAACGTAGAATGGCAAAGCTGTGATGTTTGGCATTCGGTCAATGGTTAATACGTGAGTCAGGAAATGCTGCGTCATAAATGCAAACTGGTTGTCCACACGCGCTAAGACAGGTGAGCAGTGCCGTAGGCTGTCGTGGAGGACCCATTCGCGGCCAAAGGAACTGGTTGAAAGCGGCGCCACACCAGGTACGCGCTGGACACGGCCAAGTTGAACAACCCGCAGGTCAACCACACATGACGCTTTTGCGCAAACAGCACGCCCGAGAGCACGACGATCTTGGGCACTGTGATCACCCACGCGCCAGTAGTGCCAAATGGCACCACAAACGGACGCTCCGTGTCCTTCTCGACGTACTTGAGGCGCAGGAACGCGAAGAACTCCAGCAGCAACGTGAGACTACAGTTGCAACAGAGTACAACCACCACAATGTTAGTTTACTGCAAGTTGCGATGCTCACAAAGCTTATCAGATACGTACTTGTTGAAAAAGGTATCGAGCACCACCAGAAACTCGAAAGAGAAGTTCATGAGTACGCCTGTGGTCAAGGTTTGGAAGATCACCGCCGCAATCGGCGTTCCAAAGCGCTTCCACTCGATGGCGAGGAAAGAGGGCAGCATCTTGTAGTCCGCTGTCGCCCACAATGCACGCGAACTACACGCCATCACAACGTTGAACTCACCCAGGGTCGCAACGACTGCAGCCATTCCAACCCAAACACCCAACCACGGAGCAATCGTCATGGCGATGGTCTCCAGAGAACCTTCATGCCACTGCGAAAAATCCGACTGCACCATGATACCAGCACCAACTATCAACAAGAAAAGAGCAAATAATGAAGGTGAGTACGTGGTTGTTATAGGCTAGCTCAATCACGACAACAGACCTGGGAAGGCGTAGTTGACGGTGATCAGAATCATGGCGATCATAATGGCAATCGGGTAGGTCCTGCCACCATCCTTGACTTCACCAGCGACGCACCCAAGCGAGTCCCAACCTGCATCAGAATAAAACACCACACTTCATGAGCACCATTTCATCATTGTTCATCCACAACATTAGCCTGCAGTACCTTGATAGTTCCACAAGATTGTCGAGAGGAACACAGACCAGTTGATTTCCGGCGCCTCACTGCCCCACGTCGCGAGGTTGAAGGTTTCCACCGAGAGAGGTTCCAGTACAAACGGCGCCAGCACGAAGAGCGACATGAGCACAGAAGCCAAAGCCACTGCACGCATCCCAACCGCGTTCGACGTGAACACCAGCAGCAATGCCAAACACTTGACCAGCCACTGTTCCGTGCCTGTCAGCGTATAACCATATCCTGACGCCAAAAAGGCCTCCACATAGCTACAGAACAGCACAGGATACGTGGGCAAGTCGCAGACGTTGCTGGCGATGCTGTTGAAGGCATTCACCCAGCCTGCGTACTGGCCCAATCCACGCCGCACCCACAAGATATAGCCTCCGTTTTCGTCGATCATCGAGCTGAGCTCCGCCGTCTGCAGCAGCAACAACAACATATTCACTCAGTCTTCCCACATGCTCACTTTTTCCCACTAATTCATTTTTTTCACGGCACTCACCATCAACGCTTGTGGCAGTCCCCACGTAAAGGGCAACAGCACCACAGCCAATAGCACAGGATATGCACCCGCTGCTCTCACTGCATCTTCGACTCCAAATGGCCCTGCAGCTACTGCAAAGTAGGCGATGAATCCGAGAGTGATGTGGTTGATCGTGCGCGTCTTGGTCCTGTGGCGGCCGTCCTGCTGGAACTTGGTCCTGGCCTGCAGTTCGATCTGATCGTACTCCAATTGACTCTCCAGTAAATGGTGATGTCCTAATGGACTCGGCACATTGCGCCACGACTTGAGAGGCGATCGATCAGCGGAAGACGGAGGTACCAAGTGCAAACCACAACTTTCGTCATGTGAGTCGAACCGAGTTCGAATTCCTCCTGGTGGTCGGATGGAGGCACCTTCGTGGCTCGAGTTGGCGGTTGTCATGTTGGAGCTCTGCTTTTCTTTTGCTTCTGTAGTCGATTCTTCGCCGTTGGCCTATCGATGCCGGGCAGCTCGTGCACGTGGACACTCTTCCTTTGGAGCCCACCCGTTATTATCGATAACGGGTACCTTCGTCTCATGGTCCCACCCCTCGTTTTGGCTCCATTTTCCAGAATAAGGTTTTCCACACAACACTAGGTGAACCACACCGAATAAGGATCGTTCCGGTATTGGTGTGCAGCACAGATTATTCACAGCCAGTCATTTCACGTTGCAACTGCCGCTGTGCATCATCAACAGCCAGTTTTGAATTTGACGGCGAGATGCCCAAGGAGAGAGAGAGAGACCGAAGATTCTTTGCTCACCAACAGCCCGCTTGCACCTTTGTTCGTGTGCGAGTGGGTATAGTATGCAGCAGAAAGCGAGTTGGTGTGGTGCGAAGGCTGCGTGGGAGTGCATCCCCGCTGTCCGGAAGCCGCCTGCACTGCTGCGTCGCTTGTTCGGCGCTGGCCTTTCAAGTTTCGACGCGGCGGTCGAACATGTCAGACGACTGTGTATTTGATTGCGTGCCTTCTATTCATTGCAAGATACACTCTGTTCTTTTCTTTCGTCAGTAGAAAAGTCCAATTTTTTTCACTTGCGAGAGCAAACACCATTCTCTAACTCACCGCCGCGTTCATCTCTTCCAAGGAGTCAGTGGGCGCGATGGTCTTAAGAGTGGTGACATGCCTACAATCTAGTCTACCTTACATTTGCAACGCCCGTTTAGTATTGCGAGATCGAAGTGAGGAAAATACCTTTTGTGGAGATATTCAATGACGTTCACAATAGACTACAATTCTCTGATCGATCCATTTCATTTAGTTCTCAGAGAAAAACAAACAGAAGCGCCTCCTCCTTTTGACTGGGTCAATTGGTCTGCGCAAACTACCGCAGCCACGCCGGCAGCTTGCAGGTTTCTCGTTTAGGGGAGTGCGCCTGCAACTGAATGAGGAAGGCTACGTGTCAAGCTGGTCTACCCCGTGCAAGATTTGGTGTGGATTCAGGCTCGGACGCTACGTTTGGCACAAGTTTGAGTGACCGCAGGAGGAAAATGTGAGTATGGGTTTGCTATATGTTGGTGAAGTGTCCGAGGTTCTGAGCATGTGCTCTCGGTGATTTCGATCGCACTGTGACTTCGTGCGATTGTTAGGGTACCATGCTCAATAGTGTGCAACCTGTACTTTTGATGGCAGATGCTAATACAGAAGCACGCCACGACGCCATGTCGGACGTCGTTATGCCGTGAAGTCCCGTCTCGGAGGCGACTCTGCAACGAGTCAATACTCTTACCATCCATTCGCCATTTGCCATGCATGAGAACCAATTAAAAACAAGTTGCCAATGCGGTATTGGCAAAGCGGAGTCTGGACAATTTGAAGCAAGAGAGCGAGAGGGGCACATATTGATGTGGTCTCCATGGAAGAGAACAAAAGGAACACGATTTGCCCTGGCTGTTGAAGGTTACAGCATTGACCTGGTCGATACGTGTTCCTTTTGCTCTCTTGCTTCAAACAAGTTGCTTGGAGACGATGATCACACGATTGTTGACTACCGAATAACCTACTTAGTATGTCAAGGCATACAGCAAAAATGACGAGTAGAGACCAGTGTTTGCTTGTCCCGGCTAAAGAAAAGTGTGTGGTTGAAGCGATGGAGTGAAAATGGAGTCCATGTATTCGATATCACTCAAGTAGCCCTACAGCTCTGAAGACATCGTCGAAATCATCTAAGCTAAACTCACCTACTTGACCATTTGCTTGGCCTAATTGCAACGGTTCTTTGACGATGCTGGTTGTGTCTTGTGCCTTGACACAGGGTGCAGCTCGTAGTGTCGCCAGCATTCTGATTGGCTAAAAGGCGCTGTATGCCTTGACATAAAGAACGTCTTGACCATAGGTTATTTGGTACGAACACTTGTTCTTGCCATGGAACAGTAGAGCCAGCAGACCGGCAGGTTTCTCGGCTCAGTTGGCCCAAGTTCTTGTCCTGCCCGATATCAAGCCTGGCGATTCTTTTCTTATGTCGCCAGTGCCAGTTATTATCTTGGAGATCTGTCACGTCACGATGGCAAGCCCACCAACAGCTAAGCTCAGCCTCATTCCATTTTCTAATTCACCTCACAGCGCCAAGAACACCACCTCCAGCAAGAACACCAATCTCCAGCATGAACGTCTCCTGCGTTGCGATCGTTGCCGCGCTGTTATGCTTCTTGCAAGTTAGCGTTGCGAAGCTTGCCCCGGTGCCAGCATCCCAAGCTCTCCCGCCTCCGAATAAGCACTGGGACTCCCACCCCGACTGCAGAGGAAGCCCGCTCAACCGCGACTGTCATCACTAGGCCGACTGCAGCGCACTGTTAATACAGACAACGGCGATTACAGCGAATGACCAGTAAACGGCATTGCTTCGAGTTGATCACGGCAACTCAACTGAGCAGCGACGCAGAAGAGCGATGTAGTAGCAAGCCAATTCAGCACAAAACGTCACGCTCGGTTGCTTGTATTAGCTGGTCAACTGTATCGGACTTGTGTTTTGATGCATCCTTGTTTGAATCCCTCACTACACTTGCACGGCGGCGTTGTTTCCCTAAAATTCACTTAAGTTTCAACTCGGGCGCCAGGAATGAACCATGGTTAGCGATAAATGTACTTCGTTTAATTAGCCCGGTTTGCTTCAGTCCCGTGCTAGTTTTGTTTAACTCTCTTTTTACACGATGTCATTGGTATAAGCAGAGTCACCAGCAGCCTCAGTAATATCCAAGCGAGCAAGTTGTATGATACATGCAGAAATTATCGGATGGCAATTGTCTGCTACACAAAAGATAAGTCTGTAGGTTCATGAATGCCACGAGCCCCCCTTCATTCCCCGACGAACTGCCCAACAACCACATCTGCAATACAACGCCAAATACATTGCAAAATACCCAATTCAAAACTGCTACACTGACTACAGTAATAGTTCAACTAAGACTTATGTGTAAGTCGTCGTCTATGACGTCATAGTCAACGCGTTTCTGCATCGGTTCGCCCTCCTGCTCCTCCATGGCTGCAGAGGTGAAGCTGTTGCCCTTGGCAGAGGCTTCGAGAGAGCGCCGCGCCTTGCGTAGTCGGTTCCTGCTGGCGTTGCGGCTATTGCAGGCGGACGTGCAGGTTATGAAGCTTTGCCAATCCAAAAGACCCATTTGCGTGGGACGGTCTTTTCAAAAAAGCCCTCGAAAAGACCACTGAGTCGAGCGGGTTTTTCGAGGAAACTCTCAATAACACCCGCGGGTTATATCAGTCGGAGCCGCTAATAGTCTTACTAGATGTATCGTACAACTTGTTTGCTTTGGTGCTCTCTTGGTTTTAAGACCGAGGTTGCAGACGCTGCTGGTGAAATTCTGCTTTTACCGTTAACTTGTCAATAGCACTCCTCTTCTTGAGCTCCTGTAACCGTCAACGAAAATCAACGACAATGTGTAAAAAGAGAGTTAAACAAAACTAGCACGGGACTGAAGCAAACCGGGCTAATTAAACGAAGTACATTTATCGCTAACCATGGTTCATTCCTGGCGCCCGAGTTGAAACTTAAGTGAATTTTAGGGAAACAACGCCGCCGTGCAAGTGTAGTGAGGGATTCAAACAAGGATGCATCAAAACACAAGTCCGATACAGTTGACCAGCTAATACAAGCAACCGAGCGTGACGTTTTGTGCTGAATTGGCTTGCTACTACATCGCTCTTCTGCGTCGCTGCTCAGTTGAGTTGCCGTGATCAACTCGAAGCAATGCCGTTTACTGGTCATTCGCTGTAATCGCCGTTGTCTGTATTAACAGTGCGCTGCAGTCGGCCTAGTGATGACAGTCGCGGTTGAGCGGGCTTCCTCTGCAGTCGGGGTGGGAGTCCCAGTGCTTATTCGGAGGCGGGAGAGCTTGGGATGCTGGCACCGGGGCAAGCTTCGCAACGCTAACTTGCAAGAAGCATAACAGCGCGGCAACGATCGCAACGCAGGAGACGTTCATGCTGGAGATTGGTGTTCTTGCTGGAGGTGGTGTTCTTGGCGCTGTGAGGTGAATTAGAAAATGGAATGAGGCTGAGCTTAGCTGTTGGTGGGCTTGCCATCGTGACGTGACAGATCTCCAAGATAATAACTGGCACTGGCGACATAAGAAAAGAATCGCCAGGCTTGATATCGGGCAGGACAAGAACTTGGGCCAACTGAGCCGAGAAACCTGCCGGTCTGCTGGCTCTACTGTTCCATGGCAAGAACAAGTGTTCGTACCAAATAACCTATGGTCAAGACGTTCTTTATGTCAAGGCATACAGCGCCTTTTAGCCAATCAGAATGCTGGCGACACTACGAGCTGCACCCTGTGTCAAGGCACAAGACACAACCAGCATCGTCAAAGAACCGTTGCAATTAGGCCAAGCAAATGGTCAAGTAGGTGAGTTTAGCTTAGATGATTTCGACGATGTCTTCAGAGCTGTAGGGCTACTTGAGTGATATCGAATACATGGACTCCATTTTCACTCCATCGCTTCAACCACACACTTTTCTTTAGCCGGGACAAGCAAACACTGGTCTCTACTCGTCATTTTTGCTGTATGCCTTGACATACTAAGTAGGTTATTCGGTAGTCAACAATCGTGTGATCATCGTCTCCAAGCAACTTGTTTGAAGCAAGAGAGCAAAAGGAACACGTATCGACCAGGTCAATGCTGTAACCTTCAACAGCCAGGGCAAATCGTGTTCCTTTTGTTCTCTTCCATGGAGACCACATCAATATGTGCCCCTCTCGCTCTCTTGCTTCAAATTGTCCAGACTCCGCTTTGCCAATACCGCATTGGCAACTTGTTTTTAATTGGTTCTCATGCATGGCAAATGGCGAATGGATGGTAAGAGTATTGACTCGTTGCAGAGTCGCCTCCGAGACGGGACTTCACGGCATAACGACGTCCGACATGGCGTCGTGGCGTGCTTCTGTATTAGCATCTGCCATCAAAAGTACAGGTTGCACACTATTGAGCATGGTACCCTAACAATCGCACGAACATAACAGTGTTACAGTCTTCACCCCGCCAAGCCTGTTGCTTCTCGTCGACGGGGCCTGTTCTCGCTGTAACCCGAGATGTAAGCTAGCTACCCTACTGCTGCTGCTCGCCGTTGACCTGAAAGACGCTCAACGACCCAGCGCATACAAACCGCATGATGTTGAAGGCAGCGTTTTCGTCCCTGTTTGCCACGAAGTCACAGTGCGGGCACACGAACACATCTTGGTTGCGGAGAGAGAGGTGCAGTCGGTTGCAGCGACCACAAGTGCGGCTCGTATTCATCTCCGAGCACAGCACCAGCGTCTTGCCGAGGACAGCGCACTTGGCCAGTAGTCGCTGGCGGAACTGGAAGTGGGCGAGCGTCTGCATGTGGGAGTTGAACTTGTGCGTCCACGGGGCACTCGCCAGCAGCATCGACTTGGAATCGAACTTCGGCAGCAGGATCACGTCCGAGTTCTTGCACAGATATGCCGCAGCTTGGAAGTGCAGGTCCTTGATGTAGTGCTCAAGTTTGGCGGACGCACAGAAAAACTCTCGACGTGCTGCTACGTATCGTTTCCGGTCCTCACCTGTGTGCCTCCGCACCTTCTTCACGTTGGCAAAGACGCTCATGCGGCGTTGCGCAGCACTCAGACGCTTCCTCAGTCGGTCCAGTTTGGCCCAGTTGGCCCGCCCGATGTGGGTAAAGTTGCCTTGCAGGTCCATGCAGGTGAGGAACGCCTTGAGGCCTGGGTCACATGCCGTGCAGCGGCCCTTGTCCTTCTCCAGCTTGGGCTCGACCACGTAGGGAATCTGCGCGTACCAATAGCCGTGCTTGTACAGTATCACAACTTCGCCCTCGACCGTCGTGCCTTCCTCCGCAATGATAGGGATGTTGGGCACGGACGTGATGGTTAGGAACTGCGTCAGCTTCCTCGGTTTTCTGCCGTCATCCAGGTACGGCGCCGGACCTGGATGGCGCGTCTTCGGTCGGTGAAACTGTGCATTCAGATAGGTATCCTGGGCTTTCGAGCCGATTGTGGAGTAGTTGTGCTGTTTCCGCCCTTTGAACTGCATGTTGAAGTGGGTGATGTTGCTGTGAGAGAGATTCGTGTGGGTCGCCGACACTGCCGACACGAACCTATGAACCACGACCTGCCGCATACTTGCAGGTGTGCTGACTACCCACTCCGGTGACGGCCCCATGCCTTCAGGATACGCCAGATTATTGCCCTCATCTTGCCGTGTGACGAACAGTTTCTCCAGGACTCTCTTGTTTGATGTGCCCACTTTGCGGTGATACTCGACGCACTTGTTGTACGTGTACCGACACGCGTGCATGATCTTTTTAAGTTGGGCAGCTTGTTCTGGGGATGGCTTCAACCGGTAGCGTCGGGTACGGCGCATCAAAAGGGCGTCCTCGGACTCCAGCATTCTCTTTTCGTTCGAGAGTCGGGTCAGCTCTCGTTGGAGTGAGCTCTTTCGGGCGCGCGTCAGCCTCTGCTGCTTCAGTTCCGTTGCCACACAATTGATCTCGAGTCTGAGCTCGTGTTCTCGTGCTGCACGTTGATGGCATGAGCGGAAAGCATCGATCTTAGTCTGTTGGGCTTGTTGGTCGACTCCCCAGCTATCACCCCCAAAACGCTGGCGGACGTCGACCAAGTCATTGTCGATCGGTAGCGAGTTTGTCCACTCTGCGATTGAGAACCACGATTGATTCGGCTGCGCACGCTGAAGCGCCGCCTCGTCAATGGGCCTCTGCTGCATCCGCTGTAGAACGTCTAGGTATCTGTTGTCGAAAGCCATGCCGAGCGTCTGCTGCTGCTGGAGTGGTAGGCGTTGTAGTAGTGGCTGCATCGCATCGAAAGAGTGCAGTACAGCATGTAGTAGTAAGTTCGACATGATCTCGGTGAACACAACCCAATCGAAGGTCGGCTCCTGTGCCCCATCAGCCCTCGCACTTGCTGTCGAGTTGACTCTTCCTGAACGTGCTGCCCTCGGTCTTGACGCTCGAGACGCTGCAGCGCTCGAACGGCTAGAAACTGCTCTTCTTCGTCGTTGACGAATACGCGGAGTGATTCAATGCTGGCCTGTAGAGTTGGAATGGTTGCTATGGCGTCGGGCACACTGAGGCAACGGAGCACACGGACGATGACTCGCTCGCGGACACGACCCAGCCACCCTCGGACTCGCAGACAGGCACGATCATCTTCGAGCACAATGAAAATGAGGGACCGCACTTCGCCCAGTGCGGTGAGAACGCGCTGCTTGAGTGCGGAGAGTCTCATGGCCACGAGCTCCGCGAGACGTTCTCCCAGAACGGGACCATAACATTTGGATTCCGCGAGTGTAGTTGAATAGCGTGAGTGCAATTGGATCCTACCAGTGTAGTTGATTTCCGCAAGATTAGATAGATTCGTAGTCTAAGCTAGACCTACCCAGACGAGAAATTCGCTAACTAGTTAATCAAGTCGAGTTCCTTCCTTTTGCTTCTTCTTCTTGCTGCACGAAAGCAGCACAAACAACGAAGAGCCGAGTCGCTTCGGAATGTCTTCATATTCTTCTCACTGAAGGCGTCACCAAGCTTGCAGAGAGCCCCTACAACCTCGCCATCTCGGCAGTTAAATGGGTATAGACCCAGCTCGACCTCGTACTTCGGAAGCCGTTTCTGCCGTGCAGCTCATATAATAGAAGAGGAGGAATCAATGTTGTGATGGAAGTCATACGCGCTCAAAGTAGTGCGGCCAAAGTCCCAGTCGCACATGGTGAAAATGGTGGTCAAGCTGTGAGGCATAGTGAAGGCAACATTAGGAATCGAGGAGGGCCAGCTCGGCCACAGGGGTTTTGTTCTTAGTTTATTGTGAAGTGGAGCAGACTCAGCAGGAAGTCGTAGCAAAGGAGGTGTAAGCAGGAGTACCAAGTGTTGAGTTGCTTCCTGGTGCGATGTCATCTACCTGGCTACGTAACAGACGGTGCTACAAAAGGAAGTTTGTATGGTGTGATCTCCTGCGCATCGAAAGAGTCCACTTACCGAAACTTCACAACAGCAATGCGTTATTGCCATAGGTTGTCAAGTGAGCAGCGAAAACTTTGTGAATTCCAGAATATTTTATCGCGGAAGTACTTGAATTGATAGAATTCGCACACATTCGAAAACACGCACTACGCGATACACAGTTTGCAAATTGAGTTACCTTTACTTGGCTTGAATTTTCACCTGCCTACTACACCTCCGATATATCTAGTGTTCGGCTGCACTACAGACGCCACGAGCAGCACGGTGACCACAATCTTTAGCAACCTCACACCACCGTCAACGATGCTTGAGGTCCGCCTTGAACCTGTTTCAGCTACTCCGGCGTCAAGCCAATACTACTACAAACCAAGTTCATTGTAACTCAAACCTACTACAATTGTAACGAGGGCTGTCTCTACGACAACGATAGCTACAATGATCTCTGTCTCAACCTTCACGTGCTCCTACGCAATACGACTGCACTCTCTTCATCGCCAATCCATCCACCCGACTAAGCGGAGGCGGGTGTGGATACAGCGGCCTGCACCACGTGCGCACCGTCACCGATACGCGTCAAAAAGCTCGCGGGTTTCGGAAGGTCACTGCCGAACTTGTCCACCGGGTAGCCGGCGTCCAGCGTGTCCATGAGTTTCTGCGCGTGTTGCTGCTGCACGAGCGCCACGATGCAGCCACCGAAGCCACCGCCCGTCATACGCGCACCGAACACGCCGTCGCAACTGCGAGCCGTCTCCACCAGGTAGTCGAGCTCGGGAGTGCTCACCTCGTAGTCGTCACGCAGAGACTCGTGGCTCTCGAACATGAGCTTGCCAGCCTCGGCGTACTGGCGCGCGCGGATGTGGTCCACGGCAGCCACCGTACGCTCGTCTTCCGTGATCACGTGGCGTGCACGGCGGTAGACCACCTCGTCTTCCAGCGCCTCCCGCACCGAATCAAGTTCGGGAACCGTGGCGTCACGCAGATGGGTCATGCCCGGGTGGCCGTGGGTCTGTAGTGCCTTGACGGCCGCTTGGCACTGCTGCACGCGCTCCCTGTACTCTCCACCGTTGAGCTCGTGCTTGACGTTCGAGTTGCACACGACGATGACGACGTCCGGGTCCTGGAAGGCCACGGGCGTCGGCTCCTTGGTGCGGCAGTCGATGAGCAGCGCGCAGTCCTTCTGGCCGCAGGACGAGATGAACTGGTCCATGATGCCGCACGGCACGTTGCAGTACTCGTGCTCGGCGGCCTGGCACAGCAGCGCCTTTTGGATGGGCGACACGCCCTTGATCTCGAAGAGACTCTCGAGGAAGGTGGCGAACCCCACCTCAAGTGCCGCTGAGCTGCTCAAGCCGCTGCCGAAGGGGACAGTACTGGCGATGGCAGCGTGCACACCCAGAGGCGTCGTGCGGTGGAGGTGTTTGAGGTACTCGGCCGTGACGCCCTTGGGGTAGTTGCCCCACGACGGCTGCGTCTTGTCCAATTGCTCCGTGTTGTCGGCCGGGAACTCGAGCATTTGGCCCGGGAAGCTCGCGGACGCCAACTTGGTCGTGGCCGCGGACTCGACGGGTGCGCGTACGCCCACCACCACTGTCGTCTTGTCCAGCGCCAGCGGACACACGAACCCGTCGTTGTAGTCCGTGTGCTCGCCGATGAGGTTCACGCGTCCGGGCGCAGCGGCGATGGTCAGGGCCTCGCGCGGGAGGTCGTTGTACTGCTTGAAGGTGGAGTAGAAGAGCGCTACGGCCTGCTCGACCACGTCGACGTTGTCAGATCCGGCCATGCTTGACTTGGTTTGGGGTGTTGTTGCTGGTGTTGGTGTTTAGTTGGTTGCTCGGGAAGGGGGCGATTGCAAAGTGAGCGCTTGAGGCGACCCAGGTTCGAAGCAGCCCGAAGCTGCAAGGGTAGGCAGGTTTCCTGCGATGACACCTCTTGTTGAGCAGAGAGGAGGTGGTCTCCGAAAGCGGTGTCACTCTGAGCTTGGCAAGTTCAAGTTCGTATCCAGTTGTCAATACAAGACCATGCAGAATGCCACGGGTGACAAGCGTTGATCACCGCACGTTGGAGCATTTCTGAAGCGCAACTTCAGGAAGTTCGTGACTGCAATGCTGACTTCAAAAACTCATCGTTGTTGGCGCCAGCACACTGGGACTCCGCGACGACTTGAGTTTCTCTAGTAGTGGCGTAATTTTGCAGCGTGATGGCGCGGTGACCCCGGTGCAGCATTCACGCGGCGGAGCTGGTCAAAGTGACGGTGGTTGAAGTTGCGAGACAGGGCGTTATTTATGTCGGTTTACTAGTCGCACCTTCAAGTTGACAAAATTCTTGACAACATTTTGACCTACATAACTCTCGACCACCTACACTGAGTTGACACTGGCTTGGACAGAGAAGAACGACAGAGCCCCCACAGTAGACACGGATACTGGAGACAGTCAGAAATGTTTGGAGAGCTTTGGACAAGTCGCAACAGCTCTTGCCGTGATGTAATTAATATGAAAAAACGGCTTCAACCACGTTCGGCAAATTTCTAATAAAAAACGAGAACATTATATAAAGCCCGTTGTATGGCGTTTTTCTAAACGTTATATAAAGCCCAGTGCACATTGCATTACGCCAATACGTCAGTGCTACTGTCGACGTACTCCTAACGCAGTTGCCTCTAGATGTCCGTGGCTACCCGAATAGCATCACGGCCTCCGTCCTAAGCTGTTCGTTGGGCCTATTACGCTAGCGCAGAGCTAGCAGGACTCCCCGATGTAGGAACACCGGTTGAAATGGTCGCGCAGTACGGACGCACCCACGTTCTTGTGGAAGATGTTCCGTGCTGCGTTAGCATCTCGATCTTGGATCAGGTGGCAGTGCTTGCACCTGTAGACCTTCTTGGTGCCGAGCTTCTTGTCGATGTGGTCACAGCCCGAGCAGGTCTTGGACGTGTACTTCTCGTGCACTTCCACCATTCGACCACTCGTTCGCTGCATCTTGTACTCCAGCATCTCCTTGAACTTGTAGTGCGACAGCGCCATCATGGCGCGGACAGTCGGGCGACGCAGCTTCCGCTTCCGTCCCCGAAGCACGAGTTCCTCGACTGGAGCAAGAAGGCTTTCAGGCGTGAGTTCAAGGCGCTCTTCTCGGACATATCGAGCGGTAATCTGCTGGGTCTCGAACGTTGGCAGCAGCACCTCGTGGTAGTTCAGCGACAGCCACTTTGAGACCTTCTGATGCATGTCGTGTACCATGCGTGTCACCTTGGCGAGAATTCGACGGATCTGCAGACGCAGGCGCTGACGCCGCCGCTTGTTTCCCTGCAGTTCAGTGATGACGACGCATTCTGCCGCCGCCATTTTCTTTGCCACCTTGGTCTTTGTATGGCACGGATGTGGACACTTGCTGTCCTCGTTCTTCGCCGCCTCACGCCCCTCACTCGTCCGTTTGCACGCACAGTCCCTCCCCCGACACGGCGGCTCTACGATCTTCTGCTCGAGCAGCGCCAGCTCGCGCCGCAGTGCGTCCGTAATCTTGAGTCGCGTGAGTATCTTCTCGTCGGGGTCCGCGATGCTGAATACTCGGCCGCTGGGATCGTAGAATGTGATGAAGCAGCGCACGCCTGGATCAATAGCACCCGTGCGAGTGCTCAGCGTAGGCGCAAAGTCCTTGCAGGTGGGCATGCACAAGTAGAAGCCCCCCTCACGGGTGCGCACTAGTCGCACCATTGTGGCGACCTCAGGCAGAGGCTCGGACAGCTCGATCCATTGCTTGCCCAGGAACTTCTCGTGAAAGCGAACTGATGTGCGATCCTTGGACACGAAGAACCCGCGGTCTGTCCGCAGCGCCATCGCGTCTGAGCGCGCAAATACACTCTTGAACCCGATGACCGGGAACGTTGTCTTCTTGCCCTTCTCCTTCAGAGCGTCAAACAGAGCGGCGGACGAGACGACAGCATCCTGGAAGTCGTCAAATGCTCCAACGAAAACCTCCGAATTGCACTGAAGATGCGAGGCCAGCTTCTTTTAGTTTCGGAAGTGGTGGCGGACGCCTTCCTTCGTCGACATCGGACGGTACTGCTGCGTCAGCGCCTTCGGCTTGATGCATCCTTGAGCCAAATGTGTAGCACGTTCTGCCTTGGAGGCGGCGACAAGCTTGTTGTACACAGCACGGCGAGTCGCGAACATTTGGTTCAGCTTCGCCTTTTGCTCCGATGACGGCTTCATCGCCACCTTCGTACAGCTCGTGACGGGTGGGAGCATCACAGGGGCCTTCACTTCTTTAAGGTTGCGCGCTTTCTTCTTGCGTGGCTTGGGCGGCTCCACGACGAAGTCAGTGATCTTGGGGTCCCAGTCTGGTGGGTCGGTGTCCACGCAGTGCGTCACTCGGAACCACGAGTCCTGGAGAGGCTTGAAGATTACTGGTGTCGCAGTGCTGTCCCGAACGTCGTCAGGAGCCCAGAGGCCGTCGGCCACTTCCTGATGGAACCACACGTCAGGACCTTCGAGGACGCGTCCGTCTTGCGCGAGTCGCGGCTTCTTGTTCTTCTTGCTTTCTCCGCCGATGCCCTTGCGTTTCCTGCCTCCAGACGTCCTCGCGCGCGTCTTCTTGGACGCTGGCTTTGCCTTTCCAGCCGCCTTGCCCCGCCCCTTGCGAGGCGAAGCCGCCGCCATGGCTGCTGGAAGTCGGATGAGTTGGCTTGGTCGAGGTCGCTTGAGTAGGAGACGGCAAGTTGTGGAATGAGAGCAACCCATGAGCAGCTCCCACGAGCCTTGGGCCAACGACTCGATGGCAATCCTGTAATGTGGTACGCTTTCGTGAAGAAGTACTACAAGCTGGACATCTTCCTATGGGGGAGAAGAATTCGGGCTAGAGATCGCTTCATGAAGTCGAGGCACTTACAGCTTACGCCGTGGGAAGAGCTCCCGTGGCATCGAGGACGCGCCTCCCTAGAAACTGCACTAGACATCTAAACGTCGAGAGCGCCGTCCCACACAGTGGGTGGCACGACGATGGCTGTAGAAGCATCTTTCCGATGGCATTGCAGGGGCTTCTGTCTCAGGAGCCGTCGTTTTCTCCTGTTTGGATGCTTCTCCGCCCACGCTTGAGTCTTTTACTGGTTGGCGCTGCACGCCCAGCCGTGGCAAGTGTACATCAACTGTGTGGCTCTTGAGGGTACGTCCGCTGCTAGCACAGGTAGTTCGTCTAACTCGACTTCGACGACGACGACTTCGGCTCCTGCGACAACGTCAGCCCCCGCAGCAACGTCTGCTCCTGTCACCACAACGTCAGAAGACGCAAGCGTGAGTGGAGAAGCGTCCGCGCAGGAGGAAACAACGGAGGCTCCCACGAGCGCCCCCGAGACAGAAGCCCCCGCTACACCGTCCTCCTCATCAACGTCTTCATCCAAGTGCGTCCGTCGCCGGTCGTAAGTCAGCGAATGGCGTCGAAACGTAGGCGATATCTTGGACTTTGTATGCTATCGTAGGAAATTCAGCGGAGAAAACAGCGACGCTCTGCCGCGCTGCGGTCTGCATCAACGCTCGAGCACGTACGCGCAGCTCCAAGACAACGGTGACGGTGGCATTGCAGTTGGAAGCGGGCTTGATACCTCGCCCGCTTCAAGTCCCCACGGTTCTCCAAGCGCTCACTTTGCAATCGCCCCCTTCCCGAGCAACCAACTAAACACCAACACCAGCAACAACACCCCAAACCAAGTCAAGCATGGCCGGATCTGACAACGTCGACGTGGTCGAGCAGGCCGTAGCGCTCTTCTACTCCACCTTCAAGCAGTACAACGACCTCCCGCGCGAGGCCCTGACCATCGCCGCTGCGCCCGGACGCGTGAACCTCATCGGCGAGCACACGGACTACAACGACGGGTTCGTGTGTCCGCTGGCGCTGGACAAGACGACAGTGGTGGTGGGCGTACGCGCACCCGTCGAGTCCGCGGCCACGACCAAGTTGGCGTCCGCGAGCTTCCCGGGCCAAATGCTCGAGTTCCCGGCCGACAACACGGAGCAATTGGACAAGACGCAGCCGTCGTGGGGCAACTACCCCAAGGGCGTCACGGCCGAGTACCTCAAACACCTCCACCGCACGACGCCTCTGGGTGTGCACGCTGCCATCGCCAGTACTGTCCCCTTCGGCAGCGGCTTGAGCAGCTCAGCGGCACTTGAGGTGGGGTTCGCCACCTTCCTCGAGAGTCTCTTCGAGATCAAGGGCGTGTCGCCCATCCAAAAGGCGCTGCTGTGCCAGGCCGCCGAGCACGAGTACTGCAACGTGCCGTGCGGCATCATGGACCAGTTCATCTCGTCCTGCGGCCAGAAGGACTGCGCGCTGCTCATCGACTGCCGCACCAAGGAGCCGACGCCCGTGGCCTTCCAGGACCCGGACGTCGTCATCGTCGTGTGCAACTCGAACGTCAAGCACGAGCTCAACGGTGGAGAGTACAGGGAGCGCGTGCAGCAGTGCCAAGCGGCCGTCAAGGCACTACAGACCCACGGCCACCCGGGCATGACCCATCTGCGTGACGCCACGGTTCCCGAACTTGATTCGGTGCGGGAGGCGCTGGAAGACGAGGTGGTCTACCGCCGTGCACGCCACGTGATCACGGAAGACGAGCGTACGGTGGCTGCCGTGGACCACATCCGCGCGCGCCAGTACGCCGAGGCTGGCAAGCTCATGTTCGAGAGCCACGAGTCTCTGCGTGACGACTACGAGGTGAGCACTCCCGAGCTCGACTACCTGGTGGAGACGGCTCGCAGTTGCGACGGCGTGTTCGGTGCGCGTATGACGGGCGGTGGCTTCGGTGGCTGCATCGTGGCGCTCGTGCAGCAGCAACACGCGCAGAAACTCATGGACACGCTGGACGCCGGCTACCCGGTGGACAAGTTCGGCAGTGACCTTCCGAAACCCGCGAGCTTTTTGACGCGTATCGGTGACGGTGCGCACGTGGTGCAGGCCGCTGTATCCACACCCGCCTCCGCTTAGTCGGGTGGATGGATTGGCGATGAAGAGAGTGCAGTCGTATTGCGTAGGAGCACGTGAAGGTTGAGACAGAGATCATTGTAGCTATCGTTGTCGTAGAGACAGCCCTCGTTACAATTGTAGTAGGTTTGAGTTACAATGAACTTGGTTTGTAGTAGTATTGGCTTGACGCCGGAGTAGCTGAAACAGGTTCAAGGCGGACCTCAAGCATCGTTGACGGTGGTGTGAGGTTGCTAAAGATTGTGGTCACCGTGCTGCTCGTGGCGTCTGTAGTGCAGCCGAACACTAGATATATCGGAGGTGTAGTAGGC
This sequence comes from Phytophthora agathidicida, assembly GCA_025722995.1. Classification (NCBI taxonomy): domain Eukaryota; phylum Oomycota; class Peronosporomycetes; order Peronosporales; family Peronosporaceae; genus Phytophthora; species Phytophthora agathidicida. The sequence goes on from CP106971.1 coordinate 8,324,989, forward strand.
AGGTGAAAATTCAAGCCAAGTAAAGGTAACTCAATTTGCAAACTGTGTATCGCGTAGTGCGTGTTTTCGAATGTGTGCGAATTCTATCAATTCAAGTACTTCCGCGATAAAATATTCTGGAATTCACAAAGTTTTCGCTGCTCACTTGACAACCTATGGCAATAACGCATTGCTGTTGTGAAGTTTCGGTAAGTGGACTCTTTCGATGCGCAGGAGATCACACCATACAAACTTCCTTTTGTAGCACCGTCTGTTACGTAGCCAGGTAGATGACATCGCACCAGGAAGCAACTCAACACTTGGTACTCCTGCTTACACCTCCTTTGCTACGACTTCCTGCTGAGTCTGCTCCACTTCACAATAAACTAAGAACAAAACCCCTGTGGCCGAGCTGGCCCTCCTCGATTCCTAATGTTGCCTTCACTATGCCTCACAGCTTGACCACCATTTTCACCATGTGCGACTGGGACTTTGGCCGCACTACTTTGAGCGCGTATGACTTCCATCACAACATTGATTCCTCCTCTTCTATTATATGAGCTGCACGGCAGAAACGGCTTCCGAAGTACGAGGTCGAGCTGGGTCTATACCCATTTAACTGCCGAGATGGCGAGGTTGTAGGGGCTCTCTGCAAGCTTGGTGACGCCTTCAGTGAGAAGAATATGAAGACATTCCGAAGCGACTCGGCTCTTCGTTGTTTGTGCTGCTTTCGTGCAGCAAGAAGAAGAAGCAAAAGGAAGGAACTCGACTTGATTAACTAGTTAGCGAATTTCTCGTCTGGGTAGGTCTAGCTTAGACTACGAATCTATCTAATCTTGCGGAAATCAACTACACTGGTAGGATCCAATTGCACTCACGCTATTCAACTACACTCGCGGAATCCAAATGTTATGGTCCCGTTCTGGGAGAACGTCTCGCGGAGCTCGTGGCCATGAGACTCTCCGCACTCAAGCAGCGCGTTCTCACCGCACTGGGCGAAGTGCGGTCCCTCATTTTCATTGTGCTCGAAGATGATCGTGCCTGTCTGCGAGTCCGAGGGTGGCTGGGTCGTGTCCGCGAGCGAGTCATCGTCCGTGTGCTCCGTTGCCTCAGTGTGCCCGACGCCATAGCAACCATTCCAACTCTACAGGCCAGCATTGAATCACTCCGCGTATTCGTCAACGACGAAGAAGAGCAGTTTCTAGCCGTTCGAGCGCTGCAGCGTCTCGAGCGTCAAGACCGAGGGCAGCACGTTCAGGAAGAGTCAACTCGACAGCAAGTGCGAGGGCTGATGGGGCACAGGAGCCGACCTTCGATTGGGTTGTGTTCACCGAGATCATGTCGAACTTACTACTACATGCTGTACTGCACTCTTTCGATGCGATGCAGCCACTACTACAACGCCTACCACTCCAGCAGCAGCAGACGCTCGGCATGGCTTTCGACAACAGATACCTAGACGTTCTACAGCGGATGCAGCAGAGGCCCATTGACGAGGCGGCGCTTCAGCGTGCGCAGCCGAATCAATCGTGGTTCTCAATCGCAGAGTGGACAAACTCGCTACCGATCGACAATGACTTGGTCGACGTCCGCCAGCGTTTTGGGGGTGATAGCTGGGGAGTCGACCAACAAGCCCAACAGACTAAGATCGATGCTTTCCGCTCATGCCATCAACGTGCAGCACGAGAACACGAGCTCAGACTCGAGATCAATTGTGTGGCAACGGAACTGAAGCAGCAGAGGCTGACGCGCGCCCGAAAGAGCTCACTCCAACGAGAGCTGACCCGACTCTCGAACGAAAAGAGAATGCTGGAGTCCGAGGACGCCCTTTTGATGCGCCGTACCCGACGCTACCGGTTGAAGCCATCCCCAGAACAAGCTGCCCAACTTAAAAAGATCATGCACGCGTGTCGGTACACGTACAACAAGTGCGTCGAGTATCACCGCAAAGTGGGCACATCAAACAAGAGAGTCCTGGAGAAACTGTTCGTCACACGGCAAGATGAGGGCAATAATCTGGCGTATCCTGAAGGCATGGGGCCGTCACCGGAGTGGGTAGTCAGCACACCTGCAAGTATGCGGCAGGTCGTGGTTCATAGGTTCGTGTCGGCAGTGTCGGCGACCCACACGAATCTCTCTCACAGCAACATCACCCACTTCAACATGCAGTTCAAAGGGCGGAAACAGCACAACTACTCCACAATCGGCTCGAAAGCCCAGGATACCTATCTGAATGCACAGTTTCACCGACCGAAGACGCGCCATCCAGGTCCGGCGCCGTACCTGGATGACGGCAGAAAACCGAGGAAGCTGACGCAGTTCCTAACCATCACGTCCGTGCCCAACATCCCTATCATTGCGGAGGAAGGCACGACGGTCGAGGGCGAAGTTGTGATACTGTACAAGCACGGCTATTGGTACGCGCAGATTCCCTACGTGGTCGAGCCCAAGCTGGAGAAGGACAAGGGCCGCTGCACGGCATGTGACCCAGGCCTCAAGGCGTTCCTCACCTGCATGGACCTGCAAGGCAACTTTACCCACATCGGGCGGGCCAACTGGGCCAAACTGGACCGACTGAGGAAGCGTCTGAGTGCTGCGCAACGCCGCATGAGCGTCTTTGCCAACGTGAAGAAGGTGCGGAGGCACACAGGTGAGGACCGGAAACGATACGTAGCAGCACGTCGAGAGTTTTTCTGTGCGTCCGCCAAACTTGAGCACTACATCAAGGACCTGCACTTCCAAGCTGCGGCATATCTGTGCAAGAACTCGGACGTGATCCTGCTGCCGAAGTTCGATTCCAAGTCGATGCTGCTGGCGAGTGCCCCGTGGACGCACAAGTTCAACTCCCACATGCAGACGCTCGCCCACTTCCAGTTCCGCCAGCGACTACTGGCCAAGTGCGCTGTCCTCGGCAAGACGCTGGTGCTGTGCTCGGAGATGAATACGAGCCGCACTTGTGGTCGCTGCAACCGACTGCACCTCTCTCTCCGCAACCAAGATATGTTCGTGCGCCCGCACTGTGACTTCGTGGCAAACAGGGACGAAAACGCTGCCTTCAACATCATGCGGTTTGTATGCGCTGGGTCGTTGAGCGTCTTTCAGGTCAACGGCGAGCAGCAGCAGTAGGGTAGCTAGCTTACATCTCGGGTTACAGCGAGAACAGGCCCCGTCGACGAGAAGCAACAGGCTTGGCGGGGTGAAGACTGTAACACAAACAGGTAGTTGTAAACCTTGGTGGCTCGAAAGGACGCAAACGCCTGAAATGATTTACTTTTGCAAATCCTACACATGCTTTTATGAATTTCCGTTCGATCGCTGGTGGATGTACCCCACGAAAATGTTAGTGTTTCCTACGATACACTAATTCACTGCTTGCAAACACGTTAGTCTATTTGTCCAAGTCCACTCCGAGATAATTTGACAACAACCACATTTTCAACGCTCACTCGGCTGGGCTCGACCTGCACATTCTACACCTTTTCCAGTCCAAAGTGGTGACAGTCCAGGCCAAAATGGTGTGAAGTAGTGAAGTGATCTCAATATTCTTGAAATTTATTTCCAAAATTTCGAGTTTAGACCTAAATGGAATTAGTCCATAGCAAAGTGGTGGCCGACAGAGCACTTTGCGATTTCTTTCGCTGGCAGCATGCCAAGCGAACCCAAGCACACTCTCGCAGCGCGAACTCGCGTGCTTGACGCGTTCAAGGACGGCCACGACTGGCAGCTGGTGGCTCACCACAACGGGATCCCTCCCACAACCGCCCGCCGAATCGTCGACAAGGGATCCCCTGAGGTGGAGCCCCGTGGTGGAGCACGTTATGGGGCAACAAAGTGCACGACAGCGATGGAGGAGGACCTCGTGCGCTACATTGAGGAGAATTGTCTGTATACGCTAAAGCAGATGCAAAATATGATCATGCTGGACTATGGCGTGTGCGGCGAGGCGGTGACCAAACCCACGGGAAAGCCAAACAGAGTCGACCCCGGGAACACCAAAGACAGTTCCCAGTCGGCGTGTGGGTCCTCCTCTTGTATATCCCCTTGAAAAAGTGGTTCTTGAACTAAAGGCTACGCTTTGGGCCCAGACTTGCGTCGGCCACACCAAGCTGCCCTCGATTCTCGAAATCACCAAGACAAGAAATCTCCAACACTGAACACTACCAAAGCGGAACTTGGCTCTCGCTAAGTGGGTCCCAGTCCACAAGTGATCTATCCAAGCTCAAATGCCCCGAGCTTATCCAAATGCAACACGTCACGTTCACACACTCTCTCTGTCCTCTTCCTTTTAGACCCTGGACCCGGGTCTTAACAGCCTCTTCTTTCCTCGGCGAGTCCGGCCTCGACTCACCCCAGTCACTACACTTCCACTTGCGGCTCAGACTGAGAGCCGCGTACAGGATCCTCCACTCGCACCTCAGATCCAGGAGGTGCCAGAAGTTATGGCTCGGATTGAGCCGGTCCGAATCCAGAGCACTTGCACTTCACTCTGGGACCACCCGCGCACCACGCCTTGATTCAGGCGAAATAACCCACACAGAAACAATTCCGGAACACGGAAACCAGTCTCCACTCCAGACTCAAAGTCGTCCAGTAGCGAAAACTCTGCCAAACCTCAGAGAAGTCACCTCTTCCCGAAAATATGAAGCACTCCACAGCACCGACCGAAGACCAGCAACCGAGAAGTGGGAATATGAAATAACAGAGCCAGAACAGTAGCCAGAACAGCAGAACCGTAAATAACTTGGTTAATTGGAGTTGAATTTACTTGGATATTCTCCTCGTCCTTCCACACACTTGATCTCAGTATGGCCTGCACACAAATGCGATCTGACCAACTCACTTGCGTCCTTCGAGGCAAATTGAACTCTGTTTAATATAAATCACATGCAAACGGAGACCTACAAAGATAGAGCGCTGGCTCCGCCACAAATAGCTACACTTTGAAGTCAGAGAAGACATAGGGATGCTTGAACTAAATCCAAGCCAGGAGACTTCAACCTCACGGCATCCAAACATTGGCCGAAATTCTACACTCAACCTGGAGTCGATGCTGTCGGCACGAATTCGGGATTTCATTGGTCCGTCGACCAGACACCATCTTGGTCAGACAGGGAGGTCGCCACCTGATATGTACCACTCCACTTCAGTCAGTACTACCCTTCGGCGGGCTGGACACCTGATAACATGCTGACATTCGAGATGCATAACTGGGATCCAATACTCCACGCTGGAATCCGTGACACCACATCCGGGAACAGCACCAAACTTGGGATCCCAGACCAAAGTCCGGGATCCGAGTACGCGATCCAGGATCACACACACCGTCATGGAATCCACTGCATCAACCACTACTCCAAGTCATCATCTTCGGATCTGGGAACTCACACCGGGAACTCACACTGGGACTCTGAGAGTAGACTCTGGGATGTCGGAACACAACCACCACTTCCTTGGGCATCTCTCGCATCCCTCAACACTTCTGGGCACAACTGCACCATCGGGACTCTGGGCGTCAGGACTCGATACTCGGCTCCATGCTGCCACCACAAGACACTCGGCAACGCGTACGACAACCACGACATCTGCAGCAATCCGGGAGCCAGCTCCACTTCCGGACACAGTAGCTCCAAACAGCTGCTCTCGGCCCATATCTTCGCCCAATTCCTTTCGTGGCCGGCAACCTTTCGGTCAGATGGGTGGAGTCCAGAAATTTGGGGCCATCTCATCACAGGTACAACCAGCACCAGTCGAGACTGGCCTCTTGCCTGACGGGTCAAGAGGATAGGAATGGTGGGGAGGAAGCATCATCGGCGACCGGCAACCGCCGGTGGATCTGTAGGCTGCTTCCCGCAAGGTATCCGGGTATTACATGCAACAGGTAACGGGGACCCAGCCTACTGTCGACACCTACAAGCCCCCGCACCCTACACGGTCGTAGTCATAAAGTACACTCGACCCCCACCACCCTACTGGGCTGCCCCCATTTGCACTCCTCACCACAGGCGTACTTTCGCTTTACGCCGCTGGCCCCCAGTAATGACCTCCACGCGACACCCGTGTCCAGCGCCAAACGTACTCTTAGATTAGTCTTGACTCGTTACCCGTTCTGTAACAAATCGCAACTGCGGTCGAGCTGCCAGCCGCTAGCTATCTCCTACACTACGCTACCCCATGAGTACAGCGCCCTTCGATATACCTACCTGGACCTCTCCCTCTTCTTACGCTCGTGGCCTCCTGGCCTCTCGTCTTGCACGACGATATCGCCCTTCCCTCCAGCATACTTGCCGCCAGACACCTCGCAACATGTCACCCTCACTGCGGTCTTCTGTGGCCTTCGTCGCTCACCTTCAACTACCACTCTGACTGCATGGCTAGTGCCTCTAGCCTGCTGACTCTGCTCTGCCACCACTTGTCGTCGCCGTCCTGCTCCGCCACCGACACGGGGTGTTTAATATTGCCTCCTGCCAGCCGCTCTTGTCCACGCCTGCTAGTCACGAGACGGGACACCATCACTACAATATTATCGAGGTAAATTGTGTATCACTTATGTGTAGATATCAGCAAATCCGTAAATCCGTAAATGGCACGACTAACTTCGGGGTGTGCGCAGCATGTGGCTGTCGCTGTGCCCCCAATGTCCGCCTCGACGTCCCGTAAAAGTGTGTACATTGACCAGGTCCGTCCTCCTCTAAAACCGGCGCCCCGCTTCGCGCATTCCATTAGATTTTGATGCTGTCTCAATCATTTTTCCACCTCTGATTATTTTTTTCAGTTGAGACACAAGTTCCAGTCCAATGACGCAGTGTGGCAAACGACCATCGCCACCATTCAAAGCCTTGACCGTAGTCGAAAGGTGGCGATTCCTAATTCTTTACACCATTTTGATAAAAAAAAAACTAATGTTGTTGGGTACTGTAGCTGGCAGAAGAGCAGAAGCTCTGGGAGAGTTTCATGCTGCTACTGGCGGTGATCGGCATCTTGTGTGTCAGCGTGGAGGGAGAACTCCTGGGGGTTGAGCTGGCCCAACTAGTCCAGGAGGGGAGAGATTTTTCATCGTCGACAGAGACGGATTCGCTCGCCTACTCTACAGTGTTCATCGTGCTGAAAGGTGTGATCTCGGGGACGTCGGGGCTACTAGTGTATGCTTTAGTTATGCGCTATCGTACGTTCTTGTCAGGCTCAATTACCGAAAGTTAGGATGTCTGAAAACTGTTTTGTTGTTGTTGTTGTTGTTGGCAGGAATCGTGTGCAAGATCAAGATTTTGGCGAAACAATTGCCACCGGATGCTGCATTTTTCAGTGCGTACTCCGGGCTATGGAGGTAGGTTTTTTTAGACCCGGTAGTGGTTGTTGAACTAACCTTACTTGTTGTATAGTCAATTTGTACTGGAAGTGCTGTTGTGTGTATTTCACATGCCACTGCTTAGTGCTGATCGCAAAATTTGGCGCTGGGGGGAGTACAACGTCTTGTGCCTTGACCAATTGGGTGCGAAAATAACCAGAAATCATGGTTGTGCTGTCAACTAACACTCGTTCGATTTGTTGTTGAATACAGACGTAGTGGTATTTACACGCATTTATTTGCTTGGTCGGGTGTTGAGGAACCAAATGGGCTTGAATTCCGCATCGCACGAAGCGCGTCTTATAGGTAATGACGGGTATCAATCCTGCAATATCTTGTCTACTAACCTCGTTCTATTGCTACTGCAGGTTCAATTCATCGAGTGGATTTGTCGTCAATCTGGCTCACGATCAAGTACTGCTTCCAGAAATTCCCATTCGAGTCGGCCTTGACCTTGTTGGGCATCGACTGGATGGTGACATCATCCGCACTCAACTTCTTCGAGCGGTGCGTACTTTACCTTTCGTGAATCGTAGCTGGACACTTCACCAAGTGTGTTTTGGTGATGCATGTACCAATACAGCGCAAGTAACCCGACTGAGACGAACATCAGCGATGCCCTCTGGTTGACAATCGTCACAATTACAGGAGTTGGCTACGGCGACACTGTCCCGTGGACTCTTGGCGGTAAGATCGTCATCGCGATCGGTGGCATTATCGGCGGAATGATCATTGCGTGCTTGCTGCGCGTCGTACTCATCGATGCGCTGCAACTATCGCCACAAGAACAAACGGTGCTGGACGTTGCGCGCTTCTATCGCTACGTCCATCAGCGCAAAGAGAGCGCCGCCGTGTTGGTGCAACACGCGTGGAAATGGCACCGATTCAAGAACAACCACCACCAAGCACGCCGTCAGAAAACTCGTCTGTACGCAGCTGCTGAAGCTTTTCGTCTACTGCGATTCGCTCAACCACCAAACTTGGCAGGAGAGGCTCTCTCTACGTCGTTGTGGTCAACCTCATCTCTGTCAGGAGCCGACGGCATAGCCAAGAGAGTCGAATGTCTACAAGAAAGAATCAAGGATCGACATACACGAACCTGCAATGAGTTGAAGCGAACGGTAAATCTCTTCCAGTCCATCGCTGATAGTTCGTAAAGCGCCAACAAAATGACCACCATTTGCCTCAGTCGTCTACAGCTTTAGAACCACACGACCGTTACACAATTCGTACCACGTCACAGATCGCCAGTCTCAGCCACACAATCAATCATGCTGCATCGAGGAGCTCCGTTATTGCTACGCCGCTGTCTGTCGACGTCCACAGGCTCGCGTCGCGTTAAGGGACTGAACCTCACTCCTTACGTGTCTCCTCTATTGCTGCGACTGCATCCAGACACAGTACAACGTCAAGCGCCAGCTCTAGCTCAGGAAAATGAACAAGCCCTTAAAATGCTCAACGTCTTCCTGGAAATGGCCACGTCCGGCTGTAATAACGACGCGTTCAATGCGCGCAAGCACATCTTAGCGCTAAGTGACAGTCGCCAATCGATTGCAGAGGATCCGGTGCGCTTCCCATTGGTTTTCCACGTTCCAGTTGATGATTTAGAGGCTCAGGAGCACGAAAATGGCTTGGTAGAGGTAAAGTACATTGTGGAGGTACCCGGTCGCCTGGTGAAGCGCACACTGTCCAATCCAGGTCGGTCGGTTAGTGTTCGCGATGATCCAGCGGCTGCACTGCAAGCCCCTTTCGCCAGGGAGTGGCAACGCACTACAAAGCGAATTCTGCAGGACTTGTTCGAAGTGGCTCAAGTGCCGCTCGTCGTGGACAATGAGGGAGAAGAGAAGACGACGGCGTTGGCCGAGTGGCTTGCGGAGGAAGAGACGGTTGCTGATAAGGCAGATATGCACGGCATCCGGGCGGGGGAGAAGAACAGAGCCAAAAAACGAGAACACGAGCAATTTGACGAAATGTTTCATGAGATGCTTACGCACGAGAAAAACATCGTGCAGGAGACGACCACGGGACTGGAAGACGGACCGAGTACGTGAGGATAGGTAGCTGTTGGACTGTGGTTGTTGTGTGAGCTCACTTGTTTTTTTTTATGTTTGATGTTTTGCAGCGACTCAACATGCAGTGTTGACAAACCTACTGCACTCGAGACTGTTCCTGCCAAAGTTTAGCGACCCACATATGAAGAAGAGTGCGTTCCATTGGATCGCCAACCTCTTGCTCGTCAACTTTATGGAATTGCGACTGCACAGTCTCGTGTGGAACAAGATTACGCTTTTGATTACGGCCGACGCGGAGGTGCAAGAGCATCAAGTGTCATGGGACGAAGAAGTACCAGAACAAGGCATGGGCATTCTCATCCCAGTTGGAATGGATGTCGACACGCTGATTGATTTCGTTTATGAGCACGTTGAGGAGCTGGAGTTTGCACTGGAGGAGAAATCTGCTCAGAATGAAGCTGCGGTTGCCAAGGAACAAAAACGTCTACGACGAGAGAAGCAGAAACATCAAGGGAAGCAACGGAGGCGGGGCCACTTTTATCAAGATGAAGTGAATGCAATATTTCAGAAGAAATAATACAGCTGCACGATCTGCTAAGCTGGCGCGGTTTTCCCTACGACGCAGTTGCAGTCGGGTGTGATGAGAGCGTCTTCGAAGACAATGGAAACGTCGTCCAGGTTTCCGAGTAGCTGCAGCATCGGCGACAACATGTCGGTTTGAGTGTGCAGCCCGGTCACACGCTTGTTGATCTCGTCCCAGTCGAACCGCACTGACCCACACATGATGATACGCTGGCCTAGTAGCTTGGCGACGATGCACCCACTTCTGTTGTCATCTCTCAAGTTAGGGAACGCGACTTGCAGAGATTGCTCCGTGATTGTGATGGCGGTGGCGGTCGTGGCCACTAGAGAGTCTGTCGACACCTGAGTCAAAGTCTTGAGCTGGACGCGGATGTCTGGAAAGAGCTGAGTCAAGAAGCTCCAATTCGCTATCAGTGTGCCGACACCAGAAGCAATTTCAGTATCCACATCCGGTGCCACTACTGCTCGCAGGAAATTCAACGCAGTTGTGCGCGGTCTCTCAAGACAAGGTAATCCATGCTGAAAGAGACGAAAGTACTCGCTCCCAAAGCACCACAGAGTCGCTTTCCGACGTAAAAGACCACCACGCTTGAGACAGAGCTGCTTCACTTCTTCTCGTAATTGCGGAACGGATCTTTCAAGCGCTGCCACCTCCTTCCTTTTCTTGTTCTGGTACCGCATTTGAATTTTCCTGCGATTTTCTCGTTTGGCCTTCACGAGCGCACGCAACTCATCCTCAGTGATTTTGCCAGCTAACCCACCAAATCCATTCATAGACAAACACTGGGCCCAATGACGTTTGTTGCTGCCCATGTCTTGTATTTTGTTGCTGTCGAAGTTTATTCCCCGTCGTCCAACAAACCGATCCAGATCTGTGGTTCCGACCTTGGCAACGACTGAGCGGCATCGTGGCCATCTGCGTTGAACCACGCTTCCAATGATGTTGTCACTTAAGCTTTGACTGTTGGGAGGGTAGAGAATCTCGTTTCGCATGGTGCTTCGATTGTCTTTGTGGCAGCTTGGCCAAACTTTTGGAAGTGACGAAACGAAAGCTGTGTCTCCCAGCACCAAATTGGGCATCGAGCTCACGTGTCTACCTACCTGATGTGCGTGATCTTTGATAGCGTGCCAGGTGATGCACACCCGGCGCTCGCACCATATGCGTGTTTCATATCATAGTGATTTGCATCGGACAGAGTTCGTGGATTTGTGGAGGATTTGAGTCTAGGTATTTCCCGCTCTGGCATAGTTATGGGACACTAGGAGATGGGCATCAACACTAGACTTCGATGCGAAGCATGAACAACAACAAACACTTTCGTGAAGTAAAAGAAAAACGTAGTGTGTTGGTGGCGCCAGATTCGCGCAATAGCTGCTCTGCAACGAGAAATCGATCGAGAAGAAAGTGGTCTGAAAAGCTGCCACGATTGTGGGACAGTCTCAGAGGGTGAGGTTGTACAGGACCTTTGTATCGAAATCAGCAGATGTGATTATCTTCAACCCCAGATCCGAGCGCTCGAAGACGCTAGTAGCCCCTCCGCGCTTCTCTGGTTGCTGAATAGGCTGCTGTTCGTTTGGAAATTGTTGCGCTGTGATGCCCTTGACATTGGTTTGGACAGCATCGATGCGATTTGCTTCCTTGGGCTCAGCTGAAGCAGCAGCACGTTGCAGTTTTTGGGCGATCCTCTTGGCTTCTTTAGCCTCGGCTTTTGCAATGCGTTTAATTTCCTTCTCTGCAGCATCAGCAATTCGTTTAACCTCAGCTTTTGCAATTCGTTTGGCCTCTTTAGCCTCAGATTTTGCAATTCGGCTGGCTTCCTTGGCTTCTGCTTTTGCTACTGGAACCGCAGCTCGTTTCGCAGCAGCGGCGACCTTGTTTCGTGCTTTCATCTCATCAGCCACAAGCTTGGCTACTTTTTTGTCTTGTTTTTCCTTGGCCTTGGCTACTTTGGCTTGTGTTTTTGCCTCCTTCTCCCGTGCCTTTGCGGTCTTTTCAGCTTCCTTTCGTTCGTGGTACTCGTAGCTCTCATCGCTAGTCATCAGGCACTCCCCGCTCACAATCTGCGCGTCAATGTCGCGCTTTTGCTTCTTTGCATTATCCGCTCTTCCATTAACCAGTGATTTATGGAGTCTACTCGCACTCGATCGAGGTCATCCCCCGAACATGATAAAGGGAGGGAGCACGTTGCCGTCCGCACTGCCGCAAACTAAAGCGCTCACATTAACTCGACTGTCAGAGTTCTGTACATTGGCTCGTTTCCCATTTGTTGCCAAGACTTTTGGCTTCCGACCGGATCCCCGGCCACACATACCAGTCTCGTCTAGATTCCAGATCCGCGAAGGAGGGAGGTCGCGACAAGAATCGATAACCTGCTCGAGAGTATTGAAGTAGAAATCCACATTCTCCTCGGTAGATGCTTTAGCTCTACACACATCCAGGTTTTGAGCACTGCGTCTGCCGAAATGAGCGTGATGCCGACAGATAAAGCCGTTGACCCAGCTAGTTGAGGGAAACGTGGCAGGCATGGTGCGCGTGTATGGGCTTTGCTCTACGACGTGTCGAATAAACATCCCCAGCTCGACTCGCGTGAAACAGAGTCCTCTGTTCGTGCGTGCATCAACAGCGTCGATAACGCCTTGAACCTCTCCTTCGGTCAGGGTAGGAAGCGGACCAGGTTTAGTGTTCACCGGGACTTGTTCGGTGACACGGCGATGCAGGCTACTTTTGTGTACGCCAAATGCCTGAGCAGCCTGTCGCAAAGACATCTCCTTCTTTTGGACGGCTTCCATGGCTTTCTCCATTTGGTTCAGAGGACACACTTGAGGAAAGACGACCTTCACCATGATGACAATAATGAACACTAAAGCCGCGTTCTCTACGTGCCATTCTTGGCCACGAGGCGTTGCTAGAAGATCAGGTCCATCATACACCAAAATACACTGATTACTATCATAGCTGTTGCTGTCCCACAATTGTGGTGTCCCGCAATTGTGTCAGAACGGATACCCGGAGACGGAGCACACCAATGCTAGTTAAATACGGCTGCCTTTGACCGAAGACGATTGCCGATGCAGAGCTTGGTTGGCCGTAGCGTGACCTCCGCTGGATGGAAACCCACTTGAGGAGGACGTCGAAGCTGTCGTAGCCGTTGATGAGGACATACGCAGCGTCGGGGCGATGATACTCTTTAGTGTGAAGGCCACCTGCATCGAGCTTGGCCGCGCATCCGGATCCAGTTGAGTGCAATCCATGACCAACTTGTGAAGATTGGGTGGGCAGTCCTTGCGCAGCGATACACGAATCTTCCCTAGCCGTACTAGTTGAGCTATCTGCATGCCTGGCAATCGCTCGCCCTTGTCGGATGTCACATCTGAAAACGGAGGCTCGCAAGTGTCCATTTCCGATAGGACAACACCCAGCGAGTAAATGTCTGCCTTTTCCGAGTACTTCTTGCCTTCAATGATTTCCGGAGCTGTCCACAGCAATGTGCCCACACCCGACGTCATGGTTTCATTGACGTGAGTCTTGCGACTAACTCCGAAGTCGCTCAACTTGGCCTGGAACTTTCTGTTAAGCAGCACGTTCTTTGATTTGAGGTCGCGATGAACCACCACAGGTCGAAGACAGTGCAAATACACCAAGCCTTCAGCAATATCCATGGCGATGGAGATCTTCTCGCGCTGCCATGAGAATTTCTCTCGATTCTTCTTTAGCACTTCGTCCAAGTCGCCTGCGTCCATGTACTCCACCACGGCGCACAGATTCTGCAATCGATTCCAACTCACGCCTACAAAGGATACGATGTTGCGGTGCTGCAGCGTGCACATTAATTGGATCTCTCCGGCAAACTGTTCCAAACTGGTAGTGAATTGGCATTTCTCCGGGAGTAGACGTTTGATAGCCACATGCCGCGTCTCCAATTGTCCAAGCCACACTTCACCGTACGCTCCCTTGGACAACATCCGCAGGAACGTCAGCTCGTCGAAAGCAATTCGCTTCGTGAATACTTCCGGGTCCTGCATGAAGTCCGTCAAAATTTCCGACTCATTACAATACTCGCTCACAGTTTTGCCTCCACCAGCAGCGCCAACCCATGTCCCAGCCATAGATGATCGCCGTCCATACGCCGTTGATTCACGGTTGCTAACATTGCCAAAGGTGTACCAAGACGACCTTCGCCCCCGGTTCGTCTGCACGTTAACATTGGTGGTAGCGTTCGACGAATTATCGCTGCTGCTGTCGTTGCTTTTCCTCCGTCGCCCAATCATCCGAGGAATAAAGCCCAGTCCCGTTCGTGTTGCACTTGCAGTTTGACTCGGACTCTGCTCCGTCGTCCCTATTGCTGCAGTCTCCGAAGGTTGTTCGGCATTCTGCATCCTTTTCTTGCGGCAACAGCAGCAGACAGCCAACATCACAACTACCAGCAGCACAGCTCCACCAATCCCCGCGCCAAGGATCACCGCCATATCCCCACCACCACCAGATCCTTCGTTATCGTCTGACTGTTTATCCACCTGCACAGTGCTCACCGAGGCCAGAAAACTCTCCACCGTAGCAGCATCCACCGTCGGTTTGCAGAACTCCGAACTCTTCACGTCCTCCAGTCTCGAACACGGAATAATAGCATCCAATGTGTTACCACACGAGACACCTACGTCACCGTTCCGCATGTGGATAGAATAAAGTTGCAATGCCGTCGCGTCGCTCAACGTAATACTGTGTTGGTACGCCTGAGGGTACGGAATAGTGCTGGACGACGACGCCGAGGACCAGAACGACACCCCGTCAGCCGTTGGCAACGTAGTAGAAGCTCCATCTACTGCGCATTGAATTGCACTTGTAATATTAGCAATGCAATTGGCATTGGTGGTCTGGTAGTACGAGCCGCAGCTCGCCGCTTCACATCCGGAACCTGTAAAGTCTTGGTACGAGACGTCCACGTCCGCCATAGCGACACCCGTTGCTACACCATCTGAGCACCTTGTGTACACGTGAAGTAGAGCGTCTCCAGCCTTGTCCCCATTGCTGGATCCGCCGGAGAAGACGTAACCGTGCACCCAAAGCAGTCCAATCTTCGCAGCGTCGTCCAGGTCGTTCCAGGCCACTTCAGAAGTCGTGGAGAGCGTGGCTGCAACATCCGAAGGAAGGTCTTTCTCTGTAGGTGCTGTGATTGCTGCGGTGTGGCTCTGGAGGCTTTTGCAACGCGTTAGAACGTCGCTCCCGTTCGAAGAGGCGAGTACGAGCATGTTTCCACCCATTGCGAGGGCTGTAGACGTCGCCAGAAGCTGCAACTTGCGCCGTCTACGACGTAAGGTGATGCTGCACATAATGAGAGTGGCGGGATAGCGAAGGGAACACTGGGGGACACGCACGCGGACGACTCCACTTGCAGACTGACTACCGTCGAGTGACCACGCTGTATCAGGTGGTGGTGGCGAGATGTGTGCAGATGGTGGCGACAAATGTATCCATATGAGATGACATAGAAATGTTAGGTCAAAAAGATCCGACACTAGCTGCTACCACCGAACAATCGTATTCTAAAAATGGGTTCAGAATTTCTCTGAAAAAATGATATTTCGCTGCTGGACGGTGTTGGGTCTTCCCTTAAAAAAAATCTTGGACAGTTCTCGTCGAGTTTTGGTGGTGAATCCTACTTCGAAATAAATATTTATCTACATGCACTTCAACTGAATACGTAGCATCTGTCGCCTTCCTAATAGTTGACACATGTACATGCAGCAATCTCCTCGATAAATTAAAATGTTCACGACATGAACCGCGACCTTGATTTGCAGCGTTAGTATACGTCACCTTACGTGGTTGCTAACGTTCTGATCTTGGCGCAATCGGTCTTGTATTAACTGATAAGAGCGTCAAAGTATAGTCAGTGGTCACCATTTCACAATTTGCCGTCGCTCCGATTCACCTGCTACTGAGGACGTCACACACCATGCTCAATTCTGTTTTCTATACGCCGAAGAATATGAACCTTAGTGACAACATTATTGGCAATGTGGTCCAGCGCATTGAGCCACTCCGCCACTTTTTCACTGCCGAAGCTACCAAGAAATCGATGGATACTACAGCGGTTCAATTTATCTCGATGGAGCAACACGAATCCAACCTTAAGGCCGCGCAACGTGAACGTCGCCGAAAGATTCAAAATCGCTACAGGAAACGCCAGCAGCAGAAGCTGATAGACCTTCATAACGACTGCCAGCAACTGCAAGTTGAGATCCAGTGTCTTCAACGCCAGCGAGGTGAAATATCGTCCGAGGTCTCAGCGAAGCGAAGCCTCTGGGTCGTTGCAGCGCAGTACTTCCACGTCTTGCAACAAGACCTGCTGGCACAAAATGGGAACCCCACGGGTGCGTTAACTTTCCTGTGTTCGACGATGGCACCGGATGTCAATGCCGAGAAGCTGGCGACGAATTGGCGAGTCTTCAGGTACTTGTTTCCAGACACTCAAATCCGCGTTCTGCGTCTAGAACAGATCTCGGAAGGTTTGCTCGTTGCCACGACCACCATGGAGATCACTCTCTCCTCGTACTCGTTATGGACCACCTTCCCACACTTGATCTGCGGTCACGACGATAGTCACTCACACATTTATGGTAAACTCCTGGGCCAGAGCTTCGAGTTGCGTGGATCAGTGCGTTTTGTCTGGGACTGCGAAACGAGTCGCGTGGTGAGTCTTCACACTGAAGCAGACATGATGTCGCCAATGCTGCAGCTATTGGGAAACGTTGAAGATATTGCGCATGTGTTTAGCACAGCCCTCATCACACCCGATTGCAACCTCGTTGCGGAGAGAATCCCTCCAAGCACTACGGACGCGGCTAAATATTGGTTTGGGCACTACATTGATAAATAATGCCATGTTGAGTTGAAGTGCTCTTTCGAATTACTTCATAAATAGGGTTTCGAGTTTAAATAGTCATCGAACCAACCAATCATACATTGTCAAACAACCACCTGTCCAATCGCCTCCTCTCTCTTCTTCTATTGGCTGAAACTCCGTCGCCGTCGCCGTCGAACCTAACACCTCTTCACTGATAATTCACTCAAGAAGAAGAAGAAGAAGTCCTCATCGCCATCGTCGCCGCTGTCTCCACGTGTCCAGAGGGCCATGATGTCGTCCGTAGATTTATCATCCACAAGTCGCCTATCTCACCCCCAATACCAGCAATTTTCAGGCTCAACGGGTCGCTATAACGCCCAAAACATGCGTGTATTCGGCACCCCACGCTCTTCCTCCTCTTCCAGTACGCGCCCACCGTATTCTTGTATTAATTATTACAATACCAATAAGCTAATACTTAATTTATAATAAATTGTTGCAGCCGGACGCACCAAGACGGAGCAGGTGGTGCTGGAATTCCTGTACAAGGCGGCGGAGCTCATCGTCCAGAGTCGCGTGAATCTGCAGACGGACCCCCAAGACGCGCGCCGCAGCAGCCGCAGAGCCAGATTCAATCTGGATATTGAGGAGGTTCCGGTGGTGAGAGAGGCCATGGCGGCCTGGAAGGAGGATGTGCGGCGGCCATTGGCTATCGACATTTCCTGGGATGCAGACGGACAGAAGAAGGTGCTTTTGGAACGCTGGAGCGTCACGTTTGCAGCTGATGGAGAGAGCAATAGTGGACAGCTTTTGGGCCCGACGCAGGACGTGATCCAGCAACTTAAAGAGGTCTGCAAGAGGATCAGTGTGTTGTTGAGAGCGCTGTTCTCGTTCATGCGGCAACTTCCGGCACACAGGTTGTTTGCGCAATCGTATCCGTCGATGTTGAGTTACTCAATGCATGCGGCGCCAGCTACGGATGCTGTACGAGCGTTTGAGGCGCAACGCGTGGCGACGAATGCGTACTCGTTTATCCCGATTTCGACGCCGTTTGGGATGCTCAAAGTGGCGGCGGTGTATCGGCGCGATTGTGATCGGTTTATGGAGAGACAGGAGCAGGCGGCGCCGTCGAGAATTTTTCAGGACAATTTCATTATTCAGGACTATGTGTCGGGATCGCCGGAGTTGGTTCCGGCGAGCGCACCAGTGCCACTGCGGGCTGGTGCTGCGATGGCAGACTCTCCGATGAAAATGATGGATCTGCGCACGGATTCGTTTGTGCCGGTGAGTGACACAGAGCAGTTTGGTGGAGGTGATGGTGGAGTTCTGCAGCGCCGTAGATCGTCGCCTCGGTCGATCCCAACGCCGGTGCAGTTTAGCAACACAGGTCCTGTGGGAGACAGCCACACTGATGACGAAGTGGCGGCGCGGCCTCAGCCAGGCATGTCGAAACCGATGGCTATCCCACGAGTTAGCAGCAAAGGAGGCATTGCTGCTGCTGCTGGTGCGGGTATTGGGTATGGCGATGAACAGAGCGGTGGAAAACTGATTCAGCACGCGCATTCATATGGAGGTGAGCACGACATTCGATTGCGGGGTGCGGCAGCCAACCCGAATGTGACGGCAGCACCTTATGGATACGGAAACGTTGCAATCGAACGGGAGCAACCGCACACCTCTTCGCCATCGCTCGCATTCCAGCAGCGGCAACAACAACTCTGGGAGGGTACGAGTCACCAGGATGATGAGAATGGGCTTCGTGTATCTCATACATCCTTCCATGACGACCCACCAACCAGCAACAGCAGTGCAGCATACCACCGATTGTCGACGCCGCCTCGCCACCCCAAGAGTATATCGTTGCTCCGGAATGGACGCGCATCCCCTGCAGTGACGAAGCCTTTCCTCATTACTGAGGGTCACCCTGTGCCGGCATCGCTGGACAACTTTACTCTTGATAATGGATCACCCTCGTCGCTGCAACAGCAAGTCCCAAGACCCAGAAAGATTTCTTTCAATGGCGCGTTTGTCTCCGATAGTGCTGAATCTAACACCAGCGCCGAGCCTAGTACTGGAGGAGGCCAGCAATTTCAAGATGCTACTACGGTAGGAAGAACTGCAACGAAGACGGAAGCGATAGCCATCCAGCCAAGGGCACAGCACTCGCCGGCAGATGGCTTACCTGTATTCTCCGCGAGCCCTCCGTTCCAAGCGAACCCTTGCGAGCTTTTGTCTACATCACCTGGTTACTCGTACAGCAGGAGTCGCCTTCGATCTGGATCTAGCAATGCGCCTACCTTCATAACGACAGATCAGTTCCAACTAGGACTCCACAGTACGAAGGGCTCATCGTCTGCAAGTCTGATCTCTGCAAAACAACGCAGGTTCTCGCCGGATTTTGGCGATAGCGGTGTGACCGCGTGGGGGGTCTCCCCCGACACACCGGATTCTTTTGGCCTCGCGCTAGTTGGTAGCAGTGGCAGTCAGTCCGGAGGTCGTCCCCGTTTTCTGTCTTTGTCAGGAAGTGCTGGTGCAAGTGGTGAACCGAGCAATGGCCAGGATGACGATTTAGATGATGGCTCGGACATGCTACTGCCTTTTGCAATTGGCGATGGGTCAGCTACAACTGCAACTGACTCAACGAGCGCGTCAAACCGCTCGTCCGGCGCATCATTGGACACTGCAAGCGTTGGCAACTTCCTCCACCAACTCAAAAACGCGCCGCGTCTACAAGCTGCTTCCGTACTCGCTGTGTCAGACCCTACAGAAGAAGCCAGCGAAGTACCACCGCCAACATCGATGTTTGACGACGAGCTAGCAGGCTTTCGCAGTCTGCGCGATGAGCTTGCTCAAGTGCTCTGATTCGCGACCTCTGCGAACGAAGCAAGTTGAACTCGAACCTCTTTTTTTACCGACTTCAAGTAACCCAATTGTATTATTGCTATGCCTACAGAATTCTCTTCATATATCGTCGCTGTTAATGCAGATACGCATACTACGGTGTTCAGGTGGTGCTGTTTTGAATTCCTGCCTACTGACAGTTGTTACGGTTCGCGTTGCGCAGGGTCAAAGTGGGCCATGAAAAGCAATTGTTTCTCCCTCGGCGCAGTTCTGGCACTCCTAGTAGCAGATTGTGTACTGATTGAGGTGTCCTCCTATGACTAAGTTGCAGTCGGGCGAGACTAGGGCGCCGTTGAACACATGCGAGACGTCCTCCAATCTACCAAGTACCTTCAGCAGTGGCGAGATCATGTCGCCTTGGGAGATTAGGCTCACTACTCGGTTGTTGACGTCGTCCCAGTCAAAACGCACCGAGCCGTGCATGACGAGCCGCTGGCCCAGCAGCTTTTCAGCAATTGGCGACAACTTCTTGTGCTTGCCGATAATAAGGTGAGGGAACATGTTGTGCAACGAGAGTCTCGAGATGGTAACGCGTAAGGTGGTGGTAGCGACGATCGAGTTTTCCACGATCTGGTCCAGTCGATCAAGCTGGATCTGGACGTCTTGGAAGAACTCCGTGAAGACGCGCCAATTCCTCGCCACCGCCTCCAAGCCGACCACTGTTCCAGCATCCAAGTCTGGGGCCATGGTTGCTCGTAGGAAGTCCAATTCAACGATGCTATTCTTCTCCTCCGGCATTGGCAGACCACGACAGAAGATGCGGCAGTATTCTGCGGCCACGGACCAGATTGTTTCTTTGGTGGAGACTCCGTACGCGAAGGCGTTGCGGCGGAGTTGGAGCTGCTCAATTTCGCCACGAAGTTGCTGGTTATCGGCCTCCAGGTCCTCTGTCATTTGCTTCTGCCTCTTCCTGTATCGCTCCTGGTTCCTGCGGCGCCGTTCACGGTGATACGCCTCATAGTCAGTCTCCCGAAGCTTCTGGAGCATTTCTCCGTCCGACTCGGAATCCTCTTCATTTTCTGGCAGCGTGTGTTGCACTGCTTTACTCGGAGGAGGCGGGCGCTTGTTCTTGCGTCGAACCAATTTGGTGGACGAACGTGAGTGCGGCGCCTTGCTTCCGCGTGTGGTCAAATTTGTTTCCAGGATACCATTTCGTCTTGGAATCGTCACCGAATGCCCAGCCCCGGCGATGCTGGAGCGATGGACTGGCTTGAGACGTTGTATGACACTGCCGATGACTTCGTCACTGAACGTTTGGCAGTTTGGCGGGTGGAGGCCGTAACTTTGCATGACGGGGGCGAGTTGATGTCGAGGGATGGAGTGACTGATTGCCTGCAAATTGAAAAGTGGTGAATGGCTAAGAGTGGAGAGATGGTGTTGTGGATGGATTACGTGCTCTTGCTGGCGTCTGAAGTTTGTCAGGTGTTACCAAAAGAGGCCCTTCACCATCCTTGAGGAATGACACGTCATAATCTGGCATGGTTTGACCCGGTTCGTTGGAGTGAAATCGTTGCTGTGCAGGTGTCCCATGCAATGGCCACTCAAACACTGGTGACTAAGCAGGAATGGAGAAATCGAGACAGGAGAGGCTGAAGATAGTACTTTGAAGTACACCACATCTGGGCAATATTTCTTCAAAACGTTCTGCTCAGGTTGTGCTCTGGAGTGGAGTGACAGACGATGAGTGGCTAAAGGTGGGCTCTTGCAGAACCTGTGTGGTACAAAGGTTTATGATAAGCTAACTCGCAGTGCGACTTGGCAATTTTCGGTTTTTCCAATCACTTTGGAAGACCTAGTCATAATCAACGCGATCGCCAACTGTCCGATCCAATTCATCAGTCTTCAGTTTCCTCTTTCAACAACGAGTCCTCTCTTCTCTCTCCAAGACTCCGTTCGTCTACTGACCACGTGACAATATCCCTCCTGCCTTCATGGATTCGTTCGCTATCGACCCCAGCATCGTCGAGCCCCTGCCAGAACTTGCGGTCGCGCGGAGATCGCCTGATCAAGTCGACATCGAGCAACGCGCCGCCGCGAACCATCGTCGCACCCTTCTTCGAGGAGCCAACAGCGCCCTAGTGTTCTCAACCGTGACGTATCCGCTGAGGCACATTTGTCCGAATCATGACATCCGGGACGCGCTCGAACAACGTGCTGTGGCTCTGCAGCAGATCCGCATAGAGGCAATGATGGTGATGAACTTCCACTGCTGCCGGCTGTTCGAGCACCATCGGCGCAGCTACCCGAACTACCCAGTAGTACCGGCAAGATCTCGCACGATGGAGACAGCCCTACAGCTGGACCAAGCTACATTCTACCGGTGCTGCACAGCCGTCTTTGGTGACGAACAGATACCCGCGCCAAGGGTTTCGATTAACGCTGCACTAGAGGAGTCCATCAACGTCTACAAAGCTACGCGATCGAGGGTCATGTCGTATATACCACCCACGCTATTCGATTCAAGCTCCGCTATCAAAGAACTGGCGAATGACATGCTCGTTGCGGCGCAGCAACACGTTCGAACGAACTTTGAGGCACGACTCATCAACTTCATTAGCCTGCAGCTTGCGTATCCGCGGGGAGCAGCTGAGGCCATGGTCGCTCGACTAAAGTCAAGACCTGAAGACCTCACGGACGTCGAGAAGCAATGGCTTGAGTGGCTAGAACTGCCTCCTACAGCTATGAACATCGCTAGCCACGAAGTGCTATTTCTCGGCAAGCTGTACGACATGCTGAAGGAGATGGAGCCAATGCACGACCAAGACGAGATCCCGAAAGGGTGCCGGCTCTTTACGTTGCTGCCGCAGCCCACCTCCTGTGTGCCATCGTTCTTCCCGGTCACTACAGAGGTGCTCTACCAAGTCGCAAGGCAAATTTTGGCAACTACGGATAAGGATGTCTTTGGGCTTTACAAGCCCACGAACTCTCGTGGCCATCGGACGTATGCCACGACTGCGGAGTTCCAAGAAGTGCGCGAGCGAATGTGGACCTCTGTTTTCAACCTCGGAGACTGCGTCAGCCATACTGCGGATCCCCGAATTGGCGTTCCAAGGCGCAACTTTGAGTATCAGATCTCCACCAATGGGTATAGTGCTGCTGTGCCGACGTCAATTCCTGCTCCTCTTGAACGACCTGCTCTTTCTCCGAAGTATACGCCAACTACATTGATCGGGATTGACCCAGGTCTACGGATGATGCTGACAGCATACAGCCGTCCTATGCTGGGCTTTGTCTGCAACCCACCGGAAGAGCCGTGCTCCATGCCCGGTTGGTGCAGTACCTGTCCAGGCCACGTTGGCGGTAGACGTCATGGCAAGAAGCGCAGCAGGAACCGCCGTCGCCGCCACCGACGCCAGAGACGCAGCAGAGAACACTGCGATGTGGAGGGGTGGTGCGAGATCTGTCACAGGCACCACCCAAAGCACCGTTCGCGGAAACACGGTGTCAGGCGCCGGACTCACTTCCTGCACGACAATGCTCACGTCCTACAAGTCACGTCCCGAGAGTACCGACACATGAGTCGTGTCGAGCACCATGCATTCTGGTTCGAAAACCTGAAGAAGAGGTATCCGCTCTACGGTGCGTTTGTGAAGGACATGCCTTCGTTCAAGACTTCGTCGTCGGCGTCCCTGCTATCTCGTTACGAGCACATCTGGAAGAACGTCAACGTCATGTTGGAATTCTGCGCTCTGAAAGGGTTTCGCAAGTGGCGATTCACGGTGTCGCGATTCAAACGCAAGGCCGTGGCGGAACTCGCCAAGCGTGTCGTCCCGACCGTGGACCGTGACGTGTGTGTGGCTCTCGGAAAATGGAGCAGCCAGACTCACCTCGCGGGCCATATGCACGTCCCGCTCAAGCGGTTCGCACTTGAACTCTCTCGCCGCGCAACCCTCGTCATGGTCGACGAGTTTCGTACCAGCTATCTTTGCTCTGAGTGCTCACGTCCGATGGTGGACTTGCCGTTCAAGATCTACGGGACGACGAAAACCAAAAGGTCGAGGAATGTGCGTGTCTGCAGAAACGTAGCATGCAGAGCGAACTACTGGGAGCGTGATATCAACGCGGCGAAGAACTTGTGGCAGCTAGGACTCCTCCAAGTCACTAACCGGCCTCGAACTCCGCAGTTTTGCAGAGGATACCGAATCGACTAAGGCGCCTGAATTCAACCAATGTGGGAACGGGACCCTGAGAAGGACCTCAAACGAAAGCCCACTCGGTAAACGGGCTGCTGGGGAGTGCAAGGCTTAGTGCCTTCATTCATAGGTAGCCCAGTCCGAACGTAAAGATCTCTCGAGATCATTCTGAGTGAATATACCATTGGACTCCAAGTACACAGTTGAAGTGTGCTGGTACACACAATAGGCTACGATTCGGTATGACTACCAGACCCTGTGGCGTCAATTCGGTCCTCTGGCACGGTGTCGTTCGATGACTAAGACTGCGATGAATATGAGTTGTAGATCAGACCGAGGAGTTCCCGCGACTTACGCGCACGGTTACCGTGCAATCTCGTCAGGTGAAACTTCGCTTCAATCTCAACGACAGATCAAACAGTGGCGTGATATGACAGATAATACATTTCTTACATTGTTATCACATCATGCATCCAGGTCCAGCTTCATCTCCTCCAGTCGCAGGGATGGGGTCACGAAGCGCAGCTCCTGCAGTTTCTGGCGATGAATGTGTAGTTGTTGACGAGTTTGCTGCTCATGACTCTCCGATCTGTGGCTGGCAGCGAAGTCAGCGATTCGGCTAGTCACTTCGTCGGGGAGGTATGGCAAGACTGGACTACTTTGCAGCATATCGACGCTGGCTTGGATAAAACGCTGTGACTGCTGCCACTGCTCCGGTCGAACGGTGCGCGTGGAGACAATGGGTTTTCGTGTGGGGTCTACGAGGTAGAACGTCGCTATCGTGAGTTCTCCGCCGTCTGGGTTCGCTGTATCCAACAGCTCAAAAGGCTCCATGCGGTGGACGAGGAATCTGGGAACTGCGATTGACCGACCTTCGTGTAATGCCAACAACCCCCACGGTTGTAGGAATTGTCGTCCATATCGACCGTCGTGAAATGACGAGGTCCGCTCTCCAAACGCCAGGAATGTGTCTTCCTGAGATGAGTCTTCTGGTGTAGTCGATGAGTGAGAGAAAGCGCGAAAAGCTATCATCGGAGTCGCAATGTTCCTTGATCGCAATATGTGATACCCCACAGCCACAATGTGCTCGTGGTCGTCGCTGTCGAGCTGCCAGCCTCGGTTCGAGTTCGCGTGATCCTGTTCTCCGGTAAACACAGGATGGTCTGTATCAAGGTGAATAGTCGACAGCTTGACAACCACTTGAAGCTGTCGGTTCTTAAGCTCAAATTGCGTGTTGGGCTTGGTACAGACTGTTCGGTTCCCAGTGGGGAGGCTAGTCGAGCCCAGTCCGACCTGATGTGGCTGCGGCGGTACTTGCGTCGCAATGCTACCAAGCACACGCTCGAAGAGCGGCAGCAGTTGTCCAAACAGTTGTGGGATTACTGCATAAAGCCCAGGGAAGTGATGGGGGTGAACCGATCCGTGGAGTGGAGACAACACCAGTACAGCTCCATCAACCCCTACCTGGAACTCAGTGGGGAGCCACTGATACTTCGTCTGGCTGTTCTTGTTGTCGCAATAGACCCGACACCGCAAAGAGGGATCGATAAGGTCCTTCAAGATGGCCACATTTGGTCCGTCGTGATTCTTTTCGTACAAGGAGCGAAGTTCATCCAGCTCGTTCTTGAACGATAACATTCCACCACTTTTGTTCGACGTACTAACACCTCCATCACAAATGAAAGTCTCTGGAATGTGGGTTGCCGTGGGGACTCCCGCTTCCGTTGACTGCTGCTCCAACGCACACAAGAAATTCGTGATGAATTCACGCACTACTTCCAGCTCTTGACGCACAGACCGTCGCAGTGTGGCAAACACTTTGTGTTGGGTTCCACAACCCGCCATGAGCTGCTGGAACGATGTGATGTCTTCACCAAGTATCCACGCTACCAGCATCGGCAGTGCTTTCTGTCTAGCACAACACAACATCCTCGCCGACACCTCAGGTCTCATAGCAGCGTCACAAAACTCCTCGTAGTCGTAGTCAATTAGTGCGAAGACCGTGTAGTGGATCAAGGCATTGTACTCGTCCAACCCTTCTCGGACGTCGGAAGTATCACTGCAAAAGCGTTTGCAGGTATCTTCAAGCGACAGAGAGAACTGTAACAACCTCGACAGATGTCGTTCCAGCAACGCTCGCTCCATCGAACGCAACCAGGTCGTCCGGGTAGCTTCGCAATGCACGAATCGAGCGAGCCCACTCCCACCCGATGCGTTCACCACGGAACCGATGGCACTGAGTACATCCAGCTCAGTCACTCGACGAGCGACGTAGCTGGATCGATCGTTGATAGTACTGACGCTCTGGTGACACTGGAGCTCTCGACGACGGAAAAATTCGGCCTTGCTCATGATCGAAAATCGGTTGAGCTTCACGACGCCAATGCGGATATGAGAATGGAGTTCGACCAACTGCAGCAGCTCGAAGGTGAGCTCTGAACTCTGAAGTGCAGTGGAGCGCACGTGCAATCTGCGACTTGTGACGTCTTTTCACAGCCACGTTGAAGCGCAAGAATTTTCCATGGCCTGACGCGTCTAGCGTGTATCGATGCTCTGAGATCGACCACTTCAACGTGCAGGACGACAGTTTTCACCATCGTAGAGGAGTTCGCAAAGGTTTCACGAGCAACACGCAATGTCCCCATCGTACGTGTATCTTTCACCTCCGTCAGAAGTCTATGTGTATTTGATGTACATGCACTCTAGTATCTCCTCCTTAGAACATGAAAATCTGGTTCTCCTTGAAACCGATCTCCCTCAGCATCCCACTAACAGCTTCGTCAAACTCAGGCGGGCCGCAATGGAAAGCTGCAACATCCGACGAAACCTGAGGCAACAACTCCTTCAGCATCGTCTTATCCAGCCTTTTCCCCGTCTGGAACGAGCCCAACTCCTTCGAATCCTCTTCACTTGCCTCACGAAGCACGTGATGCACCTTAACCCGATCGATGAACATATTAGCGAGTGGCTCTAATTGAGCAAGTGCAATAACGTGCTTCAGCGAGTGATTACAGTCGACGAGCGTGATCTTGGCCGAGTCCTTCCCATTCTCCATCACCGCTCGGATCAACTGCAGCATGGGCGCAATCCCCGTCCCCGCCGCAATCAGCACAAGATGACGAACCCCTTCCATCTTGACTTTGTCCCCTACCGTCACCACTCCAGCGTCCGGATACCCCAAAGCTCCGTGCGGTCCCAACATCTCAATACTCTGCCCAATCTCCAGCATGTCCAGATAACTGCTCATGACCCCATCCGGATAAACCTTCACCATCAAATCGAACGACACCGGTTGAGAAAACTTGGACGTGGGCGTAAAAGCTCTCTCGATCATCTGGCCGTTGATTTTAGCCCGAACTTTGAGATGCTGCCCTGGAATCTCCAGCCCCAACAATTTATTCCCCGGCAGCTCGAAGGTGAATTTCACCGTCTGATGACTCACTTGCTGTTTGTATGCAAGGGTGAAACCCCTCCATTGGGTTTTATCCAGTGCGAACTTGGACTCCGACTCCGACTTGGACACAACTGAGTCTGGGTCTAATTGACCGACGTAGCACTTCTCCAGCATCGAGTGGCCGTTCACCCACGGGTGCTTCTCATTGAACAGATCGGTGCAGTCCCCACCGGCCGACAGCATCAGATCGGAGACGCCGCCAGGGTGGAACTTGAGGTACGGCGTCATGTTGTACACTTTGCCGTCGAGAACGCTCCAGCAGTCGTCTTCCGTATTGTGGCGACTCACTTCCTCCATCGAGATGGCGCGACGAGGGGGGCCCCCTTGCAGCCCGGAGAGATCTTGACCTGATTGACACAACCGCATCCAGTGCAGTTGGCTGTAGCCCGGGGTGAGCGCCACCTTGTTGCGGCGCTGAACCATCGTCGGACACCCGCCCATTATCGCTCAAGAAGAAGGAGAAGTGTTGTGAAGAGCTACGAATGGAGCTGATTGGTTGGAAAGGGGATATTTTTAGATATGGATGCTTGCGATTGGATGAAAAGAGCTATTTATAGCTTTTCAAGTTGAGGACGCTGTCTTTCTTGTTTAGGGTGTACTACAAGTGGGGTTTTCAATGGTGACGATCGCATTGAAATCTGGGGAGGCCTCACACTGCCCATGAAATCCTCGCTCAAATTGTCCATGTCGGGGGGACAGAGTGAAAATCAGGTGCTCGGGATGGAACTTGCAGAATGGCACTGGAAGCCAATATTCTTTGGTTCAGAATCGTGGTAGTGCATGAGATGACGCACGTTTGCATTGCCGCTCTTGGTACCGAGAACGGTATGCGAAGAAATTCGGAGGCAGTCGTTGCGGTTTGTTGGCAATTAGATCTGCTCTGACCATTGTCCAGCTGCGACCATAATGTTTGGTGGGGTTCTCTCCGCAACGAGGTTGCAATCGGGTGTGATGAGGGCTGTGCTAAACACATGCGCAATATCTTCAACGTTTCCCAATAGCTGCAGCATTGGCGACATCATGTCTGCTTCAGTGTGAAGACTCACCACGCGACTCGTTTCGCAGTCCCAGACAAAACGCACTGATCCACGCAACTCGAAGCTCTGGCCCAGGAGTTTACCATAAATGTGTGAGTGACTATCGTCGTGACCGCAGATCAAGTGTGGGAAGGTGGTCCATAACGAGTACGAGGAGAGAGTGATCTCCATGGTGGTCGTGGCAACGAGCAAACCTTCCGAGATCTGTTCTAGACGCAGAACGCGGATTTGAGTGTCTGGAAACAAGTACCTGAAGACTCGCCAATTCGTCGCCAGCTTCTCGGCATTGACATCCGGTGCCATCGTCGAACACAGGAAAGTTAACGCACCCGTGGGGTTCCCATTTTGTGCCAGCAGGTCTTGTTGCAAGACGTGGAAGTACTGCGCTGCAACGACCCAGAGGCTTCGCTTCGCTGAGACCTCGGACGATATTTCACCTCGCTGGCGTTGAAGACACTGGATCTCAACTTGCAGTTGCTGGCAGTCGTTATGAAGGTCTATCAGCTTCTGCTGCTGGCGTTTCCTGTAGCGATTTTGAATCTTTCGGCGACGTTCACGTTGCGCGGCCTTAAGGTTGTGTTCAAGTTGCCCAGTCGACATGGAGTAGCTCTCGGTAACTGAAAAAGACTGGCGGGGTGCAAACGCGCGGCACGACGTTGCCAATGATACTATCGGTAGGTTCATGGTCTTCGTCGGGTAGAAAACATAATTCTGCATTATGCGCGGACTTTCTTAGTGGCAGGTCGATCGGAGTGGCGGGAGAAAGTGGAGTGAGAGCGCATGCACAGTGGAGTTTACTGGTCGATTGCAAGTTGCGAGCGCTCCGCAATCGCGTAAAATGGCGAGAACGGACGTTGCAAATCTGCCAGGCGATTCTTACCGTGAACATTTTGGGTTAGCTGCGCTACCGGCACAGTACAAACGTTTTCCTCACACACTAGACGCCATTCTAGCGTTGCAAAAACTGGTTAACAGCACAACTGATGTTGAGCGAGGTAGTCTCCGACGACCAAGTTGGCGTCAGGTTGAATGAGGGCGTCGCTGAATATCATCGAGACATCGTCCAAGTGACTGAGGAGTTGCAGCAGCGGTGATACCATGTCGGCCTGACTAATGAGCCCTACCACTCGGTTGTTCGTGTCGTCCCAATCGAAGCGAACAGAGCCACGCATGACAAGTTGTTGGCCCAGGAGTCTGTGGGCGAGGTGAGACCCCACATCACGACCAACTCGGCCCCAAGTCAAGTGTGGGAACAGATTGCGCAGTGTGATGCTGGTAATGGTGACGCTCGTAGTGGTCGTGGCGATAAGGGAACGTTCGGCCACTTGGTCCAGACGCTCCAATTGGATGGTGACGTCTGCGAAGTTCTGCGTGAAAACTTTCCAGTTCCTCGCCAGCGCTTCGAAGCCGCATACCGTGCCGGCGTCCATGTCTGGCGTCATGGTGGCTCTCAGGAAGCCCAACCCGAGGATGGGGATCCCGTCCGGAGCGATCAGGCCACGTCGGAAAACACGAAAGTATTCCGCTACGACCGAAAAGACCGTCTCTGTTGTGGTGGTCGTGCCGAAGAAAAGGTTGTTGCGTCGCAGCTCCAGTTGCTCCACCTCTTCTTGCAAGGTTTGATGGGCGCGCTCGAGGCTTTCCGTCAACTTGCGCTGCTTCATCCGGTAGCGAGCCTGTTTTTCACGGCAACGCTTCCGTCTGATGGCCAGCGCGATGGCATCGTAGCTCTCGTCTTGCTTGATGGTGATCGACTCGGACATTCTCTAACTTATATGAGATTCATTCATAACTGGGTGACTTGGAGACCAGTGTTTACATGGAAAGATTTCAACCGAAAAGCGTGAGGCACATACATCTCCATCAAATTGCCTATGATAGTGCTATTGTCAAAGCTATAGTTTGCTTAGCATCGAATCGAATGGTGATGCAGTATGTAGAGTTTCGCGACGTGCAGGTATTGCGGTTGGTAGAGGAAGTCGCAGAGCAGGGCAAAATGTAGACAAACCTACCACTATCAACACGATGGCCTGCGTTAACTCGAGACTAGTTAGTTTTACGGAATTGCTTATATGCTTAGGGAATTTCGGTAACATTTTTGTGGAACGTACTTTTGCTGGATGGATGGACTTCATGGCTACAATTTCGAGGTCGAGCAAGAGTTTGCTGACATCTGCGCAGCAATCCCATTCACTGCGAGCAGGTAACAGCTTGTGGTTCTCTTTTAAGTTCTTCATTGACAAGCTGTTTGGTACTTGTGCTGCGCCGATCAATGATGTTTTGGGTCAGGTGTGGTAGCGAAAATCCCTTCGTCTACATGGACGACTCAACGCGCTCAATGCGCGTTGCAGCTTGGAAGGTATCGGTAACTGCGAGAGTGTCAATAGTACATGCGGGTCATAGCATTGGCAAACCACTAACAACGTACATGTAGACAACACTCCAGGCACAATAGACTGCATTGACGCAGCTGACTATTGATATGGTTGCCATGATGCACTTCGGGTTCAGCACATGAAGAGCGGATACTTGGCACCAATCTTGCGGATGTTGTGGTGCAAAGCCTTCCGCAGAGGGATCAGGTAGAATTCGAGAGGGGGTTGACTCGAACTCGAGGAGGAGCCGCCGGTGGACAAGCCAGTAATACTAAAACCTGCAGGAGATGAGCCCGACGAAATGGGGGACGTCGTCGCGGATGTTGCAGGTGTGGGGGCACGCGACCCAGATCTCGGCGGGTGATCCGATAGGTAGAACCAGCAACTGAAGAGAATCGAGCGGATATCCGCGGGCGTCGTTAGCGGAAGTAGCTCGGCGGTCTTGCCTAAAGGCGCAGGCAACCAATTTGTTGCGCGCAATAGCCGCATTAATTCGCAGGTGAGCGCCAACTGGTTCTGGTTACGCATGTAGGGCGGCACGTCTACGTTTTCCGCGCTCAATTCGCCCTTGACACTGTTCCAGTGGCCCAACAGAACGATCAACGCCGATTTGAATACCGGTACAAGTCGCAGCAACTGGGAATATCCTAGAACCGTCGACGTGGAGATAACGGTACGCAGCAGTGGTAGGAATGCTGGAAAATGGTTTAGCCACTGTTCCACACGCAAGTCCACATCGAAACTAGAACGATTCGGCAGCATGTCCTTGTAGATATCATCACTTGGGATGCCGCAACACGGAACCACACGTTCCAAAAGCATGTCCACCACAATCTTCAATCGCCTCTCCAATTGCTCGTCTTCCTCGACGTTTGGCATACTTTTGGCTTTAGTTTCAGCATTGGCCAGCAGGCTGGCAGCGGTTCCTGTCGTAGCGAAAAGCTGCGAGAAAAGCTCTGTCGCATGCACACTGCACACGCGCGCAGCATGCATTTCACGTTCCCACGAAGAGTCCAGCGTTTTACGATATACCAGCTTTGCCTCAGGGACCTTCGTAATAACCTGCGATGACTGCAAGTTTGTGCACTTGGAGCTAATAGTGCGCTCGCATCGGATGATCTGGCGTTCATCGAGCATACCACCATCGTCGTCCGTGTCCGATTCGGCAAAGTTCACACCGTTAGGGAAATGCGTCGGAATACTGGTCGCCGACGTGGTGCTCAGCAGAGCATCGAGCCACAACGATGCAAACATGCTGTAAACGGAAGATGGGTAATGTGCGACGCCACCATCTAGCGCCAGCACGCGGAACAGGATCATCTTCAGCGTTTGCAGGCGGCTCTGTATATCGGTATCCTTGGGTAGACTTAGCTCACTGGAGGTTTTATCACCTTGCACAACAAGGTCTGCTCGATATTGACGTAACAGCGAGAAATATACGCCTGACAGCTTTCGTACACAGCGATATTGCCAAGTCGGGTCTTCAAGGGATAGAAACGGCGTCCGGGACAGAAGAGAAAGCGCACGTGAAGCGACGACTGGATCCTTGGAGCGCGCCAAATCCAAAAAACTTTCCCAGAACTCCACTCCACGCACACCTTTCCACAAACCGAATGAATCCAAGCTCTCACTCCAACTCTTTGCGCGAGCTAGCTGCTCCATGCACGAACCACCTTCCTCTGCGGGTAAATTCACTGGTAATTCATCCGTTGTCGTGAACATGCCATCCATGTCGTTTAAGTTTAGCAGCGTTTGGACAATACCTAGAATGCGTCGTCGAGCGCGCGGAGCAGCAGAATAACATTCATGCAAGATATTGCGCACAAAAGCAACATACTCGGGTGATGCTGATGTCAGCAGCGAGATGAGCAATTCACAAAGTGCGCGATCAGTGGGCTGGATAGTTGTAAGCGACACAGCAAGCGGCGACTCGTTAAATTCTGCCAGCATCAATTCAGCCTTAATCAGCTGTTCTGTGACTTCTTTTCGGGAAATCGACTGCGCTAGCAGACACAGCCACTCTTTCCATTCGTCAAAACGGCGTGTTGTCTCTTTAGTCTTTAGTTTATCCGTGCTTGACGACTCCATGCTAACATCGGTTGTTTCTTCAGCTGGAGCGATCTCTCGAAGCAATCGAAGCGTATTTTGGCAAATATACGGGAGGAAGCGGTAGATCCCATTGGCGAAGGCATGCGACTCCTCTGAACTAGCGAATTCAACAACCTGTTTCTGAAAGGAAGTCACAGCAGCTGCCAGACGTGGTGGTAGCTCCGATGCTAACAGGTTTTGAAGCAGTAACAGCAGCTGAAAGCCTGAGTTCGAAAGCTCGGCGCTTCGTTGGCGCAGAAGCTTCATCAACTGCACCTCCATACCCTCCGCTCGAATGTTTGCGTTTCCATTGCCATTCACTTCGTCTCCTCTCTCAAACTTGCCTGCCATAGTAGTAATCAATTCCTCCGTCACGATCCACTGTAGGTTGTCATCACAAACTGTCACCAGAACAGCAGAACCACTTGCCAACGCCACAAGTCGACTCACAACCTCCACGGTCGAAAATCCCAACACTTTGTCACTCGACAAACACTCGTCCAGCAAGTCCCGCAGAATATCCACCATCTGAGCCGGATGTTTCGTCGTCAGAAACTCAAACACCGGCACAAAATGCGCCACCTGTGGCTCTCCATCCTCTTCAGTGACAACCAATTGATACCTTGCAATAGCTTCACGAAATAGAAACTCCTGCACACAGTACGAATTCATCTGTGCAATTGCCACGAACAGCCACGTCCATTTTGACGGCGTCGGTCGTTCCAGACACCAATCCAGCACCTGTGTCAATAACTCCCTTCCCGTCTTGTCTCCTCCAGCAACCACAGCACGTCTCACAACTGCCACCAACTGAGCGTAAATAGGTTTGCTCGGCAATTTTCCCACTGTCTTGTCAAAATCCACCGTCCGTTTTTGACTATCAAAAATGACAATCGTCTCTTTCCCATCCACCAGCTCACAGAATGACAGACAGAGCGTCACCACGTCCACAAGGACATCAGATCTTGCGAACCGAGTGTTCACAACGTGCTGCAGCTGCTCCAGCACCCGATGCACCTCCAGTTCCTGAGCTGCTGCATTATTGACGGCCGCCGCCTTGGCGCGTCGATTCTGCTTGCCCTTCTTCTGCCTCTTTGGAGCGGGGGCGCTCTCCGTCCACAATTTCTTTAAAATTTCGTCCAGTTGGGTCTGCAGCGTCTCCAGTTGGGCGTTCTGCAGCTTGGGCAGTTTTGACATTTTTGTCATCTTTGCCACTTGGTGGATCTCCTCCATGTCGACGTCGTCGTCGTCGTCATTTTTGGCAGATTCCTGACTAAGTACGATTTCTTCTTCGGCTAGCGGCGAGTTCATGAGGCTCGAGAGGCCGGAGCGGGACGGGTTGGCGGAGGGTCGAGGCGTGCCGACGTCGTCCGAGAGCAGCGAAGACATGGGCATGAAGCTCGGAGACGCATTGGGCGCCACGTGCTCCTCGTCGTCCTCCTCCGGCGCAGCGTTCAGCTGGATCTGCATTATTGGTTTTGTAGTTTTTTTTTATAGGATAGGATGGTGTAAATCACACAAAAAATGAAGTTGCGCTAAGCATTGTAAAGCAGCAAGTATTGGCCATGTAGAAAGAGGAGGAAGAAAAGAAATGGGTGCATTGTTGAGTTCATGGGGCATCAAGATTGCCGCGCATCAATTTTTGGCATCACTGACGATACCATCTACGCGGGCTGCAGCAGGATGCGGGTACCGTTGCCGTCGGTGCTGCTCAAACACCTCGCCTGGACCCATGCATTAACTGCACAGTTGCTTTGTGTCGCGCTGTCATCGTTATCATCGTCTTCATCGTCGTCATGGAAACGTTTGTGCTGGACGTTGGTTGGCATCGCTGCAAGTGGAGAATCGCGAAATGATCTTGAACGCACAGATACCGATCCAAGTGTAGCCATTGACTGCACTGGTTGCGCTCGATGGCGACGCTGGGGGGATGCATGACCTCGACGAGCCCGTCAAGAACAGAAACGTCCCCACGCAGTCTTTCAAGACGCGTGTTACTCTTCACCAGTCGACTGCAATCTGGTTATCAGTGAATACGATAATGTGTCGACTTGTGGGGCCGACTACATCCGACAGAATTTGTCTCGTGTAAGCAGCAGCCCCCAAGGGGTTTTATCCGAAGTCAACGTTCGTTGAACACATGAGCGTTTTTGAAGTTCTTTGGTGCTTGATGAGAACGGAAGTCGCTGGTTGCGATCAAGTACGTGGAAATGGAGAGCTTCAAGAAACACTTGGGCTGTCACCGACGTAGGTGCGTTAGTAAGAGTCTGTCCTCGCTCGGCCAAAGTACGTGACCTGGTGAAAGTGTTTCATCATCCAAATACAAGTAAGCGCTTGGCCCGAGAATGGCGAGGGGCTCGCTCGTCCTACGAATGTCACCACTTATTATAACAAATGACTCGGTGTTCGATTGGGACAACGTCTGCGATTGCTCCTTGAGTTTGGTCACGCAAGCTGATATTATGATAGCTAGTTCATGTAGCGCCGCTGCTGGACTTTACTTCAAGTGCCTAGATCACAAGACGTGAGCGGCTAAGGTCAATTCGCCAACACCGTGGCTTATCCAACGCGATGAGAGATCTTTGCGTTGTGGTACCACACGCACGCGCACACAACGTCATGCTGCCCGCTGTCGCATTTTTCACTGTGCGGC
Organism: Phytophthora agathidicida; assembly: GCA_025722995.1. NCBI lineage: Eukaryota > Oomycota > Peronosporomycetes > Peronosporales > Peronosporaceae > Phytophthora > Phytophthora agathidicida. The sequence continues at coordinate 8,360,390 of CP106971.1, forward strand.
GAGGTCGTCGAGACGATCCTGTTCTACAGTTGTCCGTGTTGTATGTAGTGTATCGAGACGACGAGCTTCAGAGACTGCTGTCTCTACAGTCTCCCCTCTCTGCGGCTCTCTCTGCATTTTGCAGTCTATCGTTCCCAGATGTCGTCGTCACGCGAAAGTGATGACCATGTTATGGCGAGCAGATGGGATTAATCGGACTCACAAACAGCAAAACGCCGGTCATGCACGCGTGCAACCGAACGAAATATCCAGCCCCTCCCCACACAATTGACCGGCAGGTGTACCAAATCCTGACATCAGTTCATAGAGCTCTCCCGCTTGAAAAATGCTCTACACAGTTCATTCTCCATTTTGCTGCTCGGCCCCGACGAGAAGCGGCCGGACTTACCTACTGACACTCGTAAAAGTCTCAGTACTTACCCCCCCCCCCCCCACCAAAAACTTGAAAAATGGCTTTCGGTTCCCGTGTGCGTACCCTCTGTGCTGCTGCTGTATTGGCCACTGCTGTGGTCGTGACCCCCTCCGATGCGTGGGTCGCTCCGATCATCACCAAGGGCAACAAGTTCTTCAACTCCGAGACCGGTCAAGAGTTCCGCATGAAGGGAATGGCCTACTACCCCCGACCCAACAGTGGAGAAATGGCTGATGTCAGCAACTACGACTGGGCTGCGGATGAACACGAAGCTGTATGGAAGCCCCACCTCGAAGTGTTGAAGGATTTGGGGGTGAACACGATTCGACTGTACTCGGTTGACCCCAGTATCTCCCACGACAAGTTCATGTGCGCGTGTTCGGAGGCTGGAATCTACGTGCTTATCGGCATGACTGCTCCGTGAGTACTACAATTCGAGGGAGGTGGTTGTTTGTCGATGAACTGATGGTTGTTGGTTGGTACTTGTTTGACAGGTGTGAGAACTGTTCGGTGCTGGATTTCAAGCCGCCCAAGTGCTACCCGGACGACCTGTTCACCCGTGCCATGATGGTCTACAACGCCTTCGCCGTGTACGACAACACGCTCGGCTTCAGTATCGGTAACGAGAACAACCTGCAGGTCAAGAACGGAGCTGATGGTACGGCGACAGCTCCGTGTGTCAAGGCTTTCCTGCGTGACACGCGTAGTTACGCTGCGAGCTGCTCGGGATCCGTCCGTCAGGTGCCGATCGGTTTGGACATTGCCGACATTCCTCCTCGCTCGCAGTGGATCTCTTACTACGACTGTGCGGTGGACGACGATGAGAACACGCGCGCAGAGTGGTAAGAATGTCGTGGTTCCTTTGTCGTGGTTACCGTGGAGCTAACACGTTCATGTTGTGGCGTTCGACAGGATGGGTTTCAACCCGTACGTCGAGTGTGACCCTGCGACCCACCTCGAGTACTCGCAGTCCACGGGTCTCAAGAAGCTCATGTCCGAGTACGCTGCGGTCGGCTACGCTCGTCCACTCATGTTCGGCGAGTTTGGTTGCAACAAGGGTATCAACACCGTTGACGGCTACGAGAGCCAGCGTTCGTTCTACGATGTAAGTCTTGGTACTGTATTACCCATCTGGTAATGCGACTGCTGACGTTGGATGCTGCTCACTTCTAGGCTAAGTGGATGAATGAGGAGAAGGAGATGACGGACGAGATTGTCGGTGGCAACGTGTTCGAGTTCACCACAGAAATTGCCAACTTGGTGGAGAGCAAGAGTACGTGATGTGCTGCTGTAGTTTTGTTGATGAATTGGTACTTATGGTTGATGTTTGCAGCTCTGACCAAGACAGCGGATGCTGGCAAGTACGGCGTCGGATACTTCCAGCCGGACGACTGCGACAACAACGCAACTGAGTGTGTGTTCACGCCGTACCCGGAGTACGACAACCTCAAGAAGGCGTACACGACCACCAAGAACTCGACGGTCGAGCACGACAGCTACACGCCCACGCGCGATGTCATTCTATCGTGCCCCAAGAACATGTCGAGCGACCTGCCGCCTACGCCGAAGGGTGAGTTGCTAAACGCTGTCGCTAAAGTGTCGACTTGAGTGCTCACTCTACGATGTTTTTGATGCTTACAGTGACCGTTCTTGAGTGCACCATCACGCAACCGGTTTGCAACGGTAAGAAGGGCAACAGCTACGAGCACACTTCCCCGAGCACTGCCGTCGGTGAAAAGCGGAAGCCGTCGAACGAGGAAAGCAGCGGCGCGGCAGCTATGGCTGACGCCGCGACAGGCAGCAGCAGTGACGCCACCGCCACGGCTTCTGCTGCTGCACTCGTGATGTCGGTGGCTACCATCGCAGTTACTGCCATGACCATCTTCTAAGTTAGCACGGCATTACGTGTTCCTCATGTAACGATGAAATGTACATGCATGTGCTTGATTACTTGTAGTGCGTGTCGTCATGGGTCATCCATCCATCGCCTGAGAGATTTCCCTAGAACGGGGGATTGATGAAAGCTGCCAATGCGTTGAACACCGGATTTGATCGTCACTTCCATTTCATTCTCGACTTCGCCAAGCTCTCACGATACACTGGGAATTCATGACTTTTAGTTCGCGAACCCGAAGTATCTGCATTGCGGTTGTCTTATGTGCGGCTGTGCTCGAATCTGCTCTTGTCACTTTCACTCAAGCGTGGCTTGCTCCGATCAACACGAAGGGGAACAAGTTTTTCGACTCCGACACTGGACTCGAATTCCGCATGAAAGGAATGGCCTACTACCCGCGACCCAACAGCGGAGAGCTGGCCGATGTCAGCAACTACGACTGGGCTGCAGATGAACACGAAGCCGTGTGGAAACCACACCTGAAAATTATGCAGGATTTGGGGGTGAACACGATTCGGTTGTACTCGGTTGACCCGAGTGTATCGCACGACAAGTTCATGTGTGCATGCTCGGAAGCGGGTATCTACGTTCTCATCGGTATCTCTGCTCCGTAAGTATAAGGTTGAATTGGTTAGAGTGATATCTTCGCGTAGTGCATGCTTTCTAACGCTGTTTGACATTGCACAGATGCGAGAACTGCTCCATCTTGGACATGAAACCACCCCAGTGCTACCCGGACGACCTGTTTACTCGTGGCCAAATGGTTTATAACGCGTTTGCTGTCTATGACAACACACTCGGGCTCAGTGTCGGCAACGAGAATAACCTTCAAGTGAAAAATGGTCGCGATGGAACCACGACAGCTCCTTGTGTAAAGGCCTTCTTGCGTGATATGCGAAGCTATGCGGCTAGTTGTTCAGGTGCAGTCCGTCAGGTACCAATCGGACTGGATATTGCAGATATCCCTCCTCGTTCGCAGTGGATCTCGTACTATGATTGCCCCGTGGGGGAAGACGAGAACACCCGCGCTGAATGGTACGTCACGAAGTAGTTATCAGCCTGTTTAGCTCTAAGTTCCGATGTTGACGATGTTTTGTCGTGTATTGGTTGACCACAGGATGGGCTTCAACCCGTACGTCGAATGTGATCCTGCTACCCACTTGGAGTACTCGCAGTCGACGGGCTTAACGAAACTTATGGCCGAGTATGCCGACATCGGGTACGCTCGTCCGCTAATGTTCGGCGAGTTTGGCTGCAACAAGGGTGAAAACACGATCGATGGCTACGAGAACCAGCGCACATTCTACGATGTACGTCCAGCTATTTCTTGCACTACGTTTTGTAGTACTTCATCCGATGACGGGATTTGTTCTGGGTGCAGGCAAAGTGGATGAACGCGGAAAAGGAAATGACGGACGAGATCGTAGGCGGCAACGTGTTCGAGTTCTCGACGGAGATCGCCAATCTGGTGGACATTTCAGGTACAGAACTGTGAAAGTGTTGAGACTCGTGCATCGAAATGTCTAAGCGGTCTGGCGTGATACTTGTAACAGCTCTGACGAAGGCGTCAGATGAAGGAAAATACGGTGTAGGGTACTTCCAGCCAGACAATTGCGACAACAACAAGACGCTGTGCGAGTTCACCCCGTATCCAGAATACAAAAATCTTAAGAAGGCGTACACAACTACAACTGCGTCGAAAGTGGAACATGATAACTATACACCGACGCGATACAGGATTTTGAGCTGTCCGAAAAATATGTCGACCGAGTTGCCGCCTACCCCAGAAGGTAAGATGCAATATTAACTGTAGATGTTTGGGATATGGGCAGATCATCTCACTCGTACGCTGTTCTGCCGAGTCAGTGACGGTATTGGAGTGTTCGGTGGCGCAACCAGTCTGCAATGGCAAGAAGGCCAACTCGTACAGACACATTGATTCGCACACTGCAGTTGGCGACAAACGAACTCCCTCAAACAAAGATGAAGAAGAAACTGCGGCTATTGCAAGTGCTGGAAACTGTGTATACAAGCTAGCAACATTTGCTGCTTCAGCGGGGATAGCTATCACTCTATTCATGCTTTAGCGATGATGATTTAGCACGCGCAAATGGAAGGCAGCTTATGAATGACCATGGCGATTCGCTCGTTGTAAATTTGCTGGCGTGTCTGCTTGATATTATCTGCTTCACGACAGCACGAGCCGCTTACCAGACTATCATTACCTGCCACGTTTCAATGTTAAGTCATGTCGTTGTATCCATATTTTTGCGGCACCGAACTGAACTGTCCATTACGCTTTGAAGTCTCAGATACTTCTGTTCGAGCCTGTCGAAAGTGCTGACTACATCTTGCTTGCTCTCTGCTGTAGGGATGGAAGCCGATCGTACCGGCACAAAATGAGAGAACTCACGTCGTCCTAGACCGTCTTTCGATTTAGTCATTTCTCAATTTACTGTTCGACACCACATCAGCAGACAAGACTCGACGAAGTTGTTAGAATTTTCATTACAGCATTTCAGCGAGCGATGGCGTTTAGTTCCTGTATCCGTGCCCTGTTCGCCGCTGCTGTCCTCGTGTCGCTGACCGATGCTTGGGTACCTCATATCATCACGAAAGGGAACAAGTTTTTCGACTCCGACACTGGACTCGAATTCCGCATGAAAGGAATGGCCTACTACCCGCGACCCAACAGCGGAGAGCTGGCCGATGTCAGCAACTACGACTGGGCTGCAGATGAACACGAAGCCGTGTGGAAACCACACCTGAAAATTATGCAGGATTTGGGGGTGAACACGATTCGGTTGTACTCGGTTGACCCGAGTGTATCGCACGACAAGTTCATGTGTGCATGCTCGGAAGCGGGTATCTACGTTCTCATCGGTATCTCTGCTCCGTAAGTATAAGGTTGAATTGGTTAGAGTGATATCTTCGCGTAGTGCATGCTTTCTAACGCTGTTTGACATTGCACAGATGCGAGAACTGCTCCATCTTGGACATGAAACCACCCCAGTGCTACCCGGACGACCTGTTTACTCGTGGCCAAATGGTTTATAACGCGTTTGCTGTCTATGACAACACACTCGGGCTCAGTGTCGGCAACGAGAATAACCTTCAAGTGAAAAATGGTCGCGATGGAACCACGACAGCTCCTTGTGTAAAGGCCTTCTTGCGTGATATGCGAAGCTATGCGGCTAGTTGTTCAGGTGCAGTCCGTCAGGTACCAATCGGACTGGATATTGCAGATATCCCTCCTCGTTCGCAGTGGATCTCGTACTATGATTGCCCCGTGGGGGAAGACGAGAACACCCGCGCTGAATGGTACGTCACGAAGTAGTTATCAGCCTGTTTAGCTCTAAGTTCCGATGTTGACGATGTTTTGTCGTGTATTGGTTGACCACAGGATGGGCTTCAACCCGTACGTCGAATGTGATCCTGCTACCCACTTGGAGTACTCGCAGTCGACGGGTCTTACAACGCTCATGGCAGAATATGCTCAAGTGGGCTACGCACGCCCATTGATGTTTGGTGAATTCGGCTGCAATAAAGGCAAAAACACGATCGACGGCTACGCGAATCAGCGCTCGTTCTACGATGTAAGTCTCACGAGTCCTCTTTATCGATAAAAATTTAGCTGTAGACTGACACGTTATTGTTTACTGTGGAATTAGGCCAAGTGGATGAACGAGGAGAAGAATATGACGGACGAAATCGTTGGTGGCAACGTCTTCGAGTTCTCCACGGAGGTGGCAAATCTAGTCGACCCTACGGGTATGTGTCTTCGTATCTTGTGAACGTTCGACGCCCAAGGTTTAGTTTGATTTCTTACATTTTCTGGGATTCTACTACGCAGCACTGACCAAGACAGCGGATGCTGGCAAGTACGGTGTCGGATACTTCCAGCCGGACAACTGCGACAACAATGCGACCGAGTGCGTTTTCACGCCATACCCCGAGTATGACAACCTCAAGAAGGCGTACACGACCACCAAGAACTCGACTGTCGAGCACGACAGCTACACCCCGGCACGCAACGCGATTTTGAGTTGCCCCAAGAACATGTCGAGCGACTTACCGCCGACACCCAAAGGTAAGAGATACGATGGTGGACATAATAGTAGACTGATCCTTACGGTTTACCGTGTTTGCGCTTGATGCTCTGTGCATGCAGTGACTGTTTTGGAGTGCTCCGTCGCGCAACCAGTGTGCAATGGCAAGAAGGCCAATTCATACGTGCACTACTCGCCAAAAACGAAGGTTGGTGAAAAGGTGACTCCGACAAACGACGAGAGCAGCGGTGCGTCCGCCATGAATCCTTCGGGCTCTAAAACATCGGCTGCCTCAGCTACGGCAGCGACACCTCTTTTGCTTTCAGCCGCGGCACTGGTGGCAAGTGTCAGCGCTTTCTTCTAGACGAGCAAGATTTAGCGGCTGCTTCGCCCCGAAAGTTTTGTTGTTTGGCTCGAAAAGACCAACACGTAGACACGCCTAATGAAAAGTCTTATGCATGCTAGTGCTTCTGGCTACCAGTGAATGAATGGGTAGACTGCGATAGTTTCAATTCTACACCGCCTCATCGCAATGCGGCAGTTCAAATATTCTTGGCAGCCGTCGAGCATTCCGAGTGCGCTGGCATCCTTCCAATTCATGAGATGAGGTTTGCCAACCATCAGCAAGTAGCTCCCGTAACACGAACGAAATGGAAACTGCAGATGGCCAAGTGCCAAGGCAGTAGTAACCAAACCTTTAGGTGAGTTGCAAACCGACGCGAATCGCAGAACGTTACATGGGAGGTGACTGGAGCGGTCGTGGGAACGTGGAGGTGACTGGAGCGGTTGAGGACACAAGACACACCTCATTCCTCGACTTGCTGCACGCTACGCAAAGTACTTAAATCTATTGATCAAATGACGTTCAGTCGTCGAATCCGCAACCTCTGCGCTGTCGCTACGCTATTCACTGCTGCTATTGTATCTCAGACCGATGCTTGGGTACCTCATATCATCACGAAAGGAAACAAGTTTTTCGACTCCGACACTGGACTCGAATTCCGCATGAAAGGAATGGCCTACTACCCGCGACCCAACAGCGGAGAGCTGGCCGATGTCAGCAACTACGACTGGGCTGCAGATGAACACGAAGCCGTGTGGAAACCACACCTGAAAATTATGCAGGATTTGGGGGTGAACACGATTCGGTTGTACTCAGTTGACCCGAGTATATCGCACGACAAGTTCATGTGTGCATGCTCGGAAGCGGGTATCTACGTTCTCATCGGTATCTCTGCACCGTGAGTACATTGCGCAACACTGTGTGAAACCTTTTTTGAATTCTTACGCGTTTGCTTATCATGTGTTTGTAGTTGTGAGAATTGTTCTGTCCCAGACCTTGTGCCGCCAAACTGCTACCCAAGCGAATTGTTCACGCGGGGGCAAATGGTGTACAACGCCTTCGCCGTGTACGACAACACACTGGGTTTCAGTGTAGGCAATGAAAACAACTTGCAGGTGAAGAATGGTGCTGCCGGAACGACGACAGCTCCTTGCGTCAAGGCCTTCCTTCGCGATATGCGAAGTTACGCCGCAAGTTGCTCGGGTGCAGTGCGTCAAGTGCCCCTCGGCCTGGACATTGCCGATATCCCTCCACGCTGGCAGTGGATTTCCTACTATGATTGCGCTGTGGGCAATGACGAGAACACCCGCGCTGAATGGTAAGCGGCTTGCGTGCAGTGGGGACGTTTTCCGATGCTTACTATTTCATGAACAACTCGACAGGATGGGCTTCAACCCGTACGTCGAGTGCGACCCAGCCACGCATACGCAATACTCACAGTCGACCGGCTTAAAGACTCTGATGTCGGAATATGCCGAGGTGAAGTACGAGCGCCCGCTCATGTTTGGCGAGTTCGGTTGTAACAAGGGTGCGAACACGATTAATGGGTACCAGAATCAGCGCGAGTTTTACGACGTAAGTTGTGCCGACCCCGTACTGTCGACGAGTACATCCTAACTCCCTGTTGTCTCTTTCTTGTAGGCTAAATGGATGAACGAGGAGTCGGACATGACGACTGAGATCGTAGGAGGCAACGTGTTTGAGTTTTCGACCGAGATCGCCAACTTGGTCGACAAATCTGGTACACGCAAACTTGCCGTCTTTTACCACCATCGGCAGCAACTCTAACCGACCGCCTCATGTTTTGTAGCATTAACAAAGACGGCAGACCCCGGCAAGTATGGTGTGGGGTACTTTGAGCCAGACGACTGCGACCACGACAAGATCCCGTGCGTCTACACACCGTATCCCGAGTACGACAACCTCAAGAAAGCGTACACGACCACCAAGAACTCGACCCTCACCCACGACAGCTACACTCCGTCGCGCACCAAGATCCTGTCCTGCCCCAGCACCATGTCCATCGACCTCCCGCCCATGCCAAACGGTGCGTCGAAGAGTCGTCTACACATGTTGAAGTTGACCTCCTGCTGATTTTTCTGCTTGGTGTGTATATTGCAGTGACCATCCTGGAGTGCACCGCGTTGCAGCCAATGTGCGACGGCGCCGCCGCTAACACGTACCAGCACACGGCTTCCAGCACGTCTGTGGGCGAGAAGCGGACGCCTTCGAATGGCAGTGGGGCCTCTGGTCAAACCTCCTCCTCCACCAGTGGCCTCGCCAAAGCATCAGCTGCGTCAACTCCTTCAGCTTCCATCGCGGCCGTCATTGTGTCGGTGGCAATGACCGCTCTATCCAACTTGTAGAGGCAACAAACTACAGTATACCTGTACCAACTTGGTATAACGTTATCTTATCTTGCACCTTCGTAGTGTATTCAACATTGAACGTGCGCACTCTGGATTACGGCCTGCTGTCGGTTGTAAGGGTTTGCTTGCTGTAGTTTAGAGTGTTGCTTGGCGGATACTATAGTTTCGAGAATGTTGATTGGTGGATCACCAATCGGCACTCTCGAAACTACAGTAATCAGGCCCTTACAACTGCCAACCCGAGGCTTTTTGCCGCGCTTCCTCCCAGTTAAACAGCCTCCAGCATCACCATATCACTCGTTTGTTAAAGATACTGGGGAACTTCCCGGGACCACGTCTGACTGCTCGGCCCAACTTGACCAGCTTGACCACTTCCTGACGCTGCCTTTGGAATCATTTTGACTAATTGACGCCTTCCAAAATGGACATACCACCCCGACAGCAGGCGTCCACTAGATCAATTCGCCTTCTGCGGTCAACATTGTTGAAGTTTAAGTCGCAGTTGAAGCCGCTGAGGCAGCAGCGTCAGCACCAGCAGTGGAGTTACGGGAGACGGCGTCTGCGGCGTTGTCAGGTGTGACGAAAGTGTACTTGGCTGTGGTGGCCAGCAGCCTCACTATCAGAACAGTCAAGCCTCCTGCCTTCATGGATTCGTTCGCTACCGACCCCGGTGTCGTCGAGCCCCTGCCAGAACTCGCGGTCGCGTGGAGACCGCCTGATCAAGTCGACATCGAGCAACGCGCCGCCGCGAACCATCGTCGCACCCTTCTTCGAGGAGCCAACAGCGCCCTAGTGTTCTCAACCGTGACGTACCCACTGAGGCGCATTTGTCCGAATCCTGACATCCGGGACGCGCTCAAACAACGTGCTGCGGCTCTGCAGCAGATCCGCATAGAGGCAATGTTCGTCATGAACTTCCACTGCTGCCGGCTGTTCGAGCACCATCGGCGCAGCTACCCGAACTACCCAGTAGTACCGGCAAGATCTCGCACGATGGAGACAGCCCTACAGCTGGACCAAGCTACATTCTACCGGTGCTGCACAGCCGTCTTTGGTGACGAACAGATGCCAGCTCCAAGGGTTTCGACTAACGCTGCACTAGAGGAGTCCATCAACAAGTACAAGGCTTCGCGAGCGAGGATCATGTCGTATATACCACCCACGCTATTCGATTCAAGCTCCGCTATCAAAGAACTGGCGAATGACATGCTCGTTGCGGCGCAGCAACACGTTCGAACGAACTTTGAGGCACGACTCATCAACTTCATTAGCCTGCAGCTTGCGTATCCGCGGGGAGCAGCTGAGGCCATGGTCGCTCGACTAAAGTCAAGACCTGAAGACCTCACGGACGTCGAGAAGCAATGGCTTGAGTGGCTAGAACTGCCTCCTACAGCTGTGAACATCGCTAGCCACGAAGTGCTATTTCTCGGCAAGCTGTACGACATGCTGAAGGAGATGGAGCCAATGCACGACCAAGACGAGATCCCGAAAGGGTGCCGGCTCTTTACGTTGCTGCCGCAGCCCACCTCCTGTGTGCCATCGTTCTTCCCGGTCACTACAGAGGTGCTCTACCAAGTCGCAAGGCAAATTTTGGCAACTACGGATAAGGATGTCTTTGGGCTTTACAAGCCCACGAACTCTCGTGGCCATCGGACGTATGCCACGACTGCGGAGTTCCAAGAAGTGCGCGAGCGAATGTGGACCTCTGTTTTCAACCTCGGAGACTGCGTCAGCCATACTGCGGATCCCCGGATTGGAGCTCCAAGGCGCAGCTTCGAGTATCAGATCTCCACGAATGGCTACAGTGCTGCTGTGCCGACGTCAATTCCTGCTCCTCTTGAACGACCTGCTCTTTCTCCGAAGTATATACCAACTACATTGATCGGGATTGACCCAGGTCTACGGATGATGCTGACGGCATACGGCCGTCCTATGCTGGGCTATGTCTGCAACCCACCGGAAGAGCCATGCTCCATGCCCGGTTGGTGCAGTACCTGTCCAGGCCACGTTGGCGGTAGACGCCATGGCAAGAAGCGCAGCAGGAACCGCAATCGTCGCCACCGACGCAAGAGACGCAGCAGAGCAAAGTGCGATGTGGAGGGGTGGTGCGAGATCTGCCACAGGCACCACCCAAAGCACCGTCCGCGGAAACACGGCATCAGGCGCCGGACTCACTTCCTGCGTGACAATTCTCACGTCCTACAAGTCACGTTCCCGAGAGTACCGACACATGAGTCGTGTCGAGCACCATGCATTCTGGTTCGAAAACCTGAAGAAGAGGTATCCGCTCTACGGTGCGTTTGTGAAGGACATGCCTTCGTTCAAGACTTCGTCGTCGGCGTCCCTGCTATCTCGTTACGAGCACATCTGGAAGAACGTCAACGTCATGTTGGAATTCTGCGCTCTGAAAGGGTTTCGCAAGTGGCGATTCACGGTGTCGCGATTCAAACGCAAGGCCGTGGCGGAACTCGCCAAGCGTGTCGTCCCGACCGTGGACCGTGACGTGTGTGTGGCTCTCGGAAAATGGAGCAGCCAGACTCACCTCGCGGGCCATATGCACGTCCCGCTCAAGCGGTTCGCACTTGAACTCTCTCGCCGCGCAACCCTCGTCATGGTCGACGAGTTTCGTACCAGCTATCTTTGCTCCGAGTGCTCACGTCCGATGGTGAACACGCCGTTCAAGATCTACGGGACGACGAAAACCAAAAGGTCGAGGAATGTGCGTGTCTGCAGAAACGTAGCTTGTAGAGCGAACTACTGGGAGCGTGACATCAACGCGGCGAAGAACTTGTGGCAGCTAGGGCTCCTCCAAGTCACCAACCGGCCTCGAACTCCGCAGTTCTGCAGAGGGTATCAAATCAACTGAGGCGACTTCATTCAAACCAACGTGGGAACGGGACCCTGAGAAGGACCTCAAACGAAAGCCCACTCGGTAAACGGGCTGCTGGGGAGTGAAAGATGTAGTGCCTTCATTCATAGGTAGCCCAGTCCGAACGTAAAGATCTCTCGAGATCATTCTGAGTGAATATACCAGCTAAAAGCCTCCAGATAAAAGCCACCAGCTAAAAGCCACCAACCACCTAAATCGCTCTCTTATTCGGACACTAAAAGCCAAATCCCAGCTCAACAATGGCGAGCAGCTCGTCGTCGCGCTCTCGCTCCCCCAGTTGCAGCCGCAGCCGCAGCCCTCGCCCCGACACGCCGCCGGAGACGACGAGTTTCGACCAGTTGCAGGCGCTGCGCAACGTGCAGCTCATCTCCCGCAACGAATACCCTTTGAAGCACTTAGCACGGGAAAAAGTCCGCCGCCGCGCGCGTCAGGACGAAGACGACGACGACGACGACGACGATGACGACGGCGCGCTGTGCTTCTGCTCGTATCCGGACGCCGTGGAGCGCCAAGACGCCGAGGAAATCCGACGCTGTGACGACGTCTCGTGTCTCAACTTCGCCACGTACGTCGAGTGCTCTGCGTCCTGTGCCGCCGGCCAGTACTGTAGGAACCAGAGACTGCAACACCCAGAGAGATACCCGCACCTGGAGCCCTTTAAGACGGAGCACAAGGGCTACGGAGTGAGGACGAGGCAGAAGATCGGCCAACGCAGCATCGTGGGGGAATACGTGGGCGAGATTATCGACCAGAAGGAGCTCGCACGAAGACTGAAGAGTGTGCCGAGACACGAACTCAACTTTTACTACTTGTTATTGGCCCCCGGGGTGTATATTGACGCGAGGAATAAGGGCAGCTTTACGCGGTTCGTGAACCATAGTTGCGAGCCCAATTGCAAGACGGAGAAGTGGACGGTGAAAGGAGAAACGAGGATCGCGGTGATTGCACTGCGGGAGATTGACGAAGGAGAAGAGTTGACGTTTGACTATCAGTGGAAAGCACTTGGATCGAGACAGATCAAGTGTTTTTGTGGAGCGCCGAGTTGTAAGGGCGTTATTGGCACCCAGAGTGAGAAGAATGCGAATGCTGAGGCGCAGGCTGGGTATTTCAGAGACCCGGAGAAGCAGGATATAGGGAAGCAGTTGGTTGGACGTCGTGTGCGGGTTTTCCTCTCGGAAGATAAGGCGGAGTATGACGTGCAGTTGATTAAGGCGTATGATGAGGAGAAAGATCGATATGAGGTGGAGGATCTGCTGGAGCCTGCAGGGTATGAGACTGATGAGAATGACACTGAGGAGGAACAGGATGGAAGAGAGAAGCAGTATGTGCAACTGAAAGAGAACGGGTGGCAGCTTTACTGCCCTCCAGGGGAGAAAGAGGGCGGACAGGTGTTTGCCATCCCGAAAAAACGAAATTTGCCAACCTCGTCGGGCATGTCAAGTGCTTCTGGGAGCAGGGAGCCGTCGCCAAAGCGGGAGATAATGCCACAGTCGCCTGAACGCACTCCATCGCCAGTGGCTATGGCAAGATTGGAGACCAGCTTCAATACCCAAAGGAGGAATCAATTCGGCGAGTTGCTCGATCGGGAAGGCAAAGTGGTGTCCAATAAGTTGCTTGTGAAGTTTTTGCCGAAATCGTACGACGCGAGTGCTCTGCGCAGCTTGTTTGTCAATCGAAAACACCCGAATGCACTGGTGGATGCGGACGTGTTCCAATTCCTGGATGGTACGGGCTGGGCGCTAGTTGAATTGGAAAGCAACGAGCTCGCTTCTTCATTTCGCCACATACTAGACCGCCGTAATTTGCTCGACAAAATGCTGCGAGTATACCAAGCGGGTGCAAAAGAGCTCGAGAATTTCCTTTACCAGAAAAATAAAGTGCAAATGATGCGCCAACAGGGAATGGCGAACAGGAGCAATACATCACCTTCAGAAGAGAAGGAAAACGTGGAAGAGGTGAAGAGAAATGACCCTTATTGCTTCGGCCGAAAGCTTAATTGGCTTGTCACCGAAGAGGAACTGAAGAATCTGTCTGTGCAACAAGTCTTGTCGGCATCATTGGAAGAAACGCTGCGGGTGAAATACGTAAAGAGTATTTTTCACATTGCGAAAGGGTTGCGTCTCGACCGGGAGGATGCCACAAGTGCCATTATCGCGCTGAACAGGTATTTCACGTTTCACGCGATGCCTATGGAGGTTGATATCTATGCTGCGACGATGTTACACTTGTTCTTGAAGGCTCATGCTCGAAAAGTGCCATGGACAGCCTTTGTGAAGGAAGTGTACAAGGCTAAACATGGCACCTCAGCTGTTGAACGCCTCACAGCCGCCTCGCCCGAGCTGGGAGTTTTAAAGCGCCACCTCGTCAAAGCGGAGAGCGAGCTGCTGGAAGGACTGCATTATGACGTAACGGGAGAAGATCCTTACGCGTTGCTAGACCTCCTTACAACTCGCAAAAGCTTGAAGAAGCTCCCAGCGTTGTCTCAAAACGGCTATGGCCATCAAGTTACCCCATTCCAATCTTCGCTACCTCCCCCAGAAGTGCAAAAGGAAGCAAAACATTTAGTAGCGGAAGCGTTGCCATTGCCGATCTGGACGCGCACGCCAGTGGAATGCGTCATGCTTAGTATCCTGTACGTCAGTGCTGCCGTAACTCAAGTGCTGTCCCCTACATCTGTTACAACCATTTCCAAAACGCCGGATTTCTTGCCACAGCTAGACTTGCAAACGAATGCTAGCGAAGCGCGTATGCTGTTGGACTGTTCTCTATCGATCTGCACTCAATTGAAAGATCGGTGGGTGCGCTTGGAGAAGCAGGCGAAGGCAGCTCAACAGAAGCTGCCGAAGGATACAGATGTAAGCGAGTTCGACATGGAGCAGTTCGACGTCTCTCGAGAAAAAAAGGATGTGGAGATTTCTGAACGGATATCTCTACTCCTGAAGCAGTGGATTAACCTGCCTGCCCCATCCAGTTTGGCAGCAGTCGTAAGCTCACTCTCGGCATCGATAGCTATGGCAACGGGAACTTTACCGACTGTGACGCCCTCGATCAGTGGTAAAAAGAGTTTTATCACATTCAAGGCCATGGGAAGCTCGGTGCCAGTTCCCAGCTCTTCTGCAGGTCAAAATGGTGAGAGCGTAAACGTTATCTCGGCCTTATCAATCTTCCCAAAAAAATCTACACCTGAGGCAAACGGCCAGACTGTCGGAGATATTCGCTTGCACACAGACGAGATCACCAAGGTCGAGTCCATCCGGAAGCGAGCCTTCGTAGGAATCATCTCAAACGATGTGAACCTCGATTTGGCGGGCCAACCTGTGTATCTGCAGTCATGGCCGTACCTTGAGCAGGAAGTGTTTTTCACGGAAGAAAGAGGTATTAACGAGGCGTGTCTGCGTGAGCTGTCTGCGGCGACCACCTTCTCGTCGCTCTTGCCTGATCGCTTTATGAAGCTCCATGGAATTATTTTTCCTGCTGATAAGAAAGATCGCCAGGAGAAAGAAACTGGGGCTGCTAGCACTGGTGTTGATGAGCTAGACTTGATTGCAGCTACTATTGATGATGACGGCAACCCGCTGCCCGAAGGAATGGACCGCCTGGCCCCGGAAAAGCACTACTTGGCGTTTGAGCAACCGCTGCACATGTTCTCGGGTATTTTCGAGGCTCACGTATCGCTCACCCCGGAGTTGCGCAAGAAGGCCATCTTCGACATGCTGCAAAGTCTTTCCGCCGTTCACGACCAAGGTTACGTGCATCGCTTCGTTGCTCAGTCTCACCTATTGGTGTTTAAGAACGGTATTAAGCTTGGTGGGTTTCACGCAATGCGCAAGATCGCCAATATTAAGCCAAAAGACGGAGAAGGGTTTTCCATTGCTGCCTATGAAATGACCGATGGAGAACGCAAAGAACACTGCTATGGAGCGTGGTTACACATAACTTCTCCCGAAGTGTTGCTCGGCGAGACCAAGTATACGTGGCGCGCGGATGTGTGGTCAGCAGGTTGTGTCGCGCTTGCTATCCTTCTTCAGAAGGTCCCGTTCCTTCAAGGACAAGATCTCAAGGTGCAGCTGGATCTGATCTATCGGCTCTGCGGCACACCGAGCATGTCATGGGAAGGCGCGAGCAAACTCCCGCTGTACAACAACTTTCGACCCAAGCACGAATACAAGATGCGCCTCCGCAAAACACTTCTGGAGCAGCGATCCAAATTCCCTGATTTCCCGGAGGATGCTATCGAGGTGCTGGAGGCAATGGTCCAGTTGGACCCTGCGAGGCGTAGCACAATGAAAAGGCTACTCGATATGCGTTACTTCGACAGCGTTCGCAGCAAGGAGAAGACGTTCGACTTCAGTGGGCTGCCGTCGACATTTGCTGTGCAGAAAAAGAAGCTTGTGCAGCACTTGTTGAAGTCAAAAGCCAAGAAGCATCGGTCAGCGCGACCGTCACACCACCACTCCTCGCACCGATACGAACACCATCGACACAAGCGATCAGCGTCCTCGACACATGACGGGTCATCGTCTGGTGGGGATAGATCTAGCCATCACGACCGACACAGGTCTAGAAGCGACAAGCGGAAATCAAGATCATTATCTACGTCACGACGTGAGGACAAACACGCCGCTATTAAGAATGATGCTATGGAAGACGTGGAGATGCAGGATGCCAGCGAGGACGTCCCATTACCGGCTAGCTTCACAGCTTCTGCTGAATCTTCACCCTTGATGGTTGATACTGACGGCAGTTTGCCTCCACGTGAGAAGCGGGCGAAGCTTGGCTGGGGAATGGGGCTTAACTCGGCTTCATAACGAGTCACGATGGTATAAAGGCAACGAGTTCGACTCCTTAGAACAGCACACCACTTCCACGTGCAAAAGGACCAATAGACTCTATTTGTTAGCAAAGTTGACCCAGAAAACTAACTCGTGCTTACGCGAACAGATTGCCGAAGCCTGTGTCAAGGCATTTTTCGTACGAGTCGCGGCGTCGGAGTTTCTCCTGGCCCTGTCGGTGGCGGCGGTACCAGCTTGTTTCGGCTGCGTACGTCACCTTTGCATCTTGCTTGATATCTTCATTTTCTGCCTCTTTCAGTCGCACAGCGAGCTCGTCGACGATGTCCACCATCTCAGCTTGAGACTTGGCGGCCGCGAGTGCATCGCGCAAGTCCGAGTGCACGCGCAGGTCCTGGAACAAGATTTTGAAGAGGTGAGCGCGGACGATCTTGTCGCTCGCAGGCGGATGCAGCGTCGCACTCTCCAGGTACTGTCTGGCCAGCTCCAAGAAGGATGTATCCTCGCCAGGTGTATTGTTAGTCTCTGCAAACAGCGCCGGGTTCTCCAGCAACCCCTCGGAGCTCATGACGCCATCGCAGCCCGTAGCTTCCAGACAGCGAGCAACATCCTCATGCGTCTCGATGCCTCCATTGGCGATCACAGGGATACTCAACCGCTCCTTTATGCGTCGGATGATATCCCAATCCACCTCCCGCACTGCCGTCTTGTTCATTTCCTTGGTCCGTCCGTGAACCGTGAGCATATCACAGCCAGCTTCCTGCAGCATGTCGGCGAACTCCAGCGTCTCTTTGTCATCCGGGAACACTCGGATCTTGACCGTCACCGGGATGTTAAGTCCAGCACTAAGCGTCTCCACAATTGACTTGACCGTGTCCTTGTCGTGCATCAAAAAGGACCCATAATGGCCCTTTCGGGCGATGCCCTGAGGACAACCGAGGTTCAGGTCCACAGCATCACAGTGTCCTTCTACCATCTTGGCCGCCGCCAGCACCGTCTTCGGATCATTGCCACAGAACTAACCACAAAATGCAACACATATTGTCACTAAAGTGCCTCATAAAATAACATTGAAGGGGCCTCAACGGACCTGCACGACGAGCGGTCGGTCCTGAATGTGTCGCTCAAACATCTTCTCGCGGTACTCGGCGCTCTCAGCGAACAGGCGGCTGTGGAACATGGGCGTGTAGCAGCAGTCGGCTCCGAACTTCCTGCAGAGCATACGGAAGGCCAGCTCCGATTGGTCCACCTGCAATATTAGCAATAACACAGTCAGAATGGCATTCCTACCTCATTCAGCAGCTTCTACTGATAGTACTACGCAGCCGATTCGACCCGTTCCAGCGTGAATCAGTAGAAAATAAACTGCACTAGCTCACCATAGGAGCCGCAACGCGCTTGGGCGACCCGATAGCGCGGTAGAAGTCGTAGCCGCGCAGCTTCCCCATGGTCGAGCGCAGTCGCTGCTGCTGTTCCACCATTTGATAGGCTATGATTGGCCAGCGCCGCGTGATGTGGTGCACATCCCCCACTTTCTAGCCAATCACAGCAGATTTGCCTTCCAAGAGCAGTGCCTACGGGAAGCAAAGTGAAAGGCATCCTGACGGGAGTCCTCGAATTAGTGCAGTGCTTTCGTGCGTGACCATCACTCTGCCGCACTTTGGATTTCGCGCCATGGGCGACAGCACGGCGGCGCTGTGGCAGAGCGAGCTGCTGCGTGCGCGCGAGTGGCTCGCGGCCACCCGTCGAGACGAGCAGCAGCACGAGGAGAAGCTCCTGCAGCGCGTCAAGGCGCACATCGGCTTCAAGGACCACCAGCAGTCGCTGCAGGGCGACACGACGGCCGAAGACGAGGACGACGACCTGACGCTGGACTTCCTGGGGGACGTGGACGCGGCAGACATGAACGCGCTGCTGCAGGCCGAAGCGGCCAAGGCGGCGGCCGCTGTGGAGGACGTGACGAGCGCTAGCGAGCTCCTGCAGCCGTTGGAGATGCCGGCGAACTTGGTGTCGCCCAAGCTCAAGCCCAATAAGGTGAAAGCGGTGCCCATGTCCCAGCTGGATCCGAAGAGAGCCACGACCACGACGGGGACAGCTAGTGCGACGTTAGGCAGTGATGCGGCCGTTCAAGAGCTGATTCAAGACTTGCATCTGGATGTGACGCACCATTCGGATAAGGAAGAAGGCAAGACGGAGGAGAGCACGCCGCCCCATTTATTAAAGAACTTTGGAAGCAGTAATGATGGCAGGGTGCAAAAGAGTGGGAGTGCAGTGGAGCACATGCACCAAGTGGCGTCCAAGAGTCCGCAGGATCCGCACAAGAAGAAGGCGGTGCCATCTGCTGCTAGTACGACGAAGACCGCGGATGATGTTACGGCGGAGATGCTGAGTTGGGTCTCGGGTTATCGCGACCCGGACGTGATTCGACGCAAGGAAAATATGCGGCGGAAACGAAAGCGTACGCATCGCTATGGTGTGGCATCGGAGGAAGAACAACGCCAGGTTTTGATACAGGTGAAAAGGATCACGCGCGATAGTGACAGTGACAGTGAGGATGACTTTAGCAGCGACTACTCGCCGGCAGAGGATGAAGACGTTCCTGAGCCGGACGAACCCGAAGTGGTGGATCTTCTTAGTGATGACTATCTGGACAGCGACAAGGAGATACAGACCATAAAACGAAAGAGGAAGCGGCTGCGCCAAGTGGAGGGAGCGCAGAAGAAGAAGAAATCGCGGTCACGAAAACCAACCGTGACACGAAAACTGGGCCAGGAGAAAAATACTACAGAAACCTCATCTCAGCCGGACAAGATGCAACAAGAGCAACGGAATGTGGACTCAGCAGGTGAATCTAGGCACACACCAGCAACAGCCAAAAGTATATCGATGGATGAATCGGATGATGAAGAAACGGGTAACTTGAACCATCCGATCGAGGTTTTGTCAAGTGGAGATGAAACAGGGGAAAGCGACAATGGAGGAACTTCAAAAACATCGGGGCAAGTGTCGAAAAACAGCGTTGGTTCTGATAGTACCGGCAGTGCAGGGTCTGAAGCGGCGGAGGGGTCGACTATCTTGCGCTTGAAGATACCTAAAACCTTTAACGACCCAGAAGGTCGTCACCAGGAAGAAGTTGCCGGTAGTCCGATCAAGCTTTCGCCAGCAAAGCAAAATTCACCAGCCCAAGAAGCTAAGACATCCTCGGACGAAGCGGGCACTGACGCTGCAGTCCGGGATCTATCTTCCGTAACAGTGCCCAACAAGAGTGCTAGTGTTGGACTAACGGAGCAAAATGGAACGGATAAAAGTCCAACAGGCGATGTGGATATGGCTTCGCAGCCTCCGGATGCTGAAGATGATCTTTCAGATGCGGGGACGGTTGATTTCGAAGGAGAAGAATTGTCAATTGAGAACGATGAAAGCAGAGACGAAGCAGAGGTAGCTGCGACCGAGGTGGCGTCTGGGCAAAACGCTGCGGGGCAGGAAGGCACAGAGGTAAACGCAGACGGTAAATCAGAACGCACTTCTATTGGTGGTGTTGTGGAACACAGTGAAAAGGCAGACGAAGAAGATGTTTCGGAAGCTGAGACAGAAATTCTGGATGATGATGAACCAGACACGGATGACCTTGGTCTCGAGTACAGTGATGACAGTGATTCGAGGGATAAACCTGCGGAAAGCAAGGGAAACACTTCGGGCGACCATGCGGACGAGTCAAACAACAAGAAAGACAGCTTTGTTTCTGAAGGAAAACCTAAGAGTGACAAGGATCGACGTGGTGGTTCCAAGCCAGGTGACAAGACAGAAGACAAAACACCCGCTTTGGTAGCTAGTGTGCAGCAGTTCTTTGATTTCGTGCCGCTTAAACTGAAGCCCAAGGCCAAAACTACGACATCTACCGCGCCGAAACCGTTGCCAGTACACGACAACGATAAGACTCAATCAAGACAGGGGGCCAACGATGATGGTAAATCCGCCACCAAACCTAAGGCCCCGGTTGTGCCGCCCAAGGCTTCAGTTGGATCCAATGGGCTTCGCCCAAGCAAAAAGCCGATCACGACAATTGCGACAACGACTACAAAGAAGGGGAAGTATGTGGTAACAAGGCGAAGTACTAAAATGCTGGATCCAAAGGATACCCCTGGAGCCAAGCCGCAACAAAAAAGCCAATACACAATGGTGCCGACGCCGCAGTCCAACAAGAGTGCGTCGAAGGACCTCGATGATGTACCATTGGCCATTCTCGCGAAAGAAATGTCCAAAAAGCCAGACGACACACCCAACGCAAGATATCTCTCGTATGCAGGTGCTAAAAAAACTGAGGATGCCCTCAGTTATGCAGCGGAGGAACCCCGCATTGTTCCGAAGCATCGCTTCGGTGGAGGTGGTGGACTTAATTCAAGCTCTCCTGCGACCCACAATTTTTCAAATGGCATGCATTCCCAAATGAGTGATAAGAATGCCCCTAGAGACGGATACAGGCGAGAGCCTCAAATAAGTATTTATGATGCGCTGCACGTGGATGGTCAAGAAAGCGCAAGTGATATTCGTGAAGGGAGCGGCTACAAACGCCCCAGTCGCTTTAAGAAAATGCAAGAGGAAGCAGCACGAAATGGCACCCCAATTGTTAAAAGCCGGCTGCAAGATACAGATTGGGACAAGGTCCCTATCCCAAAGAAGAAGAAGCAAGCACCGCATGTGGAGGAGCCCGCGCATGATTCACGGTCAAGAGCAGCAAACGCAAGCGAGCATGGATCTAGGAATACTTCCGCGAAGACTCAAAACAAGCGTCGCAAGAAAAGCTTCGGGTCAAACAATAAAAATTCGGGGCCGAGTTACTATGGGCCAGGAGCCTCGCAGTCGGCAGCAGCAGAAAAATATGAGCCGCCGTCGCGTGGGCGCCGTGGCCGAGAAAGTAACTCCAGGCGTGATGACGATCGATGGAGGAAGCGATCCCCTTCACCACCCTCTCGAGACCGCGATCATTATATGAGAGACGGAAGATACCGTGACGATCGCAGGCGTAGGGGGTCTTCTCGGTCGCGATCCCGTTCTTTTAGCCCCCGGGGGCGAGATCATGGCAGTAGTCGTTATCGTCACCGTTCGCGCTCGAGGTCGTGGTCCAGAGAGAGATCGATCGACCGCGATCATGGCCGTTCAGATCATTCCGCTTCAAACGGCCGGAGTAATGCTAGTCGGAGATCACGTTCTCCAGATTATCGCAGCTCAAGCAAGGAAGGTGTTAGCGTGACGAGTGATCCACCCGAGTTGGGTGAGGTTTATCAAAACGGTAAAATTGGAGACACTGAGAGGTCCACCAAGAAACAGAAGACCTCTGAGGCTCCCCCTTCACCATGCGCTTTGGCCACGTTTGATGATGACGGGGACAATATGTTCGTCTCAGATTCGGATGACGATGGAAATTGCTTTGGCAAGGAGATTGAAGACATCCGCTTTGACCTAGATATCGTGCCAGTGGATGAAGCTCTGATGGCCAGGCAGGTGTATGTGACGGGGGTGAATGCTACAGTTTGTGCTGAGGAGATTGAAGAAGACTTTGCACGATTTGGTGTTGCGGTGAGTTCGCCCATGTTTTGGGTGAAAAGTGATTTGTTTCACGGCAAGTTAATGACTGACTTGTGCTCTCACCACTTTTGGAATAAAGGTTGATCGAGAAACTGGGTTCACGACTATTGACATTTTCCCGTGCCAGCGCACCCATCTCGGTCGTGGTGATGCGTGCGTAACATTTGAGACAAAGGAGGGTGCGCAAGAAGCGGTGGAAGAACTCAATTGTAAGTGAGCGGGTGCTTTAATTGCTGACCGTCGGAATCGAGATACCAATGACTCTTGTCTTGTACAGCAAAAAACGTCAAGAACTCGATGATTCGCGTACGACGAATGGATGTGCACACCCGTCGCATTCTGACGGTGCAATTTCAGACAGTGCGGGATACGTGGAAGTGCACAGAGACAAAATGCCGCGCGGACGTGAGCATTTGGAATCCCAAGTGTGACAAGTGTGGTCGGGCGCGCGTGTACGGTCCCAGCAACATTAAGATCGATGCGGAGTCGTGGTTGTGTTCGCTGTGGGTGCCCGGAATATTGAGTGGTGGAATCGATGGTATTGGGTTAGCTGCTAACTATTTCTGTTATTGTGGACATGTGCAGCTGCTTCACAGCAAATGATGGGTTTGCCACGAGCTGCCATGGTTGCAAGGAATCACTGCCTGAGGTGGAGCGCTCAACGTTCTACACGTCTTAATGATGGCGGCTGTTATGGAGGTGAAGGTAAAAGCGATATGGAGGAAGATGCAGGAGGTGACGGTGAGGAAATCTAGCGAGGACTACAACGGTATGAGGGTGAAGTGGCCAGGTTGACAGAAGCGGGGGGTGCAAGGGCAGATAGAGGTCCTTGGATGTTGCGTGTTGAGTGTGTGCGTGTTGGTGTGAGAGTGTTGAGTGTCCTTTTGGCGTGAAGGTGCGTAGTTTTTGCTGCGGCGTGGCCTACGAACGAGAAACGAGTGACAAAGCTGGAAAAGTGCGGAGTGGGAACAATACCAGAGCGTTGCCAAAGAAATCTGCCGTTCGGCCAAAAGCCAAATAACCACCCGTCCAACAACACAACCCGTTTTGAATGACAACGACAGCGGTTCTGCAAACAGCCTCGTACCAAACCAACAAATGCAGTTCCGTGAGCTTGTCCGCATCCAAAAGCCAAGTAATCGATCCTCTGGCAACTAAACACGGCATGCTGCCTTGCACAACCTGCACGTGAACTAAACTGGGTGAGTCCTTTCCTGTTCATTTGGAATTTCGTTGCTAACAGCAAAGGACTGACAGCGCCACTCCAGCATCCACAGCCGTAGCGATAGAGTTTTTCACCCTTATCATCAGGCGCTGTGCTCCTCAAGGAACCCATGCCTTTGGCCATAACCAAATGTTGGAAAGTGCCAATACACACTACACTTAATTCGGTACAGTAATGTGCATCAATAAGCAACATCTTGTACAGATAGAAATAAGCAGAATTATCAAATACACCTTCAAATACACTTGCGATTTGTAGTGCGGGATTATCCACTACAGATTATATAATACAGGTTATTGCTTGTTGGCCTATTGACACAGATGTTGACTGTATCTGCATTGAAATTCTCCAAGAACTATATTTATGTCACGGGGGGCATCATATCCAAAAAACAAGCAACAAGCCCGAGCAGCAGCAAGCCCCGAGGAAGGACACCCGGAAGCAGAGCCCCGCCCGACGCCAGCCAACTCCCTGTCGTCGTCGTATCTCTCTCTCTCTTCCCCTCGTCCTCGTCCTCCCTCCCCCCACGCAATTTCCACCATGTCCGCCGCCCCCGAAGGTCAGCAAGAAACAAAACAACTCTCTCCTATACTTATTCTCTACTAAAAAATGATACCACCGCACGCAGAGCCCGTGACCGCCATGGAGGAAGTTTTGGTGCAGCCGACGCCATCGGCCCCGACGGCCTCAAGCAGCAGCGGCGGCTCCGGCGGCGGTGACAAGCCGCTGCCGCCCCGCAAGGAGCGCAGCAAGTCGCGCGACGCCGGCAAGCGCATGGGCGGCGGCCAGAAGGCGTCCTGGAAGGTGACGGAGATCCCGCAGGCCGTGCCGTCGGACGAGCACGACCCCAACTACGACAGCGAGGCGGAGGAGAACGTGGTGCTCGTGTCCACGGTGGACGGTTCCCCCCGGAAGAAGTCGACGCCGACGCTCGAGCCCGACGAGCTGGCGGCCAAAGAGCTGGCGCTCAACCCGCCGCCGGAGGTCAAGAAGCGCATCATCGAGATCCTGGAGGAATATTTCACGAGTGGAGATGCCGATGAAGTGTTGAGCTCGCTCAATGAGCTGGACGAGCCAGAGTTCAACTACGAAGTGGTCAAGCGAGCCATCACCATGGCCATGGACAAGAACGACAAGGAGCGCGAGCTGGCGTCGCGTCTGCTCTCGATGTTGTATCTGGACGGACTCACGGCTGGACAGGTGCTCATGGGCTTCCGTCGCGTGCTGCTGCTGGCTGGCGACTTGCAGATTGATATCCCCACGGCTAAAAACATGTTGGCCATCTTCTGTGCACGTGCGGTGGTGGACGAGATCCTGCCGCCCAGCTTCCTTGAGGACCCGTTCATCACGCGATACGCCCCCGAGATCGCGGCCGAGGCGATTAAGAAACTGAGCATCAACCACGCTACGGCACGAATGGAGAAGGCCTGGGGACCTGGGGATGGCCGCCCCGTTGAGGAACTTAAGGTGGCCATCGACCAGCTTACCAAGGAGTACCTGTTGTCGCGCGACCTCGAAGAGGCTGCGCGCTGTGTTCGCGAGCTGAACGTACCGCACTTCCACCACGAGGTGGTCAAGCGCGGCATTACGAACTCGCTAGAGGAAGGGGGTGAGGCCAACAGCGCAGCGATGGCTTCGCTGCTAGCGTATTTGGTCTCGCACGAAGTTGTGTCCTCGGGCCAGCTGATTAAGGGCTTCGAGCGCTTCAAGCTCGTTCTGGACGACGTCGCTCTGGACATCCCGAACGCCGCCGCGCTGTTCCAGGACATCGTGGAACGTGGCATCAGTGACGACATCCTCCCGAAGGACTTCAATGCCAGCGCGGTCAAGAAGCAGTAAGTAGGCGAGGATAAGCACGGAAGCGGCTTCCAAAGCCGCAGAAGTGCGTCCAGTACGTGGTGATCGAGTACAAAAGCGCTCGAAAAGGGCACGGCAAAAGTTTGTCGTCCTGGTCCGATTATCTACGCACGCAAAATACACAACTCTTGATTCTCCATGGCGCTGCAAGATGAACACAACGGGTAATGTAGCAGATCGAGTAAATTAGGATACGAAATACTTAGAAAAACGCGCATGACATCGAGATATGCCTCAATCTCCGGTCTAGGAGCAGCACGGGTCGGCCGACTCGGGCACCTTGGCCGTGTCTTTGCCAAACACGAAGAAGCTGGTCATGAAACCCAGCACAATGCTCGTGATCAGGGTCAAGTCGTACGTCATGACTACCAGCATAAGCAGATACGCGAGTAGAATTCGCACGCCTCGCATCATTGCATCGCCTAGATGCGTCCAGTTGTCCACCTTCACCGACACTGGTGCCGTCGGTCTCTCGGATAACGACGCAGACGTCGGATGCGATCGTTCCGCTGTCAACAGTGTCGTCGCCTTCGCGTCCCTCGTCTGCAGCAGCTGCAGCCTCTCCGGATGCACCGCCGACTCCTCCGCCGGCTTCGCGTTCTTGCAGCAGTCGCCCAGCTCCGGGTCGTAGAAGCCTGAGCCAGCATCAGCTCCAGTCTGCGTCTGTGCCAGTGATAAGGCGAGTCGGCGCTTAGCGATAGCCTTCGACTGGTGCAGTTGGCAGCCGCTGGCCGTCGTCAGGTACTGGGACAGCGCGGCCAGCAAGAACACCAGCAGACACGCCAAGGCAGCACGCGAAGAGCTCGTGAGGCCCCAGCTCTCGAGCCACAGCATGGAGCAGTCGTCCATCGGGTCGCGTCCTGCCCACTTGAAGCCGTCCGAGCCCATGGGCGAGCCAGGTCCCATGCAGAAGCCGCCCTGCTCCATCGTCGTCGTCGTGAGAGGATCAGGTGAGCCCAATGGAGCCAGCAACAATTTTGCTTTGGCCACGTCAATAATCGCAGCAATTGTCGATCTGGCAACATTTTAGCGAAAAAATGACGCAGCAGAATTGCGATGCTTTCTTGTAGGCAAACTCGATGGGCTACATGTAGCGCAGTGCAGTAGATCTTCGGAGATCCAGCTGGAAGCAGTTCGATGCTCACTGCATTGCCTTGATCGCGCTAACAAACTATTCCGATGGCCCAGTTGCTGCAGCAGGACGGCAATGGTTTTCAAAGTTAGGATGTTTTCATTCTCTCTTGGACTTTGTATATACTCCGACGATAGATTATGTACAGTACATCTATTCTGCATATATATACAATCTCACATGAAATGCCTTTTGAAAACTCCAGCTACGTCACTATTGTCGCCACTTCTCCAAGAGCTCCATCGAGGCCACGCGCTGTTCTGCCGGACCCGCTCCTGCTCGCCAGACTTCGCCACAACCCGTGCATCATGGCCAGAATAAACCGCCGTCTACCTTCTCTTCTTGTCGTGTTTTTTATGGCGATTTCTTTCCTCTATGGCTCCACTAACGCCATGGACATGAGCGACATGCCGGTACGGTTGCGTTGCTCCAGTCGCACTGCTCGTTATTCTCCTACTCACACTCTCCTATATGGCAGGACGACCCTGTTAGCGGTGAGATGGTGATGAGCAAGGCCTACAACTTCGAGCTCAAGAACGGCCAGAGACTGCGCTTCGCCAGCCAGGACTCTCTCGACGCCTTCCTCAAAGACCCGGTACGTCTCCAAGTCACTAATAATTTCTGTAGAAGAAGGGGAGGAAGTTTACTGATGGTTGTTTTACTGTTTTTTCTTTCTTTCCATTACAGAGTGTGGCGTTGAAAGGTGTGGCGTCTCCCCCAGCGTCGCACGACCATCACCACGACGCGGAAGACGAGAGTGTTTTGTGTCCTGTGTGTGGAATGGAGTCGTCGGTTTCCGGTGGACCTCAAGTTGTGATGACGCACGGAGATCAAGTGGTGCACACGTGCAGTGTCACGCACGCGCGGGAAGTTTATCAGGAGATTTTGTCGTTCCAAGCGGTGAAAGGAGGTGCTGCAGCTAAAGAGGAGCACGGGTTCTGCTCTGGACCTGGTACGACCATGCTCAACGGATTTTCACTCAGTGGCAGCTCGACGCCGTGCATTTTGCTGTGGTTCCCTGGTTGGGTGTTGGATTCTCGCGTGCGTTACGTTTTTGGCGGCCTTCTTGTGGCGCTGGTGGCCATTTTCAACGAGTATTTGCTGCAGTTGCGCCGTGTGCTGCGTAAGGAGAGCAATTTAAAGCGTCTGCAGAGCAGCAATGCACCCCATGCGACTGAGAGCGCACAATTGTTACGGTCCACAACGCAGGACATGCCGCTAGCTGGCACTTGTGGACCAGCGTGGTTCCGCACAATGTCGCCTGAGATGCAACACGGGGTGCACTCCTTACTGCATGGTGTGACGCTCTTTGTCGCCTACATGCTGATGCTAGTGTCGATGACGTACGACTTTACGCTGCTGCTGTGGGTTATTACTGGCTACGTGGTGGGCCACTACGTCTTCGGGGAACGCCGCGAGGCTCCGCTTGCCAGCGGAGACATGGAGTCCAATTTCCCCTAGGTAGCTGAGTTTGCTGCCTCTGTTGTGTGTGTTTTCTCGTTGCCATTGTGTTTACCAACTAATATATGATGTGGTATGCGTCTTGCATTTGCTACATCGAAAGACCCGACCTTAGTGCTTAGTGGCGTTAGTTTAGCACCAGGACTGCCGCAAGAAGGAACGAGAGTGCCTCCAGTGACTTCGTAACTGTGGTGCGAGCTCCAGCGTTGTCCTTGTTTTTGGAAGACGCGGAAGACGAGCTTCCGGACGATTTCGCCTTTGTGCCTCCTTCATTGAGATCTGCCAGAGTACTGGAGTCGAAATTGTTGGACTTTTTGCCATCGCACACAGGCTGAGTCACCGAGCACGAAAGGGCTTCCACTGGAGCACAACACAAAGATACTTTAGCTGCCATAAACTCACAAACAACAGCACGTTGCTATCAAGGCACTCACCATTCGGCGTGTCGGGTAGATCCATCGAGAGAGCGGACGGACACTTTAGAGAGGAATTCCGCGTGGGCGTGAACGAATCCATCTCGACAGTCGAGTTTTTAGTGGTTGTGTAGGCCTCCTTGAGGTTATCGTACTCTGGATAAGCCGTGAATTTGCACGTGGTGTTCTCATTGTCGCAGTCATCCGGCTGAAAGTAACCCACCCCATACTTGCCTTTGTCCGCTTTCTTCGTCAGCGCTGTTCCAACCGAACAGAAAGTATCAAAAGGCAACACGATGTTAGCGATGAACTTCTTTCGCTTCGACAAGTTTGGCGCAACAACAGCAGACGCACCTTTCTCCCCCTCGAGGTTAGCAATCTCTGTCGAGAACTCAAAAACGTTGCCGCCCACAATCTCCTCCGTCATATCGGGCTCCTCGTTCATCCACCTGGCCTATAGAATATCAAATAAAATCATCACGACATGAGTTTCCATCACCTAGCCTAGACCATTGTGCTACTCACATCGTAGAACGTGCGCTGGTTCTCGTATCCGTCGATCGTGTTATCTCCCGTATTGCATCCAAACTCGCCGAACATGATGGGGCGAGGGTACGCTGCATCTTTGTAGTCCTTCATGAGCGTCACCAACCCGGTCGACTGCGTGTACTCGGTGTGTCCAGTGGGGTCGCACTCGACATAAGGGTTGAACCCCATCCACTGCGCTCTTTCACTTGCATCTCCGTCACTGCTACTCGAACTGCCATTACTGGACGTGCAGTCGAAGTACTGCAGCCACTGAGCTCGGGGTGGGATATCTGCCATCTCGACTCCGATCGGAACTTCTCTCAAACTGCCGACACAGCCTCCAGCATAGTCCCGAATGTCTCGGATCATAGCTTTAATGCAGGGCATGACCGCCACACCCGAATCTCCGTCCACCGAAATGAGGTTGGGCTCGTTGGCCACACTGAAAAACAAGGTATTGTCATAGACAGCGAAGGCGTTGTACACCATCTGCATGCGGGTGAACATGGCGTCCGGGTAGCACTTGGGGGCGGCCGCGTCAGCCACCGAGCAGCCGGCGCAAGGTGCCGCCATGCCAATGGACACGTAGATTCCGGCCTGAGAACAGGCACACATGAACTTGTCGTGCGATAGACTCGGGTCAACCGAGTACAACCGAATCGTGTTCACCCCCAAATCCTGCATAATTTTCAGGTGTGGTTTCCACACGGCTTCGTGGTCGTCCGACGCCCAGTCGTAGTTGCTTACGTCTGCCAATTCCCCACTGTTGGGACGGGGGTAGTACGCCATCCCTTTGATGCGGAATTCCAACCCCGTCTCGGAGTCGAAGAGTTTGTTGCCTTTAGACACGATGGGAGCCAGCCATGCAGAAGAACACGGCAATAGCGCCAAGACAGCAGCGAACACAGGACGGTGTAGCATAGCGGAGACTTGGAGGAATGACACAAATGGTGTCCGAAGATCGCAATGCTTGTCAAAATGGATACAAATCAGGAAACAAACTATAGCATAATTACAGGTACTGTATTGCAAGCACTTCAAGTGCTTCAACTTCAGGTTACGAACACCAAAACTAGCGGTAATGGTCTGGTAACTTGCTTTTTGATGCCTGAGCCCAGTTTCGTGGCTCGTACAGTGCGCGCCAAATCGATAGGACCCTCGATTTGGCGCCACACTTCTGTCTATATCTCAGTCTGTAGGACGAGTTAGACGTCGCTATTTAGATATGTGCTCTCTATTAGCAGTGCCAAGGTGCCATTTGTGCTAACAACTTAGATATTGAAGCCGTTGGCAGGGCTGCCATACAATGTGTCGGTTTCACCACCAACGACAAAATTTAGTACCGGTCCCTTTTTCTGACAAATCATACACCTTTTATGAATCACCATACAAACTTCTAAATAAAAATATCACACTTAGGAGGACAACATTAATGATGGACACTGGCTGCTGTAAGCTAGCGGCAGCCTTCCGCTCGCCCTCGGGGCCTCTCACTTTTTAATGGGCCGAGGTAAAGCCCTCTCCAATCAAGAGTACTGGTGGGTCATCGGGCTCCACGACGGCGGCGTTTCGCTGCACGAAATCGCACGGAAGACAGGCCGCTCTCGCACGTGTGTGCGTAGAGCCATCAAAGCAGAGCGCGGGCAGCAGGCAGACAGCGCAGACGAGCAACCAAGAGCAGGGCGGCGGCCAGCACTAACCGAGAGGGAGATGCGCCAGCTTGTCCAAGCAGCGGCGACGGGCGAGTACTTCGCCGCCGAGCTCAAGACCAAGTTCGACGTCAAGGCGTCGGTGCGGACGGTGCAGCGGCTGCTGAAGCGTATTGACCATCTGGTTTACACTAAGATGGACCGCACGCTTCCTCTAACAGCCGTCCACAAGGCTGCCCGCATGAGCTGGGATGAGGGCCACACACTAAACTATGGTAAGTTTGTAATATTTGCTGTTTTATTCAGTTAACTATGCTAATGCGTTGTCATTTTATGTAGGAATATGGGAATATACTATATTTTCAGATGAAAAGAAGTTTAACCTCGATGGGCCTGACGGCTTCAAGTACTACTGGCACGACATGCGTCACCCAGCGCAGTCATTTGTTCGCCGTCAGAATGGCGGAGGAAGCGTCATGGTGTGGGGAGTGTTTGGTGCTGCGGGTAAGAGTAAGCTGGCCATTTTACGTGGCCGGCAAAACTCTGGTAACTATATCTATACTCTATCGGAGTATTTATTGCCATTTGCTCATGCTAACTACGGTACTGACTTTGTATTCCAGCAAGACAATGCGTCGATTCACGCTTCACGTGAGACGACGCATTTCTTGCAGGAAATGCAAGTCGCCAAGATGGTGTGGCCCGCCCGGTCACCCGATTGCAACCCCATCGAGAACCTCTGGTCGGCCATGGCTGCTCGGGTGTATGCCCATGGCCGCCAGTACAACAGTGTCGACGAACTGGAGGTTGTGATCAAGGCCGCATGGATCTCTATAGACGAAGACTACCTGCTCAAGCCCATTGACTCGATGCCTCGCCGTTGCCTTGCTGTCATCAAAGCCAAGGGCGGTCTCACTAAGTACTAACTTTTAATATAGAAATTTGTATGGTGATTCATAAAAGGTGTATGATTTGTCAGAAAAAGGGACCGGTACTAAATTTTGTCGTTGGTGGTGAAACCGACACATTGTATGGCAGCCCTGCCAACGGCTTCAATATCTAAGTTGTTAGCACAAATGGCACCTTGGCACTGCTAATAGAGAGCACATATCTAAATAGCGACGTCTAACTCGTCCTACAGACTGAGATATAGACAGAAGTGTGGCGCCAAATCGAGGGTCCTATCGATTTGGCGCGCACTGTACCAGTCAACCACCATGGCCGTCAAGCGAAGACGGGCATTATGTCGAAAACGGGACCTTGACCAACCACCAATCTGTGTGTTGGCCCTATATCCTTGACGCTGCCGACGTCACTACCAGTGAGTAGCCGCAGATTTGTTTGTAAAGCAACGTGGCCGCTACAGACTTGAGATGCGGATGCTCCGCAGGTCAGACACACGGCCCACAAGCCACTGCAATCCGGTTCCGTGGCTCTCTCTCAGTCTGAGTCGGACGTCGTCGTCAGCATCACGTGAAGTACCTAAGCATGCGGTGAGGTGCAAGGCAGCAATTTGGTCGTGCTGTCGGGGAGGCTGAGCTGGGATGTGTTTCGGTATCTTCCATGGCGTTGAAGCCTGTTCCATGGGCCGTGTAGCTTCACGAAGATGCTGCGTGGCTGGCCCACCTCAGAGTCATCGACGAAAGCACTGGCGGAGGGGCCACCTTCATCGGTTGAAGAAGGCAGAAACCTGGATCGGGTGCTGGGTCACGTTCAAAACGCAGCCGCAGCGACTCGTTTAAACGCCCATGCGGTCGCTTGGAAAAAGCAACTCGCATCGCTTTGCACCGTACAACCGACGACGATATATACGCCTCGGCGTCGTCGACGGGTTCTTTTATTCGACTTGAAGGGCTCAGCCTGAGCCGCTCAGGTAATCGTTGGCGCGGACCCACTCACCGCTGAAATAGAGCGCCAGCTTCCATGTTGGAAAGTGCTCTCGTTCGATTCAGAAGGCTGCATCGCGTTCATCGCCCACCAGAGTAAGCCCAACATCCGATCGATCGATCGATCGGACACGCGTGTTGAGCCACAAACCAAGCTGTCGAATTGTCCCCGCATCCTTCAGGTGTCCGCTTGTGCCAGACCGACTATCCGACTAGCAATTTCTCGAGATGTGTAACAGGACCAAAATGGGGCAGCCCCACAAACCTCTCGACATTTCTGCGGCAAGATGCATCGAGTCCTCATGGTTCACTCCTTTGAGATGCACCGTATGTCTGCCTCTCCAGTGGAGAGGCTCCACCTGGCTCAGAGTGTCTATTCCTCGCTGTACGAGGACGGCAGTTCGTAGTTTGCGCCCTCCGCCACAGGTCATCCTGCTGTAGTCACCCCCACCCCACCAAAATGCAGCTGTGGGGATCTCTAGCCTTTGCGATCGGCGTCATCTCCGCTGGCGCTGTGCACGCTCGTAACTTGACGGCCAACTTCGACATCTTATCGTACAACGACGTCTACGAAATGCTGCAGGATACCGTCGAAGGTATCAAGCTTGGTGGTCCTTCCCGTGTGGTCCCCATTGCCAAGGCCATGCGTGAGGCCAACCCCAACAGCCTCGTGCTGTTTGCCGGCGACACAGTGTCGCCGTCGCTTTGGTCGACACAGTTCAACGGACAGCACATGGTCAAGGCGCACAACGCCATCGGCCTGGACTTCGCGTCTCTGGGCAACCACGAATTCGACTTCGGACTCGAGAACTTCATGAACGTGACGCAGGCCTCCAATTTCCCGTGGCTCAACGCCAATTGCTACGAGATTAGCAACCGCCAGCTTCTGCGCGGCACGGTTCCACACGCCATCAAGAACCTCACCCACCCCACGAACGGCAAAATCTCTATTGGTATCTTCGGCGTCATGTACGACATGAAGGATTCGAGCAAGGGTCTGTACTGGGAGGACCCCATCGCGGCTGCCCGTGAGCAGGTTGCAGCTCTGAAGGCTCAGAACGTTGACTTTATCATCGCTTTGACCCACCAGGACCTTGCCGACGACAACAAAATGTCGAAGGAGGTGGCCGGAATTGACTTTATCATCGGCGGGCATGACCACACGTCGATGCTGCAGACCAACTACGGGACGCCGTACCTCAAGGCTGACTTTGACTTCCGCTCGATCTGGAAGACCCACATCGAGTACTATGCGGCCGACGCCGGCAACGATCGCACGAGTCTCATGACCCACCAGACCATCCCGATTGTTGAGAGCATGCCGACCGACAACACTCTTGATGCTATCATCGCCACGTACCAGGCGCAGATGGATGCACTCGAGGAGCAGATCATCGGCAACCTGTGCGAGGACTTGGATCTCTCGCAGAGTGTGGTGCGCACGAAGGACTGCAAGATCGGTCACCTCTTCGCTGACGCTGGACTGCAGTACTACGGCAACGGATCAGCCGACATTGCTGTCATGAACGGTGGCGGCATTCGTGGCGACAAGGTCATCGCTGCTGGCAACCTGTCTCTGGGAGAGGTGCTGTCGTGGTCGCCGTTCGGAAACACGCTGATGACCATTAAGATCAACGGCGCGTCGCTCAAGCTGTACCTGAATCACGAAATGGCCGCGAGCTGCGGCGTCAATGTCGTCCAGCAGAACGGCTTCTACGTGCACCCGTCGGGCTTCAACTACACCTACACGTGCACCGGCCAAGAAACTGGCACCGTCTCGAGTCTGTCGTGGCTCAACCACCCGACCAACTCCGGTGAAATCAAGGACGCCGACGAATTCGTCATGGCCATCAGCAACTACTTGTACACGACCGAGTTCGCTGTCATCCCCGGCGTCAATGCTACCGTGAAGGTAACCGAGGCTGAGGCGGAGCGTGTGGATACGGCGCTAGAAGCTTACGTCTCCAAGCTGAAGGACGGCACAGTGTGTCTCCCGAACGAACTGCGCTCCTCCGTCTCGTTCTAAACGGACGGACGATAGATCCAGGCAAACGACAGCCACAATACACGACATAGACACATCGTTGCAACCAAAATATAAGCAGCTTTGACATTGTACTACGCTGGTACCGGTACTCTGGTATTACCTTGTTTGCTATGAAGTTTATGCTGACTGTAAAGCGGGGTTGGCATCGTCCTCCATTGCATTGTCGACGACTTTAGGGGCGAATTTTGACGGTGTACCAGCAACACGGCGTCTTCATCAAGTGTCATGCTCCCTTCAACAACTCTAAACGCTTCAGAAAAGACTGAAGCACGCCACAGCCCAGGTGCTTCCGACAACACGATCGACTAAGCCGCCACAAAAACCTCGCCGTCTACTTGTCTTGCTGCGAGGCTCGCAGTGCGAGCATTAACCCCATGAAATTCCTGGGCAAAAGTACATGTCATAAAGCCCAAAAAGCCGGCCTACATGTACATTAGAGAATGAATAACGACTCTGGCTCGCGTTGCAACAACGTACGCACCGCAACATGGCGATGACATTCTGGATGCAAATCAATTACCACAAGCATCGAAACGATGATGTTTTACCCGTACTCACGTTTGGTGAACGACCATCAATGATTGATAAAGCTGCTACCTAAGGGATAGGACGCATGAAGTGGGGCCTTTGACGCAACGCAAACAACGCGTGGTGCTCTTTTTCAAGACGATAAATAGCGTGGTTCATTTCACCGAGTTAAGTACAGGTCCTAATCTACTGCTCGGGTGAGCTCTGGAGCTCGTGGTGCTTGGAGCAGAAGTTCTGTTTGCTCTGCGATGCCGGCCGCTTGCAGCCGTCGAACGCACAGCGCTTGCCGCCACCGTGCGTCCAACATAGCCCCTTCGAGATGGTCGTCTTCTGGCAGTTGGCCACCGAGCACTTGGTGCCGCCGCCGTGTGACCAGCACAGGCCACGGGACTTGGCACCGCGCGTGCAGCCCTCCACCGTGCACCGCGTGGCACCGCCGTGTTTCCAGCAGAGTCCGCGGTGTTTGGCACTGGCGGTGCAGCCAGGCATGGAGCAGGACTTGCCGCCTCCGTGGCGGAAGCAGAGGCCGCGGTCGATGGTGTAGTTGGTGCAGCCCTCGATGCAGCACTGGCGCGCCGCGCGCTTCTCCTTGGCTGTAAGTTTGCGCTTGGGGCTCTTGCGTCGGGTGGGCGACGGCGACCGTGTCGACTCCTGGATGGGGCCTGGAGAGTACTCGCTCACAGGCGATTGCAGCGCGTTGCTGTCGTCCAGGATGAAGGCCAGCGAGAGCTTGGGCGTGCTCATGGCAGGCGTCGTGGGAGTTGCCGGACTTGCGGCGAAGGTGGTGAACACCGTCAGTGGTGGCAAAGCTACATGTAAGCTGGTCATGAGGACGATAATTGATTGTGCACCTAGAGGAGAATTGGCAAGTGCACCATCGGTCTCACGTAGCGATATTTTGCTGTCAGTCAGGATCGGGCGGCACACACTGGGCTCCACTATGGTGGTCGATGTCTAACGAGATTATCTCGGCCTATCCTGTGGACACGGCGCTGAACACGCAGCAGCTGGCGCGATGTACGAACAGCGCAAAACATATCCTGGGCGCCACTTGGAGAATGTATGGAGACGATGTGCTCGGCACGAACAGCATGAGATGACGAAAGACGTGTGCTGCAGCCATTTTTTCATGCTGCTCACTGCCGCAGGCCTAATCCGGATCGATGCGAGCTAGCTGTAGTAGCGAGCGTCGGTAGAGGACGACGGAGGCGCAGAGGCCTCTCTAGTAGCTCGAGTGTTGATGCAGTCTACCCACACGCCATCTCCGTAGCCTTTTCACGGGGATCACCCGCGGCGCCGAACCTATCGGTGCTTGTGCAGGGTAGGTGCCATGGGTACCTCTAGGTTGGTAGGTGGACGGCACCGCTGAACTCCCTTGCCCACTGCAGGGTATATTGCCATTTCCGACTGCATGTACACGTGTGTAGGACAAGTGTTCATCGAGTCGCACACTGGCGATGGCTGCTCGGAAGGAAGGCAATCGCTCACGCCTGAGCACGGGCAGCCTCCACTTGAAGCCGCGTGTCCGCACAGAATCGCGACAGGATATATTTTGAGAAGCGACGCTGCATTGTGTCGCACTCGGCCGATGGCACCTGCAAATGTATCTGCAAATGTATCCCTCCAAGCCGAGCTGCATCGCGTGCAGGTAGATAGATATGTTAGATAGATATCAGGTCGTGGACATCAAGCGGCTTGATTCAAGCCCGCCGCAGCTATTATCGACTGGAGTGTTGTCGCTGGACGAAGTGCCGACCCATGCAGTGCAACGTGGCGTGCTGCGCTACAATAGTCATTCGGTGACCAAGCGGCGATCGCATGCTCCGATCCAGAGCCTCTGGATTCACTGACTGTGCTTTGCCCTGCTTTTTTGCTGTTTGAACGGCTTCTTTGCCAGAAGAAGGATGCTAGCGAGAATGAGCGCATCAACATCATCAGGGGTGGGGTTTCGATTACGCTCTCTCGCATGTCTAGGGATGGGGTTTGCACGCACCCAAATAGTCCGACTATATCGCAATTTGCTGTCTTGACAACAGCCAAGCCTTGCCGCAAGACTGCTCGACAGCAGTGCCGACGACACGCTTCAGCATGATATTCATACCGCGTGGCTGCAACACAACGTTCTCGGCGAGCTAAAAGCAGGGTTACACCACCCGTACAACTAGACCTTCGCATGTAGTCACACGCATCTCAGGGTTCGTAGGCCCAGCCGGGTTTTCAAACAGTGCAAACGTTGCTGCCTTTGCACCTCGGCGTTTGATCGGCGTGCGACTACTGCATGTAGCCGCCGACTCGGTTGCTGTCGCTGTCGCTGTCGACCACAGAAAGCGCGCGAGAGTACAACAGAGGTTGCCACCACCGCCACATTTGGTACACATTTCGATCTCTGCTCTCAACTCACGGTTAGGTAAGACTTCTTTCTGCAAAGGCTCCATAGTGCACATTCGACGGATCGGTGGCACACCAGGGTCGAAGAGAGTCTTCCTCGAGCAGCTCATCGGGCCACCAGGCAAGCGTACGCCGTCGTCAGCGAAGCCCGCACGATCGATATCTCTGCACGTCGAGATCGGATCGGAGCGAACAGAAGAATGCTCTTCCGCGTTGAGGCGGCCGGCTTGGCCACTTCGAGCGCCCGGCCTATCATGAGATGCACGAGAAGAACAGCAAAATACTGGCAGATGGCTGCTTGATGATGGCGTCGCCCCATACAAAAGCCTCGGTGGAAGGATAGGTTGTGCTGTTCGTGCCGCGGGGCTCCCTGCCAGCCGCCCGAGCCACCATAAACGGGTGCAGGACAGGATCGACCGAGAGCTCACGACGATCGCAGCGAGGCCTTCAGCGTTTGACAACCCGGCCCGTGGTGCGCGACACAACATCTTGGTTACAGCCCGTCGACTAGCGCGGCAAACTGTAGAAACGCGTGTCGCGCTTGAGACGGAGGCTCATTCAGCAATTTCCACTGCGTCTCCCAAACCAAAAGCCCACCAAAACAGTCAGACGGCCATGAGTAGCATCACACTGCCTCCGCTCCGAGCCTGGGCCAGCTTCGCGATGCCTGCTCGCGCCAACCCAATGGCCGTTGCCAACCCCATGGTGTTCCACCCGGCGCCTGTATTCCAGCACGGCCCCAGCACGCCCGGCACCCCAAAGCTCGCGCTTTCCTTCATCCTGGACGGCAGCCACCCGGTCACGCCCCCTGCAGCGGCACGCTCACGTCAGCTGAAAACGCCGCCGACGCAGCACCCTGTCACCAAGGAACGCAAGCGCAAACGCAAAATGACTCCTGCGGAGAAGCGCGCGGCGAGATCGTGCTGCATCGAGGGCTGCACCAACTACACCATCGACCGCGGCCTCTGCTTCCGCCACGGAGGCGGCAAGTCCTGCTCCATGCCTGGCTGCACCGCCAGTGCCAAACACCGCGGACTCTGCTGGAAACACGGCGGTTCCACACTGTGCACGGTGGAGGGCTGCACGCGCGGTGCCAAGTCCCGTGGCCTGTGCTGGTCACACGGCGGCGGCACCAAGTGCTCGGTGGCCAACTGCCAGAAGACGACCATCTCGAAGGGGCTATGTTGGACGCACGGTGGCGGCAAGCGCTGTGCGTTCGACGGCTGCAAGCGGCCGGCATCGCAGAGCAAGCAGAACTTCTGCTCCAAGCACCAGCCCAAGAAGGCAAAGGCCACCGCCGCCGCCACTGCCCTGTATACGCAGTGAAGTGGCAAATTCCCGACTAATGTATCTCTAACACTATCAAACTATCAAGCAATACATGCAAACACGATTCGATGTAAACTGTGATCGAAAACTCGAAATGCATGTAAAAAAAGTTTTTCTCCGAAAAATAATTCATTTCCGTCACATCGACGATTTCGTATCATATCGTCGTATCATATCAGTGGAAAAATACTTTTTCTATAGACTATAGTCGAACAACTGCTTCAACAAAATGTAGCAACGCTTACAGCGTGCACAGGCAGCTACCAGTTGCGTGATTCATCGATTCATACACTTTTATTTATCGAGCTGAGATACCATTAGAAATCAATTCAAGCAAGCGCAAAGAGTTCCGACGCCCGCGCTTCTCTTCTCCTGCGCTGTAACTCCTTAGTTGAAGTGAATGCGGCGCATGTGACGACCACCCAGGCCCAGCCTTGAGCGCGCATGCAGCTGTGAGATGTTGTCCATGATCACGAACTCGCCCTTCACCCACCGGTGCCAGTGCGCGAACTCCTCCGCGTACAAACGCTGCTGCAGCGTCTCCGTGACGAAGTTGGCGTCCTCGTCCTCCTTGTTCGACGCCGGGTCGTAGCCCACCGACGTCACGTACGTCGGGTGCATCTTGGTCTTCTCGGGTCCCCACGGCTCGTGGAAGCGCAGTGCCAACTCGCCCGTCATGGGGTGCGTCACCACCACCGGACACGTGTGCAGGCGGTCCTGGTACCCGAACAGCGACGTGCGGTACGTTAGCGAGATCTTCTTGAGGCGCTCCACCGTGGCCTCGGGCAACGACGACAGCAGGCGGCGCGTGTCCGTGATGATCGTGTTGCCGTGCTTCGGGTCGTCCTCAGGCGGAGCGGCCTCGACGCAGTGGAAGAACATGAACACGGGCGGGTCGCCCAGCTCCGTGGACTCGGGCGTCTTCTTCTTGAACATGCCATCGTAGTGGAACGACATGGCCTCGAGGGTCTGCGCCGGGAGCTCCGTGCCGGCCTCCGTCTTGATGTCGAAGATGTTGCCGGCCGCGAACGTCCCCTTGGGCCACTGGAGCACGTCTCCCCAGCGCTCCGTCGCCGTCTCGAAGTCGTCGTCCTGCTTGAAGCCGCGCAGCGTCACCACGCCGTACTTGAGTACGAGGCTGCGGATGGCCTCGCGCGGCACGTCCATGATGGATGGCGCCGGGAACCCCTCCATGGCGCGCGCGATGATGAACATGTGCGTGCGGATGAGCTCGATGTGCAGCGGGGCCCACTGCGCGATTTCTTCGGGGGTGCACGGAGGTCGCTCGACGTATCCCCACTTGCGGCCGTACTTGTACACCAGGTCGTACTTGTCCGTGTCCACGTCCTTCAGATCCATCGCGTGCACCGTGCCGTCGACGTCTTCGCAGATGACGGAGTGCCATGGTGTGCGCGGGGTGTCCATGGACTTGGCCGACAACAGGTGGATGCCGAACTTAGGGCCGGCGTTGTCGTAGCAGTGAATCGAGACGCGGACGGCGTGGGCGTACTCCGCTGCCACGAGCGACGAGAAGCCCACGTTGCGCAGCATCATCTTTCGCGCGACGTCGTCGCAGCCCTTGCGCACCTCGGCTTCGGACTTACCCTCCCAGCGGTCGGCCATGTCGCGCTCCATGAAGTGCGAGAACGAGCGGAAGTTGTTGGCGATGTCGGGCTCGTTCGCGATGCGTGCGTCCATGTCCATCTGGTTGATATCAAAGCGGTCGAGCACTTCCTGCACCGGGTCGTCGGTCTTGGTGTAGTTCTCGAGGCCGTCGAACTTGATGTGCGTGTGACCCGCCTCCTTCACGAGCTCCTTCAAACCGTTCTTGTACGCGCGGATGTTCTCCGGGGTCGCGCCTACGAGGTCGCCGAACACACGGCCGTCACTAAAGATCGTGACCTTGCAGCCCAAGGGGTAGACTTCCTCGACGGACGAGCAGAACTTCTCCAGACGCGCCAGTGCAAGCTCCTCGGCGCGGTCAGGCAATGGGCCCAGCACCTTGCCGCCGTGATTCGGCGTCTTGGTCGGGAACCCGGGCAGCACGATCGTGATGGGCTCCTTGTAGTCCACGAAACGACAGACCGTCGCCTCCAGGAAGTTCTTGCCCTTGGACTCGAACACGTCGGTGGGTGCGTCGAAGTGGCTCTGCAGGTCGGCGAACTTGGCCAGGAAGTGCGACGCGACAGTGTTCTTGTCGGTGGCCGCGTGGTCACCGGAGTGGACAGACTGGGTCGTAGCGTTGGGTGCCATGGTGGATCAGCTCAAGTGAAGCGAGCACGGGGAAATGCTGGCAGGGTTGAGGTGGGGCGGATTGTAGTAGATGAGATGCGACTAGAAGCCGTGAAATTGCAGAATGAGGTAGCGCCAATCAACAATGGAGCGGAGCCGCTTTCGGTGGATAGTTCCCTGCACGGAACGCGTCTGCTGGTTGCCATGCATGCCGGC
The DNA here is from genome assembly GCA_025722995.1 of Phytophthora agathidicida. Taxonomy (NCBI): domain Eukaryota; phylum Oomycota; class Peronosporomycetes; order Peronosporales; family Peronosporaceae; genus Phytophthora; species Phytophthora agathidicida. The sequence continues at coordinate 8,401,614 of CP106971.1, forward strand.
CCCGCTCTGCGTAAAGATGGCGCCCTTTGTCAGCTTTCAGCTAAGCTGACCCTCGGTCTCCTGCAGCGACAGGTCTTGAATGTCACTGCTGCTCTGCACTGCGGTCTCGGCTGGTTGGACAGTGCCTTGCATTGACCGGCATCGCGTTTCTGGAGCGCATATCGTTTCAATACGCTTACCAGGCACCGTTGGCCCGCACAGGATCCAGAGGTAAACGCCTTTGCTTGTCCTACACGGCTGCGTCCAGCACATGTCACGCGCGTGAGCGGGCAAGGTCCACACAATTCGGCTGTCGTGCTGCGGCATACCGTGAGCGATAACGTCAGGATATTCTGCTCATCGCTGCTCATCCCACCTATGGAGCGCCGCGATTGGCGGAATGAGCTGTTGACGGACCGACCGGATTCGTATTCACGCCTTTCAAGGACCTTATGTTCGTCACAAGGACACGCCTTCACGATTCACGACAAGGATCAGTCGTCGCGAAAGCAGGCCCTTTCGACCGTCTGCTATCTTTTGAACCTCCGAGGAGTATCCTTTCGTTGTGCCGAGCTTATTTCAACAGGGCATGGTGGGTAAATGATGGTTCAAGTCCCGGTCACCCGAAAATGCGAGCGAGAATGGTGCGCACGTCTGGTCTCGTTTCACGGCGACTGAGATTATGCGATGCATTTGAGTACGAAATCCTTGCTGAGCATTCAATGCGTTGCTGATAATGTTGACTCTCGCTGGTGGTTGGCACAGCTGCGCCATGAAAGATTGCCAACGAGCTCGTCTAGCGAATTTCACCAGTAGACGCAATATGAGCAATATGATAGAGAATGACAAGCTCATCGACTCAAGCAGCGTCGCACTGTGCATGCCCGACGCCTCGAGCCATCCAGCTTTAAAGACGCAAGGCTCACGCGTGGAAAAGTGCTTCGGTTGCGGCGAATGGCACACGCACTGCTGAATTATTTGGACAACGTGAGAACGAGTGACCGCTGTCAAAATCACGCTACATATAAGACCCTACCTTACATACGCACCGAATAAATAGTCGCATTGACGCAGAATACCATGGGTTGCTGCATGCTGAGTGCAGCTGGAGGTAAGGTCGAGTTGCACGCTATACAACTACAACTAGTACTGTCATGATGATAAATGAATACTCTGCGCTGTCCTTTGACGATTTTGATGAAAAGATCATCACTTGGCGTTGATGCGCTGACCACTTGCACAGTCTGCGCGTTGCATGGATACGAACGCTAAAATCCGGTGCGTCGCGAGGGCTTCTTGAGGTGATCCATCTACGATTCTACATACAACGGGTATAACAAATCCCTTAAATAAATGTTTGAGCCACTAAACAATACCGCGATCGACAGCCCCGCAGCAAAGACACCGGTCTACAACGGGTCTCTTGCGGCTGATGAGTGGTGGGTGAATGCTGGATATCGTCCACCCCTCGCTGCTGTTTCTGTTGGTCCACGATAGCTGGCAGCATTCGCACTGCGATTTGCAGGTTCCTGTACCACCAGTGACAGCGTGACGGTGGCGTTGGCGGCTGGTGATCGTGGGCGCACATCTAATGCGGGAGCCGTGCCCACTCCTAGAATCAATGAATCAAAATGGTGACCGACGTTAGCTTGCGCTCCTCAACAGAGCTAACCAGAGCCAGGTCTCTGCAGTGTTTGACATAACTTACTTGACCCTCATTTTCCAATTATCCCAGTACGCTCAACTAGCACTTGAGTCTGACGCGTTCAACCGAAATGGCGCCCAACCTCGATCAAAGCACCTACTCCAATGGTGTCCACCCGGTCTCCGCGTTGTGGACCAAAGAGCAACAAACCAAGACGTGGGAGCACTTCCTCGCCAAGTTCGCCACCATCCAAAGTCGCTTTCCGGCGCCGATCGACCGCTTCGATGAGGAGGGGAAGCACAAGATGCAGAAGGTCGTGATGCGGCTTATCGAACGCCGCGCACCGATCACGCTTGTGCTACCGTCGTTCCCATTCAAGTCCCCAAACTCGACGGACAAAGTGCTCGGCAAGCTGCCGGACCGCGCCGAAGAGCTGTCAATGGCTCGCCTCGAGCAATTTTGCCGTGAAGTGGAAGAGGGGTATGCGCCCGGATGCAAGATGGTCATCTTCAGCGACGGTCGTGTTTTCAATGACTTGCTGGGAGTAAGTCTAAGCGACTTGTACGCCTTCGAGGACGAGTTGAAGGTGATGGTGAAGAAGGCAGGCCACACGCACATCTACTTCGACTCGATGGACAACTACGTGAAGAACGTGAAAAACCCGATCCCCGAGATCCTTGAGCGATTCAACGTGCTCCACATGGACTTCAATGATCGCATCAAGACGGAGCCTGCGGTACGCAATATGTACTGCTCCTTCTGCAAGTTCCTCGAGCGCGACCTGGCGCCGCAGTGGGTGGGTATGTCTCGCACAGCCATGAAACGTAATTGTGGCAAGATCGCCAAGCAAATGATGCATCATAATGTCGGCTTTTCGGCGCTCGTGGATGACTCGTACCCAGACGCACTGCGAATTTCCATCCACCAGTATAACAACACTGGGCCCAAGTTTGGTATCCACCTCATCCCAGAGAAGTCTGGCAAGCCTCGTACCCCTTGGCACTCCGTCATCTGCGAAGACGTCGACGGCACGGTGCACGCGATGGATCTGAAGGACGTGGACACGGACAAGTACGACCTGGTGTACAAGTACGGCCGCAAGTGGGGATACGTCGAGCGACCTCCGTGCACCCCCGAAGAAATCGCGCAGTGGGCCCCGCTGCACATCGAGCTCATCCGCACGCACATGTTCATCATCGCGCGCGCCATGGAGGGGTTCCCGGCGCCATCCATCATGGACGTGCCGCGCGAGGCCATCCGCAGCCTCGTACTCAAGTACGGCGTGGTGACGCTGCGCGGCTTCAAGCAGGACGACGACTTCGAGACGGCGACGGAGCGCTGGGGAGACGTGCTCCAGTGGCCCAAGGGGACGTTCGCGGCCGGCAACATCTTCGACATCAAGACGGAGGCCGGCACGGAGCTCCCGGCGCAGACCCTCGAGGCCATGTCGTTCCACTACGATGGCATGTTCAAGAAGAAGACGCCCGAGTCCACGGAGCTGGGCGACCCGCCCGTGTTCATGTTCTTCCACTGCGTCGAGGCCGCTCCGCCTGAGGACGACCCGAAGCACGGCAACACGATCATCACGGACACGCGCCGCCTGCTGTCGTCGTTGCCCGAGGCCACGGTGGAGCGCCTCAAGAAGATCTCGCTAACGTACCGCACGTCGCTGTTCGGGTACCAGGACCGCCTGCACACGTGTCCGGTGGTGGTGACGCACCCCATGACGGGCGAGTTGGCACTGCGCTTCCACGAGCCGTGGGGACCCGAGAAGACCAAGATGCACCCGACGTACGTGACGTCGGTGGGCTACGACCCGGCGTCGAACAAGGAGGACGAGGACGCCAACTTCGTCACGGAGACGCTGCAGCAGCGTTTGTACGCGGAGGAGTTCGCGCACTGGCACCGGTGGGTGAAGGGCGAGTTCGTGATCATGGACAACATCTCACAGCTGCATGCGCGCTCAAGGCTGGGCCTGGGTGGTCGTCACATGCGCCGCATTCACTTCAACTAGTGCGTGTGTAGATATTAAATGCTTGTACTAGAGATTTCCGAATTGGTTTGTAGATGTTATTGACATTACGCACTTGTGGATGTAAAGTGGTGGAGTTTGCTGTGTCGTATGGAGTTGTCGTTGGAAAAAGTAACCAGGACTAGTTCGCTGTATCCGTGTCAGGTGCTACGTTCTTCGTTTGTGGTTTGGTATCCGCATCCGTTAGTCAACAATTGCATCTTGTTTGCAATGAGTAAAATTTCATGCGATGGTCACACATTGCACACCAAAGACAAAGGCAGCCTGGACAGGGTTCATGTGCATGTAGTCATAGCATCTTGTCCGCGCAGAACTGCTTGTACACTACATATATAACCTTTTCCCACGTCTTTGAGGGTGACTTTGCTCACATCCTATCAAATGTCAACCTTCTTGACGCCCATACGACGATGTGATCTCACTGACGGTACACAATTGATTGTACCGGAAGGATTTCGCGACGGTTATTGCATCGCATAATCCCTGTCATCTTGAAACGTGCGCAGTGATGCCCCGCAACACTGCATTCTCGGCAATCATTCACCCACCACACTCAGCAGTTGAGCAAGGGTGCCTTGCGCCTAACCGACAGAGAAGTTGAGGCAAGCGCGACATTCGGCTCCCTTCACCTTGCGGTGGTTCAAAAGATAGCAGACGGTCGAAAGGGCCTGCTTTCGCGACGACTGATCCTTGTCGTGAATCGTGAAGGCGTGTCCTTGTGACGAACATAAGGTCCTTGAAAGGCGTGAATACGAATCCGGTCGGTCCGTCAACAGCTCATTCCGCCAATCGCGGCGCTCCATAGGTGGGATGAGCAGCGATGAGCAGAATATCCTGACGTTATCGCTCACGGTATGCCGCAGCACGACAGCCGAATTGTGTGGACCTTGCCCGCTCACGCGCGTGACATGTGCTGGACGCAGCCGTGTAGGACAAGCAAAGGCGTTTACCTCTGGATCCTGTGCGGGCCAACGGTGCCTGGTAAGCGTATTGAAACGATATGCGCTCCAGAAACGCGATGCCGGTCAATGCAAGGCACTGTCCAACCAGCCGAGACCGCAGTGCAGAGCAGCAGTGACATTCAAGACCTGTCGCTGCAGGAGACCGAGGGTCAGCTTAGCTGAAAGCTGACAAAGGGCGCCATCTTTACGCAGAGCGGGGCCGGCATGCATGGCAACCAGCAGACGCGTTCCGTGCAGGGAACTATCCACCGAAAGCGGCTCCGCTCCATTGTTGATTGGCGCTACCTCATTCTGCAATTTCACGGCTTCTAGTCGCATCTCATCTACTACAATCCGCCCCACCTCAACCCTGCCAGCATTTCCCCGTGCTCGCTTCACTTGAGCTGATCCACCATGGCACCCAACGCTACGACCCAGTCTGTCCACTCCGGTGACCACGCGGCCACCGACAAGAACACTGTCGCGTCGCACTTCCTGGCCAAGTTCGCCGACCTGCAGAGCCACTTCGACGCACCCACCGACGTGTTCGAGTCCAAGGGCAAGAACTTCCTGGAGGCGACGGTCTGTCGTTTCGTGGACTACAAGGAGCCCATCACGATCGTGCTGCCCGGGTTCCCGACCAAGACGCCGAATCACGGCGGCAAGGTGCTGGGCCCATTGCCTGACCGCGCCGAGGAGCTTGCACTGGCGCGTCTGGAGAAGTTCTGCTCGTCCGTCGAGGAAGTCTACCCCTTGGGCTGCAAGGTCACGATCTTTAGTGACGGCCGTGTGTTCGGCGACCTCGTAGGCGCGACCCCGGAGAACATCCGCGCGTACAAGAACGGTTTGAAGGAGCTCGTGAAGGAGGCGGGTCACACGCACATCAAGTTCGACGGCCTCGAGAACTACACCAAGACCGACGACCCGGTGCAGGAAGTGCTCGACCGCTTTGATATCAACCAGATGGACATGGACGCACGCATCGCGAACGAGCCCGACATCGCCAACAACTTCCGCTCGTTCTCGCACTTCATGGAGCGCGACATGGCCGACCGCTGGGAGGGTAAGTCCGAAGCCGAGGTGCGCAAGGGCTGCGACGACGTCGCGCGAAAGATGATGCTGCGCAACGTGGGCTTCTCGTCGCTCGTGGCAGCGGAGTACGCCCACGCCGTCCGCGTCTCGATTCACTGCTACGACAACGCCGGCCCTAAGTTCGGCATCCACCTGTTGTCGGCCAAGTCCATGGACACCCCGCGCACACCATGGCACTCCGTCATCTGCGAAGACGTCGACGGCACGGTGCACGCGATGGATCTGAAGGACGTGGACACGGACAAGTACGACCTGGTGTACAAGTACGGCCGCAAGTGGGGATACGTCGAGCGACCTCCGTGCACCCCCGAAGAAATCGCGCAGTGGGCCCCGCTGCACATCGAGCTCATCCGCACGCACATGTTCATCATCGCGCGCGCCATGGAGGGGTTCCCGGCGCCATCCATCATGGACGTGCCGCGCGAGGCCATCCGCAGCCTCGTACTCAAGTACGGCGTGGTGACGCTGCGCGGCTTCAAGCAGGACGACGACTTCGAGACGGCGACGGAGCGCTGGGGAGACGTGCTCCAGTGGCCCAAGGGGACGTTCGCGGCCGGCAACATCTTCGACATCAAGACGGAGGCCGGCACGGAGCTCCCGGCGCAGACCCTCGAGGCCATGTCGTTCCACTACGATGGCATGTTCAAGAAGAAGACGCCCGAGTCCACGGAGCTGGGCGACCCGCCCGTGTTCATGTTCTTCCACTGCGTCGAGGCCGCTCCGCCTGAGGACGACCCGAAGCACGGCAACACGATCATCACGGACACGCGCCGCCTGCTGTCGTCGTTGCCCGAGGCCACGGTGGAGCGCCTCAAGAAGATCTCGCTAACGTACCGCACGTCGCTGTTCGGGTACCAGGACCGCCTGCACACGTGTCCGGTGGTGGTGACGCACCCCATGACGGGCGAGTTGGCACTGCGCTTCCACGAGCCGTGGGGACCCGAGAAGACCAAGATGCACCCGACGTACGTGACGTCGGTGGGCTACGACCCGGCGTCGAACAAGGAGGACGAGGACGCCAACTTCGTCACGGAGACGCTGCAGCAGCGTTTGTACGCGGAGGAGTTCGCGCACTGGCACCGGTGGGTGAAGGGCGAGTTCGTGATCATGGACAACATCTCACAGCTGCATGCGCGCTCAAGGCTGGGCCTGGGTGGTCGTCACATGCGCCGCATTCACTTCAACTAAGGAGTTACAGCGCAGGAGAAGAGAAGCGCGGGCGTCGGAACTCTTTGCGCTTGCTTGAATTGATTTCTAATGGTATCTCAGCTCGATAAATAAAAGTGTATGAATCGATGAATCACGCAACTGGTAGCTGCCTGTGCACGCTGTAAGCGTTGCTACATTTTGTTGAAGCAGTTGTTCGACTATAGTCTATAGAAAAAGTATTTTTCCACTGATATGATACGACGATATGATACGAAATCGTCGATGTGACGGAAATGAATTATTTTTCGGAGAAAAACTTTTTTTACATGCATTTCGAGTTTTCGATCACAGTTTACATCGAATCGTGTTTGCATGTATTGCTTGATAGTTTGATAGTGTTAGAGATACATTAGTCGGGAATTTGCCACTTCACTGCGTATACAGGGCAGTGGCGGCGGCGGTGGCCTTTGCCTTCTTGGGCTGGTGCTTGGAGCAGAAGTTCTGCTTGCTCTGCGATGCCGGCCGCTTGCAGCCGTCGAACGCACAGCGCTTGCCGCCACCGTGCGTCCAACATAGCCCCTTCGAGATGGTCGTCTTCTGGCAGTTGGCCACCGAGCACTTGGTGCCGCCGCCGTGTGACCAGCACAGGCCACGGGACTTGGCACCGCGCGTGCAGCCCTCCACCGTGCACAGTGTGGAACCGCCGTGTTTCCAGCAGAGTCCGCGGTGTTTGGCACTGGCGGTGCAGCCAGGCATGGAGCAGGACTTGCCGCCTCCGTGGCGGAAGCAGAGGCCGCGGTCGATGGTGTAGTTGGTGCAGCCCTCGATGCAGCACGATCTCGCCGCGCGCTTCTCCGCAGGAGTCATTTTGCGTTTGCGCTTGCGTTCCTTGGTGACAGGGTGCTGCGTCGGCGGCGTTTTCAGCTGACGTGAGCGTGCCGCTGCAGGGGGCGTGACCGGGTGGCTGCCGTCCAGGATGAAGGAAAGCGCGAGCTTTGGGGTGCCGGGCGTGCTGGGGCCGTGCTGGAATACAGGCGCCGGGTGGAACACCATGGGGTTGGCAACGGCCATTGGGTTGGCGCGAGCAGGCATCGCGAAGCTGGCCCAGGCTCGGAGCGGAGGCAGTGTGATGCTACTCATGGCCGTCTGACTGTTTTGGTGGGCTTTTGGTTTGGGAGACGCAGTGGAAATTGCTGAATGAGCCTCCGTCTCAAGCGCGACACGCGTTTCTACAGTTTGCCGCGCTAGTCGACGGGCTGTAACCAAGATGTTGTGTCGCGCACCACGGGCCGGGTTGTCAAACGCTGAAGGCCTCGCTGCGATCGTCGTGAGCTCTCGGTCGATCCTGTCCTGCACCCGTTTATGGTGGCTCGGGCGGCTGGCAGGGAGCCCCGCGGCACGAACAGCACAACCTATCCTTCCACCGAGGCTTTTGTATGGGGCGACGCCATCATCAAGCAGCCATCTGCCAGTATTTTGCTGTTCTTCTCGTGCATCTCATGATAGGCCGGGCGCTCGAAGTGGCCAAGCCGGCCGCCTCAACGCGGAAGAGCATTCTTCTGTTCGCTCCGATCCGATCTCGACGTGCAGAGATATCGATCGTGCGGGCTTCGCTGACGACGGCGTACGCTTGCCTGGTGGCCCGATGAGCTGCTCGAGGAAGACTCTCTTCGACCCTGGTGTGCCACCGATCCGTCGAATGTGCACTATGGAGCCTTTGCAGAAAGAAGTCTTACCTAACCGTGAGTTGAGAGCAGAGATCGAAATGTGTACCAAATGTGGCGGTGGTGGCAACCTCTGTTGTACTCTCGCGCGCTTTCTGTGGTCGACAGCGACAGCGACAGCAACCGAGTCGGCGGCTACATGCAGTAGTCGCACGCCGATCAAACGCCGAGGTGCAAAGGCAGCAACGTTTGCACTGTTTGAAAACCCGGCTGGGCCTACGAACCCTGAGATGCGTGTGACTACATGCGAAGGTCTAGTTGTACGGGTGGTGTAACCCTGCTTTTAGCTCGCCGAGAACGTTGTGTTGCAGCCACGCGGTATGAATATCATGCTGAAGCGTGTCGTCGGCACTGCTGTCGAGCAGTCTTGCGGCAAGGCTTGGCTGTTGTCAAGACAGCAAATTGCGATATAGTCGGACTATTTGGGTGCGTGCAAACCCCATCCCTAGACATGCGAGAGAGCGTAATCGAAACCCCACCCCTGATGATGTTGATGCGCTCATTCTCGCTAGCATCCTTCTTCTGGCAAAGAAGCCGTTCAAACAGCAAAAAAGCAGGGCAAAGCACAGTCAGTGAATCCAGAGGCTCTGGATCGGAGCATGCGATCGCCGCTTGGTCACCGAATGACTATTGTAGCGCAGCACGCCACGTTGCACTGCATGGGTCGGCACTTCGTCCAGCGACAACACTCCAGTCGATAATAGCTGCGGCGGGCTTGAATCAAGCCGCTTGATGTCCACGACCTGATATCTATCTAACATATCTATCTACCTGCACGCGATGCAGCTCGGCTTGGAGGGATACATTTGCAGATACATTTGCAGGTGCCATCGGCCGAGTGCGACACAATGCAGCGTCGCTTCTCAAAATATATCCTGTCGCGATTCTGTGCGGACACGCGGCTTCAAGTGGAGGCTGCCCGTGCTCAGGCGTGAGCGATTGCCTTCCTTCCGAGCAGCCATCGCCAGTGTGCGACTCGATGAACACTTGTCCTACACACGTGTACATGCAGTCGGAAATGGCAATATACCCTGCAGTGGGCAAGGGAGTTCAGCGGTGCCGTCCACCTACCAACCTAGAGGTACCCATGGCACCTACCCTGCACAAGCACCGATAGGTTCGGCGCCGCGGGTGATCCCCGTGAAAAGGCTACGGAGATGGCGTGTGGGTAGACTGCATCAACACTCGAGCTACTAGAGAGGCCTCTGCGCCTCCGTCGTCCTCTACCGACGCTCGCTACTACAGCTAGCTCGCATCGATCCGGATTAGGCCTGCGGCAGTGAGCAGCATGAAAAAATGGCTGCAGCACACGTCTTTCGTCATCTCATGCTGTTCGTGCCGAGCACATCGTCTCCATACATTCTCCAAGTGGCGCCCAGGATATGTTTTGCGCTGTTCGTACATCGCGCCAGCTGCTGCGTGTTCAGCGCCGTGTCCACAGGATAGGCCGAGATAATCTCGTTAGACATCGACCACCATAGTGGAGCCCAGTGTGTGCCGCCCGATCCTGACTGACAGCAAAATATCGCTACGTGAGACCGATGGTGCACTTGCCAATTCTCCTCTAGGTGCACAATCAATTATCGTCCTCATGACCAGCTTACATGTAGCTTTGCCACCACTGACGGTGTTCACCACCTTCGCCGCAAGTCCGGCAACTCCCACGACGCCTGCCATGAGCACGCCCAAGCTCTCGCTGGCCTTCATCCTGGACGACAGCAACGCGCTGCAATCGCCTGTGAGCGAGTACTCTCCAGGCCCCATCCAGGAGTCGACACGGTCGCCGTCGCCCACCCGACGCAAGAGCCCCAAGCGCAAACTTACAGCCAAGGAGAAGCGCGCGGCGCGCCAGTGCTGCATCGAGGGCTGCACCAACTACACCATCGACCGCGGCCTCTGCTTCCGCCACGGAGGCGGCAAGTCCTGCTCCATGCCTGGCTGCACCGCCAGTGCCAAACACCGCGGACTCTGCTGGAAACACGGCGGTGCCACGCGGTGCACGGTGGAGGGCTGCACGCGCGGTGCCAAGTCCCGTGGCCTGTGCTGGTCACACGGCGGCGGCACCAAGTGCTCGGTGGCCAACTGCCAGAAGACGACCATCTCGAAGGGGCTATGTTGGACGCACGGTGGCGGCAAGCGCTGTGCGTTCGACGGCTGCAAGCGGCCGGCATCGCAGAGCAAACAGAACTTCTGCTCCAAGCACCACGAGCTCCAGAGCTCACCCGAGCAGTAGATTAGGACCTGCACTTAACTTGGTGAAATGAACCACGCTATTTATCGTCTTGAAAAAGAGCATAGGGTGTTGCTGTCGTGACATCAAAAACTTCGTCACGCTCTTGCTGTGAGTGTCATCCACCGAAATGCATGGGGAATATTGTTGAGGACAAGTCGCGTTTACACTTCAGAAGAGACTGTCAAAAACATATCCTAACTTTTGTACTGGCAGGAGAAGAACCGAAGATCTTGCCGTGCCAGTACGAAGGCCAAGCGAAGATAAAACAACTCCAGTGCACACATCCACGCTCTGATAGCCAAGCACCAACATACTACCAAAACACGGTGCGATCGTTGCCTTTTGGGAAGCATGTTTAAACAGTGATCCGGTCTCGTGATCGGTGTGCGTTCATCCCCTTTGCTTCAGATAGCCCGGGGAATAATGGTGAATGCAGACAGCAGGATATATTGAACGGACATCGTCGTACATGTTGAAGCTCATTCGTCAGTCTCACAAGAACTTGCAGTTTGCACACAAGTTCACTGTCATCTTCGTCAGCCTTCAACTCCTTGTCGTAACTCGGTAGCTCTTCGCGCGGCCTTCGTTCGGCCTCGAACCTACCAAATTATCTAGCTAAAAGACACAAGAACGCGCAACGTTGTAGTTAGGCAAGCACAATCGTAGCTAAAACCCAACAGCGGTGTATCTACGTACGCGTCAAAGTACGTGGCGTTGCGAAGCTGTGCAAAGTGCATTTCGCACAAGTTGTGCGTGCGCTCGTACGCGGGTTTGACGCAGCCGTCATGCCCACAGCGCTTGCCGCCGCCGTGCGCCCAACAGTATCCGCTGGACACAGCCACCTTCGTGCACTCGGCGTCTCGGCACTTGGTTCCACCGCCATGAGCCCAACACAAACCTCGCGCCTTCGCCTTCTTGTCGCAACCGCTCTTCTTGCACTTGACCGAGCCGCCTACATGCTCACCAAGGCAAGTGTTAGCGTTATCAAAGTGAGTCACCGTGGCTGATCCTACGCGCACCATGCTTCCAGCACAGTCCGCGGTGCTTGGCGCTCGTGTTGCATCCTTCTAGCGAACACTTCTTACCGCCCTATAGACCAGACCAGCAACAGTGCAGATATCATTATTGACAAGAAGCGATCCGAATCTCTACAGAATCAGCAACACACTCCATGGCGACAACAGAGTCCCTTGTGCACAATGTAGTTGTGACAGCCCTCGTGCTTGCACGTGCGCCGGCGCTTCTTCTCCTCTTTGCTGAGCGCCGCGTGCTCCACTTTCCTGGTTCCCGTTCTCCCAGTAACTGGCGGTGTGGACTGGCGAGCACCACGACGACGAATGGGAACGTTCAAGATGAAGGGGAGTCCGAACTTGTGCTCGTCGGGTGCTGGGTCCGCTCCGTTGTCGGCGGCAGCTTCTTCGAGCTCGGTCAGCGCCATCTCCATATTTGACGGTCTCAGATGCGTCCCCTTCGCCGCAAACTGGACTTGAAATTAGTTGGTCGTCGTGTGGAGGTCCAAAACCGCCTGACTTTTGGTCTGCGTCCACTACGCGAACCGAAAACCGCGGACTGAAAAGAGGCACTTACAGGACCGAGCATTTTCCTACACGTGCTGCTGGCTTGGCTGCGGGAAATAGGTCGAGTCCCCGTGCCGTGCAATCTACAGGTATAGCTCTGCGCCTGAGTTGTCGCAGGTGAGGGTGGTTTCAAACAGGTCGTTGTGGAGTTGTGGAGGGTTGGAGGGACTCGAAGCTCGGTTCATCGAAACTTTCAGGAGTATATCCCTGCGAACAAATACGTGCTGTTCCTTCAGAGGCGACGACTTTATCGACTGTACAGTTCTCGAAATGGTATCTGTCGTGACTGAGGTGAAGAGTGTTGGTCGTTGAAGTTAGAGTCGGAGTGTAGGTCGCGTAGGTAGGAGTTGGTCTCGAGTGCGGGGCAGTTGGTGTATTTGATAATGAAAATGTCTGGCCTAAATGTGCATGCCTTCCTGTGCGCTTAGCTCGCACAGAGGCCTCCTTGATGTTTTCTGCATGTTTCTGTTTCTACGTGCCTATGTGTCCTGCTACCCTGCATGTTTCTTTGCTTCTCTTCTTTTCTTTTGCACGTTCGTAATATCTAGCTATATGTATGTAAACTGCGAACGGAGAGCCTTGCAGGCTGCCATCGCAGCGACATGCTGCCTCTGGCTGCGAGCAAGCAAGCCGGAGCCTATACGCCCACGCTCTCTGGCTTGCTTGCTAGCAGGCCAAAGGCGGGCATGACATCTCCCCCTAGTTGATTTCGACTTGGCGGCATTGAAACCCTTCTGGGAGTTGACGCCAATGCGAAACATGTTCGATATCTGCTTCGCGTTCCCAGGTCGCCTCTTGTTCTGGCGACCCATGCCACTTCACGAGCCATTCTCGTTTGTGACATCTGGTTCGTCGCTTCATCAGCCTCTCAACGATGTAGAGTTCTTCGCCTGTCTCGTCGTCCAGAATAATCGGTACTGCCTTCGGGATCGGGCGGTTCGGAAAATCCGTTGTGTTCGTCAGGTAATGAGACAACAACTCTACGTTGAACGTAGGATTGAGGCGTTGCATCGTGCGTGGAAGTATCAACTTTGCCACGTTGTCGTTCACCATGCGTTCAATCACGAACGGTCCAACCTTCTTAGCCGCTAACTTTGCTTTTCTGAGCTCGGTGTTCTTGTTCACTGTCTTTAGCGGTAAGTTCTTTGTGTCAAGCAGCACTAAGTCGCCTTGCTTGAAAACAACTTGTCTGCGCTTGCGATCGTAGTACTCTTTCTGTCGTACCTGCGCTTCTTTCAGATTCTTCTGAGCTTGTTCTACGATCTCTTGCCGTTCCTTGGCAAAATTCTTGGCATACTCAGCGAGAGTCACATCGTCCTCTGAATGTAACAGATCCTTCATCTCCTCTGCCACGATGTTAGACACCTTGCGTCCTGTGTCAACTTCGAATGGAGTCAGCTTTGTTGACGCGTTCATAAGGGTAGAATGTGCGTACTCTATTGTTCTGAGATGCTTCATCCAGTCGTCGCCGCGATACGACACCATACACCTCAGTGCATCTTCGAGTACTAAGTTCTGACGCTCTATCTGGCCATCGGCTTGCGCTCGATGCGCAGTAGTCATGCTCAGTTTGACACCCATCACTGCCATCAGCGACTTCCAAAAGCCCGAAATGAACTTTGGGTCACGATCGCTAATGATCACATTTGGTACACCGTCGTGCTTGACAACAGCATTGAAGAACACTTCAGCTGTGTCCTTGGCATCAGCCGTCGTATACGTTGGTGCGTACTTCGCTCGTTTAGACAACTTGTCCACTACAACGAATATTGCATCGTACCCTTCTGGCGCTGGTAAACCCGTAATGAAGTCCATCGATACCATTTCCCAACATTCGAGCGGAGCTGGAATCAGTATTAGCAAGCCTTTCTTCTTCTGGCTGCTAGACTTCCACCTTGCACATGTTTCACATGTGCGCACGTATTCTCTGATGTCGCGATCCATTGTTGGCCAATAGTACCATTGCGACGCTTTCAGATACGTTCGTCTGCTGCCTGGATGTGCAGACGTGTTGCCATCATGGAATTCTGTGATGACACTCGTTCGAAGTTTCTTCGACTTCGGCACACATAGTCGATAGACGGTTTCACTTTTCTTCTGTTTGAAGAACAGAAGACCGTTATGCTTCACGAATTTTTCTTTCTCTGTCCCCTTAGACCACCGTTGTTTGAAAGCAGAATCTGACGCGTAGCCTCGTTGAAACGCTTCCTTCGTCTCAGACGCTAAGTGCGGAGTCACAAAATGGTAGTCGACGCTGTTGACTTGCTGCTGTGCCACACCAATCTGACGGCTCTCCCCCCGTAAGTCGATATCGTCGAGTAACAGGTGAGAATCCGCTGTGGGTAGGTGGCGGATCATCGAAGACTGAACCATATGATCATGCACCTGCGACGCGTTCTTCACACATGCGTCATCGCATTCATGCACCGTATAGGTCACATCGGGTAAAGGCGGTTCCTTATCCTCTTCATCGTCTTGTCCATCCGGCGGTGGCCGTGACAGCGCATCTGCCACCGCATTCGCCTTGCCCCTTACGTGGTTCGAAACAAACGTGAACTGTGAGAAATGCGTCAAGAAGCGAGCCATCTTGGGAGACACTCTTGGATGATGCAACATCCATGAACACGCCGAGTTATCGGTGTACACATCAAACGGTCGGCCATGTAGATAGTGTCGCCACTTCTCCGTAACCACTTTGATAGCTAAGAGCTCCTTCTCGTGCGTAGGTCATCCACGCTCATGTCGATCCAACTTCTTCGAGCAGAAGGCAATCGGATGGTCATCATCACCGTACTTCTGAGATAGGACACCTCCTATGCACCCTCCTGATGCATCTGTTGTTACGATGAACGGTCGTTCGAAATCAGGTAACTTCAGCGTTGGAGCTTGCTGAGGTGACAGCTTGAGATGCAGGTAATCCTCATCTACCGACTTGGACCAAATCCACGGAGCATCTCCTTTCGTTAGATCCCTCAACGGCCGTGCAATTTTTGCAAAGTCACTGATAAATCTGCGATAATACCCTGCCAGACCCAAGAAATTCAAAAGCTCCTTCCTGTTAGTCGGCGCCGGGTACTTTGCGATTGCTTCCGTTTTCCTTGGATCCACGCTCACTCCTGCCTCAGACACCATGTGTCCCAGGAAAGCGATTTCAGTCTGACCGAAGGAACACTTGGACAGACGCGCGTAAAGCTTCTCCTTGCGTAGTACTTCGCAGACTGTACGTAGATGTTCTACATGCTCCTCCATGCTCTTCGAAAAGATGCAGATGTCATCGAGATACACGGCAACAAATTCGAACTTGTCGAACAGCGTACGCATGAGACGATACCATGTCCCTGGCATTCCAGCCACTCCCATAGGTGCAACACACCACTGGTACGTCTCCTTGTGTGTACGAAACGCTGTGTACGGTCGGCTCGACTTCACCACAATCGTCTGATGATAGCCTTGCGCTAAGTCGATCAAGGTGTAGACAACACATCCTACCATCTTGTCGAACAGTTCCTCGATCATCGGTAACGGAATTTTGGCCACAACCGTAACCTGGTTGAGATGTCGGTAGTCAAAGACCCAACGTAATGGAATCTTCGTATTCCCGCTACGTAGCCAATCTGCTCTCTTCTGCATCTGTCCCGTCACCGGGTCCTTTTTCGGAATTGTGAAGATGTTCGAAACCCATGGTGAGTTCGACACTTCGATCCACCCTTTCTTCAACTTATCCTTGATGAATTCTTCAAAAGCATCCTGTGTCATCTTTGGCAAACGGAATGGTGATAGAGAACTCGGCTGAGCTCCTTTCTTCAGTGTCAGCTCAAAGTTGACTTCACGCATCGGCGGCAATCCATCCGGTAACTGCTCTGGGAACACATCCTTGAATTCCTCGGCAACCACTTTGCGAACCGGTTCTGGAATTGTCTCGGTGTCGGCTACTAGTTGCACTTTCACGCGGAACACTTGCTCATAGTTTCCTGCTTTGAGACTGTCCGAGAACGATGATCCGTCGACGTCGTTGAACTGGAACTTCTCTGGAATAACAACCTCTTCAGTTCGCCAGTTCACCTAGGGATTGTAGTCCTGAAACCACGGCTTCCCAAAAATGACGCCATGCGACTCTGGTAACTTCCACTCCACGAATTCCATTGCTGGAAAGAAGTAACCGTCCATGCTCACCGGCGCTTCAACATGTTTAACATCCATTGCCGGAGTAAACGTCCCATCGAAACGCTGAGCTTGTAGTCGTCTCGACAAAAGCACATTACTCGCCATGCCTGGCTTGATCATGTTCGTGTTGGCACCCGTGTCCAACAAAATGCGGACATCTTTGCCGTTGATGCGACCTTTCTTGATAAAAAGGTTGCTCTTGCGTTCGGACTTCACTGCATTGACCTCCATGGTCTCATTCGATGTTGGTCGCTATCCTAGCAAAACCAAGTCCTCGGCGGGGTGCATCGCATGCACTCCGGCCTCTTGCTCTGGTGGCAATCCGCACACACCAGATCCCTCTTCAGGCTGCATCGCATGCAAGCCTTCTACGTCTGCTGACTGTGATCCGCACGAGTCAGTCTCTTCTGACGTCTCTGTAGCTGCAGTGAGAGTCGTTTCTACCTTTTTACGGGCATCTTCCACGAACCTCTGTAGCTCATCCGCTTGTTCTTGGATGTATACTACATTCATGGTCACGCGATCCATGACGACGGTATCCTCCTGGTCGTCATCCTCGAGAATCATGTTCATCCTCGACTTTCCGCGTCCTTGGCCATTGCCCGAGTTGTTGTACCTCGGCACGTTGCGTTTGGCCATCGACGTTTGCTGCTGCTGCATCGGACATTGCCGAGCCCTATGAGCAGAGCTACCACACTCGAATCATAAGCTTCGGCGTTGACACTCCTCTTTCGACGGCACCCTCACGTTGTCGATCTCCATCGGCACGGGGCCATCGTTGTTGCTTCTCGATCGTCTGTTGTCGAACGATCGGTACCTTGGTCTGTCACGAGCACTATCTGAGCGTCCTCGATACGAGTGAGACCGATCATAGTCGAGCGCTACCGTAATAGCCTCAGTCAACGTTGCACACCTGCGATACTGGACTTCCTCCCGAATATTTGACGGTAGACCACGTAGGAAATACATGATCTTATCCCGTTCGCTCATCTCCTTGACTTGATTAATCAAGTGCCGGAACCTGCTGATATAATCGGGCAAGTCCTTGCACTGGCGCTCTTTCAAGTCATTCATCTGGTCCCGAAGACGTTCTTGCAGGTCTGGAGGCACAAACTCCTCTTCCAGCTTCTCAAAGCAGTCTTGGACACTCCTCACATCGTCTTTCTTGACGATGTATCACTGCGCGGCGCCATGCTTCAACGAACCAGCCAATACTGCCAAAATGCGTCCACTCAACTTACTATCCCTCCAGTCTATGCCCTTTGCTAAAAAGTATTGCTCCACCTGCTCCCGGTATAACTGGAACGATTCCTTGAGCGTCCCCCCGTAGCTGGGCAATTTTATCCCATCCAGCTTGAGTTCAGAGAGCTGCCGTGACTTGCGCAGCTCGTCGATGAGTTCGGTTTGCTTGGTCATAGCAGCCAGCATGCTTTGCATGAGATGTGCTGGGTCTGCCATACTTGATACTTCTTGATCCTTTGATACTTGATACCGGTGGGAGCAAACTTTTGTATAGGCACTGACTTAAAGACAGTAAAAGAGAAAAACTGTTAAAGGAAATAACCTATGCTACTTCCTAATTTTTGGCAAGTATGCGCTTGAACAGGTTCAGCGCTTGGGAAAATACGCGGAAGAGTCTGATTACTCCTCGTCAGACGAGTCGTCGCACTCAAACACGGGAAGGTCGCGTAGAATTTGCTGCAGGCCAAGGCCCACACGACGTTGAGCACGAAGTAAGTCCGATTGGGCCTTCAACACCTTGTCCAGCACGTCTTTCTTAGCGGCGACAACCTCGCTGCTCTCGATGCGTTTGATAAGAACCTTCGAAATCCGATGCGCCTTGGAAATCGATTTGAAGAGGTCCTTTCTGGCTTTATCAGCCTCGATAGGGTGCTCGACGTGGAGTCGAACGAACGAGCCAATCAGCTGCGGGTCAGGCGGATGACGCTTTGGAGCTCTGGTCACACCCTAGCCCCACGGGCGACACGAAAGAAATTCCCAGAAGTTAGCTACTGAACCACCAGAACAACTTGACAATTCGCCGTCTAAGATTTAAAGCCACTCACTAAAAGCAAGCGCTTTCTGCTAAAATTAGCAGGACTTAGTACGTAGGCAGGGCAAGGTTGCAGTTCGATGGTCACGATTTGAAGAAAGTTTCACCGGGGCTGACTACACGAATGCAGCACTTTGCCCACCAGATCCACTCCCGTAGCAGCGGTTGAAGACGATGTCGGCAGCAGCGGTCCCCAGCAGAACTCCCCCGAAGTGCTACCAAATGTCGTGACTGAGGTGAAGAGTGTTGGTCGTTGAAGTTAGAGTCGGAGTGTAGGTCGCGTAGGTAGGAGTTGGTCTCGAGTGCGGGGCAGTTGGTGTATCTGATAATGAAAATGTCTGGCCTAAATGTGCATGCCTTCCTGTGCGCTTAGCTCGCACAGAGGCCTCCTTGATGTTTTCTGCATGTTTCTGTTTCTACGTGCCTATGTGTCCTGCTACCCTGCATGTTTCTTTGCTTCTCTTCTTTTCTTTTGCACGTTCGTAATATCTAGCTATATGTATGTAAACTGCGAACGGAGAGCCTTGCAGGCTGCCATCGCAGCGACATGCTGCCTCTGGCTGCGAGCAAGCAAGCCGGAGCCTATGCGCCCACGCTCTCTGGCTTGCTTGCTAGCAGGCCAAAGGCGGGCATGACAGTATCGGCTTCACAAATGAATTTTCCTTTTTTTCTAACCAAACCACATCCTGTTGATCCATCTCCAGTCACACTGCTACAGCAAAGCACCATCAAGGTATGTTATACTCTATTTAACTGTAGCAGAAAAGCAACACGCGGCCTCATCGGTTTGGTTCAAGAACCCCTCGATTGCGACCAAAAACCATTGCTACAAAATACAAAATGTCACTCAAGCTCTACTAGCCATATAATCCGAGAGCCCTGATAGTATCAAGCATCATTTCACCGAATTCGATCATTGCAGAAGCGTCTGTGAAGCGATGGAGGCAAAATCCTGCTCAATTGGCATCACCGTAAGACATTTACACCCGAGGACTGCAAACGAGTTTGTATGGTATAGCTGTCGAAGCAATATGTACGTATA
Organism: Phytophthora agathidicida; assembly: GCA_025722995.1. Classification (NCBI taxonomy): domain Eukaryota; phylum Oomycota; class Peronosporomycetes; order Peronosporales; family Peronosporaceae; genus Phytophthora; species Phytophthora agathidicida. The sequence continues at coordinate 8,421,245 of CP106971.1, forward strand.
TACGTCGTTGGGTAAAGTGAACTGGCATTTTAACGCACTTGTACGATGTTGCCACCTAGTGAAACGTTTGTACGACACGCCACTCGGACTGATTTTAAGCTTAGCTCTCAAATTGTCCTACGGATAGGATTCCTGTCCTACCGGTGGGGCGGACTTTGTCGAGGTGTAATTGTTAGTGGGTCTTTCTTTTGAGCGCTGCGATTGGTTCATCTGTGAAAATAGTGCGAGAGCTGACTTCCGCATTTTGAACCGAGGAAAAGGGAGGAGCGATGGCGAAGCCGCTGATTCCTGGAGATCGCGTTGAGGGGACGTCGAAGAAGCTGCTGGGAAGACGAGGAGTTGTGCGTGCAGTCACCAAAGTGGGTCGCATGCGTTCGTACACTGTTCATTGGGATGTAGGGACGTCGGAGACTATCTCGGCTCGCTCAATATGCCGTGAAACGGAGGCATCTTTGCGGGTGCGACCTATTCTCCCTCAAGTAACAAGTGGTGCGGTAGGTTTAGATGCCGCTGACTTATCAGACAGTGGCTCGGACATGAGCAGCAGCAGCAGCTCATCCGACGAAGGGAATGTGAGCGCAGTGACCAGAGCACTTGGTGCTGGTGACGGGATACCACGGCCTGCTGGTGCTGAAGTGACGGACGATGGAAGTGTGTACGCTCATGGACGAAAATGGATACACTGCGATGCCGTTTACATTGACCCAGCAACGTTTGTGCCAATTCGGAAGGCATCTCTCCATTGGCCACCGCATCTACAACTGGGTGAGCGTTCATTCGCCTCATACTTCTACCTCGTGTACCCCATGGACGCATTGCAAACAACTATCATGGATACAAATAAATTGCTGTCGGAGCGGCATCATGGAGTTATTGGGCGAGGTGAATTGTTTCGTTGGATTGGAATCAGATTGGCTATGACACTAAAACCTCGTCGAGGCCCGATAACAGCCCTTTGCGAGTCTTCTGTACCTGAGGGTTGTGTTGGAACTGCAGCAAACTACGGCAAGCTCTATGGAATGACGTGCCTTAGATTTCAGAATATTCAAAGTGATCTTCGCTTTGCCCCAAGCCAAGCGCCATCTGAAGACCCGTGGTATGCTGTTAGACCACTTGTTGATTCTTATAATAAACAGAGGAAACGGTGCATCTCTCCTGGAGCTGTACTATGTGTGGATGAATGTATGAGCTCGTGGGAAGGCAAAGAGGAGAAATATACCCATGACGGAATTCCTCATCGTACGAAGATTCAGCGGAAGCCACAGGGCGTGGGCGCAGAGCTAAAGTCTATCGCGGACGGTGAAACAGGAATTTTACTAGGACTCGAGATCATGGAAGGCGTGCAACGACAACGCCAAAAAGCATACAATGCAGAGTTTGGTGAAGGTACAGCAGTTGTTCTACGCCTTTCGCAACCTTACGCAGGCAGCGGACGCACAATCGTGGCAGACAGTGCGTTTTCTTCCATAAAAACACTAGTTCAGTTGAATTCGCTGCTGGGGCTATATCTCATGAGCATGGTGAAGACTGCAACGAAGGGGTATCCTCTTCAACGTCTTAACAATTGATCTAGTACCGCTCACCCTCGCGGCAGCCATGTTGTTATGGAGAGCAACTGCATCAACGGAACCAAAATGTATGCACTCTGCTGGAACGATCGAAAACCGAAGATGATCATATCTAATCGAGGGACCACACTACCGGGTTCCGATAGCGTACGTGTGCGACATCGGCGCGTAGTTGAAGACGGTGAAATTCGCACGCAGCGCTACGAGAAAAGGGTATCGCGTCCATACATGGTAGAACTCTTCTTTGAGTATTTTCCGGCAATTGATGTGCACGATCATTATCGACAGGGGTCACTGGAGATTGAACGCGAGTGGCATACACACTCGTGGTCTCGCAGAATTTTTGGAACGGTACTGGTGATGGTTGTTGTAGACTCCTACTTTGCTTATCGATATGAAAAGAGGAGCGATGACATTATGGCATGCTCAGAAGTTGCGTTCGGAGAGTTTGCTTCTCGTTTGGCGCACCAATTGATTTTCAACGACTACTTGACGGGTCGAGCGAGGCGAGATAGTACCGCTGAGGGCGACTTGGATAACACCAGCCTTCCCGTTCACACGCTCCTGGCATTAGGCGATCGTCTAGAATATCTGAAGTTGAAGAACACAGCTCAGCGAGCACAACGACGCTGCAATATATGCAAGAAGAAGGCCTCATTTTACTGTTCTGCCTGCTCAGATTGCGATACTGATCAATATTTTGCATTGTGTGGATCAATGACCGGCCGAACGTGCTACCAGCAACACCTAGCAGCTTCACAAGACAGTTTGTAAAGCAAGGATTAACAATATCACTTGAAGTTTGTATGTAACAATCACTCTTTAAGCTGTCCTACCGGTAGGATTTTCAGCTGTCCCACCGGTGGGCTTTTCTTTAGGCGAGCTAAGGTTAATGGTTGAGAACGACTCTACACCAAAGTACAGTTCTGTGGTACACTTCTGTTTTTAGCTAAATACAGAAGCGTCGACACTACTGTACATTGAAGCATCGTTGCGCTATATGGTTGTTGGCAGCGCAACGGCAACTTTTGATAAAAAGTGATAAATATTACACCCACCCACCAGACATAGATGTGGGGAGCTAACCATTCCCCAATCTTCTCCGGCCTTCCAACAAAAATAAGATATACTCGATCTGGCGTCTCTTCCACAGGGCTATACTCAGGAGCATGTCTAGCAGCGGTGGTGCATTGGGGAAACGCAAACGTAAGCGTCGTCCTGATGAAGAGGACGATCCAGAAGATGAGGAGGAAGACGCTTTTGGTGCGGGCTTCGTCCAAGAAAATGAGGGCGGCCACAACTTGGGTTCAAATGTCGGTGACTGCGTGTGTGACGACGACGATTCAGACTCTGAGGATCTGGAGGATTTCGCCACCATACCGCAGCAGTCCGCGCCTAACCGAGCGCGAGCGAGGAGGTTAGACGTAGCGCAGCGCATTCGAGACAGAGCGAGCACAACTTTCAGCACGGTCAAGATGTCATTGGGCGCATTCTTAACAGAAGACGGGAAGACGCTGCTCGAATTTGAAGATGTACTTGCGGACATGAACAAAGGGGTGATGGAGTGTTACGACTTGCTCAACCTACACTTACTGCGGCTTTGTCGTGAGCGAAGGGCAATTCATTCATTCTACAGGAACTATGTGCGTAAGTTCCTGTCGGCGGTGATGATTGGCGCACGCGAACCCCCTCTTGATCAAGAAATTCTCGACTCGCTAGAGCTGTACAACGTCAGTCGCCACCCCAAAGCAGCAAGGGCTAGCCGTGTCAATATTTCAATGGGGTGGCAAAATTGCGCCGTCAGTGAGATAATGACGGCAATCCAGAATGATGTGCAGAGGAACTTCCTTCGAAGGTTCAATAGGTTTGCGCGTGTTTCATTGGGAGTGAGTGGAAGTACAGCCTATCGCCTGGTGTCTCGTATTACATCCCCAGAGGGGTTCCAGCGTTCACCACCTGGATCGCCAACCAGACCGCGTGATGGCAACTTCGTGTTGGAGTGGCGTGGAGAAATGCCTCGGAGAAACAACAATCAGCTCGACTACTCTACACATTTGCTAGTACCACTGACGTATCGCTTTCTGCACGCTATCGAAGAGCACAATGCACATGTCGGGCAGCTCGCGCAACGAACTCGCCTAGAGAATGCATGAAACAGGGCGAGCAGCGCTCTGTTCCAGGCATACACCGTATGCGCTTAGAAATGAGGAAGCGTAGAAGTACTTAGAGTTTGTATGCAATGAATAGAAATACAAAAGACTCGTGAACTTTAACTGAAAATAGAAAACTGAATTGACTGGCAGCCCTGCTGCCTTAGCAAACCCTACTGTAGAATATCTATAGCGTAGTGAGGGCCGACGGGTGGCCCTCACGCGTCCGCGTGACGTGCAAGCACGTGGTTGGTCAGAAAGCTGCGTCTTTCTAGCCAATTATCGTGCGCTAAGCGCCCGCCAAAGTCTGCTCGCTTTGGCGGCTCGAAATGATTATAAACCTTGTGTGTGGCACACACAAGGGGTTTGCATCCATTGTGTGTATAGTCGTATCCGACTATACGTATAGTGGTGTGCGCCACACTAATTTGTGTGACCCTGTTACAATGCAGACCCCATGATGTGATTCAAATCTTGCAGGGGACTGTGAAATCTTTCACGGTCCTGCCGACCAAAAATGGATTCGGCGTCAGCCACATGAAGATGGATTCGACGGGATTACTCGAGCTCATGCTGCGATGTGGACTCAATCCACCCGGTATCCATCAATGGAACCAAGTGAGGGGCCAATTCTGACAAAGGTTTTTTCGCATCGATAAGGTGGAGACGGAAAACCGCAAGTTCGCTAACGAGATCAGTACGGACGGCTCCGCAGTTAGTATACGAGTGCGAAAACCCGAGTACGAGGCTACCACGCAACCCAAAGCACCGGCTGTAACAGGGTTACACAGGCTGGTGTAACTGGGTACACCAGATATACGTGTACAGCCGGACTATACACGGACAAGTATACGGCAAGCCTTCTGTGTGTGCGTCACATACACAGTCAACAATCATTTCGAGCCGCCAATGGCACAAACATTGGCGGGCGCTAAGCGCACTGCTATTGGTGGAAAGGGGCACATTTCCACCAATCAAACGCATACATAAGGGCCGGAGCGTGAGAGCCAACCATGGCTTCACCTCCGTAGATACATAAGTCATTTAGATAGGTTTGCTAAGGGCCCGCCACGTGGCGGGCTTCCATTCAATTCAGTTTTCTATTTTCAAGTTAAAGTTTCGGTCTTTTTGCTTAGAAATACACGGGGACGTGTATTTCTACTTGCATACAAAGTCTAAGTAACTTACGCTTCCTCAAAAGCGCATACTAGTGTATGCTAAAGAAACAGAGCGCGTCTCGCCCTGTTTCACCGGCCATGATGATGTTCGACGCCCGCTGGGGGCTCGATCCTGGACGCTGTAACCTCTTCGTTGCTACCAACCAAAATGGAGATACTGTATCATGCACTGGTGCAGAGTTCTACGAGGATGCGCGGTATACTAAGAGCTGCCAGAAAATAAGACGATGGACAGAAGATCGGGATGACATTCGGGCTGCGCAGCAAGCGATTCCGACAAAGAAGACAGCCTCGGTGGACGGGTTTCGGCGCTACATCGACATCAAGCCTGCACACATGGACCTCCTAATGACTTTTCAGCGGCAAAAGCCGTTTCGACGCCTTCGCCTACATCGATACATCTACAAGAAGAGAGAACTGCAAAAGCTGTGTCGAACGTTGGTGCAGCCTGGGCAGCGAGTTGTCGTAGGATTCGGTGATTACTCGAACTACGACCCGACCGGCATCATCAATGGATACCCAAACGTTCCTATGAAGGAGTTTGAGCGCGATCTGGCGAAAACCAGGGGCTGCACAGTCGTCTCCATCGACGAATACCTGACGAGCAAGATCCACTACGAGTGCCAACAGCGACTGTCAAGACAATTCCCTTACTGTCGCCACCGCCGCAACGCTCCTGTTGGCGTCTCCACATTCCCTGTGTACAGTGTGCTCCATTGTCGAAACAATGGTTGATCTGGCACTACTGTTCACAGGGACGTGAATGCCTCCAAAAACATGCTTCGACTTCTCAACTGCGAATTTGATGGTCAGCCTCGCCCCGCTGCATACGCGCGATAACTGGAGGAGATGTGTCGAGATCCAAGCTCAAGTGCCTCTATGTGCCTCGATCGTGAAGTGAGAGGTAGCATGGAGGTAGCTCGTAAACTCGAGCATTGACCAGGACTATGGGACCTTACTGTAGTTCAGCTTTAGGCGAGCTAAGGTCAAGCCTTCAGTTGTGACAATCTTCTAGTCTTTCATCAGCTCCTTCGGTTTGGGCTTCTCAGCGGGTGATTGACGATACAGCGAGGACAAACTATTGATGAAGTCATGACGGATCTTCACCCAAAGCTCGTCAAAAGCAGTTGTTAGTGTTGGAATATGGTGTCAAGGTCGACGTCAGAGTTTACACTACGATGGAGCTACTAGGAGGAGCTTCCGGTTGCCGTTGAACTAAACAGTAGGCAGTAGTGAGGTAGGCTAGTTCTCACTTTTTGAGATGGGTAAAGCCACTGATGAGGCCCCGGCGGGGGCCGAAACGCGTCTGGCATACATTCAATCAAGAAGTCCTGCTACACGTCTTCACTTTCTAACAGTTCGACGCAAAAGTTCAGTTTTTCGCAGTGGGAGATTGCCTTAGGCACTTTCATATATGTGCCACTACTACCATCCAGTCTCAAACCGATTTTGACCTTCCGCTATCATCCTAATCTACGTGAATATGCGTGCAAGTATCTTCAATATGTTTCCCTTCATTTGTGCTTGTTCAAAGACGTCTTCCAAGGTTTCAAGTTGAGAGACGCATCGACATTTCTGCTGGTGCAGCTCAACGCGAAAAAGATCTGTCAAGGGTGATGCGGCCAAAATGTCAATACATCTCTCAGCACGGTGCAACCAAAGTTTTTAGTGGTAAGCTTATAGAAGAAGAAGAAGAAGAAGAAGAAGAAGGAGAGTCGATTACCGCTTGATATGTGGTAAGCTTATAGATAACATAGCAAGTTTTACGCTTTGAGCGACGTTAGCAATACTACTAGTTCGTCTTAGCGCGCAGTGTTCGACGAACAAGGCCCCAATTGTTTTCAATCGCGTAAGACTATCCGGTAACTTTCCTGCAACTTCAAGATGGCCAAAGCATACTTGTCTGGGATCGAATGAATTGGATCGATTCACCGCGCCGTACGCCAACAACCTTCAACTCGATGGTACTGCCACTACTTTTGCCATGTCCAAGACGAACTACCAGTTCCTTGGGGATCCGAAGTAAAACTGCAAGTTCGTGCACGATGATCCGAACTTCTTTCTACCGAACGATTTCTGCAACCTCAGGCTTCCACCTTCAGCAGCCTTCGCTAAATCGTCTTGCGACTACCTTGCATACACTCATCAAAGACACAAATTAGTTTCGTTGGCCTCCAACGACGACAGCCTCTCGTCAAAATCACCAGCATATACATAGTCGAGATGCGTCTTGCTCAGGTTGAGCAATGGACCGGTGCCGCATTTGCCACCGCGGTGCCCAACAATAGACTCTAAACACTGCAATGCCATGCAGCTTTGGCCATATTGGCACTGCGTTGATATACACCACTAGTCCGCCAGACGCATGGATCCATGCAGGTATTGAGATCAGTTAAGCTCTGCATCTCGCTAGCACTACAGCCAAATTATTCTCGCACAACCTCCGAATACTCGTACGACCTTCCAGCACAAAAGAACCACAACGATACACGACGACGACGGTCCGGACGAAATGAAATTCACTCTCACGTAATCCACGACGTGATTGAAAACGAAGAAGTGCCCTCAGTCAGTGGACAAAATAGCGACCGCAACGAACCCCATGTAGCAAAAGCGGCGTTGCTTGTGGACGATATAATCGCAGTGCAAGAAGTCCACCGTAGAATTGTTTTCTTGTTGAGAGACCATCTGGAGGATTCGTCAGACAAACTTTACTGTTGGTGCCGGTGAGGGAGACATCACGGTCAGGTGCATCGACTTAAAATCGACCCAACCTCGATTGCTGGGCCAGTGAGCTACAACAAGTACTTCAAGTGTAAGAACTCGATCGAACTAAGGCAGCGAAAGCAAATTACCTGCAACAATCACCTGGAACACCGTCGCTGAGAATATTGCTTCGTTGCCATCCTGATGTGACTAGAATCTTGCGTTCACTTCCACTGCACTACTCCACCGCCCTATGGCTGCAGCCGCTAAGAGATGTGGCGAGATCCAGTGGCCCGCCGACAGTGCCGTGCATCTCTAAATAACCCTCGCCGAGTTTGTTGTCGAGGTTTGGCCGGTTTCTCGCGCTCCGTGCTGCCCATCAGGCAGCAGGAACGTGCAACGCCACAAGATAATCTGAGCATGTTGATGTTGATGATATTGACTGCTTGTCAAAAATATCTTCAGCTATGTAGCGGTTTTGTCCTCGAAGGTCCGTCCTTGTTTAGCCGCGAAGTAAATTAGTCGTCAAGCAGGCAGTCAGCTCCAACTGCTTCCAGTACTGATCTTTGACAACACGCCGCTTGTAGTTCCTGGCAGTTAGCAGTCATCAACTTTCGACTTTGGGAGAATGAATCGGTGACAGTATCGACGCCACTGTCTTCAAGAAGCACAAACCTTGACAAACAAGTGACATTGCGCTAATCAAGATCCTTACGAGACGACTTGATACGCTCAACGGCGGAACCGTTCTTGAGTGTATTACAACCAGGTTTCAATGCGCACTCCCACTACCGCCGATTAGTCCAGTTGGGCCAACACCATACTGCCCCGCAGTAAATTTGTTGAGCAGCATGTCGTGAGTGAGATGCCAATGTGTCGGTCGAGTGAAGTTTCGACTTGCCGGTGCGTTGCATCCTGTAGTTTCTCGCGTTCTGTGGATTAAAAGAAGGCGAACACAAGGATTTCTACCCTAGTTGGCCATACTTGATTAATTCGCGTGCTGTTACGCGCGGTGGTTCACGTAGTGCCGTGGAATATCATTCCTGCCAATTTCTATGAAATTGCTGGCCACGATTCAACGGTGTTTGGGATACTTATTTGCACTGCATTCTCGTCGCCAGCGTGACTCGTGGATTCCATGTTGTTTTGAGAGTTGCGAGGGTGTTGCGGCAACGAAGAAGCCGTTAACGTGGCGGTGACCAAGACTCTCTTGCTTGTGATCGTTTGGTCATTGCGTCAGCGCGGCAATGGTGATGAGAATTCAGAAGGGACAATTAACAGGCGACTGTCAAATTTTGACATCTTGTTCAGCCAGAAGATCAAGTGCATTCACGCCTTTCTTCCCCGATACCGTCTCCTACGCAACAAACCACGCAGTTTAGCTTCGATACATGTAGCACATTATGCGTGAGGTGACATGCTTTCCACGATAGACTTTCATCTTTGCGGTGACATTTTTTTATGTGGATTGATTAGAAGCGTGCTGTAACTTGTCCAGAGCCAAAAGCAAACCCTTCAATTGGCCGCCCGGACATGCATCTACTGTGCGTTGCCTCCGTGTATAGAGAAGTTCACGCAACAGACCTGCTGAGGAGGGTTTTGATGGATGTGGAAAACTATCAATGTAGTGAAAGCGAAAATGAATGAATGAAAGCATGACATCAGAACCATTCAAGAGTTTATTATCTTCTGCACCATACCTCTTCAGCTCGATTCGTTGTGTCAACACGGTGCTGGTGCATGCATAGCTAAACAATCTCTGCAAGCATACGTATCTTCGCGCCTTCATTCGGCTGGCGACGATTTACCTGCACAACAAATCAGTTCACCATCAAACCAAACACAATTGTCGTGGCATACGTACACTTCAAAGTAACTAGCATTGCGCAGCTGCAAGAAGTGACCCTCACACAAGTTGCGCGTGCGTTCGTACGAGGGCTTGTTGCAGTTATCGATCCAGCAGCGTTTGCCGCCACCATGGGCCCAGCAGTAGCCATTCGACACAGCCACCTTTGAGCACGCGTCGTTCCGACACTTGGTTCCTCCACCGTGCACCCAACACACCCCGCGCGCTTTCGCCTTCTTGTCGCAACCGTTCTCCTTGCACTTGACAGAGCCGCCTGGTAGTAGTGCCAGCAAAACGTGTACCCACAAGCAATCACATCAGCCTTGATCGCAGACGAATACAACATTGTACTACGCACCATGCTTCCAGCACAGTCCGTGGTGCTTGGCGCTCGTGTTGCAACCTTCTTTCGAGCACTTCTTGCCGCCCTAATAAGCAATCACCAAGTATGAAGACGAGCCCGATGAAATGAGTTCTACCCTCATGCGTATGATAACGCAGTAGGGTGTGCGTGTCACGGTTGGCGGACAAAGAGCAAAAGATCTCATTATTATAGCGACGCACCCCATGGCGGCAGCACAACCCCTTGTGCACGATGTAGTTGCGGCAGCCCTCGCGCTTGCACGTGCGACGGCTCTTCTTCTCCTCTTTGCTCAGCCCCTTCGTGTCCATCGTGACGCCCTTTGCTTTCCCGGTAACGACAGCTGGCGATGCCGCAACTGTATCGGTCGGTGTCGACTGGTGAGGTGGTCGGACGGACACGTTGAGGATGAAGGGCAGCCCGAACTTGTGCTCGTCCTGCTGGGCGCCGTACACGCCTCCATTAAGCTCTCCCGATGTCGTCTCCATATATCTGGTCAGGCACGCCGCTAACTACGGAATGAGCCACTGGGCGGTCCCGGTTTCGAATTGGGCTGTGACCCTGATGTACGGAAGTCCCACCGGCATTATTTTATGAGCCCCACTCAATTTTTCTTGCACAGCTCGTACAAACAGGCCACCAAGATAACTAACTTTGACGACAGCAGGTGCTTCAGACGGGTGGCCAAGCTGTTGCTTTTACTTCACGTGGAACCGACAAGGTGGTTTTACTGGCATTCCGCAAGCAGCAGCATGGATTTAGTCGGGTGCCGCGTGACTATGTTCTTTCAACCACGATCTGGTGAACGGATGCATGTAAATCGCCGCCAGCAAAATAAACACCTCGTGTTCTCCTCCTTTGATAAAAGATTTGCCAAGCACCATTTCGGTCAACATCAGTGTTTCTCGCTTGGATTGCCGTGTCACGTGATGTCCAGATCCAGTGCAAGCATCAGCAGGTTGGTAAATACACGGCTCAACTCTTCCTCAAGTCGCCATTCTTTTCTGTTGATTGACCCGGGAGACTGCTGCTGCATATTCAGCATCAGGCAAATGGACTCTAGATCACGCCTCCACAATTCGTTCGACAAAAAAGCACTTCCACGAGAACTTCAGCTTTAAAATGGATAGGGTGACGCAAGTTGTTGGTTTCCAGGAAATGATTGTGAGGAGAAATGGCACTTTGTCTGCGGCTCGATCAACCACCGTTGACAGGGTATACTTGTATCAACCGTCCAAACCGACAACGTACACACAAGAAACATTCCAACACAGAGAGTCTGCCGTGTATACCACTTGCCAAATGCCATGTCACGAAGTGGACGCGCGTCGAAACAATTGACGCACGCCTCGTCGTAGACATATACCCTAGCGCGAAGATTATTACCACCAGGATGTTCGTACGCCTTGGACGGGTTTAGTCGAGAAAATCTAGCAGAAAGCTGAAGTTTGAGATTATCATGACCGTGTCCAGCCGCAAGCATTCGAAGTATTCTCAACCAAGCACCGTGCAGCAACATAGCCCAGGAAATGATTGCCGGACAGCGCACAGATATATGCCCACTTCAACTCCACATCGTCGTTCAGGTACCGTGTCTTGCCAATTCAGATCAGACACACGAACCATTGCACTATACCAACGACTTGCGTTATTCTCCGAGCGATTATGAACGACAAGTATCCATCACCACCCGCAACCGCGTGCGAAGCAGGAAACTTCACCGCCACAGTAATTTTGTCGTAGGTCTCAGAGCAGAATCTTGTAGTCCGAGCGCGTATCGTGCATGTACTGCGTGGTGATGTCACGTCAACCCACCTTCTCTTTCAATTGAACAGGAGCAACGGTATTCCAGTATTCCAGAGTAAATTGTGCGTTGCCCACGCTTGACTCGGTCACTTTAAACAGTAAAAGTTCTTCTCGGCTAACACAGCGAGCAAATTTCTGTCACCGTTAAGAAATCTTGTGCTCGTCTTCAATCGAATCCACAGGACGCAACAGCACCAGGACTCGACCGGCGTGCGATAATTGCTGTATCAACTCGCCGCATTTTACCCGAAGACATTTCACCCTGTAGCATACCTGATCTCGAAGCATCAGCTTGAAACGCGACGTAACAATATGGTGGTGACAACCAACATTTCGGGGCCACTGAACGCGTCTTGGACAGAATCCGCCCTTGACATCAGCCACCGCGCGTTGATGCTGTTTCTGATGCCTTCTTCTGCTTGTAAGAAAACGTTGCTTGATATGAAAGATGTCAATCGGCAGATTGTCGTCGTTTCACATTTCAGTGCTTCCATCAAAAGATGTACAACAAAACTATCAACAGTATTATGTTGTGGTAATTCGCCGAGGAAAAGGTATACCTGCAGATTCCATGCTATTCCGACCGTGGAGAGTAACTAAATCGCAATTGTAAGCGTCCTAAAACAAAAGCTAGTGTCCTCAGAAGCTCACAAAACATGTAGTTTTTAGGCTGTTTAGTATCCTCGCTCCCACTGCGCCTTCCAGGAGATAAATTGCTTGAACGCCTTGTAGTTTGGATGAGAAATCAACTCTTTTCTTGACAAGCCGGACACTTTCAGTGTCTTCGCTACGCTTTGTATCGAGTCGCCTTGTGTTGTGACGGTAGTCGTACGCGCACAAAGTAGTGCGGCCAAAGTCCCCGTCGCACATGGTGAAAATGGAGGTCAAGCTGTTTTCGACTCGCGGGCAAGGCTTCTTCCCAGAAGAATTTCGAGAGTTTTCCGCAACGGAAAACTCGGTTGTACTACAAGGCTCGTGGGAGCTGCTCATGAGTTGCTCTCATTCCACAACTTGCCGTCTTCTACTCAAGCGACCTCGATCGAGCCAACTCATCCGACTTCCACCAGCCATGGCGCCGGCTTCGCCTCGCAAGGGGCGGGGAAAGGCGGCTGGAAAGGCAAAGCCAGCGTCCAAGAAGAAGCGCGCGAGGACGTCTGGAGGCAAGAAACGCAAGGGCATCGGCGGAGAAAGCAAGAAGAACAAGAAGCCGCGACTCGCGCAAGACGGACGCGTCCTCGAAGGTCCTGACGTGTGGTTCCACCAGGAAGTTGCAGACGGCCTCTGGGCTCCTGACGACGTTCGGGACAGCACTGCGACACCAGTAATCTTCAAGCCTCTCCAGGACTCGTGGTTCCGAGTGACGCACTGTGTGGACACCGACCTTACTGGTTGGGGCCCAAAGATCACTGACTTCGTCGTGGAGCCACCCAAGCCACGCAAGAAGAAAGCGCGCAACCTTAAAGAAGTGAAGGCCCCTGTGGAGCTCCCACCCGTCACGAGCTGCACGAAGGTAGCAATGAAGCCGTCATCGGAGCAAAAGGCGAAGCTGAACCAAATGTTTGCAACTCGTCGTGCTGTCTTCAACAAGCTTGTCGCCGCGTCCAAGGAAGAATGTGCTACGCGTTTGGCTCAAAGATGCATCAAGCCCAAGGCGCTGGCGCAGCAGTACCGTCCGATGTCGACGAAGGAAGGCGTCCGCCACCACTTCCGAAACTAAAAGAAGCTGGCCTCGCATCTTCAGTGCAATTGCGAGGTTTTCGTCGGAGCCTTTGACGACTTCCAGGATGCTGTCGTCTCGTCCGCCGCGCTGTTCGACGCTCTGAAGGAGAAGGGCAAGAAGACAACGTTCCCGGACATCGGGTTTAAGAGTGTATTTGCGCGGTCCGATTCGATGGCGCTGCGGACAGACCACGGGTTCTTCGTGTCCAAGGATCGCACATCAGTTCGCTTCCACAAGTCGTTCCTGGGCAAGAAATGGATCGAGCTGTCCGAGCCTCTGCCTGAGGTCGCCACAATGGTGCGACTAGTGCGCACCCGTGAGGGGGGCTTCTATCTCTGCGTGCCAACCTGCAAGGGCTTTATGCCTACGCTGAGCACTCGTACGGGGGCTATTGATCCCGGCGTGCGCTGCTTCATCACATTCTACGATCCCAGCGGCCGAGTATTCAGCATCGCGGACCCCGACGAGAAGATACTCACGCGACTCAAGATTGTGGACGCTCTGCGACGCGAGCTGGCGCTGCTAGAACAGAAGATTGTAGAGCCGCCGTGTCGGGGGAAGGACTGTGCCTGCAAACGGACGAGTGAGGGGCGTGAGGCGGCGAAGAACGAGGACAGCAAGTGTCGACATCCGTGCCACACAAAGACCAAGGTGGCAAAGAAGAAGACGGCTGCAGAATGCGTCGTCATCACTGAAGTGCAGCGGAACAAGCGGCGGCGTCAGCGCCTGCGTCTGCAGATCCGTCGAATTCTAAGCAAGGTGACGCGCATGGTGCACGACATGCACCAGAAGGTCTCAAAGTGGCTGTCGCTGAACTACCACGAGGTGCTGCTGCCAACGTTCGAGACCCAGCAGATGGCCGCTCGATATGTCCGAGAAGAGCGTCTGGACATCACGCCTGAGAGCTTTCTTGCTCCAGCTGAAGAACTCGTGCTTCGGGGACGGAAGCGGAAGCGGAAGCTGCGTCGCCCCACTGCCCGCGCCATGATGACGCTGTCGCACTTCAAGTTTAAAAAGATGCTGGAGTATAAGATGCAGCGAACGAGCGGTCGAATGGTGGAAGTGCACGAGGAGTACACGTCCAAGACGTGCTCGGGGTGTGGCCGCATCGACGAGAAGCTCGGCAGCAAGAAGGTGTACAGGCGCAAGCACTGCCACCTGGTCCAAGATCAAGATGCTAACGCAGCACGGAACATCTTCCACAAGAACGTGGGTGCGTCCGTACTGCGCGACCATTTCAACCGGTGTTCCTACATCGGGGAGTCCTGCTACCTCTGCGCTGGCGTAATAGGCCCAACGAACAGCTTAGGACGGAGGCCGTGATGCTATTAAGGATAGCCACGGACATCTAGAGGCAACTACGTTAGGAGGATGCAAGTATAGTTTCGCCTTTCACTCTCGCTCTCCGACCCTCTGGAGAACGAGCTTACCTTATCTGATACGCCAGTGCCACCGCCGCCGACCATCAAATCACAGCGTGGATTGTCGAAGGCGGAGAATGAGGCAGCCCAGCTGAAAGGCGCTCCAAATATCTCGCCGGATGAGATCTGATGAAGTAGCCACCCACGCGCGTGAGTTAAACGAAGAAGCTCGTCGGCTTCACATGAAGTGTGAGTGAGTTGCAGGCAAGGATCACGGATTAGCTAGTCGCCGTTGCATAGACCGCGGAAACCGTTAGCAATTATGCACGTTCCCACCTTTCTAGCGCAAAGTAATCAAGCCCACCAGGGGTTAACGTGCTCTTGCTCACCAAAGCAAAATGCCTCGCCTTCACTCGAGCTGGCACCAGCAGGCATTGTCTTTTACGCTGCAAGCGCTGTTGTAACGCTTTGAAGTGCTTGGCACCCAGCTTCGCGCGCGCGGCTAACGTGATTACACGCCAGAGATTTTTCGAAGAGTAGTGAGTGAGGCACGTCATCCGCTCAACTTGTCGTCGCGTGTGGATGGGTTGCATGACAATGGACGCTGCTGCTTTTTGCTTGCTGGTTAATGGTACTTTTACATGAACACTTTGTTCTCGGCGATGGATGGATGGAAGCACTACGTTTGGGCGTGGCTGACGCCTACTGCGTCGGCTGGGCGAGGAACTGCCGCTCGGGAGCGGCCTCCTCCTGCTGGCTGTACCAGGCGAAGTGGTCGGTGCAGAAGTTGTTGGTCCGTTCCGACGCCGGCTTCCGGCACGTCTCGATCGAGCAGCGCTTGCCTGCGTTTGACAAAGATAAAAAAGGTTAGCAGCCGCGCTGTGGCCGCCCGTCGGATCGAACTCTCACCTCCGCCGTGTGCCCAGCATCGGCCCAGCGACACCGCGATCTTGGAGCACCCCTCGTTCTTGCAGCGCGTGCCGCCGCCGTGCGACCAGCAGATGCCGCGCGACTTGGCGCGCTTGGTGCAGCCTTCCACCTTGCAAATGGTGTAGCCGCCGTGCTTCCAGCACAGTCCTCGGTTCTGCGCGCGGCAGTTGCAGCCCTCGACGTTGCATCGCTTGCCCCCCTGCACAAGATAGTAGAGAATATCCATCAGTATGAGTTGCACTGCAGTCGTCAACAACTTCGAGCCCACCCCGTGTCGGATGCACAATCCATGATCCACGACGTATTTATCGCAGCCGGACTCTTTGCAGATGCGCGCCTTCCTCTTCTTGCGTTTGGGCGTCGAGGCCGGAGCTGCGCCTGTCGTCTCTTGATGACGGCGCTTGGCTGAGGCGGTGGGCGTGGCCTCGCGCAGCTCTTGGCGTTCTGCTCCTGGCACGAGACTCGGCTCAATTTTGACACCTGCGTGGCCGTCGAGAATGAAGTCAATGGAGCCTTTGGGTGTCGTGTCAGCAGCCGTCGCTGGGTCATAGTTGTCGAGCGCTGAAGTGGGCGACAGTAGCGACGTGGAGGGCGGCTGGCGCGCTGCCTCGTTCGCCGCCGAAGACTCGACGAACAAGTCTTGGAACGACATGGAGCGCATTGTTTTCGAGCGATTGGCGCTACGTCGGACTCGAAGCTGGCTGTGGTGGGCGTCCCTTGCTGCACTTTGACGACTGAGCTCGAGTAGCTAAACGCGCAGAAGATCAGTAAGGTGCATAGTCCAGTCCAGTTTATTTTTGCGGGGTCGAGCAGCAACGTAGACTGCATGCATGCATGCATGCAAGGAAGGACTCACCTGACCCGAAGCCGGAGAAGTCTCTCGCCGCCCCCATTTCTCTTTCGCTCGCGTCTGGGAACTCACTGCCACGAACGCTGGCTAATAGCAGCAACCGTACATGCTGTAGGCTGTCGTGCTGCAGCAGCTACAAGTTTAGATGCCAACAAACGAGCGCGCCTGTCGTGGGCTCGTACAGATACAGCTTTGTGCTGGTCAGCGGCAAGCAGGGATTACGAGACGAATACAGCAAGATGAAATGGACAGCAGATCTCCGGCGATGCGAAGGCCGTCTTCGAGGCGGACGCCGCAGTTGCCTTCGCCATCGTCCAGCGGCTTTTCCATCGAGAAACAACAGAGCCGAAGTAATCACGACGGTCCCAATACACTCTCACGGCGTTGGCGCCGCGCTGTGCTATACAGGCTCGTGTGATTGCAGCGGCAGCAAGGACGTCCTATCATTCCACCACGTGGGTGCTTGTCCAGAAGCTGTGGCGGTACAGGAGCACATCTGGAGCCCTCGCATTCGCACGCGGTTGCATCCGCTGTCGTGTCGGTCTCCGCTCGAGACCAGAGGCGCCAGCTCTCTGGTCTTTTTGCTCTGGAACGACGCTATGCTCGACTTGCAGGAGCTGCTTGTGACTCCTGGACGACGCCTTGAAGATGCCGATCGCCGTCGCACTGGACAACACGCTGTTGTGCGGAACGAGCGGTGTTGAACGGCGGTGTCACGCTGATGAAGGACGCTTCACTGCTGATCTAAGCCGCCTCGGCTTTCCAGCTCCGGAGGAGAGACCTTCACGGATATCTATCTCGCCAGCCGTGGGCTCGACTAACTAAGACTTTGCGTTGCACGTCACGCCATCCCACGCATTAGCGGCGACTGATGAAGTGGCGCAGCATCTGGCGAGAGCATGCATTGCATTGCTGGGTGCTGCATGCTTGCTGCTTGCGGTAACATTCGCTTGCTCTCTGCAGCATTCATAGAGAGGGCCGATCACACGTGTGTGTGTGTGTGTACGTGTATGTGTCTGTGAACGGTTGTTGCAGTCTCGACTGTCAAGGCTCCTTTAGCGTGCCGGAGCTGAATCAGCACTGCTGATGGCCAGCCAGCGATGCATCGCTTGACAAGTCCGACATGGCAGACAACGAAAGTGTTTTGGCATGAACGTGTTTATATACTTTACACGGCGTCTACGCTAACCTACTTAGTTCATCAGGGGCGCGGCGGCAACAGCCTGCTGCTGCTGCGTCCGCTGCGCGCAGTGCTCGGCGCACAGGTTGCCGTTCCGTTCGTACGCGGGCTTCTGGCACGTCTCCACCAGGCAGCGCTTGCCGCCGCCGTGCGCCCAGCACAAACCGTGCGACACCGCGATCTTGGAGCACCCGCCGTGCTTGCAGCGAGTGCCGCCGCCGTGCGACCAGCAGATGCCGCGCGACTTGGCGCGCTTCGTGCAGCCCTCCACCGTGCAGCGCGTGTAGCCGCCGTGCTTCCAGCACAGTCCTCGGTTCTGCGCGCGGCAGTTGCAGTCCTCCACGGAGCAGCGCTTGCCACCACCGTGGCGGATGCAAAGCCCGCGGTCCACCACGTACTTCTCGCAACCCTCCGACTTGCAGATGCGCGTCTTGCGCTTCTTCTTGGGCTGCGGCTTGGTCTCTTGCGGCTGCATCATGCTCGTCGCCATGGCCATCGACGACGCAGCGCTCGCGTACGGGTGGTACAGGATGGTGGATGCAGCAGTCGGCGCAGCGGGGACGTACTGCTGCTGCTGGTGGGGCTGCTGATGCAGTTGGTTGATGTCTGCGGATTGGCGAGCCGGCGGGTTCAACAGGAACGAGATCGACGACGACGTGCGCGACGGGGAGGAGGAGTCCGACGAGGCGTAGCCGCCATGCGCCGCGAGCGAGGTCATGAGGCTCGGCAGCGTCGGGAGGCGAGGTGCCAACGACGGCAGGCGAATGGTGCGGATCGTGTGCGGGGCCGAGTACGGCTCCGACTTCATCGAGGCCGCCTGCAGCAGTGGTGCCAGGCGCGAGGATCCGACGGGGCCAGCTTGCATTGTTTCTTGGTTCAATTGGCACAGTACGATGAGCTTGGTGTCTTGAAAATCGACTAAAGCGTCTTGCTTGCTTGCAGTGGCGATTGTTGACAAGTGAGAGAGTCGCGGAGACCGTAGACAGTCTGCCAGGTTGTTGGTTGTGACCACGCTTTTGGCGACTGGCAAGATTGATTTTGGGATTTGCTAACGTAATGAGTTCATACAGTTGCCAGCTTGGCAACCCACGAGTGTGAGTTGCCTGCCTGAGGTATGGCGTGGTTGCCATCAAAGCATTTGTCCTAGCCTTGCCGTAATCCTGGCCGTCAGCGCTGCCTGGCGAAAAGGTTCAAACGAACCACAAACGAAAGGCTTTCCTGGGGCGGTCACGACAAAGCGCAAAACCATTGGCGCTCACAACTTTGCATTCTTAGGATTGTTGACTCTTGGTGTGAAGCAACTCCGCGCAGTCTAGGCTTCCAGGGCTCGCGTGACATGCAGAAGTCTGCATGAACATGATCACCTGGGCGCCATTCAGACTACAGGGTGTCAATACCTCCAATCGGTTGTTTAGAGGCCCAATCTTATCCGCACCGTGTTGTGCGATTGTCGTGCACACGGAGCACGAGCAAGTTGAAGCATTTTGGGATGTCCGACGCAATGGAGAAGCCAGGGTGGCTACCCCGTCCGACCAAGTCTCAATTTTCTGTCAGAACCATTCAAGTTGCCAACCCCTACGCCGCACATAATGCGCCAAATGGGCCCGTGCCCCTTTATAGCTGGTGGTACGCAGACCTTCAAAGGGGTACTACCGACAACATGAACGGGAACTGCTGAGTTGGCCACGGCGCGGTCCCATCGCTCGCTTGAGCGTGCTGAAATCTCCTACAACCGTATGACTCCCTGGAGAAATGCTGGTGAGACCGACAGCGAACGCGTTCAAGGTGTCGAACTTCCCGAAGACGAGTATTTTCCCACGCGTCAACTAAAGATTCATCCGTCTGCTCGTAAATGCGTCTGCGCACGTCGATTTTTATGTTGTTCCTATGAACGTGTCTTTTACGATTCTTCAGCTGCTGGTACCGTTTTTAGTTGGGTTTCAATGCAGTCAAGAGTTTTGCTGATATCCAATTTGATCCTCGAGACCCTTTCGATGAGAACAGCGATCGCGGCAGCCATTTCTTGCGATAGCGCACTTTGTCGCTCCTGTTGGTTGTGTAAACCTGTGAGTTGAGGCTTAAGGGTATATCCGTCTTTATACACATAATGCCCCTTTAGCCCACAATAATGAACATAAACTTCAATATGTTCATGAGTAGCAAAATGTCGTGCTGCGAGCCGAAGCTTTGCTGCCGTCTGCAGTGCTAACTCCGGCTAGTCCAGCACCGGACCACCGGGAGTTTACGGCTAGCATCGCTCAATCGAAATTCATTCTGTGCGCTCGTCAAAGGCGAATGCAGTGAGACGACACTTGCCCGCGGTTGGGCTCAATTCGGCAAGGTACACAGCAGCAGGAGAGGCGGTGGGCAAGGTGAGCCCTACGCTGCTGAGATGGAGCAGCAGCAATAACAGAATTGTCCGCAAGCGTCGCCGAATTGGCAATTTCATGCATGTACCAAGTGGTGGTACATGTTGACCAACTCGTCTGCAAACTCGATTCGACTGCAGAGTTTGCAGACGAATCGACGAGCCGTCAGACGGGTAAAACTGAAATCCCACGCATCGTTGGGTCTGGCCTGCAATGCTTGCCTTGCTTACAAGTCATGTACCGCCTCGGTTGGTATTGTAACTTTGGATCAATCTCGTGAGGCTCCTTCTCGACCAACCCTTAGTTCCGTCGTGCCAATTCGCCAGGCTGCAGCGCTACCCATGTTGCTGATGAAACTCTGGTGTTTATTCTTTCGAAGCCTTTTCCAGTGTAAGCTGCGATGACGACCACCAGCTTCGACAGGTGGAAATCGCGACTAGCACCGCCACGGTCATGCACCACAACCTGGGAAAGTCGCGTGGAACCCTGGGGTTGAGGCAAAGTAGTGGAGCGTCACGGCGTTCAAATATTCGGACCAAGCTTCAATGAAGCTTCACCAGCGCGTGAAGCTTCCCGATTGCCATCGAGATTTGCATCGGACGTAAACGGCGGTGGACAGAGTAGCGAATTGAACGCCTGATGGACGCTCTCGGCCAATGACGGCTTGGGGCGAGGATGACTTTTTCGCTGGGAGCGCAGCCCGATAATCATCGTCGTTCGTTCGAGTTGAAAACAGTCTTGGCTTATCCTGGAGGAGCTGCTTGCTCGACGGATTTTGTGCAGCAACGGAGCGTGCACTGCGCGCCGAACTTGACCCTGTGACTCAAAAGCAGATCGTTTTGGTATGTTCGTGAAGCTGAGCGAAGCCTCTGTCGCGACTTTTGTTTGGTCATTTCTCTCCTGGCTGCAATCCGCAGCTGGGTGCTGCCATGCATCTGGCAGGAACGGAGAGGTGCGGCGCGGTTGGCTTAGGAGAACCGAGTGCCACTGCCCCCAACACGCGCTGGGCGGAGCCGTGTTCGCTGTATGGGACACCAGCGTGTTCTCCAGAGGATTGGGGAATGGAAGCTGGACGAACTGGGCACAAAATCGTATGTTAACCATTGCTCGAAACCCATGCAGTACTTTTGCCAGCAAATTCGAAGCAGAATTCATTGAATACCATTGGTATCCGCTATTCCAAGCCCCCCCCCCCGCATGAAGATTTCAATACCGTTCTTGCCTGGTCTCAAGCACTGCCACTACCAAAAAGCAGCAACCTGCTCTCGTGAGTCTGTGATGACGACCTCGCAAGTACAACCGCACGAAATTTTAGCAGTTTACACCTGGCCGGACTAGCGCAAAGATGGCTTTGCGCTTTTCTACCGGATGAGTGCTCGCTTCTTCCTACTGAAATCGAGCAACAACAGTGCCAGCCGGCGACACGCTGGCGTAAAGTACAATTGCCCACGACAAACACCCAGTGGTGTTTACTCTGGGCAAATGTAATCCACATCCCAACTCTGATCGCCTACGCCTCGCAGAAAACTTAGGGCTGCACTCCGGGCGATGCTGGTGACGATAGGGTTGTTTCCAGTCGAAGTGAACCGAATGGCGCGACGCCCTCTGCGCCACTGGATCAGCCTCCGTCTCCGCTTGGTGGGACAGACGGAGTGTTTACTTTTTCGTTGAGGTCGAGGCAAATCGCTTTGAGTTTGACTCGAGATTTCTATGATGCAAATCGTCCCATACGCTCTTGCCAGTCGACACAGCTGCGGAGACCAACAACTCAGTTCACATGTCAGCATTCCGTTTGTCAAGGCCCTTGTGGCACTCACGCTTCCGCTGTCTCAAGCTCACTTGTCCAAACGCCACCAAGCGAGCAAGCGTCAACTCAACTCAACCAATTGACCAAGAAACAATGCAAGCTGGCCCCGTCGGATCCTCGCGCCTGGCACCACTGCTGCAGGCGGCCTCGATGAAGTCGGAGCCGTACTCGGCCCCGCACACGATCCGCACCATTCGCCTGCCGTCGTTGGCACCTCGCCTCCCGACGCTGCCGAGCCTCATGACCTCGCTCGCGGCGCATGGCGGCTACGCCTCGTCGGACTCCTCCTCCCCGTCGCGCACGTCGTCGTCGATCTCGTTCCTGTTGAACCCGCCGGCTCGCCAATCCGCAGACATCAACCAACTGCATCAGCAGCCCCACCAGCAGCAGCAGTACGTCCCCGCTGCGCCGACTGCTGCATCCACCATCCTGTACCACCCGTACGCGAGCGCTGCGTCGTCGATGGCCATGGCGACGAGCATGATGCAGCCGCAAGAGACCAAGCCGCAGCCCAAGAAGAAGCGCAAGACGCGCATCTGCAAGTCGGAGGGTTGCGAGAAGTACGTGGTGGACCGCGGGCTTTGCATCCGCCACGGTGGTGGCAAGCGCTGCTCCGTGGAGGACTGCAACTGCCGCGCGCAGAACCGAGGACTGTGCTGGAAGCACGGCGGCTACACGCGCTGCACGGTGGAGGGCTGCACGAAGCGCGCCAAGTCGCGCGGCATCTGCTGGTCGCACGGCGGCGGCACTCGCTGCAAGCACGGCGGGTGCTCCAAGATCGCGGTGTCGCACGGTTTGTGCTGGGCGCACGGCGGCGGCAAGCGCTGCCTGGTGGAGACGTGCCAGAAGCCCGCGTACGAACGGAACGGCAACCTGTGCGCCGAGCACTGCGCGCAGCGGACGCAGCAGCAGCAGGCTGTTGCCGCCGCGCCCCTGATGAACTAAGTAGGTTAGCGTAGACGCCGTGTAAAGTATATAAACACGTTCATGCCAAAACACTTTCGTTGTCTGCCATGTCGGACTTGTCAAGCGATGCATCGCTGGCTGGCCATCAGCAGTGCTGATTCAGCTCCGGCACGCTAAAGGAGCCTTGACAGTCGAGACTGCAACAACCGTTCACAGACACATACACGTACACACACACACACACGTGTGATCGGCCCTCTCTATGAATGCTGCAGAGAGCAAGCGAATGTTACCGCAAGCAGCAAGCATGCAGCACCCAGCAATGCAATGCATGCTCTCGCCAGATGCTGCGCCACTTCATCAGTCGCCGCTAATGCGTGGGATGGCGTGACGTGCAACGCAAAGTCTTAGTTAGTCGAGCCCACGGCTGGCGAGATAGATATCCGTGAAGGTCTCTCCTCCGGAGCTGGAAAGCCGAGGCGGCTTAGATCAGCAGTGAAGCGTCCTTCATCAGCGTGACACCGCCGTTCAACACCGCTCGTTCCGCACAACAGCGTGTTGTCCAGTGCGACGGCGATCGGCATCTTCAAGGCGTCGTCCAGGAGTCACAAGCAGCTCCTGCAAGTCGAGCATAGCGTCGTTCCAGAGCAAAAAGACCAGAGAGCTGGCGCCTCTGGTCTCGAGCGGAGACCGACACGACAGCGGATGCAACCGCGTGCGAATGCGAGGGCTCCAGATGTGCTCCTGTGCATTTTATCCAGTGGAAAAGTTCGGGGGCGCGGTTGTTTGAAGCACTAGATTCCTGGTTCACCTCGGCTGCCTTCACCGCAAGCGTTGTGGTGCAAGCGCGCGAAAGTCGAAATCATTTTTCTAGTCGTGCTGAACCCGTCGCGATGGGTGCTCTTCGTCCTTTCAGGCCATGGATTGAACCGGTCGTTATTTCGACTGCGCCGCATTTCCTCCCAGCCCGCCGGGATTTATTTATCCTCGCGCGCGATCGAGCGCACGTGACTCCACGCGACGCATTCGTCTCCGGTTGTCAGTCTGAAAGCTGCTGTAGCATGTTTCATGCGCCTGTCAACACAGTGGACGCTCCGTGGGCGAGCAATGACAGTCATCTCGAAGTCGCCGGCACTAAGGGGTCTTTGGATTTCATCATGAACGACACCGACGTCTCAGCGCCGCAACCGAGTTGGTTCGTCACCTCCTGTGCGGCAGACAGGGGTGCAGCCGTCCTCCTGATCCGTTCGATGAAGGACAATGCAAATCCCACAGCGCCTGTCAAGGTGTCCGCTAACCCCAGCAGCACCAAAGTGAAGAGGACACTCAGTAATGAGGAGAAGAGACGTTCGCGCGAATGCAAAGTCGACGGCTGCAAGAACTACATCATCAATAAGGGGCTCTGTTTTCGTCACGGGGTAAGTATTATATGGTATGCCGAAGCTTGTTTCGATTATGTGAAGTTACCAGATCCTAACTTTTTTTCTTGGTTGTCTTGTTTTATGAAGGGCGGCAAGAAATGTTCCTTCAAAGACTGTCGATCCAGCGCCAAGAACGCCGGGCTCTGTTGGCGTCATGGTGCGAGCAATCAAGGTGCTGAGTGATTGTCGGTGCCTAACTTTCTGTTTTTAATCGTAGGAGGGTCAGTCAAGTGCATCGTGAAAGGCTGCCAGCGTCGAGGCAAGTCGCGTGGTTTGTGCTGGGCGCATGGAGGAGGAACCAAGTGCTCTAGTCTCAAGTGCACGAAGGTGGCAGTGTCGAATGGCTGCTGCTGGGCTCATGGGGGCGGAAAGCGATGCGCGTACGAAGGCTGCAACAAAGCCGCGTACGAGCGTACGCACAACTACTGCGTCAAGCACCATGACCAGCTGAAGGACGGAAAGCAAATACTCAACGTTTAAAAAGGAACTGCCAGAATTCAAGAAGTGTCCTAGCCGCTACATAACTAATGCATACAGTGCGAGGCAAATGAAGAACATACCACACTACTATTGTAGCGAGTACGTGCTGTTGAACCCAGAAGGACTGATAGAACGGTACTCGATTGAATTATTACTCTAGTGATTGTTGCTAGGACTCACACGGGGAGACGCTCTAAGTGCAGTTAATGCAGTTACAATAATGGACACATTGTCGAATCTGTTACGCGTGCCAACAACGACGAGACCAGTCGAATGTCCGCCCATATTACTTTGTCTACTTCTGAGTGGTCAACTAAGTAGTTTAGAGGTTTCTAGAAATCCAAGCGAGTGTTGGCTGAACTCAGATCTCCTGATTCTTGAATATCGCTGGATCTATCTCGAGGTTCAGTGAACAACTCATCCTGCTTCTGACCAGTCTTGACAAAACTTTATGAACTTGCAGCAAAATTGTCGGCAAAGCTGCAACACACGTCTTTCAATCAAATGAAGAATACTGGTGGACGATTCATCTCCATTCATCCGCCAGGTCTACAGTGCAAGAATCACAAGGTTTTTTTTTACGTATAGCGTGTAGCCATCCTTTTCAGTGATGCAGGTACCATTGAGCCACTTACAAAATCTCCCCCCTCCCCCCTCATTCACCACCTTTCCTTTCGCAGGGGTCCCACTCGAACTTTTAACCGACTAACCAAAACTTGTTCAGCAACGTCAAAAATGAGCTAGCTACATGTTAGCACACCTGGTCAGTCATGTTGATAAATCGCCTTCCTTGTTTTCCAACTTCTGCAGCAGCAGATTTTTGCCTTCAGTGGCCTCGATAACCAACCAGGCACATAAGAAGCAGCGTCGTTAAGGTTGCAAGAGCTGAATGATTTGGCTGTTGCTAAAACGACCAGGTTTGACGGACGTACATTTCGTTGTCGTTGGAACGAAATATATCACACAGAGGTTGTGTGGACAGAACCAGAAAAGTTGCACAGGGCTTGATACAGTCGTGCCGTTTGCCATACCCAGCAGAAGTAGTTGTGCCTTACACAATTGATCATTTCCACAGTCAGTTCACGTGAAGGATAATTAGCAGCTCGTGTGAGGTCCACCGTCGATGGACGAAAACATTACGAAAAGATCACGCAGCAACGCACTCTACCGTATACGGCAGTCCATCCGTGTTCGTCGCACACCAGCTTTCTCGTCGTCAACGAGGTTAGCGCAATCGAATTCTAGCGATCAACAGCAGCGCATGTTTCGGGTATATATCAACACGAGTGGGAGTGGCAGGTTTCTCGCCCAGAAGATGTTGCTGTTCAAGCTCTTTACGCAGCATGTCACAGGAATCACGTTGTGCAGTCGATCAAACCTGAGCAGAACTTGAGAAATTAACTGCACTGCACTGCTTTGACACGTCCGGTGGGTTTAGCTGTTCCGAGGCGCTGATTTCGCCGGACGAAGCTCCGTTGATTGATAGCACTCTCCTAACGTAGTTGCCTCTGGATGTCCGTGGCTATCCTTAATAGCATCACGGCCTCCGTCCTAAGCTGTTCGTTGGGCCTATTACGCCAGCGCAGAGGTAGCAGGACTCCCCGATGTAGGAACACCGGTTGAAATGGTCGCGCAGTACGGACGCACCCACGTTCTTGTGGAAGATGTTCCGTGCTGCGTTAGCATCTTGATCTTGGACCAGGTGGCAGTGCTTGCGCCTGTACACCTTCTTGCTGCCGAGCTTCTCGTCGATGCGGCCACACCCCGAGCACGTCTTGGACGTGTACTCCTCGTGCACTTCCACCATTCGACCGCTCGTTCGCTGCATCTTATACTCCAGCATCTTTTTAAACTTGAAGTGCGACAGCGTCATCATGGCGCGGGCAGTGGGGCGACGCAGCTTCCGCTTCCGCTTCCGTCCCCGAAGCACGAGTTCTTCAGCTGGAGCAAGAAAGCTCTCAGGCGTGATGTCCAGACGCTCTTCTCGGACATATCGAGCGGCCATCTGCTGGGTCTCGAACGTTGGCAGCAGCACCTCGTGGTAGTTCAGCGACAGCCACTTTGAGACCTTCTGGTGCATGTCGTGCACCATGCGCGTCACCTTGCTTAGAATTCGACGGATCTGCAGACGCAGGCGCTGACGCCGCCGCTTGTTCCGCTGCACTTCAGTGATGACGACGCATTCTGCAGCCGTCTTCTTCTTTGCCACCTTGGTCTTTGTGTGGCACGGATGTCGACACTTGCTGTCCTCGTTCTTCGCCGCCTCACGCCCCTCACTCGTCCGTTTGCAGGCACAGTCCTTCCCCCGACACGGCGGCTCTACAATCTTCTGTTCTAGCAGCGCCAGCTCGCGTCGCAGAGCGTCCACAATCTTGAGTCGCGTGAGTATCTTCTCGTCGGGGTCCGCGATGCTGAATACTCGGCCGCTGGGATCGTAGAATGTGATGAAGCAGCGCACGCCGGGATCAATAGCCCCCGTACGAGTGCTCAGCGTAGGCATAAAGCCCTTGCAGGTTGGCACGCAGAGATAGAAGCCCCCCTCACGGGTGCGCACTAGTCGCACCATTGTGGCGACCTCAGGCAGAGGCTCGGACAGCTCGATCCATTTCTTGCCCAGGAACGACTTGTGGAAGCGAACTGATGTGCGATCCTTGGACACGAAGAACCCGTGGTCTGTCCGCAGCGCCATCGAATCGGACCGCGCAAATACACTCTTAAACCCGATGTCCGGGAACGTTGTCTTCTTGCCCTTCTCCTTCAGAGCGTCGAACAGCGCGGCGGACGAGACGACAGCATCCTGGAAGTCGTCAAAGGCTCCGACGAAAACCTCGCAATTGCACTGAAGATGCGAGGCCAGCTTCTTTTAGTTTCGGAAGTGGTGGCGGACGCCTTCCTTCGTCGACATCGGACGGTACTGCTGCGCCAGCGCCTTGGGCTTGATGCATCTTTGAGCCAAACGCGTAGCACATTCTTCCTTGGACGCGGCGACAAGCTTGTTGAAGACAGCACGACGAGTTGCAAACATTTGGTTCAGCTTCGCCTTTTGCTCCGATGACGGCTTCATTGCTACCTTCGTGCAGCTCGTGACGGGTGGGAGCTCCACAGGGGCCTTCACTTCTTTAAGGTTGCGCGCTTTCTTCTTGCGTGGCTTGGGTGGCTCCACCACGAAGTCACAGATCTTGGGGTCCCAGTCGGCCCCCCTTCCAGTCCACCATTCTACGGACCACAAAGCTACGCACTTGGCAGGCGTTCGTTGTCATCTTCAGTCCATACAAATTTTAAGTATGGTCGGATAAGTCGTCATATTCATCCATATTACTCCGGTTTGTTAAAGATGCTGGGGAGCTTCCCGGGACCACGTCTGCCCACTCGGATCAACTCGGATCAACTTGCCCACTTCCTGACGCTGCCTTTGGAATGATTTTGACTAATGGACGCCTTCCAATATTGACATACCACCCCGACAGAAGGCGTCCACTAGATCAATTCGCCTTCTGCGGTCAACATTGTTGAAGTTTAAGTCGCAGTTGAAGCCGCTGAGGCAGCAGCGTCAGCACCAGCAGCGGAGTTACAGGAGACGGCGTCTGCGGCGTTGTCAGGTGTGACGAAAGTGTACTTGGCTGTGGTGGCCAGCAGCCTCACTATCAGAACAGTCAAGCCTCCTGTCTTCATGGATTCGTTCGCTACCGACCCCGGTGTCGTCGAGCCCCTGCCAGAACTCGCGGTCGCGTGGAGACCGCCTGATCAAGTCGACATCGAGCAACGCGCCGCCGCGAACCATCGTCGCACCCTTCTTCGAGGAGCCAACAGCGCCCTAGTGTTCTCAACCGTGACGTATCCGCTGAGGCACATTTGCCCGAATCCTGACATCCGGGACGCGCTCGAACAACGTGCAGTGGCTTTGCAGCAGATCCGCATAGAGGCAATGTTCGTCATGAACTTCCACTGCTGCCGGTTGTTCGAGCACCATCGGCGCAGCTACCCGAACTACCCTGTAGTACCGGCAAGATCTCGCACGATGGAGACAGCCCTACAGCTAGGCCAAGCTACATTCTACCGGTGCTGCACTGCTGTCTTTGGCGACGAACAGATGCCCGCTCCAAGGGTTTCGACTAACGCTGCACTAGAGGAGTCCATCAACGTCTACAAAACTACGCGATCGAGGGTCATGTCGTATATACCACCTACGCTCTTCTATTCAAGCTCCGCTATCAAAGAACTGGCGAATGACATGCTCGTTGCGGCGCAGCAACACATTCGAACGAACTTCGAGGCGCGGCTTGTCAAGTTCATTAGCCTGCAGCTTGCGTATCCGCGGGGGGCAGCTGAGGCCATGGTCGCTCGACTAAAGTCCAGTCCTGAAGACCTCACGGACGTCGAGAAGCAATGGCTTGCGTGGCTAGAACTGCCTCCTACAGCTGCGAACATCGCTAGCCATGAGGTGCTATTTCTCGGCAAGCTGTACGACATGCTGAAGGTAATGGAAGAAATGCACGACCAAGACGAGATCCCGAAATGGTGCCGATTGTTTACGTTGCTGCCGCAGCCCACCTCCTGTGTGCCATCGTTCTTCCCGGTCACGACAGAGGTGCTCTACCAAGTCGCAAAACAAGTTTTGGCAACTACGGGCAAGGATGTCTTTGGTCTCTACAAGCCCACGAACTCTCGTGGCCATCGGACTTATGCTACGCCTACGGAGTTCCAAGAAGTGCGCGAGCGAATGTGGACCTCTGTTTTCAACCTCGGAGACTGCGTCAGCCACACAGCAGATCATCGAATTGGAGCTCCAAGGCGCAGCTTCGAGTATCAGATCTCCACGAATGGTTACAGTGCTGCTGTGCTGACGTCAATTCCTGCTCCTCTTGAACGACCTGCTCTTTCTCCGAAGTATACGCCAACTACATTGATCGGGATTGACCCAGGTCTACGGATGATGCTGACGGCATACAGCCGTCCTATGCTGGAGTTTGTCTGCAACGCACCGGAAGAGCCATGCTCCATGCCCGGTTGGTGCAGTACCTGTCCACGCCACGTTGGCGGCAGACGCCATGGCAAGAAGCGCAGCAGGAACCGCCGTCGTCTCCACCGACGCCAGAGACGCAGCAGAGCACAGTGCGATGTGGAGGGGTGGTGCGAGATCTGCCACAGGCACCACCCAAAGCACCGTCCGCGGAAACACGGCATCAGGCGCCGGACTCACTTCCTGCGTGACAATTCTCACGTCCTACAAGTCACGTCCCGAGAGTACCGACACATGAGTCGTGTCGAGCACCATGCATTCTGGTTCGAAAACCTGAAGAAGAGATATCCGCTCTACGGTGCGTTTGTGAAGGACATGCCTTCGTTCAAGACTTCGTCGTCGGCGTCCCTGCTATCTCGTTACGAGCACATCTGGAAGAACGTCAACGTCATGTTGGAATTCTGCGCTCTGAAAGGGTTTCGAAAGTGGAGATTTACACTGTCGCGATTCAAACGCAAGGCCGTGGCGAAACTCGCCAAGCGTGTCGTCCCGACCGTGGACCGTGACGTGTGTGTGGCTCTCGGAAAATGGAGCAGCCAGACTCACCTCGCGGGCCATATGCACGTCCCGCTCAAGCGGTTCGCACTTGAACTCTCTCGCCGCGCAACCCTCGTCATGGTCGACGAGTTTCGTACCAGCTATCTTTGCTCCGAGTGCTCACGTCCGATGGTGAACACGCCGTTCAAGATCTACGGGACGACGAAAACCAAAAGGTCGAGGAATGTGCGTGTCTGCAGAAACGTAGCTTGTAGAGCGAACTACTGGGAGCGTGACATCAACGCGGCGAAGAACTTGTGGCAGCTAGGGCTCCTCCAAGTCACCAACCGGCCTCGAACTCCGCAGTTCTGCAGAGGGTATCAAATCAACTGAGGCGACTTCATTCAAACCAACGTGGGAACGGGACCCTGAGAAGGACCTCAAACGAAAGCCCACTCGGTAAACGGGCTGCTGGGGAGTGCAAGGCTTAGTGCCTTCATTCGTCGGTAGCCCAGTCCGAACGTAAAGATCTCTCGAGATCATTCTTTGTGAATATACCAAAATCCCATTCAAACCAATCAGAGTCAAATCAAAAACCTTCAAAATTCAATAGCCAAGCCAGTGAGTAGCAACCGGGAAGAACCAGTTAATCAACTCAATTTCCTTTCCTTTAGCACACTCCGCCACCACCATGTGCGGATTCCTTTCATCGGCTTTATTCAATGTTACCCGACCAAAAGTGTTCGGTTTTCTAGGATAGCTCTCTGGTCCACATCGTGCTACCAACAAGTACGACAATATAAAACGCACACGATGTCGACGCTCCGCCAAAGATTGAGCCCGCTTGCATCTAAGACACAAAGCCCAACTCCATGGCAGCCTTGTCGGCCTGGTTGCAGATGTTGTCGTCGTTACAGAGGTTGCGGACATTCGTGAGCTTCTCCGGGTCCTTAAGTTTGATGGCCAACTGCAGCGCGTCACTGTACATATCGAGGTGGATGAGCGTCTCGAACTTCTCGTCCACAGACGTGATACGCGCTGTGTAGTTCTCAGCCTGCTGTTTTTCACCTTCCTCAAGACACGCGATGGCGAACGCCTTAAATCCGCACGGCGGGTTCTTCTTCTCCATCGAGAACTTGTGCAGCGCGTCCCATTGGCGCGTCTCGGCAAGTGCTTTAATCTTCACACGGTAGAACCGTTTGTCCGGCACCTTGAATTTCTTGGCGAATGCCGCCACCAGCGGTAGCAGCTTTGGCTCGTATTTGCTGTCACGCAACAGCAGCTTCATCGTGTTCGAGATAGACAGACCAACAAGTTTGCGACGCTTCACATTTTCAGGCTTCTCTTCCAGCTTGCCCTGCTCTTGCAGCAGTTCAATTTGCTCTTCGGTGAGCTTCGCATGCGACGCCAGTTTAGCGTTCGTATACTTGGTCATTGCATCCTTCAGTGCTGTAACCTTCTCCTCCACGTCTGATGTCTTGAACGAAAGCAACAAATCATTCTCAGCGCTAGCCACATCGGTCCACAGCGCAGGACTGCTCGAGCTCTTTGTGGCGCGGTAGTACAGCAACATGAGGTTCACAGCCTCAGCATACATAGGTTCGCGATTCAGCACGTATCGGAACTCATCCACGGACGGGAGGGTACGCTCCAGGTGGAAAAGTGTCATGTAGATGAGATCTGTGTTGTTGGACTCGAGCGACTTTCGCAATGCCAGCTCAAATTCGCCCATCGATAGCAATAGCGGAACCTGGTCCGATGCATTCTCCTCCAGGTCCAAGAACATTGTAGCGAGTCGCCGCCGATTCACGCGCTCTGCACAGTTGGCAATGTCAGCGTACGAAACCAAAGTCGCGTTCTTGAGTTTCTTGCGCACAAGTGCAACCAATTCTTCATCAGAGACGTTAGACGATGTCGCCGCCTTGACCTTTTCACAAGCCCAGTGCACCAGCACGCGGTCCGTGGGGATCTTCATGTACTCACAAATCTTGAGTGCCAAAAAGTGATGGCGCATAGCGACCAGGCGACTCACCACAACTTCCGCCGTCAGGCGGTCAAACTGCGTTACAGTTAGAGGGAATCCAATGTCCTGCTGGCGCAGCGCATTCAGCACACGGATCTTCCGGCACATGTCCACAAACAACTCGGCATCCATCATAGCGTTGCCGCCACCAGTGCCACCTCCACCCGGAAGAGCAGCAGAAGCATCCGCAGCCGAGTCCACAAAGCACTTTCCGTACGATGCAGCGCGCAGCAATGTTGTCTGCGCAGCATAGTCAAACTCGCTTCCAGCTGCATCTACACAGTCCTTGATCGCGTCTTCCAATGCATTTTGACTCAAAATGAATCGAATATGTTCATCAGCCTTAGCGTCGCCCGAGTCAAAAGCGTCCAAAGCCTGAAACAGCATCGCAGCGGGCGCCGTGGACCCCACGCCCTTAATATTCTCCACACACGTCGGCACTCTCAGCACAATATCGTGCGACGAAGTACTGTAGACCCTGCAGCAGTCCACTTCCTGCGCCAACACAATACTCTCCGAGTAGGGAAACCTCAGCCACGACCCATAAGGCCCCACCATAACCAACCCTGCACTAGGCCAATACATCAACACCGAATCTTCTCCGCACCAACACATACTCAAGGGGCTCGCCTTGCTCTGCGTGTCAAAAGACAGGATCTTCTTGTCCATCATGGTATTCAGCACTGTCAAGATGCCGTCCTGCGTAAACAGCGCCATGAACAGTCCATTCGGCGCAATAGCCACCGCCGAAATCGGCGCCGCAATGGATTCCTGCAGCTTCATATCTTGTGCTCCTCCGTCTTTGCTCACCACCACCAACGATTTGTTGCTCGTCCCTAGTAGCACTTCAGGATAAATGCTCTTGAGGAATTTCGGCTCCAATACCGCCATGCACGTGGGCGGGTTGGAGTCCGACAGGCCGCAATCCGGCAGTAACGACACTTTGGGACGCACGGAATCCACATCTAACACCTGCACGAGCGCCATCTTCTCCGTGAGCGCCACGAGGCCGCCGCCCCAGGCCTCAAACGTCGCGATCTTGTCCTTCGAGCCCGGAGGGAGCAGCGCAAAGCGCGTCTCCTCGTCGCCCGCCATGCTGAAGGCCACGCAGCTGCCGCTCGCGAACACGCACAGCAGTCGCAGTTCATCTGTCCACGTCATCCCCACGAGCGTCTCCCGCTTGTCCTCGAACGGCGTCCAGTCCACCGCCCCCAGTTTGTGTCCACACGCGTTAAACAGCAGCAGTTGACGCGCCAGTGGGGAATCGGAGGACACTTTGACCAGCTTCTTGGGGTCGCGGAGCAAGGCGACGGGCCCGCCGAAGGGCGCGCAAGCTGCTACGAAGTCGCGGAGGTCGGTGACCCCTTCCGAAGCCCAGCTCATGCCGTACACAGCCCATTTCTGGTACTGCACCTTGCCCAGCGTGTGCCATTCCGTCTCCATAGCTCGAGAGCTAGCTGATACGAAGAAGAACTTGAAAATGGGGGATCTGGTGTGTATGATATGTGGAGTTGGTGTGATGAACACCAAGTACCAAGTGGACAGATGTTGAAGAGGACAGAGCGTCCATGTTGAAGTGGACGGAATGGATACGTACTAGTATGTTTCTGTTGAGCTAAGCTATGCTGTGTTTCTCAGACTTGGCGCCACGTGCCGTAGTCCCCGAGGTCTTGCGGCCCGAAGCTCATGCGCATTGACTTTCGCAGTGCAGGCTCGCGGTACAAGTCGCTGGAGTCGGCGTCGAGGCCTTCCAGTAGGTCGGGGTCGCTGCTCGACGGGATCATCAGCAGTGCCGAAGACTCGTTGACTGTCTCCATTGGTGGTCGTCGAGTGTTACCGTTGCCATTGGTATTGTCTGGCGCAGCTGAAGGCTCTTCGTCACCTGCAGGAGGTTCTTCGGGCTCGCCTTCGGTTCCTTCCTCGTGCTCCGTCGGGCCACTTTCTTCCAGCGGCTGGAGGTTGGAGTTCAACAGGCTCAACGGGAACTCCGGGGCCTTGGCTGCCATGCCGGAGTTCTGCATACTGTTGCTGTGCTCCAGAGAGGCGTGTCCGCTACGTGCAATCATGTGGTGTTGCTCCTCCTTGTCGCGGACGTATCCCCACAGCACGACGATGTACGTGCCCATGAGCAGCACCATCACGGCGGCACTCTGCGCTGTAGTGCCACGCTCGAGAATAAAGCCACTCATGGCACCTTGGTACAGCAGCAGACTCACGCAGGTAGCGTGAGTGGCAGTACGCGCAATGCTACCGCGTCCCTTGATGCGACGTCGCACATTCAACAGCGAGTACTTGTCCACGCCGTGTTGCATCACAAAGTAGAGCGTGCCCAAAGGAAGAATCAGCGGCACAACGGTGCTGAACATGAGCACCACAGTCAACGTACTGATTTGCATGGCCGACTGGGTGCCTGTGTAGAATAGGTCGGCCTCCACCGCCTGAACCTGCTCCCGAGATGTCAACGCACGCGGTTTCGCCCACGAGAACTTAAGGTATTCTGTGGCACGCAGCAGCACGAGAGCAGTCCCCAGGAAGCAGCGCTGGAGAACGTAGTCCACGTAGAAGATGCCGGAGTTGTGCAGGAAAAGTGTGCCGAGCATGCCCAACACCTCACCATCGTCTTCAAGGTAGAGAATGACAGCATCGATGGACATGAATGCCAGACTAGGCACGAAGATGGTGTTAAAAATCAGATACACGGAGGCCGTGCGCAGGATCAATCTTTCCTTGGCCGAATCCGTCGAAATAGGCTGGATGCGCCCAGCAATCTGCAGCACGTTCAGAAGCACTGCGTTGATCATCACTAGGATGAGTGTCGGAATGTAATTTGCCAGCAGCTTGGCCATACGGGGAGACACCTTCTTCAATAGGTCGCCAAGCTGCGCCACGAAGTCCGACAACGATTGAGCCGCGCCTGCCGAGTAAGTCGAACTGCTAGATATGGCCGACGTCACGGCAATAGGAGACGTGAACAGCAGGAGTACCAGGAGGATGCACACATTCACCAGTAGCACCACCACTGTACGTTTAGCAAACGGGAACGACACGCTCTGCCAGTCAATGTCATCAGGCTCGGGAGCTGCCTCTAGGTGCCATCGCGTAAGTCCCAGTTCACGCACGTAACGCACCAACCGAGGTTGCGCGTGCTCCGGGAAGCGAGCCAAGATGGAAGTAATGCTCTGGTTGCGAACACGACGGGCAAATCGAGCACGGAGCCTTGCTGACTTGAAGATCACAAACGCACGTCCAGCACCCTTGTTTTCATGCAAAATGCGTGACAGGCAAGTCATCTCCTTCTCTCGCAGCTTCTTGATGTGGTGTGCAAGCTGCTCCTCTTGCTCTTCCATCGGTACGGGCTTTGAGCACCACCGGAAACAGCAGAACAAATTGCCCAACAGCGACCGAAGCGAAGGAATCATCACGCCACCAGGCAACAAACGAAGCGACCACGACGGCTTCTCGTCATTAAGCTCGCGCTCATGCAGAATCTTCATGCGAGCCAACTCCGTTTCCTCTTGACGTCGACGGGCTTGCAGGCTGTGAAATTCCGCCAGGTTAAACACAACACTTACATCCTCTA
The DNA here is from genome assembly GCA_025722995.1 of Phytophthora agathidicida. Classification (NCBI taxonomy): domain Eukaryota; phylum Oomycota; class Peronosporomycetes; order Peronosporales; family Peronosporaceae; genus Phytophthora; species Phytophthora agathidicida. The sequence goes on from CP106971.1 coordinate 8,456,984, forward strand.
CATACCCAGGGAACACTTCGTCCAGCAAACGCAGCATTCGCTGCTCACGAAGGTTCTTGGGCAGTCCGCGATGCACAAAGAGCGACCTGTTGCTGAGTGCGGAAGGCTGCATTCCGATAAGATGCGTGCGCTCCGGTGTCTTCGCTGTCTGCTCTTCCAGCACAGCCACATCATTTTCCTTCTCCTTGTCTTTAGCAAGCAAAGGCTGCTTCTCCGGGTCCTCCTCCTTTGTCTTCGACGGCGAGACCACAACTTCCGGTGTAACCGCCTCCTCTCCAGTGACAACACTCCTATCGTCACCTTCTCCAGCAGGTTGTCCCGCAGTCGCCACACTCGTCGCATTGGACATAATGGACGACGAGCGTTGCGTCAAGCCTCCCAGCTTGTTTGACCTCCTTGAATTGTGCGTCGGGATCGTCGCCAGCGCGCTCAGTTGTCGATAATACACCCAAAACACAAGCGTCGTCAAGTAGCACATGACCACAGGCACCCAGAGGTACGGCGATTCGTTCGGCATGACTCGGATCGTGGCATGAGCGAAGGACCACCACTTGTTGTCGTCTTCTTGAACTGCTGCACTGCCACTAGCCGCAACACCAACCCCTTCCTCTCCCATAGCAAAGATGTCAATAGCTCCTCGCTCGGGAGCCCCATCAGCAATAGCTTCGATGCCTTTGACTGCAGCTTCAGCAGCCGCCTCCACCTGTTCCATAGCGTTGGCTCCAATAGTGAGGTAAAGAGGCAGCAACGCCAGCACTGCAAAGACGCTGAGAACCCCCAGGAACCGCGCCGTGTACTGCTGGTACAGCAGATAGAAGGTACCTTCCGGACCGAGACGCAGCTCCACGTCTGTGCCTCTGATGGGCGTGCGCCACAGCAGGTCGCCCCATTTCTTGAGTGTGAACTGGGCGGCCTCTTGCGCTCGTGCAGACAGGATGGAGCTCGAGCCGAAGCGGAAGAGGCTGAAGCGCGTGCTGCGGGCGCCTGCCTGGAATATCGCAAGCGCCACGAGGAACATGACGCCATTGAAGCCAAGAACGAAGCCCATGCCCTGCCAGCCCATGGCCGCATCCTTCGCTACTGTGGCGTTATAGTCCACGTGCCAGATATTGTTGGACGGAGTGTCCGCATGCGGCGGCGGAGCGTCCTCCATTTCTGCGGGCAGACTCTGGTACTGCTACTGGAGACTTTGAACGATGGAGGGACTGGGCCTGATTTCGGCCACCCTCTATAAAGCGATGTGGGAGCATACAAAAAGACAGTTAATCGGTTTGGACGGGGATAACGGAAAAGGTGTGTAGATGGACAAGTTGTCCATTACCTGAGCAAGCGTAGCGTTTTGAAGACTTCAACGTTGCATTTGGCTCTACTTTTTCTTCTGTCTTCCTTACAGCACCTTCTTGTTCAGTGCGCGCGCGGTCTGGTGGATGATCTGGTCGACGATGCCGATGACCGTGAAGACGCCGCCGATGATGGCGCAGGCCGACGTGAGGAAGTGGTAGAACGGAACCGAGTCCTCCGAGATGCGCACCGACATGGGCGACAGGTCGTAGCGGAACATGATGGACGGCAAGTCGTCCGTTTCCAGGTACTCGTTCGAGTGTGCCGTGTACTTGTACACGTTGATCTCCGACCCGTCGCCCTGCACGTACGAGTTGGTCACCACCTTGATGTAGTGCACGTACGTGTGGTTCTTGTAGAATGACGTGAAGTCCTGGTTGTCCAGGCGGTGCGTGTACAGCTGCGTCTGCGCCTCGCGCGGCAGCTTCGACATCTCGCCGGGCGCCAGGTGCTCGCCGAACCACAACTCGTTCACCGTGTGCGACGCGTTCACCAGCGACGAGTCCATCGAGTAAGCCGGGTTGGCCAAGTGCACGTGGAAGTTGCCGGGCACACGCTTCACGTACAGGTGGCCATACAGTCGGCAGCCCTCGGGACCGACAGCCGAACGAGCAATTGCTCGGCCTTGCTCGCGCGCAGTCTTCTTGTCCTGCTCGAAGAGCTCCTTCTTACGAGCCTCCACAGCGTCCATCTCACCAGCCATAAGCTGTTTGAACTTGTCCACAAATGCCTCCACCGTACGATCGCCAAAGTACATTTCCACGGGGGACACGTCGCCATCCTTGTAGAACAAAATGGTCGGGTACGCGCGGATGAACTGCTTCATACAAAGCTGCGGGTGCGCTTGGCAGTCCACCGACGCCACACGCAGTTGCTGGCCGTAGTGCAGCGACGGCAACGTCTTGGCCACACGCGTCCACACAGGCTCCAGTCGTTTGCACCACACACACCACGGCGCGTAAAAGTCCACGGCCACATAGTGGTGTTCCTTCAGGAACGGCTCGAAAGTCTCCTCGTCCAGAATGGTCACAGTGGCGTCTGACTCGGGCAAGTCGCCGTACTCGGCGTCCTCAGCAAACTGGGGCATGATCTGGTTCTCCTGGGCGAGACCGACGCTGCGGCCCTTCTGGTCCAGACGGATCTTGTAGATGTTGGACGTCATGTTGTGCTTGCGCGTGCCCGTCATGTCCGACACGTCGACGGTGGCGAACTCGCAGGGCAAGTCGGGCACTGTGATGTTGAAGTTGATGCGCATGGTCTGGTCCAGTCCCTCGTCCATGACGATGTCGTACTTGTAGTCCACCGTGAGGTAGCTGTTGAACTCGAGGATGAAGAGGACGAACATGATGAAGCAGCCGGCGATGGACAGACTCACGCCGGGCAACGTGCTCACCGTCAGGTCCTGCAATTATTTGCATAACATTAGCACCATCAGACGACGCTATACGCAGGAATTACACGCACCTCCGGGATCTTCTTGTAGAAGTCCCACTTCTTCAGCACGTCCATGGCGCCCATGATGCAATGAGACAGCAGGAAGGAGCTTGGGAGGTAGAGAAGACGCGTGCGGTCAAGACGAGCTGCAGATGGGCACGTGAAGCGAGCTACAAGCTGCGTTACGGCGTCGACAAGGCCGTCCGGAGATCCTTCTCGGCGCTGGCGAGCTTTTGCAGGTCTTACGTGGCGATCAGGGGGCACAAATCTACGTCGTACTTAAACGGGTCGTTTGTGTAAGTGTGGCATTTTCCGTGGGCAGTTTGGAAATTTCGCTTGCGTTTTGTATCAGACACAGTAGCAAGACTATGCAGCGGGCGGTGCTCACTACGCGGCGTCGCGCGTTCTCGCAGCAAGCTCTGCGTCGTTGGGAGGATGGCCGACGGGCGTCTACAGTGAAGGCCAAGTCGCTGGAGCTGGACGGCCGCTCGTATCTGCTGCCCACGCTGACGCTGGCCAAAGATTCGGGAGATAAAGACGCGAAAGAGGCGAAAGACTCGCAGTTCTTCCAGGCCAGAGCCAACAGACCCACGCCCGTGGTGCTGGACATGCAGCAGGTCTCCAGTGACGGTCAGAATTAATGTTTTAGTGAAGAATATGGTGGCGTTTTTGTTAATAGTTTTATTGTTTTATTGCTTGTTAGGCTCACCACATTCGCAGTCCATCAAGAAACACGAATTGAGGAACGAGCTTCTGCAACTACAGGTCGGCAATGGCATATCATTATGTAGTAGAATTGTTTGCATTGAAAGTTATTTTTATTGACGTACAGGAAGCTGGTTACATGCCAGTGGGGATCACGAACGCCAGTGAAGATGTCAAGAAGGTGGCGGCTTCTCTGAACCTGCCTTACTTCATTGGGACGAGGCTGCATTTGGAGCAGCAGAAGGCAGGCATCGCTGCTACTGTAGAGGAGCAGGTGGAGGAGGAAGATGAGATTCCCGCTGATACGAACTCTACTTCTTTCAGTGAGGAGAAGGAGTCGCTTTCTGCCCAGACGACTGCCGACTCGATGCCGCCGATGGTGGTGACCCACTCGATCCGCTCTGGACAGCAGATTTTTGCGCAGAACAGGTCGCTCGTGGTGTTGGGCAATGTGAGCTCCGGCGCCGAAGTGATGGCAGACGAGGACGTCGTGGTGCTGGGCGCGCTTAAGGGTCGTGCGCTGGCCGGTATCGGCGGCAACGTGCGCGCGCGAATTGTCTGCCAAAGTTTTGACGCTGAGCTGATTTCCATCGCGCACTGCTTCACGACGTGCGACGCTTTGGAGCAGGATGAGGTCGGATCGTTGCAGCTGCACAAGCCCACCGCTATTTCGCTGCAGGATGACCGTCTGCACTTCGAGTCGTCGACGGTGTGACCCGGAGGTTTTGTTGTCGACTACAGTGAAGGAATCTGCACAAAAGAGAACGCTCACGATGTCATTACCGAGACTGGCGCTTGTATATCTACTACTGCCCTAATGCGCTCCAGACTCCCTTGCAGTAATTCTTCTTCTCTTCTTCGCTGGAGACGGGATCTACAACTCTTCTTGCCTAATAAATAACCTGTTCTACACTACACCGGATGGAGTGTTCATTGTCTGCGTGCTGTCTGTCGACTACAGCTCGCTGCGTGTCCAGCTCACTGTAGAGCGAAAGGTTTCGCAGTCGTTCACTGCGTCCTGCAGGTCGCGGCAGTACTCAAAATTTCTCTGACAGTCGAGACCGCAGAATGTGTCCGTGTCCGGTGCAACCGACAGTGGGCTGAAGAACAGCAACCCGCAGTTGTAGCACGTCACCTGCGCTGTCCTGCGCTGTGCCCGTGTCCTGAACGTCGGCTGCACTCGGACGTCTGCGGGTGTCCACTCTGCCGTCTCCTTGATGCACTCCTGTCGCGCCTTAAACTGCCGCTGCTGGCGTCTCCATTGCGCTCGAGCGCTTGCCTCCTCCAATTCCTTCAGCAAGCGAACGCGCTGCCAGTCACAGCAGTAGCTGTTGCTGACGGGTGCCGTCTCTGAGTCTGTTCGGTCTTGCACGGTCTTGGTCGTCGCTCGGTTCTTCATGTCTGCAGGACACGAGCTCGCTCGTGGTCGCAGATGCAGTCGGTGCTGCACGAATCGCCACGCACGTGCGTAGATACTGCAGTCTTCGTGGTGATCTTCCGCATCGCATGTGCTAGCAGTGCACGTGATGCTACTCCCGCCGGTGCATTGCGCGGGGGAGACCCGCGGGTTGGAAGCTGGCGCTGGCATAATCTTATCCTGAGCTCTCGGAGGCGCGTTGAATTGTGGTGCGAGGCCGGTTGCTGACGTGCATGTTTGACGTATTGCGAGCCAGAACTGGAAAAGAACTTCAGTTGGGAAAGGGTACGTGTTGAGAACACTGCGTTCTCTCGGGGCAAACCCCATTGCTGACCCGCCCGACGCAACCACCGAACTCACATTCGAGCCGACCAGATTCGCCAGCAGAACGAGCCAGAGCATTTCCTGCTCGCTTGGCAACACCGGTCACTACAACAACACGCACACTACAAGACAGCAAAGCTTGCCCCCGCTAGATCACCAGCAATAAGTCGCTTCAACATGGCTTCAGAATCCGCTGAGGCATGCGTCATCAATTATGCGACATCTAAAGTCGGAAAATAAATCGGTGTGCGCCACACAAAACAATTCGCGCTTCACCTGTGGCCATCATAGCCCGATCATCCGCCATGTCGACGAACTTGTTCCTGCGCTCGCGCCGCCTGCTGCCGTCGCTGGCAGCGCCCGCCGCGCTGCTCGCCGTGTCTTCAGCGCATATGGAAGCTGCAGAGCCAGAGGAGATCAGCGCCGCGTCTCCCGCTGTGGACTTTGTGGGCGTCTTTGTGGAGAAGGAGGCGGCTGCACGTCTGCGTCAACAATTCCCGGCCAAATTCGGCGGTGCCGACGAGCCGCTGGTGGTGGTGCTGCGCTTCCAGCCTACGGAGAAGGAGAAGGAGGCCTTTGCGCCGATCCTAGGCCGCGCGGCCAAGCTGCACGTCAAGGGCGTGGCCGAAGATGACCATGCGCACACGGTAGGACAATGCACTGCTCAATTAGGTATTTATGCATGGATACCTGAATCGAACGTGCTGTCTGTTGTTTTAGGTACTAGTGGCTGTGACGACCGAGACGGGCGAGTCACTGGAGTACGAGGGCGCAGCGGAGCCCGCCCACTTGACGCTGTCGACGTCGGCGGGCGGTCTCAGTGCCGGCTACTCGAGTGTGCTGTTGGAGCGTCTGCGCGCCAGTGACAAGCTGCGTTTTTTGCTGGACGAGACGGAGGAGACGACGCAGTGGAGCGGCGAGCTGCCGGCGTTCGACTCGAAGCACCTGCCGCTGTTTAGCCCCTTCCCGGCTGTCGAAGCCAAGCTCGCAAAGGTGGACGCCAAGCAGAGCGAGGAGCTGGCGCTGCAGGGAACTGTGTGCCTGTCCTCTCGCTTTGATACGGTCAGTGGAGAGTGCTTGGCGCCTAAGGCGGAGTGCGGCTTCTGCAAGTTCATGAAGGCCGGCCCGTGTGGCAAGGAGTTCACTGCCTGGGAGGCGTGTCTCGACCGCTGCAAAAAGAGCGGCGACGACTTTATCGAGAAGTGCGGACCACAGACGCTGGCGCTGCGCGACTGTGTGGACGCCAACCCGGAGTACTACCACGTGTTGAACGACGGCCCTGAGGAAGGGGAGAAGGAAGAGGATGTTGCAGAGACGGAGACCAAGGCGGAGTCTGAAGAGAAGAAGTAACTTTTTGCAGCATCCTTTCCTCCCGGTCGCTACGTGAGGACATTGAACTTAGAGAAACAAGGCTGCTTTCCTCACGCGCACAGTTGGCTAGAGCTAGCTAGGAAGCTGCAGAGTGTAGGCGCCCCATTCAACACCGGCACGGAAGTGCACCGTTTTTTATAAGCGGGGGTGACTGGTCGTTACCCCTTGTGTGTCGAGTTTTGCTGGCGGTGCTCCTGTTGTTGCAGCACTTCAAACCAGCTCAGTGTCATTAATCGGATGATCTCAAGTGCTAATGGATCGCAGACACAGCGTGAGCTCTGTGCGAACTACTCCTGGAACCTTGGACAGGCTGAAAGTCGGCACCAATGCCGAGTCACTACCAATGTCGGCTTTGTGGGATAAAACAGCAGTGACGCGGCATCCACAACTAGTACAGCTTCCAGCAGGACCTCTATCTGCACCAAAGAAGCTTCAACAGCAGTACCCGAGTGCTAACCAGAACCAGTTATCTGCTACAGCAGCATCTCAGCCAGTGCATAGGCCATCGCCTGGAGTGCGACTTGCCAGGAATGCCGCCAAGCGTGTTATCAAGGTACCGAAGCTTGCTTTCGGCCATATCAGTGACAAGCGAAGAGGACGGCATGCAATCTCGAACCAGTTTGGAATCGACGGCGACGCAGAGGAAGTTTCGCGACAAGTTAACGCTGGGGTGTATTTGTTGGAGAACTTGAAGACTGGTCATCGCTACTTTGGAACGACTTGGGACCTACACAACGCCGCTGCACAAAACTTTCACGACCTGCAGCTTGGTGTGCACCCCCATCATGCACTTGCTACCTGCTTTCAGCTGTATGGCGAGGCTAGTAGTGGTATCCGCTTTCGTGTACTCGAGCATGTGAGTCCTCCATCGTCTCCGAAGGCGCCCTCACGTAACGATCCGGTCAGGACGAAAAGAAAGAGGGTAAAGCGGCATGCTGTTGGTGGGGCTGGTGGTAACAGTGAAGACAGCTTTGATGTTCGAGCAATGGAGCGGAAACTAGCGGCTCGACTCCGTTTCCACCAGCGGAAGGTGGTTCGGCGTGCAGCGTACAAGATCGTTCAGCAATTCTTGGTGGTGCCCGTACTTGCGCGCGCCTGGCCTCGCTGGGTTCGAGCCACTGAGGGTTGTGCGCTTGTTGAGCACTTCGCAGCTACTGTAGAAATTCAACGTGCGTCTCGGGGCTACCTTGCACGAGTTATGGTCACTGCAATACGCCGAGATTGTGCAGCACGACGATTGCAGCGGTTCATGCGACGGTCTCACTTCATATTGGCGTGTAGGCGACGAGCGCGTATTCTTCGCGAGGCGAAGGCAGCTGGGGTACTCCAACGATCGATGCGCGAATTTGTTGCCCGACGGAAAGCTCGCAGAAGACGTGATGGGGTCCGACGATGGCTTGCAGCACGAAAACTGCAGACCCACATCCGAGGGCATTTAGCCCGTCGTCTTGCAGGACGTATGAAAATGGACAAACTTCAATCACTTGCTGCTACCCACCTGCAGCGCGTGACGCGGGGGCATCTTGCTCGGGTACGATTGCAGCACCTGCGACAACAACTCATTATTATCGCCGCTGCCACACAGATTCAAAAGATCTGGCGAGGTTACACAGCTCGAACAAAAGTCAGGCTGCAGCTTAGTCTTGGAGGAGCTCTTTCGACGCACCGCAGATTAAATCAGTGTTCATTGGACGACCTGAGAGACGAAGCTGCCCGGACAATTCAGCAGGCTTACAGCCATTGGCAAGCTCGGCGTCTTCGAAAGCAGAACGAAAAGGCTACGACGATCCGCATGGCGTACCGCAATTACGTAGCCAGGAAGTTTGGCTGGGCTGCGTTGACAGTGCTTCTTGAGGCTTCGATGGCTAATCGCATCCAGCGTGCAGGACACCGCTGGATGTTTAAACGCGGATTTCGCCGCGTGGTAGATCAATATCGACGTGACAAAGCCGCTCTTACGATTCAGTGCTTTACACGCCAACATCAAGCGCGACAACGACTTCACGCTTTCAAAGTGGAAAAGCAACGTGTAGAAGCGATCAGGCGAATACAAGCTTTCTGGCGTGCTTGCTGGTTGTTGCTCAAGCTGCGTGAACGCATTTCAGCAAGGAAGCGCGAAGCTGCGGCCCGGCAAATCCAGGTCACCTACCGCGCATGGGTAGCACGACGCGAATATCTCGCGATCAGAGATTTAGCTCGGCGCAACCGTGCCGCCACCAAGATGCAGTGCATGTTCCGATCCCGACAGGCACGGCGCGAAATGATGCGGCGGCAGGTGGTCCGGCGCCTGGGTTCTTGTGAGAGCTGCCGGTCTCAGCTCGCGACTGTGTATCATTTCGAAGCTGAAAGCGAACTATGTGCTGCTTGTTGTGCTGATTTTGCTAGTCTTGACGATGCTGAGATGGAGACCATTGATGTGAACGTCTATCGCCGGCTTCAAGTGCTACTCGAGAAAGCACAACGGGCTTATCACTCTTTCCAAACTCGAATGAAGCTCCAGTTCGGCACTTGCACAATGTGCGAGAAACATGCTGTGCGCATAAGCTGCTGGTCCTGTTTGCACAGTCAAGGCTTTCGATCGGGTGTTGGCAAGTGCAATGGGAAACCAGCAGTGGGTTTGACTTTTTGTCGGTCTTGCGATGTGCTCTTCCACGAACGGAAGCAGACCACTGGAGCCTCAAATTCGTTGTACCACCAGCGGAAGAACATTGAACGTGCGTACGCTGAGGATGAGGCTGCTGTGGTGATACAGAAGTATTACCGCCGGTTTGACCAACGTCATACGTTAGCAGATCTGCGATCAGCTCGACAGACAGCCGCCGCGATGCGTGTACAGGCATGTTACAGACGCCACCGCCAGCGTAGGATTGCACGTGCGATTTACGCTGCTCGTAGACAGCAACAACTGCTGGAGGAGCAAGCTGCGCTCGTGATGCAACGTGCAGTTCGGGGTTATTTGGCCCGATGCGAGCTCCGATGTCTCAAACATCAACGTGTCAGTGCGATCAAGATCCAACGCGTGTTCCGTCGGCATCAAGTCAGGCGCAGGTACAATGCTGCGGTTCTGATCCAGAACCGCGTTCGTGGCTGGCTGGCAAGACGTGTAGCTGCCGCTTTACAGCAGGAGCGACTTGAAAGACAACGGAACTTTGCCGCGTGCTGCATTCAACGGTATGTGCGAGGATTTCTTGCACGACGACGCGTACTACACATTCGTGAGCACAATGCTGCAGTTCTCTTGCAGTCGATTTGGCGAGGATTCGTCGCGATGTGTGAGCTACGTGGGCTGCAACTCGAGAAACTGCGGAAATTCAACCAGGAATTACGTGATCGACTCAGCTCTCTAGCAGCACAAATTGCCGAGAACGAGCGGGTTGCTGCTACGCAGATCCAGACGATGGTGCGTGGCCGACAGGCTCGAACCGAGTTGCATGAGTTGCAACTTCAGGCGTCCAGGAGGACCCGTGAAATGCTCCGTGACAGCACTGTCGCGCTGGAAGTGACGAGTGCAAGCTGCATCCAGCGTCATGTGCGTGAGCGGATCACGACTACAGTAAGTCAACAACGACTACGCGCACAGTGCTGCGCTCGGTGCTTCTTGAGTCGACGTACTGTGAAGCGCATGCGCCTCGAAAAGCACTCAGCCGTGCGGATTCAGCGAGCGTTCCGATACTCTCGAGCGAAGCGGCGACTAGCACGACTCGTGGATGCTGACAGTGCCGATGATGCTGCGACCAAACCAAACTCTGGGTGGGTTGAGTTGTTTGACGAGGACAGCGGCTACGTCTACTACTACCACACCGATACTGGCCAAAGTGTCTGGGAACGTCCACCAGAAATGGATGCTCCAACATGGACACCAGAAGAAGTCGCAGCCAGCGAGAATGTGAGCGAGTGGGTCGAGTACTGGGACGAGAACGTGGGTACCTCGTACTTTTACAACGTCAAGACTGGTGAAGCCACATGGACGACACCTGCAGGGTATCAGAACAGCAACCAGGAAGACATCACCACAGCAGAACAGTGGCCGTTGGAAAATGGTGGCGTGTACTACACGCTTCCTCAACGCTCAAAGCTGGAGCCAGCGACCGACATCGGAAACCAGCAGCTTGAAGGCTTCGAAGGCCAATACTACGTTCCGTACGGCTACGAGTATGGTGTAGAGCAGGCTGATCAGTGGGGTGCTGGCGTGTACCACGACAACAATGTCGATGGTGGTTACTATTACTATGGTGATGGCATGTACCCTCCACAGCATGTAGACACCGGCGTGGGTGATCAGTATGAGGCTGTGGATACTGAGTACGACATCAACTACAAGATTTACTTGACACAAGTGGCGCATGAGCAGCAACAGCAAGAGGACGAGCAAGACACAGGAGCCCAGCACGATAAATGACGCATGAATAGACGTTGTAGCTTGAATTTTCATTTATTTGATGGTTTTTGGCGGCGTCCCAGCTTCTCTACAACACGTCTACAAGGGACAGCAAGTGAACAGACCACAGGTGTCGAGCCCGAATGAATTTACCAGGATGGCTGGTAGGCCTGCGCAGCCTGATTGGCCATGAGGGAGGCCTGGTTGCGCTGCTGCTGCTCACGGTCGCGAATTTGCTGCTGACGCTGGCGTGCTGCCTCCATGTTACGTGCGACTTCTTCATCGTCGCTCTTGGCAAAGTTGAAGCCACAGCCCATGCAAAACTTGGCGGTGGACTTGCACTCCTTGCTGCAGGTCGGGCAGTTCTTGGTGCTGGGCTGCGAGGATGGTGCTGACCAAGACCCCAATGTTGGGATTGGTGCAGGTAGCGGCACGGAAGTGTACGAAGACGATGAGCCTGACGAAAATGAGGACGACAGACTCAGGGACGATGTAGGTGCCGCGGCTGCCACTACTTTCGTTCCGCAGTGAAGACAAAATTTCTGGGTCGGCTTCAGGGGCTGGCTGCATTTTGTGCAAGCACTCGGGGCTGCCGTAGCAGGCTCAGCGGCTGAGAACGACGACGCCGAGCTGACAGATGACGTAGGCGATGCGGCTGGAACAGGCGCTGAAGGCGGAGCAGCAGCCACCTTTGTACCGCACTTCGGACAAAACTTTTGCGTGGCCTTTAGTGTGAAATGGCACGATGCGCAGCTGTGATCGCCGCCAACGAGCGAGGACGATGATGACGAGTTTGATGCAGATGAGTTCGTGCGCTGCAGTGGCACAGAAGAAAAGCTGTTGCTGGGCGTGAACGGAGCAGGCGATGAGAAGCTGTTGCTGGGCGTGAACGCAGCGGGCGCAGACGCAGGAGCAGCAGCGACCACCTTTGTTCCACACTGCAGGCAGAACTTCTGCGCGGGCTTAAGCGCAGCATGGCAGCTTGCACACGAATTCGACGAAGCAGCGGGAGTAGCCGCTGGAGATGCCGCGGGAGTACTCGACGACACTGACAACGTCGACAATCTCATGGCTTCCTGACGCAGTTGCTCCTCTTGTCTCTTGGCCTCCTGTCGCTGCTGCTCTTCCAGTCTCTTGGCCTCAAACGCCTTGCGCGCTTCCTCCTCGGCCTGACGTCGGTTCTCCTCCCGTCGCGCCTGTTCCTCCCTCAGCCTTCTGGCCTCCTCTCTTTGTTTCTCCTTAGCTGCACGTTTCGCCTCCTGTTTCTTCAGCTCTTCCTGCGCTGCTTGCGCTTCCGCACGCAGTTTCTCCGCCCTCGCCAGCTTCTCCTGAGCCAATCTCTCCGCCCCCTCCCGACGTTCACGCGCCGCCTGCGCCACCTGCAGATGCTGCTGTCTCTGCGCCTCCAGCTCCTGTTGTCTGCGCGCGTTCTCGCGCTCCACCGCCGCGCGCTGCTGTGCCTCATAGTCCGAGATGGCGGTCTGCGCCGACAGCCTCATGGCTTCGGCGCGGTCGCGAGCGGTCTGCGCCTGCCGCTCCGCCTCCTCTCGACGTCGCGCCGCTTCGTCCCGCTGCGCGTCAATTGCGCGTCGCTCGCTCTCCGCCGCCAGCGTGCGCGCCTCGTTGTCGCGCGCTGATTGGGCCTCCACCTGAGCGCGCTGCTGCGCCTCGTACTGCGCAATGGCATTGGCTGCTTCTTGTTGACTGGTGTCGGCCTGTAGCTTGGCTTGCAGGGCGCGCTGCTCGGCCGCCTCGCGTGATTGGCGCGCGCCCTCCACTTCCGGTGACGCGGCGAAGGTCACGTGACGCACGGGGGCGGGCGCGGGGGCAGCAACAGCGCCAGGAATCGCTTCGCCTGGAATGGAATATTATATATTGAGGTCGATTCATTTAGTTTTTATCATGTTGTAGAGGGCGGTTGGGAGCGGTGGTTGCATGGTTGGAGAGAGGAGAACGTACCGCATTCGGGGCAGAAGGCCCCCTGCAGATCCGGCGCCAGATACGAGCCGCACTCGCCGCAGAAGCCCATGAAGATGACGATACCTGGGGAAGGGAGCAAAATCGAGATGTGACGGTCCTTGAACTGGAAGTTTCGGTTTATGGCGATCGTTGAGAATTTATATCCAATATTGGAGGTTAAAGGATCTATCGACCCTCAATATGTTATAATTATGGAACGGTAAGTATCCGTTAATAGATTGAAAAAGGGTTTTGGAAGATTTAGTGAAACCCCGCAACTTTACGAGGGAGAAAATGCCATCCAATTCCGACGTTGACGGCGACGCTGTTTCTTTGGAGCACGCGCAGCCCCAGAGCAATGCGGACTCGACGCCGACCGCCCCATCGTCTGCTGCATTCGCTAGCGAGTCCGTTGCGCCGTCCGTCGCCTTCGGGGGCTCGCTAGATGCGATGCACCAAGGCGTCGCCCCCGCCACTCAATTGGAGAGTGTTACCGAAGCTTCAGCAGTTCCCACTGAGCTTGCGAAGAAAGGAAAAGGAGTCGGCAAACGACTGACCGACCGTCAGCGCGTGGAGATTCTGGATCTGATGGAGAAAAGCGGCGGCACGTTGTCGAACGCAGAGATCGCGAGACGCTACGGTATCACTCGCGCCGCCATTCAGAAGCTCAAACGTAAAGGGCCAGAAGTGCGGGCTCGGTATCGCTACGGCAGCGCCGAGACCAGAGACGGCCGCAAGCGTGGGAGTCACGTGTTGAGTGTGCCATTTGAAAAAGAACTGTTCGAGTGGGTACGCGGACTAAAAGCGAGGAAGGTGCCGGTACCTCCGTCACTTGTCAAGGAGAAAGCGAGGCTTCTGGTGCCCAAGTATTCGCTCGGGAACTTCCAAGCGTCCAATGGATGGTACTACAATTTCTGCAAACGGTTCAACCTGTCTACAGGAGTATTGGTGGAGGAAAAGGCGGCGGAACCTGCACAAGCTGGAGCTGCCGATGACGCGGGCACGAGCTTGGACACGGAGGAGCAATCTCAACTCCAGCAAATGACAATAAGTGCGCTGGAACAGCAGACGTATGAGCAGCAATTGCAGCAGTACCAACAGCAGATAGCTGTCATGACAGCCACGACGTTGCAACAGCAACAGGAGAGTCAAGCACAAGAAGCCCAACCACAGCAACCGCAGCAGCAACACCAAGACACTGTTGAGGAAAACCAGTCAAAAAGTGGCCGCATGCTGGCGCTTCTCGAGCAGCAAAATGCTTTGCTCGAGCGTCAAAACAGTATGATTGAAGACCAGGCCGAGGCCATCAAAAAGCTTATCGACGTGGTGACGAAGGGGGGTACTGCGATCTAGGTCAGTCCACGTATTGTGTTCTAGGCTCTGTCCAGCCACTTGCGTGTAGCTGGAGGAGCACGAATCTACATTGATACACAGCAAGAGCAAGATCTAGATTGACATGGATGAAGGTGACGTCAATTTACACGTGTGCACTACTACTTCGCATCGATATACTCACTCCACACTCAAAACGCTCTAGTTGCGACGAAGACGGCGCTTGCAGCTCGAACCTTTTTTCGGGATCGTCGGCTCGGGCGCAGAGGGGCCCGCCACTTTGCTGCCGGTCGTTTGGCTCTTGTCGCCCGGACTGCTGCTCTCGTTGGCCGTCGAGTCGGTGGACTGGTTGGGACTATTACCCTTGCTGCCTTGACCGATGTCGGATGATCCTGCAACCTGACTGCCAGTCTTGCTCGTGGGTGTGGTGTCACCTTTGCCTGGAGGCACTGAGTTGGTGCCATTGTCCTGACCGGCAGACCCCTGCTTCTGACTTCCACCATGTCCACTGGTTGGGACAGTGTCGCCTTTGCCAGGCGGAGCTACGTTGCTGCCCTCGTCGAGACCGGTAGATCCCTCGTGGCTGCTACCATTGTGCGAACCACCCGGAAGCTCAATCGGCTCGTCGCACGGAGCTGAACCCGACGAACTGCTCTCGTCGATGCTACTCGAACCGGCGACCTCGCTGCTTGATCCGCTCGAAGGCAAGAAGGTGCCAGTAGGCCTTGAGCTGCTTCCCTCCTCCTTGCTACCCGTTGGCGTGCTGGGGATACTGCCCGAGCCTGTCGAAGGAGGAATCGTGAAGGCGCCCTTGCCCTTGGGAACGGAGTCACTGCCTTCATCAATACCGGCCGAGCCTGTGGGGCTGCTTCCAGAACTGCTCAAGCTGGGAAGGCCGGTTTTGGGATTGAATTCGCTGCCGGATCCCGTCGAAGGGGGAATCGTGAAGGCACCCTTGCCCTTCGGCACCGCGTCGCTGCCCTCGTCAGTCGCCGAGGATCCCGCAACGGACGAACCCGTGCTGTCAGGTGCGTACGGGTTATCATCCCCGCTGGACGCAGTCGGTGGCGCCGTTGTCACTGCTGGGACCAGAGACTGCGACTGCACTGGCGAATTTGTCGGTGTGACGTCGATTTGTGGGACGTTGGCGGGGTTGCCCTGTTCAAGACCCGACACGCCGTTCATGGCCACGGCAGCAGCGACGATCAACGACAGTGTCTTCCACGATAGCATTGTTGCCGAGATATGTGTAGCTAGTGGATCGGATGTGTTGCTGTCGGGGCAAATTGCTTAATGAGCTTCCGGGTGTCGGTCTCGGAAGCTGGTCGAGGTGGACGCTACTAGAGAGATTGCGGTGAAGGCAACTTCGTGGTCCTGGTAGAGATGCTAAGCGACGTTGGCGAAGGTATCAACTAGAGCCTTCCTGCTCCGCAGGTGCCATTAATTGCTGCTTAATCCGCATGGCGGCGTGTCGGGGTCCTGTGTGGAAAGGAGTTCACCAGGCTGTTCGTATGGCGCTACATTCACTTTTGAACCGTACTATCGGCCAACGCGAGTGGCATCTGCTCCAGAGTCATCGCACGAAGGTCGCAGCAAATGCTATTCCCGAACAAGCTGTCCGTAGTCGTTCCAAGGGAAGTCGCGCACTAAATTGTAGTCGCAAGGCCTCCGCAGCCGGAGCGAACGAACACCACAACTTTAGCTGGGTTCTTGTCTGCCTTGGCGCCAAATGGAAGCACAGGTTGTGCTGGAGAACCAAAGGTGCTGTTTTCGCGTGGATTTGAACCAGTTCAACATGCACTTGGCCATTCTACTAGGACATCGCGTCCTAAAATGCGAGCGAGGACTTGTAGTACATAGTGAACACTAGACTCTATTGACAAAACTTTACTCCAAACAAGAGGAACTCATCAAATAATACGTCGACGATGTCTCGCGTCGATCAACTTCACGCACGATCAGCCAGCCATCTAGTTGCGGCGCAGACGACGTTTGCAGCTCGTACCCGTGCTCGGGAACGTGGGCGAGTCAGTAGCGGCCGAGGCGTCCGTCTGGGTGGGAGTGGTCGAGTCGCTGCCGGTTGGGCTCGTCGGAGTGGTGGCCTCACTTCCGGTCGCACTGGTTGGGGTAGTGGCCTCGCTTCCAGTTTCAGTGGTGGGGGTAGTGGCGGCACTGCCCTGGTCTTGAGTCGTAGATCCTTGTGTCGGTACATTGGCGCTCGAGGTCGCATCGACAGAGCTGCCTGCAAGTGACAGAGATCCATCGCACGGTGCCGAACCCGAAGCGCTGCTCTCAATGGCCGATGAACCCGCAACGTCGCTGCCGGTCGCAGTACTTCCTGCGAGCGAGTAAGTGTCGTCGCATGGGGCCGAACCTGAAGCCGAGGTCGACGGACTGCCGACCGTCACACCAGAGCCGTTCGTCGACCCGGATGTCTCGGGGGTCGAGTTGCTGCCCTGGTCGATGGCACTCGAACCTTCGACAGCGCTACCCGTGTTACTGAAAGTGATGCCCGTCTTGCCCGGGGTCGTGGCGTCACTCCCCTGGTCGATAGCCGACGAACCCTCCACGGCGCTGCCGGTGTACTGGCTGCTGCCACTGCCGCTCGGCAGAGCCGTGTCGCTCTTGCTCGGGTACGAGTTAGAGTTGCTGCTCTCGTCGAGAGCCTTCGACGCGTCCACGGACGTGATCGGCGCGTCCGTCGTGGAGCCCGCCGATTGAATGGGGGACTCGTCGGAGGGCGCCGCGGTGGTGGACGACGGCAGCTTAACACCGCCGCCGTAGCCCTGTTCGATGGCAGCAACGCCGTTCATGGCCACAGCGGCCGCGACGAGCAGAGAGAAGGTCTTCCAGGACAGCATCGTTGTTGAAGCGGTAAAGTGGTGTGCGTGTGTTGGGCTGGTTGGACTTGCGAATGCCGGGGCAAATTGAGGAATGAGTTCGCCAATCCGACTGCGGGGACGAGATCAATGAGGCACACCGAGTGCCCCTTGCAACACAGACCCGGTCGCTGCCCGAGCCACAGCCACGGACGATGCCTGTCACCTCGACGCGTTGCTCATATCCAGCTGGACGATCATTTTTTTATCCAGTGCGACTGGCGTTGAGCAGCTTGAGACGATGGCCGTGAACGAAGATGGACAGACGCACCATCGGGGTCACTCGAAGCCGTCGTGAGCCTACGAAGCGCTCGATGTGTGTTCTCAAGGCATCTGCTCTAGGCACGCAGTACGAACACCATGCAGCTGGGCATGCAGCACGCTCGACACGGTGAGGCAGGCAGCCGAATTCACCGCGGATGGCGTGGGTTGTCGCTCGGCTGGGATCGGCAATGCTGCTGCTACGGATCGAGGCGACGATGCTTGATGCATCGGGAATGCTCGCGCATTCTTTCGGTTAGCGTCGGAAGAAGTAGCAACGCGGGATGAATGGGCCATGCTCAGTGACTATCTCGTACGCCATGGGTCATGACTGAGTAAGTGAGTTTGTGCGTGTCCAACATGGACGACAACGTCAAACGTTTCGACGTTTTCGGGGTTGTAGATTTGCACCTCCGTCGACTAATCGCCCGTATCAACAAACATAGCTTTGAAAAGGATATTCAGAAATTACCTCTTGCTCTGCTCTAGACAGCCTTGAAAAATCAAATGTGCGCATGAGAGTCGTCACGCTATGCGCTTGTGCTTCGGTTTTTCTGTCGAAGACGACGAGTGCGGACCTGGCATCCGCCCGTCGATGGGGTCTGGTTGTCGTCGCTGCCAGTTGACGCGTTACTGTTGTCACCCTCGGTGGAACTATCCCGGTTGCTGCCGGAAACGCTGGAAGGTAGCGAGACACCTCCTTTTCCAGGTGGGCTGCTGCCGACGTCGCTAGCAGAGCTGCCATCGACCGATTCCGAAGGCACATCAATGTAGACGCTCCCGTCACCACTGGTGATCTTCCCTCCCGGAAAGGATCCAGTCCCACCAGTGATCTGCGAGCCGTCCCAGCTTAAACTGTTCCCATAGCTGCTATCAGGGCTTGGAGTCGTACCCGGATACCTGTCGCTGCCTATGTCGCTTGTGAAAGAACCGTCAACTTGGCTCCCGGTGTCAATGCTGGCGCTGTCGTCGCCGTCACTGTTGGTATATTGCGAGTACTCTTCGTTTCCGCTTTGCTGAGCATTGGAGCTTTCGGTCGACGTCGGTGGAGACGTAGTAGGAGTGTCGGTAGTGGGTGCAGCGGTCCAGATACCACCTCCGTAGCCTTGTTCAAGTCCCACGACGCCGTTCATGGCAACGGCTGCCGCGACAACAAGTGAGAGAGCCTTCCACGATAGCATTGTTGCTGAAGTGTACTGGTGAGGATTTGTGTTAGTGCTGTAGATGGCTTGGTAAGTTGAGGAATGACAGGCATCGAGCTTAGCACCACCGGAGATGAACAACCAAAGGTTGAAGAAGCCTGTGAGCTCGACGAATCGACGGAAATTAACGAAACCGAAGGCAGCGCACGGAGGTGGGCGAGCTCGGTTCAGTGGTAAATTGTAGCGCCCAGGGTGAAAGACGATGGTCGCCACAGATCAAAGCTTCTGTGTCTCCGCGTGGTTCCTCGTTTAACCCGCCTTTCATGTACGTATTGCTACATATCTACATCTATGAGCCACGAACCACCGCATTCGATGGTGGTTTATGGATCTGGTCCAATCACACATACCGAAACGAACGCGACACCTGTCCAGTACAACCAGAAGCGAACTGATCTTAGATCATGCCACAGCAAAGTGAGATCGGAGGTGGCTATGGGTGTGTGTGGCTTGCTTCACTGCAGCAGCAGTCAACTCGTCAAAAACGTTGAATGTGTCACGCACTTCGAGCTGTGACTGGCGAAATGATCCTTGAAGTTGACCAGCTGGTTTCGCCGCACGTTCGTCCGCTGACAATCAACCAAAGAGAGCTCAGTGTGAGGATAACCGGATGGCTACAGAGTTCAGCGATGTTTTCCGGACAAGAGCATGTACGCCTGCAGCCTGTAATACCCAGCAGCCGAAGCTGCGAGGGATTCCCAATCGCCAGCAAGGCGCTGCATTTGGATGGATGCCTTCAACGCCAAGTAAGCGGTCGAACAGCAAGTACATGTATCAATGATCAGGTTGATGCCTGCTTATCTGCTCAAGGAATTGGAGATGCAAAGTGCTAGATGTAGAGGACAGCTTGATATGATGCTTGAAGGAAACGAGCTCCAAACTCAATCAACCAGATTATAGGATGTGTATCGTCGGCGCTTGGGGGACCCGTTGTTCTCCTGGGATGCCGCTTCTCGGCTCTTCCGATCGATGTTCGAGTCCATGAACTCGAGCACGGGCAGCACACGATAGAAGCCACGCCGCGTGCTCAAAAAGCGCTCATTTTCCAGTAACACGCCGTGCGACAGATACTGCACGGGCCACAGGAACTGCTCGTCGCCAACGGCTTTCTCCAAGCTGTCGATGCCGCCGCTGCGAACAATGTGCTTGGATCGAACGGGCACGTCCAGAATCTCTTCGAGCGGAAGGCGCTTGTACCCCGCCATTGCAGCTTGGGTTGACGAGAATCCCGAGACGGAAGGCCTCCGTGGCAGTGTTGGCTCGCCTTCTTTGCCAACACTAACCGCTACGGCCGCAGCTAGCGAAGCCCGACGACGACGACCTTCGTGGAGCAGGTAGCGAGCAACCATACCAATTACCACGAACAGTAGTGAAAGTAGCATCAGCTCAATTAACGGCGTGTAGATCATCCATAGCACCGGGTTTCTGGACCGAGTGGGCAGCATGTGGATCCTGTCTTCGAACGCGTTGCTAATTGCCAAACGTCCTTGAAATGCAGCGCCATCCACGACCCGCTGGAGCTCCATATCGTGCTTCGTAGGCAAAACTGAAATCAAACGGCTGTGAAGCAGACAACTTGCCATAGCCACAGCAGCGACAAGCTCAGTGCTTGACACGAATGTTCGAGTCGCCAGCATATACGCTCGTCCTTCATCGACAAAAACAACTAAACTCCATAGATAATGCACCACTAGCAACAGCAGCGTCCACACGCGCAGACCTGACAGGAACGTGTGCATCCACGCAATTGAAAATGAGGTCTCGTCACTACTAAGCGCCCACACAGCTGAGTGGGGAAGTAGCAGCAGCCACGAGAGAAGCGCCGACACCAGCATGAGGATCGCCACCGGTGAGCTATGCACCAGTGAGCAGGCGAAGAGAGTAGTGCGTCCTTCACCTTCGACCAGATCTCGCATCTCTCGCGTAGCAGGCGTACGAAGTAGTGGCGGCAGAACGAGCCGTTCCATCAACTCAAACGCACTCCACACGTGCATGACCAGCAGCACCACGTCAACCAGAATCATCACGTTGTAGAGAAACCCTGAACAGTTCAAGTTGAGCGCCGTGTGCACGTCCAGCCGGCCGTGAAGCGACGAGTGGCCTCGCTCTGCCGAAGCTGACGGAGGTGATGAAAGAAACTTGTAGCTTCGAACTGCGTTTTGACGGAAAATGAAGCGCATGCCCAACACATCCACTTCATCAGCAGTAAGTCTCGCCTTGTCCGTCTGCAGCGCCGCGAACCCCGTTGCGAATTGGCCGACGAAAGCCGCACTATTACCCGGGATATCCGGACTGGCACAGCCAAAGATGCGTCTCAAAGGTTCTTGTTGATCTGGCTGCTCTCCAGTAGGTAGCTCGACGCCTCCAACACACACCACCGCACTGAGTGGCATGCTCTTGCCGATCACGTCGAGCAGCGCACGTAGTTCTCGTTCAGCTCCTGACATTGGCGGAGCCATCATGGCGTTCGTCACACGAGGTGATCCGAATCGATACTTGTGCAGGAAGTTAGTGACCATTGCGTCCTGACACAATGGCGGCCGGCGCGATATGTACAACAATTTGCAGGCTGCCCAGGCCATGGCATCGGCACGCATATCACTGGTGAGAACCATCATCGAGAGCTGGGGTGACATTTCTTCTGTTAGGCCGTCAGGGGCCGAGCAGTTGGCCGCCAGAACGTGCAGATAGTGCGAATGAACGTTCCCATGTTTGCTGCTGCCAGTGAGTGCATGGAGATCCCTGCAAGTCTCGTGGAAGGCGCGCCAACCTGTTGAGCTTTCGGTAGGAGCTTTCTCGTCTGACGTCGTCAGATCCAGAAGCCGCACGGAATTCTTGGTCGTGAAAGCAAAGGCGTCGCTCGGGCCGAGCCAGTGCGTCTTGTACCATAAATCGCGGGCGTCCAACGCTAGGCACAGTAGCAACACAAACGCATCCAACACTACTCGCAGCTTCCAGTACATTCCCGGTAAGAGGGTGTCCACTTTGTTGTCGCGACCGCTCAGGTTTTCACTAGATTTTGCAAAAACATTGTACTGCCTATAAGGCTAGAATCGAACACTGAAAACTGCTAAGACAACCGGAGACTGGGTCTGGTTTGCACTGCCGACATGTCATGTCCTTTGTCTGCAATGAATCGTTTCGGTGCGCGTGGGTGGATCATATCGATTGGCGTGGATATCCAGACCCGTGCTTCAACGTTGGCGAGGATGTCTATCCATGTTGCATGGCGAGAGCTGCTTGACGAATATGTCGTTGCAGCCACGTGGGGAATGAGAATGTTCGGTCACGTGGCAAAACCATCTTCTTCATCCTGATCTACGCTGCAGGATGTTGAAAGTCCTAGGTATATGTGGCCTACTCGGGTAAGCTGGATCGGGAGCCCCCTCTCACCGCTGTGCGAGAATTCGCTGTGCGTTCAAATACTCATTCCTCAATTTACCAAGCAACTAGCAGACTACAACAACCACCCCTGCGATCTCAATCATCAACAACGATGCTATCCTGGAAAGCGTGTTCCCTTCTCGTCGCGGCTGCCATCGCCATGAACGGCGTAATTGGAGCTGAGCAGGGCTACGGAGGTGGCGTCTGGACTACTGCGCCCCCAACCGGTGGGTCGGGTGACTCACCAGGACAATCCCAAACTCCGAGCGTGACAACTGTGACTCCCACCGCGACAACAGCGACGCCCACCGCGACAACTGCTACCCCGACCTCGACGGACAGCTCCACGGATACGAACAGCGGGAGTGATGAGAACTCGCAGTCAACCGACAGTACCGCCAGCGATGCGGATACCGGGAGCCAAGTGGACAGCTCGTCGTCGACGATCAATGGAGGCAGTGCCAGTCAACCGGGCACAGTGCGCCCTCCCAATTCCAGCGGCGACGAAAGCTGCAGCGGCAGCAGGGACTTCCCTCACCCCCCGTTCGGTAGTGGCAGCATCGACTTTCCTCCGTTCCCGAGCGGAAGCGGAAGCAAGGGTTCCCCACCTCGGCCAACTGGAAGCGGCAGCGTGGACTTCCCTCCGTCTCCAAGCGACACGGGCAGCAGTGGCGCAAATGTGCCTCCTGGAAAGGGTGGCGTCTCGCTTCCGTCCAGCACCGCTGGTAGCCACCTGGACAGCTCCACGGACAATGGCAGTACTGCGAGTGACGCATCGACTGGCGGTGGCAACACCCCTTCATCGGGTGGATGCAAGGTCCGCCCTCGTCGTCTTCGTCAGTAAGGTGCCATCGTGCACCAGGGTCGTAGCTATCCCTCAGTACGTTACGTTTGAGTGTCGTCGTGTCTAGAGCAGTGAAGTAGGTAGCCTACGAAGGCCAGCAGTTTGCTCCTCGTAACTTTGATTTCCTTTTCAAACCATGAAAGCAACTTGGATGTGGTCGATTAGTCGACGGAGGTGCAAATCTACAACCCCGAAAACGTCGAAACGTTTGACGTTGTCGTCCATGTTGGACACGCACAAACTCACTTACTCAGTCATGACCCATGGCGTACGAGATAGTCACTGAGCATGGCCCATTCATCCCGCGTTGCTACTTCTTCCGACGCTAACCGAAAGAATGCGCGAGCATTCCCGATGCATCAAGCATCGTCGCCTCGATCCGTAGCAGCAGCATTGCCGATCCCAGCCGAGCGACAACCCACGCCATCCGCGGTGAATTCGGCTGCCTGCCTCACCGTGTCGAGCGTGCTGCATGCCCAGCTGCATGGTGTTCGTACTGCGTGCCTAGAGCAGATGCCTTGAGAACACACATCGAGCGCTTCGTAGGCTCACGACGGCTTCGAGTGACCCCGATGGTGCGTCTGTCCATCTTCGTTCACGGCCATCGTCTCAAGCTGCTCAACGCCAGTCGCACTGGATAAAAAAATGATCGTCCAGCTGGATATGAGCAACGCGTCGAGGTGACAGGCATCGTCCGTGGCTGTGGCTCGGGCAGCGACCGGGTCTGTGTTGCAAGGGGCACTCGGTGTGCCTCATTGATCTCGTCCCCGCAGTCGGATTGGCGAACTCATTCCTCAATTTGCCCCGGCATTCGCAAGTCCAACCAGCCCAACACACGCACACCACTTTACCGCTTCAACAACGATGCTGTCCTGGAAGACCTTCTCTCTGCTCGTCGCGGCCGCTGTGGCCATGAACGGCGTTGCTGCCATCGAACAGGGCTACGGCGGCGGTGTTAAGCTGCCGTCGTCCACCACCGCGGCGCCCTCCGACGAGTCCCCCATTCAATCGGCGGGCTCCACGACGGACGCGCCGATCACGTCCGTGGACGCGTCGAAGGCTCTCGACGAGAGCAGCAACTCTAACTCGTACCCGAGCAAGAGCGACACGGCTCTGCCGAGCGGCAGTGGCAGCAGCCAGTACACCGGCAGCGCCGTGGAGGGTTCGTCGGCTATCGACCAGGGGAGTGACGCCACGACCCCGGGCAAGACGGGCATCACTTTCAGTAACACGGGTAGCGCTGTCGAAGGTTCGAGTGCCATCGACCAGGGCAGCAACTCGACCCCCGAGACATCCGGGTCGACGAACGGCTCTGGTGTGACGGTCGGCAGTCCGTCGACCTCGGCTTCAGGTTCGGCCCCATGCGACGACACTTACTCGCTCGCAGGAAGTACTGCGACCGGCAGCGACGTTGCGGGTTCATCGGCCATTGAGAGCAGCGCTTCGGGTTCGGCACCGTGCGATGGATCTCTGTCACTTGCAGGCAGCTCTGTCGATGCGACCTCGAGCGCCAATGTACCGACACAAGGATCTACGACTCAAGACCAGGGCAGTGCCGCCACTACCCCCACCACTGAAACTGGAAGCGAGGCCACTACCCCAACCAGTGCGACCGGAAGTGAGGCCACCACTCCGACGAGCCCAACCGGCAGCGACTCGACCACTCCCACCCAGACGGACGCCTCGGCCGCTACTGACTCGCCCACGTTCCCGAGCACGGGTACGAGCTGCAAACGTCGTCTGCGCCGCAACTAGATGGCTGGCTGATCGTGCGTGAAGTTGATCGACGCGAGACATCGTCGACGTATTATTTGATGAGTTCCTCTTGTTTGGAGTAAAGTTTTGTCAATAGAGTCTAGTGTTCACTATGTACTACAAGTCCTCGCTCGCATTTTAGGACGCGATGTCCTAGTAGAATGGCCAAGTGCATGTTGAACTGGTTCAAATCCACGCGAAAACAGCACCTTTGGTTCTCCAGCACAACCTGTGCTTCCATTTGGCGCCAAGGCAGACAAGAACCCAGCTAAAGTTGTGGTGTTCGTTCGCTCCGGCTGCGGAGGCCTTGCGACTACAATTTAGTGCGCGACTTCCCTTGGAACGACTACGGACAGCTTGTTCGGGAATAGCATTTGCTGCGACCTTCGTGCGATGACTCTGGAGCAGATGCCACTCGCGTTGGCCGATAGTACGGTTCAAAAGTGAATGTAGCGCCATACGAACAGCCTGGTGAACTCCTTTCCACACAGGACCCCGACACGCCGCCATGCGGATTAAGCAGCAATTAATGGCACCTGCGGAGCAGGAAGGCTCTAGTTGATACCTTCGCCAACGTCGCTTAGCATCTCTACCAGGACCACGAAGTTGCCTTCACCGCAATCTCTCTAGTAGCGTCCACCTCGACCAGCTTCCGAGACCGACACCCGGAAGCTCATTAAGCAATTTGCCCCGACAGCAACACATCCGATCCACTAGCTACACATATCTCGGCAACAATGCTATCGTGGAAGACACTGTCGTTGATCGTCGCTGCTGCCGTGGCCATGAACGGCGTGTCGGGTCTTGAACAGGGCAACCCCGCCAACGTCCCACAAATCGACGTCACACCGACAAATTCGCCAGTGCAGTCGCAGTCTCTGGTCCCAGCAGTGACAACGGCGCCACCGACTGCGTCCAGCGGGGATGATAACCCGTACGCACCTGACAGCACGGGTTCGTCCGTTGCGGGATCCTCGGCGACTGACGAGGGCAGCGACGCGGTGCCGAAGGGCAAGGGTGCCTTCACGATTCCCCCTTCGACGGGATCCGGCAGCGAATTCAATCCCAAAACCGGCCTTCCCAGCTTGAGCAGTTCTGGAAGCAGCCCCACAGGCTCGGCCGGTATTGATGAAGGCAGTGACTCCGTTCCCAAGGGCAAGGGCGCCTTCACGATTCCTCCTTCGACAGGCTCGGGCAGTATCCCCAGCACGCCAACGGGTAGCAAGGAGGAGGGAAGCAGCTCAAGGCCTACTGGCACCTTCTTGCCTTCGAGCGGATCAAGCAGCGAGGTCGCCGGTTCGAGTAGCATCGACGAGAGCAGTTCGTCGGGTTCAGCTCCGTGCGACGAGCCGATTGAGCTTCCGGGTGGTTCGCACAATGGTAGCAGCCACGAGGGATCTACCGGTCTCGACGAGGGCAGCAACGTAGCTCCGCCTGGCAAAGGCGACACTGTCCCAACCAGTGGACATGGTGGAAGTCAGAAGCAGGGGTCTGCCGGTCAGGACAATGGCACCAACTCAGTGCCTCCAGGCAAAGGTGACACCACACCCACGAGCAAGACTGGCAGTCAGGTTGCAGGATCATCCGACATCGGTCAAGGCAGCAAGGGTAATAGTCCCAACCAGTCCACCGACTCGACGGCCAACGAGAGCAGCAGTCCGGGCGACAAGAGCCAAACGACCGGCAGCAAAGTGGCGGGCCCCTCTGCGCCCGAGCCGACGATCCCGAAAAAAGGTTCGAGCTGCAAGCGCCGTCTTCGTCGCAACTAGAGCGTTTTGAGTGTGGAGTGAGTATATCGATGCGAAGTAGTAGTGCACACGTGTAAATTGACGTCACCTTCATCCATGTCAATCTGGGCCTTCATTCAAATCTGATAATTGTTTTCCCGCCAAAAAAAAGATCGCCGAATTTGGCGCCAAAACCTTTGGCGCCGCTTCTTATTCGTCTGTCGACGAATATCATGCCTAGCTCTTCTTTGCCGATGGACACCACCACGCGCGAGATTCGCTGGCTCAAATGAAGTATGAAGGAGCTGGTCGACGACCGTGAAGCGGCCGGAGAACATCGGCAGAAGCCAGCGTAGGAGAATAATCAGGTTGCAGCCGAAGAAGAAGACGACAGCGAGCTCGACCGATTACTGGAGCGGGCAGTGCTGCTTCTTCGTCAAAGGTTGGCCAAACAGACGCAAGTGGACACCTATGTCGGTGCTACACCAGGTTTTGGAGCCCAGGTCGAAGATGATGAAGAGCTCGACCCCTACTGCGCCGAACGGTGCAGCTTTTCACAGCGCAGCGTCAACAGGCAGAGGTGGAAAGTGAAGCAGAGTTGGACGTGGTGTGGCTGAAAACCGTTAGCGCGACGACCGAGTCTGCTCTGCAGAGTGGATAAGTCGTGACTGATGGGGAAGAAGAAGACGAGGATGACGAATATGACGAGCTGGATCAGCTTCTGCGGTGAGCGATGGCACTGCTACTACGACGGTTGAGAGCAACAGCAAATAACCAGGAGGGTGAAGCACAAACCTTTCCTGTAGAGGAGAAAGATGTTAGCCCGATGGACTGGAGGAAGGCGTTGCGACTGCAGCATTTGACTCGTGTGCAGCAAGAGGAAAGCAAGAAGCGCCAGCGCGACGAGCAGTCGTACGTGGTCGTGGTCTAGCTGTCCATTGACCACGTCTCTGTCCATCCAGGTAGGGGTTGTGGTGTTCTGAATATTGATTGGTCAGAAATCTATCCACCTGTTACTATTTTTAGCTGGAAAGGCTCAACCGGATCCGTCGACCAAGATGGAGACCGTCGCCACCGTTGCAGCTCCACCACCAGCGCCCGTGGTCATCCGGCCCGACGCGCGCTCACCGCAGAAGCAGGGACACCACCAGAAGAAGCACAAGCAGAAGAAGGACAAGGACACCAACAATGGCCCGCAGACGCCGCGCAATAACAAGGGCAAGCGGCGCCGCAACAACCTCAAGCAGCCGCTGACGAAAGACATGCCGCGCGTCATGTCCGAGCTGCTGAAGGAGCCCAAGGTAGCGCTGCTGCACCGCGTGGTGAAGAACGTGGGGCCCAAAGTGTCGTGGCAGCTGCTGCGCGAGACGCTGCGTCTGGAAAAAGGCGGCGGCCAAGAGGTCAACGCTTTGGCGAGCGGCAAGCCCGAGCTCTTCTTCGTGGTGGACGAGGTCTCGCACGAGTACAAGCCGAGGCGCCGCACGTCGGGCGGCGTGTTCTTCACGCTGCTGAAGGAGAAGGTGCCGAAGGAGGTGTATCGCACCATCTACGAGGTCGAGGACAGGAAGAAGAAAGACGCCAAGAAGCGGGCGCGCAACCGCCAGCGCCAGAAGATGGACAACACGCTGGCCAAGTTGGGGTTCGACGACTTGACGCTTGCAACGGGGCAAGAGGATCCCGCAGCGGCGAGTGGCGACGAGGCAGGAGCTCCCATTGCTCCTGCTGAGACGGCGGCTGCGGCTCCTGCTGCTGTGGAGGACGGCGAGGTGGCCGAGGATATGCAGATCAGCTGAGCAGCGACGAAAGAGATTTATTGAGAGGCTACATGCATTGCAGCTAATGATACCGACACGGGTTTACTCTTGAAGTCCGCTGTTGTAGCGTAGTAGTTGCAGGCGAACCGGAACGGGTGACAGAGGCAACGTCAGCGTCGATGCCTCGAAGGTGAAGGTGAAGATGAAGTTGCCGCTGAAGCAGCACATCTCCGCGTCTTGAAGCTAGCGGTCATCAAGCTGAGCCATAGCTTTATCGCGCACGCACCGCAGCATGACAGGCTCATAGAGCGTAGTGCAATTGCTGCAACCTTCGTCAGCGACTGCGGCGTAGCTAATGTGCCGATAGCAGGAGGGCTGGAAGGTTTCGTCGTATTAGCGGCAAGCAAGCTCGGCAGAGACCAGGCTGTTTAACACTGAGCGTCCATGCACAACGGCGGTAAGCGTCCCCAATTGAGACCGTCGGAACGCAACGCCGGGTCTACAATTTGTAGCATACAGAGCGCACTAGATCCATGCGATCCCGGTCTGAAAGAGCGGCGGGCGTGCAGCTCAGAGACAACCTGCACTTCAACTACGTCAAGCGTCGAGACAACGGCGGACTTGTTGTCCAGAAACCGTCCATTTCAGCCTGTAATCACGAGCCCAAATTCCAAATCACGACAAGTATCGCGTGTCCATATTCGAATTCCCGATATGTATCGCCTTGTCGCGCGGGCTCAAAGCAAACTCTCGTGGCGTCGCCGGCAGCGTAGCGTCTCCTTCCCTCCAGTGCTTTACTCTCGTGGGCAAACGGTGCTTGCTTCGACCGCGGGTCTCAAATGCAATGCGTACGTTTGTCTCTATTCGAGCACGCTGAATGTGCGCGGTAGCAAATAGCCGCTGAAATCCATCGCTGCAATTGCCAAGAGCATTGCAAAAGAACAGTGACCCCTTGGAGACACTGCTAAAAAGTAAAGCTGCCTCAGCGCACGCTGCTTTCGCGAGGCAAGGGCCACGCTGTGATCAGCAGTCTTAATCGCGCTGACAAGAGTCGCCTGTAGCACTCGGAAACGCAATGCGCTTTTAACAACAGCCCATGTTGAAGTGCTTCGGCACGCATGGCGGCGGCTGTCCTCTGCGCTGTGCGTTGCGACGTTCTTTCGAGCACCTGCTTCGCTTCGCTCGTGCCCACCATTAGCAGCGTGAACACGGCGCTAGCTGCTTCAGCCACGTGTTACCTTTGGCGGAGATCGTGGCGGCCGTCCAACGCGGCTGAAATCAAATTAGCGTGTTGTAAAGATACGCGCGACCTTTGGTTGAATTTCATCCACACTTGGTTTTTGTATCGGTGCCTGAAAACCGGTACAATCCACCCGCCGACGTCATCTCGTACCGTGTGAGGAAGACGGGCGGTTGAACTTTTTAGCCCAGCTTTCTGTGGGCGCCAAGCAGACCATGTACCGTCGAAACGCTGCCGCTGCCGCACCGGCACAAACCTGCCGTTGCTTCCCAAATGGCTCCCTCCCCATTTGGGCTGATACGGGCCCAATAGGTTGCGCCAACAGGCCTCTCTCAAACCAGAGCAATTGGCGTGCGAATATAAACCGGTGCAGCTGGCTCCAGTTAAAAGCTATTTTTAGAAGTTGAACTTGAGCGAAGTAACCAGTCGCATACTGAAGTCAAGTGAAAGCCCTTTTCCAGCCCATCTCGGTACCGTAGGAATCGCTCCCTTCCTTTTTGGTCTCACTTGGCCTCACTATGGTCCGGCCGATGCAGACGTGATCCCTCAAAAGAGCCCTCATTAAAGCGCTTTCGTGCTCCTCGTCCAGTGTCTGATTTGAGACGTCCTGCGCAAGGAAGAAAACGTACTTAGACCGGAACAGCATGCTGGACTTGATGCACGCGCTGCACCACGCGCCAGCCGCGGACGCGAGCGAGCTGAGCGGCCTCATGCTCAGCGACGAGGAGCTGGGCGAGCTGGGCCTGCACGAGCAGGACGCAGGCGCGTCTGTCATGGCCATTATGCTGCCAACCACGCAGTCCGAGGACGAACAGGACCCGGAGGAGCTGGACTCGCTCTGGAACGCCGCGCTGAACGAGCCCACCGCCCAGAGCCCGCACGAACAGGAACAGGACGAAGCCATCGCCCAGCTGGACGACGACCTGGTCAGTGGCGAGCTGTCGGAGAGCGGGCCGGACGAGGTCATGACGATGATGATGGAGAGCGCGCCCGAGGCCTCCATGCACGCGGACGCGCTGTTCCCGTCCTCGGCTGTGGCGACTCTGCCGCCTCTTGGACTGCGGACGCTCGCGCCGCCCCCGCCTGCGCAGGAGAAGAAGAGACGAGGACGTAAACCGTCTGCGAAAGCGAAGGAGAAGAAACCCAAGCGTCCCCCGCCGTCTGAAGCGAAAGCGAGACTACGCAGCTACGAACGGCGCAGCCGCCATAAGAGAGAGGTGCGTTCCGGTGTCCTGACTGATGTTGAGTCACCACTTTTGTTGATGTGGCTGTTTGTTTGACACATTGCGTAGCACACGATGATGACGATGAAGGAGACGGTGACGGCCATGGAGCTGCGCATCCGTGAGCTGTGCGAAGGAGTCAAGAGCGAGAGCCCCATCCGCCAGAAGATCTCGGAGCTCACGATGGAGGCGACGCTTCTTACCAACCACAACTACAACCTGCGCAAGGCGCTGGATGACCATCGCTTCTTTCACTCGATGCTGCAGCTTGAATACGACCACGTACGTTGCGCAGCGGTGGCTTTTGAGGCTCAAATCTCAGATAGAAAATCTGACTTTTTTTGTATTGATTGATCTCTTTGTTGACTCACAGAGAGAAACGACGTCGGACTCGGTCGCTGAGGAGCTGTTGGACGTGTATGAGCGCCGATCGTGGCGCCCCATGGAGGAGGCCATGTGTCTGCGCATCATGCGCGACTCGTTCTTGGAGATTGAGGCGTTCTCCAACAGTGAGGACTTCGTCACGAGCGGCCTGGAGATCTGCGGCTGGCGCGAGAAGCGCAAACTTGAGGGCAAAAACGTCAACTTCATGTTCCACAAGAAGTTCGCCAAAGACTGCAGCGAGGACTTGGCCGCCCGCAGCTGGGAGATGCGTGCCGTGCAGGACCAGGTGACGCGCTACTTTGGCCACAGCCTCGAGGTTAAGGTTGAGGTGCTACAGCGTTTCGAGAACGATGTGGTGGTCGTGCGCCGCAAGATCAAGCACACGGTGGACGGCTGGGTACACCACACAATCTATCTGCTCTTCCGCACCAAGACGCCGGACGGACACCTCGTGTGTATCCGGGATATGAACCCCGAGGACGCGGAAGACCTGAACCTCATGACGGGCGCCACCACGGCGCCGTCGAAGTGCGTGATCTGGTCCAAGGCTTTCATCTGGTGGAAGTTCACCACGCTGCCGGAAGTGGAGGGCCAACCGATCCGCGGCTTCGAGGTCGAGTACGGCGGGTCACTAGGCTCGGCCACTTCGGCTGACGCCGCATTCTGGATGCGCGAGGTACTGGTACTAGCACTGCGGTGGGAAAACCTGGTCGTGGGGCCGTTGCTGACTTTGGGCTAAGGACAAAGGTGCTGGGACGGGTGCAGATGAGGAGGGTGACGTGCGGCAGCGGGAGGATCGTCGCAGACTGTGGCCAACTGTACTGAGCTATTGGCTGGTCCCAAGACCCCTTGTTGCTGCCGGTTATTTTATAGGCGTAGTTGTGTGTGTAGGCGAGAAGTAGGCGTTTGATAATAATTAGGAGACGTGCTGTACATTGAGGAGGAAGCGTCTTGTCTCGGCAGTACCCGAACATGGAGGTGTCTTCAATTATAAAGAAGCCTCGTTGGACGGCTCGAGACTCGGTTTGCTTGGGACTCGCAGTGTTCATGGTCCTCAACGTGATAATGTGTCTGTGGGTGGCGGCGACGTCAATGTCGACTGCGCGACGCCAAGCCACCGCCGTCTTCTTCGCAGTGGAGAACGCGTCGACGATCGAGTTTAGCCTGACCCTGCAGACGAATCCGAGTCCCCATGAGCGACTCAATGTGACGGGTCGACTGCGACCTCGACACTCCGAGTGTTCTCACAGACTCCATTTCGACGGACGCATGATAGTGACGTCCTCGAATATGAGCGAGGTGTTCGTGCTGACGAACCATCGAGGGTACCGCCGCCCGCTTTACACAAGCAGCACAAACGCAACATGTTTAACATCGGAGGACATTCCGCCGCTGCATACGCTGGCCGACACCGTTCACAGCGCATTCCGCCCGCAGCTCTACACGGAGTTTAACGTGACTTGCAAGCCGCTGCAGTTCACGTTCTACAGCACCCCGTTCGTGGTTTGCGCTGAGGATTGGCTTCGGTCGAGACTACAGGTCACGAACGGCATCCCAATATCTGATAGAGGCACTGAACGCAGCCAGTGGCTGGTGATTCATGGCAAGAGGTCTCTCGCGCTGGAACTCAATGTGTTGTCGAGCTCGGAGGCCGCGATCGATGCAGATCAGCCATTTCAAGGGCTGGACCAGTGCGAGTATCTTGAAGCGCCGATGACTTCGGGCGAATCCTGCTCAGTTCAAGCGATGCGGTGTACCGGTCCACACATCGATGCTTGCAAGAAACGCGCGACGCGAAAGGATTCATGAGGAAGTGCAGAGAGATGACAAAGAGGACAAGTGCAAGTGACGTAGTGTAAAGCAGATGGTGCGTGCAACATGAGTGAAGTAAGTTGTGCTGCAGACTTCAATGCGTCTATCGAAATCGATTGATCATGTTCTGCAGAGAACTCGGCAGTTAGGCCGTTCTTGTTGTAATGTGTTCTCGTTTTTTCCCTGAGAAGCTGCGATGCTTCACCTTCTCTCTTCTCTGTAAGACTTTTTCTTTCACTTTTCAAAATGGAGGGCGAAGGAGAAGGCCTGGACCAGAAGCGTGTTGCGTCGTTAAGCACGGTGTCTCTCGATTCGACCTATGGCCATGTCGATGGAGAATCTGTTACTGCGGAGAAACAACCGCTGCACAGTCGCTGCGCTTGGACTCCGTTAGTAGTGCTGGTGGCTCTGGTCTTGGTTGCAGTCGCGCTCGTGCTCGCGCTGGATCGTGGCAAAACCCGAGAAATCGGGGTTGCTGAAGGAGACCCGTCGACCTTCGGGCGCTCATCATTGACGAATGGCCAAGGTCTCACCGCGCCTCAGAAGACACTGGTTGAGTGGTTGAAGCAAGCCCGCAATGCAAGTGAGCTCAACGTCGCAGGCGGAAGCAGCAACATGAGCCTAAACGGGGTCCTCTTCCCGCGAAATGACAGTGATACATTGCCGCCGTTCGACGCCATGGTGGTTATTAATTCGGGTGTGGCACTGTCAACCCGAGAGTATGTTGCTTTGGCAAGTGGAAGAGGTTATAAGTGGGTTGAGACCTCGCTGGACTATGGAGACAGCATCGTCACGAACGGCTGCTTGATTTCGAACAGCTCTTTGCCATTTGATGAGTTTAACTCGGTCGTGTCGACAGCAAACTGGACATCGACTGATGATACGAGCGAGGTGAACGTTGTCCTCGGTGGAGAGAACTATACCGTATCGAAGGAGGACTACGACTACGGCTATGACTATGACTTGGACGAGACCGAGGATACTCTTTGCTGGTTGATTGAGTCTGAAGACGAGGATTTGGGACTGCGCGTTTGTACTTTACCAAGTACATTGGGACAGCTCCCGGAGACGGACTTTGCCGACCTTTTCAATGCCACAAACGAGTGCCCACAACTTGCACCGAACACAACTCGTTCGAGGACCCACACGAAGTTTGTGGTGCCGTTGCCGTTGCGGAAGTGGTATGCCAGCTACAAGGCCTATCAGTAGTGGGCTGAGTCCTGTAGTTCTGTTGATCGCTCAAAGTATGGTTTGGACCTTTTGTTTTATGTTTATCGATTTTTTTTCCCTAAAAAGCCTTAAATTATCCATAAAACGATTTGCCATCGAAACAAATCCAAATTCAATCTGATCAGTCAGTCAGACGGGGCATATCGATTGATCCGATTTACTCATTACCCAACTGTTGCGAGGTTAAGGTGGAGACTGGGAGCAGACGAGTGTGGAGGAGTTGTCAAAAGACGAAGTGAGGTAGATTAGAGCTGGTGTACTGCCACCAGCAGAGTTAGGATGGTTGGTTCTAACAAAACTACACTTGTTGCAAACTATAGCATAGTTACATCTTCACTAACAGCTTAGAAAGGGCCATTGGAATCGGAGTATCAGCTTCCAGAGGTAGCTGATACAATGTGCCCCTATGTAAAGGTGCACACATTCACACCAACGAATCAATCGAACATGATGAACATGGAGGAGTAGAGCCAACTCTACACCATTTCCCAACCAAGTTAGCACTTTTACCAAAGCAAGTGAACATACAGCTTTTTTGCTCAAAACAACTCGAGTCGAAAAAGCGATTTTTCACGAAGTGAAATTTGTATTAGTCGAGCTCTCAATCAAGTGAGCATGACTACATTCTAGTTGCGTCTCTACTTGCCCAGCTGCATATCTTCGCCTCTCCTCGCCGCAAACGAAGCCTTAAGGCAATGGCGTTCCATGCGCCACACCAGACGATGAGTAATCACCGGCTTGGCCACCTCTACAGCCTCTTTGTGACGGGGGTCACACAGCACCTTGCACAGAGGAAGTGTGCAGGAGTATACAAACTCCTAGCGAACGGCAGTTCACTGGTCCCTGGCCTAAGGGGACGAGTTACCAAGACTAAGGTAGAATTAAGACTGAATATATTTATAGGATGATCATAATTTGACCTGCAATACAAACTACAACTATCCTATAGTGAAACCTATATAAAACCTAAGCAGTCCCATTGGTTGGCTCTCAGAGCAAGTGGTACTGTGTACCCACTTGTATCCGCGGTGTGTCAATAGTGTTTGATACACCACCCAGAATAGTTGAATCCATGTCACTATTCGGTGTAGCCCCACTACACTCTTCCATGAGAGCCTGGCGATGCGCACAGAAAGTGTCGTACTCACCCCTGACTAAGAACTGCTCCTTGCGCTCCGCAATGAAGTGGCGCATCTTCGCCTTCAACACGTTCCAGCAGCCCTCTATAGGGCTCAACATAGGGCTATATGGGGTGAGGCGCAGCACGACCAGCTTATTACCGTTCATAATGCCGTCCGCCGCCAGCATCTCCCTAGCCAGTGACTCCACCTGACTGTGAGCTGGCGCATTGTCAGTCGCAATGACTACCTTGTTAGTCGGCACCAGCTCACAGTACTCCGCTGTTCCCAGCGACGCCGTGAAAAGGTCCGCAACAAAGCGGGCGTTCTCCTGCTTCGTCACGGAACCGGCGTGCATGCGCATGAGTACAATGCCCGTGAGGCGCGGTGGGTGAACACCGGAAGTCGTCCAGGGATGTATAGCAAATAACACCCGGTCTTTTGGATCCAAAAGTCCCCAAAAGACCTGGCGGGTCAGCACTTCCATCTGAGAGACTTGCCTTGCGGAGAGCCCTTCTTCCGGAAGCTTGGCGTGTGACCTTGTGGTTATCCTCCTTGGTACGTTTACCTTCGAACCTCTCGACTTCCACCTTGGTATGAGTTGCTTCTAGAGTTAATCAAATACAAAGAGCACAGAGTACGGACAATTCCTTCTGAACGCCCGTCACCACGATGAGCTGCGGTCAGACACTAGCACAGTCCTTCCTGACAACCAAAACAATACAGAGCGTTATACACAATATAAAGACGCTACTTATTCTTTAAGACCCTTGAGCGGTGGGTCTAAACGCCAGTCTCACTCGGGCTCCGTCTAGAGTACTGGCCAACTCTAAACAATCCCTCAATCTGAAAACGCGCACCACTTCCAAAAGGAAACTAGTTCCAATAGAAGCCAATCGTTCTGAAAACACACACTGTCCTATCACACAGGTAATCAATCAATAGAATTCTAGGGGCGACTACCAACCAACCTCCTAAAACCACAGAGTTAATATGAAATGGGTTCCTCCTCTAAAGGACTCCCCCAACTGGAATATGAAATCGGCGGATCTACCCGTGGCGCGCGTCGCCGTTGGTCCCCGTCGAATTGGTCTTGATCTAACGGAGAATCCCACGGCGCTACTTCGCGGTCACGACGTGTCCAAACGCTGGTGCTCCTGGGGCCCTAAAACAATAAACTCCCCGGGGCGCACGAGTGACTTGCAGGCAAATTGGCGCCCACAGCACTTGCGTCCTTGCTGGCAAAACGAACTCTCTGTTATTTTCTTTGTCACTGGCGTCTCTGCTAGTCGACTATACACAAACAGGCTAATACACTTGGTTTCACTATAGGAAGTTTGGAGTCGGTGTGCGGCACATCGTGTGACACATCCTCAGATAGGAGCGACCCGTCGTTCTCTGCAAATCCGGTCGGTTGTCTTGGTCGGTCGGAAACATCTTGACTTTTGTATACTTGAAATCTGGAAGGGGCATCTTGGGTGCAGCCGGTTGCGTTTCCGTTGATGACTTCTCCCAGTCGATCTTGGTCTTTAGAGTTGGCCTGTCCTTTGGAGGCATGTGCACCTGAAATCCATCAGGCACTCACTTGATCCTCCATCACTTGGCGATTGTATGGGACCCCACTTGGACTTTAGAGCTTGCTTCTCGGTGGTCAACCTTCGGAGCTCGAAGCCTGGGTTCCAGATAGAGTTTCTCCAGGCGCTTCTGGAAACAACCTTGGTATGCCACGCGGCGCATTCTCCACGATTCCTTCTGAGCCAATCAGGCGCGTTCTCCGGCCGCAAGACTCTGGGATCCGGCACTAATAGAAAATGTTAATTTGCCTTGCGTCACCCGTACCCGACGACACGCCACCTTGCATGTGCAGGTTGGAACCCTGCGACGGGGTGAGCGCCACCGTAGCCCTCTCACCAACGCGCGAATAACCCTCGTTGCGGGAGAGGCACATGTTGAAGTTGGTCTCGTCTTGAAAAACGATCATGTCGCCCCGCGACATGTACTTCTCCAATTCCTCCACAAACTCCTTCCTCTTGTTCTTGTTCTCCGTCTTGTTCATGGTGATCTTCTCAATGTGCAGCTTTTTAAGGCTGTAAACCATACCCTGCAGGGCACGGTGGACGGAGGATGTACTCACAGATGTGATGAGGTGGCCCCAAATTTCTGGGACCCATCTGACCGAAAGGTTGCCAGCCACGAAGGAACTGGGTGAGATGTTGGTTGGGAGCAGTTGCTTTGAGCTACTGTGTCCGGAAGTGGGACTGGCTCCCGGATTGTTGCAGATGTCGTGGTTGTCGTACGCGTTGCCGAGTGTCTTGTGGTGGCAGCATGGAGCCGAGTATCGAGTCCTGACGCCCAGAGTCCCGATGTTGCAGTTGTGCCCAGAAGAGTTGAGGGGTGCGAGAGGTGTCCGGGGAAGTGGTGGTTGTGTTCGGACATCCCAGAGTCTGCTCTCGGAGTCCCAGTGTGAATTCCCGGTGTGAGTTCCCAGATTCCAGGGCGATGACCCGGACTAGCGGTCGATGCAGTGGATTCCAGGACAGTGTGTAATCCCGGATCGTGTGCTCGGATCTCGGACTTTGATCTGGGATCCCAGGTTTAGTGCTGTTCCCGAATATGGTGTCACGGATTCCAGTGTGGAGTATGGGATCCCAGTTATGCATCTCGAATGTCAACATGGTATCAGGTGTCCAGTCCGCCGAAAGGGTAGTACTGACTGAAGTGGAGTGATATATCTCAGGTGGCGACCCCCTGCCTGACCAGGATGGTGGCTGGTCGACGGACCAATGAGATCCCAAATTCGTGTCGACAGCAGCGACTCCAGGTTGAATCTGGAATTTCGGCCAATGTTTGGATGCCGTGAGGTTGATGTGGTGTTGGGTTTTTGACCCGGATCACGGCCTCCGTTGCAAGGGCAACCTTCGTGGACGCTTTCAGTGAAAGGCGCGGCTGTGATTGGCGGAACACATTTACCGCAGCAGAGTGACAGAGAGGAATTAGTGACACCCTCGGTCGTACTAATATAACCCGACCGAGGTATTGAATTAGGTTAGGATAGGGTTATGTGCCACACATCACCGTGTTGTCGTGGTCTCGGTCGTACCTATGTGGGATTCTAGAGTCTCCCACCGAGATCTGTTCACACTTGATATTTGTATAGGAATATAGGAGTAGGTATAGGGAGACCTACAGAGGCTCTCTGAGCCACAAATAAGCAGAAATAAATAAGCAGTCTTCCCCCCAAGCCAACAAGGGCCAAGTCCGTCTCCGGTAAGTGTAGTTAGCTTATTGTAGTGCAGGACACGCTCAGGTAGGGTGGATGCCTGTAGATTGAGCTAAGGTGCATCACCGAGAGTTCGTCTATAATTAGGCCAAGAGTGAAGCGTGGCCAAGCGTGTGTGGGAGCGACTTTAGAGTGTCGCTCTGTGTGTATTCGTGAGGACCGAGGGTTCTTACGTGTTCTAGACTTCCTGCCGATGTTATACCTCGGCGCCCCTGTGTAAGGCCTAACACGCCGGTACCTTTCCTTCTGAGGGACTGCAGGGTTTTACTGCTTCCTAGCCTTAGCTCGTGGCTAGAGGAGTTAAATAAAGGGTTAACCTATACGATCGCAGTGCACAGAAGCGCTTGCAACCGACCCGGTGTAAGGGATCGTTCCTGGTCTTCAGGTTTGGTCCAATAGTCGCTAACCTTTGCGGGTTAGCGTGTGTTGTTGGTGGGAACTCACCCGACACGTGAGAATTTTATCGTGAATCCTACACGACAACTGGTGCCGCGACCCGGGATTGGTGTGACCTTTTGTTGTGTTGTGGTTGTATAGGTTCTTACCCCAACGAGCATTCGAGAGAGAGAAGAAGAGAGAAAGAGGAAGAAGATGGCGAAAGGAGGCAAGTCAGCGGTACCAGCAACACCGATGAAGTCAGGGGAAACGCGTACCGAGGTTCCAGTACGCTCCGAGGCTTCGTTTCCGACTCCAGCGACGACTCGCATGGTGACGATCAACGAACGTCCGGTCAGCCCGGGCGGCTCGGTGGACTACTCAGACGCCAAGGAAGAAGATGAAGATGACTACCTGGAAGGGAAGGCGGCAATGCCCGAGCTTTCGGAAGACGCTGTGGTCTCGGTAGGACGCAGCGGAGGGGTGAGGCCCCTAGCGCGGAACCTCATCGATGAGTTCGACGAAGATGAGGGCCCAGAGCCAGCTACTGATGAGGACTATGGTGGGACCGATGGTTCAAAACCATCGGCGATGACCGGGAAGGCAACTTCTCGGTCGACAGGCAGCCGACCTCCAGTCAATGGAGATACCCCAGCTGCCAACAAGGTTCTAGGCAGATGCCTGGAACTGATGAAGACGAAGAGCAATTGGATGCAGCAATTCGGGCCGAAGGTGGTTCGCCAGGCAATCTGGATGGATCTCGGAGGCGAGCTGGCTGTACCCATCGACTCAACGAGCACTCGGCAGGTGGCGCAGGACACTGTGCTGCTCTTACGCGCTATGGGATGCGAGCCTCAGATGTACCCATCTGATGCTGCGCTACGAGACTGGACACCGTCCGATGCCGGGACGGCGTTGAGGAAGTGGAAGAAGAAGCTGCGTACTGCTTTCGGTGTGTCCGAGGCTGTCGCTGGTCGCCAACCGGTGGCCCGTCAAGCGGCGGAAGCGGTTAACCCATCCAAGGTCCCGCTACCTCTGACGCCCAACAAGCTGAGCACGGAGGTGTCGAGGGCTGGAGTGTTTTCAACCAAAGGTGAGGCTTCACCGTACATGCAAGACTCGCACATGGTGACACCGAGGTCTGCAAGTCGCACTGGGCGACTGGCGAGGGAGACCGAGGCTTCTAGACTGACGCCGAACACGCGACGGGAGACCGGTCAGCGCTCTCACGGACGGGCCGATCACTATGAGGACTCGTCTGACAGTGATGATGATTTATTCGACTACAACTACCAAGAAGGTGACCTGACCGAGGAGTGGGCACGCTCTATCCGCGAGTTAAGTGAAATGGAGAGCAAAAGCTCGACACCGAGGTTGGAGGTTGCGACGCACCTTCCACTCGGTAACATCAAGGCATACCATGGGTTCAGGAACAAAAGCGAGAAGTCGATGCAGTGGCTCCGAACCTTTGTCTACGAGATGAAGGGAACGCACACGCCACCGAACGAGTGGTGTATGGCGTTCGAGCTCAGTCTCCGAGAAGGAGCATTGCATTGGTACCGACAGCTTCCGCGCAAGACTCGTCGCACGTGGAAGTTGTTGATGGATGCGTTCATCAGATACTACTGTTCAAGGTTCGACCAGTCTGCAAAGGCTCGGTACTACTCTGCAAGGCGAGAGGACAAAGAGCATGTGTGTGACTATCTCAACCGGCTCAATGGCTACGCCCGCAACGCCGGCGTGCAGTTCGAGAGCGGTGGACGCGAAGCGAAGGACCACGTGGAGCACTTCTTGGATACGTGTGACGACCGAGGCTTGGAAGAGCGTCTGTGCCACGTCCGAGTCAAGGATATCCATGACCTTGAAGATATGGTCAACGACATTCTCCGTCGCCGGGAGCGAAAGTCTACAAAAGATGCCTCGGTACGCCGATCCAGGGGTCAAGACGAGGGTCGTCGACGTGAGGGTAGGCGCACCGAGGATTCCAAGGACGGCTATCGCCAGGACCGACGTGACCGGGACCGACGCCGCGACGAGTCGCAGTATCGGCCGAGGATCACTTTTGAAACAGGGCGAGACGCGCTCTGTTTCTTTAGCATACACTAGTATGCGCTTTTGAGGAAGCGTAAGTTACGTAGGCTTTGTATGCAAGTAGAAATACACGTCCCCGTGTATTTCTAAGCAAAAAGACCGAAACTTTAACTTGAAAATAGAAAACTGAATTGAATGGAAGCCCGCCGCGTGGCGGGCCCTTAGCAAACCTATCTAAATGACTTATGTATCTACGAAGGTGAATCCATGGTTGGCTCTCACGCTCCGGCCCTTATGTATGCGTTTGATTGGTGGAAATGTGCCCCTTTCCACCAATAGCAGTGCGCTTAGCGCCCGCCAATGTTTGTGCCATTGGCGGCTCGAAATGATTGTTGACTGTGTATGTGACGCGCACACACAGAAGGCTTGCCGTATACTTGTCCGTGTATAGTTCGGCTATACACGTATATCTGGTGTACCCAATTACACCAGCCTGTGTAACCCTGTTACACTACCCCCCTCTTTAAACACGAATATCGCGTCTGAGAGGTAACGGTGACCACACATCAATCTGTGGTCACTCCCTGTTTTCTCGCGTCTCGAGAAAACACTCCGCGCCCATTCCACAATGAGCGCGTCAAGTCCCAAGGCCCCCACAAGCCCCGCAAGCTCCGCCGCCGCCGGTGGGGACTTCCCACCGGTCACCAAGTTGTCTGTGAGCGATTATCGCTCACAGCTCGCGATCAAGCAGGCCGAGCGGGCTGCTGCGAAGCCTGATGCTGCTGGGGATCCAGCAGCAAGCGAGTCAAGTGTGACGCAGCCTGTGAAGGCTGCGTCTTCAAGCGATATGCCGCCTGCGAAGGCAGCGCTCACCGGATCCCCTGGATCCGGTGCTACGAGTGAGGCACAGCCTGCGAAGGCTGTGCCAGGCGAATCTCTAAGGCCCGAGGCGATGGATGTGGATCTAGATGATTCACATCTAGACCCAGAGCTCGCTGTCGACTACGGCAGCGAGGGGATCGAAGACGACGAGGAGTTGGAAGACTCCTCGTCAGAGTTGAAGGTTGCCGCGCCCGCTGAGGGCCAGCATGCTGCTTCAGAGAGCCCCGTATCGGGCTCTCGCCGCCAGCGCGACGTCGCGCTGGAAGAAGGTGAAGTCGCGCGCCCGAAGCGCGCGCGCTCGGACGTGTCAAGCTCGGCGGAGGCTACCTCCGCCGCAAGTGGTTCTTCAACGCCGGCAGATTTGCCGGCGGGGCGTCGTGCTGCTCGCGCGTCCGATCCGACGCCGTGGATGTTGACATCCACGGCGATCCAGAAGCTGCGCTACAGCGACGAGGGGGCTGCTGCCGAGCCCGTCTCTCTCTTCGATGATCGTCCGATCATCGACGATAAGATCGCGGGCCAGCTCCATCTCGGAGCTGACACTGCTGAGCGACGCGATTACTTCGCGTCGCTATACCTGGCGTCACGTTACTACAAGAACGCGCGCCGTGGTCCTCAGAGCAAGGTCTCTGAGACTCATGCTCTGGCACAGGGCTGGAACCAGTTCGTGTCGAACTGGAACGCGAACCCCGACTTGTATCGGTACCGTCTTGAACGGCACCGCACTCGCTATTATGAGCATAATAGCACAGGTCGCGTGGTGCATCTGCACAACATGTGTGCAGATGCGGGCATCCCCTGCGCGGTTCCGCGCAGGGAGCATTGTCCAGTCTGTCCGCAGGATGCGGACAGACTATCCGAGAGTGATGTCATGGGGTACACGCGCATCCGTGTACCCGAGAAGGTGACCAAGTGGCGCGAGAGGGTGTTCCCCGACGCGCGTGTCACCTTTCCACCGCCCAGTCAAACCTTGTGGTTTGACGACGTCTCTGGGAAGTGGATCACTGAGTCGAGGGTTACCCCCGACTCGGCCGTAGGTGGTGGCGCTGTTCGTACGCCATCACCATTTCCGGAACGTCCATCACAAGGACGTTCCGCGGCTCCCAGGAGTCGTGTTGGGGAGGCCATCCTCTCCAACGACATCGAAAACGACGCTGACCTTGGTCGGCGCGTGGCTCCTGGTGAGCTACAATTCGCTCGACAATCCAGCGAATTGAGCCGTCTGCAGCCCGCAAGGGCGCAGGCGGTGGGGGGAAGACGTCGCACCCCGGATCAGCCACGCTCGGCTGATCCGATTGTTGGTCGCCTTGAGGCGGATCACGCGGCCTTCCGCGAGGCCGCGTGGAAGACGATCGCTGACCAGGGTCAGCTGATCTCGAACCTCTCCTCGCAAGTGGAGAGTGCTCGGAGCACCGCTGCCGATGCTCTTTCTCGAGCTGCTGAGCTCGAGAAGAAGTTCGCGAAGCTCGTGGAGAGCGTCGGGATGCGCCCTTCGCGGTCCGCTGCGAAGGGGTCTTCTGATGACGACCACTAGGTGGGCCGTCAGGCTCCGGCGTGCTCGTTTCCAACGAGCTCGCAGGCGTATCATGCTCATGATACGCCTTCAGCCGCCCAACGTAGAACGTTGGGTGCAGTCGCATGCTGGACGGTATGTCCAGCGTGTAT
Source organism: Phytophthora agathidicida (assembly GCA_025722995.1). Classification (NCBI taxonomy): domain Eukaryota; phylum Oomycota; class Peronosporomycetes; order Peronosporales; family Peronosporaceae; genus Phytophthora; species Phytophthora agathidicida. The sequence continues at coordinate 8,500,291 of CP106971.1, forward strand.
GCTGTGCCTTGGCGGTGCAAGACACGGAAGGGGCCGATGAAGCGTGGAGCGAGCTTGCTCGCTCCAAAGTCCGAGACTGCATGTCTAGGCAGGTTTTGCGTAGACAGTAAAACTAATGAATTCCTTTTGAACTCACTAATGTTGTTCCTTGACTTCTTGTCCGCGTTCATCTTCTGTCGATCGACAGAAGATGCAATAGCATCACGGACAAACCGCATGACGGCTTGTCTGCTTTGGACGAAGTCCCTTGCATCGACATTGGTCGTCTCGACCAATGTGACATCGCTTGACCTCGTGCCATGCACGAGGTGTCTTTCGTCTTGAACGTCCGCAGGTGCTGCGGACGTGGCCTTGTTCGTCATCGAAGTGACGTCGCCCGGCGACGTCACAGCCTTCGTCACTTGGGATCTCCCGGTGTCCGTCACGTCTGCTCTTGAGGCAGACGTGGGACGATCCTTGGCTTGTCGCTTCGCTCCCAGAGCGAGGCGGTCTTGGTCTTGCCTTGGCGCGTCCGTGTCCGGCACGGAGGCGGTGTCATCTGCGACGCCCGCACCCGGTGCGGACGTGATGTTCTCCATTCGCTGACGCGCTGCGTCAGCTCGCGTCACAGCGGCCAACGAATCCTCGTTGGCTGCAGCTTTTGCTGCGGCATTTTCATGTGAGTGCGCTTCACTCGCATTTCCTCCCCCACTCAAGGGAGCTGTCACCCCGCCGAGGGTGGCAGGGACACGTGGATGCCGCATGGCATTCACGAAGAACGGTGTATGCCCCGTAGAGGCATGCACCGAGTTGTTGATGGCGAACTCCGCCATCGGCAAACAGTCGCTCCACTCGGTGAACGAGTGGGCGTAACTCTTGAGGATGTCACCGAGCACGCGGTTCACGCGCTCGGTCTGACCATCGGTCTGAGGATGATCGGCTGTCGACATCGACAGTCGCGTGCCAAGGAGGGCGAAGACCTCCTTCCAGAAAGCGGCCGTGAACCGAGGGTCACGGTCCGATACGATCTCGCGGGGCATCCCGTGAGATCGGAAGATAAGATCAACAAACAGACGAGCCGTCTGTTTGGATGTGACCTGTGCTGGCACCGCAGCAAGATGCACCATCTTGCTGAAGCGGTCGACAAAGACCGCTATGCCAGTCCGACGCTTGGCGTCGGGCGGCAACCCGAAGATGAAGTCCATACTAATGGACTCCCAACACTCTGCCGGGATTGGCAGAGATTGCAGCGGTGCTTGTGAAGCCAATGTCGGCTTCACACGTTGGCACGCTTCGCAAGCACGAACGTACTTGCGCACCCACTTGTACTGGCGCGGCCAGTAGAAGTCACGCGAGAGAAGCAGGTACGTCTTCTCTCGGCCCGGATGCCCCGCCCATGGGGCATCGTGATACTCGTAGATGACCCGCAACCGCAGGTCATAATCGTTTGGGACGACGATGCGTGCAGCATCGTCGTCAGCTGTGCTATAAAGCAGCAGCCCATCGTGTGCGCTGTATCGGTGCACATTCGAACGCAGATGTGGAGGCAGCGCTCGACGCCCGGCGTCGGTCGGCTCCTTCACATAATCCAGCAGGCGCTTGACGTCGTCGTCAAGCGCATACGCCTTACGCACGTCATCGAGCAGCGATGACGTGGGCACACTGCTTCGCTCAACGCCAATGGCGTTGACATCAACTACCTTGTAGTTGTAATCCGGTCGACGCGAGAGCGCGTCGGCCACCACGTTGAGTCTTCCAGGTTTGTACTCAACCTGGAAGTTGTATTCCGCGAAGAATGACAGCCACCGTGCCATTCTTTGAGAGAGGTGCGGCGACTTCACAGCCGTCCGCAACGATGCGTGGTCCGTATAGACCACGAACGGTTTATCTCCGAGGAGATAGACACGGAACTTCGCCAGTGCGTACTTCATGGCAAGGAGCTCCTTGTCATGCACTGGATAGTTGCGCTCAGCTTGCTTAAGCTGACGCGAGTGATAGCAGATTACACGATCACGACCGTCGTGATCGTGCTGCATCAGCGCGCATCCGATAGCATAATCGGATGCATCGCACACCACGTGGAACGGGCGGTCTTGGTCAGCGATGGCCAAGACCGGCGCCTCAGTCAAGCCCTGCTTGACTGAATCGAAAGCCTGCTGACACTCAGCAGACCACTGCCACTCCGTGTCCTTCTTCAGGAGACGTGACAGTGGGCGAATGCGCCCAGCGTAATCGTGCACGTACTTGCACAAGTACGTGGCCAGCCCAAGGAACTGCCTCAGTTCCTTGGCGTTCGAGGGCGCAGGCCACTCGTTGACGACCCTGACCTTCTCAGGATCGGGGCGGACTCCGTCTTTGCCGACAAGACATCCGAGAACCGGAATCTCGGATGCACCAAATATGCACTTCTTCAAGTTTGCATATAGCTTGTGCTCACGCATCAGCGCGAGCAGACGACGGAGATGCTCCCTGTGCATCTCTGTGGCGGTCTTCCCGCCCACAGCCTGGCTGTGGGCGAACACGTCGTCGAAGTACGTCGGCGCGAAGTCGCGAATCGATCGCAACAGGTGTGTGACGCACCTGTTGAACGTCGCAGGGGCGTTCTTCAGCCCCTGTGGCATCACCATCCACTCCCAAAGCATGCCGCTTGGCGTGCTTACAGCTGTGAAGGGGATGTCCTCCTCACGCATTAAGATTTGGTAGAAACCATCTCTTAAGTCAAGAGCACTGAACACGGTGCTCTTGCTCATCGAATCGATGATCACATCTTTTCGCGGTATCGGCGTCTGCGCCGGTATCGTTGCCTCGTTCAACTTGTTGAACGCGTGGACAATGCGCCATCCGCCCTGCGCCTTCTTGACGCAGAACGTCGGAGCACTGTGCGGGGACTTGCTTTCCCGCACTTGCCCCGCGCGCCGACGAGCTTCGAAGAACTCGTCGATGGCTTGGACCTGCTCACGCGGCAGTGGCCACTGTCGTGTGACGCAGTACTTCGTCCCCGGCACGAGATCAATCTCGTGCTGAATGCCCTTGTCCCGCGGAAGCTCCGCGGGAACCTCATCAGGGAATACGTCCGCGTATTCCCTGAGCACATCGTAATAGGGACTCGCCTTGAGCGAGTCCCAGCTTTGCTCGGCAAAGCGGTCCTTCTTGGTCTTGGCGCTGAGGGCAGTGTCGCCCTCAGGATGCTTGACGAGGACCTGCCGCAGGTCCTCGAGCTCCACTGTGATCTCGGTATCCTCACGCGCGGTGAGGATGCATACTTGCTCTACGCGCCCGGCGCGTAGATCCCGTGCAAAGCCCTTCCAGCTCTGCACTTCCAGTGAAACAGGGCGAGACGCGCTCTGTTTCTTTAGCATACACTAGTATGCGCTTTTGAGGAAGCGTAAGTTACGTAGGCTTTGTATGCAAGTAGAAATACACGTCCCCGTGTATTTCTAAGCAAAAAGACCGAAACTTTAACTTGAAAATAGAAAACTGAATTGAATGGAAGCCCGCCGCGTGGCGGGCCCTTAGCAAACCTATCTAAATGACTTATGTATCTACGAAGGTGAATCCATGGTTGGCTCTCACGCTCCGGCCCTTATGTATGCGTTTGATTGGTGGAAATGTGCCCCTTTCCACCAATAGCAGTGCGCTTAGCGCCCGCCAATGTTTGTGCCATTGGCGGCTCGAAATGATTGTTGACTGTGTATGTGACGCGCACACACAGAAGGCTTGCCGTATACTTGTCCGTGTATAGTTCGGCTATACACGTATATCTGGTGTACCCAATTACACCAGCCTGTGTAACCCTGTTACACTACCCCCCTCTTTAAACACGAATATCGCGTCTGAGAGGTAACGGTGACCACACATCAATCTGTGGTCACTCCCTGTTTTCTCGCGTCTCGAGAAAACACTCCGCGCCCATTCCACAATGAGCGCGTCAAGTCCCAAGGCCCCCACAAGCCCCGCAAGCTCCGCCGCCGCCGGTGGGGACTTCCCACCGGTCACCAAGTTGTCTGTGAGCGATTATCGCTCACAGCTCGCGATCAAGCAGGCCGAGCGGGCTGCTGCGAAGCCTGATGCTGCTGGGGATCCAGCAGCAAGCGAGTCAAGTGTGACGCAGCCTGTGAAGGCTGCGTCTTCAAGCGATATGCCGCCTGCGAAGGCAGCGCTCACCGGATCCCCTGGATCCGGTGCTACGAGTGAGGCACAGCCTGCGAAGGCTGTGCCAGGCGAATCTCTAAGGCCCGAGGCGATGGATGTGGATCTAGATGATTCACATCTAGACCCAGAGCTCGCTGTCGACTACGGCAGCGAGGGGATCGAAGACGACGAGGAGTTGGAAGACTCCTCGTCAGAGTTGAAGGTTGCCGCGCCCGCTGAGGGCCAGCATGCTGCTTCAGAGAGCCCCGTATCGGGCTCTCGCCGCCAGCGCGACGTCGCGCTGGAAGAAGGTGAAGTCGCGCGCCCGAAGCGCGCGCGCTCGGACGTGTCAAGCTCGGCGGAGGCTACCTCCGCCGCAAGTGGTTCTTCAACGCCGGCAGATTTGCCGGCGGGGCGTCGTGCTGCTCGCGCGTCCGATCCGACGCCGTGGATGTTGACATCCACGGCGATCCAGAAGCTGCGCTACAGCGACGAGGGGGCTGCTGCCGAGCCCGTCTCTCTCTTCGATGATCGTCCGATCATCGACGATAAGATCGCGGGCCAGCTCCATCTCGGAGCTGACACTGCTGAGCGACGCGATTACTTCGCGTCGCTATACCTGGCGTCGCGTTACTACAAGAACGCGCGCCGTGGTCCTCAGAGCAAGGTCTCTGAGACTCATGCTCTGGCACAGGGCTGGAACCAGTTCGTGTCGAACTGGAACGCGAACCCCGACTTGTATCGGTACCGTCTTGAACGGCACCGCACTCGCTATTATGAGCATAATAGCACAGGTCGCGTGGTGCATCTGCACAACATGTGTGCAGATGCGGGCATCCCCTGCGCGGTTCCGCGCAGGGAGCATTGTCCAGTCTGTCCGCAGGATGCGGACAGACTATCCGAGAGTGATGTCATGGGGTACACGCGCATCCGTGTACCCGAGAAGGTGACCAAGTGGCGCGAGAGGGTGTTCCCCGACGCGCGTGTCACCTTTCCACCGCCCAGTCAAACCTTGTGGTTTGACGACGTCTCTGGGAAGTGGATCACTGAGTCGAGGGTTACCCCCGACTCGGCCGTAGGTGGTGGCGCTGTTCGTACGCCATCACCATTTCCGGAACGTCCATCACAAGGACGTTCCGCGGCTCCCAGGAGTCGTGTTGGGGAGGCCATCCTCTCCAACGACATCGAAAACGACGCTGACCTTGGTCGGCGCGTGGCTCCTGGTGAGCTACAATTCGCTCGACAATCCAGCGAATTGAGCCGTCTGCAGCCCGCAAGGGCGCAGGCGGTGGGGGGAAGACGTCGCACCCCGGATCAGCCACGCTCGGCTGATCCGATTGTTGGTCGCCTTGAGGCGGATCACGCGGCCTTCCGCGAGGCCGCGTGGAAGACGATCGCTGACCAGGGTCAGCTGATCTCGAACCTCTCCTCGCAAGTGGAGAGTGCTCGGAGCACCGCTGCCGATGCTCTTTCTCGAGCTGCTGAGCTCGAGAAGAAGTTCGCGAAGCTCGTGGAGAGCGTCGGGATGCGCCCTTCGCGGTCCGCTGCGAAGGGGTCTTCTGATGACGACCACTAGGTGGGCCGTCAGGCTCCGGCGTGCTCGTTTCCAACGAGCTCGCAGGCGTATCATGCTCATGATACGCCTTCAGCCGCCCAACGTAGAACGTTGGGTGCAGTCGCATGCTGGACGGTATGTCCAGCGTGTATGCTGTGCCTTGGCGGTGCAAGACACGGAAGGGGCCGATGAAGCGTGGAGCGAGCTTGCTCGCTCCAAAGTCCGAGACTGCATGTCTAGGCAGGTTTTGCGTAGACAGTAAAACTAATGAATTCCTTTTGAACTCACTAATGTTGTTCCTTGACTTCTTGTCCGCGTTCATCTTCTGTCGATCGACAGAAGATGCAATAGCATCACGGACAAACCGCATGACGGCTTGTCTGCTTTGGACGAAGTCCCTTGCATCGACATTGGTCGTCTCGACCAATGTGACATCGCTTGACCTCGTGCCATGCACGAGGTGTCTTTCGTCTTGAACGTCCGCAGGTGCTGCGGACGTGGCCTTGTTCGTCATCGAAGTGACGTCGCCCGGCGACGTCACAGCCTTCGTCACTTGGGATCTCCCGGTGTCCGTCACGTCTGCTCTTGAGGCAGACGTGGGACGATCCTTGGCTTGTCGCTTCGCTCCCAGAGCGAGGCGGTCTTGGTCTTGCCTTGGCGCGTCCGTGTCCGGCACGGAGGCGGTGTCATCTGCGACGCCCGCACCCGGTGCGGACGTGATGTTCTCCATTCGCTGACGCGCTGCGTCAGCTCGCGTCACAGCGGCCAACGAATCCTCGTTGGCTGCAGCTTTTGCTGCGGCATTTTCATGTGAGTGCGCTTCACTCGCATTTCCTCCCCCACTCAAGGGAGCTGTCACCCCGCCGAGGGTGGCAGGGACACGTGGATGCCGCATGGCATTCACGAAGAACGGTGTATGCCCCGTAGAGGCATGCACCGAGTTGTTGATGGCGAACTCCGCCATCGGCAAACAGTCGCTCCACTCGGTGAACGAGTGGGCGTAACTCTTGAGGATGTCACCGAGCACGCGGTTCACGCGCTCGGTCTGACCATCGGTCTGAGGATGATCGGCTGTCGACATCGACAGTCGCGTGCCAAGGAGGGCGAAGACCTCCTTCCAGAAAGCGGCCGTGAACCGAGGGTCACGGTCCGATACGATCTCGCGGGGCATCCCGTGAGATCGGAAGATAAGATCAACAAACAGACGAGCCGTCTGTTTGGATGTGACCTGTGCTGGCACCGCAGCAAGATGCACCATCTTGCTGAAGCGGTCGACAAAGACCGCTATGCCAGTCCGACGCTTGGCGTCGGGCGGCAACCCGAAGATGAAGTCCATACTAATGGACTCCCAACACTCTGCCGGGATTGGCAGAGATTGCAGCGGTGCTTGTGAAGCCAATGTCGGCTTCACACGTTGGCACGCTTCGCAAGCACGAACGTACTTGCGCACCCACTTGTACTGGCGCGGCCAGTAGAAGTCACGCGAGAGAAGCAGGTACGTCTTCTCTCGGCCCGGATGCCCCGCCCATGGGGCATCGTGATACTCGTAGATGACCCGCAACCGCAGGTCATAATCGTTTGGGACGACGATGCGTGCAGCATCGTCGTCAGCTGTGCTATAAAGCAGCAGCCCATCGTGTGCGCTGTATCGGTGCACATTCGAACGCAGATGTGGAGGCAGCGCTCGACGCCCGGCGTCGGTCGGCTCCTTCACATAATCCAGCAGGCGCTTGACGTCGTCGTCAAGCGCATACGCCTTACGCACGTCATCGAGCAGCGATGACGTGGGCACACTGCTTCGCTCAACGCCAATGGCGTTGACATCAACTACCTTGTAGTTGTAATCCGGTCGACGCGAGAGCGCGTCGGCCACCACGTTGAGTCTTCCAGGTTTGTACTCAACCTGGAAGTTGTATTCCGCGAAGAATGACAGCCACCGTGCCATTCTTTGAGAGAGGTGCGGCGACTTCACAGCCGTCCGCAACGATGCGTGGTCCGTATAGACCACGAACGGTTTATCTCCGAGGAGATAGACACGGAACTTCGCCAGTGCGTACTTCATGGCAAGGAGCTCCTTGTCATGCACTGGATAGTTGCGCTCAGCTTGCTTAAGCTGACGCGAGTGATAGCAGATTACACGATCACGACCGTCGTGATCGTGCTGCATCAGCGCGCATCCGATAGCATAATCGGATGCATCGCACACCACGTGGAACGGGCGGTCTTGGTCAGCGATGGCCAAGACCGGCGCCTCAGTCAAGCCCTGCTTGACTGAATCGAAAGCCTGCTGACACTCAGCAGACCACTGCCACTCCGTGTCCTTCTTCAGGAGACGTGACAGTGGGCGAATGCGCCCAGCGTAATCGTGCACGTACTTGCACAAGTACGTGGCCAGCCCAAGGAACTGCCTCAGTTCCTTGGCGTTCGAGGGCGCAGGCCACTCGTTGACGACCCTGACCTTCTCAGGATCGGGGCGGACTCCGTCTTTGCCGACAAGACATCCGAGAACCGGAATCTCGGATGCACCAAATATGCACTTCTTCAAGTTTGCATATAGCTTGTGCTCACGCATCAGCGCGAGCAGACGACGGAGATGCTCCCTGTGCATCTCTGTGGCGGTCTTCCCGCCCACAGCCTGGCTGTGGGCGAACACGTCGTCGAAGTACGTCGGCGCGAAGTCGCGAATCGATCGCAACAGGTGTGTGACGCACCTGTTGAACGTCGCAGGGGCGTTCTTCAGCCCCTGTGGCATCACCATCCACTCCCAAAGCATGCCGCTTGGCGTGCTTACAGCTGTGAAGGGGATGTCCTCCTCACGCATTAAGATTTGGTAGAAACCATCTCTTAAGTCAAGAGCACTGAACACGGTGCTCTTGCTCATCGAATCGATGATCACATCTTTTCGCGGTATCGGCGTCTGCGCCGGTATCGTTGCCTCGTTCAACTTGTTGAACGCGTGGACAATGCGCCATCCGCCCTGCGCCTTCTTGACGCAGAACGTCGGAGCACTGTGCGGGGACTTGCTTTCCCGCACTTGCCCCGCGCGCCGACGAGCTTCGAAGAACTCGTCGATGGCTTGGACCTGCTCACGCGGCAGTGGCCACTGTCGTGTGACGCAGTACTTCGTCCCCGGCACGAGATCAATCTCGTGCTGAATGCCCTTGTCCCGCGGAAGCTCCGCGGGAACCTCATCAGGGAATACGTCCGCGTATTCCCTGAGCACATCGTAATAGGGACTCGCCTTGAGCGAGTCCCAGCTTTGCTCGGCAAAGCGGTCCTTCTTGGTCTTGGCGCTGAGGGCAGTGTCGCCCTCAGGATGCTTGACGAGGACCTGCCGCAGGTCCTCGAGCTCCACTGTGATCTCGGTATCCTCACGCGCGGTGAGGATGCATACTTGCTCTACGCGCCCGGCGCGTAGATCCCGTGCAAAGCCCTTCCAGCTCTGCACTTCCAGCGCTGTCAACTCCGAGGCAGTGCTCGGAGGACCCTCAAGTGTCAGGAGCTGACACTTGACGCCCGAGAGTGTTTGCGTTAACGCATTCACTCTCTCGTACGTGACGTCACCCTTTGCGGGTGACGCAACCACGTCAGCTACACCCTTAGGCGTATCGCGCTCTTGCGACGGGGAGGCGATCTCTTCCCGTCGGGGCCCGGCCCGATTCAAAAGTGAGGAGTCAGCTTCACTCCTCACATCGCGACCCTTGCCGCGATGATGGGTGCCAGGCCCGGCCTGGTTTCGACCCATATCTTTTTCTTCGACGGGCCCGGCCCGTCGAGATGCCTTGATCCTTGACTCCTCAAACCCGGTTTGAGGAGGCGTCTTCTCTTGGTGCTTCGCCTCGGGCCCGGCCCGAGACGGGTTCTTCTTGATATTGGCTCTCGCAGGCCCGGCCTGCGAGGCGTTTCTTCCAAACCCGGTTTGGGAGAGGGTGCGCTCCCGGAGTGCACCCACCTTTCGTCGATTTGCCTGTGCCCCGGGCACAGGCGAGGAAGCGTCCCGGTCGTCTTCCGTCCTCGTCTTGAGCGCGTCGGCCTTTACGGTCGACGCGCAGTCTTGGCTTGGCTGAGCGAGGGTGACCTCGCTCACGTCGCGTTTACTGCGCGACGCACTCGCAGCGCTGTCAGGGCCATCGCTCTCTGTCGCGCTATCTGCCGAATCGAGGACGCATGCGTCCTCGAAGCCGTAAGAGACTATAGACTGGGACTTCCAGTCTATCACTGGGGCATGGCGTTTGAGCCACGGCATGCCCAGTATCATGTCGAACTTATCGTCTAGATCCAGGACGATAAAGTCCTCAGTGAAGGCCCGGCCTTCACAGCCAAAGCGAACTGATACAGTTCGCTTGCGCGTTTTCACGGTTGCTCCTGTCGCCAGGCGCACCACCAACTCACTTCGAGGAGTCGTCTTCTCCTCGGCGTTCATAGCCCTCAGGCTTTGCAGTCGAACAAAGTTGTTCGATGCACCCGAATCGACTAGCGCGTGCATGGTTCTCCCATGCACCGCGACTTCCAGGATGATCAGCCCTGCTTGATCATCCTGACGCTTGCTGTGGTGTCCGGCACCACAAGGGGCTGTAGCCGTCACATGCCCGACATCGGCATGTGTGACTACACCAGTAGGGCGCCCCGCCCCTACTGGCTTCCAGCGTTTTTTGGTCGTCCGCGCCAACGATCCCCGTTGGCGCGATACGACGTGCCACGTGTGGCACGATACGACGTATCGCGAGCAGCAGGCCCCGGGCCTGCTACACACTCACGTGCGAAGTGGCCGGTGTTTCCACACCGGAAACACCGTCCCGCGCCTCTGCGCGGCTCCGTCTGCTGCCTGCCAGCAGACGCACTGGATAGGTCCATGGGCTCTGGACCGCCCATGGGTCTTGCACGCGGACGTGGCGCCCCTGGCGTGTCCGCGTGGAGCTTAGCCTGGTGCAGGCTAAACTCTTCCTGCGACGCAAGCCGAATGGCTTGCTCGAGAGTACTCGGGTACTCTCGGAAGAGATAGGTCTTCACAGGCCCATCCTTCAGTCCCTTCATGAAGGTGACTACTTGTGTCGCCTCGTCAATCGGATGATTGACGATACTCGACACCAAGTACCTCGCGTGTTGGGCGTAAGCCAACACGTCGCGCTTGCCTTGACGCAGGTCGAGGAACTCCGCCCTCGACCTGAACTCGGATTCAGGCGGCTCAAACGCTAGCTTGAGCTCGCGCTTGAAGTCTTCGTACGTGCTCCAGCACGTACTGTCCGTAAGACGTCTTCCGTACGCCCAGTGTCTGGCTCGTCCAGTCAGACACGACATGGCGTACGCAACTTGGAGCGACGGATCCCGGATCCGTCGAGCAGCAATTGCTGTCTCCAGTTCTACGAGCCATCGTAGAAGAGGCTCGTTCTGGCCACCCGAGAACGGAGTCACTGACACCTTCAGTGACTCAACGCGAGAAGGGGCTGACGCCTCCTTCTGTTGGCGTTCCTTGTCCATGTAGTCGACCACGACTACATGGTGCTCGCTTGGTGGCAGCGACCGTAGCATCGCTGCCACGGTGGACTCACCTACGACTCGCGAGAGTCGTAGCAGTGCCTCCCACTGCTGATCGCTCAGGTGGGGGCAGTCCTCCCTCGTGATGCAGGGAGGACCCGCGCTTGGAGCTCCGTCAGGCAGGGCACCGCCTGACGAAGGGTTTTCGTCTCCATAGCCAAATGCATCCATTTGGCTAACTCTGTAGGCGTTGGACGGACTACAAAGTGCTACCAGGTGAAACAGGGCGAGACGCGCTCTGTTTCTTTAGCATACACTAGTATGCGCTTTTGAGGAAGCGTAAGTTACGTAGGCTTTGTATGCAAGTAGAAATACACGTCCCCGTGTATTTCTAAGCAAAAAGACCGAAACTTTAACTTGAAAATAGAAAACTGAATTGAATGGAAGCCCGCCGCGTGGCGGGCCCTTAGCAAACCTATCTAAATGACTTATGTATCTACGAAGGTGAATCCATGGTTGGCTCTCACGCTCCGGCCCTTATGTATGCGTTTGATTGGTGGAAATGTGCCCCTTTCCACCAATAGCAGTGCGCTTAGCGCCCGCCAATGTTTGTGCCATTGGCGGCTCGAAATGATTGTTGACTGTGTATGTGACGCGCACACACAGAAGGCTTGCCGTATACTTGTCCGTGTATAGTTCGGCTATACACGTATATCTGGTGTACCCAATTACACCAGCCTGTGTAACCCTGTTACAACTTTGGCCGATGCTCTGGCAGACGTTGTCGCAGCTCTGAATGTGAACGACTCGGTCAGGACACAGACAGGCTACGACTCGGATGGCTACAGCGGCGATGATCGCGATCACGAAGATGACCGACGCTCTGACGACGGCTCCGATGACGCTTATGGATCCGACGAGGATCACGGACACGTCGCCGCAGCCAACGACAATGAGCGTCGCGCCGCTGCCGAAGGGACGTTCGCTCGGTCTGACAACCGACGCCAAGGGGGTGACGGAAGTCGATTCAACCGTGACCGAGGCGACCGACGTTACGGTCGAGATGGGCGAGACGGCCGAGATGGCAGACCGCGCCAGTACGGTCCATGTGCCGCTTGTGGTAGTATGTCCCACTCCGTGCACTACTGTCACAGACGGTGCAAGATGTGCAAGCAAGTGCACGATGCTGGCAAGTGTGAGGCGTTCAATGAGCTCACTAAACTCCTACGGTCGAAGGTCGACAAGAAGGACCTCGCACCAGAGCTGCAAAGCCTGGTATACGGAAGTCATTTAAACTAGGCAGCCCGCCAACTGAAACTGGGTTGGTTCCAATCGGGCTGCCACAGTTGACTGAGCCTGCGGTCGATGCGGACTATATGTTCGCATTCGCAGGCAAAGTTGAATGGCCCGATGACCGAGAAGATGAATATGCAAAACCGACGGAAAGTGAAAAGGAGACAGGCGCGAGCCTCGGTGGGAATGGAGTGAGTGAAGTGGATGCAGGCGAAAGCGACGAGCACAAGACCAAGGCGTCAATTGCTAGTTTGGGGCGAGTCGAGAGACCTCACCGAGACCTTGGTCGGGCGGTGAGATTGCTACCTGGCGAGAGAATGGGGTGGTGGTCGTCCCAACGATACGACAAACGGAAGAGGATGAGAGCATTGGTCAAAGGTGCAGTGAATGACGTGCGGACGAGGATTCTGTTGGATACTGGAGCGAATGTCAGCGTGATCTCGGCGGGTTACGCCGAGAAGTTACGCTTGAGCGAAATCCCGGGGCACGGCCGACGTTTGGAAGTACAGGGCATCAACCCTGGAGTGTTGGAGACTCGCAGGCGAGCACTCGTTAAGATCACCTTGGGGTGGGAGCGAGTGTACGAGTTTGAGATGTGGATCATGAACCACAGCGCGGGAGTGGATGTGGTGCTTGGGACAGACTTCATGATACCAGCCGGGATCCGGCTGGACCTGTTCCACGGTGCAGCAAGGCTCCCCGATGAGGTCATGGTGCCGCTAATCAAGTCACAAAATGCTTCGGACGAGGAGCCTTACGGTACTCAGGTGTCTGGAGGGCCGACCGAGGATTTGCATGTCCCCGGTCGAGAGTGGCGTGAATTCCGGTTGCCTCGGAGGCAACCGCCCCGGTCGACTCATGAAGTGTGGATCAAGAGGACGGAGAGGCTAGTTCCGACTGTAACGAGGTTTCGGCGTGGCCGACCATTGTGGGTCCGACTCACAAATGTGACAGAAGCAGGTACTCAGTGCTCTAAGCATGAGTCTTTTGTGCTATGGGTACCGATAGGCGAGCTTCCGAGGGCGCCCGGATATATGCGCTTAGAGTCGGCGAAATACAAGGAGTGGCAGGTTATCGCCTACGCCGAGAGCCGAGACGAAACCTTGTACAAGCGCGAACGAGAGCTCTAGGAATGTTGGCTAGCGGATCAGCCACCAGCCGTCGAGCGCTGACACTACCCGACGCCTCGGAAGATTCTCACAAGGGGCACCGAGGCCTCGGATGCAACAGAAGACCATCGGCTGGACTGCACCGAAGGCTCAGGGCGACGCTCGACTGATCCTAGGTCAGACAGGATCGATGCTGAAGTATCAGTCGAGGTCACGTGTGACACCTGGGGTGACGAGGAGGTGGTATCCGAGGCGACCGAGGACCCAGATGATGTGCGAGAGCGTGAAGTCGTTCCGGACAAGACCGGCGTGGACGAACCTGTAATGACCAAGGGCTCTATGGTGAAATTGGCTGCCGCATACGTGTCGGCAATGCACGAGATTGCGGCCAGTGTCGTTGCTGGAGGAGACGATGGGAACGACAGTGCAGCCGAGCATTTGCCGAATGAGATAGAGCTCACCGACTTTGCGCATGAGTTGGCGGTGTTGCCTGAGGTCACCGAAGAAATCGAGACTACTTTGGATTACACCGCGCCGAACGTTCGGAATCCTGAGTTGGATAGCGGTCAGCAACGAGACCTCGTTGCCGTGCTGAAGAGCCATGAGAAGATCATGATCTCCAGTGGGAATGCCCTACCACCACCGGCATACGGTGTAGTGTGCGATATCGACGTGCAGGGGCATGCACCGATCAAGCAGAAGGCTCGGAGGACACCGTTACGTTTCCTCAGCAAGCTGTACGAGCTTCTGAAGGGTTTACTCCGAGCCGGGCTGATCGCCTTCTCAGACAGCCCGTGGTCGTCACCGATTGTGATTGTATACAAAAAGAACGGCGTGGATATCCGCCTATGCATTGATTACAAGAGGGTGAATGCGGTCACCGCAATCATGGAGTATGCCATGCTGCTGGTCGACGATCTTCTGACTGACATGGAGGCTTACCTCTGGTTTTGCTCCCTGGACGCTGCAAGCGGATTCTGGGCCATTACGATGACCCACCGAGCTCGCAAGATCTCGGCGTTTGTGTGTGCACTGGGGCACTTCGAATGGCTGTGTATGCCGTTCGGCCTCAAGAACGCGCCGATGATTTATCAGCGAATGATCGACAATGCACTTTGGGGCTTCGTTCAACCGAAGGGCGGATGGAAGCACTACTCGGAGCTCATGCAGGCAGCTGAAGAAGATGCTAAGCCCGCCAGACCTGGGGTGACCGAGGTTTCGGAGCGACTCTCGGGAGCACCACGGACTAAGTTCGATGCCGACCGAGAGTCTGCATCCACTATGGACGCCGTTTCGCAGCTGGTGAACAGCCCTGTTGCAGACATGTTTGCCAATGGCGAGCCGGACGAGTCCTCACTCGTACCGGTTTTCTGTAGGCGGTCATTCGTGGATGACATCTGCTTCGGCGCCGAGATTTTCGATGATTGTTTGGCGACGCTGGATAGACTGTTGCAGCGGTTCACCGAGTGCAGGATTAGCGTGAGCTTCCCTAAAAGCAGCTTTGTGCAGTCACGAGTGGAGTTTCTATCACATGTGGTATCGGCCGAGGGTATCCGGGCCGACCCTAAGAAGATGAAGGCTGCGACCGAGCTGCCGTTCCTGACGACAAAAAAGGGAATGCAGGCTTTCCTTGGTGCGCTCAACTACTACAGTCGGTTCATCCAGGACTTTGCGGTATACGGTGCTGTGCTATACCAGCTGAAGGACGATGACTTTGCACCTGGGGGTGACCTCTCGGCGGCCAAACGAAGTTTCGTTACGCTGCAAGCGAAGGTTGCAGACGCACCAATACTTCGGCATTTCGACCGAGCCAAGAATGTACACGTGATGCTGTTTGCGAATGAGTGGGCACTTAGCTCGACGCTTATGCAAGAGCATGACGGCAAGATGCACCCTGTCCGGTTCTGTGGGCGAGTTCTCAAGGACGCCGAGATGAATTATCATCCAGCCGAGAAGGAGGTATTAGCCCTTCTATTGCTGCTGAAGACGTGCTACACTACCTTAGCAGGTCGGACCATCCACGTCTATACGCGGTTTTCGACGCTCGACTGGGTGCACAAGTCGAAGTCCCTATTCGGTCGTGCAGTACAGTTCGCGGTCCTGCTGTCCCCGTGGCACTTGGTAGTGCAACGAATCAAGGAAAAGGATTGCGTCTTTGCCCAGCTGCTCCAAGCGGGCCTAACGAGCTTTGTGGACCTGGAAGATTCGCTGGCCTCGGTAGCACCACCATCGAAGGGGTCACCGGGTATCCGGATGGACCCGCACTTGTTGTACGCACGGCTACCGAAGTCTTACAATGGGTTGGTGATGCCGTTCGACGGCTCGGCGAAGACCGAGAAGCACGGCGGGTATGGCAGCTGCTCGTGGATTTTGTGGAAATTACCAGAATGGACTATAGTGACTGCCGCGAGTGCTTATCTCGAGACGACCACAGTGAACCTCACTGAGTATGCGGGAATGAACAATGGGGTCTTGGCTGCGCTGGAACACGGGGCCGAGGATTTAGTCATCGTGGGAGACTCGAGACTCGCAATCCAGCAGTCCCTAGGGGTGATAGCATGTCGGAAGGAATCGCTCATGACGCAGCTGAACCGCCACCGAGAACTCACGGCGAAGCTTCGGACGGTGAAGTACCTACACGTCGTTCGAGAGTTCAACGCAGCTGCAGATTCTTTAGCGAGCGAGACACTGGAGTCCAAGGTATCCAACGAGGAGTTGGCCGAGGCCAGGAAGTCCGAACTGTCCGAGTTGAACCGCATCCAAGACGTCATCTACGAGTCGCCTACTGAGGACACAGTTGAGGACAAACCCTCGGTCAGTGTGGGCCTAGCCTACGACATCCGGGGCGTACCCACTCGCAAGAATTTTTTCGACTTCGTAAGTGGTGAAGAATGCGAGCCGAGATGCCTAACGGTCATGACAAGAGGACAAACGAAGGCGAAGGAGAAACATGTCAGATTTGCAGACGAAGTGTCGGCCGCTGGTCCAGAAGGTGCAGAATGTCGAGACGAAGCGAATAGCGTGCCCACCGAGGTCCAGAATGATATGGGAGCCGAGCAATCGAGTGCGCAAGAGCGCCCTCCCGCAATGCCTGACGCCGAGGATATAGACCCTCTCGTTATCCAACGAGAGCGGAGGCGGCGGATCGCCACTGCTCAAGACGAAGAACTACGGTGGTCAAACCTCAAGACGGTACTGCGCGGAGAAGAGTCTACGATCGGCTACAGAGCAGCAAGAGATGCGTGGAAAATGTCCGACAGGTTTGTACTTAGCCAGGACAATGTGCTCTACTATCTCGGTGGGAACCCTCGGAGGGGTGATGAACAACAAGAGGAGATGAAGCTGCGGCTGGTGGTACCCTCAACGATGGTTCAAGAAGTGTTACAGAGCTGCCACGACTCTTTGGAAGGTGGCCACCAAGGTATTGTCCGGACCTATCACAGGGTCAAGTTGGACTACTATTGGATCGGCCTATATGCAGATGTTGAACAGCACGTAAGGTCATGCCCCGACTGTAGCTCGAGCAAGAGTCGACCGCAGTTCCGCGGCTACTCGCCTGGAAACATTCTCGCCGAGCGGCCGTTCCAAATCGTCTCGATGGACTTTGTTATACCTCTACCGAAGTCTCGTCAAGGGAACACAGCTCTTCTACTTTTTCAGTGCGCGTTCACGGGATATGTGATGGGCAAAGCTATGGCGGACACCACTGCTCTGAGCGTGGCAAAAGCATTCCAAGAGTGTGTGCACGCAAGGTTCGGTGCCCCTACACTGATTCGCCATGACCGAGACCCTCGGTTCATGAGCGAGGTCTTCCAAGCCTTCACCGAGATGATGCAGTCAAGGTCGAGAGCGACTTTGAGCTATAGGCCGCAGGCTAATGGCCAACAGGAGCGATCGGTGAAAACCGTGATGCAATCGGTGCGGGTATATGCCGAGGACCCGCTACAGCAAGATTGGGATGAAATCGCCGAGAAGTTGATCTCCGCTATCAACAACTCGATGGATACCACGCGAAGGGAGACGCCGCATTACCTCGTACACGGATGGGACGCACGGTCCACCCTTCGAGCCATGGCTTCATCGCTCAAATGAGGTTCTGGAGGACAGACCGATGCTCTGGCATGGCGCCGAGAAGTCAACCGACAACAAGAGATAGCGTGGGAAATGGCAAAAGAATACCAGTCGGTTGAGAAGGCTCGGCGGGCAAAAGAGCACAACGAGCGACTAAGTGGACGCAAACAAGCTGCTAAACCGACTTCGAGTAAGGTAGAGGCCTCAGTCGACATGTCTCCGAGATCAGGGGCAGCTAACCAAGCTTCAGACGTAACAAAGAGGCCCCTCTTCCAGCCTGGGAACAGAGTCTGGTTGTATATGGAAAGGGTTAAGCCTGGATTGACCAAGAAATTGGCCCACCGATGGCACGGACCGTTCCGAGTGAAGAGGAAAGTCGAGGAATTTGCGTACGAGCTGGAGCTGCCTGACCGCAGCGGGTACAAGTTTTACCCTATCGTGCATGTATCCCGCCTCAAATCAGTCGATGAATTTGAGAGCCGACCGAGTGTCCGGTTAGCTTGTGAAGTAACCGAAGACACAAGGTTGGATTTCGACGAGGAGTTGCTCCCCGAGGACAATTGGGAACCAGACCAGCTCACTGGAGAATTTGAGGTCGAGGCTATCCTCGGTGACCGTATGCCGTTGTCTACGAGCACTGAGAGAGCCGTCCGAGAGTTCCAGGTGAAGTGGGTTAACTATGACGAACCCACTTGGGAGCCAGCGTCGAATTTGTCATGCGGAGGCTTGCTCTACGACTATTTGCGCGAGCGGCGCAGCGACCGACGTTTGCAGATGGTTCAAGTCGCTGACGAGAACTAGTTGCAGTGTCGACCGAAGTTTGAACTGCCTGTGGGGCCGGTACAGCCCACAGTGTCAGACGAAAGTTGCTACTGTACCGAACTTTGCATGTTTGTATATGATGTGAACGATGTCGGAACGAGATTTGGAATTTGACGAATTAAGGAAGCTCAAGAGCTACGACTACTACGCTACGAACTTCTGACGATACTTGAGTAGCTTGAGCGAAGACCGGAAAACATGGAAGAAACTTGGACGAGGTTTAGACTTGGTCGACTTGACTGGCGGAGGCCGCACGAGCTAGGTACCACCCTTGGACTCTTCGTCACTACCAGCCGAGACGTCGGCCACAGTGTCCGAGAATTCAGCGACCCAGGGCGCTGAGATTTCGCTTGGCTTCAGAGACGGATCCACCATGATCATACGGCCGACTTCAGCGCGGGTCATGCTCCGAGGAACGAACAGGGGGGCTTGGGAATTGCATGGCGCGTACGTGGTGTTGTACGGATGCGTCGAGGGCACGTCAATCCAACAGTTCCTCCACGGCTGCTGGCCATCAAGCGTCCGAAGCTCGGCCAACCAATCCTCGGTCTGTGGAGCCCACTCCATAACCTCGAAAGGGTATTGGAGATTCGCCGGCTCGAGCAGGCTCTCCATCGCGCTCAACACACATCTCCCAGTACCGATACACCATCTGCTGGCGGAGGCGATCGGCCCGAAGATTATGCTCTTTGTTGAGCCGCACCCAGAGCTCTCGAATTTCCAGCAGGACTGGGTCGCCCGGCCGCTTCGCGTCCTCCTCTTTGAGCCAACGCTCCACAGCCGAGGCTTGTATCCAATGACGGCGCTCCCAAGTAGCTAGACCGAGGTCTGCTTTCTCAGTCTTGTCGGTAGAAATGCCCTTGAACTGGCGCCAAAACTTGACTTGGAGAGCAGGGCCAGTGGCACGGATAGAGACCTTGGTGCCTGGCGTAAACTGCCCGAGTTCGAACGTGCACGGAAGTTCCGGCAAGTCCACGCGCACTGCGTGCCACGGGTGCTCGGGCGCCGCCCAAGCCAAGAAGACCTTCAGAACCTCGGTCGAGCACGGAGTTTTCAGCTCCTTGGCCAAGGTGTCAGGAACGCTCTGGTTCTGAATCTGACACCAAGCCTTTTGTGCTCCAGGCTTCGTAAACTCAGGCTCCAAGTACTCATTAGCGAGGTCGGAAAGTTTCTTTGACCCACGCGCCGCCGTGGCATCGGTCACCAGAGGGGTAAAAGATGCCGAATCCGTGCCTGGAGTCTTGGATACGGTCGCCGTGACCTCGGTACGGGGCCGACGAGCCCTCGAAGAGCGCCGAAAGGTCGGAGCAGGGGTGACCAAGCTCACAGTAGCAGAACCAACGGCAGCCGTGACGACCGAGTTCACAGAGGCAGGGGCAGCTGTAGTCGAAATGACCGAGACTTGGGGTTGATTTCCGACGACTGCAGAAGCCCTAGAACTGTCGGTCGTGACAGCGGCTACTTGAGCACCTCCAGCCGCAGCAGAAACAGCTATCACCGATGCTTGGGGTGCCGTTCTGACGGCCTCCGAACCCTACGAAACCCCAGCAGCCGCCGAGCCGAGTGGGACAGACCCTGTGGGGGCGGGGACTCCGGTCGAGGTGTCGGAGAGGCCGAGAATGAAGTCGTCGTCCGCGGCTTCCCTCTCTGCAGCCTCCATCGACAACAGTTCGCCAGTGATCGAGACTTTGCGGGTCGGGTGACCATCACGACGAGGAGTCCGGACGTACGTGGTCGAGAAGGGCCCAGTCGACGGGAACACCACGACCACATTGACATCCTCAGCTTCGTCCGACGTCAAGTCCATCACCTCGGCCGACCCCGTCGAAGGAGAATCTGGCACCGGGGAGGCAGGGGCCGAGCCGGGCGGAGACTCGGCCGCCACCAAACTTGAGCTTGGAGATGCTGGAGTTGTCGGTGGAGGCGTAACGGGAGGCGTCGGTGCCGATTGCCGCTGCTGGGGCCCCGAACGAGGAGTCCTGGCCACGGTCAGGGTCGGCAGCGAACGCCCAGGCAGTCGCTGTAGCCTCCCTGGAACTGCAGGAGGCACAGACGACGGGACAGAAGTCGGCCGAGGTCCTGGCGGAGCTGCCAGTGAGGAGGCCGGAGGCCGGGTCACTTTGAACGAGGGGACCGTCTTGTTCTTGGGGGCAACCGACGGTCGACCGAGCCTTTTGCCGGCCGGGAGCTTGGACCTGGGAGCCGTGCCAGGCGTCAGCCGAGGGCCCACGGAAGCCTTGCCGGTGCGACCAAGCCGCCGACGCTTGGCTGACGGTATCAAAGGGGCGTCATCACTGTCGTCTCCATCGGCAGGGTCAACACATGCATCCGCCAAGTTTTCCTCATCCGCCGAGTCACCATCATCCGCCGAGTCTCTAGAGCTTGAACTTCGGAGGGGCGTGAGCAGAGGCCTCGGTGGGGCCAACCCCAATAACTCCCAGTCAATGTCTTGGGAAGTGATACCTGACCAAAGGTTGAGAGCATGTTAGCACCGGATAAGTGGATGAACAAGGTGGAAAGAGAAGCAGGAGAACGTACCAGCAGCCGAGATGATCAACGTGTCGACGTCAAATCCATGGTCGACCGAGTTTTGCTGGAGGACAGCATTCGCGCGCTGCAAACTCGCATTCTCGGCCAGCAGCGCCTTCACTTGCGGCGAAGGGTCTTGGTTGGCCGCATAGCCCCGGTCGGACTGGATCAGGTAGTTCCGAAGCTT
Organism: Phytophthora agathidicida; assembly: GCA_025722995.1. Taxonomy (NCBI): domain Eukaryota; phylum Oomycota; class Peronosporomycetes; order Peronosporales; family Peronosporaceae; genus Phytophthora; species Phytophthora agathidicida. The sequence goes on from CP106971.1 coordinate 8,521,442, forward strand.
GACGGTTTGTGCGTTGTACACAACGAGGCCTGCCTTGAACCTCTCGCGCTCCTTCTGGATGAGCCGAATGGAGGAGGCAGACGACTGCTCGGCGGCTTGGAGGCGGCGGGACAGAGACTCCACAATCTCGGCGTGGGTTGAGATCTCGGCATTGGCAGCTACAAGGTGCCGGCGGAGGTCCGTGTTCTCGCGCCGGAAGAGCTGCAGGGCGTCCAGAGCCGAGTTGCATTCCCCCGAAGCTTGAGTGTAGAAGAACTCAGCCTGTATGCGGAGCCGGACCTCCTCGTCAAGCTTGTCCTCGGTGTCCTTGAGCTTGTCCCGGAGACGATCAATCTCCTGCCTCAGAGAGACCATCTCCTCGGACTCGGAGAGAGGAAGACGAGGAGGCGCAACGGCAGCAGACAAGACGTCACCGAGGCTTGTAGCCCGCTCTAGGCGCCGGTCCAGCACAGCGTCGACGCGCAACGGCGGTTGACGAGCGACACCAACGACAAGCCGACCCAACTGCAGGAGTTGCTGCTCCGAGAGTGCAGGAGCCGAAGGCTCTGTGGGTAGTGCAGCAACAGCGGCTGACTCCGAGGGGACACTCGAGTCGCCGGCCGATGCTTCGCCGAGCGAAGAATCACCGGACCGAGCCAGAGCCAGGAGCGGACGAACTTCAGCGTCATCAGGGGGCGTCGGTGGCGAACTCGGGGCCGAAGAGAGGCCGAACACCGACCGATACCCAACCGAGGTGTCGGTAGTGGACGAGCCGTGCGAGTTGCCGGGATGAGTCGACGGCGGAGCTTCGGCCGACGACTCAGAGGGATCTGGATCCTCGCTTGGTGGATCAGTAGGAGCCTACACGAGCGAAGAAGCGGTGACAACGAGCACAGAGATGTTAGAACGGCTGAGGGCAGCGACACTGCGGCAGATGATCAAGACTCGTACCTGACGGAAACCGCTGAGAGCACGGACGGCGGTGCCCGTTGCTTCGGCCAGCGCGCGCGAGCGGCGAGACATGGTGGCGGGGTCACCGGGCACGACGGCGGTCGCCAGTTGTGCGGGCTCCCGTCGTCGCGGGGGCAGTTGTGGTGTTGGGTTTTTGACCCGGATCACGGCCTCCGTTGCAAGGGCAACCTTCGTGGACGCTTTCAGTGAAAGGCGCGGCTGTGATTGGCGGAACACATTTACCGCAGCAGAGTGACAGAGAGGAATTAGTGACACCCTCGGTCGTACTAATATAACCCGACCGAGGTATTGAATTAGGTTAGGATAGGGTTATGTGCCACACATCACCGTGTTGTCGTGGTCTCGGTCGTACCTATGTGGGATTCTAGAGTCTCCCACCGAGATCTGTTCACACTTGATATTTGTATAGGAATATAGGAGTAGGTATAGGGAGACCTACAGAGGCTCTCTGAGCCACAAATAAGCAGAAATAAATAAGCAGTCTTCCCCCCAAGCCAACAAGGGCCAAGTCCGTCTCCGGTAAGTGTAGTTAGCTTATTGTAGTGCAGGACACGCTCAGGTAGGGTGGATGCCTGTAGATTGAGCTAAGGTGCATCACCGAGAGTTCGTCTATAATTAGGCCAAGAGTGAAGCGTGGCCAAGCGTGTGTGGGAGCGACTTTAGAGTGTCGCTCTGTGTGTATTCGTGAGGACCGAGGGTTCTTACGTGTTCTAGACTTCCTGCCGATGTTATACCTCGGCGCCCCTGTGTAAGGCCTAACACGCCGGTACCTTTCCTTCTGAGGGACTGCAGGGTTTTACTGCTTCCTAGCCTTAGCTCGTGGCTAGAGGAGTTAAATAAAGGGTTAACCTATACGATCGCAGTGCACAGAAGCGCTTGCAACCGACCCGGTGTAAGGGATCGTTCCTGGTCTTCAGGTTTGGTCCAATAGTCGCTAACCTTTGCGGGTTAGCGTGTGTTGTTGGTGGGAACTCACCCGACACGTGAGAATTTTATCGTGAATCCTACACGACATTGAAGTCTCCTGGCTTGGATCTAGTTCAAGCGCGCTTATATCTTCTCTAGCTTCAAAAGTGTAGCTATTTGTGGCGGAGCCGGCGCTCTATTTTTGTAGGTCTCCGTTTGCATGTGATTTATATTAAACAGAGTTCAATTTTCCCAGAAGGATTCAAGTGAGTTGGTCAGATCGCATTTGAGTGCAGGCCATAGTGAGACCAAGTGTGTGGAAGGACAAGGAGAATATCCAAGTAAACTCAACTCCAATTAACCAAGTTATTTACGGTTCTGCTATTCTGGCTACTGTTTTGGCTTTGTTATTTCATATTCCCACTTCTCGATTGCTGGTCTTCGGTCGGTGCTGTGGAGTGCTTCATATTTTCGGGAAGAGGTGACTTCTCTGAGGTTTGGCAGAGTTTTCGCTACTGGACGACTTTGGGTCTGGAGTGGAGACTGGTTTCCGTGTTCCGGAATTGTTTCTGTGTGGGTTATTTCGCCTGAATCAAGGCGTGGTGCGCGGGTGGTCCCAGAGTGAAGTGCAAGTGCTCTGGATTCGGACCGGCTCAATCCGAGCCATAACTTCTGGCACCTCCTGTATCTGAGGGGCGAGTGGAGGATCCTGTACGCGGCTCTCAGTCTGAGCCGCAAGTGGAAGTGTAGTGACTGGGTTGAGTCGAAGACGGACTCGCCGAGGTAAGAAGAGGCTGTTAAGACCCGGGTCCAGAGTCTAAAAAGAAGAGGACAGAGAGTGTGTGTGAACGTGACGTGTTGTATTTGGATAAGCTCGGGGCATTTGGGCTTGGATAAATCACGTGTAGACTGGGGCCTGCTAAGCGAGAGCCAAGTTCCGCTTTGGCAGTGTTCTGTGTTGGAGGTTTCTTGTCTTGGTGATTTCGAGAATCGAGGGCAGCGACGCAAGGCAAATTAACATTTTCTATTAGTGCCGGATCCCAGAGTCTTGCGGCCGGAGAACGCGCCTGATTGGCTCAGAAGGAATCGTGGAGAATGCGCCGCGTGGCATACCAAGGTTGTTTCCAGAAGCGCCTGGAGAAACTCTATCTGGAACCCAGGCTTCGAGCTCCGAAGGTTGACCACCGAGAAGCAAGCTCTAAAGTCCAAGTGGGGTCCCATACAATCGCCAAGTGATGGAGGATCAAGTGAGTGCCTGATGGATTTCAGGTGCACATGCCTCCAAAGGACAGGCCAACTCTAAAGACCAAGATCGACTGGGAGAAGTCATCAACGGAAACGCAACCGGCTGCACCCAAGATGCCCCTTCCAGATTTCAAGTATACAAAAGTCAAGATGTTTCCGACCGACCAAGACAACCGACCGGATTTGCAGAGAACGACGGGTCGCTCCTATCTGAGGATGTGTCACACGATGTGCCGCACACCGACTCCAAACTTCCTATAGTGAAACCAAGTGTATTAGCCTGTTTGTGTATAGTCGACTAGCAGAGACGCCAGTGACAAAGAAAATAACAGAGAGTTCGTTTTGCCAGCAAGGACGCAAGTGCTGTGGGCGCCAATTTGCCTGCAAGTCACTCGTGCGCCCCGGGGAGTTTATTGTTTTAGGGCCCCAGGAGCACCAGCGTTTGGACACGTCGTGACCGCGAAGTAGCGCCGTGGGATTCTCCGTTAGATCAAGACCAATTCGACGGGGACCAACGGCGACGCGCGCCACGGGTAGATCCGCCGATTTCATATTCCAGTTGGGGGAGTCCTTTAGAGGAGGAACCCATTTCATATTAACTCTGTGGTTTTAGGAGGTTGGTTGGTAGTCGCCCCTAGAATTCTATTGATTGATTACCTGTGTGATAGGACAGTGTGTGTTTTCAGAACGATTGGCTTCTATTGGAACTAGTTTCCTTTTGGAAGTGGTGCGCGTTTTCAGATTGAGGGATTGTTTAGAGTTGGCCAGTACTCTAGACGGAGCCCGAGTGAGACTGGCGTTTAGACCCACCGCTCAAGGGTCTTAAAGAATAAGTAGCGTCTTTATATTGTGTATAACGCTCTGTATTGTTTTGGTTGTCAGGAAGGACTGTGCTAGTGTCTGACCGCAGCTCATCGTGGTGACGGGCGTTCAGAAGGAATTGTCCGTACTCTGTGCTCTTTGTATTTGATTAACTCTAGAAGCAACTCATACCAAGGTGGAAGTCGAGAGGTTCGAAGGTAAACGTACCAAGGAGGATAACCACAAGGTCACACGCCAAGCTTCCGGAAGAAGGGCTCTCCGCAAGGCAAGTCTCTCAGATGGAAGTGCTGACCCGCCAGGTCTTTTGGGGACTTTTGGATCCAAAAGACCGGGTGTTATTTGCTATACATCCCTGGACGACTTCCGGTGTTCACCCACCGCGCCTCACGGGCATTGTACTCATGCGCATGCACGCCGGTTCCGTGACGAAGCAGGAGAACGCCCGCTTTGTTGCGGACCTTTTCACGGCGTCGCTGGGAACAGCGGAGTACTGTGAGCTGGTGCCGACTAACAAGGTAGTCATTGCGACTGACAATGCGCCAGCTCACAGTCAGGTGGAGTCACTGGCTAGGGAGATGCTGGCGGCGGACGGCATTATGAACGGTAATAAGCTGGTCGTGCTGCGCCTCACCCCATATAGCCCTATGTTGAGCCCTATAGAGGGCTGCTGGAACGTGTTGAAGGCGAAGATGCGCCACTTCATTGCGGAGCGCAAGGAGCAGTTCTTAGTCAGGGGTGAGTACGACACTTTCTGTGCGCATCGCCAGGCTCTCATGGAAGAGTGTAGTGGGGCTACACCGAATAGTGACATGGATTCAACTATTCTGGGTGGTGTATCAAACACTATTGACACACCGCGGATACAAGTGGGTACACAGTACCACTTGCTCTGAGAGCCAACCAATGGGACTGCTTAGGTTTTATATAGGTTTCACTATAGGATAGTTGTAGTTTGTATTGCAGGTCAAATTATGATCATCCTATAAATATATTCAGTCTTAATTCTACCTTAGTCTTGGTAACTCGTCCCCTTAGGCCAGGGACCAGTGAACTGCCGTTCGCTAGGAGTTTGTATACTCCTGCACACTTCCTCTGTGCAAGGTGCTGTGTGACCCCCGTCACAAAGAGGCTGTAGAGGTGGCCAAGCCGGTGATTACTCATCGTCTGGTATGGCGCATGGAACGCCATTGCCTTAAGGCTTCGTTTGCGGCGAGGAGAGGCGAAGATATGCAGCTGGGCAAGTAGAGACGCAACTAGAATGTAGTCATGCTCACTTGATTGAGAGCTCGACTAATACAAATTTCACTTCGTGAAAAATCGCTTTTTCGACTCGAGTTGTTTTGAGCAAAAAAGCTGTATGTTCACTTGCTTTGGTAAAAGTGCTAACTTGGTTGGGAAATGGTGTAGAGTTGGCTCTACTCCTCCATGTTCATCATGTTCGATTGATTCGTTGGTGTGAATGTGTGCACCTTTACATAGGGGCACATTGTATCAGCTACCTCTGGAAGCTGATACTCCGATTCCAATGGCCCTTTCTAAGCTGTTAGTGAAGATGTAACTATGCTATAGTTTGCAACAAGTGTAGTTTTGTTAGAACCAACCATCCTAACTCTGCTGGTGGCAGTACACCAGCTCTAATCTACCTCACTTCGTCTTTTGACAACTCCTCCACACTCGTCTGCTCCCAGTCTCCACCTTAACCTCGCAACAGTTGGGTAATGAGTAAATCGGATCAATCGATATGCCCCGTCTGACTGACTGATCAGATTGAATTTGGATTTGTTTCGATGGCAAATCGTTTTATGGATAATTTAAGGCTTTTTAGGGAAAAAAAATCGATAAACATAAAACAAAAGGTCCAAACCATACTTTGAGCGATCAACAGAACTACAGGACTCAGCCCACTACTGATAGGCCTTGTAGCTGGCATACCACTTCCGCAACGGCAACGGCACCACAAACTTCGTGTGGGTCCTCGAACGAGTTGTGTTCGGTGCAAGTTGTGGGCACTCGTTTGTGGCATTGAAAAGGTCGGCAAAGTCCGTCTCCGGGAGCTGTCCCAATGTACTTGGTAAAGTACAAACGCGCAGTCCCAAATCCTCGTCTTCAGACTCAATCAACCAGCAAAGAGTATCCTCGGTCTCGTCCAAGTCATAGTCATAGCCGTAGTCGTAGTCCTCCTTCGATACGGTATAGTTCTCTCCACCGAGGACAACGTTCACCTCGCTCGTATCATCAGTCGATGTCCAGTTTGCTGTCGACACGACCGAGTTAAACTCATCAAATGGCAAAGAGCTGTTCGAAATCAAGCAGCCGTTCGTGACGATGCTGTCTCCATAGTCCAGCGAGGTCTCAACCCACTTATAACCTCTTCCACTTGCCAAAGCAACATACTCTCGGGTTGACAGTGCCACACCCGAATTAATAACCACCATGGCGTCGAACGGCGGCAATGTATCACTGTCATTTCGCGGGAAGAGGACCCCGTTTAGGCTCATGTTGCTGCTTCCGCCTGCGACGTTGAGCTCACTTGCATTGCGGGCTTGCTTCAACCACTCAACCAGTGTCTTCTGAGGCGCGGTGAGACCTTGGCCATTCGTCAATGATGAGCGCCCGAAGGTCGACGGGTCTCCTTCAGCAACCCCGATTTCTCGGGTTTTGCCACGATCCAGCGCGAGCACGAGCGCGACTGCAACCAAGACCAGAGCCACCAGCACTACTAACGGAGTCCAAGCGCAGCGACTGTGCAGCGGTTGTTTCTCCGCAGTAACAGATTCTCCATCGACATGGCCATAGGTCGAATCGAGAGACACCGTGCTTAACGACGCAACACGCTTCTGGTCCAGGCCTTCTCCTTCGCCCTCCATTTTGAAAAGTGAAAGAAAAAGTCTTACAGAGAAGAGAGAAGGTGAAGCATCGCAGCTTCTCAGGGAAAAAACGAGAACACATTACAACAAGAACGGCCTAACTGCCGAGTTCTCTGCAGAACATGATCAATCGATTTCGATAGACGCATTGAAGTCTGCAGCACAACTTACTTCACTCATGTTGCACGCACCATCTGCTTTACACTACGTCACTTGCACTTGTCCTCTTTGTCATCTCTCTGCACTTCCTCATGAATCCTTTCGCGTCGCGCGTTTCTTGCAAGCATCGATGTGTGGACCGGTACACCGCATCGCTTGAACTGAGCAGGATTCGCCCGAAGTCATCGGCGCTTCAAGATACTCGCACTGGTCCAGCCCTTGAAATGGCTGATCTGCATCGATCGCGGCCTCCGAGCTCGACAACACATTGAGTTCCAGCGCGAGAGACCTCTTGCCATGAATCACCAGCCACTGGCTGCGTTCAGTGCCTCTATCAGATATTGGGATGCCGTTCGTGACCTGTAGTCTCGACCGAAGCCAATCCTCAGCGCAAACCACGAACGGGGTGCTGTAGAACGTGAACTGCAGCGGCTTGCAAGTCACGTTAAACTCCGTGTAGAGCTGCGGGCGGAATGCGCTGTGAACGGTGTCGGCCAGCGTATGCAGCGGCGGAATGTCCTCCGATGTTAAACATGTTGCGTTTGTGCTGCTTGTGTAAAGCGGGCGGCGGTACCCTCGATGGTTCGTCAGCACGAACACCTCGCTCATATTCGAGGACGTCACTATCATGCGTCCGTCGAAATGGAGTCTGTGAGAACACTCGGAGTGTCGAGGTCGCAGTCGACCCGTCACATTGAGTCGCTCATGGGGACTCGGATTCGTCTGCAGGGTCAGGCTAAACTCGATCGTCGACGCGTTCTCCACTGCGAAGAAGACGGCGGTGGCTTGGCGTCGCGCAGTCGACATTGACGTCGCCGCCACCCACAGACACATTATCACGTTGAGGACCATGAACACTGCGAGTCCCAAGCAAACCGAGTCTCGAGCCGTCCAACGAGGCTTCTTTATAATTGAAGACACCTCCATGTTCGGGTACTGCCGAGACAAGACGCTTCCTCCTCAATGTACAGCACGTCTCCTAATTATTATCAAACGCCTACTTCTCGCCTACACACACAACTACGCCTATAAAATAACCGGCAGCAACAAGGGGTCTTGGGACCAGCCAATAGCTCAGTACAGTTGGCCACAGTCTGCGACGATCCTCCCGCTGCCGCACGTCACCCTCCTCATCTGCACCCGTCCCAGCACCTTTGTCCTTAGCCCAAAGTCAGCAACGGCCCCACGACCAGGTTTTCCCACCGCAGTGCTAGTACCAGTACCTCGCGCATCCAGAATGCGGCGTCAGCCGAAGTGGCCGAGCCTAGTGACCCGCCGTACTCGACCTCGAAGCCGCGGATCGGTTGGCCCTCCACTTCCGGCAGCGTGGTGAACTTCCACCAGATGAAAGCCTTGGACCAGATCACGCACTTCGACGGCGCCGTGGTGGCGCCCGTCATGAGGTTCAGGTCTTCCGCGTCCTCGGGGTTCATATCCCGGATACACACGAGGTGTCCGTCCGGCGTCTTGGTGCGGAAGAGCAGATAGATTGTGTGGTGTACCCAGCCGTCCACCGTGTGCTTGATCTTGCGGCGCACGACCACCACATCGTTCTCGAAACGCTGTAGCACCTCAACCTTAACCTCGAGGCTGTGGCCAAAGTAGCGCGTCACCTGGTCCTGCACGGCACGCATCTCCCAGCTGCGGGCGGCCAAGTCCTCGCTGCAGTCTTTGGCGAACTTCTTGTGGAACATGAAGTTGACGTTTTTGCCCTCAAGTTTGCGCTTCTCGCGCCAGCCGCAGATCTCCAGGCTGCTCGTGACGAAGTCCTCACTGTTGGAGAACGCCTCAATCTCCAAGAACGAGTCGCGCGAGACGGACGCGTCCTCGAAGGTCCTGATGTGTGATTCCATCAGGAAGTTGCAGACGGCCTCTGGGCTCCGGACAACGTTCATGACAGCGCAGCGGTACCGACGGTCTTCAAGCCTCTCCAGGACTCGTGGTTCCGAGTGACGCACTGCGTGGATACCGACCCACCAGACTGGGACCCAAAGATCACTGACTTCGTCGTGGAGCCACACAAGCCGCGCAAGAAGAAAGCGCGCAACCTTAAAGAAGTGAAGGCCCCTGTGATGCTCCCACCCGTCACGAGCTGTACGAAGGTGGCGATGAAGCCGTCATCGGAGCAAAAGGCGAAGCTGAACCAAATGTTCGCGACTCGCCGTGCTGTGTACAACAAGCTTGTCGCCGCCTCCAAGGCAGAACGTGCTACACATTTGGCTCAAGGATGCATCAAGCCGAAGGCGCTGACGCAGCAGTACCGTCCGATGTCGACGAAGGAAGGCGTCCGCCACCACTTCCGAAACTAAAAGAAGCTGGCCTCGCATCTTCAGTGCAATTCGGAGGTTTTCGTTGGAGCATTTGACGACTTCCAGGATGCTGTCGTCTCGTCCGCCGCTCTGTTTGACGCTCTGAAGGAGAAGGGCAAGAAGACAACGTTCCCGGTCATCGGGTTCAAGAGTGTATTTGCGCGCTCAGACGCGATGGCGCTGCGGACAGACCGCGGGTTCTTCGTGTCCAAGGATCGCACATCAGTTCGCTTTCACGAGAAGTTCCTGGGCAAGCAATGGATCGAGCTGTCCGAGCCTCTGCCTGAGGTCGCCACAATGGTGCGACTAGTGCGCACCCGTGAGGGGGGCTTCTACTTGTGCATGCCCACCTGCAAGGACTTTGCGCCTACGCTGAGCACTCGCACGGGTGCTATTGATCCAGGCGTGCGCTGCTTCATCACATTCTACGATCCCAGCGGCCGAGTATTCAGCATCGCGGACCCCGACGAGAAGATACTCACGCGACTCAAGATTACGGACGCACTGCGGCGCGAGCTGGCGCTGCTCGAGCAGAAGATCGTAGAGCCGCCGTGTCGGGGGAGGGACTGTGCGTGCAAACGGACGAGTGAGGGGCGCGAGGCGGCGAAGAACGAGGAGAGCAAGTGTTCACATCCGTGCCACACAAAGACCAAGGTGGCAAAGAAAATGGCGGCGGCAGAATGCGTCGTCATCACTGATGTGCAGCGGAACAAGCGGCGGCGTCAGCGCCTGCGTCTGCAGATCCGTCGAATTCTCGCCAAGGTGACGCGCATGGCGCACGATTTGCACCAGAAGGTCTCAAAGTGGCTGTCGCTGAACTACCACGAGGTGCTGCTGCCAACGTTCGAGACCCAGCAGATGGCCGCTCGATATGTCCGAGAAGAGCGTCTGGACATCACGCCTGAGAGCTTTCTTGCTCCAGCTGAAGAACTCGTGCTTCGGGGACGGAAGCGGAAGCGGAAGCTGCGTCGCCCCACTGCCCGCGCCATGATGACGCTGTCGCACTTCAAGTTTAAAAAGATGCTGGAGTATAAGATGCAGCGAACGAGTGGTCGAATGGTGGAAGTGCACGAGGAGTACACGTCCAAGACGTGCTCAGGGTGTGGCCGCATCTACGAGAAGCTCGGCAGCAAGAAGGTGTACAGGTGCAAGCACTGCCACCTGGTTCAAGATCGAGATGCTAACGCAGCACGGAACATCTTCCACAAGAACGTGGGCGTGTCCGTACTGCGCGACCATTTCACCGGTGTTCCTGCATCGGGGAGTCCTGCTAGCTCTACGCTGGCGTAATAGGTCCAACAACACGTAGGTTCGTGCAGAACAGCTTAGGACGGAGGCCGTGATGCGATTCGGAGAGCCACGGACATCTAGAGGCAACTACGCTAGGAGTGTGTGTGTGTGTGCACAACGATCAATCTGATAACTGTGGACTGGCGGAAACCTTGGTTGGTTCGACTTGAGCAGGAGAAGGTAGTTTGAAGACTGATGTATTTGTTCAGACATGCAAATGCCTTCCGGTCGCTCTTCTCCATGCAGCCTATGACCTAAAGCTCCTCTTCATATGCAATTTTTGCCTAGAGCTTCCTAACTGTTCTCGCGTGCGGCTCCTGAGCACAGGAGTTTCCTGACAGCTTTGGATTCGTAGCACAGGTCGTAGTTTGCGTCTGCATCTGCGACCCTACAGGATCGTCTGCGAGTTTCAACAGGAAATGCTCTCATCGCGGCTTCCATGGGCTCGGAAAACGCATACAGTGCGTGGGATCACTTTGCATTCATGCGTTTTCTAAAGACGCGATTTTTTACGCGATTACCGAAAATGTTGAGCCTGCGCTTGTACAAACAAGCGATTTGTAGAAACACGAGGAAACATGGTATCCTCTTTTCCGAGCACGTAGGTGCTCACAGGCAGCCGTCTTCTTCGGTGTTGGCATTTCGAGACACTGTAGTTTTCTTCTTCTTTTTCTTCTTCTTAAAAAGAAAAACCTACGGACACAATTGTATCATGGAATGAAAAACTTATTTTCAATAATACATCATGAGGTTCATCGTCGATGGTTGGTTATCGGTGCACATGCTAGGAGTCCATCAGTGATGAATCTTGAGATTTGACAGTCTTCGTCAAAGTTGCTTTTGAGGAACACAATTGCGTTGAAAAATGCACCACCTCGGCCATACCAGAAGCATTTTCTCCCTTCACAGATAATGCGCGTGTAGTCAGATGCACGGAAACATGAAGCATCGACGTAAATCGTTCAAAATCAAATTCAAGTTTTCAAAGCGAACAATGATTTATGTTCTGGTACCATGAAGAGTGGCGAGAACATTTTGCGTTTAGAAGTATCTGCCAGCCTCAGAAAGCGTCTCCAACCAGCGCAACACGTGGAAATGATTGTGCTCACGAGCTTCGTCAACAACGGCCTCGAACCCGAAGTGTCTCCGATCGTGGCCATAGAGCCACTGCAGTAGTTCTAAATCTCCTCTTATCGCCGCTTCGACCGTCTTAGGCAGTCGAGAGCGAAGACGACTGTGCTGTTTCAGAAACTTTAGCACGGGAACGGATCGAGATTCACCCGCCATGGCCGTGCAATATTCGCTTCGGTTCATGTAAAGAAACTCCACCACATTGAAATGCCCGTTACGAGCAGCATCGTCCATCGCCGCAGTAGTGCACCCTTCCTTGCGGTTTTTATGGAGAAACATTATGATATCCATAAAGCCATTCGCAGCTGCACGATCCATCGCCGCCATTGTACACTTTGCATTCAGAACATTCTCATGCAGCCAACGCACGATAGAAAAATACCCTCCTGCAGCAGCATCATCCATAGCGTGCGCCGTGAATCGGTATCCCTGATGATAAAGCCACTGCATGAGCTGAAGGTCTCCAAATCCTCCAGCTCCATCCACACGAATCCGATGGCGTTGGCGAGCTAAAGGTTCAAAATTCTCTTCCATCCACTGAATGATCTCTTTCCGTCCACCAGCAGCCGCTCCACGAACGACATGTGCTCGTCGACAATGAACAGGGTAGTTGTGTTCATGTAGCCATTTCAGAACATCCAAATGTCCATCTCTAGCAACTGCATACAGCTGATTCGTATAAATCTCGAACCTGAACCGTTGATTGTAAACTGCAGCTTCACTGGATGCTCGATCATGCAGCCATTGCAAAATATGGCGCTGTCCGAACGTCACCGCTGCCGAAAGCGCCGCCTGCATCCACGACGTATACGCCACCACGACATTGTCCATCACGTACTGGACAACATGCAAGTGCCCTCCTGCAATAGCATTCTCCAGCGACTGAAACGTCCTGATCTCGTAGTATCTCGAGTCGTTAAGCCATTTGACCACCTCCAAGTGTCCATTTAACGCCGCTCTTTCGAGTCCACGTCGTGTGCATCGATTGCCCACCACACTGTCCAGATACTGGACCACGTGCATGTGGTTCTGAGCCACTGCAGCGTCCATAACGTTCCACCCGAAGGCATATGGACCCTTCATCTCGCAATACCATTGCACCAAATCCAAACGTCCACCTGCAGCTGCATGTGTAATGGCATCCTGACTGTCCACAGCCATATCGTCCACCATCTTATTGCTAAATTCATCGTGCAGATAACGTAACATTTGTAAATCTCCACTGTAAATTGCAGCTCTCTCAGCACCGTGAAATTTGCCCTTGGGGTAATATTTGGAGCGTAGCCATTTCACACCGGCGAAAAAGCCTCGCGCAGCCGCGTTATTTAACGCCGTTTCGAACTGATATTGTTTGTAACTGCGCTTCAGCTCCGAGGACCAATGGAAAAGCTTCTTCTTCTCGCGAAACGCGGCGTGTTCTAACAGCGTTAAGGATTGACTGTTAACTGGTTGGTGCTGGGCCGCCACAGCGACAGATAAGACGGGGGACACGTCCAGGAGCGCCTTGAGCTGAGTGATTACGTGATCCAACGCTTCCACTCGCGGGTGCTCGCGCACAACGACGTCTACGCAGAGGAACGAGGGGCGGGACGAAGGAGGAAGAGGACTCGTCATGTCTAGAGACGGCGACCAAAGCTTGTCAAAATGCGAATCTGGTGTGGATGACATTAATTTGCCAGAATCGGTATAGAAGTGTGGAATTTCAAAAGGACCAATCAGCTGCTGTGTAGCTTCACTATTTAAAAAAAAAAATCAACTTTCGGTTATCGTGAGCAGGAGAAGTTTGCATATGTGCAGAAGATTTGCTAGATATACGGAAATTGTGCCCGAACTACAGAAGAAGGGTTCAAGTTACAGAAGGACGCATCAGGAATACAGAGGGGTTGCTCGGAACTACAGACGCGGTAGTTCGTATTGGCTAGCTTGGGTTCATATGATGACAATAGTCGTCTTGTGTGCCTGAGGAATATATTTACTTGCATTGCAGTTCAACAGCGTTGGTACTTTTGCTATTCAGCATTCTTCCCCCACCGCCGCCACTACCAACACCATCAACGTCAACTCCGCCTCAAGCGCCGCCAAGCCACTTGAGCTAACAGTTGCAGCGCGCCACTACCAGCAGCGTCATCCTCCACATGACTCTTCCAACTCTGCGGCTTTCAGCTTTGCCACTATTGTCATAACCAACACTGCGTCATCAACTACCAGTCAATCAAGGCAGCTTATACATGGCAGTATGTGCGTTCCTGTGCGACAGAACAAGACCTAGAAGACTTCATGGATAAGCAGAAGAGCTGGAAGAAAAACAAAAATCAAAAGGAAAGATCCCAGGTCTGTTCACCAAACATGGATAAACACCAAATGCGGTACATTATCCTAAAATGCACCTCTTCGACATGCTCGGCGGTCGCAAATAGTCAACTAAAGTGTGTCTGGTTCATCAAGATTCATCTGTGCATTTCGACATCGTGCAGTGGTGTTTACCAGAGTGGAATTCACCTAGGTGCCGCAAGTTCCCCAAAGAATTGCAAGATCAGTCTTGGTATGCATTGCTTCGTCAAGGAACGTGAAGCTGCTGGCGAAAAACCATCGAACGTGATGAATAAATTGGTGCTCAAGTTCGAATTGCAGCAGGCCGATCGCAAACAATTACTGCCTCGTGTTCAGAAGCGGATTCGTAACCATCGCAAGACTGTCTTGAATGACAATGATTTCGTTGAAGAAATGGCAGCTTTGGCGAAAAAGCACCAGTATACGGACAATATTGGAGAAAATGTGGCGTTTTCTTATGGATACACTGCAAGACCCCATGGAAAGCCCTTACTGGACAATGGCTCCGAAGGCGATCCTCTGATTGTTGGCTTCGCAACAAAAGCTGCAATTCGTCGTCTAAGATTTGCTACTCAATACATGACTCACCTCGACACAATATTTAAACTCAACACGCGCGGGTTTCCTGTAATTGCGATTGGCATTTCGGATATGTGGCGACAATTTCATTTAGTTGCTATGTTTCTAGTTTCTGACATCCAGCAACCAAGATGGGAAGTTGCTAAACGTTCAACTCTAGAAATGTGTTTTACTGTCACGGATGATCAGGCGGAGATCGATTATGTCATGATGGATACCGACGCTGCACAACGGAGTGGGTTTGAGTCCATCGCAATTCAGTATCTCGAATTGGATAAGCAGCCAAAACCTCGAATGTGTTTTTTTCACGTAGTGAAAAAAACTCATTACTCGCTTTACCCCAGCAAAAAAGCAAATCGTGTTCAGACTTACTATAGAATTCACTATGCGCACGATCTACCTGAAATGCAAAGCAGGATGAAAGAAGCACATGCAACGACGATTGCTGTGGTAGAATGCGCTCTTCGTTCAGATTTTGCAATGTTGTACCCTCCAGTCGGTACTGTCGTTTCAGTTTGAGACTAGTATTCGTGCGACGCCGGATATTTTGCGTGCTCACCGGAAACTACATTCAGAGAAGGCGTTTTCAATCGTCGAGGTGCAAAATACGGCAATTCGAGTTCACTCAGGTCAACTGTATCATGTTTTCCAGCGGTACAACCCTTGAGAACTATCGGATAAGGCGTCGGAAGCAGCCCAGCAGACCGCAACTAATTTTGAGTTTGAAGGCGAGTCCCAACCTGCTTTCGGTTGGCTTGTACATGCTGAATCCCAGCTGTGCAGTTGCAGAACTTGGTTCAAGCTAGGGAGTTGCGTGCACGTAATTGCAGTACGAATCATGCTAGGCATGACTGCGGACCTTACGACCTCAAAACGAGCGGTGTTCGTGGACAAGCGTGTGAAAAAGAAACGTGGACGTCCTGCCAAAGCTGACCCAGCTCCAACTACTCAATGATCGAGGCAGTCAACAATAACAAGTAGATCGTTGCTGGATATTTTTTATTTAACTTCAATTTACAGCAATTGCAGTAGAGGCTAGCTGCTCCCTCGCTCAATGTCTGAGCTCCATAACGTCTTGGCCATGAGCTTCTAGGCATTCGACGTTGTCGTTCAGCACTCCACAACCTTTTCTAGTGTATCCACCATGATCGCAAAAATCCTCCTTCCTTCTCCGAGATGATCCTATTCGTGACAGCTTGGTCGTTTCGACTTCGCTTGAATTATCACATGTATTACGTGTTGATTGGTGACAAACGTAGTAGCCTTGATACGCACGGTTGAATAATCCCAATGGCCTTCTCCCCACACAATTGATAAGGTCACGCGTAGCATTTTGTGGTACGGTTGAAGCTGACATTCTGGTGAACTCGAGACAGCCGAACTTTTCAACGTTATGCGTGTAGAGGAACAGGACAGCATCATTGTCGTGAGGGTAGGACGAGGAGATCTTGCCAGCGTACTACGGGTCCACCAACTCTGCCGGAGAGATAGGTACCTTCAAGCCATCGATCACCGTGGAAGTGGTTACCCCACAACAGCACCCACTGTCAGTGCACACGCGACTCCAATTACACACGAAGGTCTTGTTACTCTTGCGTTGTTGGCGTAGTCGCTGGCAGCTCGACGCTGAACTCCATCTATTAAACGCTAGACGCAACACTCGACGGCGACTTGTCCATGAACAAGGGTGCCGAATGGGATTGGTCCGTCGACAGCGTCTCCAGTTCCAAGATCCTCGACGTCATTCAGTCGGTAACAATGAAAACCAAACACGTTAGTATATTGCTGCATTAGCATCATTCCAGTCAGTAAGCCCGGATAAACAGCCTCGTCACACGAGAGAGTACGTGCATCAGCACCTGCGTACATACCTGACACATCCACTCACGGTACAGCACGACGTGCAAGCGTCGTCGTTCGCCTGGTGCTTCCGCGTCGTTTCCGCCTTTCAAATGAATGACGGAATAGAAAATATAAATTAAACGAGTAGGATATTACTTTTCTGAGGTTGTTGAAGCAGCATTATTTAGTCGCTGCAAGCGAAGTTGGCCCACCTCAGCGTTGCGGGAGCTACGTTGACTATTATATCTCAGGTTCTAGCTTCATGTCATAGAAGACGTCAAGCCTTGACTCAAGGAGCACGGTTGGTTAAAACCGTACGCGCAGACTGTAAGGCGTGCGCAATGCGCTGCTTCACTGTCTCTCGTTGTCTACTGGCATGTTATTGCCGAATCGGTCGTCAATGTATTGCTCCCCACCGCTAAGAACCCAGGAGCTAAGCTTTCAAGAGCAGATTGACGCGCGTCAAGGATTCCACCGACAGCGAAACCGGAAGCACCATCGGTGATATCCTGCAAATCATCGCAACTCTGTGATCCTCCTCGAAACGAGCATTCAGCAACTTCAGGAAGAGATCCGAAACCTCGTAGCGGTCGTAAAGATGTGTTTGCTCGGCTACTAGAAGACCTCGCCTGTGTGGAACATGACGACGACATACTTTCGCCTCTGTCGCAATGGGGCCAAGGATCTCGAGCCTGCATCCACGTGTGTTACCAGTTCCAGTATTCGGCGTTGAGGCGTTGGTACAAACTGAAGCTTCTACGAAGATATCAAAATGGATCCCGTCCGATTATAATGTACGGGGGTATTCACTACAACGAAAGCATATTGCGTTTAGCGCTCCCTCCGCTGGTCCACGCCAACGAAAGCAGAGACCTGGCGCAAAGCTCGTCGGTCAGACACTTGTCGTGCGTGACTCCGTTCAGTGCAGTACCTAATGCCATGTGGCCAATATCAACCAGGGAAATATGTTGGCGCCATTGGTGCAGCTCTTGGGCAGCTTAGAGGACGCATCTTACGTATTCCAGAACAAACCAGAACTCACTTGTTACACAAAACTTTCTAATCGAAAAGATTGTCGGGACTCCCAACTTGGGAGTTGAGATGACTCATGATATAATAGTGGTGAAATACATGCATTTGTTACACTAGGAGTCGTAAAACATTGTGTGGGTGTCTCCGCACCGTGCAAATACACAGCACTACATTTACAACGGCAAGGAGCTGCAGTACAAGTCTATGGGCACGCACGTGAACTCGGGTCTTGGCTCGGTGACGTCGACTATTGAATCTCGGAACGACGACAAGAAGGCCATCAGCTTCAACTGCAAGAAGACCGGTCTGGGACAGACGTACTTCTTCCGCCCTAACGAGAACGTCGTCTACATGGGCACGTACCACTCGAACTACCTGGTGCTGCCAGATTTCCTGAGGAATCCCCCGCGTTTGGGTTTCCATATTCCGTAGAAGCTGCTGAAGATAAAGATCAGGATATACATGTTGGAGGGTCTGTGAATGGGAGTATTTATGCCAACACGGTTGCTGTCTAGCGGCTGGTGCTATCCATCACGTACAGTACCTGAGGTCCCCTGAATTTGAAGAACAATTCATGAAACCCGTAGTATAGTTGCTGTAGGCTCGGCGACCATCAACGGACCGTATCGCGTTGGCAACTCGGACGGAGACACGTGCTCGTATCACGCGCCGCAGGACGGCGAGTCCTGCCGTAAGCCGTGCACCTGCTACGAGTGTCTGAGCTCGGACGTGGCCGGTGTGAGCGACGGCTGCTTGTTGGCGCCCTCGGGCTTCTGCGAAGACATGGCGAGCTACGAGTCGAATCTGGACTACCGACGCAACACGACGGGGGAGGATCTGAATCTCACGGGCTGGTACAACTACTTTCCGTCGGTTAATTCCACGTACTGCGAGCCCACGGACGAGGCCTGTGTGATCTGCGACGAGCTGGTGAACAACGGCAGCTTGAGTCAGGCCTCGCACATGGGGACTAAGGCCGAGAACGTGTCGACGGAGGTGGAGCGGCAAATGTGCCTGGGCTCGGACTGATGCATCTGTGTCATGGCTTGTGAGTCGGACAATTGGAGGCCAATATGCCAGCGGAGTGCAACGCCGACGGCAGCGCGTCGGGCAACAATAACAGCTCGACGGATGCGGGTGTTTGGCGGAGAAAGTGAGTGGTTACTTACTGTGTCGACCAACACTGACAGGATTTCGTTCCACAGTCGAAGCTATTGGAAGATTGGAACTTTGGACAGACCAGACCGAGCAGTTGAAACTAATGGAAGAGACGCAGAATCGCCAAACGCGAGTGATGCAAATACGAGAGTCAATTATTTGCTTCTGGGTTCGAGAAGATACGATTAAATGTGTAGTGGGCATGGTGGCAACTGAAGAAATCAACACAGATCTCACGGATTATTGGAGAACCAGCAAATGGAATGACAATGCTTGTATTATTGATGGCAAGGGTAAGTCGCTTCAGTCTCGAGATTATCCTCTGTTTCAGCCATGTACCTTAATGCAATTACGCGTTCGAATAATAGGCAATGGTATTTTCCTACTGGCTCCGCCAAAGGGAACGAAATCGTTCAAGGTCCAACATTACCGGCAACTTCGTCGGTGGTGCTCAAGTATTTTTGCTTGTGTACCTCTAATTGTCTGGAGGTCAACATTAGCACCAATTCAGCCAAGAAATGTTCCGCATTTGTCAAACCGATATGCGTGGAGAGCAGCGTTGGAGAGGACCATTATAGCGACCACTCCATCCCAACCGCAGGTGCCGATAATTAAGTTGGCACAGGAAGCTAAAGGGTGGACATGGGAACTAGTTGATCGAGACCCATGTAAAGTTTACGACAAGGATGTACAAGCAATTTTGTTCGAGCAGAAGATAGCTGGATTGGCATTTTCTCCAACACCCTATTTGCATCCGACCCCGTGGATGGTTCCTCTGCAAACACAAGCAAAGCAGAATCGTCAATCTATTCGAAAAGCACGCTCAAAACGACTCAGGAACAGCGCAAAATTCTCCATTCAGTGGGTACTCGACGAAATGGACGCCGCTGGGCGAGAGAGCGGAGGGGCCCGTGCTGCGCAAGTACAACAATCAAAGGATATTTGGCAAAACGACGGGGTGCTAACGGATTTTCAAAGATGGACAATTTATCGGATATGTACTAGAACATTGAATCTGTACCATGCTGGTTGGCCAACGCACCGAAATTGCTCGTACAGCAAATGTTCGACCAGAGTTGAGACGATAGAGCACATAGTGTGGGGCTGCGCACGGGCCAAACAAGTGTGGATGGAGTGGCTTCCTCATTGGCTTGGACATTATCTTCACAAGGATGAATTAACAGCCCTCATGCAGCACCTTGTATCCAGAGAAGCCCCACCACTTTTTCCGAATTTCATCGAAGAAGCGTCGAAAAGTATTCCTCAGTGGGTAGGAGAACACAACGAAGCGATGCAGATCATCTGGCAAATTTGGACAACGAGTACTCAGTGTACGCTCTGGTTGATCCGAAACAAGGAAATCTTCGAAGCGGAGCAACAATCCGCACAGAGAGCCAAACGTGTGCTCTGGAAATCTGCTGATTTTCAAACACAGTATGTGATACGAGGCATGGTATCTCGACCAGCAACACGTCAGCTCGGCTTCATGGTGGCTCAGTGCTATGCCATTTTTGTGGCAATGCAGCCATCCGATCGACCGTTAGTGTTGCACAGCTGGACTCTTATTTTTCACTCGAAGAAGCGAGCTGAAGGCAGGAAAGGAGCGTGGATTCTTTTGGGAAACGCTCCTCAAAAGGTATCATTAGCTGGAGTAATCCAAAAGGAGCAAATGTCGGAGATTCGAATGGCACAGGAATTGATAGCAGGGGCGATAGCTAAACTTAAGGCCACTACGCTTCTCTCAACGGTGAAGCTCGACCTGTTTCGAACTCAAAAGAATGTCCAAGCCAGCCGGGTAAATCCCAAAACTCGACAGGGGTTCAGGAAATTGCGTTAACAACATGGGCACCAATAGCGAAAGAGTTGAAAAAAGCAGTCGAAGATATGACCAAGTCACAGCCACATGTAAACGACGGTCTTGACCGAGGTCGAGTCACGATCTTAAACAACGTTCAAACCCAAATTTCAGCAACACAGAATCGATTTTCGATAAGGCAAAGCCTCCAGCGATACCAGGACTCTATAGTTTAACAAACATGAATAGAGGACCTCTTCAAAATGAAATGGTTACTTACTGCGTAGAAGATTCGCTGGGCGTCAGATTAACGCATTGCCCAGACCAATGGAGAGTACAAATCCACCGACAGAGTTGCCGGGAAAGCTATCGGGAGCGCCATCCCTGGCGGAATACCGAGGATTCGACGTCCGTCCAACTGGATCACGATTCTTGGAGCAACAATTGGAAGTGGAGCCAGCTGCACCAGTGGATTTACTCGAGCATCGTACAACTTGTATTCGGCATTCGCAAAGTCGGGATCGAACTTCACACACAGCACGTACTCAACTCCTGGCATCACAGCCCATATCGATATCGCCTTGTGGTCGAGTTGTCCTGGTGCCATGCCCCACGGCTGTGAGACGCCAATCTCAATTTTGATCGTCCGAAAGTCGTCAAATGTTGGAACGCCTGGAGGAAGCATGGATCCCGGTGTTGTTCGGCGTGGGCCATAACTGAGGTCTGGACACCATCGCCACCCCTGAGAATTCTTGGCGTCCATGTATCCTTTGAGCCATCGACGAACATTTTGCTCGGCAAATGAAGTACCTTGGTTAAACTCGCTAGCATAACTTCCGTGTGGAGCGTCGGCAAACTCGATGATGTGGATCTCTCCAGTGTCAGCAAACCATTCAAGAAAATTGGGTCGAACGATGTGTCCGTCGCTGTCAACAAACGCGTTCCATTCATCTTCCGTTGCCTGGCACACACGCAACGTGCCAGTCGCCGGTGGAGGCTGTGCCACTGCGACTTCGAGAGCAGCGTTGATGCGATCGATGCTGGAGAGAAGGTGAGGAAGAGGAGTCATGATCGCCGGTGCGACTGGCGATCGCGTCCGCTACCGCCGTCGTCGATCTTCTTTGGACTGGAAAGGATTTCGCCGACCGCGATGAAGACGTCGGACCGCCTGCGACGCAGCTCATACTTGTCATGGTACACCTCTTAGCATAGAGGCACACTGTACCGACCTCCTCTGAAAGCTGATGATCTAGTCTTGAAGGCCCTTGAGAAACCGTTATTGTAGAGTAAACTATGCTATAGTGTGTACCTGTGTAGTTTCTCCACGGCCAACCATCCTAACGCTGATACGGCAGTGCTGCTAGCACTGCTCCAGCTCCAATCTAATTTTTTTCGTCTTTAGACGACTTCTCTTCCTACCTCTCTTCAGTCCCCGCTCCCAGCTGTTCAAATCGTTACGGACCGATTACCTGTGGGACAAAATGAGAAAGTTTAATGGAAAGGAGATAGCGGACGCAGTACGTTTAACTTGAACTTGTTGGTTGCAGCGCAAAATGGAAAGTGAGTAGATTGAGTTTAGCACTTCCTAGCTAACCTGTTCTCATGACGATCGATCTACCTGTCCTAGAATGCCCTCGAGACTTCTATGACGAACATTCTCGATTCACTGTGCAAGTTGCCTGTCTCCACACTCGTAGACATGGCTGAGCAAATCCTTAACAGTACGGAAACATCGCAACATGAATAAGTGAAGGTACCGATGACTGTCCTCGGCTTTTGCCGTTTTTATTCAAAACTATTTGACGAAAAACAAACTTTTCAACCTCTATTCACGTTCACGAACAAGCAATCCGCCGTTCACTTCGTGTGTGTGTTTAATGCATTCACCGCAAATGTAAAAAAATCCTTCAAGCTGTTTCGTAGTCGACCATTTCGAAAACGATACATCTTAAACGCGTGCAGTAGTCGCACAAACGCTAAACACAGTTAAAAAAGGCAGTACCGTGTATTGTACCACAATGCTATGCAATCTCTGATGGCGAGGATCCCAGATAGGACGTTGCAATTCTATAGCCATGATCTGTCTGCACGTGGACCGTAATTTAGTTTACGGTCCATAAACTACTTTAGATTACGCTAGGCAACTAAGACAACGCGAAGACAGTCGATGAGCTGTGCTTGTGCCTTCGACTATCTTGTCCCCAGTTCCAGTTGGTTGTGATTCCCTTGTCGACAGCTCTCCACGCTGTCGAACAACCAAGTCACTTTTCAATTCACCACACCGTTCTCCAATTACCAAGACCCCAACCTTCCCGATGAAAATCAGCACTTTCATCACTGTCGCCGCTATCTGCTTTGCCGCAGTGGAAGCTCAAAAAGCCAAAGAATCGACCCCTGCGCCGACTCCTTTGGTGACGATGCCAGAGGAGCAACTGGATCCGACGACGCAAGACAACTTCCAAGAAGACGCAACACCAGCACCTCAGAAGCAAACCGAAACACTGTCGACATCCCCGACGATCTCGTACAAAAAAGTGAAGTCACTCGACCAGCCGGAACCTTCCACCGTCACTGAAAAGGCTGCGATCAAGTTCAAAGCCTCTGCTTCACATTGCAGACGGGTGTCACAGCTACGCTGCTGTGAACGAAGTTGGTCAAATCAGTACGGGGTTTAAGAAAGCTGATGCTACTGGTGCCAAATGCAGACCCTACTGAATCGCTCTGAGCGATTCAGTAGGGTCTGAGCCATCGTGTACGAGAAACAGCATATTTAACCGACGTGCAGCAGCTACCTCATCTTCTTCAGCCTGCGTCGTGTGTTTGACTTGGAGTCTCATTCCTCGCCATCTTCCTCCTCCTCCTCTTCCACATCGCGGAAGACACGTTTCTCAGCAGCTCTGCGGGTCCCACCGCCGTGCTCCACGCAGACAAAGGCTCTAGCCACCGCATCGTTGGCGCACTCAGTTCCCGCCGCAGTGCACAGCTTGTGCCTTCTGCACCGGCCACGTGTGACAACCTTGTTACAGCAGCCGTCGACGTTGCAGCTAGAACTGCTTCCGTGGCTGGTACAGACGCCGCCGGTCAGACTTCGGCGGGTGCACCCTTGAACTTTGCAGGTTTTTCTTCCGCCGTGGCGACGGCATAGACCAAAACACTGGGCTGGGGTGGAGCAGCCAGCGGCCTTGCATATTCTTTTCGCTCTTTTGCCCCCATGGGCTGCACAGAGGCCGCGTGCTACACATTTCGATCGACAGCCTTGTATTTTGCACTTTCCACCATGGTGATAGCACAGGCCGCCGCTCTGGGTCGGTGTGGTGCACCCTGAAACTTTACAGAGTTTCTTGTGAGCCTTCCTTTGTGATGCGGCCGGATGACCGCCCGAGGTCGGTTGAATTGGTTGGAGGAAGTCGTTTGCAGCTGCATCCAACAGCATTTGCGTGAACGGTCCTGGCGTATTCGGCGTTGCCTGTTCCTGCTGCAGCGCCACTTCTTGTCCCTGTTGCGTCTGCTTTGCCTCGGCCGAAATTGTTGAATTCTCGGTACGAGCTGCTGCCTCGTCACACAGAAATTTATCCGGTTGCACGGAGAAATTATCCGCTTGTTGCTGCATGGCAGCAATTAGTAGAGCGTCAGTTAGTAAAAATTGAACTTTGTACTTGATGCAGTAGCAGTAAAAAGCATAGCTTTTTACTTGTCTTGTGTGAACGCGGGGTGAGCCTAGATCGCGAGCTGGAACAGCAGCTTTCTGCTCTCCGACTTTCCACCATTCACGATGACCTGGGAGCGCCTTTGTTAGCTTAGTTTCATCAATGGACAAGGCATATACCTTCCGTCCCTGCTTCAGCGAGGCGTTGCTGGCGACGAGCAGCGGCTTTTGTCGATGCAACAGCCGCGCTGTCGTCGACTCTTGTGAGCCTCAGCCATAGCGCGAGCCAAGCTTCGTCGGCCGTCTCATCAGCCGGTGTGCGAGTTGCAGCGGGCTCACACACAGCATATAGCTCGTTGTATACCACCGCAACCTGCAGCATTGCGAGGTACATACAAACGAGTTAGCAAAGGTAACAACAACAATTTATTTACAATGCACCTCTGGTCGAGCGTGCCGCAATAGGCGGCGGCGGCGCTCCTCAGGTTCTGCGCGCAGTCGCTTCGCCGAGTCCTCTGCGACGAAGCGCGGCAGCATTGAATATACGGAAATTGAAAATCCGTGGTGTGGGAAGTAGCGGCGTTCTGTCAATGACGCAAGAACCACAAAATGTAATAAAATCGTTAGAAATTCCATTTGCTCTCTCATTGACCGTCAGCGCTGATGGGCCGAAGCGGGCCCACGTTCTACTAAACTGGTCGCGCCGCATATTTGCTCCGCGCGCTTTGAAGGCCAGTCGAATCTCTCCTGCCTAGTTGAATGCACCACGATTAGTTTAAGAAAATCTGCAAGAGCTTCAGCTTTATTTTGGTGGTTGTTTCGATGAAAACAAAGCAGCGGCTGATGAGATATTGAACTGCGAACAAAACCACTCCAAAAATCCTACTAAACTGGCCATTCCCCTTAGCGCCTATAACACTTGCCACAGGCTAGCTTGTGTCCGAGCTTTCCCCTCTGACAGTGCCGACAGCATCTCAACTACGCTCCTCCTGAGGTTGCTTTGCCAGGAAAGTGGCTCCGATGACTACTTTGAGTATGCGCTTGCAGCTGATGAGAACGAACAAAAATATCATTGGGGCTCAGTAAAAGGTTCCTGCACCTCAAAACGCCTCCACCAAAAATCCCGCGTAGCTGTGATAGAACAAATGCTTTGTACACGTCCATCTCTCGCAGCTTGAGACTCCAGGAACCGACCATCGCGTCTGCAATCGGTACTGCGACGACACCAAGATCTCTTGTGCTCGGATAAGCAAGGTACCGAGACCACCATGGCGGCGGCTTCTTGTACAACAGAAAGCCACAAGATGCAAGGAATTCATCTGAGTTACAGCAACGGAGACGCAAACGAGGGAGTCATGGTCTCCGCCAGGATATTGCTCGTACAATTCAAGCCTTGCAGGCTGATAGACGACAAAAAGCTTCATGGATTCGAGTTCGCTAATTCACTCCTACACTTGACTCGCGACAAACGGAGACCTCGTAGGAGTGAGTGCGTGGGCACATGAGCCTGTAACGAGATGTAGTGCCAATAAGGAGTAAGCGCATCCGGTACTGCATTATTCGGTGCTTTAGTCTTCTGACTGGCTGTCTACTGTACTTAGGCGATGAAGGACTCGTACTTGGCCGGGTTCCAGTCCGGGAAGAACTTGGCCACGACGTCCTGCGCCTCCTGCTCCGTGCCGACCACGCCGCGACCCTCCTCGAAGATGGTGGTGAGGAAGGCCACGAAGTCCGTGTTGAACTTCTTCTTGTTCTCCTCGTAGTCGACGTGGCGCACCTCGATCTTCTTGTTAAGCTTCTTCTCGGCGAGGTCGCGGATCTGCAGCGGCGACAGGCGCTCGGCCTCGAACGAGATGCGCGCGCCTACCAGTTCGTTCTTGGAGGCCGTGGACACGACGTGCGCCACGAAGCGGCCGACGTCGTGACGCGCCGTGATGCTGAAGGCCGTCTCGCCCTTGCCCACCACGTTCATGTAGCCCTCGGCGTAGTTGTAGCCGAGGAAGTAGGGCAGGAACTCGGCGAAGAGGCCCGTGTAGAAGATGGTGAAGGGGATCTGGTGCTGCGTGAGCAGGTCCTGCACCTCCTTCTTGGTCACGTTGGGGCCCTCGGTCACCTTGACGCCGTACTCGGCCGGCACGAAGAGCTGGATGCCGGCCGTCTTGGCCGCGGGCACGATGGCCTTCTGCACGTCCATGTTGTACGGGGACACGGTGCTCACAACCACCTCGCTGCCGGCTAGCGCCTTGGCCACGGCCGCCTCGTCCTCGTACGAGACCTGGTGCAGCGTGGCGCCGCGAGCCTTGAAGGCCTGTAGCTCCGGCTTGGACTCGTCGCGTGTGAGGATGGCCACGGACACGGCGTCACCCTTCTTGAGCAGCTCGTCCGCGACGGTGCCGCCGACGCCGCCGGCTCCGATGATGGCGAACTTGGTGTAGACCGACATGGTTGTGGTGAGGTGGCTGGTAGAGTGGAGGTAGAGTGGGGGGGGGGGGCTTGTGTCTTGGTGAGACTTTTGAATTATGAGATCCGATGCGTGAAGCGCTGGGCCGAACGAAATTGCATCTCGGAGACGATGATGGCAAGTGCGGCCGGAGTATGCGAGGTTGTGTTCACGCTTGACACGTACACTGAAGCATGGCGCGCGTCCTGCTGACGTACTTGTACCATATCGAGCGACCCGAAAATAAGAGATGGCTACGTAAAGGAATAGCGACGGGGCAGAGATTACTGAATACCATAGCGAACCTGATGCAAGGGGCCTTCAACACCCGTAAACAAAATGGACTTCTAAAATGCGAGCACAACCCGAAATCGCCAGCAGCAGCAAGGCGAGGACAGCGATTGCTGCGAGTGTCTTTCATGCTCTTTGTCGCAACGGTGCACAGCACATTTTACCCACTAGCACTCATTTCCTACATAGCAACAGCAAGGATTTATGTGTGAGCACTTCAACGTGTCTGTCGAGGCTTTGCACGGGTGCCGCCGACCTATTGGGGCAGGGGGGAGCACTGTGTCGGCCAATTCGCTCCAACACCGCCATAGACCGCGCGTTCATTTGCTCCTTGAACTTGTGTCCTAAGTTAACCCTCGCTCGTGCACAATTGTTTTTCAGACTCTGACTTACAAGAAGAATGAAGTCTACGACAGTGTTAGATATTGTTGGATAAGGTATTCTGGACAGATTTTTTGTAGTTCAATGGATGAAACCAAGCCATCAACTACTAGCCGCAACAAAATACTTAGCCAAGGCTAACAGAACAACAGCTTACGACTTCACAGGAGGAGGCTGTGCCGACCCGGTCAAAAAATACTTGTTCAACAGTGCGGGAAAACATCGAAAGACGGAAAACCTCAACCAAAATCCGAACGACAAATTCGATCATAGCTTATATCACTGCATATCAGGCTTCTGTAAAGTAGATACAAACAAAATACATGTAGAAATGAAATGAAAGTAGCGGTTATGACGGCCGGCGCTGCGTCCAGCTGCCCCGCAGCTAGTTGAACAAAATGGATGGCCAATGACCCCTCCCTACAAAAAAAATACAGGAACCATACTGCGCGCTGACGTTTATGGATTTATGAATGTTTCTGAAAAACAATTGTGCACGAGCGAGGGTTAACTTAGGACACAAGTTCAAGGAGCAAATGAACGCGCGGTCTATGGCGGTGTTGGAGCGAATTGGCCGACACAGTGCTCCCCCCTGCCCCAATAGGTCGGCGGCACCCGTGCAAAGCCTCGACAGACACGTTGAAGTGCTCACACATAAATCCTTGCTGTTGCTATGTAGGAAATGAGTGCTAGTGGGTAAAATGTGCTGTGCACCGTTGCGACAAAGAGCATGAAAGACACTCGCAGCAATCGCTGTCCTCGCCTTGCTGCTGCTGGCGATTTCGGGTTGTGCTCGCATTTTAGAAGTCCATTTTGTTTACGGGTGTTGAAGGCCCCTTGCATCAGGTTCGCTATGGTATTCAGTAATCTCTGCCCCGTCGCTATTCCTTTACGTAGCCATCTCTTATTTTCGGGTCGCTCGATATGGTACAAGTACGTCAGCAGGACGCGCGCCATGCTTCAGTGTACGTGTCAAGCGTGAACACAACCTCGCATACTCCGGCCGCACTTGCCATCATCGTCTCCGAGATGCAATTTCGTTCGGCCCAGCGCTTCACGCATCGGATCTCATAATTCAAAAGTCTCACCAAGACACAAGCCCCCCCCCCCCACTCTACCTCCACTCTACCAGCCACCTCACCACAACCATGTCGGTCTACACCAAGTTCGCCATCATCGGAGCCGGCGGCGTCGGCGGCACCGTCGCGGACGAGCTGCTCAAGAAGGGTGACGCCGTGTCCGTGGCCATCCTCACACGCGACGAGTCCAAGCCGGAGCTACAGGCCTTCAAGGCTCGCGGCGCCACGCTGCACCAGGTCTCGTACGAGGACGAGGCGGCCGTGGCCAAGGCGCTAGCCGGCAGCGAGGTGGTTGTGAGCACCGTGTCCCCGTACAACATGGACGTGCAGAAGGCCATCGTGCCCGCGGCCAAGACGGCCGGCATCCAGCTCTTCGTGCCGGCCGAGTACGGCGTCAAGGTGACCGAGGGCCCCAACGTGACCAAGAAGGAGGTGCAGGACCTGCTCACGCAGCACCAGATCCCCTTCACCATCTTCTACACGGGCCTCTTCGCCGAGTTCCTGCCCTACTTCCTCGGCTACAACTACGCCGAGGGCTACATGAACGTGGTGGGCAAGGGCGAGACGGCCTTCAGCATCACGGCGCGTCACGACGTCGGCCGCTTCGTGGCGCACGTCGTGTCCACGGCCTCCAAGAACGAACTGGTAGGCGCGCGCATCTCGTTCGAGGCCGAGCGCCTGTCGCCGCTGCAGATCCGCGACCTCGCCGAGAAGAAGCTTAACAAGAAGATCGAGGTGCGCCACGTCGACTACGAGGAGAACAAGAAGAAGTTCAACACGGACTTCGTGGCCTTCCTCACCACCATCTTCGAGGAGGGTCGCGGCGTGGTCGGCACGGAGCAGGAGGCGCAGGACGTCGTGGCCAAGTTCTTCCCGGACTGGAACCCGGCCAAGTACGAGTCCTTCATCGCCTAAGTACAGTAGACAGCCAGTCAGAAGACTAAAGCACCGAATAATGCAGTACCGGATGCGCTTACTCCTTATTGGCACTACATCTCGTTACAGGCTCATGTGCCCACGCACTCACTCCTACGAGGTCTCCGTTTGTCGCGAGTCAAGTGTAGGAGTGAATTAGCGAACTCGAATCCATGAAGCTTTTTGTCGTCTATCAGCCTGCAAGGCTTGAATTGTACGAGCAATATCCTGGCGGAGACCATGACTCCCTCGTTTGCGTCTCCGTTGCTGTAACTCAGATGAATTCCTTGCATCTTGTGGCTTTCTGTTGTACAAGAAGCCGCCGTCGTGGTGGTCTCGGTGCCTTCCATACCACTTATCCGAGCACGACAAGGCATCACTGTCAGATCCACTGATAACATCACTTTCACTTTTGCTGGGGGAACTCGCAACTTCTATCCACTGAGGCTTTTGTGGGGTTCGCATCCTCTGAAGCACCTTCGGACGGCATTCGGGCCTGGCTCCATTGTTTGTATCCTGTCTGTGACTGCTATGTTTGAGAATTGCTTCATCATAGTGATAACCGACCAAGTCTTCACGTGGTTGTTGAGGATCCATTGCTCTTTTCAATCGATCAAACTGACGCAGCGCTTCGTCTTGGTTAGATGGCGAATGTTTATCCGCATTCTCCACGTTCATACGGTTCTCCAGCGAGGTCATCAGCCGACTCAAAGATCGATCATGTCCAAACTCTTCTCGAAGCTGCCAACCTTCCTCCACCCAACCCTCTACTTCATTGACCGAGGTCAGCCCCATTACACGATGTCGTGCAATTTCTGCGTCTTCCAGATCGCGTTGTTTCCGCTCGTCTTCCTGCTGCTGCTGTGCTTGCTTTTTTTCTAGCTCTTCTGCCTCTTGCTGCTGCTGCTCTTTCGCTTCGCCAGCTTCTTTTGTGTCAAAGTCGAGAACGTGCTTCAGTTTGAGCATCGTGAGCTCCAGGTTTTCCACAACTCGCCGCTGAAGAACTTCCTGGAAAGGCTCTTCGTTTTCAGCGGACGCATGCTTCGGGTCATCATTTTGAGTAAGCTCCAGTTGCTCGTTGTCGATTCTCTCTTGTGGCAGATTCACACCAACGTTACCTCGTACCCAGTCATAAGCTTGCCACGAAATGCCATCGCTTTGGTGGCTTTGATTATTCTGTTGTAGCGCAGACGACATCCGCGCTTCGATCTCTTGAATTTTGAGTTGTGTGAGGCGTCGTAATGCTTTGATCTCCGCCTCCATTGCAAAAGCGCCGTCAGTCGATTCTTTTGGCGCTGAAGTGTCCTCACTTTCAAGTTGAGTCAGCATGTTTTCGATGTCAATAGAGCTGGTCAGCAATTTACCCTGCATCGGTATCAACCGCAGTATCGCCGTCTCCCGCTCCTTGGCCTCTTTCTCCTCCACTTTCTTTTTCTCGTCAGCGGCTTTTTTTCCCTTCTCCTCCGTCTCTTTCGCGGCAGCAGCGGCATCTGCCTCAGCCTTCAAGTCAGCTTTACGGCTCTCCGTCATGTCTGCAAACGTGAGATCGAGTTGGGACACAATGGTTTGGGTCGCGGACTGGAGATCGGACACTGCAGCTTTCGTAATAGCCGAATCCACCTCAGCGTTCTCTTGTTCAAGAGCTTCGGCCTTCTCTTTCTCTTCCACCTCTCGCTGTCTGCCCTCAAAAGGCTTCAGCGCTTCTAGCAGTAAATCGTTGATAGTGTTCGAGGCATTTCGCACCTTCAAAGCGGCCGAGGCGCAGATGTCCGAGCTCTCTATCTC
Organism: Phytophthora agathidicida; assembly: GCA_025722995.1. Classification (NCBI taxonomy): domain Eukaryota; phylum Oomycota; class Peronosporomycetes; order Peronosporales; family Peronosporaceae; genus Phytophthora; species Phytophthora agathidicida. The sequence goes on from CP106971.1 coordinate 8,552,396, forward strand.
GCCCTCATCTTCTTCCTTTGGAGGCTCCTTTTCTGGTACTTTAATTGATACCGAACTCAGTCGACGACTCTCTCTCAGTTTTCGTATTTCCTCAGCAAATGAGTCTTCTTCGTCTACCTCTTCAGAGCCATCTAGGGGTGGTGGTGGTGGTGGAGGTGAGTCGGGCATCGGTGGTCTTGACTTCCTTTTTGGGACTTGGAGTCGGAGTGGAGGGCGTGAATCTTTTGGTGTCGTCTTACGAAAGCAGGTGCTTTGACGTAGCACAGTCGACATCTCGTCCGTTGTCGGAGATCGCGCAGAGTTCGTCATTTTTGCTCCGGATTGCCGCCCCCTCCGATTCCCAGACAGGATCAAGTTGTTAAGATTGCGGATATCCTTCCCGATCAAGGCGTCGATTGAGTCCTCATTCGATGATACGGGGGTGTAGATGTCCTCCTCCACAGACACCGGAGACGGCGACGAGGTCAATGGAGAGAGCGAAGGCGGGGTCAATGACGGAGACGATAGTGCGGGAGATCGAGGTGCTGGCTTGCGTCGTTGAATAGGCGTTGGCTTTGAACGAGTGGGAGTCTTCGTAGCAATAGCAACGGGAGCACGGCGTGTTGGTATAAGAGTTGGCTTATTTCTCAGGATATGGTCGAGTCGCGGCGTGGGCATCACGACTTCTTCGTCGTCACTAGAGTCGTCATGCTGCACCTTCTTGGCAAAGGGTCGAATTGCACTCTTCTTCTTCTTCACCTGCTCTAGTTTTGTCTGTCGAGCACGATCAGCGAAGTTCCATTTCTTCTTATCGCTCTCTTTCAACTTCGATCGCTTCGGAGGCGACGTTGTTCGCAACGGTGAGGCACTAGAGCTCGACACCCTGCCGGCTAACCTGGATCGATGATTTGTGGTGGCACTTTGGTGGAAGTCTGAGATTAATTCGTCCAGCGACATTTCTTGTGTTTCGTCGCGGTCGTACTGAAAATTTCTCGCATCGGAAGCGGATATCTCCTTGTCTCCGGCTCGCGAGTCGAAGGACAACTCGAGAAACATGGGCGCAAATGCAGCGCACACAAGCAGGGCTAATAGACGAAGGGCCAAAGCAACGGACGCGCATGTGATCCGTTTTCGACTATTTCAGTCAGTCAACCAATTACCCTGTTTTAGACAGTTTATGGACTTATATTAAACCCCCTTCAACTCAACTAACAATGCCTAAGTGGCGCTGCGGCCTCTTGGTGGCGGCCTCGAGCACGACGATGGTCCTCACACCCTCGCGCCAGCAGCGCTTCCCATGGCTTGTGAACCGGATGAAAGCACGTCTGAACTGCTGCTCTGTAAGATAAAAATATATATTACTGAAATCTATGATAAAACTTTATGATATAGACTCGATGATGAATCACTACGACGTATCTTTAAAAAAAATCAAACTGTGGCATGCCACCAAGGGCAACTTCTCTACAACTAACACAGCACAATGGAGCACCCCGCAATAGCTCCTCGTCGCGGTGCCGGTCAGAGGACAGCACCCGAAGAGCAGCAAACTCTTTTTGAGTTTCTAGAGAGGCCAGAAAATCGTTTGGGGAACAACCGCGTGAACTTTCAGCTAGGAGTCGAAGCTTTCGGCATGAACCGCGCCACAGTGAAAAAAATATACAAGAAGTTAAAGATGGTTCGCCAAGAAGCTTCTCTTCTATTGCCGGATGAAGCCAGCGTCGCCACAGAGCCTCCCTCGACACCTCATTGCGATGAGGTCGCCAGGTCTCCTCCAACGCCGAGGAGTGAGCATGAGGTAGAGGACTACGAGTATGGTGTTGGTGGAGATTCGCCAGTCGACGTGTCAGAGCCCAGCGACGGCATGCCGGTTCCCGACGCGAGCACAGAGGAGCAACCAGTCGCGGTGGCAGGCACGACTGGCACCGACGTGGACGCGCAAGTGGACGAGCAAGTACAAGGTTCTCATTTGACAAGTGGTCTGCAGACGTCGGTAGCGGTGGCCTCCGCAACAGCATCCCTCGCCGTTCAGTGCGGTTGAGCGGGAGGTGCTGTTGTATGCGAATACAATAGCAGATGACCAAGGTGGCGATGCAGATCCTGTTTCTCTTCCAGATGGGAACGCCATATCATCCCCGATCCCTCGTATTTCCGCTTTTGTTCCGGAGGTCGACGTGGCATCGGAGCTGGAGGCACTGGCGGCGGGCTTGGAGGCATCGAATGTATACCAGGCCGCGATGTACGCTGCACAGATTCTTGGCCTCGAGACCGAGCTGCGTAAGGAGCGTCAGGTCGTGCTAAAGGACATCTACGCTCCGCACGAAGACCAAGGCGTCGAAGCTCGGATGTGCGACCTGATCAGCTCAGCAAAACGAGGTGAGCGTGTGTATGCGTTAATTTACACGCTAACTTGCACTTCTACGGCGTTTGCGAAGGCTTTCAAGACGGCCTTAGAGAACGGTGCCGACGTGAAGCTGGTGTTGTGCAGGCAAGAAATCAAGACAGCAGCTGCAGCGCTGGGTGTCCTACTGAAGGGTGTGAACGAAGCAGATTCGCCGGTTTTCGTCAGTGAAAGTGGCTCCGGTATAGCCCACCGCAAAATAATTGTCGTCTGTAAGTTATATATTTGCTGCTGCTCTGTTTTTTTTCTACCGGGTGGAACGTTTTTCCTGGAGCTGGCCCTGTTGTGACGGAGAAGCTTGTAGGACTCCGTCCACGAGCGCCAGTCGACGTTGTGTTTGAGTGGAACGCCGCGATGAAGATGATGGTGCGAGCTGAGTTGTTCGTCCTACTAGACTGGGCGCTGCAAGAGCAACGTGGACTCGAGGATGCTGCCTCCTTAATGGCAGTGGCGAGGCTAACTGCAAATCAATCGATCATCTACTAAGTTTTGCATCAATAAAACAGAGCGCTCATCATTTCCGTTATGCTCTCTTACATGCAGCATGAACACGCTTGATGTAGTTTTTCCTTGTATGACTGGTTCGATCGATGACTCTTCCGACTCCTAAGCTCTTTTACAGCCTGCGATTGATAAAGCCTACTACGAGTAGGATCTACATGCGGATCGTAATGGACAGGTTAGTAAGGAGGAACTGCAGAAGAAGTCTAAGAACTGCAACTTCTTCAGCACAATGCTGTGACGTAACCATGCCTAAAGGCATGGTAAACGTCCCGTCCGCTAATGCGCTAAAAGTTTATACCAATTCCGTACTTATATTATGCTTACGTGCTAAAGTGATAGCTTGGAATGTTGTCCTGATATTAGCTTGCGGTGCCTGTATATAATACAATGAGACAGCAGTTCACCAGAACAAGTCTCCTCGTGGAGTCTTGCGTCGACTTCAGTGCTCACGGCTCTCAAAGTCATTATCCAATTTCGGATCTCCCCAACAACCGGGAATCAGCCAGCTAGCCAAGCTACTAGCACCGAAGTTTCAAACTACACCACAACAACCCAACCAACATGATGCTCGCCAAGACGATCTGCGCTCTGTGTGTCGCCGCTGTGGCTTTTTCCAACGGAATGGCGGACGCTTCAGTGGCAGTAGGCCAAACACACGGCAAGACGAGTGTCAACATTTCCCGTGGACTACGCACTGCAGCGGACACCAATGTAGCTGCTCAGACCGGCGTCGCTGCTAAAGGACGCGCCGCCGGTGGAGTCACTGCTGCAGGAGGCGCCGCCGGTGGAGTCACTGCTGCAGGAGGCGCCGCCGGTGGAGTCACTGCTGCAGGAGGCGCCGCCGGTGGAGTCATTGCTGCAGGAGGCGCCGCTGGTGGAGTCATTGCTACAGGAGGCGCCGCCGGTGGAGTCATTGCTACAGGAGGCGCCGCCGGTGGAGTCACTGCTGCAGGAGGCGCCGCCGGTGGAGTCACTGCTGCAGGAGGCGCCGCCGGTGGAGTCATTGCTGCAGGAGGCGCCGCCGGTGGAGTCATTGCTGCAGGAGGCGCCGCCGGTGGAGTCACTGCTGCAGGAGGCGCCGCCGGTGGAGTCATTGCTGCAGGAGGCGCCGCCGGTGGAGTCACTGCTGCAGGAGGCGCCGCCGGTGGAGTCACTGCTACAGGAGGCGCCGCCGGTGGAGTCACTGCTGCAGGAGGCGCCGCCGGTAGAGTCAATGTAAACGGACGCGCTAGCGTGAAGGCCAACGCTAATGTTGACTCTAACAGCAACTTGTACACCGCAGCTCCCACGACTGCACCGCCGACCCAAAACAGGCGCCTCCGCCGTGCCTAAGCAAGCTTTGATAGCGAGCGGGTACTCGGTCGATGAAGCTGCTTCTACATAGATAAACTCAATACAAGCGTAGATTTTTGCGTGTGAACGCTGAAGCTGTTGTGATCGTCGCCATCTCGATGAACAAACCGCGGCCTTGTAATCCCCCGGGTCTTGCACAGGAGACTGTGGCCGCTTTCCTCGATACGCAATCCGTCTTGCGATGGTTCTAGAACAGCTCGTGCGCTCTTGTAGCAGCAGCGTCACTTTTCCTGTCCGCAACCAAGTCCGATGTATTACTGGCGAGGTGGGACATGGCCATTGTGTGGGCTACATATATCTAGTCTGCGTTTCAGTGAACGCTCTGGTCGAGTGTCTTCGTCGACGTCAATCTTTCAGCTGACGTCACACAATCCAAAGAGCTCCCCAGAGCCCAAGTGCCTCCACCCCCCAAGCAGCAACAGATACAACCATGAGCACGGACGTCGTGTACGACTACGTCGTGATCGGCGGCGGCAGCGGCGGCATGGCCTCGGCCCGCCGCGCGGCCACGTACGGCGCCAAGGTGCTGGTGGTGGAGCGCGGCCGCGAGTTCGACGGCATGGGGCTGGGCGGCACGTGCGTCAACTTCGGCTGCGTGCCCAAGAAGGTCATGTTCAATGCGGCGGCCCACGTGGAGCACCTGGAGCGCAACGCGGACTACAGCATCACCACGGCCGCCAAGCCCTTCGCGTTCGGGGACTTTGATTGGCTCAACATGAAGACCAAGCGCGACGCGTACATCAAGCGCCTCAACGGCATCTACGAGCGCAACCTGGGCAACGCCAACGTGGACCACGTGCAGGGCATCGCCAAGCTCGTAGCCAAGGACAAGGTCGAGGTGGCTGGCAACGTGTACACGGGCAAGCACGTGCTGGTGGCGCCCGGCGGCGTCCCGTCCGTGCCCGACCTGCCCGGCATGGAGCACGTGATCGACAGCGACGGCTTCTTCAAGCTGGAGCAGCAGCCCAAGAAGGTGGCGGTTGTGGGCGCCGGCTACATCGCCGTGGAGCTGGCCGGCATCTTCAACGTGCTGAAGAGCGACACGACGCTCTTCTGCCGCTTCGACCAGGTGCTGCGCAAGTTCGACCCCATTGTGCGCGACCTGGTGAACGAGGAGATGGAGAAGGCCGGGGTCAAGTTCGTGCGCAACACGCGCGCGGTTCGGGTGGAGAAGCAGGACAACGGGAAGCTGACGTTCGTTGTCACGATCAATGGAGAGGAGCACAAGTTCCCGGACTTCGACCAGATCGTGTACGCCATCGGCCGCCACCCGCGGACCAAGGATCTTGGACTGGAGGAGGTCGGCGTCAAGCTCGCGGACGGAGGATTCATTGAGGTGGACGCGCAGGAAAACACGTCGGTGCCTGGTGTCTACGCTATTGGTGACGCGACCGTGACTGGGTGGGAGCTGACGCCGGTGGCTATTGCTGCCGGCCGTCGTCTGTCGGATCGCCTCTTTGGCGGCGAGAAGGACGCGTGCCTGAACTACCACCAGATCCCGACGGTCATCTTCAGCCACCCGCCTATTGGCACGATCGGCTACACGGAGCCGGAGGCGCTGGCCAAGTTTGGCGAGGAGAACGTCAAGGTGTACTCGAGCAAGTTCGTCAACCTGATTCATTCCATGGCCGACCCGGAGCGCAAGGGCAAGACGGCCATGAAGCTTGTGACGGTGGGCGAGAAGGAGACCGTCGTGGGCGTCCACGTGGCTGGCGAGGGCGCCGACGAGATGATCCAGGGCTTCGGAGTTGCCGTGAAGATGAACGCGACGAAGGCGGACTTCGACAACATCGTGGCCATCCACCCGACGGCTGCCGAGGAGCTCGTGACCATGGCGCCCTGGGGCATGATCAAGGACGAGATCGTGCTGTCCCCGGAGCCGGCGCGCCCCGCCCCGACGCCGAAGCAGTAAGTAGAAGGAACTGCAACAAGACAGTACGCCCACGCATGCATGCAGTAGTGCAGACGATGCCCGCATCGAGGCTACTCAGTTGTAAGACAAACTAAGAAGAGCTACAGACATCTGGGCAGAAATACCCATTCACATTCGCGAATCTCCCAAGTCTTCTCATACTTTAAGGATTGCATCGGAGCGCTGGACGGCACACATATTCCTGCCGTCGCCCCGATGCTAATTGCCCCACGGTTCAGGAATCTAAAAGGGTTTGTCTCTCAAAATGTTTTGGTTGCGTGTGATTTCGAGATGAAATTTGTATTCGCCTTACCGAGATGGGAAGGCTCTGCTCATGATGATCGAGTGCTGAAGGACGCAGTTAAACATGGGTTCACCATCCCCAGAGGTAACTTTGCGGCCCAAAGAATGATCCAAAGAGTATTTTCCAATAGTTTTGTGTTACGGGGCCAGGTAAATACTATCTGGGTGATGCAGGATACGCTCTCAACAGCTATACCTTGACACCCTACCGCGGAACAAGATATCACCTCAAAGAGTTCGCTCAAGGCTCGCTAAAACCGCATAACAAGGAAGAATTGTACAATCTAAGACATTCGTCGTTGAGGAATGTCATAGAGCGCACGTTCGGAGCAGTCAAGAACAAATTTCCGATTTTAAAGATGATGCCGTCGTACGCACTGAAGGAGCAGATCAGGTTTGTACATGCAACCTTCGCGATCCACAACTTTATACGCATGAACCATGACGAATTTGCAGACATAGGCGATGTTACAAATGAAAACGACAACGACACTGAAGCTGGAGACACAGAGCCCGCAGGTGTAGATGACAGTAATATGCTGGATATCCGGGACAAGATTGCGACCGAGATGTGGGTAGACTACATGAGGACACTTGCAGGAAGAAACAACGAGATCGTCGTCTGAGAAGACAGCAGCCCGAGCCAGGCTGAGATCGATACATGCAATGTGAACTCAACGATCTATTTAGGCTTACCATTACGATGCACCACTGTCTGCCAAAATCTGAAAATCCGCCAAAATGGCCTCAATCCGCTGGAAAGCTGGTCTTCAGAGCACACCCTAATAAGATGCAGCCATTCGCCGGCAAAACTATCAATGAAGTTCATGGCAACCTACAAATTCAAACTCAAAAGCAAATGGATGTAGGATTGCACTCATTTTCTATGCATTGATACCTTCTTCAATCGAGTACGGTCGGTGACAGAGCTTGCTTACACACGGAGATGTTTGTCTTCAGTTTGCGCTCTTGTCGTGGTCGCTAGAGTAGTAGTTGGGCCACCTTTCGAGCTGTCCCCAGTATTGCCCCCATGCCGACAGCACGGCCTGTGCCAACGTTAGTACCTGGGCCCAGGTTCACACCGAGTCTTGCCCCAACGTTAGCGCCCAAACCCAGGTTAAGTCCAGCATTCAGTCCGAGACCTGCCGCAGCGTTCGCATCAACGTTCGCGCCAGCGCCAACCTCCACACCGGCGCTGGCTTCGCCACGCACTCCGACATTAGCGCCGACATTGGCGTTAGCTCCAACTCCCAATTTACGGTGACCATGGACGTCAACGCCAGCAGCCACGCTGAGACCGGTACGACTGACAGTGTTGCCGCTGATGTAGCAGCTTGTGGACTTGCTGAACGTCTTGGTTACATCCACGGCAGCATCCGCCGTTCAGCACATTTCTCACAGGATGCGAGATAGGATTTTTCGCTTCTTCAACGAGTGTGATCGATACTAAAACCTCGAAATCTAAAGGTTGTACAGACGGCGATGGAAAAATACGCCAGCACTGACCAGCATCCTCCACAGTAACCTGATGTCTACCGAAAACTACGCCATTCAGCTGATTGGCCAAAAGTAAGTCGCTTTGTACTAGAAAAAGGTCAGGATTACAAAGAAAACTTTTATTTGTCCAAAAACGAGACCAGTGCAATGACAGTCACATGAACTCTAGAGCTTCAAACTGCCGCGGAATTGCTTTCGCGAAGCTGTTGCGAACTGTTTTCTCAGAAATGCTGTTCCAGGCAACAATAGTTTGCTTGATGATATCAATACGCTTCTCTTTCGCTTTCTTGGGGCTCGATCCTTTCTGGTGTATCCAGGTGTTGCGCAGCGCCGACTTGAGCGGGACCATGATGCCAACATCAAGCGGTTGACAGGTAGACGTGCAGTTCGGAGGCAGCGGATACACCACGGACAACGCTTTGTCTGCCATGACGCGTTGTCCTTCCGCGGACACGTGGCAGTCAAAATGGTCCGCAAGCATCACGGACGGCCCATCCATCTCTCGCGGCAGCATTTCGCTGGCGTAGAAGTCCCAGCATCTTCCGTCCATCCACGCATTCTCTTGGACGCAGTAATAGTGGCCCAGTGGGTACGTTTTGAGTTCATCAGTGTCAATGTCCCCGGTGGGGACATTGACACTGATGAACAATATTGGAAGTTTTGCCTCTAAATTTCACAAAAATATTAGAATTTATGCAAGCTTCAATCGGAAAGAAAAAAAAACTTACCGTCTGCGCGAACTGTTATGACGGCAGTCATACGACCTGAGTGCTTAGTCAAACCCTTCACCCGCCCCGCATCGGTTTGCCCTTTGCCAGCCCATCCTTTCTTCGGGGCCATCTCGTAGTATATCGACGTCTCGTCGACGTTATAGATCTCGTCAAGAGGTGTCCTCCAGTGGCGCCCCCAAAACTCCAACGAAAACGCAAGCTGAGTATCGGTGAGGTCACCATCATTGAGTTTACTAGTAACAGGAACCTGTGACGAAAACCCATGGCTAACATATTTTTTTTATTAAAAAAAGGTTATAAATCAACGTTTTTTACTTACCGTTTTGCAAATTCTTGGCACAACTTATAGAGGGCCTTCCGGCCGCTACCTTCACTCTTTTTCGTTCGTAGGTATTCCATCAACCAGTCATACTGATAGTTTTTCATGTACTCGATGAGCGACCTTGTAGTTGCAAGCTATAAAACGGTTAGTATCTAAACAAAAAAACAATTTTAAAACGTTCTTTGTTGTCACGGCGCTCATCTTTCATAAACAACACTAGATCATGCGAAAAAGGTATCATCTCCTTTCTACCCTGGCCCTTTAAAGTCTTGCTCTTCTGCGAGCCGCGGAAACTGTTAATTTTGGCCTCATTATTGACCCAATCACGTACAGTCCAGCGCGGGACCTTGATTTCTGCAACAGCAGCATCAATGCCAATTTCGGTAACCCTGCTAATTACTTGACTCTTGAACTGTATCTTGTATGAGCGTTTGACGCGCTTGCGCTCGACGCTCATCGATAGAGTTTTGAAATGCTGGAAGGATGCAATGTCTCCGAAAACCACTAAAGTAAATTAGGATATTGTTGGTTAAAAAAAGAAAAATGAGATGCTTATTGGCTATAATCCAGATTAATTTTTGTATCAGACCAGAAGTCCGGAAATGTCGCACGGCGTATTTTTTCAGTAGAGCGTATTTTCCCATCGCCGTCTGTACACGAATGTTGTGCAAATGAGCTGAAACCAATCGGTGTTGATTCTGGTAGCACAGACCGGAGGTAGTTGTGTGTGGGGCAGAGCAGGGGTCTTCTGAATATCGATTTGTACACTGAAGAGATGGAAATTGCTTCAGTTTTCCATTATTTACGAGGATCCCATTAAGTATCTCTGATACATTAGAGGTCTTTAGCAGAACCGCAAACTACATCATTTCGGATTCAACATCTGTTCAAATCCACCATGAACATGGTCTTCCAACCGGAAACTTCAGATGGAACCGGAAACAACAGCAACTAGTTGCGGTATGGTCGCAACAAGTTACGGTCACTATACCGTCACTAAAAGCGCAAATAACGAAGGCTAACCATGAGCTGTGCGTGCCATTACACTCGAATTCGCCTGCCCGACTGAAGAGAACAGCATCAAATCGAGCACCTACATGCATCCCGCCAGAAACACCGAGGAAACATCTTTACTATCCAGTCAAGTTGCTTGGTACATTCGGTCCGTATCGCGTGGTGTACCTCGTCACTACAAGAACGCCTATTTGTTGCAGCGATTTCACCATGCACAACAAGCTGGTCATTTTCTCGAGGCGGCCACCATCTTCACTGCGTTTGCAAGCAAGCCCCCTCCGCCACATCGAATTCGCGTCCCGTTCAACTTTAACGCTCTATCCAACCAGACATGCAAAATGCGGTTCAGGTTTGATAAGTCGGAATTGTGCACTCTTGTGGAGCTCATGGGCATCTCCGATGTTGTCACCCGTAAGCAGACGGTGTCTACAGCTGTGGAGGCTCTTGGCGTGGTGTTGTACAAGTTGGCAGTACCTGTACGATGGGAGGATGTTGAAACCTTTTTCGGGCGTTCGGTTAGTGGCTTGTCGAATATTTTTCTGCATCTCGTGTGCGTTCTCGATGCAAAAGTTGCACGCCTGCTCATGCTCAATCATAAAATTGCAGCTAGTCGTTTGGAAGAGTATGCACAGGCGGTGTTTGATGTTGGAAGTCCATATACAAATATATGGTGCTTCATCGACGGAACAGTACGCAGCGTGTGCCGGCCCACTCCCCGCAGACGCCATCATAAGCGAGACCAACTATTAAGTCAGCAGTCTGTGTATAATGACCACAAAAGAAAGCACGCGTTGAAGTTCCAAACTCTCGTGACGCCTGATGGGTTAATTTCACATCTCTTCGGCCCGTGTCCAGGTAGAAATCATGATATTAAGTTGTATCGTGAGTCCAAGATCGCTGGCACGATTCGGAATGACTCTCGCTTTTATCACTACCGCATTTCCGGAGACTGCGCGTATGGTCGCGATGATGTCATCATCAGTCCATTTGAGGGTGCACTTGCAAACTTAACGCAAGATCAGAAGCACATTAACGCCGCCATGAGCAAAATACGAGTATCCGTGGTATGGTCCTACGCTCAGATCGTTAACTATTGGAAGGCACTGGATGTAAAATCGAATTTACGGACAGGAACTCAACCGGTCGGTCAAATGTGTCGGGTAGGTGTCTTGTTTACCAATTTCATCACGTGTAGTAGAGGTGGGAACACTGCTAGCGACTACTTTGGAGTATCTCCTCCCGACATCAGCGAATGTCTGCAGTCCGTTCACTAATTCATCACTTCTTGGATAATGCAGCGCCGAAAATCTTGGCACACTCTAATATCGTCTCCCTGTTGCTTGTTTGCACTTGATCTTCAGAACGGAGTTGATCATCGGTCTGTTGCTTCTCAAATGCAAGGCGTTCTTCGAATTGCTTTTGGTTCTGCTCTAGCTCCCTCTCTTTTACCTCCATTTGTTCTTTGTAGCACTTCTCCTGCCTCTTCACTTCAGTGACAAAAGCATTGGACCGCTTCGGTGCCCGCTGCATTGATGTCTCAGATCTGACCGAACTGGCGGATGAAGCGCTTTCCGCTGCTGAAGATACACTATCGTTGTCGCTCTCATCACTTGATTCAACGTTGGACCTGTCGCTTGTGCGATCTGCACGGCGGCGGAGACTCTCGGAGACAATATCTGCTGCGCATTGGGCCAGGTCCTCTTTCTTCCTCTCTTTGTCGAGCTTTTTCTTGGCTAGATTTTCGCGATGCAACCGCTTCAGTTCCACGTACTCGTGGACCTTGCCCTCGACGTTGTTGTAGTGGCTTTGAACATTAACAGCATCGAGGGATTCTTCCACGCCGCTTGCCAAAAATGCCCTCTGCTCGGTGGCTTTCAACCGGGCTTTGAGTGGGTTCAGACGGTCTCGAATCTGTTTGACCTTCACATGTTGTTTCAGCGCAGAAGACAATGCGGTGGCGACGTTATCCCAAACTTCTAGTGTTATTCCTCGTTTTGCTGCATACGGCTTCAGTCGGATGAACTCGCGCATCATCTTTGAGTCTTGCCCCATCCGTGAACCTAAACACCATGGTGGATCGGTGCGTGTCGTTTGTCTTGGTCCTGCTAGATGTGGAGTGAGGTAAATTGTGCTGCCAGGTGGACCTATCTTTAGGTCTTTAGCATATGATCAGAACCAGAACACACCTTACTTGCTAAACGCAGTCCTGTGATCTTGTCTGGTGGATCGACAATTCAATCGAAAACCGAACATTTGAAACAACTGCTAAAGACCACCAATAATCCCGATTTACCAAAACGCAATGTCTGTTAAATGAGTTATAATGTATACCCAAAGTTTACAAGGATTCAAAGCCAAGGGAGAGAGTGCTTTATTCACGCGCGCCACACTTGAGATCCGAATGTATATCAAAGGTCATTGGTTTTAGCTCTTTCATTTTTTGCAGTGGCTAATTTGAGTCGTAGGTTATCCCATATGACATTAGCAGAGTTGGCAGAGTTCGTCAAGTCAGCGGATTTGTTGACACGAGGCAGTTCCCCACATTTCGGGACAGTCGATTTTCAGTTGCGACAGTGGAGTTTCGGAGTTTTGATTGGTGGATGTGGAGTGGATCTATTGCGACATTTTGTGGAAAGAGTGCGTGGTTTGAATGGTGAGCGTGTGGAGAGCCAAGGATGGGCCCTTAGGTTCCGGAAGCGCGCGTTCCAGAGATGTACACTCTGAAACGCACATGCGCTCAGTCCGGAACCGCCCCCGTCCTGAACACGGGTCGCCAGGAAGAAGCATAAATTGTCTGCACGAACGTATCGTGTCAGACAACCCGTATTGCCTTGGCTCAAGGCACTGAATGCCACCGTTCCAGGCCCAAGAACCACTCAAGTACACCCACAAGCAAGAAAGTATGAAGAACAAGACCCACAAGACCCACTAAGACTCAAGATATGAACGTGTATTGACTCCCAGGTGTTCAAGAACACCCAGCAACGTGTTGGGATGGTGTTGAAGACAAAATAAGCCTGAGACCGACGACCCAGACTCCTAGAAGTCTGAAACTGACCCCCAAAAGTCTGAAACTGGCCCCGTTCCAGAGATATGTGGCCTCGTTTCAGAGATTCCAAGCCTCGGTTCAGAGATTAGCGGCTGCTGTGGACATTACCAAGCTATCAAGTCTCACGAGTAGCAAGCCAAGACATCCTACGACTGTGTGCAGTGTGTACGACCAAGAACTGTGCGGACAAGAGGCTAGTTTCAGAGCAGATGAGACGGACCAAGCACATGGAGGTCCTGTCGAAGACAGCGAAGTGTGTGCGCCCTATACAAAGACCAAGTGAACTCCCCCGAAGGTATACAGAACACAAGATAATACCCAGAAGATATTGAGAGATTCAGAAAGAAGAGAGAAGATAGCCGAAGTAGAGAGTAACAAACAGAGTTAGTTTTACCAAGTTGAGCACAAGTCGAATTCGTTCGGTGACCTGCTAGAACAAGGGCGCGGATATAAGGACGCCGCGTACTTCCTCCCAAGCTTGAAGTCCGAGTTGCCTGTGGGGATCGTACGCGACGGCGTTTAAGAGTTGATCCACGGCATTCCATATCCTAGTTGGGCCCACTGAGTGAAGGTAAGGGTGGGGTTCCCATTTCATGTTAACGATTCTGCTTGGAGGGTTTAGCAGTCCCCTTTAAGTGTATTAGTAGACTGCGTTTCAGAGATTCGAGAGTATTATATCCCTCTTAGAGGGTGGTGCGCGTGAGAAGAAGAGTGCGTTTCAGACTGACCAGTGTCTGGAGCGTGCACTCAGTGGACTGGTGATAGACCCACCGCTCAAGGGTCTTAAAGAATAAGTAGCGGCTGTATATTTGCATATATTACTCTGTATTTTGGCTATATTACAAGGGTGTATGTTCTGGGGCTTTGTTCCTGGTCTAAAAATCGCCTTTTATCGCGGTGATGTTAGTGCTACGCAAGACAACAATTCGACCGATATCGTTTCCAAATGATTTCCCCTAACAGTAACGACCTTCAAGGTGGTAAGGCAGCAGCCGATGCGAGCTTGAGGATCCAAGACGAAGTGAGAGGCCTCAATGTGGTGAAAGGGGTGGTTCAGAAGGTCCCCGGTCTCAGCAAAATCAAGGCGCCCATGGAAAAGAATTTCGATTCCAGGAAAATGAAGGTTACTCTTGTCACGAAGTTGTAGAAGCTCAATTACTCCGCTTGAGTTGTAGTCGAAAAAGTCTTGACTTGAGATGTAGCTGGAAAAATTGAGAATGAATTGAGAGTTAACGAAAGTAGGAAGGCACCTACTTGTAGCGTTGAGTCTCAACTGAAAGTGCAACGTCAAGCACATCACGAACACTATCTACGTCTGGTTGAACTGAAGAGCGAATCGGTGAGTGAAAACTTGTAAAAGAGGTGGTGTTGATACTGGAATCCGTGCGGACAGTCGAAACACCAGGTTGTGGGGAAACCCATGACAACTCTCGAGAAAACCCCGAAACTAAGCAAATTAAAGATGATGGTCGGCAAGGAGTCCATCAAGTTCACGCAACGAGACGTCAAAATCGCGCAAGGTATTGCGGTGAATGACCCAACGAAAGGACGTAAAGTGATGGCGGTGCTAGTGTTTTTAGGCTTAATAGTCATTAACGTTACCGGCTTGATAAGGCTTTTTAAGTCGTGGTAACTAACAAAAGGCTCCCAATATCTTGGTCTGGGTTGGAGTTTTGGTTTATCTGGTGTGCTAGCTTCAGTAAATTGTCAAAACCAAACAGCTAGATTCAGTAGACAATTTTAAGTGTATCGTGTTAATATCATGCACTTTCCGATTTACATCGACCCGAGCACACCTACCCAACACCAAGCTTCCTAAAAGGCATCTACTTTGACTGTGGTGGTTTTTTTCACTTAACCGACAACATTATAGTTTGTTTGCTTATTAAGACGACCGACTTTAGGCACATGTGATATTGCTCTTCTAACGTAAAAGCAAGCAAACCAACACCTTTTTATCGTTACGTAATGTGCATTCGTTGGTTTTAAACACGTTTCGGAATCCTTCATATCACCAACTTGGCAGCAGAATGTTTCGCCTGTGAAAGACTGCGTATATTGCACCGCTTTGAGATGATAATTGTGGTGTTGTTATTATCGAGACACCTAGGGATGCATTTGTGGATTAGAAGTTGGTGTTACCAGAGGATGATGCGATTTAATAACTGCATAATCGCCCAGAGCAACCAGCCACAATCTACATAGCTTCCTTAAACTCGACTCTCATTCCTCAATTTGACGTCGTCCGCATCCAACCAAACCGCTGCGTGCGATGCAGCTCCATCGTCTGTTTTCGGCGTTGCCGATACTTAGCCTCGTGTCTGGGATTTCCACCGCAACTCCAGAGGGCAGCTTTCCTGGATGGAGCCCTTGTAGCACATACACTACACCGGGCGAGGGAGATACTGCTTCTCTGAAAGCGGAGTGTGTTGTTTACAACGCGCCACTGTGTTATCCTGGTATCTGCGTTGCAGCCGAAAAGGAAAAAAAAAAAAGACCATCGACATATTTGTGAAGCGCTATCCAGCCACGGCTGGAGACCCAGAGACGGCTGCCAATGTGTGGCTGCTTGATGGCGGCCCTGGATTTCCATCAAGCGGATATAAGTTTATTTTCTTTTGTACTCAGCGACAGCTAATTGAAATTTGTGTGTTGAATTGTAGTGGAGTGGTTAATCGTAGATCTCCACTCACAACTAGAAGGCGCAGTGAACGTGTATACCATGGACCACAGAGGTACTGGTCGCAGCAATTTGTTGGAGTGCGCTGGTTCCAAGTTTAATTCTACGTTACGCGATGAAATCATCCTCGCAGAGATTCCAGCCTGTGCTGAAGAACTAGAGAAGAAATTCAAAGTAGATGCCGTTTAGGAAGCTTGGTGTTGGGTAGTTGTGCTCGGGTCGATGTAAATCGGAAAGTGAATGATATTAACACGATAGACTTGGTCCTGGTTCACGACCTCTTTCTAGGGTGCTCTCCTTGCGTACAACTTCTACTGCCGCTACGTCCAGCCTCCTCTATCGCCTAGTACATATGAATAGGTAAACTTCGAACCTCGATCTCGTATGGGATCGAGTTCGGGATCTTACGGCGGTCCGCTAGCCACCAGCATCACTTCAACTGCAATGATGGCATCCACAATCATGCTGTCATGTGTCCAGATGGACCGACCGTCAACAGAAATATGGAGATCTCACTTCATTCTCCATTACAAGTGCGGCTACCGACATGGCTGAATTCATATCGAAATACTCGAACGGCGCAAATACTACCGTTTATGGCGCCAGCTACGGCACCGCATTAGTAGAACGCATCATGCACCTCAACCCGCCTCATGTAATGGGCTATGTGCTGGATGCGATTGCTACGACCTCTGGATCATTGAGGTCTTTCTACATGTCGGATTTTGATCTCCACTTCGGTGAAATTGCAGACCGTTTTCTGGATCTCTGCGCTACAGATAGTTTCTGTAGCGGCCATTTCAAGACGAAGTCGATCCAAGTCGTGCTTGATGAAGTTTTGGCTCAGTTTGACAAGGACCCGAACTCGACGTGTGCTGCTCTGATGCCGACTGTGAACAGCACCGAACCCAATGTCAGCAACGAGCCACCCTCGTTTACACTTCGATGTGTACTGGGTTCCCTCCTCATGGATTCCATCCGACGGACTTTGATTCCGCCAATTATCTACAGACTTCATCGGTGTTCATCCCATGACATCCCTATTTTGGAAAGATTTGTCAAAGAGTTTCAACAATTACATTGACCGCACCACTCCAAGCCTAGAAGCAGACGTCAAATGGTCGCCTCTACTCTACTATCTGATCGTGTACTCCGAGCAGTGGGAGACACCGACACCTTCCCGTTCGGTATTCCTCGAGCGGTTCAAGAATTTGAGGATGCCGGAAAATGGCGACTACTGGATGGCGGAGCATTATTGCATGTTCTCGAAAGAAAAATCGGAGGAATGCGATGAGCTCAATCTTGAGAGCTACAATGCCAACGGAATCATTTACGAGCGTGATCAATACTGGAACAGAAGCGCTACCATCCCAAGCCAGGCCAGTGCATTACTACTCAGTGGAAAATTGGACCCCACGACTCCAAACAAATATGCCGAATATCTGCTGGAGGCGCTGGAAGGTGATAACAAGGAGCTAATTGCCTTCGAATATACGACGCATGGGGCTGTAGTGACGGCGTATAATGACGAACAAGATAATTCAAAGGGGACGTGCGGGATGGAGCTGCTGGCGTCGTACGTCAGAAACAACGGCCACTTGATTCGTTTGGACAGATCGTGTGTGAACACGATGCCGGGATTTAACCTCACGATCCCGATCGCTCACCAGATTTCCTACTTCCGCACCGACGATGCATTCGACGGCGACTTTAACTCAACTTCGTAGTTGTGGAAGACGGCGGAATGCAAACTCAAGAGCGATTCATACTTGCTCAATTGCCCGATTGATGTTTAGAATTTCTGTGAATACATCATATAATTTCTTCGTGCATGTTCTGCTAAAAACTACTTCGAAGTACAAAATATCTGATGGTAACAACAAAAGTTTTAGTACAAACACGCGGACTTGGTATTCCAAATGGCCAAAGCCTCACGAAAGACCACAACAGAATTGCCTTGTAGTTTGTAGTTATGTTCCGTCAGAGTAATCAAATTCCAATCACTGAAACCAAAGCCCCGATATGCGATAGCCGCTCTCCTCCTTTTCGATAAATCCAGCACTATTCATCTCCAGCATGATGCATGCACTTGCCGTCTACTTTCGGTTTCCTTTCGCATCCTACTTTTAAGCATCGTCTACCTCCGCCGTGACCATAGCACAACCCCTTGGACTTCACGCGCTTGTCACATCCTTCAAGCGAGCACTTCTTCGGCCCACCATGCGCACTACACAGACCTTGCAAATATGACATTTTGTCACATCCCGGGTGCGTGCACTGAAAACCTCCGCCGTGGTCGTAACACATGCCAACCGATACAGCCCTATTATCGCACCCTTCGTGAGCACACTTGGTGCCTCCACCGTGTTCAAAGCACTTGCTTTTCGACAAAATCTGTTTGGTGCAGCCCCGGGAAGAACACAATTTAGTGCCTCCATGAGCAGTACACAGCCCTTTTGCTCGTGCTAACTTGATGCAATCTGGATAGGAACAGCGATTCCCTCCACTACGAGCCACACACTTCCCTCTCACTTTCGCTTGTTTAGTGCAACCTTCTTCCGAGTGCTTGTAGCCCCCACCATGTTCGAAACAATTTCCATCTTGCAGTGATTTCTTGGTGCAGCCGTCATGGGAACATTTTCCACCAACGGTTGTAGATTTTTTATCGGTTTGACTTGGTGCTTTAGACTTGACGTTGGGAGTTTTTGAAGACCGTGAAGAAGATTTCTGCTTCTTGTTAGGTGGTTCAGGGCCTTCCTTTTCGTTGTCACTTATCAACTTCAACATGAACCTTGGAACGATTTTCTGGATTGACAAGTCTATCACCTAGCAGGTTCTAATGATCACTATACCCAGACCACACACCGTTTAGTTTGTAGGCACGGTTACGACACTCTGTATACGACCAGGTATACCCTCCTCCATGTTCGAAATACTTGCCGCCTTTCAAAGGGAGTTTATTGTAGTCTGACGCGCATCGCACGCCACCACCGTGCTAGGGACAGAAGCCTTTGCCATGGTCAAGTTGCACCCACCGAGGATTCTGGCAACGAGCACCTCCACCGTGGGCAATACACAGATCCTTCTTGTAGGCACGTTTCACACAGCCTTCAACAAAGCACACGTTGCCTACTCCGTGCCTGACGAGGGGGGTCTGGAATAGAGTGACACTCTATTTTCACTCGCGCATATACACCAAATCGTCTCCTAGGTAAGAATTGTAGCTTCCCTCGCGCTTCGAAGACGATAACCAAGAGGTGAAAGCGACAGATTCTCGTCGCCAAAAGTTCTACGTGATGCGCTGGAGTCGAAAACTCATGGCTCTTGTCTGTTTGCATTTTGTTTTTCTAATGACCTGGCCACTGTCGCTAAGTTCTCTAGCGCCTGCAGTAACCCAGACTATTAGAACAAAACGACGCTAGAACGAAAAATTAAAGTGAGGAAACGTACCATAGCATAACACTGGGTGGCGACCATATAGTCCGGGGCCTCATGTGATGTCGGTAAGCTCTTTCCAGCTCTGTACACTCAATTGAATAACGAATCTGTTAAATCGCAGTATCGAACCCCATCAGCTGCGCAAGCGTACGTTTGCAGCAATTGCTCTATGTGATCCAGTTGTCGCAATGATGCTTGGTAGTTTGTCATCTCGGATCCAGCAATCGGTACCAGTGCTTGACGAGACGTGCTTTCCGTCCGCGGACTCTGTAGCAGTAAGTTGAAGTGTTCTTGCTGGTGAACCACCCACCGCTGCTGCGCACATTGAATCTCGCTGTCCAATACTGGTTCGACGTGAAGACTGGCAGGCTGATCAGTAACACTCGCCACTTTATTTCGTACAAGTGGTATTGTGGAAATGTCGGAATCCTGGTTCCGCTGCAGCGCCAACACGCTTGGTGCGTCGTAGTCAGTCTGTAGAAAACGTTTTCGTGAGCTCAACAGCAAAGCAGCTAATCGCAAAAGTGTATATAATAGCTTACGAGCGACGTATCATGTGAAGCGCTTCGGGCTTTTGTCGGCACAAGCGAGGCTAGAACTTGTCGTCGCGGTCCTTCATTCCAAGTAGCCATCTATCGCAACGCACGCCATCTCATACCCAAGCTCATCGATAAAGCGAGCTATAAACGCCAAGCTATTCACGGCCCCATCCAAGTTTGTTTTGTCCACACCTTGGAGGTATGAATGAAAATGCATTCACCATTGGAATGACTTCGCGTCGATTGCTTCCGATCCGTTCAAGAACTACGTGGTTGGAGAAAGATCAAGTAATTTTGCCATGAAAATGTAGGAGATGTTTTGTGCATCTCGTGGAGCTGCGGTTTTCTTTTCACTTTCTTGTGTTATAGGTTTGTCTCCTCCAGCCCATTTGACCGCTTTGAGCAAGATAGAGCAGCCCTCTTGCCTTGAGCTGGCGAACCCACTCGCATGGAACGGCACACGCCCCCACCTTTCTCCTAACGTAGTTGCCTCTAGATGTCCGTGGCTATCCTTAATAGCATCACGGCCTCCGTCCTAAGCTGTTCGTTGGGCCTATTACGCTAGCGCAGAGCTAGCAGGACTCCCCGATGTAGGAACACCGGTGAAATGGTCGCGCAGTACGGACACACCCACGTTCTTGTGGAAGATGTTCCGTGCTGCGTTAGCATCTCGATCTTGGACGAGGTGGCAGTGCTTGCACCTGTAGACCTTCTTGGCGCCGAGTTTATCGTCGATGCGGCCACACCCCGAGCACGTCTTGGACGTGTACTCCTCGTGCACTTCCACCATTCGACCGCTCGTTCGCTGCATCTTATACTCCAGCATCTTTTTAAACTTGAAGTGCGACAGCGTCATCATGGCGCGGGCAGTGGGGCGACGCAGCTTCCGCTTCCGCTTCCGTCCCCGAAGCACGAGTTCTTCAGCTGGAGCAAGAAAGCTCTCAGGCGTGATGTCCAGACGCTCTTCTCGGACATATCGAGCGGCCATCTGCTGGGTCTCGAACGTTGGCAGCAGCACCTCGTGGTAGTTCAGCGACAGCCACTTTGAGACCTTCTGGTGCATGTCGTGCACCATGCGTGTCACCTTGCCTAGAATCTGACGGATCTGTAGACGCAGGCGCTGACGCCGCCGCTTGTTCCGCTGCACTTCAGTGATGACGACGCATTCTGCAGCCGTCTTCTTCTTTGCCACCTTGGTCTTTGTGTGGCACGGATGTCGACACTTGCTGTCCTCGTTCTTCGCCGCCTCACGCCCCTCACTCGTCCGTTTGCAGGCACAGTCCTTCCCCCGACACGGCGGCTCTACAATCTTCTGTTCTAGCAGCGCCAGCTCGCGTCGCAGAGCGTCCACAATCTTGAGTCGCGTGAGTATCTTCTCGTCGGGGTCCGCGATGCTGAACACTCGGCCGCTGGGATCGTAGAATGTGATGAAGCATCGGACACCTGGGTCAATAGCTCCCGTGCGAGTGCTCAGCGTAGGCGCAAAGTTCTTGCAGGTGGGCACGCACAAGTAGAAGCCCTTGTCACGGGTGCGCACTAGACGCACCATTGTGGTGACCTCAGGCAGAGGCTCGGACAGCTCGATCCATTTCTCGCCCATGAACTTCTCGTGGAAGCGAACTGATTTGCGATCCTTGGACACGAAGAACCCGCGGTCTGTCCGCAGCGCCATTGCGTCTGAGCGCGCAAATACACTCTTGAAGTCCATTTCAGGGAATGTTGTCTTCTTGCTCTTCTCCTTCAGAGCGTCAAACAGAGCGGCGGACGAGACGACAGCATCCTGGAAGTCGTCAAAGGCTCCAACGAAAACCTCCGAATTCCACTGAAGATGCGAGGCCAGCTTCTTCTTGTTTCAGAAGTAATGATGGAGACCTTTCTTCGTCGACGTCGGACGGTACTGCTGCGCCAGCGCCTTGGGCTTGATGCATCTTTGAGCCAAACGCGTAGCTCGCTCGTCCTTGGAGGCGGCGACAAGCTTGTTGTACACAGCACGACGAGTAGCGAACATTTGGTTCAGCTTCGCCTTTTGCTCCGTTGACGGCTTCAACGCCACCTTCGTACAGCTCGTGATGGGCGGCAGCATCACAGTGGCCTTCACTTCTTTAAGGTTGCGCGCTTTCTTCTTGCGCGGCTTGTGTGGCTCCACGACGAAGTCAGTGATCTTTGGGTCCCAGTCTGGTGGGTCGGTATCCACGCGGTGCGTCACTCGGAACCACGAGTCCTGGAGAGGCTTGAAGACCGTCGGTACCGCTGCGCTGTCATGAACGTTGTCCGGAGCCCAGAGGCCGTCTGCAACTTCCTGATGGAATCACACACCAGGACCTTCGAGGACGCGTCCGTCTCGCGCGACTCGCTGCTTCTTGTTCTTCTTGCTTTCTCCGCCGATGCCCCTGCGTTTCTTGTCTCCGGACGTCCTCGCGCGCTTCTTCTTGGACGCTGGCTTTGCCTTTCCAGCCGCCTTGCCCCGCCCTCTGCGAGGCGAAGCCGGTGCCATGGTCGCGGGAAGTCAAATAAGTAGGCTTGGTCGAGGTCGGTTGAGTAGAAGACTGCAAGTTGTGGAATGAGAACAAGCCATGAGCAGCTCCCACGAGCCTTGTAGTACAACCGAGTCGATGGCAATCCTGTAATGCGGTACGCTTTCGTGAAGAAGTACTACAAGCTGGACATCTTCCTATGGGGGAGAAGAATTCGTGCTAGAGATCGCTTCATGAAGTCGAGGCACTTACAGCTTACGCCGTGGGAAGAGCTCCCGTGGGATCGAGGACGCGCCTCCCTAGAAACTGCACTAGACATCTAAACGTCGAGAACGCCGTCTCACACAGTGGGTGGCACGACGATGGCTGTAGAAGCATCTTTCCGATGGCATTGCAGGGCTTCTGTCTCAGGAGCCGTCGTTTTCTCCTGTTTGGATGCTTCTCCGCCCACGCTTGAGTCTTTTACTGGTTGGCGCTGCACGGCCAGCCGTGGCAAGTGTACATCAACTGTGTGGCTCTTGAGGGTACGTCCGCTGCTAGCGCAGGTAGTTCGTCTAACTCGACTTCGACGACGACGACTTCGGCTCCTGCGACAACGTCAGCCCCCGCAGCAACGTCTGCTCCTGTCACCACAACGGCAGAAGACGCAAGCGTGAGTGGAGAAGCGTCCGCGCAGGAGGAAACAACGGAGGCTCCTACGAGCGCCCCCGAGACAGAAGCCCCCGCTACACCGTCCTCCCCATCAACGTCTTCATCCAAGTGCGTCCGTCGCCGGTCGTAAGTCAGCGATTCTCGGAGTTGCAGTTGACAGTGTAGTGAATGGTCGTAGATGTAAATGGAGGTTTGTGTGTTATCGTGTCCGAGACGCTTGTTTGTTAAAGATGCTGGGGAACTTCCCGGGACCACGCCTGCCCACTCGGATCAACTTGACCAACCTGACCAACTTGACCACTTCCTGACGCTGTCCCCGGAATTACTTTGACCCTTCTTCGAGGAGCCAACAGCGCCCTAGTGTTCTCAACCGTGACGTACCCACTGAGGCACATTTGTCCGAATCCTGACATCCGGGACGCGCTCGAACAACGTGCTGTGGCTCTGCAGCAGATCCGAGTGGAGGCAATGTTCGTCATGAACTTCCACTGCTGCCGCCTGTTCGAGCACCATCGGCGTAGCCACCCGAACTACCCTGTAGTACCGGCAAGATCTCGCACGATGGAGACAGCCCTACAGCTAGACCAAGCTACGTTCTACCGGTGCTGCACAGCTGTCTTTGGTGACGAACAGATACCCACGCCAAAACCCTCAGCTAACGCTGCACTAGAGGAGTCCATCAACAAGTACAAGGCTTCGCGATCGAGGGTCATATCGTACATACCACCTACGCTATTCTGTTCAAGCTCCGCTATCAAAGAACTGGCGAATGACATGCTCGTTGCGGCGCAGCAACGCATTCGAATGAACTTTGAGGCGCGGCTTGTCAAGTTCATCAGCCTGCAGCTTGCGTATCCGCGGGGAGCAGCTGAGGCCATGGTCGCTCGACTAAAGTCAAGTCCTGAAGACCTCACGGACGTCGAGAAGCAATGGCTTGAGTGGCTAGAACTGCCTCCTACAGCTGCGAACATCGCTAGCCACGAGGTGCTATTTCTTCAAAAGCTGTACGACATGCTGAAGGAGATGGAAGAAATGCACGACCAAGATGAGATCCCGAAATGGTGCCGATTGTTTACGTTGCTGCCGCAGCCCACCTCCTGTGTGCCATCGTTCTTCCCGGTCACGACAGAGGTGCTCTACCAAGTCGCAAGGCAAATTTTGGCGGCGACGGGCAAGGATGTTTTTGGGCTTTACAAGTCCACGAACTCTCGTGCCCATCGGACTTATGCCACGACTGCGGAGTTCCAAGAAGTGCGCGAGAGGATGTGGACCTCTGTTTTTAACATCGGAGACTGCGTTAGCCACACAGCAGATCAACGGATTGGCGTTCCAAGGTGCAGCTTTGAGTATCAGATCTCCACGAATGGCTACAGTGCTGCTGTGCCGACGTCAATTCCTGCTCCTGTTGAACGACCTGCTCTTTCTCCGAAGTATATACCACATACGCTGATCGGGATTGACCCAGGTCTACGGATGATGCTGACGGCATACGGCCGTCCTATGCTGGGCTATGTCTGCAACCCACCGGAAGAGCCATGCTCCATGCCCGGTTGGTGCAGTACCTGTCCAGGCCACGTTGGCGGCAGACGCCATGGCAAGAAGCGCAGCAGGAACCGCAATCGTCGCCACCGACGCAAGAGACGAAAGAGAGGCAAGAGACGCAGTAGAGCACAGTGCGATGTGGAGGGGTGGTGCGAGATCTGCCAACGACACCACCCAAAGCACCGTCCGCGGAAACACGGCGTCAGGCGCCGGACTCACTTTTTGCGTGACAATTCTCACGTCCTACAAGTCACGTTCCCGAGAGTACCGACACATGAGTCGTGTCGAGCACCATGCATTCTGGTTCGAAAACCTGAAGAAGAGGTATCCGCTCTACGGTGCGTTTTTGAAGGACATGCCTTCGTTCAAGACTTCGTCGTCGGCGTCCCTGCTCTCTCGCTACGAGCACATGTGGAAGAATATCAGTGCCATGTTGGAGTTCTGCGCTCTCAAAGGGTTTCGAAAGTGGAGATTCACGGTGTCGCGATTCAAACGCAAGGCCGTCGCGAAACTCGCCAAGCGTGTCGTCCCGACCGTGGACCGTGACGTGTGTGTGGCTCTCGGAAAATGGAGCAGCCAGACTCATCTCGTGGGCCATATGCACGTCCCGCTAAAGAGGTTCGCGCTTGAACTCTCTCGCCGCGCAACCCTCGTCATGGTGGACGAGTTTCGTACCAGCTATCTTTGCTCCGAGTGCTCGGGACCGATGGTGAACACGCCATTCAAGATCTACGGGACGACGAAAACCAAGAGGTCGAGGAACGTGCGTGTCTGCAGAAACGTAGCTTGCAGAGCGAACTACTGGGAGCGTGATATCAACGCCGCGAAGAACTTGTGGCAGCTAGGACTCCTCCAAGTCACCAACCGGCCTCGAACTCCGCAGTTCTGCAGAGGATACCGAATCGGCTAAGGCGACTGAATTGAACCAACGTGGGAACGGGACCCTGAGAAGGACCTCAAACGAAAGCCCACTCGGTAAACGGGCTGCTGGGGAGTGCAAGGCTTAGTGCCTTCATTCATAGGTAGCCCAGTCCGAACGTAAAGATCTCTCGAGATCATTCTTAGTGAATATACCATAAGAGCGTTTTAACCCCAGTGAGACTTTTGCTAGGACAAAACGGTAGGACAAAATGAAAGTTTACTTGATTGACTCCAAGTTAATGCTGCTGACGAGTGCCCCGTGGACGCACAAGGTCAACTCCCACATGCAGACACTCACCCACTTCCAGTTCTGCCAGCGACTACTGGCCAAGTGCGCTGTCCTCGGCAAGACGCTGGTGCTGTGCTCGGAGATGTATACGAGCCGCACTCGTGGTCGCTGCAACCGACTGCACCTCTCTCTCCGCAACCAAGATATGTTCGTGTGCCCGCACTGAGACTTCGTGGCAAACAGGGACGAAAACGCTGCCTTCAACATCATGCGCTTTGTATGCGCTGGGTCGTTGAGCGACTTTCAGGTCAACGGCGAGCAGCAGCGGTAGGGTAGCTAGCTTACATCTCGGGTTACAGCGAGAACAGGCCCCGTCGACGAGAAGCGACAGGCTTGGCGGGGTGAAGACTGCAACACCATAAATACAAGGGGTGCAAAGTAAAGCGAACCCGTGAAGTATCTGTAAACTGTCTTACCCATGGCTACTACCGTAGGTAGGAGGGAGAGGAAGAAATGAAAGGATGAATACACGTATCTTGTTCTGCTGAAAAGCGAGCTACCTTCGTAACTGCACTGAAGCTAAGCGCTAACACATTGTGCGACAGAGCTGCAAAACTGCAGAACCTTCGACTTCCGCCGCAACGCTACACAAATGATTCCCATAACGACCTACTGTTGCCAGTGTTCGTTGAAAATGTATATTGCTGTGTCCCGCCTTCCACCGAAGAACACACAATAAATAATGAACCACCCTCCAGCCACCACTCATTGTTTATCGGTCGCCAGTTCCACCTAGAAGTTTATGACAGTTCTCGTGCTAGTATTCGTCCTTTTTCTAAAAAAAAGTCTTGAAAATGCGTTTTTCTTATTATTTTCTCGAAAAAGTGTACCTGAAGCAAATTGTCTTCGGTGACACCTAGAAGACGGTGCCATCGCTCTTGATTTTGATAGGAGGGCCACCGTCAGCGCGTTTCTCCTTCGCAATAACGCGTCCAGCCTTCCAGCTCCCTCCTTCCAACATCTGCAGCAATTACATAGATATGACTTCAAGTTAGTATTTGTAACCATCAAGAACGGATATGCGCTGAACACTACCTTAACAAGTGGGAAGAAGTCGGCAGTGAAGTTGAGCCGTTCCAGAATCACTTTGTGCAGCTCGTCCAGGACTGCGACAGTGAGTGCACGCCACTCAATGATCACTTCACTTCTCGGGTCGAACTCGTCCGTCAGAATGTTTGGATACTTCGGAACAAGCACTTCAAAGTCCACCAAAAGGCCTCCATTGCGATATTCAGGTAGCCCTGACAAGAGAAAGCATTAGTTAGTATAAAATCGAGGAAAGTTAGATCACTGCAGCTGCTCGTACCAGTCATCAACTTGAGGTCTGTAATCTTGAACCCAGCATCCTGCAACGGCTCCATCAGCGAGTACGTCAACCACTGTGACAGCTTGTGGAAACTCACAAACTTCCCCGCCTTCGCGTCCTCTGGTAAGTAGCTATAATCCAAATTCACCATTAAACTTAATTCATGCAACAACCGCACAAAAAACATTTGCAGCTCACGTACGACAACTCCCATACGTCTCCCATATTCTGGCCGTCAATCTGCGTTCGACTCGCCGGCCAAATATCCTGCAGTCCGTACAGCACCACCTTCCAGAGATCCGTAATAGACACCTCCCCACTGGCATTCTGGTGTTTCGACAAGTAGTCCACCATGTTCCCCGGCCGAATCGACCCATCCTTCCCCGTAAAGAACTCCGGATAATTGGCAAGACTTTTCCCCAGGCGCTGCAAGAAAAAAAAGAAAAAAAAAGCAGACATTAGTTTCATCTCCCAACATTTCCACAAAAATCCTCAACAATTAAAAGTCTACCTTCAACAAATCTGTTCTCCCCACACACCCCACCAACGGGTTCTCGTCACTCTAATCATCATAAAAAACATAAAATAAAGTGAATCACAATCAAAATAATAATAAAAAAAATTAGAATCTCCTGCTCACCACTTGAAAAGCTTTGGCGATTGCGTCATCCGGCAAGTTCTCCAGCGCTTTTGCATCCACTCGGTGGGGGTCTTGAATTGGGTCATTGGAGAAATTACCCTCTACAAACATGTGCAGACTGGCGACCCCCAGCCCTTCGCTGCGACTGTAGACGTCTTCTGTTTTGGGCTCTTGGAACGTCCAGTCGGGGCCGGCGCCTGCGTCCAGCAAGACGCTCACGAGCGCCAAGTCCAGCAGCTTCCGGGCCCTCTCCAAAGTGTCGCAGCTCCAAGTTGACGTCATCTTCTCCACGCGCTGCGGGTCGCCGGCCTCAAAGTGGCGCCATCGTGAATGGAATGGGACGTTGCTCTCGTTCGGGGTCTGATACGATTGGCGGATGACGGTGATGACGTAGTCGGCTAGCGCAGGGATCTTCTCCTCGACGAAGGAGAAGTTGGGCAGTTGGTCCCTTTTGGCCAACGACAACACACGGTGGCAGCCATCGCGGACCGAAGGCAGCGACCGCAGATAGGCTACTTGAGCGCCAGGAGAAGTAGCCATCTTGCGTTCTGTGAAGGAAGAGGGCAAAAACGATAGTGAGCACCGTTTCGCATTCAACTTCCATCTTCTTCTACGTACGATCCCCGCATATGATACGGACTATGCGGGGAAGAACGCACTTCTAGCCTGCTGAATAGGATTATTAATGTAGCCATGATGTTACATAGGAAGCAAAGTGTAGCCATTCTGTAAAATGGCTGTATTTTCCTGGAGTTCAACGGTAACTCGCTCAAACGCAAGGATGACTTGCAGCAAGTGTTTACCGAAGCTCCCTGCTCTCGGCAAGAACTACAGTTTTCATTGTATAGGTGAAGCAGCACAGTAGTGTCTAGCTTCTGTTTTTTTTTTGCTGATACGGTCTCTTTATTAGTTCTCGTTAGACGCACACGATTCGGTATACAGCTTCTTCCTTTGAATTATCTAGTGGGCCTGGCGAGAGTCAAACTCCGCCTGAATCTCCTCGCTGCTCTTCCCTGAAGTCTCGGGTACCAATTTCAGCGCCAGTAGGTAGAAGATCACGAGAAGGACGACGAACGGCAGATAAGCGTAGTCATCCAGAGCGTCCGAAATGTACGGGTAGGCGACACCAACGACCAGGTTGCACAGCCAATTGATACCAATGCAAAGCGACGAACCGCTAGCACGAATCGAATCCGGGAACAAGTCGGCAGTGACGACCCACACAAGCGGACCGAGCGTCGCACCGAACGCGATGACATACAGTGCTGTGAAGACAATCGACAATGCCGACACGTTCACAAGGAAGGCGATGGTCATGCAGACAGCCATGATGCACATGCTCGCAATTCCCCACAGGATCATTTGGCGGTTGCCAAAGCGTACAGCCAGCGCACCAGCAGCGAAACCAGGGAATATATTGATGAAGTCGATGATCAGCGTTCCGATGCGCGAATCCGAAATGCCAGCATCAGCAAAAATGCTGCTCGAGTAGTAAAACACGGCGTTGATGCCCGAGAGCTGCTGAGCACACGACAGTAGAATCGCAGCCGCCAGC
The DNA here is from genome assembly GCA_025722995.1 of Phytophthora agathidicida. NCBI lineage: Eukaryota > Oomycota > Peronosporomycetes > Peronosporales > Peronosporaceae > Phytophthora > Phytophthora agathidicida. The sequence goes on from CP106971.1 coordinate 8,581,496, forward strand.
TGCAGTCGGTAGCGGGGCGAGAACAACGACTCCTTCACTTCGGGTTCGTTGGCGACTTCACCCAGCTCAGATTGGTTGGGCTTGTTCGAGGACTCCAGCCAGCTGAGAGCAGTATGAACGTTCTCCTCGCCGTAGAGCTGAGCGATGACTGCCTTAGCCTCTTCACGGCGGTTTTTCATGAGCAGCCAAGCAGGACTCTCGACGCACATACTCGGGGCTAGCACAAGGAACAGCGCGGCCAAAATGATGGGGAACCCCGCCAGGTATCGCCAACCACCGCTCGTGTTAGCGAAGAAGAAGGCAATTGCTGGCAACACAATACCCATGGTCACGGATATTTGCAGACCCAGGCCGAGAATGTTGCGGAGGTGTGGCGGCGACAGCTCGTTAATATACGATCCCAGCGTACCAGTAGCGACACCCGAAGCAATACCAGAAACAACGCGACCGACAGCGAACGCCCAAATGTTGGACACCGCAGCCTGGATCACCGCGCCAACGATAATGAAACCGCAGTTCACGAACAAGAGTTTCTTGCGGCCCCACATATCGCTGAAGTGACCGCAAAACAAACTGCCGATCATGCCACCGAAGATCCACGCGTTGACGGCGAACGTCCACTCCAGCTTGGTATGACCAGGGAACATGAGGCACGTGCCCTCAACTACCGGACGAGCATTACACTGGTCCGTGTCGTTGTACTGGGTGAGATTCGTCTGCGAGGTCGACCAACCGCTCTGGAACGGTTGGAGCAGAGCCACAAGGACGCTCGTGTACAGGATCAAGTTGGGTTTGATGTTGCGTTCGGCTTCCTTGTTGGCCTTGTCGAAGGTGGTGGGAATAGCACCTTGAGGCGTGCCGACCTGCGAGCACATTTCGTCCGTACTAGTTTGCGGAGACATCCTGTTTGCTCTTCGTTGGATGCCTTTTGGTTTGACGCTTGTAACTTGCACACAACTGGGCAAAATGAAGAATGAACAGAAACTCGATTGAAAGGATGGCTCTGCTAAGGGGAAGGCTGTCATGGCAACCGCGCCCCTCGTCTCTGTAGTTGTAGTTCTGCTACGAAACACAATCGCTGAAGCGACATGTCAAAAAACGCAGCGCAAGCATATATCCCCTACCGGTAGCAGGTTGTTATGGTAGCAGGATTGCAGACGCATGTCTCGGACAAGTTGTGATGCCTTCTGTTTACGGGCCATATCCAGCAACTTCAATTCTGAAGTTTTCGTCTAATCGACAGCACACAAGCAGATAAACTAGTCCTCGATATTTTACAAAAACACGCATTCGTGCTGCTTGGTGAGACGTCAAGCGCGCCGAAAGAACCGTTCGACGAGCCATGCGCAAATGCATTGGCAATGGTATGATTGCTATGTATTACGCCACAACACAAATATGGGTACTGGCGAGCGGTGACCACCAGCAACAATACTATTGTCGACGGAGTTGGGAGTACAGTATCCATATTTTAGTTGTCTTCAGGCCGCGATAGCCCTAAAACTCCAACCACTTATGCACGCCTCCTTTGCTCTCGGTGTCGCCCACAGCTGCATTTTGAGTGCCTTGCGTGTGATGCCGAAGTTGATTGCTACAACAGACTGGCATCCAGAATGCATGAAAGCAGGCTGACGAGGACAACCGACCGTCATGCCATGCCTAATTGTCAGCCGCGATCGCAAAGTATCCGCTGTCGACGACCAAAGAAACGAAAGAGACTGGAGTTACTAACAACCGTGCTGGTGATGCGGTGATTTGAGACAACTACGACCAACAAATACGAAGATACCCGGCCCGGGCCCCGGGCAAATTCACGTTATTCATCCTGCTACGCATATGATGCTATCAGAATGTGCATGTCAACACTGCAAATTCCCCTAGCGCCACTAGAACTTCAAGATACTAGTAGTAAAAAGCGTCGGTTGCGTTCACGCATATTAACTCCTCATTTTCTCTTCTCCGATTTTCTTCACTTTAGCAACCGCCAACAATTTTCAGGCACCGTGTGCTGTTGAATATCCCCAGCAAGTTGATGAGGAGTGACCAAGCTAACGCGAACATGCAGTACGCGATCGTAATGCCACCGATCAACTTGCTGCGTTGACCACTACGCTTGAGCTCTTGAGTCTGGACCTTCTGTCTGGGCAGGAGGACGAGGAACAGCAACGACAGCAACTTGCTCGCGTACGATATGAGCACAATAATCGTGACATCGCGACGAGTAGTGTGCGAGTCGTTCAGGATATCCTGGTTGCTAACCGCGAACGACTCATCAATGGTCTTGGTAAGCGTCGCGGAAAACGGGTTCGTGAGGTTCCCGACCGTCGTCAGCAGTCCGTAGATGGCAGCTTCGTTACCTTTGTCAGCCAGCTCAACCACCACAAAGGTGGAGACGATGAAATTCATACTTGTTGGTATAGTCTCAACAATAGGCAAGCCAAGCCAAAACCACTGGTTTCGCACAACGTTCCACGTGGTGAGCATCGTACACACCGAATCAAGCGCGATCACTGCAATCATGGTGACGAAAATAACATGGCGCCAGTCCCAGTCAAGTCCGTACTTCCCCATCAGCGCTAGCGTGAGAGCTGTCACCCCCGAGCCAATCATCTGCGAGACAGAGATGTTAAAACTTGCTGCACGTGCCCAATACATCGTCACCGGGTCCGACGCCACGAAGCTGATGCCGCCAAACACTCCCGAGAAGAAACTGTAAGCGATCACTTGGTAAACAGCGCGACTCTGCATTGTTTCCCAGAGGACATTCATGTACTTGCGGACCTCTGGAGCAAGTATCCGTTTCTCCAAGACAAAGCACCAGGTCATTGGGACCACCGGCACGCAGCACACAGCCAATATGATTGAACACACCGGGAAACTGATGCCAAAGTCGAAATTCCCACCGTAAGGTGGCGAACTGAGCCCAAAGCCCACAAGAACACCGCCGAAAATCGTGAAAATGCTTCGAACCGTGTAGATTGCTGTCTGCGTCCGGCCTCGAATCGCGATAGGTTCGCGCTGGGCATATTCGACGACGACACCATCCGCTGCCACGTCAGCAATTACGTAACCCAGTGTTGCTAGCATCATGAGCACGACGTACTTGCCTCCGGTGGATGGAGCATGATGATTGATAGCTGCAATTTCCTCGGCGGTGTAGTCGTTCGGTTTCAAGGCGCGCCACGATGCTTCAGGAAAGTAGGGCTTGTCCAGGGGAAATGTCGCCATAACAACGAGGCAAATGGTACAAAGCGTCCAACCGATGATCATGAACGGCCGACGACGGTAACCACAGATAGGGAAGCAGTCCGAGATAATTCCGATGAAAACCTTGACCGACCATGGAATACCGAGTAACGCACGAGCGGAAGTGGTGGCTTGACCTTCCATGTTCAGGTAGTAGCCCAGGAACGGGGTGACCGCACTTGGTAGCGCTCCCATCATTAGCCCCACCGCAGCATATTGCGCCAGCAGACCACACGATTCAGCCGACAATAGACTTGGAGCTCCTCCATCGCGTAGTGCTCCGTTGTTGCTGCAACGACTTCCTTCTTCCATTTCGTATTGAGGCGAATGATCCATCTCTCCGTAGGCATCGTGGTGAGAAAACTTGATGGAGCTCAAATACGAGCTCCTCTCCTCAACTCGACGGAATCTTCCAAACATTGTTTTGGTCGCTTGAAGCGAAGGTGAACAGCTCAATTAGACGGCGGCAAGTTGGGAAGTGGCCCTTCAAGTTGATTCACCATGCCCGCCGCACTTGGCAGAATATATTCGTGTGTGCAAGCATCGGATCTTTCGGTCTTTCGTCTAACGTCGCTCAAAATGAGGTTCGATAACTTGCTACGAAAAATGTGCGTCTGAGTACCAGTACGACAAATGATAACCATGATCCTTTGTACATCACGTGATGATGGACACCCCGTTGAAGACTTCGTTGACTACGCGACTTCGTAGTCGGCCTGAAACTCGCAAAATACGGCGATCGCCAAATAACTGTCGCCGCATGCCATCGAAACTCGTATCCATGGTGGCTTGTCGGCGTAGTTTATACTGCAAAACATGCTTCACAACCTGCTGTCTAGTCTTTGGTCGACAAAAAACTCCTTGGGTAGGGACCAATATTTTCGAGATCAGCTGATCAGGACAATGGAAACTTTTTCTTTCTTGTGTAATCGCAGCCCATCGAACATATCGAAAGACAAATGATGGATTTAACGATATCTGTACTCGGTCGCCGTCGTCCGAAAGAGCCGCGGGTGCTATCGCAGCACGTCCAACAACACGCCCGCAATCCAAGTTGCGGTTGACGCCGTTGACGTGAGCGAGGTCGATTAACAAATCACAAACCCAGCTGTTTTAGTCCGGTATACGAAATCCAAGTTAATACGACCCGGGTCTTGTAAAATTCCGACCCGTTTGTCTCTTTTTTAGTCCTATTTTTTCGTTTCATCAACACTTTTTTCCGCTTGGTCATGTAGCCATCTCCCAGCCCCCCCAAACTCACTGACGTCATTCCGGAATCCGACACCACGAGCTCAAGTCAAGTCCTGCATTGTAGCCATGCCGTCCTTCAAGACCGTCCAAGTACACACCAAGTCCAAGGATTTCCGTGTCGCCACCAAGATCGTCGACGTGGCTGAAGTCCCCACTCCGTCCGCCGGCAACGTTGTTGTCAAGAACCACTTTTTGGGCATCAATGCCACGGACATCAACATCACAGGTGGCGCCTACACTGGTTCCCTCCCACCTCCCTTCGGTTGTGGATTGGAGGCTGCCGGTATCGTCTCCGCTATTGGGGAGGGCGTCACCAACGTCAAAGTGGGGGATGCTGTTGCCTACCAGAAGTTCGGAGCTTTCACGGAATACTTGGAGCTTCCTTCTGCCAACTTGATCAAGACCCCGGAGCTGTCCCCCGCCGTACTGACCATGACGGTGGGCGGCATTTCGGCCTCCATTGCACTGGAGCAGATCGGTGAGATGAAGACCAACGAGACAGTGTTCGTCTCGGCTGCTGCTGGAGGCACTGGTCAGTTTGTCGTGCAATTGGCCAAGCTTGCGGGCAACCACGTGATCGGCACGTGCAGCTCGGATGAGAAGGTCGAGCTTTTGAAGAAACTCGGCTGTGATCGCGTGATCAACTACACCAAGGAGGATGTCGACGCTGTGCTGAAGAAGGAGTACCCCAAGGGAGTCGACCTCGTGTTCGAGACTGTCGGTGGCGACATGTTCAAGGCGGTGACGGGTAACCTTGCCGTGCACGCACGTGTGATCGTTTTCGGATACATCTCGGGATACCACGGCGACAAGTCCGCCGAGCCGATGCTAGTGAACCAGCTGAATCCGACGCTGCTGATGAAGTCAGCTAGTGTGAGGGGATTTCTACTGCAGAACCACGCCAAGTTCATCCCATCGCACATTGAGCGTCTGCTGACACTGATGGCAGAGGGAAAGCTGAACCCCGGAGTGGACCCGACGGAGTTCCGTGGTCTGGAGAGTATCCCCGAGGCTATTGATTACATGTACGCGCGCAAGAATATTGGCAAGCTCATTATTAAGCTGGAGTAGATCGCTGGTATTTGTACTCGAAGAAGTAGGCGCTTCGAAGCAATTAATTAGCCACCAATCGTAATACCCGGACGATCTCCTCATTTGTATGTTTTTCACTTTATCGTTTGTACTTAGAAGTAGTCGCCGATAAGTTCTTAGATCTTGAAGGAATTAGCAACGAGTAAAACAATTGCTGGGCATTTACTCTTGGTAGTCCGTTTTCATTTTTTTTCCACCACGCCTTGCAGGAACTCCACAAGCTTTTGTTGTCCATATTACTCCGGTTTGTTAAAGATACTAGGGAACTTCCCGGGACCACGTCTGCCCACTCGGATCAACTTGACCAACTTGACCACTTCCTGACGCTGTCCCCGGAATTACTTTGACCCTTCTTCGAGGAGCCAACAGCGCTCTAGTGTTCTCAACCGTGACATACCCACTGAGGCACATTTGTCCGAATCCTGACATCCGGGACGCGCTCGAACAACGTGCTGTGGCTCTGCAGCAGATCCGAGTGGAGGCAATGTTCGTCATGAACTTCCACTGCTGCCGCCTGTTCGAGCACCATCGGCGTAGCCACCCGAACTACCCTGTAGTACGGGCAAGATCTCGAACGATGGAGACAGCCCTACAGCTGGACCAAGCTACGTTCTACCGGTGCTGCACTGCTGTCTTTGGTGACGAACAGATACCCACGCCAAAACCCTCAGCTAACGCTGCACTAGAGGAGTCCATCAACAAGTACAAGGCTTCGCGATCGAGGGTCATATCGTACATACCACCTACGCTATTCGATTCAAGCTCTGCTATCAAAGAACTGGCGAATGACATGCTCGTTGCGGCGCAGCAACGCATTCGAATGAACTTTGAGGCGCGGCTTGTCAAGTTCATCAGCCTGCAGCTTGCGTATCCGCGGGGAGCAGCTGAGGCCATGGTCGCTCGACTAAAGTCAAGTCCTGAAGACCTCACGGACGTCGAGAAGCAATGGCTTGAGTGGCTAGAACTGCCTCCTACAGCTGCGAACATCGCTAGCCACGAGGTGCTATTTCTTCAAAAGCTGTACGACATGCTGAAGGAGATGGAAGAAATGCACGACCAAGATGAGATCCCGAAATGGTGCCGATTGTTTACGTTGCTGCCGCAGCCCACCTCCTGTGTGCCATCGTTCTTCCCGGTCACGACAGAGGTGCTCTACCAAGTCGCAAGGCAAATTTTGGCGGCGACGGGCAAGGATGTTTTTGGGCTTTACAAGTCCACGAACTCTCGTGCCCATCGGACTTATGCCACGACTGCGGAGTTCCAAGAAGTGCGCGAGAGGATGTGGACCTCTGTTTTTAACATCGGAGACTGCGTTAGCCACACAGCAGATCAACGGATTGGCGTTCCAAGGTGCAGCTTTGAGTATCAGATCTCCACGAATGGCTACAGTGCTGCTGTGCCGACGTCAATTCCTGCTCCTGTTGAACGACCTGCTCTTTCTCCGAAGTATATACCACATACGCTGATCGGGATTGACCCAGGTCTACGGATGATGCTGACGGCATACGGCCGTCCTATGCTGGGCTATGTCTGCAACCCACCGGAAGAGCCATGCTCCATGCCCGGTTGGTGCAGTACCTGTCCAGGCCACGTTGGCGGCAGACGCCATGGCAAGAAGCGCAGCAGGAACCGCAATCGTCGCCACCGACGCAAGAGACGAAAGAGAGGCAAGAGACGCAGTAGAGCACAGTGCGATGTGGAGGGGTGGTGCGAGATCTGCCAACGACACCACCCAAAGCACCGTCCGCGGAAACACGGCGTCAGGCGCCGGACTCACTTTTTGCGTGACAATTCTCACGTCCTACAAGTCACGTTCCCGAGAGTACCGACACATGAGTCGTGTCGAGCACCATGCATTCTGGTTCGAAAACCTGAAGAAGAGGTATCCGCTCTACGGTGCGTTTTTGAAGGACATGCCTTCGTTCAAGACTTCGTCGTCGGCGTCCCTGCTCTCTCGCTACGAGCACATGTGGAAGAATATCAGCGCCATGTTGGAGTTCTGCGCTCTCAAAGGGTTTCGAAAGTGGAGATTCACGGTGTCGCGATTCAAACGCAAGGCCGTCGCGAAACTCGCCAAGCGTGTCGTCCCGACCGTGGACCGTGACGTGTGTGTGGCTCTCGGAAAATGGAGCAGCCAGACTCATCTCGTGGGCCATATGCACGTCCCGCTAAAGAGGTTCGCGCTTGAACTCTCTCGCCGCGCAACCCTCGTCATGGTGGACGAGTTTCGTACCAGCTATCTTTGCTCCGAGTGCTCGGGACCGATGGTGAACACGCCATTCAAGATCTACGGGACGACGAAAACCAAGAGGTCGAGGAACGTGCGTGTCTGCAGAAACGTAGCTTGCAGAGCGAACTACTGGGAGCGTGATATCAACGCCGCGAAGAACTTGTGGCAGCTAGGACTCCTCCAAGTCACCAACCGGCCTCGAACTCCGCAGTTCTGCAGAGGATACCGAACCAACTAAGGCGACTGAATTGAACCAACGTGGGAACGGGACCCTGAGAAGGACCTCAAACGAAAGCCCACTCGGTAAACGGGCTGCTGGGGAGTGCAAGGCTTAGTGCCTTCATTCATAGGTAACCCAGTCCGAACGTAAAGATCTCTCGAGATCATTCTTAGTGAATATACCATAGGGCCGTAGCTCTCGTACTGGAAAGCGCGATATGACTGAAATGTCATTGCAAATGCTTGGAAGGGGATGTTGTGGGGGGAGGACTGGTTATTTGCTTGCGTGCAAAATGCGAAATGTCAGCTGCAGCATGCCATTGCGCTGGCTTGCCCCGTCAACAAAGCTGTTTGTGCGCCTTTTACTCAGTACATGGAACATCATTGTTCATTGGGTCAGCACTCTGCTGTGGTCTGCAGTAGCAGTAAAGTCAGCCTTGGAATGGCCCTGGCGTTTGCCTCGCGTCTCGTACATGTAGCTCACTACTGAAACCCCCCTCCAAGGCCCAAGCAAACCGCTTCTACCATGCCGATCACCACCAAGTACAAGGTCTTCCTGGTGTAATGTGCTCCACTTCAACGACAAACATTCTTTCATTTGTGTTTTTACCACCAAATTATGTACGCGTTGCCATTTTTTTCTTATCACTTCTGATCCTGCTTAGATTCCCTGCCACCATGGACCCTGTGACGGTCTTCAAGCTCGTGTCCATCGTGTTCATCTGGGTTATCGGTCTTGCTGGCGGTTTGATCCCTGCATTACTCGCCTCTCAGCACGATAAATCCCCCACCTTAAGCATCCTCAGCGCCTTCTCCGGAGGCGTCTTCTTGGCCGGCGGGTTCTTCCATTTATTGCACTCTGCTATTGAGAACCCAGCACTGCGCAAATGGTCCACAGAAGACGAAGGCCGCTACGAGTTCCCGTACGCAGAAATGTTCTGCACTTTGGGCTTTTTGGGGCTTTTACTACTGGAACAAGCAGCCCAAGCCACAATGGACGCTCGCAGCGAGGCCCATAGCAAGAACTACATCCCAGCCAAGAGCGAAGAGGACGATGAAGAACTGCACGGAGCGACAGAGAGCGACGACACATATCTGGAAAGTCTGGACGACGAGGAGCAGGGACTGACGCAGGATAGTAATGTTAGAAGGCACTCGCACTTAGGAGGACCCAAAGAGAAGGAGGCAGACGCTGGTTCTATGGCTGTGGCTATGGTGCTGTTCGTCGCTCTGTCCTTCCACTCGGTGCTGGAAGGTTTGGGCATTGGGGCTCAGAAGGAGACGGCGTGGGGGGTCTTTATGGCCATCATCATGCACAAGGGACTGGCGGCTTTTGCTTTGGGCTCAGGGCTTATTCAGAGTGCTATGCCTGTGGGTCACGTGATGCTTTACATGGTCGTGTTCTCGTTCATGAGCATTATTGGGATTATTGTGGGCTGGATCATTGCTGCGGACTCGTCGGAGGATTCGGCGGCGGCTGGGATCTGTGTGGCCCTGGCGTCGGGGACGTTCATCTATGTAGCTGTTATGGAGGTGATTCCGCAGGAGTTCCCTCGACATAGTCACGGAGGTGATGAAGGACACGGCCACCAGCAAAAGTCCAAGGTGACGCTGAAGAAATCAATCGCACTTGTGGCAGGATATGCGATCTTCGGCTTGCTCGCGAAGTGGTCGTAGATTTGGTGCATGTTTTGCGGAGAATGGTGACGACGTGAGAAGATAACAATGCATGGAGACGCTGTACGACAGCTACGTAAGTGAATACACACTGATTTAACATACGCTCGCTAGCAGCTTCTGGATGCTGGTCACTACTACTTCTCTCTACTGCTGTTTTCTTTCTTTCTTGTTCTGCTGCTGCTGCTTGCTTGTCTTTATCTTGATGCTCGTTGTCCGTGTCTCGTGCGTGTCCTTCGGATCTTCAGTATCGCATCGCTGTTTGTACACGGCATTTGTACACTTCACGCCTTAAAACTCACCTCACCACCAACCAACTGATCGACTGACTGACATGACCGACGAGTCACAAAACACACACCGCTGATATCATCGGGTTTACGCGTCAATGCGCAGGTTCCGCACGGCCTCGTCTAGTGACGAGTCGACGCCGTTGCCTTCCGCAGCACCGGTCGGGGACTTGGCGTCTTCGTCATCACTAAGTGGGTTCAGACCATCATCCAGGCCGGGGACACCCTGCTGTGTCTGGTGGTGATACTCCATGCCCAGTTCATCTTCGTGGCCGACAAGACTGCCACTGGAACCTCCGCCAAGGTAATCGTTTCTCTGGTGAATGCGCTTGTGCTGCACCTTAAGCCGCTTCGTGCCGATCTGGAATCCGTTCATGCTGGCGATAGCTGCGTCAGCGGCATCGGCGCTGTCATAACTCACGAAGCCGAAGCCCTTGCTCTCGCCCGTGATCTTGTCCATATACACCTTAGCGCTGATAACCGTTCCGAACGGCGCAAATGCTGTCGCCAGATCAGCGTCCGTCAGATCGTGTGGCAAGTGGTAGATGAACAGATTAGCGCCCGTTGGTCCTTCCAGCTGGCTCGTCGTACGCGACGCCTTGGCAGCTTCCACGCCTTGGCCCTGCATATCCAACCCAGCACCTAATCCACCCGCCTGCATGTCGAAACCTCCAGCACCGGCAACATTCGGCATCCCACCGAACCCGTACGGTGCAGCAGCATTACCAGCGAAGCCGTACGGGTTGTAGTACATGAACGAGTTCGTGGGGCTTCCTGGTCCGCCAGCAGCGGCTGCTCCAACGGGTGACCCAAGTCCAGCCACCGCCGGGTTCAACCCCGCCGCCGCCTGTGCTCCAAACGCCTGCATCTGCTGCATGTACTGCTGTTGCAGCTGTTGCAGCTGCGGGAAGGCGAGTCCCGCTCCAGGAGGCAGCGGCCAGTACGCATTGGCCGCCGCCGCCAAGTTCCTTGCACGTTGCAGTCGTTGACGTCGACTATCAGCAAATTTCACCACGAGCGGGAACGTGCCTCGGTCCATCGTGACGTTCCCATTGACGTCTTCAATGGCAGCCAGAGCAGAGCTGCGTTCCTTAAACTTCAAAAAGGCACAGCCCTTGCTCTGTCCCGTGGCCGGATGCCGCAGGATGTAGACTTCTTCAATGGTGCCGAAGAGCTCGAAGACCTCGCGGATGGCCGCCTCGTCCGCCGTCTTGGGGATCATGCCGATGAACAGCTTGTGCTCTTGGGAGGCGCCCGCCTGGCCCTCGGCCGGCCGCACCTGCAGCGGGTTGATGCTCTGCGGCAGCGTCACCTTGTTGTGCAGCTCCTGGACGGCCTTCTCGGCCGCGTCTCGCGTAAAGTACGAGGCGAAGGCACAGCCGCGATGCGCGCCCGTGATCTTGTCCCTGATGATCACCAGGTCCTCCAAGGGGCCAAAGACTTCGAGCACGGGACGCAGGTCGTCCTCTTCCATGGTGCGCGGCACTTGGCCGACGAATAGCTTCACGGGTCCATTGTGGGAAGCCTCGGCGTAGGCGTCCGGGGCGTTGGGGTCGACGGAAGGGCCGTCGGAATCGTATTGAGACGCGTCCATTATGGGGGTATGACGGAGAAGGGGACGCAAGCTACAGTACGCACTACGGCACGGACTCACTACTCACTCAACACAGACGATGGGGGGGGGGCTGGAGCTGGGAGGCGCTGCTTGGTGAGGTGTGGCCTTGACCTTGACGACTTGGCTGCAATAATGAAACCAACACTTGGCTTTGTGGGGAACGGACAGATCCGCGGGTGGTGACAAAGGTCTTGGGTTGAGTATGCAGAGCTTAAAAATAGATCAGATGGCGGGGATTGGACGAAATTGAGACGAATCAGAAAAAAATGGTAAGTTGCGGACGGATGTTGCTCGAGCAACTTGAGGGCACTTCAACTTGGGAGATGAAACTCATGCTGTACATTGAGGAGGAAGCGTCTTGTCTCGGCAGTACCCGAACATGGAGGTGTCTTCAATTATAAAGAAGCCTCGTTGGACGGCTCGAGACTCGGTTTGCTTGGGACTCGCAGTGTTCATGGTCCTCAACGTGATAATGTGTCTGTGGGTGGCGGCGACGTCAATGTCGACTGCGCGACGCCAAGCCACCGCCGTCTTCTTCGCAGTGGAGAACGCGTCGACGATCGAGTTTAGCCTGACCCTGCAGACGAATCCGAGTCCCCATGAGCGACTCAATGTGACGGGTCGACTGCGACCTCGACACTCCGAGTGTTCTCACAGACTCCATTTCGACGGACGCATGATAGTGACGTCCTCGAATATGAGCGAGGTGTTCGTGCTGACGAACCATCGAGGGTACCGCCGCCCGCTTTACACAAGCAGCACAAACGCAACATGTTTAACATCGGAGGACATTCCGCCGCTGCATACGCTGGCCGACACCGTTCACAGCGCATTCCGCCCGCAGCTCTACACGGAGTTTAACGTGACTTGCAAGCCGCTGCAGTTCACGTTCTACAGCACCCCGTTCGTGGTTTGCGCTGAGGATTGGCTTCGGTCGAGACTACAGGTCACGAACGGCATCCCAATATCTGATAGAGGCACTGAACGCAGCCAGTGGCTGGTGATTCATGGCAAGAGGTCTCTCGCGCTGGAACTCAATGTGTTGTCGAGCTCGGAGGCCGCGATCGATGCAGATCAGCCATTTCAAGGGCTGGACCAGTGCGAGTATCTTGAAGCGCCGATGACTTCGGGCGAATCCTGCTCAGTTCAAGCGATGCGGTGTACCGGTCCACACATCGATGCTTGCAAGAAACGCGCGACGCGAAAGGATTCATGAGGAAGTGCAGAGAGATGACAAAGAGGACAAGTGCAAGTGACGTAGTGTAAAGCAGATGGTGCGTGCAACATGAGTGAAGTAAGTTGTGCTGCAGACTTCAATGCGTCTATCGAAATCGATTGATCATGTTCTGCAGAGAACTCGGCAGTTAGGCCGTTCTTGTTGTAATGTGTTCTCGTTTTTTCCCTGAGAAGCTGCGATGCTTCACCTTCTCTCTTCTCTGTAAGACTTTTTCTTTCACTTTTCAAAATGGAGGGCGAAGGAGAAGGCCTGGACCAGAAGCGTGTTGCGTCGTTAAGCACGGTGTCTCTCGATTCGACCTATGGCCATGTCGATGGAGAATCTGTTACTGCGGAGAAACAACCGCTGCACAGTCGCTGCGCTTGGACTCCGTTAGTAGTGCTGGTGGCTCTGGTCTTGGTTGCAGTCGCGCTCGTGCTCGCGCTGGATCGTGGCAAAACCCGAGAAATCGGGGTTGCTGAAGGAGACCCGTCGACCTTCGGGCGCTCATCATTGACGAATGGCCAAGGTCTCACCGCGCCTCAGAAGACACTGGTTGAGTGGTTGAAGCAAGCCCGCAATGCAAGTGAGCTCAACGTCGCAGGCGGAAGCAGCAACATGAGCCTAAACGGGGTCCTCTTCCCGCGAAATGACAGTGATACATTGCCGCCGTTCGACGCCATGGTGGTTATTAATTCGGGTGTGGCACTGTCAACCCGAGAGTATGTTGCTTTGGCAAGTGGAAGAGGTTATAAGTGGGTTGAGACCTCGCTGGACTATGGAGACAGCATCGTCACGAACGGCTGCTTGATTTCGAACAGCTCTTTGCCATTTGATGAGTTTAACTCGGTCGTGTCGACAGCAAACTGGACATCGACTGATGATAAGAGCGAGGTGAACGTTGTCCTCGGTGGAGAGAACTATACCGTATCGAAGGAGGACTACGACTACGGCTATGACTATGACTTGGACGAGACCGAGGATACTCTTTGCTGGTTGATTGAGTCTGAAGACGAGGATTTGGGACTGCGCGTTTGTACTTTACCAAGTACATTGGGACAGCTCCCGGAGACGGACTTTGCCGACCTTTTCAATGCCACAAACGAGTGCCCACAACTTGCACCGAACACAACTCGTTCGAGGACCCACACGAAGTTTGTGGTGCCGTTGCCGTTGCGGAAGTGGTATGCCAGCTACAAGGCCTATCAGTAGTGGGCTGAGTCCTGTAGTTCTGTTGATCGCTCAAAGTATGGTTTGGACCTTTTGTTTTATGTTTATCGATTTTTTTTTCCTAAAAAGCCTTAAATTATCCATAAAACGATTTGCCATCGAAACAAATCCAAATTCAATCTGATCAGTCAGTCAGACGGGGCATATCGATTGATCCGATTTACTCATTACCCAACGAATCAATCGAACATGATGGTATATTCACTAAGAATGATCTCGAGAGATCTTTACGTTCGGACTGGGCTACCTATGAATGAAGGCACTAAGCCTTGCACTCCCCAGCAGCCCGTTTACCGAGTGGGCTTTCGTTTGAGGTCCTTCTCAGGGTCCCGTTCCCACGTTGGTTGAATTAGTCGTCTTAGTCGATTCGGTATCCTCTGCAGAACTGCGGAGTTCGAGGCCGGTTGGTGACTTGGAGGAGTCCTAGCTGCCACAAGTTCTTCGCGGCGTTGATATCACGCTCCCAGTAGTTCGCTCTGCAAGCTACGTTTCCGCAGACACGCACATTCCTCGACCTCTTGGTTTTCGTCGTACCGGAGATCTTGAATGGCGTGTTCACCATCGGGCGTGAGCACTCGGAGCAAAGATAGCTGGTACGGAATTCGTCGACCATGACGAGGGTTGCGCAGCGAGAGAGTTCAAGCGCGAACCGCTTGAGCGGGACGTGCATGTGGCCCGCGAGATGAGTCTGGCTGCTCCATTTTCCGAGAGCCACACACACACGTCACGGTCCACGGTCGGGACGACACGCTTGGCGAGTTTCGCCACGGCCTTGCGTTTGAATCGCGACAGTGTGAATCGCCACTTTCGAAACCCTTTGAGAGCACAAAACTCCAACATGGCGTTGATGTTCTTCCACATGTGCTCGTAACGAGATAGCAGGGACGCCGACGACGAAGTCTTGAACGATGGCATGTCCTTCACAAACGCACCGTAGAGCGGATACCTCTTCTTCAGGTTTTCGAACCAGAATGCTTGGTGCTCGACACGACTTATGTGTCGGTACTCTCGGGACGTGACTTGTAGGACGTGAGAATTGTCACGCAAAAAGTGAGTCCGGCGCCTGACGCCGTGTTTCCTCGGACGGTGCTTTGGGTGGTGCCTGTGGCAGATCTCGCACCACCCCTCCACATCGCACTGTGCTCTGCTGCGTCTCTTGCGTCGGTGGCGGCGGCGGCGGTTCCTGCTGCGCTTCTTGCCACGGCGTCTACCGCCAACGTGGCCTGGACAGGTACTGCACCAACCGGGCATGGAGCATGGCTCTTCCGGTGCGTTGCAGACAAACTCCAGCATAGGACGGCTGTATGCCGTCAGCATCATCCGTAGACCTGGGTCAATCCCGATCAGCGTATGTGGTATATACTTAGGAGAAAGAGCAGGTCGTTCAAGAGGAGCAGGAATTGACGTCAGCACAGCAGCACTGTAGCCATTCGTGGAGATCTGATACTCGAAGTTGCGCCTGGGAACGCCAATCCGGGGATCCGCAGTATGGTTGACGCAGTCTCCGAGGTTGAACACCGTGGTCCACATTCACTCGCGTACTTCTTGGAACTCCGTAGGCGTGGCATACGTCCGATGGCCACGAGAGTTCGTGGACTTGTAAAGCCCAAAAACATCCTTGCCCGTCGTTGCCAAAACTTGTTGTGCGACTTGGTAGAGCACCTCTGTCGTGACTGGGAAGAACGATGGCACACAGGAGGTGGGCTGCGGCAGCAACGTAAACAATCGGCACCCTTTCGGGATCTCGTCTTGGTCGTGGATTTGCTCCATAACCTTCAGCATGTCGTACAGCTTGCCGAGAAATAGCACTTCGTGGCTAGCGATGTTCGCAGCTGTAGGAGGCAGTTCTAGCCACTCAAGCCATTGCTTCTCGACGTCCGTGAGGTCCTCAGGACTTGACTTTAGTCGAGCGACCATGGCCTCAGCTGCTCCCCGCGGATACGCAAGCTGCAGGCTAATGAAGTTGATGAGTCGTGCCTCAAAGTTCGTTCGAATGTGTTGCTGCGCCGTAACGAGCATGTCATTCGCCAGTTCTTTGATAGCGGAGCTTGAATCGAAGAGCGTAGGTGGTGTATACGACATGAGCCTCGATCGCGTAGTTTTGTAGACGTTGATGGACTCCTCTAGTGCAGCGTTAGCTGAGGGTTTTGGCGTGGGTATCTGTTCGTCACCAAAGACAGCTGTGCAGCACCGGTAGAACGTAGCTTGGTCCAGCTGTAGGGCTGTCTCCATCGTGCGAGATCTTGCCGGTACTACAGGGTAGTTCGGGTAGCTGCGCCGATGGTGCTCGAACAGCCGGCAGCAGTGGAAGTTCATGACGAACATTGCCTCTATGCGGATCTGCTGCAGAGCCACAGCACGTTGTTCGAGCACGTCCCGGATGTCATGATTTGGGCAAATGTGCCTCAGTGGGTATGTCACGGTTGAGAACACGAGGGCGCTGTTGGCTCCTCGAAGAAGGGTGCGACGATGGTTCGCGGCGGCGCGTTGCTCGATATCGACTTGATCAGGCGGTCTCCACGCGCCCGCGAGTTCTGGCAGGGGCTCGACGATACTGGGGTCGATAGCGAACGAATCCATGAAGGCAGGAGGGATGTTGACCGCAGAAGGCGAATTGGAAGGCGTCCACTGCTTGAAGCTGAATCGGAGCCAAACAAACACGTTAGCCAGCTTCTTCTCTTCGTCGTGCGGCAAATAGACAATTGTACATCACACGTATAGTTAAGGTTCCTTACATCCATAGTAGCGTGAGCAGACTGAAGTGTCGTCCATCGAGTGAGATGTCACGACGCTGCCTCCACTCTATCTTATCTTTCAAAGGTTGTAGAGCAGCTTCCCTAAAAATCTCACTGATCGGTCAAAATAATTTCGGGGACAGCGTCAGGAAGTGGTCAAGTTGGTCCGAGTTGGTTAGACGTGGTCCCGGGAAGTTCCCCAGTATCTGCTAGCGACATGGAGAAGGCGGAACCATGAGCCGCAGCGATCGACATGTACCCTTGCAGGGTCCGCAGTTGGGCGAAAAAGTGCTCGAGGTTAAGTGCGTTGGCAGGGTCTCCACCAGGGACGTGCACCCCTTTTGGGATCATGAAGGGTGCGACGTCGAAAGATCGGAGGCTTGCGGCTTGGTTCGCGCTTGACGCGCTGATACTCACAAGCCCCAATGTCCCGCTCTCGCGATGTTGCAACGATTGCTGTATGCGGTGGCTTGCTACCCCAACGGCGGAATTTAAGACCGCACCGTGTGCTTCCCAAACCACAGTCTTGACAATCTGCTGGTACATTCGAGCGAGCCATGCGGAGCTCTCCATGATGTTGGCGAATTTCTGAGGTGCTGCTACCACTCGTACTCGGAATTGATGCCCGTTTATAGCAGTGGCCAAGTTGGCGCTGGCCAGCCAATGGGCCAGACGTGGGAAGAACGCAGCGCAGGTTGTTTCCATGTACCTGGAGCTTTGCTCCGTAACCACGAACACGGGCCCCAATGTGGCTGCAGTACGCAGTAATTCAATAGTTTCTTCCTCCACGGACGCTAAAGCCTGTTGCAAGTATCGGTCCTGAGCACACGCAGCCTTGGCTGCCTCTACGCAGGATCTGGTGGGTTGAAGGCCGACACGCTTCGCAAGAAACGACATTGGCGCGAGGACGTCTTCCCATGAAATGACGAACACGTTCATTGAACTGAGCTTGGGCTGGGTGTTTGGAGCTGCTGCGAATGGCGGGTAGCATGGGATATTGGAGGTCTGCTGGGCGACGGCTTGCATGGTTGGGAGGCTAGTGAGCTGGAGCAGGTAAATCAAAGAATGAAACATCACTCGGAAGTTGGGCGAGCTTATCCGGGGTACAGAAGTGTGTAGCTGTACAGCATCTTCATAAAGGCAACTGCAACTTTCAGGGACCTTCACTCTCACCGGTGAGATGGCCACATTTCACTAGTCGAACTAGAGCGCATGTCCAAGCTGGGGCTACTATTAAACTACTTGGAGTCAACTGCAGCATGAAGGAAGTAGTTTAGTTTTCCGCTTTTGCATAATTCATTCTCTCTACCTAGGAAAGAATAGTTGCGATTCCTCTCGTTGGGCTACACGTTCAGCTGCTACGAGAAGCTCGAGGCTTGTCTCGATCCATTGCAATGGAATGGACTTGAACCGCTCCTGTGTCAACATCGCATCTGCGATTTCTGCAATAGAGAGGCCTTGACAATTGTTGTCTAAAACGAAAGCAAAGTCGTTAGGCAACGACTGCAAGCGCAACAATCCTACATCAACGCACCTCGCAGAAGCTGCAGAAGCGCTGGCTTCAACACCACCTCGAAACTCAGCAAGATATGTCGATCAGCCGCGTCATCTTCCAAGAACAAAAGCCCCGCACGTCGTAGTCTCCTGAAAGCACATTGCAGCGCTCGGATTCTTCGGTTCTTGTTAGCTGTTCCGTCTTGTCCTGCGTCAGCGTCGATGAGGTCGCCGAAAGTGACCCCAACAACGTCCCCAGTGGCGCTTGTTTTCTGCTGAAGGAGGAAAGACTCGAGGGTCTCCAGCAACGTGCCATCATGACCGTCACGGTCGCTCCGACTGAGAAATTGCTGCTTCTTGCTGGGACTGATACAGAGATTGAAAAATGCGTCAGCGGCGATACCCTCCCACTGAGCCATTGCCCCCTTCTCAACCTCAGTAGTAGCGTCTTCCATTGCAGCGGCAGCGGCAGCAGCAGTAGCAGCAGCAGAGTAAAACGTCTTTGTCAGTTCCATCACCTGGGTCCAATGCAGCAGTTCCTCGTTCGGATCTTCCACTTTGGAGATCCGAAGAACTCGAAGCTCCCGAGACTGTTCTGGAGCGTCCCAGTTCTTGTCCACATTGAGTTTGCCTTCCACATGCACGAGGTCTCCCAGAGCCACCGGAGCGTGCACCCCTTCCCCCCACAGCACCGCCTTGACGAGTGCAGTGCCGTCGTCAATGAGAAACTCCACCGCCCCAGAGCGTTCTACGATGGACACAACCACCCCCGAACATTGGGCCTTAGTCAGCAGACGCGCTCGCCACAGTCCCGCTGCAGTCTTCCACCGCCACGCGTGACTGTCGGGAAGTCCCTCGAACGGGTGCAGGTCGCTGTTCACTTGGAGTCCAAAGAGCCTCACGAAGCTCTAGAGATGCAACACGGAAGAAAGAGAAAGTGAGGAGGAGAAACGCAATAGAAGGTGTGTGTATTATAGCCATTCATCATTACCCAAGTGAGCGGGTCCTTCCCTAGCTGTCGAGCACACATCGCAATGAAGTAGAGATACCCTCTTCAAAATGATCGTTTCGCGTGATCAGTTCAGAAGGGTGAGCTTTTGCCCATCTACTTCAACTGGTTGCCTCTCCACGCCTCGTCCCTCCTACTTTTGCCGCCCTGCTCCAACGGTGACAACTGGTGACGAGCTATCGGCAGGACCCTTATTGATCTGAAATGCGACTTGCAGTTTGCGCAGAGTACAAAACAAGCTTGCAAGAACTTGACAAGCAAGCAGCAAAAGCCACTTGTGAAGCAGTCGGCGTTTTGCAGAATGAGCCCACGGCTCAAGCTTAATCTCTCTCGTCCTGTCTCACAGGTAAATCTTCTCTAGCTGTCTGACGTGAGCAACCTCAGTAGGACAATCTCACAACGTGGGAAAAACCTCCAGCACCAAAGTGCCTTCTCGGGATAAACAACCCACCCACACATGCAGCAGCACCTGCAACGCGTACGGTGGGGACCAGTATCTCCAATTCGCAACAATCTCCAAGCAAACAAGTGGGACGCGTGTGGCGTGGAGAAGAAGAGGGTGAGCAACGAGATTGCAAAAATAAGCGAGATTGGGGTGAATAAGTCGCCCTTTAGGGAAGGAAGGAGAAGAGCTGGTGTCGTGAACCAAGAGTCCAGGACTTGTGCTTGGGCTTCTAGTTGTTGAGCATATATCTGCGAATGAAGTCGGTGAAACTCTAGAGGCTTGACCAGTCATTATTCCTCTGTGTGCGTGTGCGTGCGTGCTATCGAGGCGTGTCCATTGCAGCTAAACGGCGTTTGTAGCACTCTGCAGCTTTCGCTGCCTCTCTTTTCCTCAATAAGCGCACATCATGGCATACCGGATGCTGGACCGCAAACGTTTTGGCCATTCCAGTGAGAGGCACACCAAGTCGTGGGATTCCGGTGAATATCAGCTCTTTCGGGACGGAGTTCGAGCGACCGAGATGTGCAGATATTCGTGATTGCTTTCGGCCAGCGCTCTTGGGGGCGTTGCTGACCGAATGGATGGGGTCTCTCCATCGATCATCATGCAACGATTGCCTTTGAGTTACGTCGATCAGGTTGATGGGGGCAACAGAAGGAGGATCGGCATTGTCGCTATTAGAATCTGTGCCTTGTTCAGGATGGCCTGGAACAGGGATCTGAAGACGCAACTTCTCCAACGCAATCCGAATCTGCTGCTGACGCTCGCGTTTGCGTACACCCATGAGTTTCTGCTCTTGATTCTCCCGGTTCAGGTTGAGCTGAAGCTTGTGTCCAGAATACGACCCCATATTCATGTGGGTGACTGAATTCTCGCTCAGCGTTTTGTTTCCTCCACTGGTAACAGTGCTCGATCCAACTTCAATTCCAAGTGCTGTTATCTGCTGAAGCAACACACGACGTTCTTCCTGAGTCATACTCGTTGAGTGAAGTCGATCCAAGCAATAATGACGAATATGGACACGAGCGATCGAATCACGTAGGAGCTGGTCCACCGATGGCCGTCGATCCGGTCGAATGTTAAGCATTGAAGCGATCAGAGTTGGTAGTCGCGACGTTGCAAGGTTACCTCCCTTCTGGATCGGCAAGTAGTCGCCGTGACAAATCTTGTTCATCAGGTGCACGCTGTTGTTTGCCATGAATGGAGGCTTGCCAGTACAAAATTCATACAGCACGCAACCGAGTGCCCACACATCTGAACTAAAGCTATACTCCTTTCCATCAAAAACCTCTGGCGCCATATACAGTGGTGTACCAATGACAGTATCAGCTCTGCCACCATTTGCCAAGGTTCGAGCAATCCCCAAGTCACCCAGCACCAAATAACCATCATTAGAAAGGAATATGTTTGCGGTCTTCACATCACGGTGCAGCACGCGCTGTTGGTGCATGCAGTGCAGTCCAAGTGCCAGCTGAACAAACCAATACCAGATCTTGTCTTCATCCAGCAAAAATGTATGTTTCCCATTTCTCCTTGAAGTTGCTTTGAGATAACTGCGCACGTCTCCACCGGAACAGTACTCCATCACGATGTATTGCTGACGGAACGGCGAGGGTCCTACAAACGACCCAAGCAACCGAATAAGATTCGGATGTCGTAGCTTTTTCATGAGATCCACCTCGACACCTGCGCGTCCTGCAGGCGCAAATGCCGATCCGTTCGAGTCATGAACACGATGGATCTGTTTAACACATACGAGTCGGCCACCGGGCTTCTTCTCGCGCATGAGGGACACACATCCAAACGACCCTTCGCCTAGCAGCTTCACTCTGATGTATGTCAGACACCTTGGCCAAGGCACAAGCAGACTTGCAAGCACGCACACAGGTAAACTCACCTGGAATATCCATCCATTCCGTTAAATACAGGACTGATGTCGCTCAGCGCCAGCGCAATAACAGGAATAGCACTTCTGTTTTCCTGCAATGGCCAATTCTCAATCATTAATTACAGCCAAACCCCGCCATCATCGTCTTCCTCCATATCCTCCTCGTCGAGATCGTATGACGATGCCATAGATTTTTGTTCTTTGTTTTTTGGCATATGGCGTGGAGAATCATGCGAATATGAAGTGCGCGGAATTGATGCACGAGGATCTTCAGGTTGCTCATCACGCCCGCGAAATACCTTGTGAAGTGACGACCGAAGGTGACTCATCACTTCAGTGTCTTCGAACTCTTCAGCGCCAGGATCGGAGGCGGTTGAAGATCTCCAGCTCGAAGGACCACTTTGCATTGAAGCGGACCGCCGGCGCTCGATCTCGAGCTCCTCTCGGACACGATCCAATTCACTCTGCACTTCAGCGAACTCTTGCGCTTTTCGCTGCTCCAGCTTAATCGAGCGTTGCTTAGAGTGTTGCGCTGCAAGACGTAAGCACCGCTCCATATCTTGCACTGCAGCTCGCAACTTGTCTGCTTCTTGCTTGGCTTCTTCTAACTCCAACTGCAGTTCCTCCTGTTTGCTGTCAGCCGTCGAGTCATTCGTAAGAGGCTCAAACTTGCGAAGGTGGTCAATCTGTGGCAGTCCAATACGATCATGTAACTCGTTGATAAGGTCCACCTTTTGAACTTCCCAGGGCGAGTCACCAGTTGCTGCCACGATCGGAGCTCGATAGTGCTGATACGTCATTCGTGTTTCCTCATCTTCATCAGACCCAGATCCAGTGACATTGTTCGGTCCTTCCGGATCCCCTTCCTCATCCACGTAGTCGTCGATCTCCCCTGTCACGTCATTAAAGCCTCCACGACTGCTCATAATATCTCGCGTAGCTTGAGCTGCAGCTTCTGCCTCCGTCTCCTCCCTCTCCTTGGCCTCCGCTGCTTTCCTAGCTCGTCGGTTCTTCATCATATTCATCATACGCCCCCGAATCTTGGTCAACAGTACCAATTGGTTCAGTTTCGCTTTCATATTGCGATTGTCCTGCTGCATCTTGGACACGAGTTGTCGTTTCTCCGTCAACGACCTGTTAAAGTTCTGCTGCGACTGCTGATACGCTGCCGCCAGTGCCTGTTGCTTCGAAAGCATCGACTCCTTGGCCAAAACTTCATTGGTCCACTCCGATAAGCCTTCAGCACGTTGCAACAGTGCTAGAGCTTTGGTCTTGACAATATCCTGCAGGTGAGGCGCCGCTTGTCTTCTGCCAATATCAATGAGCATTTGTCCTGCTCGGATGTAGGCGTCAATTGCAGTGTGTGGCATCTGTCTGCGCTCATTGTCAATTGCATACTGAGCCACGTTAACAGCTTCTTCGTAATCCGGACCCAGCAATTGCGTTGCGGTTAAACGTAGCACTTCTTCCTGCACTGGAGCTTTTTCAGAGGCTCTTGGAGGTTCCACAGACGCCGAAAAACTCGCAGAAGCTGCATAATCTTCAGAAGAAGAGCGACGCATGATCGTCACTGCAGGAGCAGCTGAAAAACTCTTGGAAGCGCGACGTACAGGCTGGAAATCGTCGCCTACAGCAACTGGGACGCGATGACGAATGGGGATTTCGTTCTGCACGGGGCTGGAAGGAACGTCAGGCCATGAAAAAGAAGCAGCAGGTGCAATGGGAGCTACAGGAAGAGAAGGAGGCGCTGGAGGAGATGCAGGCAGACGCTTGCCTTCACGCAAGGCTCGTAGACGCGCCTCCAAGTCCATGCGACCTGCCATTATTATCTGTGAAGAAAGTTTTTAGAATTGTGGATGCGCAGATTGTTGCTTTTTCTCCGCTGGATTTCCTACATAGCATACAAAGTCCAAGATATCGCCTACGTTTCGACGCCATTCGTAGCAAGTCATACGCGCTCAAAGTAGTGCGGCCAAAGTCCCAGTCGCACATGGTGAAAATGGCGGTCAAGCTGTGAGGCATAGTGAAGGCAACATTAGGAACCGAGGAGGACCAGCTCGGCCACAGGGGTTTTGTTCTTAGTTTATTGTGAAGTGGAGCAGACTCAGCAGGAAGTCGTAGCAAAGGAGGCGTAAGCAGGAGTAACAAGTGTTGAGTTGCTTCTTGGTGCGGTGTCATCTACCTGGCTACGCAACAGAAGATGTCCATCTTATAGTACTTCATCACGAAAGCGTACCGCAGTACAGGATTGGCATCGAGTCGGTGGCCAAGGTTCGTGGGAGCTGCTCATGGGTTGCTCTCATTCCACAACTTGCCGTCTCCTACTCAAGCAACCTCAACCTAGCCTACTCATCTGACTTCCAGCAGCCATGGCGCCGGCTTCGCCTTGCAAGGGGCGGCGCAAGGCGGCTGGAAAGGCAAAGCCAGCGTCCAAGAAGCGCGCGCGCGAGGACGTCTGGAGGCAAGAAACGCAAGGGCATCGGCGGAGAAAGCGAGAAGAATAAGAGGCAGCGACTCGCACAAGACGGATGCGTCCTCGAAGGTCCTGACGTGTGGTTCCATCAGGAAGTCGCTGACGGCCTCTGGGCTCCTGATGACGTTCGGGACAGCGCAGCGGTGCCTACGATCTTCAAGCCTCTCCAGGACTCGTGGTTCCGAGTGACGCACTGTGTGGACACCGACCCACCAGACTGGGACCCCAAGATCACTGACTTCGTCGTGGAGCCGCCCAAGCCGCGCAAGAAGAAAGCGCGCTCGCTGAAAGAAGTGAAGGCCCCTGTGATGCTTCCGCCCATCACGAGCTGCACGAAGGTGGCGATGAAGCCGTCATCGGAGCAAAAGGCGAAGCTGAACCAAATGTTTGCAACTCGTCGTGCCGTCTTCAACAAGCTTGTCGCCGCCTCCAAGGCAGAACGTGCTACACATTTGGCTCAAGGATGCATCGATCCCAAGGCGCTGGCGCAGCAGTACCGTCCGATGTCGACGAAGGAAGGCGTTCGACAACACTTCCGAAACAAGAAGAAGCTTGCAAAGCATCTTCAGTGCAATTGCGAGGTTTTCGTTGGAGCCTTTGACGACTTCCAGGATGCTGTCGTCTCGTCCGCCGCGCTGTTCGATGCTCTGAAGGAGAAGGGCAAGAAGACAACGTTCCCGGTTATCGGGTTTAAGAGTGTATTTGCGCGCTCCGACGCAATGGCGCTGCGGACAGACCGCGGGTTCTTCGTGTCCAAGGATCGCACATCAGTTCGCTTTCACGAGAAGTTCATGGGCAAGAAATGGATCGAGCTGTCCGAGCCTCTGCCTGAGGTCACCACAATGGTGCGTCTAGTGCGCACCCGTGAGGGGGATTCTATCTGCGTGCCTACCTGCAAGGACTTTGCGCCTACGCTGAGCACTCGCACGGGTGCTATTGATCCAGGTGTCCGCTGCTTCATCACTTTATACGATCCCAGCAGCCGAGTATTCAGCATCGCGGACCCCGACGAGAAGATACTCACGCGACTCAAGATTGCAGACGCACTACGGCGTGAGGTGGCTCAGCTCGAGAATGACCTTACAGATCCACCATATCGGGGCAAGAAGAAGACGGCGGCAGAATGCGTCGCTACCACTGAACTGCTGCGGAACACGCGGCGGCGTCAGCGCCTGCGTCTGCAGATCCGTCAGGTTCTAGGCAAGGTGACGCGCATGGAGCACGATTTGCACCAGAAGGTCTCAAAGTGGCTGTCGCTGGACTACCACGAGGTGCTGCTGCCAACGTTCGAGACCCAGCAGATGGCCGCTCGATATGTCCGAGAAGAGCGTCTGGACATCACGCCTGAAAGCTTTCTCGCTCCAGCTGAAGAACTTGTGCTTCGGGGACGGAAACGGAAGCTGCGTCGCCCGACTGTCCGCGCCATGATGACGCTGTCGCACTTCAAGTTCAAGAAGATGCTGGAGTACAAGATGCAGCGAACGAGTGGTCGAATGGTGGAAGTGCACGAGGAGTACACGTCCAAGACCTGCTCGGGGTGTGGCTGCATCGACAGGGAGTTCGGCAGCAACAAGGTTTACAGGTGCAAGCGCTGCCACCTGGTTCAAGATCGAGATGCTAACGCAGCACGGAACATCTTCCACAAGAGCGTGGGTGTGTCCGTATTGCGCGACCATTTCACCGGTGTTCCTACATCGGGGAGTCCTGCTAGCTCTGCGCTGGCGTAATAGGCCCAACGAACAGCTTAGGACGGAGGCCGTGATGCTATTCGGGTAGCCACGGACATCTGGAGGCAACTACGTTAGGAGAGAGGAGCGTGACGGACTGGCGGCTGATCGCTGCGCTGTGCGATGCCGAGCTAGACTTCTTGGTGGAGCCGGAGCTGTCGCCAACATTCGTGCCAGTGGAGCCGCTAGCGCTGGAGTTCTCTGTTTTGGTGTTCTCGTCGGTGCCATCGACGCTTTTCGAAGTATCGTCGGAGACGCCTGACGCCGAGAGCTGATCAGCACTCGACTTCGACTCATCCGCGGAAGACGAATCCGAAGCTTTGATATTTTTGCTCGAGAAGTAGCTTTCTTATCTTGGTATTCATCATGCGTTCAACGCCATTTAAGGTATTGTGGGGGTGCGACGCAGCACACCAGTTCCAGAACTAATTAGCAAAAGTTTCTTCAACCTCCAGCATCAAACTTATCAAAGCGAAAAAAACTCAAAAAGCACGATACGGCAATACAGCATCCAAAGGGTCAATAACTGCGACTTCCATGCCTCAGCAACGTTATTCGCTCCGATCTCGCTTATTCACGATAATTTTCGCAATCTCGTTGCTCACCCTCTTCTTCTCCACGCCACACGCGTCCCACTTGTTTGCTTGGAGATTGTTGCGAATTGGAGATACTGGTCCCCACCGTACGCGTTGCAGGTGCTGCTGCATGTGTGGGTGGGTTGTTTATCCCGAGAAGGCACTTTGGTGCTGGAGGTTTTTCCCACGTTGTGAGATTGTCCTACTGAGGTTGCTCACGTCAGACAGCTAGAGAAGATTTACCTGTGAGACAGGACGAGAGAGATTAAGCTTGAGCCGTGGGCTCATTCTGCAAAACGCCGACTGCTTCACAAGTGGCTTTTGCTGCTTGCTTGTCAAGTTCTTGCAAGCTTGTTTTGTACTCTGCGCAAACTGCAAGTCGCATTTCAGATCAATAAGGGTCCTGCCGATAGCTCGTCACCAGTTGTCACCGTTGGAGCAGGGCGGCAAAAGTAGGAGGGACGAGGCGTGGAGAGGCAACCAGTTGAAGTAGATGGGCAAAAGCTCACCCTTCTGAACTGATCACGCGAAACGATCATTTTGAAGAGGGTATCTCTACTTCATTGCGATGTGTGCTCGACAGCTAGGGAAGGACCCGCTCACTTGGGTAATGATGAATGGCTATAATACACACACCTTCTATTGCGTTTCTCCTCCTCACTTTCTCTTTCTTCCGTGTTGCATCTCTAGAGCTTCGTGAGGCTCTTTGGACTCCAAGTGAACAGCGACCTGCACCCGTTCGAGGGACTTCCCGACAGTCACGCGTGGCGGTGGAAGACTGCAGCGGGACTGTGGCGAGCGCGTCTGCTGACTAAGGCCCAATGTTCGGGGGTGGTTGTGTCCATCGTAGAACGCTCTGGGGCGGTGGAGTTTCTCATTGACGACGGCACTGCACTCGTCAAGGCGGTGCTGTGGGGGGAAGGGGTGCACGCTCCGGTGGCTCTGGGAGACCTCGTGCATGTGGAAGGCAAACTCAATGTGGACAAGAACTGGGACGCTCCAGAACAGTCTCGGGAGCTTCGAGTTCTTCGGATCTCCAAAGTGGAAGATCCGAACGAGGAACTGCTGCATTGGACCCAGGTGATGGAACTGACAAAGACGTTTTACTCTGCTGCTGCTACTGCTGCTGCCGCTGCCGCTGCAATGGAAGACGCTACTACTGAGGTTGAGAAGGGGGCAATGGCTCAGTGGGAGGGTATCGCCGCTGACGCATTTTTCAATCTCTGTATCAGTCCCAGCAAGAAGCAGCAATTTCTCAGTCGGAGCGACCGTGACGGTCATGATGGCACGTTGCTGGAGACCCTCGAGTCTTTCCTCCTTCAGCAGAAAACAAGCGCCACTGGGGACGTTGTTGGGGTCACTTTCGGCGACCTCATCGACGCTGACGCAGGACAAGACGGAACAGCTAACAAGAACCGAAGAATCCGAGCGCTGCAATGTGCTTTCAGGAGACTACGACGTGCGGGGCTTTTGTTCTTGGAAGATGACGCGGCTGATCGACATATCTTGCTGAGTTTCGAGGTGGTGTTGAAGCCAGCGCTTCTGCAGCTTCTGCGAGGTGCGTTGATGTAGGATTGTTGCGCTTGCAGTCGTTGCCTAACGACTTTGCTTTCGTTTTAGACAACAATTGTCAAGGCCTCTCTATTGCAGAAATCGCAGATGCGATGTTGACACAGGAGCGGTTCAAGTCCATTCCATTGCAATGGATCGAGACAAGCCTCGAGCTTCTCGTAGCAGCTGAACGTGTAGCCCAACGAGAGGAATCGCAACTATTCTTTCCTAGGTAGAGAGAATGAATTATGCAAAAGCGGAAAACTAAACTACTTCCTTCATGCTGCAGTTGACTCCAAGTAGTACACCCACGGTGGAAGTTCCTTCATCTGCGGACAAGATACAAAGAGTTTTCCAGTTGCACCTTGCGTCGACTTTTCACTTGAAGAAGCCGCAGATTCTACTCTTACGGTAATTGTTTTAGACGACTTTGCTGGAATCGACAGCGATGTAGTGGACAACACGAAGTGCGGGTTGTCGACCATAATCTCAAAGTCTTTCGCAACTGAGAAAACATTTTTGAACTCGATGTCTTTTGTTGTCGAGAACGCGTATGGACCTTGAGGCAGTGGGGGTACCGACACCCCTTGCAGTGTGCACTTGTATTCACCAACGGTGTCAGAACTAAGGGTGAGTGTATCGCGGAACTCACCGATAGCTTCGGGCTCAAACTTGACGAGGATGGACTCAGCCTTGCCTTCCCAAGAAGAGGACCCGTTAACGTTGCAGACTGTTGGCACGGAGAATGATGTGGGGTCCTGGACGGTGCATAATAATGGTTCTGCGTCATTTGCGTAGCTGGTGAAGGTAAAAGTTTGCGTTTGGGAGCCACCCAAAGGTGCCTTGAAGTACAGAATACGCTCGGGACCGACAGATTGCGTGCTCAGAGCGAGATTGTACGTGTACTCACCAAGCTCCGCGAAGCTGATCGTCAACTTGTCCTCGATGGGTGTCTCGGAGTGGAGCGTGGGTCGGTATTCAATCTCATAGGTCCCTTCAGAGTGTCCACTGATCTCGTTAAGCTGCTTTACCCGGATCGAAGGAACCGAGCACTTCCACCAATTAACTTTATCCACGAAGTTGATCTGGCGCTGGCTGTCGAACGGATTCTCGATGGTCACTGTTTTCTTGACCGATTGCCGCACGGGAGCTTCAAAGTAAAGCGTATCGACATCGACAGCTTTGGAAACAGCCACATTCACGTCTTGTGACAGGTATTCACCACTCTCTTGGTTCACCAAGCGCACACTCAAATTCACACTCCCTTCTGTGTAGCAGAAAAACTTCATCTTGTAGTTGCGCGTCACACCAGCGTGTAGCAACATCGATATTGGCCCTTGTACGATGACTGACTCATTGCCTGGCGGCCTTCGGATGTCGACAGCGAATGTCTGTGGTGTCTTTAGCCAGTTCTTGACAGGAATCGAAATCGACAACGTCTTCTTTGCAGCAGTTGACAGGGAAGTTGCGGGAGCGGGTAATGGCGCTGATGCTTTACCAAAAACATTGTACAGCAGAGCACTTCCATCAGGTATAGCCAGGAAAATGGACCCTTTGTGAACTGTAGGGCGCTGCGAGTCGATTTCTTCTTGTGAGTTCTGCTTTGTCATGGTCAACGGAGAATACAGGACATCGAGATTGGCTTTCCCCTGTGCTGGAACTAACACGTTTTCGGGACACGACCAGTGATCGCCCTGCACAACCGGGAACAGGTTCCACGGAAGCGTAGTCGTGTTCTCAATTGCGATTGCCTTGTGAGTTTCCTGCCGAACTGGGGAGTCAAAATTAATGTCTTGGATTGATGAAGTTGCTTGAGGAACGCATGATCCCACCAGCGTCAACGTAGCAGGAACAGTTCCCTCGATCAAACATGTGACCTTATCGTAGCGAATGTCTGCATTCACAGCTGCCGGCTTGAAGGTCACTTCAATTGTCTTGTGCTGGTTTGGAGCTACCATACCTTCTGCCGGAGAGACCAGGAAGTCAGGTGCAAAATCACGGACGTTCCACATGAACTTTGTGGCGACATCTCCGCGGTTTTGCAAGCGTACTTTTCGTACAAGCTGGCTGCCCAGACAGACAGGTCCATAAGAGAGCGTATCAGTCTCCAGAACCACCTCAATGCCTTGACAGCACCCCGATAGCGTAAGCAGTTTCTTGGTGCTACCACCAACTCTAATGTATACGTCTTTCTGGATGTTGGGGATACGTTGTGTAGGAGCGAAGCGAAATTCAATGTCGGCGCTCTCTTTGGGTCGGAGTGAAACTTCGTGTGTTGGGAAGATTGAGATACTTAACGCATCAAGCGATGCGACACCGGGTTGGGGCAATTCCACACACTCGACAACAGTTCTTCGTTTTGAGCGGTTTACGATCTTGACAGTACGCGATATCTGCTGCCCGATCTGCAAATTCCCGAGTACAACCATCTGCATGGACGAATTAACGAGCTCAACTTTGGGGTGGACGCCTTCTCCGCGGATGCTGATGTTCACTGTAGACGAACCGTTGATAGTGAACGGGATCATTTCCAGATATGACACTTCATGCCTGGCTGTGAAGACAATTGGTATGGTAGCCGTCTCGCGGGGCCCCAGCACAGTCGGTGGGCAATCCACCCGCAGGTGCGGCTTCTTCTCGAACAAACAGTCGAGATCAATTCCGCTCTCTGGATCCATGTTGAATACACTGAGCATGGATGTTTCTGCCACAAGAGTCGAGTCGTTTTCTGCGATAAAACACGCTCCGAAGTCGTGGGACGTGAACGAGAATTGCAGCATGGGAGGAACGGCGTTGCCGTGCAGTGCTAGCACGTAGTGACGAGAGCCAGCAACGGTACAAGTCGCCTGCATCCCGTCGAGTGACGTGTGCTTCGTCGGAGCAAATATTAACCTACACGTGATTTTGTCGTTCTTCTTGATGGTGCCCTGCATAGGCTCAATCGTGAAAGCGGAAGACGGTTTTGCCACAGTCCAGCTGAAGTCGAAGTTGAATTTGCCACTGTTGTGGATCACAACAGAACGCTGAGCTTCCTCGTTCACGCGCACAGCCCCGAAGTCTGCAAAGTTTCCTGGACCAGGAACTAATCCCCAACTTTCGTTCTGATCGTCGGATGCCAACGTTAGTGCATCGTGGATGCTGTACCCTTCTCCTTTCACGTTTAGAGACAATCTCGTCGGCTTACGCTTGATGATACAGTTTAAGTTGAAGCTGTAGGACTTCTCCTCCGTCGGAATGAATTCAATTTCGATCGACGTTCGACTATTCGGAGGAATTACTCCACTCAGCGGATGGACAATGAGAGCAGGGACTTCCCCAGCAAAATCCAGCGACGTCTTGTCAAACACGAAATTAAACGGAATATGCTCCTGGTTCACCAAGGCGATGCTCTGAGATGTTTTCGTTCCGATCAGCAGAGTGTTGAAGTTGATGCTTCCACGCTCCAGCGCAACGCGAGGCTCCGTCGTCGTACCCACAAACAGGAATAGCTGATTGACTTGGAAATGGGGAATTTTGAAGTACCAGAACATTTCTTGGAGCTCCAATTGCTGGGGGGTGAACTCAAAGATCATTTCGCAGCGTTTACCAGCGAGCATGAGGCCTTTGGGTGTCGCACATCGAAAACACGGGTTGCTATCTCCTTGTGGAGCCCACGAAAACTCGTACGACACGTTCGTTGGGTTCACGACGTAAAACCGTCGCGTATTGCGGACACGAACACCAAGAGATTCCATCGCGATGACTTTAATGGAGGGGTCTAACGGCCCAAGCTCACCGTGAGGACCAACAAGATTCGGCGCTCTCCACTGCGCGTAGTCACTTCGCTCTACATCAAAGTGGCAGGCAGGTCGGAGAGAACCGCCACGGACATCCACTTTTACAGCGGTAATGGGGTCTCCCAAGGCGTCCGGGATGTCGAAACACAACCAGTAGTAATACTCGTCCACTTCCATCGGAGCGAACTTGATAGTAAACACTTGTGCTTCTCCTCCATGAATTACGCCACTTGCAGGAGTAACATCAAAAGGGCAATTGTCATCCATCCCTCCTGAAAGTTGCGGGTAGTCATTGGCATCAGAAAAGGCTTGTTCCCATCTGCACGAGTATACCAACCGGATTTTACTTTTGTTGCGTAGCGTGATTTTGTGCGTACACACTTGCAGCATGAATGTTTTGCGGAATGTGACCGATGTCGTATCACACTCAAACGCCAAGACATCGGCTGCCGCGAAGCAACTCAACGCAATAGTCGATGGAGCCCCGATTAGTTCGTGCTCAGGCTCCACCACAATTTGCTTCGACGCACCAACAGACCCTGCTTTTCCGTCAAAAGATATCGTTTGGATAGATTCGTCCCAATCGTTTTCGTCATTGTGAGCGATTTTGTACGAGATCCGCTGAGCCTGCAAAGAGATACAATGAGCCTCATAGATGGAAGCATTACCTCTATCTAGACTGGGCTCAAATGTTGCCCTGACCAATTTGTGTGCCTTTGGCCTTAGATGTCCGACACCAGGAGAAAAGTGGAATGGAGCTTCTTTCGGCCACTCAAATCTCACGATGTCAGCAGACTGGTTGCACAGCGAAAACACTTTCGTATCTTTGAGGGTGAAAGCGCCCTCGTTGATATTTAGCGCTTCGTCCTTGTCTTCATCCGTGCTGTTAGTTTCAGGCAAGCGAATATCGTCGAAGTGCAGTTCATCATCGATCCCACGCGGCAAATCCTCGAACACTAAGTCTTCTCGGTATCCAGTGCCGGACAGCTTGAAAGTCGTCTCCTCAAAAGGGTTATTTTGCACCGTAATTTTGAGCTGTGATGCAGTTGGCTCATCGTGAACTTTCTGCGGTCGGAACTGCACGGTCAGCGTCTCTGTAGCTTTTGGTGGCACAATCACGGACCCATTACCCAATGCAAACAGGAAATTGGGGTTTGCCTGGATAGAAAACAGCACAGTCGCTGATAGAATCCCGTCATTGCGTAGTGCCAGACGCATATCCTTCGCCTTCGACGTCCGCACCCGACCAAAATCTAACAGCAACGCCCCGGCTGAATCTCGAACTGTAGGCTCAGTAACTGTGACGCACGGCATCGTTCCTTCGCCGCGCATGTCAAACTCAAGGAGTTTATCCACCACATTGCTTTGAGGAGGGCTATCATCGACCTTCGCAGTAAAGGTGGCGTGGAACAACGCAATAGTAGTTGGCCGAAAGTAGACACTCACAAAGCGGTGCTCGAGAGGAGGTATTTCCCATACTGCTGGCTGCACAGTAAAAGCTTGTGAACCTTCGTCGGACACGGCAGCCGCATCAGTTCCAGAACTACTGCTGGAAGTTGAGGTTATGGAAAATTGCACTGTGCTGCTCACTTTCATCGGGTTCGATATCTTGAAGCGCTCCACTGTTCCTTTCCAATTCGCCGCCGCTATCAACGGACCGAAAGAAAAAACCTTTTCCTTCTCCGCGAATGTTACTGCCTGGATGCTGCTGGGGAACGATCCACTTCGAAGCGTTGATGAGGACGTTGCTGAATCAACTCCTAAAGAGCGAATAACCGTTTGCTCCTCAAAGATGCTCTCGTAGTCGGTAGTATCGATGCCAGGGTAGCAGCTCTCACCTATTAGCTCATACAACAGCGAGTTTGTTTCTGCTGCATCATCCATGCCGCGACCAGAAATTTCAATGAGAAGAGTCTCGCTGTACACTGCGCACTCTTTCGGTTGGAAAACCACATCTAGTCCCATCGTAACGCCAGGATCAAC
Organism: Phytophthora agathidicida; assembly: GCA_025722995.1. Classification (NCBI taxonomy): domain Eukaryota; phylum Oomycota; class Peronosporomycetes; order Peronosporales; family Peronosporaceae; genus Phytophthora; species Phytophthora agathidicida. The sequence continues at coordinate 8,615,218 of CP106971.1, forward strand.
TGTGCCACAATCTGGAGTCGTTGCAAATTGACCGAGGGTCAACGTGGACGGAGACAAAGCAGTATCGATCGTCAAAGGTTCTTTCTGCTCCCTCGCAGTTGTCGGTTTGGAGGATTGGACACGGAACTTGAAAGGGAACTCACCATCGTTACGTATTTCGATCCGTTTGGTTTGTGCTTGGTCGTTGTATTTATGCGGACCAAAGCTAATCCCACGATTCGGCTGCAGTCGAAACTTGCTGAAGGCAGACCGTGCGCTCGTATACACGTAAAATTCACGACACGATTCACCAGTGAGCATTTCAATTATCGTGCACTTGATATCTTTGCAATCACGGAGCGTAACTTCGCTCTTGGATGTGAAGGTAACGTTCACTGATGAAGACTGGCCTGGTTCCAACATCATTTCACTTGGATCGATCATAAAGTACTGTCGAGTAACAGCACTTCTAATGGTCATGATGTACTTGATACTGTACTTGCCTCGGTTTCGAATGTTGAAAGAACGCGAGTGTTTTTCGCCAACCCGAACCAGGCCAAAATCGAGATTTCCATCTCCGGCAGCATTTGCGTTTGCTGTAGTTCCACTTACTACTTGCCTAGGACTTCCACCAACTTCTTGGTCAAACGAGCTCACGTCAATCTTGTAAGCTTCTCCACGTAACGTTAACTCTATCGTTTGAACTCGATCTCTCACTTGAAGAGCACTCTCAACATCTGAGAATTCGATCTGAAGCGGAATTTCGTGAACAGCCTCTGTCACTGCCGAGAAAACGACATTCACTGGTACCTTTTCCAGCGGTTTGATAGTCCCATTGACTGGGAAGATGTGGAAATCTGCTGGTAAGCCTTCGCTCAATAAATGCCACGAGACGGGTACAGGTGACATGTTCTCGATGTAAAAAGTCTTCTCATCTTGACGTTTTAGCAGAAGCTGCTCAAAATCCAAGACTGGATGCTGCGGTGAGTGAGATACCGCAGGGTGTTGTTCCACCGGAGGCAGATTAGATCGAGAAGTGGCTGGAGCACTACCTGGGAGATTGGACCGAGAAGATACAGGGGCAGTCTCGTCGGGATCAGTTCCGTGGTGGTGGTCTTCTCGTTCTGATGTACTAGCTGCAGCAGGTTGTTCCCATGGCCCGTGAAGTTTTAACTCTGGTGTACACCCATAGCAACTGATCTGGAATTCGACAGGTTCGGGATTGTCCCCAATACAGCAAATCAGAGCATTCTCGTGGAGACCATTGCCCGAAGGGTTTGCCCACACTTTTACCTCTCTTGTGTCTCCCTCTTTGATCTCGAGAGTTGGAGGAAAGATGGCAAACGCGGTGTCCGCTTGCTTCTCCATACCGAACCCGAGTTGTATAGGAAATTTGCTAGTGTTGGACATCCGGAACACTTCGACATTGTTTGGACTCATTTTCTGCCATTCGATGAAGTCTCGCTCAGTTTCCGGAGGTTTTACAGCCTGGTTAGTGATGACCAGTGGCCCGAACTCAAATTGGTTTCTCGAGATGACGAATTTCTTCTGAACGAAGCCTCTCTCTGGACGACTTTTGACGCGGTGCATGAACACATTTCGTGGGTCACTGTTTATGGTTGGAACGTTGCAGATTCCACGACCAAACAGGGTAAATTCGCGACGGACGCCAACGATCTCGAATCCCAAAGCGCAGTCAAAATTCCCAACGTCACCTGAAGCAAATTGAACCAACATGTTTACTCTCGAGCGAGGAGCAATTACCCAGCGGTTAGTGGTCGATGATTCCTGCAAACCCGCTCTTGGTGGTTCGGAGACCTCCTGGTGATCAACATTTTCTGGTAGTTTGTCCTCGCTTTTATCAGTGGACAGGGCATGCTTGGGGTCTTTACCCGCCGTTTGTGGGCGAGACGAGTTTTGGGTTCCCATCTGGGGGCGCGATTCACTCGCGTGGAGGCTCTTTTCACTATCAGCTTCTAATGCACTCGCTGATAGCATTGAAGGTGACCGCAATGAGAAACGAGCAACCCGTTTCCGTGCAAACCTCTCAGGAGGTCTTCGGACAAGTTGAAACTTGGATGCAGAGGGAATCGCCAGGTGGCTAGAGTCCAATTCTCGAACGAACTTCTCAATTGTAGAGAAGATCGTGCCGTGGAGGAGAAGCGGCGGGCCTGCGTCTACAATCGGAATGTCCAAAATGAAATTATTGCGTGCGGTCCGTTCCTTTACCTGCGCCCACACCGCATCAGCTCTGGTATCTTTACTGGAATCATCGCCATTTGCTTGTGGTGGATTTTCCGATTCCACCCCATATCGTATCAGGAACAAAGCCAATTGAAGCTTCATGGCTTCCAAGGATTGTGAGTACTCCGCATAAGTAGCAGGTTTAATCACTTCGGCATACAACGACTGTGCCAATTGCACTACCTTATCCTGGACAGCATCCTCCTCAATGGGATTTTGATAGTCAGACCCGAGAAGAGTACCTTCACTTTGTGATGCGGTCACACTCACCGGATTCAACACCTGCTGCGAAGAAGAATCGGAGAGAGAAGCCTGCTTTTCAGCTTCATGAACACCATCGTCTTCGGAGGCAAGATGTTGTATTTGTCCCTCTTCCTCAGGATTTTGCTGAGGCTGAGAATTGTTATCTCCATTAGCCCCATCACCATCTTTATACCGGACAATATTTCCAGAGATGCTTGGTGCCAAGCGATCACGGGAAGGAGATACAGTAACAGCAGCAACATCCACGAGCTTTTTCTCTTGACTCGCCAGCAAAGCAGACATTGACTCGTAGCTGTCTTCGTCAAACCCCAGCACAATGATTCGCGCGGATGCAAAAGCTTTTGAACAGCATCTCACCGTTTCTTCGAAACTCATGAATGAGTTGTCAAACCCGTCCAAGACGCTGCCGCTTTTCAGGTCAGGCTGTGCCAGTCTCCACAAAACAATCTGACCCAGAAACTGGGCTAGTTTAGTGACGATGGATGCAGGCGGCTTGTTTTCTTGCCGAACATCATCCGATTCCGGGTTCTCCTGAGGGGACGTCGAACTACCAGCCGATCCAGACTCTTCCCCTTCCATCGAGGCCACATCTTCACTTTCACTTGTGTAAATTCCAAGTGATTTACGCGTGGCATCTGCAAGCGGGCCTTTTGCAGCGCATACCGATTTAATTGCATCGTCAATAGTCCAGAGAATTAAAGATTCTTTCTCTGCTAGAAGCCGCGCTTGTGTTGACTTCCCACATCGCGGAGGGCCCACAATAATGTAGTCGAGACCCTGTCTTGGCGCAATATTAAACTCTGCGACAGGGGTCTGTGAGTCCGACGGCATTGCGTCTGGAAAGGCCGCATCCTCAGCCTCAAGAGACTGCGCTAGTGGTTCAGAAGTGTTGTTCAGATCACTAGGTTGGCCAGAGTCGTCCAGTTCCTGGGGAGGATTTGCTGAGACCAAACCATTCTCGAGCAAATACTCTAAGGTAGGCTGTCCTGGTACCCGCACAGGCAGTTGGAGCGTATCTTCGGAGTTGAATGCTGGCAAAGATCGGAGCAAAGCTTCGTCTTGTTGGTAGGACGAGTCAAAATCCAAAGAAAACACTTCAACCGCGTAGTCGGAGTCGTTGCGAATCTCCACAAGCTGTTCTTCTGGAGGAGCACAAGGAAGAACAGGGCCTAGTTCCACAAGCGGTGGGTAAAACGAGATGCGCAGTTCTGACCCTTCTCCCCGACACACGATCGACCTTGTCTTCGGGTTCGAGTTGATTTTGATCGGGAGCTTGAGCACGAACTGGCGCCCGTCATCCGGGACAAACTTAATCTGAATATTGACTTTGGACCCAGGAGCCAGCAAACCACTTTGCGGGGTAAAGTGAAAATTCCCCACGTCCTTTGTAGATCCCATGGGTTTCTTGAATGCCCATTCCGCTGGCACGGCCGACACGTTCTGCAACTGGGTAAACATTGTATGACACGTACTCACTGCTATTTTGCCGAAGTCGAGGCTTTCCGTGGAGATCGAGATGTCTGGTACCGTAACAAGAGCACGAACTAAGGCAATGCATGGCGGACCATTCTTGATCACAATAGGTAGTTGTGCCATGTGGAGACCCATCTTAATGTTTTTCCGAGCGTGAAAAGTGACACTAAACTCCACCGACTGCTTTTCAGGCAGACGAACAACTCGTTCAGGTTCAATCTGAAAGCCTCGTGAACTTGCCAAATTCTTGTCAAGCTGAAACGAAGCAGGCCCGTGGCCGATATTGGTGACGCTAAACCGTTTGATCTTGTGCGTTCCAATGACGACATTGCCGAAATCTAACACGAATTGAGACAGAACGAACAGGAACACTTCAGTCGGTCGCTTTTTTTGAGACTTGGTGTCTGATGTGGACGACGGAGGCCGCCCTGGTTTAGCAGCAACAGATGCAGATTTGGCGGTCTCTCCGTCTTCAGCTGGGTCGTCATTGCTCGGCTCGCCACCTTTAAGACCCCGAGCATCAGCCTTTTTCAGTTCTTGTACGAGGAGGTAGTCCGCAAAGAATAAACGACAAGCTTCAATCTCGATGTCCAACTCATCCACTGTTGGTGCAGTCATACCGCGAACCGGGCTACCTAGCGCTCCTATGCGCTGCTTAGCCTGGGGTGAACCTGCCACTGATATTATCGAACTTGCCTTCTCAGCTCCTCGAAGTGAGGTTGAGATAGTTGACTTGGAGTCTGAAAATGCCAACGCGGCGTTATTATTGGGGTTCTGGTTGTTCCTCGCCTCCACTTTCGCTGAATTCAACATTTCCTGCTCGATGCATTGCTTAGCACGCTTCTTGAGCTCTTTCCACTTTGGTGCTTCTCCACGAACGGCACTAGCTGGGTGGGTTTCCCGCGGTAGATTTAGCGAGACAGCGGCAAAAGTTCCAGTGCCAAACATCTTGAAAGGAATCGGCTGGAAGTGTGCGATTTCGAGAACAACAGTCTCTTCAAAGTATTCCGGAATGCCAGGCCGTAAGCGAACCAAAATCCTTTGCTTCTCGTTAGGGGGAATCTTGCCACTAGTTGGCGAAATCTCCAGTGTTCTCCCGCAAGCGATGTTGTCGATGAGGATGTTAAAGGGGAACGGCACTTTGCCAATATTGAGAATAAAGAAGTCACGATCTTCCGTTTTGTTGTAGAGCACCTGGCCAAAGTCCAGCGACTGTTTGTCCAGTTTGTAGACTAAAGAGGACGCCTCACCTGAAAGAGTTAGTTCGTATTCAGGACCACCTTCGACTTCGCACGCCACAGTGCTCTTGAATTTACGGTTTGCGTGCCCGTAGTAGACAAACTCGATCTTCTCGCTTTCGTTCGGCTTCAGCACCCCACGAATTGGCAGGATGTCGAATACTTGGTTAATCGGAATGCTCGACCTTTTGATGGTCACGTTGGATGGTGCCTCCTTCTCGTCTTCAATAAAGACCCATCGAAAACTTGTGTCCACTTTGGAGACATTGGTCACGTTCACACTGATGGACTTTTGCGTGTCATTCAGTGTACACCCAAAGTCGATCTTGTTGGTCTCGAAGGAAAGGTTGGGGAAGCTGATGTCACCTAACAGTTCTACGCTGTCCTTCTGTGGATGGCCCGTATAAGTTACGAGCACTTTGCCATTTATCACACGGCAAGTGTAATCATCCTTGAACCCCGGGTAAAACTCGACGTTCAGGTCCACCTTCTCTCCGGGCTGCAGTACTGCCTCCCAGCAATCTAATGCAAAGGGTGTCTGCGTTCGAAGTGTGAATGAAAGTGGAAGCTCGCATGCATTCGTGAGACTTAGGGGCTGTGATTGCGCCGTGATATGGTTTCCGGGGTGGTGAATATACTCGAACGATAGCAACGACGAAGAGGCGGTAAGTTTTGGGTCCACAAAGTTCGCACGGATAGCAGTCACGAACGCAACTCGGCTGACTTTTTCCTTTCCCACACGCGTTTCACACACCAATTCCTCTTGTATGAGTCCAGCCAACGATGAGAGTCCCTTAAATACAAAGATGCACGCAGTGCGCGGTTTGAGCTCAATGGTTCCTGGGAAAACCGAAAAGACAGGGATCACTTCGTCACGTCCATCAGCTGTGCCATTGCTTCCAGTGCGGTTATTGCTACCGGGCTTGCTTGGCTTAGATGATCGACTGTCCTGTCCAACCTTCGAGGCTTTCTTCGACGAACTTCCTTGGTCCGTGGAGATGAGTTTACTGTTGGCAACAGCGACTGTTTTGTTTACCCAAGTGAGCACCTGCACACGTTTACCTTTGTTTTCAAGCGTACAGCTCCACTCGCACTCTTTGCTGGTCATCTGATGGCTGAAATCGATCACCCGAAGCTCACTCGGCGACCACATCGTTGTCCCTGTTCCTTTGATTGACAATGGCACTACGAGATTATCTCCCTCCGTGACCAAGATATGCAGTTGGTCTTTGAACACCACCGTGTCATCCAAGTTAGCCACAAGCACGAACTCGATGCTTTCACCAGCCAGGAGCACACCCTCCTTTCGATCGATCTGAAACTTTGAGCGGGCGCTGCGGATAAACGTCTTGTACGTTGCTGCGATCAGCGAAATATTCGTCATGCGAAGAACACGTTCGTGATCCACGAGGCACGAACAGTTTCCCCAGTTTATCTCGGTCTGGTCCAGTTCAATCTTGGGACCAGATCCAATAGCGCTTAGCGTCACGGATAAGGGGAGCTCTGTGCTTCCTGGAACGGTCACCACCATCGGCAGACGGATACTGCCAAGTTTTTCGCAGGATAATGAAATCTCCACTGACACACGCTCTCCAGGCGGGACACTACCTGAAACCTCGCTTGAGCTGTATGTGGCAATCGCACGCGAGTGATCATCTTGTTCCGCGATTTCAAAGCGCCCATATAAATGCGTTGACTTATTCTCCAAAACAAGCTTCTGCTTGTGCGGATAGCGAAGATAGCACCGGCCGAAATCGAGTTCGTGTTGGAGGATTACTAGTTCAGGAACGAAGCACTGTGCGCGTACAGGAATGCTGAGCAGGTCAGTCCCCACACCAGTGACACCAACGACAAGCTGATACTGATACACCTTGACGTTATGGGACGTAAAGCAGATCGTGATCTCCTGCTCCCCGTAAGCGTCTAGCTTGCCGTCGGAAGGAACAAGCTCCATCTCCTTTTGCTTGTAGCTGGCTTCTTCAGGGACGCGCAGCGAGAATTTCATCGCGATTTTAGATGCGTTGATCAACTTGACGGTGCGAGTTTGCGGGAATGAATATGATATAGCACCAAAATCCACTTGATCGACGTCAAAATAGAAGACTGGAGGAATCACGTGAGCCTTGAAGCGCACGGTAAGTTGCTCATCTGAGCCTTGCAGACCGAAACGAATGTGATGAAATGCCTCGTCCAGTTCTTGGGAGCAGAAAGTCACTTCGATCTTGAGCATGGCATTTACAGCTAGCGTTCCATGACTAGGATGCACGGTCAATGAGGTGCCTGGAGGTACCGTCAACGGGATAAGCTCGAACTCAGCCGGAATCTCGCCTTTGTTTTGAATGGTAAAGTCACGCGTACGCTCGTCGTTGATAAACACGTCGCCAAAATCCAATAACTCATTGTACACCACTTTTGCCTTCGGACCAATGCCTTGCCCACGCAGCTGCAATGGGAGTCGAGTTGCTTGTCCTGCGATTTCCAGAAACGCACAGCAGCGATACAAATTCGCTACCTCGGGCGTGAAACACACAACAACGTCCACCTCAGAATGTGCCCACACGCGACCACTCTGCGGTGTTATCGAAAAGCACGCGTCCACGAACTGCATAGAGTCGTCGAGGGTTGCCTTGCGTAGGTGTTTGTACTTCGTGTCTAGCGTCTTCCGCACGTCAAAAGACGACTGCGAAAACCCTCCGTCAGCTTCCTCGGCTTCCTGGAATTGCAGATGCAGCTGCTCATGCTCTGCTGTCTCCATCCGAGACAGCTCTTCCAGTAAATTTGTACGTTCCACCTCCTCCTGACTACAGTCAGCGAAAGACTTCCACGAAAAGTCGAGTGTGAATTCGGACTCGTTGCAGATCTTGACAGTTTTGCGCGACGACAGCGATAGGTATGCTGCGTTGGGTTCCACCAGTGGCTGACTCAAGAAGACATCGACGTTGACGACGCGGCCACCTAGCTGTACGACGGCCGTTTGACCGCTGTCGTCTTTCACCTCTAGTTCGCCTTCTCCCGATTCCAGGTTGGGTGGGGTCAAACTGAGTTCAATTTGCACAGCTGCCCCCTGCGCCAGCGTCGCGCTCGGAGGGGTGACGCGGAAGTTTTCGCTCGTCTTGAAGGCAAAAGACGAGCCACGTGTGCCGACATTTCGCACGGTGAGGACGTGAGTGGTAGACATCTTGACGGGGCAAATGCCGAATTCGAGCTCGTCCGGGAGGTCCAGAGCTGCGAAGCGTCCGCGCACACGAACAGGTAGCAGGAAGCGCTCGCGCTCCGTGCAGCACACGAGATCGAGTGAGTAGTCAGTGACTTCCTGGGGGAAGAACTCGAGGGCGAAGACGACCTCCATCCCAGCGGCTACTTTGCCATCGACCCGATCCGGTTTCGTTTTGTCTTTGGTGTTGGTAGCTTCCCATGGCCGAACGCGAAACACGGGCGAGCGTGGAGGTTCAATCCGGAGGCGACGCACGACGGTGTCGCAGTTGCGGAAGCGCAACTTAATCGTCAGCGGCTCGAACGGCGTGTACTCGTCGATCCAGACCTCTGCCGGCGTGGGCTCAAACAGAGGCTGGTGCAGTGGCACGAAGCTCGACACCCGCGCAGTGTGGTCTTCTGCGTTCACAAGCTCTATGATCCGAGTCGTCGCGTGCTTGGCGGCATGGGCCTTCGCTGTCGAGAAGGCTGTGCGGATCTCGCTTGGTTTCTGACATCAACAGCAACAATAACAACAAAGGTAAGACGACAATGTTCATTAACTAGAAGCGGCTACAAGGCAAGCAAGTCACGTACCAATCGCTGCGTCTTCTTGAACATGGCCAGAATCGCTTTTGGATCGTCTCGACGACTTCTAACAATGACAAGGCGACGGCTCGGACGCCAACTTTCAGTTTAGCATTCGCTTGACTGGTGGTACATCGGGGTGCTGTCATCAACACCAAAACTCGTAGTTGAAGACAACAGGTTCACAGCAAAGACCTACCATAGTGCTTGTGGATAACACGCAGCAAGACGTTGGTTAATGTCACCAGCCATTGATTTTTACACTTTGGTCAGCATTCACATTGAGCGAAGGTCAAAACTGGTCTGCACTTGTCCGCTCCAGCGTTCAGCGCTTTACTCGTTGTCTAGATCAGCACGAAGCGTTGTGATCCCATCAGCCACACGCGCTCCCAGCGCCTTCACAAGGTCCTGTACGCTGATGCGCAGCTTCACCGACTCGGCGCCTCCTCCGAGCCACAGGAACGACGGCTTGAGTTCCGCAACAGCCCCCGACACGATCACCTACAAATGATAACGTTCGATAAGGCTCCTACCCACCAATCTCTCCACTGACAAACACTGTGCATACCGGAATGGGAGTCTTCATGCCGAACGTGGACACTCCGTTGTGGCCAAAGCCCGTCAGCTGCTCCGACACGTCTCCAGGGGCGTGTTGGAAGTTGAATTTCTTCTTGGACGGACGGTCCGCCTCGGGGATACTGTCACGCACAAAGCGTCGGAGCTGCTCCGCATCCAGCTTGGCATTGTACTGCAGCACCACACAGTAGTAGCTGCAACAACAACAAGAACAACAAGAGTTAATATTAACAAGACTACATGTAGATCTCCCTCTTGTGACGCGTTCTACCCACCGACTGTTGCGTGGATCCTCCACTCCGTTGTTGACGCACGCCACGTTCTCCACGATGATGCTCTTGCACAGGTGCGGGGTCACACAGCCCAGCAGCGCCCTGCGACATATAATAAATACGGATAAATAGAGTAAACTTATATATTGTAATTGATCCTAAGGGACAGAGTCATCCACGTACGCTCGTTGGGCTAGTGTCCACGAGTAATAATCACTTGGCGCGGTCTTGAGCGCAGCGCTGGACAGTTTCTCGCGCTGCAAGTGGCTCTTCGCGCGCTTCACCCCCTCCAGGTCGTCCAGTGCGCGCTCCAAGGCGTCCAGGCGCTTCAGCGCAGCCGCAAGACGCGCAGTCACGTCGTCGATGGTGGTCATGGTATGATTTTTGAGTACCCGTCCTACTAGAAATGTCCTATAAAAATAATATATTGATTTTGTCCTATCCTAAATAAAATCAATCCTTGATTTATAAAAATAGAACCTTTTTCGAAATGTAGCCATCTCGAAAATAGAACCATGGGCAACTCCTCACTTCAACACGTTGTTTCATTTTCTGTGGTTCAGGAAGGGAGACGGCAATGATTGGGAAGCCCATGCCTCGAGCCGCGAGCTCTAGAGCGTCTGACTTGCATTCGGTGACCTCGATGAGCACCGTGCGTACGGTGGATCGCGAGCGACTGCGAGACAAAGCGCGTCAGATGCAGATGAAGGATAATCTGCGGCTCGCCATGTGTGCTCGACTGCAGCAGAAGATGCGCAAGAGCCCAAAAGTGGCGGAGGAGATGGCATCAGACGTGCTGAGGATCCTCAGCCAGCGACGAATCCCAGCGGCCGATGTGTCGGACGCAACTCTGGCGGAGATCGTCAATGAGATCACGACGCGGCGCCACGAGCAGATGTCTCTAGCTGCCAATACAGCCAGGGGCAACCAAGTCGAAGCGCTCAACGAACGTAAATCAGGGAGACGCTCCTCTAATAGCAAGGAGCGTTCGAACAACAACTCGGTGCGGCATGCTAAAGGAAACTCTCGAGGTCGAAATGGCTCCACTGCTGCCGGTGGTGGGATCACTAGTCGATCAATTGTTGTAGACGACGACAGGTATCTTACTGAGGCTCAACTTCAGCAGAAGTGCGTGGGGTTCTCACTGCCACCGCGTATTTCTCCGAAGAAGGAGAGGGATAATGGCATTTGGGAGGAGATTGTGAAGTATAGTTCTATCGAAGAGCAGACGGAGGCGCAGCTCGTCAAAGAGCGCAAAGTGCGTGAACGCCGCGAGTACACGTCGAAGTTGGAGGCTCAGGTGTTCCAAAAACGCAGTACAACACAACAAGAACGAGAGCAAAGTGCCGAGTACCATCGCCAGACAATTGAGAAGATTCGCAGGGCCGAAGATGAAGAGCGCCGAAAGGAACAAGAACGACTGGAGAGAGAACATAAACTTATCGCAATCCAGACTCAACAGAGGTTGGCGAAACAAGCACAAGTGGAGCGTGAACGGGCTATCAAGAAAGCTCAGGAGCACCAAGCAGCAGAAATGCTCGAGAAGCAGCGGAAGGACGACTTGGCTCGCGAAAAGGCTCGCAAAGACGCCGAGAAACGTCGTGTAGAGCTAGTGTTTCGTGAGAATGAGGCCCAGCTCGAGCAAAAGCGCCAGCACAAAGCGCAGGAGCGCGAGTTGGAACTCAAGTTAGCGGAGGAATACATCGCCATGGAGCAGAGGAAAGATGACGCTCGCAGACAACAAATCGAGACCATGGCAGACAACATCAAGAAGAAGATGAAAATCTTCGACGATACGGCCAAGGCTACCACTGACGCCAAAGCGCGCGAGGAGGATGAACGCGTGAAGCGATACCAACAGGAGTACACCAAGAAACAAGCTGAAGACGAGTGCAAGCGACGCTCAGATGCTGAAGCTCGAAGTCTAGCGCAGCAGGACTATTTGCGGGTCCAGATGCAGGAGAAGAGAGAGCGTGAAGAAGCTCTCAAGCGCGACTTAAACAAGCAGGCTGATCTGTGGAAACAAGAACGGGTTGAGGCTGATCGACGCGAGAAGCTTGCAAAGCAGCAGCGGTGCATGAGGAATCGCTCGCAGCAAGATGTTCTACTCCAGCAGATGCGCGAACGCGAACAGCGCAGCTTACAAGCAGACCAAACGAGTCTCGAGGTCCAGCTGAACGCTAGACTTTTGGAAAAGATTCATCAGCAAGCTGGTGCCGCTCAAAGCCAAGCGGAAGACGTAGTCTCCGAGACTCAGAATCGCTCTCGAGAGGTATGTTTGTTTGCTTGTTTATTAGTGTCCTAGCTTCATGAACAAGTGTTGATGTCTTGTTGTGCATTTACAGTTGCAGGAACAGGAGCGGCAATCCCACCGAGCGATCAAGTTCTAGCCGTCAACTTGCAATGCACGACACCAACTTCTCGTATTTTTTTACTTTTATTTTCTTCTCTTTATGCTAACTAGCGAGTGATATCCGCAGTGGGTGTCACGCAGAACATAGAGACGAGTTGTCACCTGAGCACACTGAGCACTTGCTAAGAGGTGTCTCTCCTCATGCATCGCCACCACGACGGAATCAAGCAGCGTCTGCGTGAATGCCCCCTTCGCCGGATAATCACTTGGTGCGGGCCAGTTCCTCTACGAACTCACCCAGCTCCTCCTGCACACGCTTCCTAGTCACACTACTGTCGTCCTTCAGCTCAAGCCACTTGCTGAAAGCCGGACCCAGTACTGCACCTTCCTTCACTAAGTGCTGAAGCAATTTCTTCACTTCGTCTGCATTAATCACCAAACAACAACAAAAGAGTTAGTCCTCATAACACCATTTCAAGCATAGCTAGAGAAATCCTCACCGTAATCAGTTCGCGTCTGCATGATAGCGGAGATTAGCCGAACCTGGGTGTCGGTGTTGCCGCAGAAGCCCATCAGCAGCATGCACCGTTCGGCCGACGGCAGTTCGCCATCCTTCGACAGGTTCAGGATAAACAAGCAAGCGTACGTCGCAAACAACGGGTCGTTGCGCATCGCCTCGGGAATGCTATCTGTGATGAACGACACAACTTCATCGTATGACGACGCCTTGCTTACACGCTCCACAAGCCCGAACGCAAGCTCCAACGGCAGTACATCCTCAATATCGTACTTCTTGATCCACTCCTGCAAGTCCTTGGGAGACTGTTTGTACGACGGCAAAATGCTCAGCATGGTGACAATTGTCGCACTCGTCTCCTTCTTTGCCTTTTCAACGTCTGCTGCCTTTAACAACTTCAATGTTTCACCAACGACAGCAGCCAGGAAGCCACCGTCAACCAGCTCTTCCATCGCATCCTTGTCAACCGACTGGAGGCAACCGCCTAGAACCCAGTCCAATGAAACACCCGTAAGAGATGAATCCTTCATGAAGCGCACAATAAACTCGGCCATGTGTTCGTGAAGCTTCGGGACATCGCACCATAAGTCACCGCATAACTCAACCGTCTTTTCGATACTGTAACGAATGCCCACAAACGTGAGGGTCTTCGTCTCCAGACTCAGCTTGTCAAGCATTTCAACCATCTTGTCACGCGCCTCCGCCTTTGCGTCGATCGCCCCCTTCAGGATTTCGAAAGCGAACACACGGTTAACGTCCTCGTGGTTCTTGAACTCTTTCTGGAGCTCCACTAGACACGCTTCAGCTTCCTTCAGGTCAACAATCGAAACGTACTCCTCGGCAATGGACTTCGCCTTCTTGCCAATCTTCTCCTGTGCCTCATCGTCAAGCGGAGGGATTGTCTTGCGAGGGGCGGGAGACTGCGGCTTCTTCGCTCCAGAAGCTGGTCCACGACGATTGGGGAAGCTCGCCGGCGATCCGCTTGGGCCACCGCGTCCACCTTGCCGTGCGGCACCAAAGCCAAATGCGGCAGGTCTACCCGAAGGCCCAGTTTTCACCGAATCGTCACGTGCTCCGATACCACGCGGAAGCGTCACTTGCTTATTGCTGCTGCCACGGCTGCTCATTGACTGAGAGTGCTGATAGACAGGTGCCATTGTAGAACGCCCACTGTTAAAGCCATCGCGGGATGAGTTTGCACGGCGGTCCGACCGGAAATGATCGCGATCTCCCCGGTCGCGGCCGCCACCCCCGCTTGGCGCGCTAGTCGGTGGAGCACGCGCTTCTCGTTCAGCCTCCTTACGGATTTCGTTCAATGTCTTTTGCTTCAACTCCTTCCGGCGCGGTTCCCATCTGTGCTGGCGAAGCTCGATAACATCCTTGATCATGAAGGTAATACGAGACGACAGACGTTTGTCCTTCACCAGCTTGTTCTCCAAGTAATGGAAGTATGATGGCATGAAACCCTGCGCGCCGTGCTTGTCCAAGTCTTTGCCCATCGTGGTCAGCAGCTTAGCCAAGGATTCAATGCTCTCCTCATCGGGAGGGTTCTCAGGATGCACACAGACCAGCAAACCGTCGTTGTTCAGACGCACATCCATCAGCTTCATAATACACTCGTGCATAATACGCTCCTGAAGCATACCCTTTCGGTACAGCTCTCCGATGAAGCGGATGTTACCAAGCATGCGCAGCTTCATGATCAGTCGCTTCTCCTCGTAGTCGGCTTCCATTTGCGGGGTAATTTTGCCTTCCTCCTTGTCCTTCTTAAAGCTCTTCTCCAGCTCCTCGTAAATGTTATCCTTCTCGAACTCTTCCTGGCACGCATTTAGCAAGATGCGCTTGAATGAGCATGTCTTAATCGCAAAGCGACTCGCGATTTCATGGGTATCGTAAGGACCATTGAGCACCTGGTCATCTCCCAAGTCGTCCAGGTCTTGGCCTGACCAGTAGTACCGAGGTTCGTTGGGGTCTTCTTCCACCCACACCTTAATGAACTTGTGGTCTCGCACACGCACCTCACTTAGCTTCATGTCGGAAGGAGCGGGGACCGGTTCAAATTCGTCACCACTGGCCGATTCCAAGGCATTGTCCACCGTCTCGAAGGGACCAACGACTTCCGAGTCCGCGTCGGACATGGCTGTCCAGTAAAACTTCTTATCATCATCGTTCTGAACGATCTTCAGGAATGACCACACCTTCCAGTTGGTCTCCAGGTGTACGCACAAATCTGCGTACATATCACAAAAGTTTGGTTCACCTACAGCCTTGTCGAAAATAATTTTGATCACCGCTTGCAACATCTCCAGACTTTCCATGTTGACGCTCGTCAGTTGTCCTGCAAGGCGGTCGAATTTTTCGCGAGTCATCTTGTTCATGATACCGTTCACATTCTTCTTCGTCACCTCCAAAGTTGAAGCGTTCTTAGTAGGAATCCAGCGGTTAGCTGACCGGGTCAGTGGCTTCACAGGCCCATCAAGCAGAGGCGGATCCGGAGGGCCGCCACGACCTCCGCGGCCTCCACGGCCACCGCGCTCTCCCCTGCCACTACGCTTCGGAAGATCTTGAGACCGTGCCCACTGGCCACCGCCACCACCACTTGATCCACCGCGTGATCCTTGACGTCCCGATCCACCAGACTGCTTATCACCACGTTCCCAGCCAGCGCCATTGCGTCCTCCCCGGGATCCACCGCGTGACACCGCAACCTCACTGGTGATCTCCATCGAGGGCCACTTGGAGTCCGGGACGGTTGCAGCAGCTGGGAGTTCCTTGTACTGTTCACGGAAGCTACAAAATCAACAAATTCAAACAGTGTAAGTGCGTGGATGAAATGCCAACAGCCATTTTATCGCGCATGAAAAGATCCTCATTCCATACCTCATCAAAAGCTCCAGCGTGTAGGTCACCTTGCCACCCGACTTCTTCTGAAGAACAACACTCACATCCGTGGTTTTCTCGACGGTACTAGGCGCCACCTTCTCCACAACCTCAGTCTTTGCCTTCACATCCTTCTCCGCAGACACCGCCTTCTGCTGCAGCGCAGTTGGAGCATCATCCTGAGCCTGGGTCTTCTTCTTTGGCGAGACTGTCTTCGATTGTTTAACCGCTGAAACTTCCTCCTTCGTCTCCTTAACTGTCGTTGGCTTTGGTGATGAAACCTCCGCTCTAGTCGAAGTCGTGGTTTTGGTGGTCGTCGTCGTTGTAGTAGTAGCACCAGACTTGCTAGTCTCCGTCTTCTTTTCTACCGTCTTTTCGACAGTTGGCTTGGACTCCTTAACGGTCGTCTTTGCTTCCTTCACTTCTTTCTTGTCCTTAGCACCATTCATCGCCGAAGCTGCAGCCGCTGGCATCGATTCCTTAGCAGGTTCCGCAGCCTTCTTTTTCGGAGATTTTTTAGGCGATTTCGTGACAGATTTTGCCGATCCATTCTGCTTCGCGTCAGGCGGTGTCGTTTCCGGGGCAGGCGGAGCAGCTGCCGACGTCGGCTCCTTCTTCTGTGGGGTACTCTGCGCTGTGGTGCTGGCACTGGAAAGTGCCGTCTTGACATCGTCCGCCACAGAGCTGGCATCACTCGGTCGTCCTGACGACGAGCCGCGTCCTAACTCGATGGCTTTTCCTGTCTTCGGATCAATGATATCAAGTCTCTTCAGCTCCCGTTTCGGCGGAGGCTGCGGCTGCGGGACTGGCATGGGCATGGGCATTCCCCCCATGCCCATGCCCATATCCTGCATTGGGGGCATGCCGTACATGGGCGGACCTCCCATGTACTGGCCCGGTCCCATCATGTACGGAGGTGGCATCTGCATCTGCGGAGGGTAATATCCCTGTGCTCCTGGGTTCATGTTGCCTCTGGGCATGTGCTGTTGGTGCTGATACTGCTGATGCTGGTGTTGATGCTGGTGTTGCATGGCGCCCCGCGGGGGGCCACGCAGCCGTGACTGCTGGTGGTGGTGGCCTCCAGGAGGTCCGCGCATCTGCTGCTGTGGCATACCAGGACCCGGTTGGCCGCCCATAGGAGGCGCAGGAGCGTAGCCCATACCAGGGCCATTGTAAGGTCGAGCCGTCTGCAATTGCAGCAACGTGTCAACAAAAGATCGGGTGGGGCGAGGATATCGGGGACAGCCAGAAGTTGGTACGTACATGCTGCAGGTTGAAGCCTCCGCCCTGCTTGAAGACTGGCGCGTTGACGTCCATTCCGTCGGCTCCAGGCGGCGTTATCTGTGGGTGTTCGTGCTGCTGTTGCTGGCTCTTAGGTCTGTACTCTGTGAAGATAAAGCAATAAATAAATAAATAATCCCTCTTGTATTGACGATGCTGCTGCAGATTTGCGGACCGAGGTGGTGCGGGTTGCCGCGCGGGTGCGGCGCTCCGCTGTTGGGGCCGTAGCCTCTTGGTCCGCCGGACGTGGAACTGGGGTGCTGCGGCTTCATGTTTCCATCAAGCGCTAGTGCAGTACCTACGACCTTCTTCCAAAGCTACTCCCCTTGTCGCGAGGGGGACTTTGGCTCTTGAGTATGAGCCAAACGGGCCAAGCCAACCAACGGCTGGTGTGACGCTGGTGTGGCGCAAAACAGACTTGCCGCTTGTATTGAAAGCTCCGGCCAAAATTATTTGCCTAGAAATGCAGCGGCAATGGCTGCGTTTGAGACTTCTTCTTCTTCTCGCTGGCGGCGACGAAGCTCTGCAGCATTTGAAGCAGCTAATGGCAATGGAGACGAAGTTCTGCCATTGTCAGCAGCACCGGCGAGCTACACAATCACACGACAGTCTCAGCAACTAGTTGACCATCATTCTCGCACAAAGTATCTTTTTTCGCAGGGAAGCTGAAGCTGAAGTTGTTCACCTCTTCTTCGGACACCACGACGGGTGCAAACTCGTCCAGCTCCAGTTCTGCATTGGTGTCCCAATGGAAGCGACTGGTGAGAAGCTCTCGCAGTTGGAAAGCCTTCTGTCGAAGCTGGCAAAAGCAAACGTAGAAGTGAGCGAGTGAGTTATCACTAACGTTGATGTTGATGTTGGCATGTACCTGTGACGGAGCGTCGTCATCTTCGATGAGCTCCAGCAGAGACAACAGACACGGACGCAGGAAGTTCTCGCTAGTCGTTTCGTCCTGGAAAAAGTCCTCTGGGATCTGTAGCAAAAAGACGACAGGAGTGAGAATACGATCTCTAGCGAGGTGTAGTGGTTTGGGAGGGTTGACATACCTGCTTCAATTGAGTTCTGAAAAGTTTGATGAACGCGAGGAACAGCGGAATATGGGACGGTAGGGCCCGCTCGCACGAACACATCAAAGCAGTGAACTATCACACGCAGAGGACGATTAGTGCCAGTGTGTGGCAGAACTTCACACAGTCGACGTACCTGTTTCCACTGTTCTAACGCCGATAGGGATGAGAGCTGCAGGAAAACCAGGAACGAAAGCTGCAGCTCACCGATCAGCTCCTTCCAGTCGCCGCCAAACTCAGTTTCGATCAACTCTTCCAGCCGTTCACTGCATCAAGGCAAAAACAAGCACGTGGTTACTTCCATGATACCGAGCAGAAGACCTGTCGTCACAGACGCACCTCCGATCGAAGTGATATGCTGTTCTCGCCTCCGCCGACAGATCTGTTCTGGTTTTCTGCAATGCAGTAAATCGCACGGTACGTGGAAGGTCAGGGAAGTACGGGATAACGCCGTCCTGTGGCTTGGACGAGGTCGCAGCGTCTTCAACCGCGTCACCAGGCAGGAGAATTGCACCAAACTCCACACTGCAGCGCTGCAACAACAACAAAAGAAGTCAGCACTCAAGACAACCACCACGCTCCACCATGCCTATCAACACTTTCAACCTGCAAGACCGAGGCAGAGATGAAGTTGGAAAGTCGCTGCCAAGTCTTCAGATGCTGCTTCGGATACGGACCCAATCCGCTATCAAGCTGGAACGACAACACAGCACCTACAACAGTCGCACACACATCCATTGGTACCAGTAATCTACTCCAACACCAGTCAATGGACGTACGTTCGAGGTTCTCGACGTTGAGTCCTGGTCGTGGTGGTCCCAGCTCCTCCTTCTCCAAACTCCACTCGCGCACAATAACCTGCGCATGTCTTTCTACATTCACGAAAAATCCCTGACGGATACCGTGCTCCTGTTCTCGCGACCGGAAGAGCACAAAGTGGATTCCTAATGGGAGGAACTTGACGCCCTGGAACTTTGGGCCAGTGCGAAACACTTCGTAGTCCACGCCGAATTCCGTGGCTGTGGGGACGTCCAGACACACGAGAAAGCCGCCAACAGCAGAGCTACTACTGTCACTTGATGCACCATTGGGCGTCTTGTTCTCTTCGCCACGGAGCACGCGAGAGAAGAGATCAGCAGCAGAGTCGCTACTACTGGTAACGTCCATTGCAATTATTGGGGGTACGCTCAATTTTGAAAGGATTACACTATGGGTTACGCGTCGGGTTACGGTCAACTTCAACTTGGAATCGATGCTACACTGCTAGCGCCAAGGCGATACTGAAGCAGTAGGCAGCAAATACGACGGTCTTTAGGTGTCCAGCGTCCGAAGTGGTGGGAGTTGGCAGAGTTCGATCGAGTTTTGGGCCGGGGAATCGAGGACGAACTTTTGGAGTCACCACGTCGTCAAACGAACCGCTGGTGCTGCTGCTGTTGCCGTCAAAGTCCGTCGACCCGGAAGCAACCAGAGATGTAGTGGACGACGCAGCGCCACTCAACGCGACGGAGGCGATGTCAGCCTCGCTGCATTTCATTGCAGTCAACTGGGAAGCCGTAAAGCGATTGGGGGCGCCTGGGTGAGTCGGAGTCGTCGAAGAGGGCGAAGCAAACCCGGCTGAAGGCGTCCAGGAGCAGCACGGGTCGCCCAACTCCTCGCCGTTGGTGGCACCGTCGCCGTCTGAGTCTGCTTGGCACAATTCGCTCGACCACTTGTAGCCGGCGGTTTGGAATGCTTTGCCGAAAGCATTCGTCGCTCCTCCGCCGATTCCGTTGAGGTGGCCCAGCGCGCGAACACCAGTCACTCCATTGCCGTTCGGAATCAGAGCCACGAACGACGGACGCCCGGTTGATTGCAGGAACGCCATGGACAACAAACAGAGTCCAAAAGCTAGCTTCATCATAGTTGATCTTGGGAAAGTGTATCGAAGTTGGCAGGAGACAGGAAATCGACAAGTGAATGAAGCCCAGCAGCATAAAAACCGCAAACTACTGCAGCAGCATTTGAGGTGAGGTGCCGGTAGTGGTAGTATTCCTCGATTGCCGTCAATCCTAGTAGACTAAGTGACCGTTTTGCCATTCGCGACTGGTCATTTGACCTCCCAAGAACGAGACCAAATGGCGTCCTGGGTATGAAGATGGATGGATCTCTTCTGGGTGGCGCGTTGTGACTAACTCGGTGTGCAGTTGATGAAGAACGTGAAGGATGGGTCCCTCATAAGGGGCGTGAAGGACGGATCGCGACGGTGAGCCCCCTCGAAAACATCACTCGTTGATAATGGCATAACCATCTAAGTATACCATGTGTGCAGCTTGAAGGACGAGATTGCTCGGTCGATTGGGGCTGGATCTGAAGGTGGCGTCGATCCGGTGCTGGAATACCGGACGCAAAGGTTCGAGCGCGAGCAAATATGGTGAACTTCGTTGTGCTCTATGCTAATGCAGACGGCGTAGGTTTAACCGCTACAACGATCGTCTGGAGGATCTCTCGAAGGCCATGACGCACTACACCAACGCCACACACGCGTACGCTCAAGCAACGGGACAGCTGATGCATGCATTTTCAGCTTTCTTCGAGTCTCAAATGCAGGACGTACAGGAAGGTAAGTAGTAGAACAATAGTGAATATTGAGGAACTGGCCATGTGAGCTGACATAACTCTACGGGCCTCAGCTGAGACTGGTGACCAACCAGGGGTCAAGGCGCTTGCCCAAAGTTCTTTGAGGGTGGAGGAGATCCAGCAGTCTCTGCAGGAAAATGTGTTCGACGTGGCTCAATCTCTCCAATATCGCACAGTTGTGCAACCGCTGCAGGAACTGCGCGCTAGCAACGCCAATCTGAGCCAGCAGCTCCGTAATCTGAAGCAAAAGGTGAGAATACGTGAGTTTATGACCTGTTGTGTTGGATCTAACCTTGTTTTACTGACTTTGCGTAGCTCAGCGACTTCGAGTCGGCACAGCGCAATGCAGAAGCTCAGAAGCGGAGTCCACCGGAGTTTGAGAAGGCGCAGCAGAAGCTCCATGCTGCAACAACTTCACTGTCTGCCGTCGCAGAAAATGTAGATGCAGACATGAACGTTCTCGAGGCTCAACGGGACTCGACTCTCAAGAACGAACTACTCACCGTCGTGGCTGCTCAAGTACGTACCATAATTTCTCTTCACGTACCGTAACTCTACCTAACTGCTCTCCCTGCACTTGTCAAACCGCAGCTCTTCATCCACTCTCGAGCCAATGAGCACCTCCAGCAATTGGTGCCACTGCTTCCTGGCGTGGCCAAGCCACTGGTTTTGTTGCTCGCCGAGGCTGCACGTCGTCGACAACCTGCCAACCCCGCCACATCGGATGTGATGGGTGCGATCTCCTACTCCGGCGAGTATTCCCGAGGCGTCCTCGATCAGCCAGTCCGCAGTCACCGCGACTCGCTCGTGGATGTAGCTGCCGTGCACCCGATTGCGATGGCCCCATTCAAGGTCAGACAGTATCTTGCGCATTTTGCCCTCAGTTGAAGACTAACCCCCACTTTATGACATGTCAGGAAATGCATTTTGCAGAGAAGTTGGCCGCGAGTGCATACGGCCGGCGACAACAATAAGAAGGACGAAGGTCAAGGACAACTTCAACTTCATCGACTGTAGCCATGTCTTGGTCCACTGGTATATTCACTAAGAATGCTCTCGAGAGATCTTTACGTTCGGACTGGGCTACCTATGAATGAAGGCACTACATCTTTCACTCCCCAGCAGCCCGTTTACCGAGTGGGCTTTCGTTTGAGGTCCTTCTCAGGGTCCCGTTCCCACGTTGGTTGAATTCAGTCGCCTTAGCCGATTCGGTATCCTCTGCAGAACTGCGGAGTTCGAGGCCGGTTGGTGACTTGGAGGAGCCCAAGATGCCACAAGTTTTTCGCCGCGTTGATATCGCGCTCCCAGTAGTTCGCTCTGCAACCTATATTTCTGCAGACACGCACGTTCCTCGACCTCTTGATTTTCGTCGTCCCGTAGATCTTGAATGGCGTATCCACCATCGGACGTGAGCACTCGGAGCAAAGATAGCTGGTACGAAACTCGTCGACCATGACGAGGGTTGCGCGGCGAGAGAGTTCACGTGCGAACCGCTTGAGCGGGACGTGCATATGGCCCGCGAGATGAGTCTGGCTGCTCCATTTTCCGAGAGCCACACACACGTCACGGTCCACGGTCGGGACGACACGCTTGGCGAGTTTCGCCACGGCCTTGCGTTTGAATCGCGACAGTGTGAATCGCCACTTTCGAAACCCTTTGAGAGCACAAAACTCCAACATGGCGTTGATGTTCTTCCACATGTGCTCGTAACGAGATAGCAGGGACGCCGACGACGAAGTCTTGAACGATGGCATGTCCTTCACAAACGCACCGTAGAGCGGATACCTCTTCTCCAGGTTTTCGAACCAGAATGCATGGTGCTCGACACGACTCATGTGTCGGTACTCTCGGGACGTGACTTGTAGGACGTGAGCATTGTCGCGCAGGAAGTGAGTCCGGCGCCTGACGCCGTGTTTCCGCGGACGGTGCTTTGGGTGGTGCCTGTGACAGATCTCGCACCACCCCTCCACATCGCACTGCGCTCTGCTGCGTCTCTTGCGTCGGTGGCGGCGGCGGCGGTTCCTGCTGCGCTTCTTGCCACGGCGTCTACCGCCAACGTGGCCTGGACAGGTACTGCACCAACCGGGCATGGAGCATGGCTCTTCCGGTGCGTTGCAGACAAACTCCAGCATAGGACGGCTGTATGCCGTCAGCATCATCCGTAGACCTGGGTCAATCCCGATCAGCGTATGTGGTATATACTTAGGAGAAAGAGCAGGTCGTTCAAGAGGAGCAGGAATTGACGTCAGCACAGCAGCACTGTAGCCATTCGTGGAGATCTGATACTCGAAGTTGCGCCTGGGAACGCCAATCCGGGGATCCGCAGTATGGTTGACGCAGTCTCCGAGGTTGAACACCGTGGTCCACATTCACTCGCGTACTTCTTGGAACTCCGTAGGCGTGGCATACGTCCGATGGCCACGAGAGTTCGTGGACTTGTAAAGCCCAAAAACATCCTTGCCCGTCGTTGCCAAAACTTGTTGTGCGACTTGGTAGAGCACCTCTGTCGTGACTGGGAAGAACGATGGCACACAGGAGGTGGGCTGCGGCAGCAACGTAAACAATCGGCACCCTTTCGGGATCTCGTCTTGGTCGTGGATTTGCTCCATAACCTTCAGCATGTCGTACAGCTTGCCGAGAAATAGCACTTCGTGGCTAGCGATGTTCGCAGCTGTAGGAGGCAGTTCTAGCCACTCAAGCCATTGCTTCTCGACGTCCGTGAGGTCCTCAGGACTTGACTTTAGTCGAGCGACCATGGCCTCAGCTGCTCCCCGCGGATACGCAAGCTGCAGGCTAATGAAGTTGACGAGTCGTGCCTCGAGGTTCGTATGGACATGTTGCCTCGCCGCGACGAGCATGTCGTTCGCCAGTTCTTTGATAGCGGAGCTAGAATCGAATAGCGTAGGTGGTGTATACGACATGAGCCTCGATCGCGTAGTTTTGTAGACGTTGATGGACTCCTCTAGTGCAGCGTTGGCCGAGGGTTTTGGCGCGGGCCTCTGTTCGTCACCAAAGACAGCAGTGCAGCACCGGTAGAACGTAGCTTGGTCTAGCTGTAGGGCTGTCTCCATCGTGCGAGATCTTGCCGGTACTACTGGGTAGTTTGGGTGGCTACGCCGATGGTGCTCGAACAGCCGGCAGCAGTGGAAGTTCATGACGAGCATTGCCTCTATGCGAATCTGCTGCAGAGCCACAGCACGTTGTTCGAGCGCGTCCCGGATATCATGATTCGGGCAAATGTGCCTCAGTGGGTACGTCACGGTCAAAATAATTCCGGGGACAGCGTCAGGAAGCGGTCAAGGTGGGCAGACGTGGTCCCGGGAAGCTCCCCAGTATCTTTGACAAAAACAAACCTTCTGGCTGGACCACCAGCATGGAGCATCGTCCGACGCCAATTGTCCCTTTTCCATACATAACCCAATACACTTCTTTCCATCCAGTCATATCGCTCCTTTCAATTGCCTCACAATTCCGGGGGATCGTGCGGCTTAGACGCCACCTTTGACTCGAGCGACCATGCAGATGCCCATGACCCGCGCTGTGCGCCTGCTTGGAGCCCGGGGCTTCGCCAGCCACGCCAAGCCGCACGTGCACATGCCCGAGACCGCCATGCTCACCAACAACGTGCGTCTTATTCGCTCTGCTAGCGTCATAATTGCCTTAAGACTCACCATTTTATTGTCATTTTCGCTTTTAACATTTCCAGGCCACGCACAAGTTCGAGCGCAAGGGTTGGGAGTATTCTGCCTACATGGGCATGCTGGGCGGCCCCATCGTGCTCTTCCTGGGACTCACCAACGTCCCGGAGACGGACTCGGAGGTCTTCGCCAGGTAAAACATGGCCAATTCTTGCAAAAGCTGATGGCATTTTAGTGAGCATTTCTGTTGTTTTTTCTGCAGAGAGGAGGCTTTGGCCCAGCGCGCAGGTACGGAGTTCCTCGTGCGGCGTCCCAGTGGCCCTGCCAGCTCGCGTTACGCCTTCAAGAAGTCCGGCGAGATCGGCGAGCCGCCGGTGCTCGACGAGGACGAGGAGTAGAGGGAAAGAGAGGGAAGAAGAACCTGACTTACGCTGTCTGTGTCGTGTCCTCGGACTGCAGACTCGAATGCCGAATGAGACGGAGCAGCTGCTGAATGGACACGAGCGATGGAGTCTGGATGGAGTAACTAACACAACCAAATGAGGACTTGATTGACGACAATCTCTCTACTTCCACTCGAGTTTTAGGCCTGCTGCTCGTTCAGGAACGCCTTGATCTCGTCCGTCGTGCCGCAGTTCGTTGTCAACACGTTGTTCTTTCCTGTTTGCTGGCGGATGAGGCCGCCCAACACACCACCGACGCCCAACTCCAGGAAGTGATCCACTCCTTTGCCCACGCAGTAGTCGACGCTGTCGCTCCAACGCACAGTATGCACGACCTGCTTCTCCAGCACCTGGGCGATCTCCTTTGGTGTCTTGCTCGTCGCCACTGCTTCGACGTTCCACACCACCGGCACCTTTGGTTCGTGTAGCTTGTTGTCTTGCAGCAATTGCTCCAGATGCTCGTGCAGCTCCAGTTTGGCTGGTTCCATCAACGCACAGTGGAAAGGAGCACTCACATCCAGCAACACAGCACGTCGAGCTTTCTTGGTGGCTTTGGCTTGGGTGATAGCAGCGTTGACAGCTTCAGTGTCTCCGCTGATCACCGTCTGCTTGCTTGAGTTGTAGTTTGCCACCTGACATACCTTACCAGTGCTAGTTGCAGCCTCTTGACACAGAACTTCAGCGTCTTCAGGTAGCACAGGCATCAGAGCTGCCATGGCTCCTACTCCAGGAGCTACAGCTCGTTGCATGGCCAATCCACGAAGATGAACGAGACGAGCAGCGTCTGCGAAGTCGATGGCCTCGGCCGCCACCAGTGCCGAGTACTCACCCAGTGAATGGCCCAGAGCAAAGTGCACAGGAGGAAGCTCCATTTCGTGCTGTAGAACCCGCAGCACTGCCACCGACATGGACAGCAGAGCTGGTTGAGCCACGTGTGTGGGTGTGAGCTCGTCCGCCGGACCTTCCGTCATCCGACGTCGGAGACTAAGCCCCGTGGCCTCGCTGGCCTCCTCCAGAACGTCGCCGACGATACGCGGCCAACCTGCTAGCAGATCCTTCCCCATGCCCACGCGTTGGCTGCCCTGACCAGGGTACACGAGTGCGAGGCGACGCAGCGCCATGTTGAGACTTGCTTGACGAAGGTCTCCGATAGATTTGTGTGGTACTTTCGTGCACGAGACGGTCGCTACGGTAGGCAAAGCCAAAGCAGTTGAGTCCACCGATGCTTAGGTAGTTCTTGTTGTCTCCCTTATCTACTGGTAGTCAATCTCGCTGCCTACTAGAAATACGCTGGCGTTGGTCATCATCACCTTGATCGCTTGGAGCTTCTCTCGTTGCTTCATCGAGGGGTTTCTTGAGCATGGACATCTCTTTTCAGCCTACCGACGACCTCCACGGTTGTCGTTGCGATCGCGTCGACGGCCACCACCGCCGCCTCCGTTATTGCCACCACGCTCATCATGGCTGCCGCGTCTGTCGCCGTTGCCATTGCGGCCCCCACGGTCTTGGCGTCCACGTCTGTACAGTAACAACCAAAACCATTAGCATTCATGTTGCAACAAATAAAACATCAATGAAGGTAAGATCACGTACACTTGCTCGCGCTGCTGCTGGTTCCCGTTGCTGCCATCACCACCGCCACCTCCGCCTTTGTTTTTCCGCTTGCGTTTGTCCTCGTTTCCACCTCGCTTTGGCTCACCTCCGTTGCCATTACCATTACCACCATCGCGACGCCGCTTTCCTTCTGGTGCATTGTTAGTGGCCGTCTCGCCCTCAGTCGCAAGTTCGCGCTCGCGCTTGCGAGATGAAGACACCAACGACACAATCTTCCGTGCGCCACCAGTCGGTGTTCCGGTCGGCGTCTCAGCTGGGGACGCCGTGACCGATGTCGGGAGTGGAGGTCTCACGCGATCGCGCACCGTTGGCCTCGTGCGTTCACCGGTCTGCTGCTGTTCCTTCGCCTTGGCCTCCTTATCAGCGGTGAGCTGACGACGCAGCGCAGCCTCCGATGGTTCTGCAGGCCGTGCTCGCTTGCGGCCACCTTCCACGTTAGACGGTTCGCTCTTCACGGACTCACGCTCAACCTTCATTCCCCTGGCCATCTTTGTACGTTCAGAATCGCGATCAGGCTTCGGTGATGACGTCGACTTGACAGGTTCCTCATTCCGTGCTGGGCTAGGCTTGGAGGCATCCGATTTCTTTGATACACTCGTCATCTCGCCATCCTCGCGCCCATGCATCGACCCACGATTTCTCTGGTTGCGATCATGGCTGCGACTGCGGCTGCTGTGGTGCGTACTCGTGTCACGTTCGCCTCGACCTCGGCGGTCTCCTTCACCTCTTCCACCACGGTTAGCTTGTCCTCGTTCGCGCCCACGTGAAGAGCGACGGCTATCGCTGTTGCTACCATGGTCGTCAGTACGATCCCCTGATCGGCTGCGACGCGGTGCTGACGGCCTATCAACTCTGCCGGACACCGATCCACTGCGATCACGGGGGTCATTCGTTCGGCTGTTCGAGTTACTGCGACCAGCAGCCGCGGGAGACGACTCGCGATCGCGATTGTTTCGACGTCCGCGTCTTTCTTCACTCATACGGTGCTCACGAGGACCTTCGGCCGAGCTATCTCGGCGGTCTTCAGGCTCTCCACGTTCCCCACGATTGCGGCGATCACGGGGAGCATCAGTCGAACTATCTCGTCCGCCACGGGCGCTCCGATTACGTCCACGTTCCGAGTTCCGCTCCTTCATCCGCGAGGACATTGTATCGCTGTTGTTGCTGCTTTTTCCCATCACAATCTCGCCACTCTCAAGTTCTTGGCTCTCAGCTCTGTTCAGCACTGGTTTCGTCGAACTATCACGCTTGCCTTCACCGCGCTTGTCATCGTCATTGCTGTTTATTAGACCCTCTTCAGCAGTGTCCGTCGTATTCTTTTTGCCGTGGCTGGCCGACGCACCAGTCGGAGATTTAGATGGAGCGTTGCGAGTACGCAGCAGCCTGTCATCGATGAGCGACGCCTTGCGCTTCGTCAGCAAAGCAAAGTATCGCTTGGCCATGATCTTGATATCTTCCCGATCCTCCTCCGTCAGCTTTTCGACGATGCCCAAAATCACCTCCGCTGTGCCACGGCCCGCTGGGAACACGTCAATCAGCTTTGTGAGTACAACCAGCGTGTTGCGGATGGGCATGTATTCGCCACTGGAGAGCGCTGTCGTGTAGACAAGCTCCAACTGTTTGTGCCATTTAGCATACGCCAACTTGAATTGACGGTGACCAAGGACCTTCTTGCTATCATTCAGATCGGGACTCATGCCGATTTTGCCGTGGATCGCTTCATCATCGTACGTTGCGCCATTCTGATACCAGCGCAAAATGAGCCCCAACGTCTCTTTCATGAAAATGCCGAAGTTGCTTGCCTCTCGCTCCGTCGCGCACAACACTATCGCTGACACCTTCATGTTTACCTTGTGAAGATACTGCAGAGTACTCAGTCGTGGAGTCGAAAATGTATGTAAACGCTCCATGAATTTGGCAGTAAACAGTGCGTCTTCAGGTGATATGAGTGAGCGTGGGATCACGCACTTCTGTAGCAGCTCATCTACTGCAGTCTGGCGATCGTTCAATTCATCTTTGAAAAACTTGCCCTTCATCTTCTCCAATCGCTCGTAAACTCGTTTTCGATGGGCCACTTGATCCTTCTGCTCCGTAGTCAGCACATCGATCATTTGAGTAGTTTTCTCCTTCAACTTTTTCCGATCGCTTGCGCTGAGCGATGCATTTGCGCCAGAACTGACCGAATTGCGCAGGCGGAGAATCTCGGACTCGTACTGCTGGAACGGGATATGAATATCATACAGCTTCAGACCCCAGAACGTCGCGTAAACTTCCGGTGTTAATCCTGTGAAGGGGTCTTCAGACTTGTCGTCGGGTCCGTTATCAATGGTCAACGCATCCTTGACGTCCTTCAGGAATTCTGGGTTGTACATGTACCAATTTAACTCTTCAGTCGATGTACCATTAGATCCGGCAGACCCATTCATAGTGGCGCCGTTGCTAGCCGTATTCGTACCACCCGTAGCATGCACACCTCGTGGAGCGGTTTGAAGTACTTTATCGTCACTGCGCATTGCCGGACGACAGAGCGACATTGCCAACTCCGGTAGAACATTATACTCACGGACCAACGTCGTAATTGAAGGAAGCATTTTCCGGTATACCAACGGGTCCACAACACCGCCAAGGAACTGCAGAAGCTGGCTAAGCGTGAGTTGGCAAGTATCGAACACACGCCCAAGCAACTTAAGATGCGGTAGTCCCCTGTCCTCATGGTACTCAATGCGGCTGCGCATCTGGCAAATCAAGATACACAACGGTAGTGCCAAATCTCGCTTGATAAGAGCATCGCGCAGCCTTGGAATGGCACGGCGATTCTGGAACTTCGGGTCTGTTGGCTCATACCACAGGTGTGGCCCACCTGCTTGTGCTTCCAGCTGACTTACCGAAATATCCTCCAAACTCAAGCACGATCCCATCTTCGTCAGCAATTCACTCAGGACAATGAGGTCCACAGACGCCCAGCTCTGGAGACGTTGAATGAGGTACTGGAGAAGGCCGGCAAGTTCCACGTTTGGATACTTGCGATAGAAGGTGCCCGAGAAATTTGCGAGCGACGTCAGCCAAAGCGAGACGTGGGTGCCGTCCGACTTCATGGACTTCTGAGGTCTCGATAATTCACTTACCAGAACAAATGATAGCACATCCATCCCCAATGGCGTGACAAACTTGAATGAATCCACCACGGGCTGGATCAGGTTATCGTATGACTGAATCTGCCGCAGCATTGTGCGAAACACGATCAGCGGGTTCGAATGTGCCACATGAGTCAGACTTCGAGCCGATAGCTTCGCCCGGTCAGCTGTCAGCCGCCGCATAACTCCACGCGTGCTCTGCACTACCTCCGCCTCCTTGAGACGGAGCTCCGGATACTTGTCATATGCCTCAAACCAATGCAGATACATTCGGTAGCGCTCATCACACGGCAACGCTTTCACCAAGTCCCACACCAAAAATGCCGTGCTTGGGTTGCACTCCTGCAGAGACATTGCCGGTAGGAATGTGTTCACCAACAGCACCTTCACCTTGCCTAGCAGATTAATTTCCTTCTTGTCCTTGTCAGCTTTCTTGGTGTGGTCATCAACCAACTTGCCAATGATTCGCAGCAGTTTCACGACAAGAAACTGGTCGTGAAACAATTGTGGGCCGATCATCTCCACAATAGGGAAAACCTCCGATACACAGTCTTCTAGCGTAGCCACGCGACGAATGTAGTGGTTGTTCGTACTATTCTGCGGCGCAGCCTTCTTCGTGAAACTCGCTGGTACATCGCTCTTTCCACTTACAAGCTGCAGACTGCAAGATGAAAGAGGAGTATATATGTCTCCAATCATAACATTCACGACCCCGCAGAGCTCTGTCGTCAACGGCGTAAACGTAAGAGGATTCACACCTCTCTTCTGGAACCACGAAATCATGTCAAACGCGCGTGCACGCGCACCAATCTCCAAAAGTCCAATAATCACTCCATAAACCTGGTTGTGCTCTTCCTCCTGCTTCCACTTTTCGGCAGCTGCTGCTGCTGCATCCTTATCCTCCGCCTTGCCAGAATCTTTCTTAGCAGCGAGGCTAATCTGACCAAACGAACTCGCTTTCTTAACCAGCTCCTTTTCATGTTCCATAGATTTCGTCACAATATCCTCACGAGACGGCGCCAAATGCGGCAGCAGAGCATCCAACTCGAGCAGACCCTTATCCAATAACGTTGCCGCTAAACGGTACAGTGAGCGCGGCGTCGTGACGCCCTCGACAGCAGGCGGGTCGCGCTTGTAGAACTGAAATTTAAATCCCATAATGTGTGGCAAGCTATCGCGCTTGAAAATCCCCAACAGTTGTGCGAAGCAGTCGTTCCTCGGATGCATCTCGTAGGCGTCCAGTACCAAGTCCAAAACACGATTAGCATCCAAGTCGAAGTAGCCAATGAGCGCCATCAGATCCGTCCTCGTCGCCTCAAGTTGGCTCTTGGTCACCCCCGTGTGCAGCAGACACAGCACTTTGGAGAATCCCTCGGTCTCCTCACGTAGCAGATTGTACTTGGTCTGGGTATACAGCGTTTTGGTGTTGATGCGAACCATCTTTTTGGCCAGCAGCTGCGGCTCGGGCGTCAGCTCCGCGTTGTGCAGCAGGTCGAACTCCAGTGACCCTTTGAGCATCTGCAGCGACACAATCTTCTCGTCCACAAGGGCCTTCACCAGGGCACACAAGTTGCGCCAGTCTCTGGACGTGTGGCGCTCATGGCCGCGCTCACTGGCCTCGACTTCATTGCCAATGACCCACAAAAGGTCCGTCAACAGGTCGCACGCCTTGGTGTGCTTGGTCTACAGGGAATAAAACCATTTAAACACAATTAGCAATATCATACCAATGAGATTTAAACTCTCCTCGCCCTGTAACGTACCAGCTCGCCCTCCTTCAGCAGCCCCAGCACCTCCGGTTTGCTCAGTTTAGCATTTAGAACGATCCACACGAGCTCGTATAGTAGGCGCGGCAGGTCTAGATAAGAAGAGATTAGAATAAGAACAAGAACATGAAGTAATAGTTCCAAACAAGAGCTTAAAACACGCACCGGATTCCGCTTCGTGGCCCGAGTAATCGCTTAATGCGCGCGTCAAATGCTTCAATCTGGACGGCATAAAATACGGGAGTTTAAGTCAGTTGCTGCGGCGGGTCCAGGACGGGATGACGCCGCACGTACACGTCGACGCGCCCGTTGTCCGTCCAGTGGTGCAGCGCCCGCTCGCCGATGAGCGTGAGGCCCGCCATCCTCTCGATCTTGCGACTCTCAACGCCAGCAGTATTTTTCATACTGAGCCCAAGGGGGAACATACTGGCATTCTAAATTTAGAACATCTGGCTTTAAATAAGAAGATGTGTAGTATTCCAAATCCTTATTGCGTATACTATACGCCGCCAGCGTAGAGCAGGTATTGCGAGCAGAAGAAGATCGCGAACTGCCTCGAGATAAAGGCGAAGACGTGCAGCAACAGCACGCAGGCGTAGATGGCAACAATAGCCACAATTGTCATCACGTCGAGTTCGTGACCGGCACTGAGCGAATGACCGTTGATGCTGTTCGTGTCTGGGTCTGAGTAGCTGCTGAGCTGCATGGTTGTCGAGACGACGTTCTGCAGAGACCACACGAACATGAGCGCTGCAATTGCACCCGGAACACCCGTAGCCACCAACTTGGCGCCTCCGAAGTAGATCTGCGCGTAGATGCCGTAGAGTCCTTCTTGCTGCTGCATGTGGACGGACGGAACGTAGACCACCACGTGCTCGTCTGGCGGCGACACAAAGTTGAACAGCGCGCAGTCCAATTGCAGCAGAAGCTGCAAAGTCTGCGTCTCCAAGCGTCGGAACCTCACAGCACACGCCGCAACAAGTGACAGCGGCAGCTTGGCAGCGTACAGCGCCCACACACAGAGCATCGCAACCACCGAGAAGACGAAGTTGACGAAGTGGAACAGCAGCGTTTTGTACGTCGCGAGATGGAAGGGCGCGCATAGCACCAGCCACACGAACAAACACTCCTCGGAACAAGTTTGGCGCACGCGTTCGCACAGGTCGAGGCGGCTCTTGCTGTGGTCCAATTCCGCAGCGTCCACGTCGATCATCGACACCTCGAAGGTGCCGTACTCGTCACTTACGACGGACCCCAAGTCGCGCAGGTCGCTCGAGAACTCGATCAATCCGGGACCGGAGGCTTCCTGGTCGACCGACGCAGCCATCGCTCGTAAGTCTGTCTTGAAATTCAAGACTTGAATAGCTTTATGCCCTCTCGAGTTGGTGGTTGCCGCTGCTACTGGTCATCATGCTGAGACCTCCAACCATACTGCGTCAAGTCTCTCACCTCTCTCCCACTACGAGCGCCAGGCGGCCATTGACCTAGGCTAGGCTAGGGATCGCGTGGAGCGGCATGATTCCTGGACATGCGACCAGATGGCACTGCGGTAAAATATTGAGATATCTTCGCATTGTGGAGCGAAAATATAAAGTTGCAATCATTCTTTTGGGGCTAACGAGATCAGCAGGATGGCGGATGCGAGTGATAACTACGACGACGTCTGGGCCAAGTACTTCGACGCCAAGGAGGACGTGGCGCTGCCCAATAGAGATGTGAGACTACTCCTGGCGTGTGCACTGTCAGTTGTAGCTTGCGTACTGACTGCTGTTGCTGTGTGGTTGAAGACGTTCCGCGTGTATCGCGCAGGCTCGCAAGGTCCGCACGTGGTGCTGCTGCATGGCGGAGGCTACACCTCCATGACCTGGTGTCTCGTAACGGTATGGAATATTGCAGGGGATTCACTGCAGCAATACGTGGCTGACGGGACTATGCGTCTCTAGGCGATGCTGAAGGAGACGTGCACGGTTCACGCCTTCGACCTGCGAGGCCACGGACAGACGCATACGTCGCAGGACGACGACTTGTCCATCGACACGTTGGTGCAGGATACACTGCATGTACTGGATCACGTGATCCCTCCTATGACCCCCAAGACGGAAGAGAATTCCGTCCCAGAGAACCCGCAGACGATCATTGTCGGCCACAGGTGCGTGTGTCTGTGACGGCTGTGAAAGGATAGACCTGACTAAACTGGTATTGCGCTGTTTTGGTGCTAGTTTGGGCGGTGCGCTCGGAGTTCGTGTGGCTTCTACGGGTAAAGTGCCGTCGCTAGTGGGGGTGATGGTGATCGATGTGGTGGAAGGCACTGCCATGGCGTCGCTCAAGCACATGGGCGCTATCTTAGAAAGACGTCCGTCTCGCTTCCGCTCCTACCAGGATGCTATTCACTGGGCGCTGCACAGCGGCACGGTCCACAACCCGGAAGCTGTTGAAGTGTCGATCCCGTCCCAGTTGAAGCGGCTCGAGGACGGCTCGTTGGTGTGGAAAACGGACTTGGCCAGCAGTGCTAAGTACTGGCATGGTAAGTGCTTGCATTTGGCGTATTGCTTTATGCTGTGCTTAATTGCTGCTGTGCGTGTGTCTGTAGACTGGTTCATTGGTCTCTCCAAACAATTTTTGTCGCTGAAGGAAGCTAAGGTGTTGGTGTTGGCAGGTAAGGACATTGGCAATGTTTTATTGTTTTCAAATAGCGTTACGAATAACGTGCTGATCGTTGCTAGGTTCCGATCGCCTGGACACGGAGCTCATGCGTGGTCAAATGATGGGTAAATTCGAGATGAGGCTCATGT
The DNA here is from genome assembly GCA_025722995.1 of Phytophthora agathidicida. NCBI lineage: Eukaryota > Oomycota > Peronosporomycetes > Peronosporales > Peronosporaceae > Phytophthora > Phytophthora agathidicida. The sequence continues at coordinate 8,649,145 of CP106971.1, forward strand.
ATTCGTCAGGACATGCGATCCAGGAAGACTGTCCACATGAGGTGACAGCCGCCATCGTTGAGTTCTGTGGCCGCTGCGCGCGTGTGATAAGTGGGAGCATTTTCGGTCCCAACGGGGAGCCTAAGCAAGCAGCCAAGGACCTGGTCTTGGCGGAACGCCTTGCAAGAGCGCGTGCCATGATGCCGAAAGAGGCTGTTCACCCCGCTGGTCGACAGAATAGACTCCCTCCCCAGTAAACGTTCAGTATCTTGCTGTGTAACTGTTGCCTCAGCGAGGCTTACAAGTATGGTAGGCAGGTAGCCAAGGCCCCTCTAACTCTAAACGCACAATACGTTAAATGATTGCACAGATCGTGCAATAAAGTGTCGGCCTCCGGAGTGCATCACCTGCGAGCTCTTCGTGTCAATAGCGATTTCATGCGCCAGGCCGTCCGTCGTGGATCGGCGCTCCTGTTTGGCGACAGGTTTGATCGCAAAGCGACTATCTCCATACACGAAGACCGAGCCGACCACCAGCAGCACACCGAAGTAGAAGGAGATAGTGGCCGTCTGCGCGAACATGTAGTTGGAGATGATGCACGACAAAATCAGCGAGAAGGACGTGCCGAAGTTCTTGACGATGTTGTCCGAGTACCGCACAACGGCCGCAATAGTGAGTCCACCGACCGCCTGCAAGAAGATCACTGCAAAGACCGACGGGTGGAAGCCGTAGAAGAAGCCGTTCGTCCACACTTCACTGAAGTTGCGCACAAGATCCACACAAGTGACGGCCACAGAGATGGCGGACAGCTGCAGGTTCCGCGTCCAAAGTGGATCCAGTGTCTGCTGCGTCGCAATGGCCTTATGAGTCTTCATGACGCGTTCAAAGTAGGCCGCTGCGAGTCCCGAGTTGACTGCCAGTCCGAGCATAATGCAGATACCAATGAACCTCATGCTGCTGGTTGCTTCGTCCGCGTGCTGAGATCCACTCGGCAGTCGCGAGTAGGAGCAGATGGCTACACCGGCCATAAGCGCCACCATCGCGCACCACTGCACGACGCTGAAGCGACGGTGCAACAGCACGATCATGAACATGGCCGTAGTGATGATCTTGAGCTGGTATACGATCTGGTACGTGGCCACATCCACGTAGTCGTAGGCCACGAGCGCGAACATGTTCTGCAGCGCGTAGAGGAAGGCGAGCACCGCCATCTTCGTGAGTCCCTTCTTGTCGGCGAACACCTCGATCTGCAGCGTGCGAACGGACGCGCCCACGTCTCCGCGCTTCGTCTTGAGCAGCATGAGGTAGCACAGGAAGAACTTGAGCATCTCCACGAGCAGCACCACGGAGCTCGGGCGGTATTTCGGGCCGGAGGTCGCGCGCGAGTACTTGGACACGATGGACAGCGCCGTGTTCTGCAGCACGAGCATTACGAAGCTCACGTGCTTGAGCGAGACCCCCATGGTTTGGAAGGAGCTGTGGCTGGAAGGCGGAAGGTCGAACAGTGAGGGCTGGGCTGAGCTTCCGCTGAGGACGGCGCACGTGATACGTTACCACGTGCCTCAAGCGTTTTATCACTGAACTCTGACGTACGTATACTGAGCGTCTTGTCGTAAATCGCACTTACTGGAGTATGAACAGTACTTGCGGATCCACCGACGAAATAAACTTCTGCAGAAGGAAAAAAGATGGCGTCGGGCTTCGGCGAGGTGCTACGACTTCTGTGGTTTGCATGGATGGAGCCTCTGTTGCTAGACTATTGACACGATGCACTGTACACAACATGCTGCACTACTGCCACAGTTGGTGCTGCTGGTGGGGGACAGCCACATCCCGAATCGGGCGTCGGAGATCCCCGACAAGTTCCAGAAGATGCTCGTGCGACCTGAATCCGAAAGTCTTCTTTTCGTCTTCCGGGACTGAACGTTGCTGTTGTATGGCGTTGCGGAGCAGGTACCTAACAAGATACAGCATGTATTGTGCACGGGCAATCTGGAGACGAAGGAGCAGTTTGATGAGCTGCGGAATCTTGCGCCAAATGTCCACGTCGTGGCAGGAGATTGCGACCAAGTGCGGTCTTTTCAAAATCAATTGAAAGCTGATAGTGACAGCCGAGCAAGCTCATTGTTTGCTTACTGCTTCTGTATTCCCGGTGGTTGCAATTGCAGGAAGGAGCATATCCGGAGACGAAGGTCGTCACGATTGGCCAATTCCGGATCGGACTCTGTCACGGACACCAAATCGTCCCATGGGGAGACCAGCATGGCCTCGCAGCTCTGCAGCGAAAGGTACCCGCAAACTCTAATCGTAGCACCTTAGAACGTTGTCTTGGTGCAGTGTCAGCTAATTTGGTGTGCTTGTTTGCTTTACTGCTCCAGATGAATGTAGATATTCTGATCACAGGGCATACTCACGTGTGAGTGTATTATTGTTTTCGTTTCGAGGGCTTGTCGGGCACGACACTCACGTTGCAGGTTGTTGCAGGTCGCACATTCGAACGGAGCATGGCAAGTGGTTTGTAAACCCTGGATCCATCACTGGCGCGTTCAGCAGCGCTGCCAGTGACGTGGTTCCGAGCTTCATGCTCATGGCGTTGCAGGGACCCAAGGTTGTGGCCTTCCTCTACGAGCTCAAGGGCGACAACGTCGTTGTTTCCAAAAGTGAGTTCTCGAAAGAATCGTAATGGTCGACAATCGGGCTTCAGTGTACTGCGTTGAGCGGCGTGTATTGTTGCTATTTCTCCGGTTTCAGTGGGGACCGTCATACTGCAAAAGACCAGATATATAGCTATCCTGGTGTCAATCGTGGGCTGCTACTATGCTACTACGTGGGTGGTGCTGGAAAGATAGCCTGGCCTGCAACTATGACTGATTGAGCTCTGCCTCAAGGTCCTCAAAGAACACAGCTGGATCTAAGACCACGGGGTTTGTTACCCGCGGTAGCACGCTCACCTTGCAGGATTCGTAACGCCGCCACATTTCGAAGCCACGCAGCGTGTGCTCCATTTCCTTCAGCAGGAGCTTGCGCATGGCGGCATCTTTGCTGCTATTGCTGTTCAGGCCGCTATTCGGGTCAATCGGCGGAGTGAGACCATTTTCCCGTGATTCAGGCGAGCGTCCAGGTGCAAACAGCTCGGAGTGGAATGATAGCAGCTTGCGGTGCTGGAGCCGGTAAACGGTCAAATGTACCACAGATGCCATCTTGCAGCCTAGAGCTGCCAGCCGCTTGCTACCAGCACCTTCGAAAGTCCGGATGGTGCTCTCGATTAATGATGAAGTCTGCGAGAGCGTTGCCACGCAGTTGTCGCCGTATATGCGCGCATGCTGAGCATCATTCTTCTCCTGGTACGCCACTTTGACTTCCTGCAGTTTAAGTGCATACTCGAAGAACTTGGCACCAGACCGCAAAAAATATTTTGCCTGTGCGAGCTGCCCTTCAACACCACGTTGGCTCGTTCCGCGGTGGTTTCCCTCGTGTTTTAGTTTTCGAGCTGCATCCATGAGCTTCGTAGACTCAAGCCGTAACTTCTGTACATCACTACCCGGTGTAAATGTGATCGTGAAATACCCTGCAGGTATTGGTGGAGTAGCAGCTTGCGAAGGCTCCTTCACGTCTTCTGGTGGTTGCTTCACGTCTTCTGCCTTCACTTCCTTCTCCTTTTTTATAGGTCGTTCCTGCTCTCCGTCTTTTAATGTCTCTCCGCTCAATTTCTTTTTGCATACTTCACACATTGCTGGTGCACTTGGCGCAACAGGAGCTGGGGTCTGGGCCGGTGGTGTGAGATTACTGACAGACCCATTCGACGACGAGGGGGTCGATTTATTTGTGTCAGAATTCTTGGACCCCGAAGTCGGTGCCTTGTTTTTGCTGCTGCTTTTGCTTGACTTGCTGGACTTGCCCTGTTTGCTTGACTTGCTAGACTTGCTTGATTTACTAGACTTGCTTGGTTTGCTAGATTTGCTTGGGGTGGATTCAGTGGGCTGATCTCCCCGAGTTTCGCTCGTCTCCACAGAAGGAGGTTCCTTCCATGTTACGCGTTCAACATCTCCCGTAGCAAGCCTCCGTCGAAACTCTTCGTGTCGCGGTGACGACTCATCTTTTAACGCATCTAGCGGCGCGTCGCTATTACGTGAGTGCCGTACGCCGAGTAAACAGTCTCGTACGTACGTCGACATTTGCTTGTAGTATTCTGAGTCTGGACGATGTCGTTTCCGCGCGCGAGCAGCTTTAATCGGATAGGACGGTACGTCCTTCATGTTAGTTTTATTGTCATGCGAGGCGTCGACATGCACAAGAGGCGTCGCAACAGCTGGCTCCTCCTCGACCTCCATCGCGGTCGCTGCATCTTCATCATCGCTGTCCGCAACGGACAACAAGCTCTCGTCATCCGAGTCGTCAGCATCGGACGCAGCACCGCCTTCCATCGGCAAGACCTTGCCGCGCGAGATGGACGTCGGGAATCGAAGCTGCTTTCCTCGGCCTACACTGGCCGGCATCACTTCCACCGCCATCGGCTGTGACGTGGCGTCTTCGTTTTCTTCCTGTTCGTCCTCAGAGGACAGCGGCGTGGACGATTCCACGTCCGACGACGCCGCAGAGTCACCTGAATCAGAGTCTGCTCCACCACCGCCACCCGTTCGGCCGTGCAGCGCCGCCTCTTTGCTCGAGATGGCGCGACTCGGCGCGTTCTTCTTCGACGACACAAACTTCCGCTTAGCCATCTGCACACAGAGGCACCAGGTTACAGTGCAGCAGAGGGCACAGACACGAGAGATATAATACACAGTTAGTCAACTAACTAGCTAGAGCTGACGATCCACCATCCCAAAGCACACCTCCCAAAACAAAACACACCGGGACGCACCTTTTTCCAGGCTGATTACCGGCCTCTCCGTGCGTCTATTTCGGGTGGAGCTGAGCTGTTCGGACCAGGCCTCGTCTTGGGTTTGCGTGTCGTGTCGTCACTTGCAGCTCAGAGAGGCTTGAGAGGCTTGAGCGCGAGACCCAAGGGGAGCTGGCTGGCTGGTAGAGACGCCCTCGCGTGGCTTCCCGAGCCTATTTCAGTCCGCCGTAGAGCCGGCCACAGAGATCTCTAAAAAGGAGCCTGCCTATCACTCGGCGACGACGTGCAGCCTCGCCTGCCTGCCTGCCTGTGCCCAAAAGAGAGGAGGGAGCTCTTCCTAATACTGCCCGCCGCAACAAGGAAAAAGCCCCCCAAAAATGTAGCACTGTGGACCACGTAAAAATAAACCCCGTAAAGTACGAGTATCGAGTATGACAGGGGAGTACCGTACATGCGCAGTTCAAGACAACCAACAATACTCAACCGCCGCAGACATCATCGTCGAGCCAAATCCTCAGGAGAAGCACATCGTCAACCAACGCATTGATGGATATCGTCACCACCTCCAACTTCCACGCGACGCTGCTGCCGGGTGCGTCCTCTCCGCAGTCTCTATTGCCTGATGCAATGCTTTATGCTGACCATCTCCCGCTGCAGGCCTCGTGAGCGTCGTGTTCGTGCCGGCCGAGCACATCCGCCACAGCAGCTGGCCGCTGCTCAAGTGCGTGAGCTGCTGCTAATGTGCGCGTTTCGATGGCGTCCAACTGACGATGACTGTATGATTGCTCTAACTGTCCGCTCGATTGTCTTTAGTCTGCTACTGTACAGCGGCTGCTGCTTCGACGAGAACGAGGGAGGCTGCGTCCGCACAGAGACCCACGTGTGTCGCTCCATGCAGACGGAGATCTTCTCCATCGTGTCGGACCGGGAAGGAGCCACGTTGTTCATGGACCCAAGCGGCGTCGACATGTTTAAGCGCGCGGTGAGAATTTGATGAAAACCTGAGGAAGATGGAGAGGAGCATTTAACGCTGACGTTGATTTTGTGTGTGTGTGTGTGTTTTTGCAGGGCATAAGAGACTTGATCACTGTGGCGCCGCAGTCGTGGAGAGCTATTCAGGTTAGAAAGTTGAGGTTGGCTGCGGTGATAGACGGAAGTTGGTGGGCTGATTGGGTTTTGTTGTGTAGATCCACTTGGGGCCGATGGTGGCGGAGTTCCCTGGCGTCGTGAGCTTCCTGTCCAAGCTGCTGGCAGACGACCAGATCAGTATCCTCAATATGAGCACGTACGACACGGACGTTATCTTCGTCCAGGAGCAGGACCTGGAGGCGGCCATCTCGTGTCTGCAGTCGAAGTTGTCGCGAGGACTGCATGGGCTGAAGGAGGTGCGGAGTGTGCGTTTTTTGTGGATTGCACTTGGTTGATGGACTGACTTTTTCGAGCCATGCTTGCAGGAGAAGGAAGCTGAGAGTGCGCTGTCCGACCGCGAATCAATCGATGTCGTGGAGGTGCTACCCTCTCGTGTCGGAGACGGCCAATACCTCACTGGTTCGAGGTTTTCCTCGTTCTCTTTCTTTCTCGGTAAGCATACTAACACTGTTTCTGATTGCAGTGTATCCGGAGCTGCTCGTTCTGGTGAGACTGCAGAAGGACGCTCTTCGGGTCAGTGCCTATGGGTTAACGCAGCTCGTACTACTTTCTACTGGAGGAACGCCAAGCGAGAGTGATGGAGAACCCCTGGGAGACACGGGCGAAATGTCCTTCTGGTGCTGCTGTGAGACGGCTGAGGAAATCAGCCTGATTGTGGACGAGCGCTGTTTAGCATCGTTTGAGGAGGACTCGCTGATCGTATCACCTGATCGATGGCGTGCAATCAAGCTCAGCGGACGCGCATACGGCTTCGATGAGACTGGTGTAGTGGCAGCGATGTCGGGATGCACCACGGACACGCAAGTACTCAACGTGAGTTGCTTCGGCTCTAACGTCGCATTTGTCCTGGATGACATGCTGGACGATGCGATCGAGACCCTGTGCTCATCGCTGGACATCTCTCGGGTGGAGAGATGAAGATCAAGATGCATGGAATCAACCATTCAAGAAAGAACCCTTTGCACGTTGCTGTTTGCTGCAGTGTTGGGTACAGTAGGAACTTCGTACGAAGGAATAGTAGCAGCAAAGGCTTATTGCGATCGACGAGGTTCGTCGCTCAGGTTTTGGGAAGGCCGCTGGAGAAAATATCAGAGAAAATCACACTGTTCAACAAGTACGTGTCAAATTGACAACCAACCGTCAGCATGCATCGCCTGCAACGATCAAACGCGGTAGGCCCCAGACGCCTGTCATGCGAGCACCATCTTACACGGCCCACCTGGAGAGACTTGGAGCTCTTTCCGAAAACTTCTAAAGTTCCACACCCTCCTGCTTTCGCTTCTCAGCGAGCAGCATGGTGCGTCTCTCCTTCAATGCGCCAAGTTCACTTCTGATGTCGTTCCTTCGGGCATTAATCTTGCGTAGAGCGTCGCCTTCCGGTTTTTGCGCCAGGCTCTTAGACACAGCAGCCTGTTCCTCCTTGAGAGTTTTGATCTTTGCATCCACTTCGCTTAATGCTGTTTCCATCTACAATCACGAAATAGCAGGTGTGTCAACGTCAAAACCCACAAGTATTTGTCTGATCGCCAGGAAGCTTACCTTCTTCTTGGACTTGAACTTCAGGTCAGCCTTCTTCTCTACCACTTGGTTAAATAGTGCCTTGCTCTCTTCCTCGACAACGAGACGGTGCTGGCGCACCGCTTCCAGCTTCGCGTGCAGTTGCCGCACCTTGTCCATCTCAGTTTTCAGATCCTTTGCAACAGGGTCCTGCGAATCCACATTAGCCTGGGCTTTATGCTGTTCCAGTCGCTTCTTCGCATCCTCTACAGCTGCAGCAAGCTGCTTGTTGTCACGCTTGTAACGCATACGCGCAGTAGCAAGAGCTTTCGCCTTCTCCTCAAGTGTTTGGTTTTGCGCTGCTGTTTCGGCATTAAGCGCTCGTTGTTCTTCGTTCTATAGATCATACAACAACCACGCACACATAGATTAGCTCCTTGTCTAAGCTTCCACTGGGAGCTGAGAAAGCTAAAGTTCGTACCGCCAGCATATCTTTTTCCGTCTGTCAGGGTCCACACAACACGGCATAGCAGCATATCTAACGTTAGCACCCTCTCAGTATACAAGGGTAGTTAAGGGGATTTGACCCAGTTTCGATAACGCACCGCTTCCTTGCGCAAAGCTTCTACTGAAACGCGATGTTCCGATACGCTGGATTGGAGCGTCTCATTCTCTCCTTGGATTTTTTTGTACTGCGCCACGAGTGCATCGAACTTCTTCTGCTGCAGCGTAAGCTCCCTCGTCTGCTTATCGTGCTGAGCACGAAGGTCTTTCTCCAGCGATTTCGATCGAAGAGTAGCCTCCTTAATCTGTTCCTCGAGGTTTGCCGTCTTTTCGCGCATCAGCTCCTCCGTTGGTGCATTCGTCACGTCGTGTGCATTCACTAGCCACATGACATCCGTCAGACTAATGCTCTGGTAATCCTTCGTGTTGTCTTTCTTTCCGCGATGGGCAAAATTCACGTTGACACGGAAACCTGTCTGGGTCTTTTGAGCAGTGCGCATGAACGGGTCGTCGTTATCGTCCAGCATGTAGTCGTTGCCTTGTCCGTTAGACGAATCATTCCAGTTATTCGAGGTGGCCGAAGAAGCTAAAGACTTGGTACCACCTGAATCAGTCGGAGATTGTGGTGCATTATCATCCACCGGCTGGCGATAGCGGATCCATCGACGACGCCGCACTGCGTCGGTAGGGTGGCGTGACGCGTGGCTGAGATCATCTCCAAGAAGTCGCACAATCTCGACGAAATCTGCTGCATACGTCCATCCATCTCGGTCCACGGCTGTATAATTCTGATCAATCTCCCAGTCCGTCACCCATTCGTGGCCAGCAGGGAGCTCTCCTTCCGGCTTCTCGTCCTGTCCTGCTCCAGGTGCTGCGTGTCGGTCACTAAATCTTTTAGGGTCCATCGGCTGCAATTTTCCTTCCAGTCTCTCGTTCTCAAATATCTCCACGACCACTTGGCCATCTCGATCGACGTCCTGCGAGCCTGATCCTCTCGATTGCGAGCCTGGTTTGCCTGCAGGGGCTCCTGTCGTGTTCTGCAACGACGTCTGCAAACTTCTATTGGCCTGATTCACCAGCGCCACCATACGGGAGACCCCAAAGAAGCCTCCGCCTGCTGCTTTGCCGCTATTAGGCGTGTCCAGACCTAACAAAATCAAATAAATCATTAGTTTGATAAAAAACAACAAGTAGATCAGATAGGTGATCGAGGGCTCGACCGTCCTACGCTTAGTGTCTGCCTCTGTGGGCAGCTCCCACTGGGTGTGGCCCGAGGCGATGTGCAGATAGTAGTCCCTCCCGGAATTTCGGCTGCTAACCAGTCGCCATCCCGGGGGCAGATCTTCACTAGAGGTGTCGTTAATACCTGCTGCTCCTGCGGCGGCTCCTGAGGCGCTGGCTTGGGTCGTGGAATTGTTGCTGTTGCTGTTGCTGGCCGCGTGGTTGGCCGCAGCTGCAGCCGCTGCGCTCTCGACGCTCGTGTTGCCCGGGAGGAGACTCCCGCCGCCGCTGATGCTGCTCATGGCCGAGGCGGCGGCGCCGAAGATGCTGGCGCTCGTGCTGGTGCCGCCATTGGCGGTGGTACCCCCGGAGCCGCCCAGACGCAGGCGCGAGATCATGACGACGGACGTTCAGGAAGGCTCAGATTATGGTTTTTTGGGGAGTTTTGTTCACTTCTCCCTGAGGTGTCGCACGAATGTAAAAATGTAGCCATCTCGCAACATGGCTACAAGGTGTTGAAGTGGTGCCGGTGTTGCAGTGCTTGCCGTTGGATTGCAACATCCATGTATTCAATAGGTACAGTATAGAGAACGCCACGCCGCATTCGGGATGCACATGTTTATCTAGTTCTTCACTTGTGCGTCTGGTGGGTGTTGTTTAGCGACGATTCCATTGCTTTTGCGTTGGCACGCGCGCTGTCCAAGTCTTCCGACTCGCCTGGAACCACCGAGTACTGCGTCTTCTTCAGCTGCAGTCCGCGCATAGATCTTGGCGCCATGGACGACAGTGACCCGCTACTGCTGGAGGTGACGGAGGAAGTGTCGGTGTCATCGTCGTCATCTTCATCCTCTCGTTCTTTGAGCTTGGCTATACGCTTCTTCTCGCCGCGTTCCGTGACGCCACTTGACGATCCGTGATGCTCCGAGCACGGACCAGATGAGCGGCGAGTCTTGATTCCATTTGCTTGTGGAGTAGCGTCCGCGTGTGCCAGTGGGTGGTGGTAGATGTACATGGAAATGATAAGCACCGTGAGGCCGCAGCCGAACTCGAGCGACGGAGAGAAGGCAAAAAACAGCATCGAAAACAGCATCGTGAGCATCATGGCCATGGAGTGGGAGTAAACGCAGGCGATGTTGTCCAGGTACTTCAGAATAAAGCCCATGCCGATACCACCAATGCTGTTCGCTGCTATCACGGCCAGCGTCCAATTGCTGTAACCGTGGAAAAAGCCCTTCGAGGAGATCTCTTCGCCCTCAACCAGCAACACTCCGGCGACATTGAAGATGATGCCAAACACGTACATCTGTAAATTCTGCCACAGGAACGGACAACTCGACTTCCGTTTGAAAGTCCACTCAGTGAACACGCTAGCGCAAGACGATATGGTCACAGCCACCAGCACCAGCAGCACGCCAATTACCAAGCCCTGTGCGTTTTTGTCAACGGCAGCCTCTTCCTCGGACTGCATGTCCATTCCGCTGCCACTGCTGCTGCTCTTCTTGGCCATTGCGTCTTCCATCTCCCGTAGGTGGGTGGACTGACTCGTGAGCACACCCACCACTAGCAACACAATGGCGATCTTGCGTAACTCCGATAGTGGGTGTTTAAGTACGAAGCGGAAGAGTACAGCCGTGACGACAATCTTGAGGTTCCAGAGCACAGAGAGCGTGGCAGCGTCCATGAAGCGTAGAATGACGTAGTTGAGGTTGTTGTCGATGGTGTAGAGGAACGAAGGCACTGCGTAGTAGAAAGCCTCGATAGGCACGAAGCGTGAGGGCGGCGGCGTCTCCGTCACGACGATCGCCGTCAGCATTACCGCCAGCTTTACCACTTCGATGAGCAGCGTCACGGTCGTGCTGCTGTATGGGATCTTGCCGTCCTGCTTGGACGCACTGATGAACAGGTTGCCCGAGCACATGAGCGTCGCCACCACCAGCATGCCGGCCAGCATGCGCACGAGCTTCATCTTGAGGAGGCACGAGCGGTAGTGCTAAGTCTCCCGCGTGACGTCAGTCTGAACTCAGTTTTACATCCAGTTTACAGATGATATTAGCTCCGTTTTAGACTAAGGTTATTTTTTTGCTTTGGCTAAACGTTCTTATACTTCATAGGCACTACATGAAGCAGGCGCTACACCTACGAAAACGCCAATGTCGGCAAGAATCCCAATACGGTCATGGTAGTTGTGTGGCAAGGCGGATTCTGATCATGCCGCTGCGGAATGTTGAGGAGCTCCGAACAAAACTGAGTTGAACCGCCTGCGAACCCGAAGACGTTTCCATTGTTGCGGAACACCTACAAGATCGTTTTTGCTCGTGAATGCCTGGCCACTGACGCAACCTTTGTCGAGAAAAGACAAGCGAAGGTTAAGAAAAAAGCTATTCGGTAGCTTGAAGATATTGAATATATGCCGAGAAAAAGGAATCCAATTCGGCCATTCGATCTGCCATTACGAACCGCACCTCAAACGCCATTGTACTTTGCATTCTAGATGACATATTTACAGATATTAAGTTCTCGCGGCGTTTTGACATCGATTCTTACAACTCACGAAAAGCATAAAGAGCTAAGCGCGTAACGATGCATTAGTACCTATCTAGAATCTATGTTTCTCGCTCACATGTACTTAATAAACACAGAGGGCTACAGTAAGCTGACAACTCAAGCATGAAAGCACTCTGTTGACTGAGTAGCCGAGAAGATCGACATGCATAACCTCTTGCCGAGTTGCTTCGACGTTTTTTTTTTTTTTACCAGAATCCAAATTTCGGTTAGCAATCTTGAAAAGACGCCAAACAGCAAATGGAGGTCTGCGGGGCGTACAGTGATGGCGTGGCCCGCATTCGTGAGGCAGTCATAGAGAACCAGGTAATCTATCTGACAGGTAAGTGTACGCCACCACCTCTAACGATCTTTTTTCTTGATTTTGCTACGTCTTCTCCAGCTACAAATGAAACAGGTGGAGCAGTCTCTGCTGGGGTTCCAGAGAGGTCTCCTGGGCGTCGAAAGGGAAATGCTGCCGGTTTACAAACTTACGGAGCAGCTCCGAGGCACACAAAAGAACATCGATCTCAGTGTACAGGAACTACGACAGATCAACGAGAACTTTGTGGCGGCACACGAGGTGCAGACGACGGGATTATGAAGTATGGTAGACATTTTTGGTCCTAAACTTAACTTAAGCTTTGGTATGCAGCTCTCTCCGGTCTTGCTCAATGGCTCCAAGTTCGATCAGGATGAATACGTAAAGGCGCTGCAGAAGCTGCTGGTTGCAATCACATTCCTGGAAGGCCATCGCTCCTATGAAGGCTCAGTGAAGGCGCTGGACCAAGCCAAAGAGCTGCTTATCCAGGTACGACGCAAATGTATGGCGGATTTTGTCAGTGTCGTGAGTGTGCTGTCCAGAGGAGAAAGAGGCGATGATGGAAGTTTGCAGTGGATGGAGCCCAGCAAACATGACGTTGCCAGAGCTGCTCAGCTTCTGGCGTGCCTTTTGATATCTGGTGTCAACCAAGCGGAGCTTCTCCGAGAGTACAGTAAACAGCGCTTTGATGTTATCAAGATGTTCATCGGAGAGGATTCATCCGGGAGCTCGATGGGCTTTGAGTTGAGCGCTCCTGTTACAGTTCTGGCAAAGTGTCTGAGAGATATTGAAATCACTATCGATGCGGAGAAGAAATTAGCTGGACTTATATTCTCCAGTGAAGAGTTGGCCAACGGGGCATTCCGGTACTCAGTGCACCAGGTGCTGGAGTCCTGGAAGAAGGACATTGACTTATCTCTACGCTCATCGAAACAGCTTGACGCCGTTAAGCTTCTACTTGTTCACGATTTATTGCTAGCGCGAGTTGAAGCTCTCGAGACGGCGGTACTTCCACCTCTGTTACTGCGTGATCGCGAGGGCAAGGGACTGGAAGATCCTTGGGTTCTGTCGAAGGCTGTGAATGGAGTGGTCACGAATCTTGCTGCGAGTGCAAAACAAAAATTGTTCATGTTCCAGCCTGGCCTAGTTGAGACTTTTGGGGATCGAACAGTTACCAGAGACGGTAACGTGCACCCGATCTCCAGTCACGTAAGCGATTCCTTGTTTCTGCATTGTCACTGCGGCTGGCTTCTAACCCATGCTCGCTTTCATTTAGCAGACGCTAAACTTTCTTCGAAACTTGTGTGATCAAGCTAGACCGCTAAAGGTTTTGCTCGCAAAGGACCCGGATGTGAGCTCCATCGCTTTTATCGACTCGACCGTCAATCAGCTTATCGCAGCTCTCACAGCAAAGGCTGACCAATTGAAGGGGCGAGAAAGTTTAAAGCATCTCTTCCTCGTGAACAACTTCGGGTACGTTGCCAACTCGCTTCCGCATTGTACTCAGCCCGACGATGCAGATGTGGAACAACAGCTTCATGGCGCAATGAAACCACGCATCGAGGTCATGAGGAATGATTCTCTTGCTGCGTTCATCCATTTGAGCTACTCTTTTTTCAAGGAGTATCTGAAAGAACCCACTGAAAAGCTGCAGTATGTGCGGGGTGGAAACGTGTTGACTCTTGAAAGTGGTCGATTTCTGAAGGAAAAGTTCTCGGTAAGCGTCATGACGTCGAGCGCATTAACGATGTTGTTTAACGTGATGCTTGTTTGCCAACTTGTCTCAGAAATTTAATGATCAGCTCGAGGAGCTTCACAAGACACAGAGGACGTATGTCGTTGCAGAAGTTCCTATGCGCCAGCATCTAATTCGAACCGCTGTCGACGCGATCATCCCTGCATACCAGGCATTCTACGAGAAGTATGGCTTCGTACTTTCACGTCTGTACCAGCACACACATTTTGACGCTTTTTATCTTGTTGTAGATACTCGGTTATCCAGTTTTCTAAGAAGCACACGTCCAAATACCTAAAGTACACTCCTCAAGCAGTCCAGGGTCTATTGAAAGAGTTGTTTGCAGGAGAGGCCTCGCCAGGAGATAAGTACAGCGAGGCCAGATCGCCGTAGCCAACTTCACCGAATCATAATCCGATGAATCGAGTTGGTGGATGCTTCCGTGACTATAAGGTAGCCCTCGTCAGCACTAACGACACAATAAACAGAAAATAAAAGTGAGAATCAACAGACAACAGGTTACCTACTATCGTTGCGAATTACCTTAGGCAGACCCCAGTAATTTCGGTGCCTGGGATCTCCAACGTCTGCCTCAAAGTCCCGTCCGCCCCGATAACGGAGATCTTCCCATTGATAGTTCTTCCACCTGAACAAAATAAAGCATCAGTTGACCTTGATTCTAAGCAACACTTGGATTATCACGCCAAAATTCCTACCTGAAAAGTCGTAGTGCCCCACGTACAGTGTGCCATCAGCAGCACAAGCAATCCCCGACGGACCCATTCCCCCTAAAAATTGATAGAAGACACTCGTGTGGTAGGCATTACTAGGTCGTTGATGGAGTCTCAGGACTCGGTTCTGCATGGTCTCCGCGACGAAGAGCGCCCCAGTAACTGGCGAGACTGCAATGCCCCAAGGGTGTGCGAGACACTCCATAGTTAATGGACGCAATACTTGGCCTCCACTTGGACTCAGTGCGATACAGAAGACGCTGCCTCGAGGTTTCTCGAGCGTCGTTTCGCCCAACGGACCGCTGTCCGTGAAGAAAAGCGTGTCGTCCTGGGCAAATGCAATGCCATTGGGACCTCGGAACGCACGATCTTCGTACGTCTTGACCATCACTCCAGGCTGCGCTGCGTCGTCCACGCGTAGGATGGCTGCATGCGCACAGTCAGCGAGGTGCAGACGTCCCCGATGGTCGAACTGGGCGCCGAAAGGCTCTCCACCGGAGAAAACGACGGGCGTGTGGGTGTCTGGGGCCTGGAACTGGAACTGGAACACCTCGCCTGTACCTGCAGACACGTAGTATATCGAGTCGTCGTCATGCGTGGCCACGAACGGGCTGCAGATCTTGGCACCGCGGCACTGTATCACATCGCCCATTGTTGCCCTTCTTTCGCGACTGTAGAAGATTGACTGTACTTGAACTTTGTATTGATCAAATGCAGAGTGATGATTGGTGGTAATAAAACAACCAATCATCACTCGTCATTTGACTGGCAGTTGAAAATCCGAGGTCATTCGACGATGAGCGGCAACATGAACCCGACGAACAAGAAGCTGGAGGAGCTGGTGGAGAAGGCTGGAGTGGGCAAACACGTGCTGGAGGACCCGGAGCGAGTGGTGTGTGACGACGTGTGGACGGAGGAGCGGGAGCGGCTGGCGCAGGAGCATCTGAGCCAGGACAAGTCTACCATCCCCGAGTTCTGGCAGGCCAAGTACGAGAAGGAGGCGGCCAAGAGCTGGGACAAGTTCTACAAGCGCAACTCCACCAACTTCTACAAGGACAGACACTATCTGCACTTGGTCTTCAAGGATCTGGGTCTTGTGCCTGAAAACGGAGAGACAAAAACACTTCTGGAGGTCGGGAGTGGAGTGGGCAACGCTGCGTTGCCATTGCTGGAGATTAACCCGGCGCTGAACATTGTCGCCATTGACTTTGCCGATTCAGCTATTGAGCTGCTGAAGGTGCAGTAAAGTTCTCTGTATTTAACCTTTTAAAGATCTGTTAACTGATCTACGTGCTGATGGTGGTAGAAACAACCCTTATATGATGAAGCTCGAGTGGCTGCCTCGGTGTGCGACATCACGAACGACTCCCTCCCTGCTACAGCGTTCGTCAATGGTGGAGTGGATTTCGCGCTCTTTTTATTCTGCTTGTCGGCGCTGCATCCGGAAAAAATGAAGGACGCGGTGAAGAAGGTGGTAGCGGCCATCAAACCTGGTGGCAAACTTTTCTTCCGCGACTACGGCCGATACGACCAGGCGCAGCTTCGATTCCGTCCTGGTTGCAAGTTGCAGGAGAACTTTTACGTCCGCCAAGACAACACGCGGGCGTACTACTTCACGACGGAGGAGGTGGAGGAGATTTTCGCAGAGGCTGGTCTTGTCCCCGTGGAGAACGAGTACATCCGTCGTCAGTATGCCAACAGACAGCAAAATGTCGTTCGCTTCCGTGTGTGGGTGCATGCAGTTTTCGAGAAGCCTCTTACGTCGACGGCAACGGCAACACAAGATTAACTGTAAACGCTGCTAGGAAGTCGATCAGTTCCACCAGCAAATACATTTTCTAGACGCACGTTTGGTGAGTACGCTATGAGTTGTCATGGCTTGTTTTACGCCGCGAGGTGGTGCAACAAGTCTACGAAGACGCGGGTGTCGATCTCCGTCACGAGGGTTACATTGGCCTTCTCCGGAGGGCTGTCCTTGTCCCAAATACACGCTCCACGTTTCTCATCAGGAGCCAAATGGATGCGGCCCTTCAAAGCAGGCGCAGTCTTGATGTACTCCGGGTGCAGCAGAATAGCAATAGCGTAGGCGTCGCACGGGAAGAACCCCTCGTGTTCGCAGAACGACCGCGTGTGCTTCCAGATCTTCTTAACGTACTCGCCATTGGTGTTCACTTCTTCATGGAAGATTTTGTCAAAGGTATCCCACGGAATAGCATTGTCCATGCATGTCTCGAGCGGCACGACGTACAGTTTCTGAGCAGTGCAGTGTCTGTAGACAATGTCCGTCGCCTCAGGGTCGCAGCTCACATTGAACTCTGCATGTGGCGTGTGGTTGCCCTCCCCTCTCGACAGTCCCCCCATAATCACGAGCTGCTTCACGTTCGTCATGAAGTTCGGATCCAGTAGCATCGCCAACGCGACGTTAGTGAGGGGCCCCACCGCTGCGATCACCAGCTCCCCACTGTACTTGTGCGCCAGGTCGATGAGCGCGTGTACAGCTTCGTTGCGTCGAGCAGCCGTCAGAGAAAACCCCTCCACCTTACCCGAGTGGCCTCCAAGTCCGTCCGGACCGTGACCCTAACAACAATAACAAGAAGAAATTGACTCAGACTTGCACTTTGGTTCACTTCAAAAGAAAAAAGAAACATTGACTAACCCCCCATCTTTCCTCCGACACACTAGAGACAATTGGCTTGGACGCTCCACTGTATACAGGGATACTGGGACGTCCTGCAGCCTCGAGAATACTACAAAATATAGATAAGGTTAGAGCGTAGCCATGATGAGTGTAGCCATTTGATTGAGGAACGTACTGCGCGACGTTGTGATTCGCTTGGTGTAGATCGACATTCCCGAAGACGGTGGTGATGCCCACTATTTGGTCGCCAGGGAAGGCGTGCAGGGCCATGAGGATGGCTACAGCATCGTCCACGCCGGTGTCGGTGTCGATCACGAGGCGCACAAGGGAGGTGTTGATTGTCAAAAAAAATGGCTACAGATATGACCGTTATCGTGGTTTAAATCTTATCTTATGATATAGGATAGGTTCAATGTAGCCATTGCAGACGAAAAAAAGATACTTTTTGTTTACTTGTTCATAAGTGTCCGAATCTTCTCGGGTGTTGTAGAATCGTTGTAGTGCAGACTGCAGTATTTGATAGTGTCGAGCAATTCCACAGTTGCTCCAATCTGCTTCCACTGCACGAGTTCCTTCACGCATCGCTTGATCTGCGATATTTTTTTTGAGTAAGTGCAAGTTGTAGTTTTGGAATTGACGAACTTTTGGTCGTACCTTCACTTCCGACTTGGAGGCAAATGCGCCGTGAACGGCTGTGTGGTCGTACAAGATAATGGCTCCGGTCATGGTACGCAGATAATTCATCATGGGTCTTCCGTCCTTTGGTCTGTTCAACACATATTAGCAGTTTCAAAAAAATGAGACCGTTGAGAAAATGTCTGGTGCGCACCTCGACCCGGCCATGGAGGAGCAGCGAGAATTTGCTAGCAGAGCTGAAATATCTACTGCGGCTGGTTCCTTGGTCATGGCGCACTCGATCGCTCGGATTAATACTTTCAGCATGGGGCAGTGGTCGGCCACGAAAAATGACATGGCGTTCAGCGGGGCGTCGGTAAGACTGCGGATGAACAAAGACAATTCGTCAAACACAGAACCGATGCAAGTATGTCAGTTGTGGCCTTTGAGTTTGCGCACCTCTCGAGTTGGTTGGACAAAGCGGCGTTGACAGCGATGAACCTTCGAAAGTGGCTGAGGTCGTTCTGAATATCGGGTGTCTTCGCCTTGAGGCTATCGAAGTTCACCGCAAATTCCACCAGACTCGCGATCTTTTCCATGAGAAAACCTGCCGCCTTCTTGGTTGCTGGGCGGTGTGTATAAACGAACTGTCAGTTCGTAATCAAACAACGCGTCGCTGGGTGTAGGCAACGCGATCGCGTACATTTTTGGCTTGAAATCTGGACAAGCGCCGCGAAGATAGTCTCTGCAAGCGATAGTTCATCGCGTTAGCCTCTCTCATTGCTGCTTAACTGCGTTGCAAAAGGGGCTTCGTACCGATGTCGCTCGAGAGGTCGTATAGACCTCGAATTGTGCTGATATTTGGAGCCAACCTAGTGATGAGCTCCGCCTTCAGACCGTCATTGTTCGGCTCACGAATGGTCTGCGTAATGCGGCGACGTAAGTAAGCCTTCCAGTCACCGCAATGAACGATTGCAACACAAAACCTGCCCTTTGGATAAGCTGCAGACAACCCTCATAGCACTGCAATCGTATGAGCGAGTTCTTTGCTTGGGTGATGATATCGTCCGACTCGGCCGCGAGGTCTTGGCACATTTGGTCGATAATTGCCTCTGTGCGTCAAGTGCATAGCAAGCCATCAGTGAACGGTGACCTGTCCGAGTCCACGCAGCCCATCGATCATACCGGAGAAGGTTTTGTCGCTACTGTGACGCAGCGTAAAGTTGAACAGCAGCGGCATCTTGATCCTGTACGTCGACTTCAGTAGTGCTGGGCGGGAGCGTAGAGCGGCGAGACAAGATCTCCCAAAAAAAGGTTGCCGACTGGGCGGTTGCATCGACACAGACCAATCCGACAGTCGCACTTTGTTTGCGATGGCTGGCAACGAGATTTTCAACGACCTCAATCTCGTTCTCCAACTCAACCAGCACATCCAGGCTGCCACCACCAATGGGGCTCGCGTTGCATCACCGTCAGGGTCTCTCACCAAGCAGTCCTCTTTCCAGGTGTTGACGAACCTCGAGAGTGTCGGCTACTCGGAAGCTCGAGAAGATGCACAATTCGACCACCAGCGATCGGTCTTCCTGTCGCTCAACGCTAGCGATCTACCGTTCCACCTGCAGGGTGACAGAGATTTCAATGAGGCGGGTGCAATGGCAAAGCGACGAGGTCTTCGATTCTCCGAGTTGATCAAGAATCGGATCGAATTTCTGTGGGAGGTGGCGGGTGGAAAGAAGCAGGCGGAAATGGCTCAACGTATCCGTCAGCAGAAACAAGAGGAGGACGAAACAGGGGGACGAAGTCGACGAACGCAGCAAAGTGTACGTCGGACAACGGCCGCCAATGGAATAAAGGAACTCCTGCCTCCGCTCGTGGAGCTGGATGAAGAAGATTACATGGCATTGCTGCTGCTGATTTTCAAAGTGTTGAGGGACGATTTCGTGCTGGAGTTGGCACACAAGCAGATACAATGCGACTGGGAGGTGGACAGCCACCACGGAATGACTCTGAGCTTCGACCAGTTCTTTGCCGCAATATTTGAGCTAGTGGACGTTTGGACGTGCGATATGGAGGAGGCCACCTACGAACGATTTCTTCATTTACTAGCTCGACGCATTACGCGACGAGTTGCAGTTTTCTTAGATGGTGCCGAGTTGAAACTCTCACTCTCCGACAACTTCGAGCCGGAGGTCGTGGTGAAGAGTATCCCAATGAGGACGATCCCCAAATTTATGTCGGTCGCTTCGTTTCTTACTGGTAGAGGCATGAAGACCGTAGGAGAATTGGCACAAGCCGACCCGAAAGTTGTGGAGCGTGAGCGACTATCGTTCATTCAGCGGAATAATGGAGGCGCTGTCCCTGATAGTCTCAACGAAATGCGGAAAATTAGTCAGGACCTTCAGACACTCATCGCAATGTTCAAAAGCATCGCGCTTCAGTTTGAGAACATGAACTATACCCTCGAAAACAACGTGTTGCGCAGACTTCCAACCGCTGGTAGTGCTCGTCCACAGCCCGGTGGCAGTAAAAGAGAAGTCGGCGAGTCTACTGCTGGAATTAGTTTGGCTGGTGAGGAAAAACATCGCATTAATCAGGAAGGGGGTGTTTATGGTGAAATCGGAAGCAATGGTGACACTCGATCGGTCGCGACCATTTCTGCTGGGAACAATTCACCTGGTGGTGGTGGTGGGAATCACCAAAACGCATCCAGCAAAAGTGACGCTGAAACTAGGCAAGCGCAGACTACTACCGGAGGCATGACTATGAGTGGCTCAATGCCTGAAAACTACAAACCGGGTGTTGATACCAATGGTTCTGGCAGTAATGCTACTACCCACAGTTTCGATAATACCCGACCTACTCAGAGAAACACTGTGACCGATAGCAAAAGCATCCATCCTCAAACCAACATTGGAACTCGAGGCGCGAGTGGCGGCCACCTCCAACCAATTAATACGATACACGACTTGCAGCTCGCTGACGCTAGTCTCTTGAACGCATTGCGCTCAACTTTCCTGATTGAAAAGGCGATTTCTATTGAGCGGCTAACCGAATTACCAGCTATTCGAAACGAGTTGGTAAAATTCGGTGTCGGAATCGATGCTACAAGGCTCCCAGAAGGAGCAGCCCGAGACCGCTACAACAATTTGTATGATTTACTTGTACTTCGAGATGGCGAAAGCCTGAAAACTCTTGCAGGCCTCATGCTGGAGCAGATCAAACTCGAGTTAAGTGCACACGGTATATTTGTTGTGGATGAAGAAGACGTTGAGGAAGTGTACGACGGCTTCTACGCATCCGTAGTTATGGGGACGGGTGACTCCATTGTTCAGGAGGCGCAGCGCTGGATGGATAACACCGTGCAGGACAACAAAGTGAACGACTACATTCAGCATGACTTTCACGAACTCAAATCCATTGACGAGGTTCAGCTCGTGGGGACCAAGGGTGGCGACGAAGAGTTTCTTGCGTTGTTGCCTAATGATGTCGACGTAAAAGACAATGCAGTTGAGGTCTGCGATAAGCCTGTTGGGAGGAAAAACTCAAGTCCAATTCAAAGAAAACTAAGCCGCACAATTCCAGTGCCAATTCCACCCGTTGATACACCCAAGAAAACCCAACCAATGGCACTTGGGCCAGTTGAGGAGTCTTTACCTCGCTTATCGTCCGATCAAGTGGCTGCACCAGTCAAAGATGAAGCCGACCACAGCACAGATGAGAAGAAAAGGAAGGCAAAGAAAACGAAAAAGAAGAGAGAAACCAATGAGAAAACTGTGTCTACGCCTGCTTCTCCACCACGTGTTCAAACGCCACCCCCTCCAGAAGAAAGTCACTCGTCAAATAGAAGTCTCGGCGAGAAAACCATAGCTCCAAAAGAGAAAGCGATAGCTCCAAAAGAGAAAGCGATATCTACAAGCCGCAAACCCAAACTTACGATCTCGACCCAAGCTAGTGTAAACGAGAACGTCTCGGAAATCATCAAGTCAACTGAGGAAAGTCCGAGCCTCGGACCACCGATCGAAGCAACCAAAGCTTCTACGCCTGACGATACCCAATGCAGCAGACCAACGCTGAATTCTCACCATGCTCGCCCACCTGGGCTTGAGATAGATACAGCGCTAGACGAAAAATCCTACCACGACTCGTTCGACCAACATGCGGCGCGTGACGCTCTGAATGTTGCGATTGAGTTTGAGGAGGATAACGCTGCAGCAGAAATCGCTGGCTCAAAAAATGACGGAGAGAGGTATGCTATACCTAACGAGAAGAGCAGTTGAAGTAGCTAACCATTGTTTGCTTTCTCGTTCAGACCCATTACCATGGAGCCAAAAGTCCCAAAGATCGTAGTTGGCGGATCATCAAGCGCGAAAAATGCACCCGTTACAGGACGCTACATTCAGCTCTTGGGTCTAGGAACCGTCCTGATCACCAAAGCCGAGCGTGACCTTTTCCAACTGCTGTGTTCACCTGAAGGCCTCGACACCGATCTGGTAAGAGCCATGGAAATATTTGCCGAATGTTTCTGGTCCTCTGACAAGCTTCTCGACGTAGGTGTGCTTCGACATTGGGGCTGAGCTTGACAGCGCCGTGGCCAAACTCCAAGCAATTCAGCGATCGGTAGGCAACCGAGTTATCCTATTCGGTGGGAATACTGATGAGCCCGAGAAAACTCAACTGATTGCATTGGAGTGTCTCGCGCACGGGGCTCTTTATTTTGCCACGATCCCGTTTGATTTTCCTCGGTTACGAGAGAGGATCATGGCATACTTCGAGAATTCAAAGCAACCGTTCATACTTCGACAACGAAAACCACCGGGTCAAACAGCTCAAGTGGGTTCTTCGATTGGCGCTGGCAGTCTCTTTGCTTTGCATGACGAGCCTCGGAGAGTCTCCACAAGTGTGGCCTTTGCCAAGACACCCCGACGCAAGATCCCGGTGGCTATCCCCTCATTACCGTCGTTGCTACACTCCCCTCAGTCGATACCCCCAGTATCAAGTGATCCTCGACGGGCCGACTTCACTCCGATCGCACCCAGTACACCTCGATCCTCACAGTCTAGAAACAGGTCACCTCGATTTTCAACGACAATGAATAAACTTATTCGATGACGTTTTCACCGTTCACGTCTAAGGCATCAAGTGCTGGAGAGTTCTATCAACCCACGCGCTTGATCTTGGCGAGCGGTTCCCCCCTCACATACTGGACTGTAGCCGCCAGATAATCAGCGACGTGATAGCGGAAGACAAGATTGAAATGCTCCCACCAGTAGCCCAGCGATTCCCATACGCCAGCATGCCCCACTTCAGCTGAAGGCGAATAGAAGGTAGAGTGTCCGCTCACCGCGTAATCTCCCATGATCGAAAACCGGTCCCTGTTTCAACAGAAACGGTTAGCCGCATAGTTTGCCGCCAGGACACAAAGAATTCCGCACCTGGTCGTCCCTCCTAAGTCTTTGTTCAAAGCTCGAATCATGTTGTTCGTCCGAAAGACAAACAGCATGTCCCTGGGAAGTTGCTCCAGAAAGTCGGTGACCTGGGTACCACACTGTCAGTCGTTCCATAGGAGAGATCAAACCTTCGCGAACTACTACAGCTACGTACGTTGGAAAAGCGCATACTTTTGAGGTCCTCGGAAAGCTTTTTGCGCTCGGACTCGCTCATAGCCGCATCGAGACGTCCCTTGTGGTTAATCGTCCGATATGTAAAGAGCAATGGCAAGTATTTGGCGAGCTCTCCAACATTCAGCCGTCTGCCACAGTCATCCAGAAGAGCGTTGTCACGCATGAGCATCGCTCGCCACAGATCGCAATAGGCTCTGCGGAATTCATTGTCCAGCTCGCGGTAGAGTCCATGGTCGAGCAGAACGAGCTGTTCTTTGTGCTTGGCGCTCGAGTCAGGATTACGGCGTACGAAGATGTTGCCAGCGTGTGGGTCGCAGTGGACAAACCCATGACAAAATACCATTTCGCTGAACACTTCACACAGCACACGAGCAACTTGAGCCGGATCAAGTCCAAGCTTATTAATCTCCTCGATCTGCGAAATCTTGGGCGCAGTGATGAACTCCATCGACATCATTCTCCTCGTGCTTAAGTCGTCGTAAACAACTGGCACATGAACATCGCTGTTGTGCTTAAAACAAGCAGCAATCCGTCGGCTATTGTTCTTCTCCTTTTCAAAGTCCAGCTGCGCAGCAAACCGTTAGTGACGAACCACGTCAATATACACAAATATTCAAACATACCTCCGACAATAATGCGCGCTTAAACTCTGGAAAGAGCCACTGGATCTGGATATCCGGGAAATAGTACTCCGTCAGCTGGAAAGCCCACTTGATCACGCGGATATCCGCCTTCATCTGCGACTCCAGGTGCGGATACTGGACTTTCACTGCCAGTTCTCGTCCCTCCTGGTCCACCGCGTGATGAACCTGCGCGAGTGACGCCGACGCAATTGGCGTCTGGTCGAACTCTTGGAAAACCTCGTTCCAGGGACGCCCCATCTCCTTCTCGACGGTCTGCATGACCGTCTCGAACGACACAGGCTTGGCCTGATCCTGCAGTTGAGCCAGTGTCTCCGTGTACTCCTTGGGCAGTCCGTGGTTGAAAGTTGCAAGCTGTTGGCCGAATTTCGTGTAGATTCCTCCGTTCTGGAAGCACAAGTGGAAAAGCCGCTGGGCGATGCGCTGGTTGAGATGTTGCAGCTTTGGTCGGTACTCCGGGTCGTCTCTTTCGGTTCCTTTGAAGTTGCGTCGATAGTCCCAAACCACTTGGCCGCCAGTGGTGAACACTCGCAGCGACCGGGCCAAGATGTTGCTGTTTTGATTAATAAAAAAAGTGATGGTGAGCAATGGTGGGAGTGGAAGAGTGCGCGGCCACGTACGCGTTGGCTTCGTCGACTACGTAGGCGCCACTGGAGACAAGAGCGAGAGCTGCAAGCGAACGCCTCGTGCGGCCGGAGAGCAGCCGAGACGTCATGGGTTATGTATGTAGGGAATGACAGCAAGCGATCCCTCAAAGCCAAATGAAAACCCCATTCCAACTGCCAACGGCACATTTCTGGTTGATAACGTAAAGTATCGATTAGAGTTCGGTCATCGAATAGAGTGCCCATCGATTAGAGTGCGGTATAACAGCGCACTCTAAAAAAAATAGAGTGCGATCGAATAGAGTGCGCTAACCTTCAGTAACTTTTCAAGATCCGGACAGTGCAACCGAAATCGCTGCTCTAGACACCAATCGTTTAACCTTGTAGGCACAGCAGCTCTCACCTCCATTCGTTCTGTCACTCCAGCGCTGCACCAATCACTCACTAACTTCGTATGCATTGCCTTTTGAGGCCGCAGTCTCCTTTTTCCCATGCCTTCACAACGCAAGGCCATCGAGATCACGCTCAAGCAGCAGGCTATTGACTGGATCGAGTCTGAAGGAGGCGGAGTTCCATCTCGTGCGGAGCCGCACTTTCGACGGCTTGGGTGGCGAGTGTCTGCTTCAGCCTACCGGAAGTGGTGGCGCGATCGCAATCAGATTCGAGCTGAGTCTGTAGCTCGCTTTCGGCTTATTGGCGGTGGCAGAAAGCCTCTTGCTGGTGCTGTAGAGGACGCGCTGATGGACCTACTCTATGATAAACGCGTCCGAAAAGAAAAAGTCACGCGGGAGTGGATCGCGTCCACTGCTGCTGACCACTTTAGAGCAAGCCGCACCGAAGAGGAACACGAAGAGCATCCGATTCGTTTTGTTGCCTCCAATCCATGGGTATACGGGTTCATGAAGCGCAACAACCTGACGCTAAGAAAGCGCACGAATCTAACAACTCTAACGGATGATGAATTAGTTGATCGAGCGGTTGCCTACACGGCGTATTTGTCGGAGCACAAGGCATCTATGACTCGTGACCGAACCATTTTGACGGACGAGACAGCCGTCTACTTTGAAGATGCCCGTACTCACACGGTTGACGAGATTGGAGCACGCCATGTCGTCATCCGCTCTACTGGCTTCTCATCTATGCGCATTACAGCAGCGCTCGCGGTGACCGCATCTGGGAAGAAGCTGCCTCCTTATCTTATCTGGAAGCGAAAAACACGGGGTCCAATTGAGCGTGTAGGGGGGTGTTACGTTGCTTACCAAGAGCGAGCATGGGTCGACCAGGACTTGTTAATAGACTGGTTAAACTGGTACTTTCCTACTGTAGCCAAAACTACCGGGAAGTATGTCATCTGGGACTCGATGAGGGCACACATTGCCAAGAAGGTCAAGCAGCGATGTCGCGAGCAGGACGTCGGCATGACTGTTATCCCTGGAGGCTTGACACCTTATCTTCAAGCAGGAGACGTGGGAATCTACAAGTCCTTTAAGGACAACCTCTGCAAAATCATTAACGAGTGGAAACACTCGGACAATGTTCGCTACACTAGAGGCGGTAATCCTCGCCCACCCGATGTTGAGCTTGTGTCAGCATGGGTGGTGAAAGCGTGGAGACAGATGAAACAGGGCGAGACGCGCTCTGTTTCTTTAGCATACACTAGTATGCGCTTTTGGGGAAGCGTAAGTTTCTCAGACTTTGTATGCAAGTAGAAATACACGTTCCCGTGTATTTCTAAGCAAAAGACCGAAACTTTAACTTGAAAATAGAAAACTGAATTGAATGGAGGCCCGCCGCGTGGCGGGCCCTTAGCAAACCTATCTAAATGACTTATGTATCTACGGAGGTGAAGCCATGGTTGGCTCTCACGCTCCGGCCCTTATGTATGTGTTTGATTGGTGGAAATGTGCCCCTTTCCACCAATAGCAGTGCGCTTAGCGCCCGCCAATGTTTGTGCCATTGGCGGCTCGAAATGATTGTTGACTGTGTATGTGACGCACACACAGAAGGCTTGCCGTATACTTTTCCGTGTATAGTCCGGCTATACACGTATATCTGGTGTACCCAATTACACCAGCCTGTGTAACCCTGTTACAACAGACGCCGGATAGCGTTGTTGAGAAAAGCGTGTCGATGTGTGGGTTTAGTGACGAGTCTACTTCATGGCACATCGCCCGCCACGATGTGTACGGCACAAAGTTCCGCATGGCCTGGGAACTCCGCGGCGACAACAATGTTGACAGCGACAACGATGTTGACAGCGACGACGAGAGCTTTGAAGACCTCATGGAGACGCTAGATG
The DNA here is from genome assembly GCA_025722995.1 of Phytophthora agathidicida. Lineage (NCBI taxonomy): Eukaryota > Oomycota > Peronosporomycetes > Peronosporales > Peronosporaceae > Phytophthora > Phytophthora agathidicida. The sequence goes on from CP106971.1 coordinate 8,676,086, forward strand.
ACATCGTTATCGAGGATTAACCAGCAGGAAGAAGAGATGTTAGGCGAAGGATCTTGCAGCTAGGTTAATACATGGAGACTTACCATTTTAGCACGGAGAGTTACTGCATTCGATGGGAATCGAACCCCAGACAGCCCTGCTCCCACAAGGGGCCTGCCCGTTCTTTGCCACCTGAGCAGTCAGTGCTATTGGCGCTCAGAATAGAGTGCGCATCGAATAGAGTGCGCTAATTCACTTTTACCGCACTCTATAATAATAGAAGGCGGCCCTTTATTCCGTATTATACGTTAGTTTTTAACCAAGAATTTCTTGCTTTTTGGATAGAAAAACGTTGTCGAGCGAATTTTGGGAATGGGAGTTGAAATTTGGGAAGGTATTTGGGATCTGCAAAGGCGCCACTGTTGTAGATGGAGTGGTTGTTCGGCTCCTCATTGTCGGGCGCTCCGCCCGTGAGCGCCAAGCTGTCTGCGTCCACCTCGCAGGGCCGCAGCGCTCCGTCTCGGGAGGACGACTCGTGGCACAAAAACCGCGGAAACGAGTTCTTCAAGCAGAAAGATTACGAGTCTGCCATCCGCGAATATTCCGCAGGTGTCGAACGGAAGCCCACAGCCACTTTGCACAGCAACCGCTCAGCCGCCTACTGCGCCTTGGGACTGTACCGAGAGGCCCAAGCAGACGCCGACGCAGCCATTGCACTGGATCCGGAGTGGGCCAAAACCTACTCGAGGAAGGGCAAGGCGCTGTACGGCATGGCGTCCTACAAGAAGGCGGCGGACGCCTACGCCCGAGGCCTGGAGCTCTGTCTTCGAGGGGCGGTGGGGGAGGCCCAGCAGAGAGACACTGAGCTCGAGTATGTGGTGCTAAGATTTATTACAATTTTGTAGTACGTTGTCAAATAAGATGCGGATATTTTGTTGCTTAGAGCACTCAAGCGCCAAACCGACAGCCAAGCAGAAGCATATCTTCGCCTCTTAGAGGAGAACAACCAGCTCAAAGTAATTTAAGGCTCTTCATTGTGTATCTAACTAGAAGTAGCTAGGCTGACATTGTTTGTTTATTATTTTATTTGTTCAGAGGCAATTGGAGGACTACCAGCACATGTTTGGCGACTGGACCAAGAAAGAGATGTGATCATTGTAAAGGGTACTATATTGACTGCTCCCTGCGTTGTTTCGCTCTATCTTCTTCATCTTTTGACTTTTTCTTGTGGTGCTGGAGTAGCAACTTTCGACTGAGTTGCTGCTGCTTTTTCCTGTTTTCGCGCTGTCGCGTGTCGGTGTCTTGATAGTAGGCAGCATCAGGGAACCCGCTCGCCCAGGCCCGACGGTCTAGCTGGAGCTTCTCAACCCGAGCATCCGGTGTCTCCCACGGATCGAAGGTTTCACTCTGATCGAGTACGTCGCGAATGGCGGTGCGCATGAGTTTTGCAATACGTTCCAGTTTGCCTGGAGAGATTGGCATTGATGTATCAAGCGGCTTCACCTTCAGTGCGAGTTTTTTGCCCAGCTGAATGAGCAGATCGCGGCAGTGTCGGCATCGAGAAATTGCTGCCGCGCGATGAACCTCCGTGGCAGCTCGAACCAGTTCTCGGTCCCTGGCTGTCGACAGGTGGGAAATACGTTCGTTGCAGGCTGCTACAATCCTTGCGAGCTTCTCCATCATAGACGTGAGACCCTCGACAGTCAATCTACGATATTTCTCTTCAGACACAAATGTTTCCAGTCTTTCCAGGTTTCTTTTCGCCTCCGAAGCAAGTCCAGAAAGTGGGAGGCGAGCAGTAGCAACATTATGAAGAATGCCACTCCCGGGAACCATATTTTCGTCGGCTTCATCGATGGTACCAGGGGAAGGTTCTCGTTCCTGCTCTTCTGGGGAAACTGGCAGTAGATAGAGAACTGCCTCATTCTCGTGCGTGCCGGGGTTATCACATGAGCAAACACGACAACGCTGGACCAAATTCTCAAGTGCTTCGTCAGATAAGCATAATAAGCTAAGGCCCCCGTTGTCTTCTGTGCTGCTCGCGCCAACCAGCTCTTGCTGCATGACACGAGTGGAAAATGAATACAGCGAACTACTTTCTGCGGTGACGGGAGAGCAGTCAATTTGCAGAACTTGCTCGCGAAGCTTGGCGGTCACAACGACCATTGCATTGACCGGTACAGAATCCATGTGCTCTACTTGGCGGGGTGTGGCAGCATCTTCTTTGAACGTCTCGACTTCAGCAAAACAGCAAAAGTTGCGGCGAAACGCAGATAAAGGAACCTGATCCCCCAGTTCACAAAACGAGAGGATGCGGAGTAGCAACTCCCGTGTGGATTCTGCAATCTCACTCTCATCATCAGTTACCTCTGTTAAAAGGCAATCACATTGCACACTCTGACCAAACTGCTCTTCGAGTCTGATGAAACCAGCAAGAAGTCGTTCATTGCTGCTTGCAGCTAGTTGCGGATGACTGGGTAAAACCTCGCTGCTTTCGAGAGACTCCGGCGAAAACACAACACATGGTTCAACGTCCAATATGCTCGTGAAGAGGATGATTTGTTCAGATCCGAGTGTACATGCTTCCGTAAGCTTGGGTGATGGACTCTCGTTGGGGACTGAGTCAAGTTGTAACATCTTGGAATGCAATTTTTTCGTGGCATTAATGTCAATGTCAGATGCTATCGCGATAGCGCTTAAGTGATGGAGGGGATTGAAGCGCAGTGGCGTCCTTGGCGTTGCAGCAATGCATTCTTCCGGGGATACGAAATAATACACCAAGCTCTGTTGCCTGTTCGCCCTGTCAGCACACGAAGCCTGGATCTCCTTCTGATTCTCAAACGCTTCCTCCACAGTGCACACAAAAAGCTGATAGTCTGCGAGAAAAACACGGAAGAACTCCTCGGTCGATAGGGACGGACGTGGGCTACTCGTAGAAATCTCGTCATTAGAATCTCGAGACCATCGTGACAAATCGTGAAAATGTTGTTGCCACGTCGATAGAAACTGCTCTGCACCCAGACAACCATCGCAGTAGCAAGGCATCGGGATCCCATCCTGAGTAGGCGGTACTCCACTAGGTAGTCGACACTTTTGCAGTTCGTTCTGGCGCTTTCGCCATTTCCGGTACGTGCTTGTGACAGTGGTTGGAACTGTGAGTGCATACAGGGTGTTCCCAGCCGCTAGAGAACTGGTCCGAGGTCGACCGTATTTGCTGCGATCAATATCGAGCTTGACACCAGTAACGCTTTGCACAATCCGTCTTTGGTTCCGCTCATTGTTGTTTGCTAGCGCAGACAACATCGATATTGTACTGAGAGCTGTTTCTTTCCGGCAAAGAAACCTTGTCGACAGGAGAAACAGCTTGGAAGTAGTGGTGTATCGGGCTCGATCTTGGTTGTCTTGGTTGCGCGAGAGAATTCTACCGAGAAGAGACTGGGCTTGGGGAAACGTATCTGCAAGCAGCGCAAGTGACTGCAGGATGGCACTGCAGTCATCCAACGCGGAGCTTGCGAAGAGGTCCGTGCATAGCTCATTGAGCGTTCGCTGTAACTCAACGTCCAAGCTGTTGTTCTGCATTCATTCAGCGCCACGTTCTTGATTGATCCAGATTGACTCTTGTCTGTCTATCTACTTGTTTCTCGTCGCCACTGCCAGCGATGCGATGCTGCGCTGAGCAGCTCATATTTATAGTTTCTCCTAGCGAATGAAGCTGGAGGGCGAGTACCCGATACTCCCGTATGAGCGAACGTGTGATCCTTCAGGGTCACGCAGCAGATACTCGTGGATGAAGTTCAAAAATCGCAGTGCATACTCAGCAGGAGGAAGAGCCGTGATTTGGCGTTTATCGACAACCGCAGCCAGCAAACAGTGCTGCATTTTCCACCCAATGTTGTAGTGCTGCAAGATATCCACAAAGCCGAGGTAGTACACGGTAGTTTGGTCGGCCGACACGACGGCATTGTGCGCCAGGTTATCCATAACATCGGGCTCAATGCGGTTATTGTAATGTCGGATGCCGAGTAGACAACTGTAGTCCATGATGCCCAGCTCCTGGAGAAACCCGCAATCACTTGTCAGCTGCGCGAGCAGGTTCGCACGGGTCGTTGGATTCACAACAAGTGAGGCTCGGCGAGTTACGAAGTCATTGTCGTATCGGAGCATGGGACGTGAGCTGCGGCGCAGCAGAGGCTCGTTCTCAGTAACGTGTCCCAATTCACTGTCCACGCTTTGGCTCTCGCTCGACGCGTCTTCATTCAGTATATGGATACCCCTTTCGTCTTCCCTACCACTCCTACTCCATTCGCTCGACACCGGTGTCGGGATTCCTTCCTGGTATCTGAAGTTGGACTGGTGGAAAATACCTTTAAGGTCGTATCGCTCGTCGACCGGGCCATCCGGAAAAATGTTCTCCATCACGACAAAAAACATCTTGTTCCACCCAACGGGAAGCTGCATCGAGTGGCAGCCTAGGAAGCGACACAAGAGTGAGTTCGGCTGCTTCAGGATGTACTGATGGAACAGTGGAAGCACCCGAAGAAGAAACGAATGTTCTTTCTTGGTCATAGTCTTCACCAAGTACTTACGATCGCTGGTGAAGTAGAAGAGCATCCCCGACTTGCCCTCTGACGCGCGCTCGAGAAGCGTATCAGCAAACGACTGCTCGTACATTTCATTGTCGATGCCGCAGATCTCGCGAATGTTCTGGAATACTTTGGGCGCATAGTCGGTGAAGCCCAGCTTCTCGTAGTACCGATACTCACCATTGTAAACCGTAGTCGCCAACCGTTTCTTCTCGTGGTACAAACCGGCCGAGTCACCCTCTTCCATTTGCAAAAACGACAGCGCCGCCGTGCGATCCAACGACCCAAACCGATCTCGCGTCAGACTTAGTAGTGGCGAGCGTAAACTATCTGCAGGAGATTCGGTAATACTGCATCGGATCCCTGCAGTTGTGTATCGCATCAAATCTTTACGCAGTGCAACACTGAAATGCTCCGTACTCGTCGAGTCTCCAGCTCCTCGCTCCGATTTGGACAGATTATTTTCACTAGAAAAATTCTGGTACAGCTCCGTATTCAGCACCCACACAATCAGTAGCAGCACCGGATAGGATCCAAAAACCAGCGCGAACGCGAGCTCAAAATGCTTGGCCATCTTTCCGTCAAACTGCTGGCGATACGCTGCATAGTACAATGCGCCACAGGCCGCCCAATGTCCAGCAAAGATCAGCAGGTACCGATAATACTGAATCAAATTGCGGCGTTTGGCACGATACGTGACATCCAGTTGACGCCGCACGAAGCGGAAGCTCGCGAACAGCAGCACAGCACACGACAGCACGCAGGTGCCACCCACAACGCCGAATAAAAAAAACCAATTTGCCGTATTTACCCACATCGGGTCGTGTGTGCGTTTAACCCAGCACACATTAAGCGGGGAAAGCCCAAAAAGCTCCAGCTGATACAACAACAACGCCGACACAGCACTCACACTCCACACTCTGCCACAATAGACAACAAATACACACAGGAGGAGTCAGTCTACTATATCCTACAATATAATAATAATAATAAATTACATGGTGTGGTAGGCCCAGGACTTGCAGCTGTAGCCCATCCAGGGGTTCACGAGCGCCACGAGCAGGTCCAGCGTGAGCATGAGGTACCAGCAGCAGCCTGACAGGAAGAAGAACTGGTTGTACGGAGCTAGAACGGAGCACTGCCAGTGGATCAGCTCTCTGTCTTCGTCATCCTCGTCCTGCCGCTGCAGCGCGAAGGCGAGCACGAAACCGAGGGACGTCATCAATCCGCAGCCTGCGTGCCACACCACGAGGTCGGCGGCTGGATGTTGCGCCTTGATGTTGGGCACGAGGAAGTAGGACAATACTAGGATCAAGTATAGGATCAGGCTCAATCCGCCTACGAGCAGATACACCTGCGCACTCTGTGTCAAGGACAGCGCCTCGTACGCCCCCATCGCGATTATAATCAAACACACACAAAGAGGAGAGGTGAATTCGTACTTAGGACAAAAATGTGACGAGGCTAGATCACCAAGCCGCTGGGCACGAGCTTCTAACACCTAACATACGGGCTTCACCGTTTGAGCAGGTTCGAGCCACTAGGACCCCGGACTCACGCTTTTACTACCGCTAACTATTGCCGTGGACGCTGCACACACTCTGGCCGTGGGCGATCGTTCACGAGCTCCTCCGCGACGAGCATAATGTTCAGCGCCGCACACACGTCGCGATCCCAGAACGTCCTGCAATCGCTGTTGGTACAGTGCAAGACATTGCGAGAAGTGCGCACCTGAGGGCGTGGTGGTGTTGGCTGAACAAGCCGCACTACGGCAGCAGGTGGGGTTTCTTGGGTGGTGCGTGTCCTCCGCTCGAAAGCGGTCTGTGCTAGGATACTGTCATACCCGTCTTTGGCCTGCTAGCAAGCAAGCCAGAGAGCGTGGGCGCATAGGCTCTGGCTTGCTTGCTCGCAGCCAGAGGCAGCATGTCGCTGCGACGGCAGCCTGCAAGGCTCTCCGTTCGCAGTTTACATACATATAGCTAGATATTACGAACGTGCAAAAGAACAGAAGAAAAGCAAAGAAACATGCAGGGTAGCAGGACACATAGGCACGTAGAAACAGAAACATGCAGAAAACATCAAGGAGGCCCCTGTGCGAGCTAAGCGCACAAGAAGGCATGCACATTTAGGCCAGACATTTTCATTATCAAATACACCAACTACCCCGCACTCGAGACCAACTCCTACCTACGCGACCTACACTCAGACTCTAACTTCAACGACCAACACTTTTCACCTCAGTCACGACATTTGGTAGCACTTCGGGGGGAGTTCTGCTGGGGACCGCCGCTGCCGACATCGTCTTCAACCGCTGCGAAGGGAGTAGATCTGGTGGGCAAAGTGCTGCATTCGTGTAGTCAGCCCCGGTGAATCTTTCTTCAAATCGTGACCATCGAACTGCAACCTTGCCCTGCCTACGTACTAAGTCCTGCTAATTTTAGCAGAAAGCGCTTACTTTTAGTGAGTGGCTTCAAATCTTAGACGGCAAATTGTCAAGTTGTTCTGGTGGTTTAGTAGCTAACTTCTGGGAATTTCTTTCGTGTCGCCCGTGGGGATAGGGTATGACCAGAGCTCCAAAGCGTCATCCGCCTGACCCGCAGCTGATTGGATCGTTCGTTCGACTCCACGTCAAGCACCCTATCGAGGCTGATAAAGCCAGAAAGGATCTCTTCAAAGCAATTTCCAAGGCGCATCGGATCTCGAAGGTTCTTATCGAACACATCAAGAGCAGCGAGGTTGTCGCCGCTAAGAAAGACGTGCTGGACAAGGTGTCGAAGGCCCAATCGGGCTTACTTCGTGCTCAACGTCGTGTGGGCCTTGGCCTGCAGCAAATTCTACGCGACCTTCCCGTGTTTGAGTGCGACGACTCGTCTGACGAGGAGTAATCAGACTCTTCCGCGTATTTTTCCAAGCGCCGAACCTGTTCAAGCGCATACTTGCCAAAAATTAGGAAGTAGCATAGGTTATTTCCTTTAACAGTTTTTCTCTTTTACTGTCTTTAAGTCAGTGCCTATACAAAAGTTTGCTCCCACCGGTATCAAGTATCAAAGGATCAAGAAGTATCAAGTATGGCAGACCCAGCACATCTCATGCAAAGCATGCTGGCTGCTATGACCAAGCAAACCGAACTCATCGACGAGCTGCGCAAGTCACGGCAGCTCTCTGAACTCAAGCTGGATGGGATAAAATTGCCCAGCTACGGGGGGACGCTCAAGGAATCGTTCCAGTTATACCGGGAGCAGGTGGAGCAATACTTTTTAGCATAGGGCATAGACTGGAGGGATAGTAAGTTGAGTGGACGCATTTTGGCAGTATTGGCTGGTTCGTTGAAGCATGGCGCCGCGCAGTGATACATCGTCAAGAAAGACGATGTGAGGAGTGTCCAAGACTTCTTTAAGAAGCTGGAAGAGGAGTTTGTGCCTCCAGACCTGCAAGAACGTCTTCGGGACCAGATGAATGACTTGAAAGAGCGCCAGTGCAAGGACTTGCCTGATTATATCAGCAGGTTCCGGCACTTGATTAATCAAGTCAAGGAGATGAGCGAACTGGAAAAGATCATGTATTTCCTACGTGGTCTACCGTCAAATATTCGAGAGGAAGTCCGGTATCGCAGGTGTGCAACGTTGACCGAGGCTATTACGGTAGCGCTCGACTATGATCGGTCTCACTCGTAACGAGGGCGCTCAGATAGTGCTCGTGACAGACCAAGGTACCGATCGCTCGACAACAGACGATCGAGAAGCAACAACGATGGCCCCGTCCCGATGGAGATCGACAACGTGAGGGTGCCGTCGAAAGAGGAGTGTCAACACCGAAACTTATGTTTCAAGTGTGGTAGCTCTGCTCATAGGGCTCGGCAATGTCCGATGCAGCAGCAGCAAACGTCGATGGCCAAACGCAACGCGCCGAGGTACAACAACTCGGGCAATGGCCAAGGACGCGGAATGCCGAGGATGAACATGATTCTCGAGGATGACGACCAGGAGGATACAGTCGTCATGGATCGCGTGACCATGAATGTAGTAGACATCCAAGAACAAGCGGATGAGCTACAGAGGTTCGTGGAAGATGCCCGTAAAAAGGTAGAAACGACTCTCACTGCAACTGCAGAGACATCAGAAGAGACTGACTCATGCGGATCACAGTCAGCAGACGTAGAAGGCTTGCGTGCGATGCAGCCTGAAGAGGGATCTGGTGTGTGTGGATTGCCATTAGAGCAAGAGGCCGGAGTGCATGCGATGCACCCCGCCGAGGACTTGGTTTTGCTAGGATCGCGACCAACGTCGAATGAGACCATGGAGGTCGACGCAGTGAAGTCCGAACGCAAGAGCAACCTTTTTATCAAGAAAGGTCGCATCAACGGCAAAGATGTCCGCATTTTGTTGGACATGGGTGCCAGCACGAACATGATCAAGCCAGGCATGGCGAGTAATGTGCTTTTGTCGAGACGACTACAAGCTCAGCGTTTCGATGGGACGTTTACTTCGGCAACGGATGTTAAACATGTTGAAGCGCCGGTGAGCATGGCCGGTTACTTCTTTCCAGCGATGGAATTCGTGGAGTGGAAGTTACCAGAGTCGCATGACGTCATTTTTGGGAAGCCGTGGTTTCAGGACTACAATCCCCAGGTGAACTGGCAAACTGAAGAGGTTGCTATTCCAGAGAAGTTCCAGTTCAACGACGTCGACGGGCCATCGTTCTCGGACAGTCTCAAAGCAGGAGACTATGAACAAGTGTTCCGCGTGAAAGTGCAACTAGTAGCCGACACCGAGGCAATTCCAGAACCGATTCGCAAAGTGGTTGCCGAGGAATTCAAGGATGTGTTTCCAGAGCAGTTACCGGATGGATTGCCGCTGATGCGTGAAGTCAACTTTGAGCTGACGCTGAAGAAAGGAGCTCAGCCGAGTTCTCGATCACCATTCCGTTTGTCAAAGATGGAACAGGATGCTTTTGAAGAATTCATCAAGGATAAGTTGAAGAAAGTGTGGATCGAAGTGTCGAACTCACCATGGGTTTCGAACATCTTCGCAATTCCGAAAAGGACCCGGTGACGGGACAGATGCCGAAGAGAGCAGATTGGCTACGTAGCGGGAATACGAAGATTCCATTACGTTGGGTCTTTGACTACCGACATCTCAACCAGGTTACGGTTGTGGCCAAAATTCTGTTACCGATGATCGAGGAACTGTTCGACAAGATGGTAGGCTGTGTTGTCTACACCTTGATTGACTTAGCGCAAGGCTATCATCAGATGATTGTGGTGAAGTCGAGTCGACCGTACACAGCGTTTCGTACACACAAGGAGACGCACCAGTGGTGTGTTGCACCTATGGGAGTGGCTGGAATGCCAGGGACATGGTCTCGTCTCATGCGTACGCTGTTCGACAAGTTCGAATTTGTTGTCGTGTATCTCGATGACATCTGCATCTTTTCGAAGAGCATGGAGGAGCATGTAGAACATCTACGTACAGTCTGCGAAGTACTACGCAAGGAAAAGCTTTACGCGCATCTGTCCAAATGTTCCTTCGGTCAGACTGAAATCGCTTTCCCGGGACACATGGTGTCTGAGGCAGGAGTGAGCGTGGATCCAAGAAAAACGGAAGCAATCGCAAAGTACCCGACGCCGACTAACAGGAAGGAGCTTTTCAGTTTCTTGGGTCTGGCAGGGTATTATCGCAGATTTATCTGTGACTTTGCAAAAATTGCACGGCCGTTGAGGGATCTAACGAAAGGAGATGCTCCGTGGATTTGGTCCAAGTCGGTAGATGAGGCTTACCGGCATCTCAAGCTGTCACTTCAGCAAGCTCCAACGCTGAAGTTACCTGATTTCGAACGACCGTTCATCATAACAACAGATGCATCAGGAGGGTGCATAGGAGGTGTCCTATCTCAGAAGTACGGTGATGATGACCATCCGATTGCCTTCTACTCGAAGAAGTTGGATCGACATGAGCGTCGATGACCTACGCACGAGAAGGAGCTCTTAGCTATCAAAGTGGTTACGGAGAAGTGGCGACACTATCTACATGGCCGACCGTTTGATGTGCACACCGATAACTCGGCGTGTTCATGGATGTTGCATCATCCAAGAGTGTCTCCCAAGATGGCTCGCTTCTTGACGCATTTCTCACAGTTCACGTTTGTTTTGAACCACGTAAGGGGCAAGGCGAATGCGGTGGCAGATGCGCTGTCACGGCCACCGCCGGATGGACAAGACGATGAGGAGGATAAGGAACCGCCTTTACCCGATGTGATCTATACGGTGCATGAATGCGATGACGCATGTGTGAAGAACGCGTCGCAAGTGCATGATCATGTGGTTCAGTCTTCGATGATCCGCCACCTACCCGCAGCGGATTCTCACCTGTTACTCGACGATGTCGACTTACGGGGGGAGAGCCGTCAGATTGGTGTGGCACAGCAGCAAGTCAAAAGCGTCGACTACCATTTTGTGACTCCGCACTTAGCATCTGAGACGAAGGAAGCGTTTCAACGAGGCTACGCGTCAGATTCTGCTTTCAAACAACAGTGGTCTAAGGGGACAGAGAAAGAAAAAATCGTGAAGCATAACGGTCTTCTGTTCTTCAAACAGAAGAAAAGTGAAACCGCCTATCGACTATGTGTGCCGAAGTCGAAGAAACTTCGAAAGAATGTCATCACAGAATTCCATGATGGCAACACGTCTGCACCTCCAGGCAGCAGACGAACGTATCTGAAAGCGTCGCAATGGTACTATTGGCCAACAATGGATCGCGACATCAGATAATACGTGCGCACATGTGAAACATGTGCAAGGTGGAAGTCTAGCAGCCAGAAGAAGAAAGGCTTACTAATACCGATTCCAGCTCCGCTCGAATGTTGGGAAATGGTATCGATGGACTTCATTACGGGTTTACCAGCGCCAGAAGGGTACGATGCGATATTCGTTGTAGTGGACAAGTTGTCTAAACGAGCGAAGTACGCACCAACGTATACGACGGCTGATGCCAAGGACACAGCTGAAGTATTCTTCAATGCTGTTGCCAGGCACCATGGTGTACCAAAGGTGGTCATTAGCGATCGTGACCCAAAGTTCATTTTGGACTTTTGGAAGTCGCTGATGGCAGTGATGGGTGCCAAACTGAGCATGACTACTGCGCATCGAGCGCAAGCCGATGGTCAGACAGAGCGTCAGAACTTAGTACTCGAAGATGCACTGAGGTGTATGGTGTCGTATCACGGCGACGACTGGGTGAAGCATCTCGGAACAATAGAGTATGCACATTCTACCCTTATGAACGCGTTAACAAAGCTGACTCCATTCGAAGTCGACACAGGACGCAAGGTGTCTAACATCGTGGCAGAGGAGATGAAGGATCTGTTACATTCAGAGGATGATGTGACTCTCGCTGAGTATGCCAAGAATTTTGCCAAGGAACGGCAAGAGATCGCAGAACAAGCTCAGAGGAATCTGAAAGAAGCGCAGGTACGACAGAAAGAGTACTACGATCGCAAGCGCAGACAAGTTGTTTTCAAGCAAGGCGACTTAGCGCTGCTTGACACAAAGAACTCACCGCTAAAGACAGTGAACAAGAACACCGAGCTCAGAAAGGCAAAGTTAGCGGCTAAGAAGGTTGGACCGTTCGTGATTAAACGCATGGTGAACGACAACGTGGCAAAGTTGATACTTCCACGCACGATGCAACGCCTCAATCCTACGTTCAACGTAGAGTTGTTGTCTCATTACCTGACGAACACAACGGATTTTCCGAACCGCCCGATCCCGAAGGCAGTACCGATTATTCTGGACGACGAGACAGGCGAAGAACTCTACAGCATTGAGAGGCTGATGAAGCGACGAACCAGACGTCACAAACGAGAATGGCTCGTGAAGTGGCATGGGTCACCAGAACATGAGGCGACCTAGGAACGTGAAGCAGATATCGAACATGTTTCGCATTGGCGTCAACTCCTAGAAGGGTTTCAATGCCGCCAAGTCGAAATCAACCAGGGGGAGATGTCATGCCCGTCTTTGGCCTGCTAGCAAGCAAGCCAGAGAGCGTGGGTGCATAGGCTCTTGCTTGCTTGCTCGCAGCCAGAGGCAGCATGTCGCTGCGACGGCAGCCTGCAAGGCTCTCTGTTCGCAGTTTACATACATATAGCTAGATATTACGAACGTGCAAAAGAACAGAAGAAAAGCAAAGAAACATGCAGGGTAGCAGGACACATAGGCACGTAGAAACAGAAACATGCAGAAAACATCAAGGAGGCCCCTGTGCGAGCTAAGCGCACAAGAAGGCATGCACATTTAGGCCAGACATTTTCATTATCAAATACACCAACTACCCCGCACTCGAGACCAACTCCCACCTACTGTAATGGGCCCCTCTGGCCTATTACATTGGTTATGCGATCACAGATTGGTGTGGTTCACACACTGCTGTCATGGAGGTAAAGGTGGCGTAAACATGGTCGAATGTTTGCTCACATCCACCCATGGCACAATCAGTGATTACGCCAAGTGTTCTCTGCACTTCTTTGTGCATGATGATGGTTCCTCACCTGGGACATTATTTGGTAACAAGGCCGGCGTGTCACCTGAGTTCTTGTGGCCTATCACAAGACGCCACGCGGCAGGAAGATTCTTCGAAGGAGAATCTTCAAGTTCAACCTGATTCGACGCAAGGTTTTATACTACATGTGTAGGTTAAATTTCATTTAACCTCAAGGGCCCCTAGTGGTTTTATTCATAGGATTCAGGAACCATAAGCTCATTTCAATTCAGTTGCAATTTTACCATCAACCGCTCAAGTCGTCTCCAAGCCTCCTCCAAGTCCCCGAGCATCGGCCCACCACTCGGTGAGTCCGCTTGCTCTGAAGACCCAAGGCCTAGCCCAAGCATCCGGCTTGTCTCTGTGCGAGTGCCGTTCGCTTCGGACTCCAGCATCGGCTCGCACTCCTGCGAGACCGTGCTGCGAACAGCTTCCTCTGCTTGGGATCAGGACAACCAGCTCTTCGCTTTGCGAGAGCAGGTTCGGACTGAGTCCCGTTACAAAGTGTCGATACCACGTTTTGCTGCTTTCAATGCGGCGAACTCAACACGACTAAGAAATAGTATCCTTTCGTGTTTAATGTTTTCATCCGATTCATCTTCCGAAGACTCAAACTCCACGGTTAGCTCGTCCGTGGCGCTATCGCAGCGACCGGTAGTCGCTTTTACTTGGGGGCACGGCGGAGATGTTGGTGGGATCGAAGGCGGTGCAGACATCGAAGGTGGAGCAGGAGGTGTTGGAAGCACACTCGGTAACGGAGGAGGAGCGGGAATTGAAACCAACGAGGGTGGGATTGGCATTACAGTCGGACGTGGTAGCGGCGATGATAGTGCTGAAGCCGTTGGAACTGCTGCTGAACTCGGACGTGCTGCTGCACTTCTACCTGGCACGACGTCCTTCCAAGTTCACGTTGGTGTTATGGCACCGGTTATAGGGGTTTGTGAAGCCAATACAGCCCCAGTTGAAGCACTTGGTGGAGCAGAGAACATCGCGGTGGTAGGTCCGAGCGGCGTTGCAGGTGGATGCTTGACAAGGACGTTTATGTATTGACCTTTACTACCAGTAACTTTCCTTGTTCACCTACCGTTTTACCATCCTACTTGATCACTGTACAAAAGCATAAACGACCTTGACGATCCACCTTTTTCAGATCTCCTTGATGAATCACCACAGCTTCCTCGATGGTAAGCCTCACCCGCCACACAAAGACCAAGGTGGCAAAGAAAATGACGGCGGTAGAATGCGTCGTCATCACTGAACTGCTGCGGAACACGCGGCGGCGTCAGCGCCTGCGTCTGCAGATCCGTCAGGTTCTAGGCAAGGTGACGCGCATGGTGTACGATATGCACCAGAAGGTCTCAAAGTGGCTGTCTCTGAACTACCACGAGGTGCTGCTCCCAACGTTCGAGACCCAGCAGATGGCCGCTCGATATGTCCGAGAAGAGCGTCTGGACATCACGCCTGAAAGCCTTCTTGCTCCAGCTGAAGAACTCGTGCTTCGGGGACGGAAGCGGAAGCTGCGTCGCCCGACTGTCCGCGCCATGATGACGCTGTCGCACTTCAAGTTCAAGAAGATGCTGGAGTACAAGATGCAGCGAACGAGCGGTCGAATGGTGGAAGTGCACGAGGAGTACACGTCTAAGACCTGCTCGGGGTGTGGCTGCATTGACAAGAAGCTCGGCAGCAAGAAGGTGTACAGGTGCAAGCACTGCGACCTGATCCAAGATCGAGATGCTAACGCAGCACGGAACATCTTCCACAAGAACGTGGATGTGTCCGTACTGCGCGACCATTTCACCGGTGTTCCTACATCGGGGAGTCCTGTTAGCTCTGCGCTAGCGTTATAGGTCCAACAACACGTAGGTTCGTGTAGCACAGCTTCGGACGGAGGCCGTGATGCTATTCGGGTAGCCACGGACATCTAGAGGCAACTACGTTAGGAGGAAGGGGCTACATTCAATTGAAGATACTATGACATTAGGTCGTCGTTGTAGGTGATCGTGTTGTCTTGGTAGCAGGCGTAGGTGGAGAATTTGCCTCGGCAGATTGGACACTGGTCGATCTCTTCGAGACACTCGCGACAGACGCAAAGGTGGCGACACGGGAGAAGGATGGCAGATGGAGCATTCTCTAGGCAGATGACACACTCGCCCCCAGAGTCGATTTCGCGACCGAAGATTTCCTGCACGAGTTTTAAGGAATACACGTTAAAGCGACGTATGAGCAGAGATGAGTTGTTGGGCTGTGCTCACCTGAGAGCTGTACACGTTGGTTTTGGTGAAGTTGAGCTTTTTGACGATCACCGGAGCACGACTCTGCCTTGCTGGTGTCGGGAGAAAGTCGATTGCCACGCACTGGCAAAGAATTTCATCCTCGGCGACATCTTCTAGATGGCTACCGCCAGACAACCGCCGTTTAAGGTGTAAATCAGGAGACTTGAGTCCTGGAGTGCTCTCAAAGAAGTCGACAGACCCAACGGCGACCACACAGCAATAGTGCGGGTCGTCAGCACTTGAGGGAGTTGGAGTTTGTGAGTCCTCGTCTTCACAGTCCGTTGCCACAACTGACGATTCGATTGATTCTCCTGCGGGATCGGCACAAAGACCTTTTGGCACGGATGCAACGTACTCGTCGCCTTTTCTCCTGACAGTAGAAAAAAATGTAAGTGACAAAGAGTACTGGTAGCACTTACAGGACCAGCTTTTCATACTTCTCCATTGTTGAGCACGCTCGGAACGAGCCCCCTTCTACAAAAAGACGAGCTGCTTTCGGTGAATCGGGTATTACGTCATTCACACAATCGCCAAGCAGTTGATGGGGTACTCGCACGGAATCCAATGCGTAAAATTTCCTTGGTAGCGAGCGCACAGCATGGATAGCAGTTCGTGCAGCTCGTGTTGGGAGAATTGGGTGGACTAATTGGCTTCGGCGCTTTATCGGGTTTTCCGCGCGTGGACTCGTAGCACCCTGACAGACTTCTTCTAGCGCGCTCGTTTTGACATTCCAAAATGCTTGTACTACACATTTTGCTTCAGACTTGACCTCGACAGATAGATTCAATTGCTGACCATCGGCGGACTCAACCAGCTTCACGGATGATGCGATGATCTCGAACGGAACTCGTACGCGCTTCATTGTTGTGGTGGCAACCTGAACCTGTGTTCGCAAGAGTTGATGAAAGTGCCACATGGATGCATGGCGAAGCACGTGCAAGCTACAGCGGCAAAACAAAGACAATTAGTTGGTTCAACTTGAGTCATCGAGACCTACTAACAAAGGCTTTGAGAGCGTTACCTTGGCCCCAACTTCTCCAAGTGAATAACCTAGCGAAATAGTTGGCAACAAGTGAGCAAACATGCAATGATCCGAGGAACCTCTCCACACGTACGGCGTTCTGTTGGATAGCGAAGCGAGCTTCTAGATAGATGATCAAGAATCGCATAAGGCGGACCATCCAGCCCATTAGTCCGCATAGCAGCAACACAACAGATAAATTCCACAGCTCTGGAGGAAGTGATGGAGGTTGTTCATGCATCGCGGTTCTCGCCAAATTTAATTGTGACCCAAGAAAAGCTCGTGTTCGCAGCTCATGTCCACATTGAGATTAGTCAGTAACTAACTTACAACAGCGTGGTGCTGCTCGTCTTGTTCAGCAGTCCAAACGCAAGGGAGTCCATGATGCCAAGAATCTACAACAAATACCTACGCGTGAGCACCTCGAAATTTAGAGCGGAGAGACATCACTACGCACCGTAAAGACGCCACCCACAATAGCACAGACGCTGGTAAGGAACTGGAGGAAGCCCACGCGGTACTGCTCGATGCGGAACATGATGGGCGAAAAAGTGTAGCTGAATGCGACCACTGCATATTCAGACACGACCAGACGGTCAGATTCCAACACCCACAGATAATCGTAATGCAGTGGATCGACTGAAATAACGTACTCGGCAGGCCCTTGTCGCTCACAGGCGTGAGCTGACGGAAGTGCTCTGTGGCAGAAAACTGGTTTGTAATGATACGACTCGCAGACAAGAACGTGTACTCCGTCGGCACCACCTAATAACGCAACACAACTCAGCATTGATGCAACCACTGGCAACAACACTTTCCAACACAATGTACCTTGAGGAAGTATTGGAACGATCCACGCGTCGATTCATCCGGAAGTTGTTTCTCTCTGTTGTCCAGCGGGTTCTTCATGTCCTGTTCCGCAAGAAAATCACATCCGGTAAAACAAACCATTAGCTCTCCATCATTTTCAACTAATTACAACCCCCAAATCGTACCGGGTACGATTCACCAAACGACAGCGAGCGAACAGTGTGCGACGTATCAAAGACCTTAAAGGTCGCATCCACCAGATCTTGCGCGGACAAGTATCCCGACCGAAAAAACTTGGACGGGGCGAAATACAGTCTCCCCGCCACCTTCGACACCACAAGAGCGCCTTTGATCCTGCACCCCTCCTTCACTTCTCCTCTCAGCACCTTCTCAATCTCCAACACCTGACACTGGGCGATCGTGTGCAGACTCGGCATCATCCAACTCTTCCTGGCATACGCATTCTTGACATCGTCACAAGTGTTACAGCACTCCCCCGGTTCACCAGCCGAGTAGCAGCTGCCACACGCAGGCTTCTCCGTCTCCCCATGCAGCTGCGTGTTATTGGTCAATGCTCCGCCAATGACGTCGCGCATTCCTGTCTCCGCCAGCGCCTGACCGTTCTGGTCCAATGGGATCTTCTCGATGTCGTGCTCGATGTCGTGCTGTGCGTTGCCGGCCATGTCCGCAGACTCCAGCGCCACCACCGAGCAGGGCATGCGAGGGAACTCAATGTCGAAGTTGATGGCCACCATCGTATTGCGCCCGCCGTCCACCATCATCTTGTCCACCGTGTCGGTTGACAGGTAGTAGCTCAGCTCGGACGCCAGCAGGAGAGAGATGCAGGCGAAGGCCACTAGAGAGAACAGACCGCCCTGCAGTGTGCGCACTTTGAACTCCTCGATTGTCTTTGGGTACGCGTCCAACCCCTTGAGCTTCGACACCCAAGAGGACGACGCCATTACTGCTGCAGCAACGACTCGATTGAAGCTCTTCGGACAGACTGAACGTTGCCACGCAAGCAAAATAATATTGTGGGCTGGTGTGGTGAACGTAAATGTATCCATTTCGGTGATCGACATGCGAACTATCCATGTTACTCGTTTGTTAAAGATACTGGGGAGCTTCCCGGGACCACGTCTGCCCACCTTGACCACCTTGACCGCTTCCTGACGCTGTCCCCGGAATTATTTTGACCGTGACGTACCCACTGAGGCACATTTGCCCGAATCCTGACATCCGGGACGCGCTCGAACAACACGCTGTGGCTCTGCAGCAGATCCGCATAGAGGCAATGTTCGTCATGAACTTCCACTGCTGCCGGCTGCTCGAGCACCATCGGCGCAGCTACCCGAACTACCCAGTAGTACCGGCAAGATCTCGCACGATGGAGACAGCCCTACAGCTGGACCAAGCTACGTTCTACCGGTGCTGCGCTGCTGTCTTTGGTGACGAACAGAGGCCCGCGCCAAAACCCTCGGCCAACGCTGCACTAGAGGAGTCCATCAACAAGTACACGGCTTCACGATCGAGGGTCATGTCGTACATGCCGCCTACGCTTTCCTGTTTCGGCTCCGCTATCAAAGAACTGGCGAATGACATGCTCGTTGCGGCGCAGCAACACGTCCGAACGAACTTCGAGGCACGACTTGTCAACTTCATTAGCCTGCAGCTTGCGTATCCGCGGGGAGCAGCTGAGGCCATGGTCGCTCGACTAAAGTCAAGTCCTGAAGACCTCACGGACGTCGAGAAGCAATGGCTTGCGTGGCTAGAACTGCCTCCTACAGCTGCGAACATCGCTAGCCACGAAGTGCTATTTCTCGGCAAGCTGTACGACATGCTGAAGGAGATGGAAGAAATGCACGACCAAGACGAGATCCCGAAATGGTGCCGATTGTTTACATTGCTGCCGCAGCCCACCTCCTGTGTGCCATCGTTCTTCCCGGTCACGACAGAGGTGCTCTACCAAGTCGCAAAACAAGTTTTGGCAACTACGGGTAAGGACGTTTTTGGGCTTTACAAGTCCACGAACTCTCGTGGACAACGGACGTCTGCTACGACTACGGAGTTCCAAGAAGTACGCGAGAGGATGTGGACCTCTGTTTTCAACCTCGGAGACTGCGTCAGCCATACTGCGGATCCCCGAATTGGCGTTCCAAGGCGCAACTTCGAGTATCAGATCTCCACGAATGGATACAGTGCTGCTGTGCTGACGTCAATTCCTGCTCCTCTTGAACGACCTGCTCTTTCTCCGAAGTATATACCACATACGCTGATCGGGATTGACCCAGGTCTACGGATGATGCTGACGGCATACAGCCGTCCTATGCTGGAGTTTGTCTGCAACCCACCGGAAGAGCCATGCTCCATGCCCGGTTGGTGCAGTACCTGTCCAGGCCACGTTGGCGGCAGACGCCATGGCAAGAAGCGCAGCAGGAACCGCCGTCGCCGCCACCGACGCAAGAGACGCAGCAGAGCGCAGTGCGATGTGGAGGGGTGGTGCGAGATCTGTCACAGACACCACCCAAAGCACCGTCCGCGGAAACACGGCGTCAGGCGCCGGACTCACTTCCTGCACGACAATGCTCACGTCCCGAGAGTACCGACACATGAGTCGTGTCGAGCACCAAGCATTTTGGCATGAAAACCTGAAGAAGAGGTATCCGCTCTACGGTGCGTTTGTGAAGGACATGCCTTCGTCCAAGGCTTCATCATCAACGGA
This sequence comes from Phytophthora agathidicida, assembly GCA_025722995.1. Lineage (NCBI taxonomy): Eukaryota > Oomycota > Peronosporomycetes > Peronosporales > Peronosporaceae > Phytophthora > Phytophthora agathidicida. Next base: position 8,696,005 of record CP106971.1, read on the forward strand.
TCTGCTATCTCGTTACGAGCACATGTGGAAGAACATCAACGCCATGTTGGAGTTTTGTGCTCTCAAAGGGTTTCGAAAGTGGAGATTTACACTGTCGCGATTCAAACGCAAGGCCGTGGCGAAACTCGCCAAGCGTGTCGTCCCGACCGTGGACCGCGACGTGTGTGTGGCTCTCGGAAAATGGAGCAGCCAGACTCATCTCGCGGGCCATATGCACGTCCCGCTCAAGCGGTTCGCACGTGAACTCTCTCGCCGCGCAACCCTCGTCATGGTCGACGAATTTCGTACCAGCTATCTTTGCTCCGAGTGCTCACGTCCGATGGTGGATACGCCATTCAAGATCTACGGGACGACGAAAACCAAGAGGTCGAGGAACGTGCGTGTCTGCGGAAACGTAGCTTGCAGAGCGAACTACTGGGAGCGCGATATCAACGCGGCAAAAAACTTGTGGCAGCTAGGACTCCTCCAAGTCACCAACCGGCCTCGAACTCCGCAGTTCTGCAGAGGATACCGAATCGGCTAAGGCGACTGAATTCAACCAACGTGGGAACGGGACCCTGAGAAGGACCTCAAACGAAAGCCCACTCGGTAAACGGGCTGCTGGGGAGTGAAAGATGTAGTGCCTTCATTCATAGGTAGCCCAGTCCGAACGTAAAGATCTCTCGAGATCATTCTTAGTGAATATACCATATCGTGGGTGCGGAACAGCAAGGCGGCGGCAATGCCGCGGCGGAAGTAAGGAGGCTTCTGTGTGTATGGGAGGGTCGCTCTCCTTCTCGATTCTAATACTGGTTCGCGCGGTGGAATGGATTGCAGGACACCGAGTACGCCGGTCGAGTGCATTAGATGACGTGATGTTGGCAGGATTTTGTATCGGATTATCCGTTCTGACACAATTGCGGGACAGTTAGGATAGTAATCAATGACTTGTGTCGAGTACAATACGCGGTCAATCGATGACACCTGACGTGGTGGAGACACCGCAGTTTTGGAACTCGCCCGAAGAGCAGGCGAAGAGCATGGAGGGGATCAACGCCAATTATGAGCAGGTGCTGCTGGCATGTGAAGGCGGCCATGAGTCTTCATCGACTTTGTCAGATTCTTCTTCACCACAGGTCTCTCGTTAAGTTTCTTTGACGAGTACTTGAATCGGTGAGCATGCAGACTTGTACTCCCCACAGCGCGTTCAAAATGATGATTGTTATTATGTTAGAATTACTCCACCGAGATGTATCGCAGCTCTTCTTCTCGTCGTATCGCCTCGTCACCCACGCCAAAAAAACGCATCACTGCTTCACGCTTACTCGTGCGCTTCAGTTGCTTGACAAGGCGATCGTAGGCCACAATTGTGGTTTTACGTACAGCTGCCTCCTCTTCTGCGGATGACCAAAACATCGCAATCTGCACTGGAGAAGCAATGGGGCTGGCTGGAATCGACCCCATCAACGAAGAGGGGTGTGAAGAACTACTCCGTTCGTTTTCCGCGATGGTCAACATTTCCCGTATTAGACGGCCTGTGTCGAATGGATGTAATGGCTTCCCACCGCGTGATACTTCTCCTGGGTTACCACGAATGGAAAATGTCGGAGGATGGTTTCCACCAAATCGGAGAGGCTTGTACGGCACGAAGCCCTTGCTTTCATCGCGAAGTGGCTGGACAGCTACGTATGCCTGGAGTGATAGTTTGAGGTTGTGGGATGGATCAAAGACTCGCGCTATTCTGCTCGGATCCACGTCGCAACGCATCGCTTCGAGTGGCAGATTGGAATAAAAAGCCTTCACTGCAGCGTTGCCTGGCTCCTCTCGATTAAACGTGGTGGACAATGTATGCGCTTTCTCTCGAATACCCGGCGCGAGCAAGTCCCTGAAGTTCGAGGCTAACGACTCCACAGTGCAAGTCCTCCAGTCAATCAGTGGTAGACCCACCTGAGCTTGTTCGCATGTCCAAGCCATGAAATTTTGTATCGAGTGTGTTCCGCAGATACCGGCAGGTTTGCCGGAAGAGAGTCCTTCAGCAATGATGTCGGATTCTCCCCAATGGATCGTTGCAACCACGGCTTTTTCTTGAAAAAGTCGTGAGTACGGCAGATCGCTGGCAATTTGGAGCACGTTGGCAGAATGATAAAGCGCTCGCTTATTGTCGCCGACCTCGCGAGTCTGGAAGATGATACGAACGTGATGCTCTGCAACAGCAGCAGCGTCAATTTTTCGCAGTAATTCGTCAAGGTCATCGGGTGCCATGGTTCGTCTGGAGACTCCGAAGTAGATGATTGGTGGCGGTGTCGACTGGAATGCAAATTCCGTGAGGTCTCTTGGCCACTTGAACCGCTTGTTGTCCTTCTCGCGCTTCTTGCGTTTTCTTCGACTGAGGCCGTCACTGGTGCCTAGCGTCACATGGCCAACCACCGACAACTCAGCACCCCAGTCCAATGGCCTCGGCAGCAGAGAAGGATTCCAGAGGTATATATGAGGGACCTCCCATCGGACTAACGTGTCCGGCTGATCACAGCGTTTGCTGAGACCGATGAAAGCACGAAACTGGGTCAGAACTTCCGCCACACCACCGCGCCATAGTGCCGTGTCAACGACGCCATACGTCAGCAAGTTGCTCTGGGATAATGGCGTGTTCGAGCATTCAAATCTCGTAATGAAACTCAGAGGATGAGGAAATGAGTACGTCGGAGAGAGAGGTTCCAGACTCGCGCACTGGAGCGGAATACCGAGTCGCTCTGCCACGTGCACATGACCAAGCAGCAGTGGATGCCACAGAAGTGAATCTGCCCGGAAGTGAGCACCCGGGATATTCGCGCCTTCACCATGAGGATCTGATCCATACGCAGCGGGCCACAGTGAGTAAATAAGCTCCTTGAAAAATTGGATAGCTCCCGTCCCAAGTCGACCTGGCACTGCCGCTCGGGCTGCATTTTGGCTTTCATACACGAATTTGGCGAAGTCCTGGATACTCTCAGGGGCCCCAGCAAGCGGATAAAATTCGAGACCACGCGCCATGATCTCGGTGCGAAATCGTTCATTTGCAGCTACGCGCACACGATGTCCCTGCTGCTTGAGCTTGATCCCGATGGCAACAAATTGCTTCACCCCATTGTTCCAGGTGCCAATGGCAGCGAGACAGATGTTCATGGCTGGTACAGATAGCTCCGTTCCGTTTGGTTGTCCATCAAGCTTAGTACTCGCGTACGCTTCCCACTCGACAATAGTTGACGGCTCCACTATATCGGCAGATTCGTCAGGAGTAATCAGCGAGATTTCCACAACTCCCGTTGAAGTCAGCCGAGCTGCTTTCAACGCGATAGCAGGTTTGTCACTTGGATCCATGCTGATGCATTCAACTATCGTGGCCGTAACTTCCGTATTCAGGAGCTTCATTTCATCGCTCGGGTGTACTTCGGCTGGTGCTGTATCTTGTCGCTGGTCACATCGACTCTTTGACATATTACGAGGAGAAAACAACACCCTGTCCTTCTGGAGTGAAAGCTTCTTGGCTTTGTCAGCCTTCAATAAGGCGTCGTACCGCGACCGATAACGGTACTTTACAGCAATTCGCAATTTCCTCAGCATCTTGTTGCGGTCTATCCGGCGGGCAAAAATCACGATGTCAACAGCATTCGGCCCAACCGCCAAGCAAAACGTGTCGACCAGTGCATCCTCTGCGCCCAATGCTGCCATCAGTTGTCGGTCGAAGACGCTGTTTAATTTGCGGTGGCCTTCTTCACGATTCGCGTTCTTGCGTCCTGTGGCTGCGTGGTCTGCAAAAAGCAGTGCCCCATGTACCGGTCGGACCAAGAGATAGTACACTCCAGCCACCGTGCCTTTGACAGCACCGACGACTCCTCCCTTGGCTAAACCTTTCGCCGGATGCGCCAATAGTCCCGTGAACGCTCCTGTCAGCTCATGTGCGAAGACAATGACTCCGGTACCGATTCCTGTCAGCAACGAGCTTGGTCCACGAGCGGAGTAGTCAACAGAATTGTAGCGAAGAATCTTCTGGTGTTTGTTGCCCGCTCGTTCCTTCACAACGAATGCGCAGCGGTCGCAAAGTTTGATCCGGTCGTGAACATTCCATTGAGCGGCAATGCGTTGGTGATCCAAGTCACACCACATATCCTGCGTTGGGAGATGACGATAGAAACTGCGTACAGCCTCTTCAGCTCCATCTTCCTGCTGCATAATGCGCTGCAATGCTTCAGCACGTGTGCGAAGTTCGGGGTTTGCTAAATCCACGAAAGCTTTGCGCAAAATTTCAGTTGTAAGCTGCGCGATCGGACAGGGCTGCACACCCACCCGAGCACTTACTACAGCTTGGCCCCAGAACGGTTGGTCTCCAAAGAATGGCACTATAAAAGTGGGCTTTCCAGCAAGTAGGCCTGCCGCGGTAGTGCCAGCTCCGCCGTGATGAACAACAGCTGACACTCTGGGCATGAGCCAGTCGTGCGGACAATTACCGATGAAGAAGACATTGCTTGGGATGTCGAGGTCGCCGGCCATGTCGCTCCAACTGGACTGGATCAGCACACGCACATTGGCCTGTTTGGCTGCTTCCACAATCATTTTCGTTGTTGCGAGAGGGTTCGCTAAGATCATGGAGCCAAAGCCAACGAAAATGGGTCCTCCATCATCGCCAAGGAATGCCTCGAGCTCTGGAGACGGAGAGTAAACGGACGCGGCCTCTTTTAAGCTAACCGTGCCGATGACATCGTACAGATCTCCCCAGTCTGATGGTTTGGGCACGAGCATCGGACTCCACATGAAAGCATGAGGGATATTCAAATCCAAAAGAAGCTCGGATCCAAGGTCTCCATTGCGAATTGGACGCAGCTTGAGCACCTCCGTACGGAACTCGTTGATCATCCCTCTCGTGCCGTGCCACATGATCAAGTCGACGAGTTTGTAGGAGAGGTAGTTCCTCTTCTGCCATTTCCCAGTATATGCCAGATTCGACAACGGGTGCGGGAAGGCCATGGTAGGCACCCATGGCTGTGGAAACATAATGTGGAGCGGTACTCCGAGGCGTTCGGCAACGTGAATGTGTCCGTACGAAACGGGGTTGGCGATGATGGCCTGTGCTCGAAACGGAGGCCCCGGGACACCTGGTCCTGCCCCATCGGGATCGGCATCGGACACAGCCGGCCATGTCGAGAGCACGATTTCATTGATCATCTCTCGGTTGCGTGGCACGTCTTTCGTCAGCGTCTCAATCTTCGTTGGAATGAGATGGCCACCGGTTTTCACCATGTACGCTGCGAGCTCCTTCGGGTCGCCACCCAGTGGGTAGAACTCAACCCCATGGCTCATGACGAAGTCTCGGTAGACTGCGTGGGTGGCCAATCGTACGCGATGGCCATCTCTCTGCAGACGCTGGGCGATGGCCAAGAACGGTTGAACGTCACCGCGTGTGCCCACGATGAGGATGCAGATGTTCATCAGTGGTGGAATTGATACCAACTGGTCGGCATTGTCTTCGCCTCTGGATTTTGAGCTGGTTGCATCCTTTTCCTGTTTCGACGACGCGGGCGACTCGCTGGGGGCTTCAGAAGTGTCATCGGGTCGAGGCGTTTCCAGGTCGATCGCGTCTTCGGCTGGGAATTCCAACTGGATGTGACCATCGGGTCTCTGCAGAGCGAGGATCGCACGGTGGAGCTTGCGGAACTTGCCACTCACTGGCGATTTCGATTTGGACAGGAGGTTGTCGCTGGTGTCGACTGGAGCGCTGCGGTGCATTGCAGGGGGTAAGTTGGCGAATGAATTGCTGGCCGAAGCTAAATTCGATGAACATGTTGAGCATGTTCGTCGAATTTAGCTTGTAATCATGTAACGCTCCTTGATTATCGGTGCAACCACAATGGTACGAAATGGATTTCCACGTGTGACTCAGCGCGTAAACCAAATGACGATTATTATCATACCCACAATGGTGCTTCATCGTTGCTTGCATTGATGTCACTACCAGCTAGTTGCTGTCGTTGTTTCCTTTCTCCTTCTTCATGAGCTCGTGGATTTTCCGCAGCTCCTTCATCCGCTCCAAGATCTCACGTTCGACGGGTGCTGCCATCTCGGGCCTGCCGAGTGCGATCATCTCGGACATGTAGCTCTTGCGCGACTCCACCTCTTTGAGTACTGCGTCGTACAGATCCTCAAGTTGTGTCAGGCGGTTCTTGCCGAATTTCCCATTGCGCAACGCAGCAGAATGTGAAAGTTCTCGATCGAGCAGATCTGCAGACACGACAATATCAGTGCTTTTGCTCATTTTTCGGTTAATACATGTAGCCTGAAAACAAGATTACATACCGGATCCTGGTAAAAGTTCGCGAGGCAAAATACTGCCGGTCGTGTACGAGAAAACCTGCTGAAGTTTCTCCTTCTCCTGATTCGGGGCGCGTCTGAGCACAAAGCAACAAAGTCAGAGGCTTGGGTACTATACTTTACACAACATAAGAGTACCTGACGCAGCTCATGCGGGAGCCTTCCATTTGCCTCTTGATCTCGCTCATCTCCTTCTCAATCTCACTCAGCGGCTTCTTGTGCGTCGACAAAAAGTCGATCGGGTGCATCTAAAACTCAACAACACACAATCAGCAAGTCCCCCTTCACCGTCAACACCACCTTCATCCATAACGATCCCCACCTCAGGCGTTCCGCCCTTGTACTTCGAAGGCATCGGTGCATTAATCGCTCGACTGGACGTTTTCGCCACCAGTCGATGCGTCCTCGAGTCAGTGGCACCCGCAACACCTCCACCAGGAATGAACGGCGCCGTCGTCTCTCGCGGCTTCGTCTTTAGCTCTGCAGCAACAAACCCCCGTTAAAAAATAAGCAACTGCAGCACTACCCTCCCTGTCCTTCCGCAACGTACTCGGGTACGAAACCTTCGGCTTGGCCGTCCCGCAGTACAGCTTCTTCAAGAGCCTCCCAGCCTCCGTATCGCCCCCAAACGCTCTACGAAAAGCAGCAATGTCCATTAATTCCCTCTGCAACATACGATTCGCCATCTATGCGCCCCACTTCCACGCCTCCGCCGTCCGATCCGCAGCAGGTCCGTCCTCCATTTCCACGATATTGCGCTATACGTTGACCTCCCTCTTATTAGACCCGTTTCTGTCCACTAGGTCGGAACTCACGAAATGGCTTACATTCTCCACATACAAACTTCTAGTCAACGTTTCAAAATGCAGCCATTATTTCATTTTCCCAGCCATCGATGGAGTCTCTACGGCGTCTCACGAGCTCCGTGTTCGACACTGGGCCCGTGCGGCTCGTGCGTCGCGCCAGCATGGGGGACGACCGGCCTCCGGACGCCCGCTCCCTCGAGCTCACCGTCATGACCGAGCGGCTCGTGGTCGTGGGCGCGCCCTGCGACGCCCCCACAGACAAGAAGCGCAACGTGGTGAACGCCGAGGACCTAGCGCAGTATTTGGACGCGTCACACCGCGGCCATTTTATGCTCTTCAACTTGAACGCGCTGGGCGACGTAGCAGCTGACGCAGGCGCGTCATCCGAATCCGACGACCACTATGGCGACGTGTCCGTGGCCGATCGACTGCACGAACAGATGCTGGAGTTCAACTGGGAGCGCGACGGCATGAAGGCGCACACGCCGCCGTTCGACCTCGTCTTCCGCATCTGCTACGCGCTGACTGCGTGGTTGTCGCTGGACAACCAGAATGTTGCGCTGGTCAACTGCCAGACGGGGAAAACCCGCAGCGGCGTGGTCGTGGCCTGTTACTTGCTGTTCGCGCGGTTGGCGGACGATCCGATCGACGCCTTTGTCGAGTTCTACCGCAAACGCTGGGACATGAAGTCGCTCACGTCATCGGCGCTCAAGAAGAAGACCCCGCCCTCCATCCAGAGGTTTTTATCCGGATTTAATCAACTGCTCACGACGCACAAGCCGCCGAATGACAAGCCATTGCTGCTGAAAGCTGTGATCTTTAGGCAATTGCCCGTGGAGTTGCAGCCATGCGTGCAGATCTGGGACGACTACAAATTGGTCTTTTGCACCGATGCAATGCACGAAACTGGAGAAGCTCCGGTGCTGGATTGGAACGAGGAGGACGGTTTTTTCGCTATTTTGTGGGAGAATGGAGTCGAGTTGGATGGAGGATTCTCGATATTGTGCTCGTTTGGAGAGGATTACGATAATGTGGACGATGTGGATGCGTCGTCGAGAGTGCTTTTCCGGTATGCGGACTCGACGTTGTTTTTGTTGCCGGGGCTTGTGACGTTGAAGAAGCATGATCTGGATCTGATGAAACAGTATGAGCATGGATTTGATGAAGATCAGTTCTCGGTGGACCTCGTGCTGCATGAGAATAACGTAAGGAAGCCACGGAATTCGGTGAGGATGGATTTTACGGGAAGTAGTGCGGTGAGGCAGGGGTTGGTGGAGATTACCAAGCACCATGTTGTTTTACCCGATCCAGGCATGCACTCGAATTTCATCCGGATGGGATTTTGTGAAACACCCACGACGTTCGCACTGCAATGCTCGCAGAATGCACCGAATGTGGCGCTTGACTTGCTGCATTCGAAAGGGTTGATGGCTTGTGTTGCACAAGAGGCAGCGGAGATAAAAGCGGCTAAAATGGAGCAAAAAGTAGTAGTAGAAGAAGAAGAGGTCGCGAAAGACAATCAGAATGCAGATTCACCAACAGAGAGCGACCGACAGCCGCAGATGCGTCGACAAACGACAGCGGAGATTGTCGCTATGCAGTCTCAACGTTCGCGGTATTCGATTCCGACAGCGGTGGACTCGTCGTTGTGTGATACGTGCAAGGAAGACGACTACATGATGCGCCCGCAGATCGTCCGATGTGCAGGGCGATGCGGAAAATATTATCACACGACATGCGTAGGGCTGAGGAAAATTCCATTTGGATTGACAACTATGAGCGATCGCACCAACCACGCCGTGTACGTGAAGAAATTTTTCAGCGCGTGGGAATGCGATGCATGTGCTCCAAAATCTCCGCCACGCCCAACAACCAGTCTCCCCAACGGAGAAATTCCGTCAAATATGAAGTTGGTGCCGTCTTCCTGGGTTGGCGGCGAACCTGGAGCCACGTCAGCGAACCCTCAAGATGTTACAGATACAAGTAGCGTCAGTATCGCTGTCTCCCGTGATAGGTTATCCGTCAGTGTGGACGGAGAACCTGAAGCAGCTAGTGGTGCCAACGCCCCAGAACAGTTCAATCAGCTGAAGGAATTCCTGGCGACAAATGGATTATCAATTGAGGATCTCATGAAAGCAGCGACCAGTCCAAGCACCACCAATGCCTCTATTGCTATGACGTTAGCGAACTCACTTACAACAGCATCTTCTACGGTTACTACTTCGTCTGGACCACCACCACTAGATATAAAATCGGCAATGCTCAACGAGATGAAGACTGCAAGGAAACCACGTGATGGAACTGAGACTTCCACTGCAAATATTGCTGATAGCAAGTATACTCTGATGCTGAAGCGGGGTGTTCCATTTGAGGCAGTTCAAAATTGCATGAGGAAGGACGGTGTTGATCCTTCGACTTTGACACCACTCCCTCCAAGTGAAGGCGCCACAGGTGACGAAGGCAGTGCGAGTGAAGCACGTGATGCTCAGAAAGTAAAGCTAAAGGACATGGCAGAATACGCCAGTTACTTCCGAATGCTTCGGATGGGATGCCCGAAAGAAGCTGTCAAGCAAAAATTAACCATGGATGGTCTTGACCCTATCATTCTGGATCTTGGACCTGAAGCCATTTACGACGAGGTGAAGGATCGGATCACTGCTACACAGAGTGTGTCAAAGCTTCAAGACGACATCAAATGCGTGAACCCCACTACAGAAGTAAGTGTAAAAGACGCAGCCATAGATGTGTTGCTGAAGGACCACGAAGTATACGCCAAATATTTCAAAATGCTGAAGATGGGGTTGCCTGAGGGTACCGTTCGCTTGAAAATGAAGGCAGACGGTGTCGATGAACGCGTGTTGGACCTAGGTGGAGATGCACCTTTTTCAAAGCTACCGAAGCCAGAGAAGAAAGAGGCTAGTGCGCCAGTGAATGATGTGAAACTACAGGATGATCCGAAATATGCCAAGTTTTTCAAGATGCTGAAGATGGGGCTTCCGGAAGGAGCTGTACGTCAAAAGATGAAGGCGGAAGGTGTTGACGAGCGTGCTCTCGACCTTGGTGGCGAAGCACTTGTCTCGGAGTTAACTGCTCCAAAGAGCGATGCCAAACTTCAAGATGACCCCGTTTACTCGAAATATTTCAAGATGTTGAAAATGGGACTTCCCGAGGGTGCGGTCAGGCAGAAAATGGTGACCGAGAACGTCGATGTGCGTGCGCTGGAGCTTGGTCCCGATGCACGTGTTTCACAGTTGTCTTCTGGCGGTGATGCTAAATCTGTTACAAAGGCTACAGTAGCGAAGCCGAAGCGAGCGCGCAAGAAGCTGCACTGGCAACCCATTTCTGAGGATCGCTTGAGTAATCTCAATCAACAGACGATTTGGGAAGACGAAGATGATGATGTTGAATTCGACGTGGATATGGATGAGCTTGAGGCCCTCTTCTTCTCAAATCAGAACACGGGTAGTGCAAAGAAGAACTCCTCACGAGGTCAAAGTAAAGCTTTAAAACGCAAACAGGCTGTGACGCTGATCGACGGGAAGCGTGCAATGAATGCAGCCATCTCCTTGGCTCGAATCAAGATTTCCTACAGTGCTATTGCTGAAGCTGTGACGAATTTTGACCCCAGTGGGTTGACCATCGAACAACTGATTGGAATTAATGAGTTCCTGCCCACGTCAGAGGAAGCAGCGTTGGTTTCTGGCTATACTGGAGATAAGGAGATGCTTGGAGAGGTACGTTCTTCAGTTTTCCTTGTGCTTTTATGGTGCCAGCTAACACTTTTTAATGCTTGTGCTGATACCAATAAGGCTGAAAAATTCATTCTAGAGATCGCGAAGGTAAAACGGTACGCACCTCGGATGGAGAGTCTGGTGTACAAGCTTTCCTTCTCGTCGCGTAGTACAGAGCTGGCAGCTTCCTTGGCACATTTGCAAAAAGCAGGTGAAGAAGTAAAAGGAAGCCGATTGCTGAAGATCTTGTTGGCAATGGTGCTCAAGCTGGGGAACACACTAAATGGCAGTGGGGAGGAAAACGGGATCAAGGGGTTTACCGTAGACTCACTGCTTCGACTGGGCCACACAAAAGCCGTAAACCAGAAGACGACGGTGTTGCATTATTTAGTCCGGCTCGTGAAGAAAAATCACCCTCAGGTGCTAGATTTCCAGGATGAGCTTCGAAGCGTCCCTCAGGCGGCGCGCGAATCCTTTGATACTGTTGATGAAGACTTCAAGAAGCTGAAGAAAGGTTTGGCGAGTCTCAACACTGAGCTGGGGCTTTTGGAAAAGGTTTGACAAGTTGTGTTGTGATTAATTTGGTCTGTAAGCCTACTAACGTTTAGTAATTGTGCACGAGTAGCAAGCGGTGGAGACCTTGGGAGTGGAAGTTACTATCAAGGCGATGCAGACTGCTGCCACTGAAATCGAAGCGCAAATTAAAACTCTCGCTGACGGGATAGCACGAGCAAGGGAAGAGGTTTCGAGTGTGCTAGAGTACTTTGGCGAAGACCCGAAGCGAAACCCGACTGAGTTTTTCACCACGCTTGCCTCCTTTTGCTCGGTACGTTGTCATTCGACATGATGCAGGTGCAGGCGTTGAAACTAACGTTGCCTTGTGTGATGCCAAACCGATTAGATGTTTCAACGTGCTCGTAATGAGGTAGACGCTGCAGACGAAGCTGCACAACGGGCAGAGCGAGTGAAAATGCGGCGTTCAAACTCCCTGAGGCCGCCGTCGAAGTCGACCAACGGAGCAGCTTTGAAAATGTCACGACCGATTCTAGAGCGCTCTCAGACCGACCACACAGCTGAAAAGCAGCGTCCCGACGATAACTAACAACAAAGTCACAACAAGGTTTAATCTTGTGGTCTTGGGTCATATTATACGTAACGTTACTGTGGGCATATAGGGGCCATGCATCCTCGAATGCTCTCGTTGACCCGGTAGTGGTTTACCATTGTGAGAACAGTTCACCGCCATCCGATCGACTTCGGCTTGACACGTTTGGCAGGGGTTGAGGCGACCCTCTTCACCGACGATGGTGCCTTTGCAGGTCGATTCGTAGCAAGAACCCGCACCGCTCCTCCAACCGGACTGCACCGCAAAACACAGCATATGAGTTCATGTTGGCAGCGTACAAGCAAAAGCAGACTTACATCCGAGGTGCCGTAGCCGTGGAGTTGAGCTCACGAGAGGGCAGTGTAGAAGGGGACGCGATAGTTGCTAGCGACAAATCAAAGGAGACTTGCTTGCTGTCACCACCTGTACCTTCGGTAAGGTCAATGGAGTTTTCCTCAGTACCCCGCTGCTTCTTGAGAATACTGTCCACGTCAAAAACTGAAGTGTGAGATTACAAAAGGAGGCAAGTTCCTTCGGGAATTTCGGTACCTGCGAACTTTCTCGGATGCTGATGATCTCTTCCTTTTTCCTGTTTGAGTCCGTAGAGGAGCCCCGATACTTTGATCGAGAGCCGACAAACTCAGTCGTCGAGAGAAATTTGTAGGAGGCGAAATCCCACTTGGTTTGCCGTTGCTCGTAAGCCTGATCTCTGCAGTCTCTGGTGAAGACTCGTTACCACGCAGAATATTTTCTGCGACGTTCTCAATGCCATTCAGACCCTGATCATTGGCGAGTTTCTCCCTGTTAATGCATCCAAAGCACACAAAAGAGTTAGTCACCTGCACGGCAGGACCGGAAAGCATCGATCGCCACAGCACGTCGATATGCGTACTTTCGCGCGTATAAACTCCACCTTCGCGAAGAGACCGGGGGCGGTAGTTCTGGTGAAGGTGTCTGCAGTTGTTGTAAGATCCTCCTCTCGTCGCCCTTGGACTTACGGCGATGTTCCCCCTGACGATACTCTTCTAGACGCTTCTCGTACTTCTTACGCAGCTCCAGCTCTGATGTCAGTTTTTCTTGGAGAGCTTGGATCTGGGAAACTTGGTTAGCAACCTGAAATCGTAACAGTAAACGTCAGAAAATGTAATGTCAATATCCAGCAGACCAGCATGCCAAACGCGTACCACTCCATTCAGCCGAGCGATCTCCGCACGCTCAGTGCGACGTGATTTCCCCATCTGAATATGGCTCACACGGGACGCAAACTTGAGCGAGTTAATGGTCTCGTTCACATCAACGCTTCTGGGGCTCACGTGCACCAGCAGAAGAGTGCGATTAGCGTTACCACTCAACGAGTCCTGCAGCAAGTGCGTGAGCTTCGTGTTCCGGAACGGGATGTGCTTCTCCTTAGCCAGCAACGCCGACAAAACGTCGCCCACCGCCGCCAGCGACTTGTTAATATGCTGCGACTCCCGCACTGTCAGCGCAGGCGTCTCCGCTGTTTTAGAGAGTCTCTCCGAACCCGCTAAATCCACCAGCACCAATCTTCCTGCATCCTTTTCTCCACTTGCCTTGCTCGTTCGTCTTATATCAATCATCAACACTGTGTGCGCACGGTTGCGCCTCGCCGCAGAGCGACAGTTTCCACTCCGACCAACGACGTCATGCAGCTCCTGAGCACTCATTACAGCCACCGATTCGACGTTCTTCAAGTACACTCCACTCTCTCCATGTCGGATCTCCAGTGTCGACGCCGAATTAGCCGGCAAGTTACCACACATACTGGTAGCACCTGCATGACAGCCCTTCGGCGGCGAGCCTCTGTCCCCTGAACCTGCTGCACTAGAATTACTAGTATGATTACTGCTGCTATTGGCCTGGGCCAAGAGATCATAGATCTCCTCGTTGTAGATCTCCACCATCTGAAGTGCCACTTGGAACTCGTAGACATGTTGCTGCTGCGCGGCCGACGCGTAGATCATCTCGGCCGCTCGGCCGTACAGTCCCTTATCACTCTCCGAGCCCTGCATCGTGTGCGTCTTGCCCGCGCCCGTCTGGCCGTACGCGAACACGCAGGCGTGATGGCCCGCAATGGTCGAGCGCACGAGCGGCGCCACGTCTTTAAACACCGTCAGCTGCGAGTGCTGCTCGTGGAACACGCGCGCGAACGAGAAGCTCTTGTACAGCGCGCCGTCCACAGGCGAGAAGACGCTCAGTTCTTGGGCCGATTCGACCTGCACGCGCTTGCGGCGGCGGTCGGGACTGGAATTCTCGCTCTCTTCGCCGCTGGAGCCCGCGGCGCCTGTGGCCAGCGGCCGCACGCGACACAAGACGCGGATGTTGCCCTGCAGCTCGGCCAGACGCGTCTCCAGATGGCCGCGGGCCGCGCGTTCGTGGGCCAAGGCGTCGGTCGACGCGCGCTCGCGCTGTTTGTTGCGCTCTAGAGCGGCGATTAGCTCGGCGCCCAACAGGCCGAAGTCGCGGCCGCAGAGACGGAAGGAAGTGGCCACGTCCTGTTTGAGGGAGGTGAGGCTGGCGCGGAGCTGGGACGCGAGCTGGCGCGTGGAAGGCGGGGGCACGGACGAGTCCACCGCCATGATCGATTGACCTAGTTGGCGGTGGTAGATTTGAAAAAGCGCGCCAAATTAGGGGAGGTTGGAAGCTTTGTTGCTCAATATTTAATTTTAATTGATTTTTTAAAAAATCAATTAAAATTAAATATTGAGCAACACACTTCCTGCTGTTGGTACCGGTGTTACAGTCTTCACCCCGCCAAGCCTCTCGCTTCTCGTCGACGGGCCTGTTCTCGCTGTAACCCGAGATGTAAGCTAGCTACACTACTACTGCTGCTGCTCGCCGTTGACCTGAAAGACGCTCAACGACCCAGCGCATACAAAGCGCATGATGTTGAAGGCAGCATTTTCGTCCCTGTTTGCCACGAAGCCACAGTGCGAGAACACGAACGTATCTTGGTTGCGGAGAGAGAGGTGCAGTCGGTTGCAGCGACCACAGGTGCGGCTCGTATACATCTCCGAGCACAGCACCAGCGTCTTGCCGAGGACAGCGCACTTGGCCAGTAGTCGCTGGCAGAACTGGAAGTGGGCGAGCGTCTGCATGTGGGAGTTGAACTTGTGCGTCCATGGCGCGCTCCGTAGCAGCATCGACTTGGAGTCGAACTTAGGCAGCAGGATCACGCCCGAGTTCTTGCACAGGTATGCCGCAGCTTGGAAGTGCAGGTCCTTGATATAGTTCTCAAGCTTGGTGGACGCACAGAAAAACTCTCGACGTGCTGCTACGTATCGTTTCCAGTCCTCACTAGTGTGCTTCCGCACCTTCTTCACGTTGGCGAACGCGCTCATACCGCGTTGCGTAGCACTCAGACGCTTCCTCAGTCGGTCCAGTTTGGTCCAGTTGGCCCGGCCGATGTGGGTAAAGTTGCCTTGCAGGTCCATGCAGGTGAGGAACGCCTTGAGGCCCGGATCACACGCCGTGCAGCGGCCCTTGTCCTTCTCCAGCTTGAGCTCTGCTATGTATGGGATCTCTGCGTACCAATAGCCGTGCTTGTACAAAATCACAACTTCGCCCTCGACCGTCGTGCCCTCCTCCGCAATGATAGGGATGTTGGGCACAGACGTGATAGTTAGGAACTGCGTCAGCTTCCTCGGTTTTCTCCCGTCATTCGGGTACGGCGCCGGACCTGGATGGTGCGTCTTGAGTCGGTGAACCTGTGCATTCAGATAGGTAGTCTGGGCTTTCGAGCCGAATGCGAAATAGCTGTGCTGTTTGCGCCCTTTGTACTGCATGTTGAAGTGCGTGATGTTGCCGTGAAAGAGATTCGTGTGGGCCGCCGACACAGATGACACAAACTTATGAACCACGACCTGCCGCATACTTGCAGGTATGCTGACTACCCACTCCGGTGACGGCCCCATGCCTTCAGGATACGCCAGATCCCTGCCCTCCTCTTGCCGTGTGACGAACAGTTTCTCCAGGACGTTCCTGTTTGCCGTGCCCACTTTGCAGCGATACTCGACGCACTTGTTGTATGTGTACCGACACGTGTGCATGATCTTTTTGAGTTGGGCAGCTTGACCCACGGATGGCTTCAACCGGTAGCGTCGGGTACGTCGCATCAAAAGGGCGTCCTCGGACTCCAGCATTCTCTTTTCGTTCGAGAGTCGGGTCAGCTCTCGTTGGAGTGAGCTCTTTCGGGCGCGCGTCAACTTTTGTTGCTTCAGTTCTGTTGTCACACATTTGATCTCGGGTCTGAGCTCGTGTTCTCGTGCTGCACGTTGGTGGCGTGAGCGGAAAGCATCGATCTTAGCATGTTGGGCTTGTTGATCGACTCCCCAGCTAGCGACCCCAAAACGCTGGCGGATGTCGGCCAAGTCATTGTCGATCGGGCGCGGGTTTGTCCACTCTAAGATTGAGAACCACGATTGATTCGGCTGTGCACGCTGAAACGCCGCCTCGTCAATGGGCCTCTGCTGCATCCGCTGTAGGACGTCTAGGTATCTGTTGTCGAAAGCCATGCCGAGCGTCTGCTGCTGCTGGAGTGGTAGGCGTTGTAGTAGTGGCTGCATCGCATCGAAAGAGTGCAGTACAGCATGTAGTAGTAAGTTCGACATGATGTCGGTGAACTCAACCCAATCGAAGGTCGGCTCGCGCTCCTCTAGCAGCCCTCGCATTCGCCGTCCAGTAGGTTCGTCCTGAACATGTTGCCCTCGGTCATTGCCTCTCCATAAGCCGCAGAGCTCGAACGGCTAGAAACTACTACTCTTCGTCGTTGACGAATACGCGGAGTGATTCAATACAGGCTTGTAGAGTTGGAATGGTTGCTATGGCGTCGGGCACACTGAGGCAGCGGAGCACACGGATGATGACTCGCTCGCGGACACGACCCAGCCACCCTCGGACTCGCAGACAGGCCCGATCATCTTCGAGCACAATGAAAATGAGGGACCGGACTTCGCCCAGTGCGGTGAGAACGCGCTGCTTGAGTGCGGAGAGTCTCATGGCCACGAGCTCCGCGAGACGTTCTCCCAGAACGGGACCATACCATTTGGGTTCCCCGAGTGTAGTTGAATAGCGCGAGTGCAATTGGATCCTACCAGTGTAGTTGATTTCCGCAAGATTAGATAGATTCGTAGTCTAAGCTAGACCTACCCAGACGAGAAATTCGCTAACTAGTTAATCAAGTCGAGTTCCTTCCTTTTGCTTCTTCTTCTTGCTGCACGAAAGCAGCACAAACAACGAAGAGCCGAGTCGCTTCGGAATGTCTTCATATTCTTCTCACTGAAGGCGTCACCAAGCTTGCAGAGAGCCCCTACAACCTCGCCATCTCGGCAGTTAAATGGGTATAGACCCAGCTCAACCTCGCACTTCGGAAGCCGTTTCTGCCATGCAGCTCATATAATAGAAGTTGGAGGCATCAATGTTGTGATGGTAGTCATACGCGCACAACGTAGTGCGGCCAAAGTCCCAGTCGCACATGGTGAAAATGGTGGTCAAGCTGTGAGGCATCATGGAGTCGATTAGGAATCGAGGAGGGCCAGCTCGGACGCAGGGTTTTGTCTTAGTTGATTGTGGAGTGGAGCAGACTCAACAGGAAGTCGTAGCAAAGGAGGTGTAAGCAGGAGTAACAAGTGTTGAGTGGCTTCCTGGTGCGGTGTCATCTACCTGGCTACGCAACAGAAGATGCCCAGCTTATAGTAATTCATCACGAAAGCGTACCGCAGTACAGGATTGGCATCGAGTCGGTGGCCACGTGAACGTGGCTTGTTCTCATTCCACAACATATTGTCTCCTACTCAAGCGACCTCAACCTAGCCTACTCATTAGACTTCCGGCGGCTGGAAAGGCAAAGCCAGCGTTCAAGAAGAAGCGCGCGAGGACGTCTGGAGGCAAGAAACGCAAGGGCATCGGCGGAGAAAGCAAGAAGAACAAGAAGCAGCGAGTCGCGCAAGACGGACGCGTCCTCGAAGGTCCTGACGTGTGGTTCCATCAGGAAGTCGCCGACGGCCTCTGGGCTCCTGACGACGTTCGGGACAGCACTGCCGTGCCTGCGATCTTCAAGCCTCTCCAGGACTCGTGGTTCCGAGTGACGCACTGCGTGGACACCGACCCACCAGACTGGGACCCCAAGATCTGTGACTTCGTCGTGGAGCCGCCCAAGCCGCGCAAGAAAAAAGCGCGCTCGCTGAAAGAAGTGAAGGCCCCTGTGATGCTGCCATCCGTCACGAGCTGCAGGGAATAATCGCTATCTTCGTCCGGGTTCCTATATTTTGGAAGGGCCGAAGATCTACTACCGGTACATGTTACAGTAGTGCTACAGACCAAAAAGAACCTCATGCAAGGGCTCTTTACAGATCAGTCTCCCGGCACAGCGGGCATTAAGCCTGAGTTGTCGCGTCTCAAGAGTCTTGCATGGGTCGCTCGAGGGAAGACGAGTTGAGTCACTTGCAAGGCGGGCGGTGGTGATACATGTACCAAATTCCTCAAACGCTGCAGTCTCTGCTTCAAACTCGAGCGTACATGCTGCTGCAGTATCACTAACTGCAGTATTGACGACAAGCAGCAGCAGCAACCCACCACGTTTTCTCGCGAAACTCGTCCGCCGCTCTCGTTCACAACAACCTGCTTCTACCAGCATGAGCGTATGACTCCGCAACGATCTTCTGTACCTAGAGCTCTTGATCCTCTGCGAGTCCGGTGGTGCTTCAACAACAACAACAACAACCTCATAGGCATCCGCCACGACTCGAGCGTTCTCGCAGTCAATTCCAGAGTGAAAGTCGCGCTCGCTTGCATCTTCCACATGGCGCTGACGGCAGTAGTGATGCATCCGTTCTTCCGCCGCTGCAACCACGCTCCACGAGGGTCAGGCTGACGCGCAACGCGTGTTGCAGCGTGGTTGCATCGGCGGCCATGAGGGAGATGGTGGACGATGGGAGGAGCAACGCAGATGATACCGCGTCTCAAGGTCTCTATTTTCAGACGCATCCGCTCTCTCTGATTGGCCATAAATGGGCTCCGAAGACCGCAGCATCTCTCTCTTCCAGTCTTCAATCTGCACTCAATGCCAGCAGAGCCCAACGCGAACCTCAACTGGCGCGCCCTTGCCCTCGTCTCCGCCGCCACCTGTACCCTCACGGCCGCGAGCATCTTCCTGCTGCTCGACAGGCGCCACTTTCGATCTTCCCGTCGATCCGCGCGCCGCAGGAGCGACAAAAGCACAAAAAAGCGTCAAAGGCGCCAACGCAAACCCTCATCGTCCTCCTCCTCAGCGTCACCCAGCGACTCGGAAGCCTCTGAAGAAGAAGAAAATATGCCAGGAGAAGGTGCGTCTATTGCTGCAAAGAGGGGGGCAAAGAGGAAGAGAGACTAACCCACAGTGGATGTTGTTCTTTATGTCAGTTGTCTACCTGAACAATGCGGACGCTTGTCTGGACTATGCGGTGGGAGCTGGAGGAGTCGACGAGTTCGACGACGCCAAGTTCGTGGTGAAGCAGATCTGCCCCGACTGGTGAGAGAGAGAGAGAGAGATAGCAATGGGGATTGTTGACGTCAACGGTTGTTTAACGAGACAGCTGTCGTGTCTGACGTGGCAGGAAAAATGCAGCGAACGATGACATCTCGGTCAAGATCATCGTGGGCGGCATCACTAACCGCCTCTATCGCCTCATGTGGGGGGACAAGGTGAGCACCGCAGTATACTGTGGAGGTGTGTGCATCTCGTTGAAATGACTGACGTGTTGTTTGCTTGGGTTGACTGCTGCCTAGTCGGTGCTGGTGCGTCTGTATGGAGACCACACAGAGGAATTCATCGACCGCAGCATCGAGAACAGTACGTGCGTCGTTGCAGTTGAAGTTATTTCACCAGATTACTCATTTTCTACTCGTTTCGGTGTTGCAGTGCTGTTCGCTTTGCTCTCGGAGCGCGGGTTTGCCCCCACGTACTACGGCCGCTTCAAGAACGGCCGAATTGAAGGCTGGTTGGATGCAAGACCGCTCGAGCCTGAAGATATGGGCCTGACCAAGCCCATTAATTACCTGCAGATGATCGGCCGAGAGCTTGGCGTCATGCACCTTATGGATATCCCCGAGTCTCGCGAGCCTGTGCTGTGGACCAAGATCGAGCGTTTCGAGAAGCTGGCGATGGAGATCGAGCTGGACGACCCTGTTAAGAATGCAACGCTGGAGGAGCTGGACCTGCCGACCATGCACCAAAAGCTGCAGTGGCTCAAGTCGGTGCTTCCCTCGAACCAGAACCAAAACGGAAAGGACCTGCTTGACGCACTTGACACTGACGAGATCACGATGCAAGCAGAGGTGTTCGCCTCCGACGTCGTGTTCTCCCATAACGACCTGCTGAGTGGCAACATCCTGCACAACCCGGACTGGGACCGTGTGCAGATCATCGACTATGAGTACGGCGGCTACAACTTCCGCGCGTTCGACTTTGCCAACCACTTCTGCGAGAACTGCGGTTTTGACTTCGATTTGGGGATATACCCGAGTATCGAGAAGCAGTTTGCGTTCTTCAAGGCCTACATGAGCACGGCGGCACCCAAGATGTTGGCTCAGCTGGAGGCTAACCGCGAGTCCAAGGCTTTCTTCCACGCGTTGTATGACGTGGTGAACCGCTACACGCTTGCGTCGCACTTGTTCTGGGGCTACTGGGCCCTCGTCCAGGCGGCGCACTCTAAGATCGACTTCGACTTCCTCGAATACGCAGCTAAGCGCCTCAATGCCTTTGACGTGCACCGCGACTTTTTCCTCGGGTCTAATTAGTTTACAGGTAGTATGGCTAGCGATGTGGTAGCCCCTGTAGTGAAAGCAGAGTCCATGTGAATGTCCAGTAAATTGCGCAATAAATGCCTTTACTTTCCTTCCTTGCAACCTGCAACAGCACATGTACAAATGCACAGACCGCGACGTCATCTGCAAATATCTTGCTTTTGATTCCTTACCACGCTGCTTAACGCTTGCGCTTGACATCTCCCGCCGTCTCCAGACTCATGTCGAACGCCGGAAGGTTCTCCAATGATGTCGACTCGCTCGTCTTCTTGAAGTAGCGATTAATGATCACGGCCGGCTTGTCTGGCAGATTGAGCGTGAGCACCACGTGCATGCGGCCCCTTGGGTCCAGCGTGCGGATATCTGTGAGCACTCCACGGAAGCCCGAGAGCTGCGTGATGGTCTTGATCTGCGCTGCATCGCCTGTGACAGTGATGAGGTTGTTCTTGACGTTCACTTCCTGGCCGAACTTGAGCTGCTTGGTCTCCGTGAAGATGCGCGTGCGTCGGGTGATGACGAAGTCTCCAGGCGTCTGGCTGATGATCACCATAAGGTCCAGTTTATCTGCAGCTTGTCGGGCGATCAGCGGCAGCCCCATGGCTTCCAGGTAGTCGTTGGTCGAGTCCGAGTCCTCGCGGTCCAGCGACCAGCGTCCGGACAGCTGCAGAGCTCCAGCGCCCGCCGTATTGGGCACAGCAGCCGCTGCGCTGGCACTGGGGAGCACCACATTAGCTCCTGCGACGGACACGGCGGGCTTGAAGGCGGCGCTGCGCACGTGGCTGAGGTTCATCTGGTTGAGCTGAGCTGCGGACACGTTCATGGGGACGGCTGTGGGCTGCGCGGCGGCGGCTCCAGCGCCGTTGGCGGCACCAGCAGCAGCACCCAAGCGAGACGGGATCGCCATGGAGTTACCTACGATGCTCGTGGCGTTGGCCGCGTGCAGGTTGGACGCGTTCTTCATCTGGTTGAGGTTCATGGCGAGGGTCGATGGGAGACAAGCCGTCGGTCGATAATGGAGCTCTTCGCAGTTATTACTACTTCAGACGCGTCGCACTTTTTCTGAAGTAGTAGTAATAACGATGAACATGGATTGGACGAAAATAACCAAGTTGAAGTGGAACAGGTAATAGTTGCCGTTGCTGGTTGTCTAGTGCTCACGACTTGGAGCAGAAGTTCTTGAGTGTGCGCAGTAGTCCTGGGGCCTGGTACGGCGCTGTGGTGCCTAGGAAGGTCATCATGCGTTCAAGGCTGATGACGCCCATGAGTCTCCCAGAGCGTGCCACGAACACGTTGTTGAGTTTGAGCATGCGGAAGAGCATGTCGACTCGGCGCATGGGTGTCATCTCCATGAGCTGGAACGGGGACGGATCGATCAGCACCGTCAGCTTGGTCCGCTCGCAGACCTCGTTCGTGCCCCAGTCCATGACCTTTCCTCCACGACCGAACGCGAAGTGGATCGGTGAGTTCAGCAGCTGCACAGGCAGCTCGTCCAGCTCGTCCTCAGCTTCGTCATCATCACAGTCGTCGTCGTCGTCGTTGATGTGCTGGATCGAGTCCGTAGCCCCATATGAAGCACGAACTACTGGTGTTGGAGCTCGGATGGCCGAGTCGTATCCGGTGCGCATGGCTGTCGGGGTAGCTGAACGCGGTGTAGGTGGGAAGAGCAGTGACGTCGCAGCCGTTGCCACTGCCTCGGCGTTTGAAGGTTGGCGCCGATTCGCAGGTGTAAGCGGAATTGGCGTCACTCCTTGTCGTTGACAGCGAGATACGGCGTAGGCCAGTCGGGAACGTGTGACCGTGGCCAGGAGGAAGCGGTTCTCGAGAGAGTCCACGATCGGGAATACGGGTTCCATGTCGGAGCGCGTTAGCAGTCTCAATGCGTCTTCATATGTAGAGTCAGCAGTCAGCATTCCCATCTCAGCAACGTCTTTCATCACCTCCCAAGCGGGGATGTCGTACGCTGCCTTTGGTAATTTTTTAAGTCGAGGCAGGTGACTCGTCACGATGAGCACGTCATACACGTTCTCTGACAATCGTTTTGCTGTGAAATACGCCGCCAAAATGGCCACAGATACAGGCAAATTGAGTCCGTCGGTATGCGAGATCTCCATGATGATAGCGGCTGTAGACACGGCATGGGTAACGCCTGAGGAGAAGGCACCAGCACCGATGATAGCAAACTCGAATGGCTCGTAATTCGTGTTCATAAGCTTGAAAGCGTGGACCGCTTCACCAACGAGACGGCCGAAAATTCCACCGATGACGAACGTTGGGGTGAACAGACCCGCCGGAACAGGTAGCACGATACTGATAAGCGTCAACGCATACTTGAGTGGCAGGAACGTCATCAACGATCTCGAGAGCAGTAAGCTGTCTTCATCGGTGTTTTCCGGCGTCGTCTCGTCACCATACATTTGC
The DNA here is from genome assembly GCA_025722995.1 of Phytophthora agathidicida. NCBI lineage: Eukaryota > Oomycota > Peronosporomycetes > Peronosporales > Peronosporaceae > Phytophthora > Phytophthora agathidicida. Next base: position 8,719,185 of record CP106971.1, read on the forward strand.
TTGTCCTTGGAGAAAAGCGCATCGAGAATGCGACTGGGGGATCCGTGTCGAATAAACCATGCACTATCTCCGTAAAACTCGAGCCAACACGAGAGAGAAACCACCGCCAGTACAAGTCCCAACCGCTTGCCAAGAGCGTACCACCAGGCTGTCCGAGGTGAGTGCAATGACGAAGGCGCGAAAAAGTGGTCCCTAGAGCGCACTAGAAATGACAAGCAATAGTTGAAAAAAGCTCCCCCAAGTCCACACACGATGCCCATGAGAGAAAACACGCACAAGTCAACAAAGGTAGCTCCACCACTCCCATTAACAGCGTCTGTATCTGCGGAGATCCCCAGGCTGCGATTGCCAAAGAGCCCGTAACGCGTATTGGCAGCACCAAAGTCCGCGAGCAACGCTCCAACGATAGCAGCAAAGAACGACCGCGGCAACGTGCGTACAAGGTAGAAACTCGACGTCACCTCCACTCCAAAGAGCACTCCACCAAATGGCGAACCAAACGTCGCAGCAACACCAGCAGCGCACGCACACGCCAACATCTCGAGACGCTTCGTATCGTCCTCACGGATACGACGAAAAATGCTCCAGTTCATCAGCACACTGGCAAAGCCGCATGAAATCATGATAAATGGGCCTTCCTTACCAATAGATAAACCAGCACCCAGTGCTGCCATGAGGCCAACAATCTTGGTAGCAACACATCTGAACGACAAGTAGGCACTCATGTCAATACCCGAGACAGCCACCTTCATGAATGGCAGCCCCGACCCCGCAGCCTGCGGACACACACACTGAGTGAGTACCGCCGAAAAGCCTCCAGCCAAAAGTGCCGACAGCACGAATAGTCCGAATCCCTGATCTCCCAGCCACCGTCGATACCGAGCGATCTCAACGCCCCACATTTCAACAACAAGTCCCACACTACCAGCAAAGACGCCAATGGCAATCAACAGCAGTGGGCTCTGAACCAACACGAACAGACCCCGCAGTCCTCTGGGGTAGCCAGCCACATAGGTCGAGTGCAGTCCATCGTTGAACGCCAGAGCTTTCGTGTACGTTGGCTGGGTCTTGTCAGGTCTTGAAACAGGTGTAGGAGTGGGGACTGCATCAAGCTGCAGCTCTGGGAGTGTAGGTACCGGTTTATACCGGTTCCAATGTGAGGGCGACTCGCGGTCCAGGAACGGGTTCATGATCCGCTCCATGACGCTGTCGGCGCGTCGCCAGGGCGATGAGAACCGTGGGGAAGAGGAGCGACGACGACGAGTGGCATGGCTGTTGTTGTTGTTGGTATTGGATGTAGGCGTCTGGTCGAAGTTTGGGCGGGGGATGGAGCCGGCCCCGAAGGACACGGACGTCGAGCGGGGTCTTCGGCCGTTGCTTGTCATAGAAAACTTTTCAGGGTGGAGGATAGCGATGGCTCGAGGTACTACCGGTATATTCACTAAGAATAATCTCGAGAGATCTTTACGTTCGGACTGGGCTACCGACGAATGAAGGCACTACATCTTTCACTCCCCAGCAGCCCGTTTACCGAGTGGGCTTTCGTTTGAGGTCCTTCTCAGGGTCCCGTTCCCACGTTGGTTGAATTCAGTCGCCTTAGCCGATTCGGTATCCTCTGCAGAACTGCGGAGTTCGAGGCCGGTTGGTGACTTGGTGGAGTCCTAGCTGCCACAAGTTTTTTGCCGCGTTGATATCGCGCTCCCAGTAGTTCGCTCTGCAAGCTACGTTTCCGCAGACACGCACATTCCTCGACCTTTTGGCTTTCGTCGCACCGGAGATCTTGAATGGCGTGTCCACCATCGGGCGTGAGCACTCGGAGCAAAGATAGCTGGTACGAAACTCGTCGACCATGACGAGGGTTGCGCGGCGAGAGAGTTCACGTGCGAACCGCTTGAGCGGGACGTGCATATGGCCCGCGAGATGAGTCTGGCTGCTCCATTTTCCGAGAGCCACACACACGTCACGGTCCACGGTCGGGACGACACGCTTGGCGAGTTTCGCCACGGCCTTGCGTTTGAATCGCGACACCGTAAATCGCCACTTGCAAAACCCTTTCAGTGCGCAGAACTCCAGCATGGAGTTGATGTTCTTCCAGATGTGCTCGTAACGAGATAGCAGGGACGCCGACGACGAAGTCTTGAACGAAGGCATGTCCTTCAAAAACGCACCGTAGAGCGGATACCTCTTCTCCAGGTTTTCGAACCAGAATGCATGGTGCTCGACACGACTCATGTGTCGGTACTCTCGGGACGTGACTTGTAGGACGTGAGCATTGTCGCGCAGGAAGTGAGTCCGGCGCCTGACGCCGTGTTTCCGCGGACGGTGCTTTGGGTGGTGTCTGTGACAGATCTCGCACCACCCCTCCACATCGCACTGCGCTCTGCTGCGTCTCTTGCGTCGGTGGCGACGACGGCGGTTCCTGCTGCGCTTCTTGCCATGGCGTCTGCCGCCAACGTGGCCTGGACAGGTACTGCACCAACCGGGCATGGAGCATGGCTCTTCCGGTGCGTTGCAGACAAACTCCAGCATAGGACGGCTGTATGCCGTCAGCATCATCCGTAGACCTGGGTCAATCCCGATCAGCGTATGTGGTATATACTTCGGAGAAAGAGCAGGTCGTTCAAGAGGAGCAGGAATTGACGTCAGCACAGCAGCACTGTAGCCATTTGTGGAGATCTGATACTCGAAGCTGCGCCTTGGAACGCCAATCCGTTGATCTGCTGTGTGGCTAACGCAGTCTCCGAGGTTGAAAACAGAGTCCACATCCTCTCGCGTACTTCTTGGAACTGCGCAGACGTAGCAGACGTCCGTTGTCCACGAGAGTTCGTGGACTTGTAGAGACCAAAGACATCCTTACCCGTAGTTGCCAAAATTTGTTGTGCGACTTGGTAGAGCACCTCTGTCGTGACTGGGAAGAACGATGGCACACAGGAGGTGGGCTGCGGCAGCAACGTAAACAATCGGCACCCTTTCGGGATCTCGTCTTGGTCGTGCATTGGCTCCATCTCCTTCAGCATGTCGTACAGCTTGCCGAGAAATAGCACTTCGTGGCTAGCGATGTTCGCAGCTGTAGGAGGCAGTTCTAGCCACGCAAGACATTGCTTCTCGACGTCCGTGAGGTCTTCAGGACTTGACTTTAGTCGAGCGACCATGGCCTCAGCTGCTCCCCGCGGATACGCAAGCTGCAGGCTAATGAAGTTGACAAGCCGCACCTCGAAGTTCGTTCGAACGTGTTGCTGCGCCGCAACGAGCATGTCATTCGCCAGTTCTTTGATAGCGGAGCCGAAACAGGAAAGCGTAGGCGGTATATACGACATGACCCTCGATCGTGAAGCCTTGTACTTGTTGATGGACTCCTCTAGTGCAGCGTTAGCCGAGGGTTTTGGCGCGGGTATCTGTCCGTCACCAAAGACAGCAGCGCAGCACCGGTAGAACGTAGCTTGGTCCAGCTGCAGGGTTGTCTCCATCGTGCGAGATCTTGCCGGTACTACTGGGTAGTTCGGGTAGCTACGCCGATGGTGCTCGAGCAGCCGGCAGCAGTGGAAGTTCATGACCATCATTGCCTCTATGCGGATCTGCTGCAGAGCCACAGCGTGTTGTTCGAGCGCGTCCCGGATGTCAGGATTCGGACAAATGTGCCTCAGTGGGTATGTCACGGTCAAAAGAATTCCGGGGACAGCGTCAGGAAGTGGTCAAGTTGGGCCGAGCGGTCAGACGTGGCCCCGGGAAGCTCCCCACGCTCAACAAGACGACATTCCATCGCAACTACCGGTATGAGCCCCCCCCCCCCCCCCCCCCCCCCCCCCCCCCACCGGTGACGTGAACAATGAACAAGGCAGGAGAGATCTAGATGGCCGAGTTGGATGGACAAGTCGTCGCAGCGCTGGAGAGCGGCGGCAAAGACAGCTATGGCTACTTTTCCATGTTGGGTTCACCGATAGTGGGTCTGTACCCAACGCCCCACGCACGAGCACGGTACCTCGCTCGTGCTTCCCCTCCTCAGTCGAAATCTCGCCGTGAAGAGGATTTATCACCATGGGGCAGCACCACTCGGTCGAAGCGGAATCTATCCCTGCACTGGTAACCCTGCTAACCGACGGGGACCCCAGCGAACAGAGGAAAGCTCTATCGATACTTGCCAAACTGTCCAAGGAGGTCGCGAACCAACCAGCTATCGTCACTTCTGGGGGGATCCCTCTATTGGTGAAATTGGTACAAGACGGTGACAGAAATCACAAGACAAAAGCTGCGTTGGTACTTTCGAGATTGTCCGCCAACAACGAGAACAAAGTGGCGATCGCTGTTGGGATTCCCTCTTTCGTGGAATTGATTCGTGATGGGAATAATTCTCAGAGAGAGTATGCCGTATCTTCACTATTCAATTTGTGTATGAACAGCAATATCCGCGTGGAAATCGCTGCGTCGGGAGCTATCCCCCCGTTAGTGAAGTTAATTCGTGGAGGGAACTCGGTCCAGAAAGAAAAAGCGGCGGGGGTATTAGCGTCGTTGGCAACAAATTCGGATAACCAAGTGATTATCACTGGAGCACATGGGATTTATCCACTAGTGCAGTTGGTTCGTTATGGGGCGATCGGAGAGAGGGTTAATGCTCTATCCGCTTTGTGGACTTTGTCAACGAACAATACAAGTAAAGCGGTTATTGTCGCTGCTGGGGGGATTTCCACATTGGTGAAACAACTACGAAATGAGGGCGAGTACCAGAGAGAGGTTATTGCAGGAATCTTGTGGAATCTCTCGATGGTTGCTGAGAACAGAGCAGCTATTGGAGCTGCAGGTGGTATTCCCCCTTTGATAAAATTACTACGAACGGGGAATGCTGTCCACAAAGTGAGAGCTGTGAGTGCGATGGCGAACCTCGCTACGATTCCGGAATGTCAAGATATTATTGCTAATGCAGGTGGAATTGCTCCGATGGTGACGTTGTTGAACAACGGCTCTGCTGCTCAGAAACAAAGCGCGTTGGTGGCATTGTCGAATCTGTCAAGGCGTTCCAATAAGGTTAATGCTGAAATTGTGCGTGAAGGTGCCGTGCCGACGCTGGTTGTGATGCTTCACGTCACGAACGGTGCGGTAAAACAAGATATCACGACGATACTGGCGAATATATCTTCGCTTCCTGGAAAGTCTGCGATCGCACGTGTTGGTGGTATCCCGCCTCTAGTTGCTTTGCTATGGGATGGCAACCCAACGGAGAAACTGAATGCTGCGATAGCGTTGACGAACATGTCAATGAGTCACACCAATCGAGTTGCTATTGCAGCAGCAGGTGGAATTTCAGCGTTGTTGGTGCTAGTACAGAGTGGCACCGAGGTTCTAAAGGAGAAGGCAGCACTTGCGCTGTCGAATTTGGCGGTGAACCCCGACAGTAAAGTGGCAATCGCGGCATCAGGAGGTATTCAGGCGTTCGTGGCGCTCATTCAGGGCGGTAACGACGCTCAGAAACAGAATGCGGCGTTGGCCTTGTTGAATTTATCTCTCAATGAGGAGAACAAACGAGCAATTGCAGCTGCTGGCGGTGTTCCAGTGTTGATGACTCTAGCTGGTCATGGTACCCCTCGTCAGAAAGCGTATGCGACAGAAGCGTTAAAGAATTTGTCGTCAGTAACTACTAGCGCTACGCTTGGAACTCTGCCCGTAACAACCAGTACACCCGAATTGACAGGTTCCAGTAATGAAATCGGTGAGATTGTGGCGATGGTGAGGAATGGGGACACCACTACGAAAGCCGAAGCTTTGTCTCAGCTTTTGGGCTTGTCAATGACTTCGGAGAAACGAGTACCGATCGCCTCTGCAGGTGGAATTCCCGTTTTAATGAAATTACTGCAGGAAGGCAGTGCTTTACAACAGGAAAAGGCAACCGCAGTGCTGGCGAATCTATCTGCCGATGCTGAAAATGCAGTCACGATTGCAGCAGCAGGGACGATTCCAGTGCTGGTTTCGCTGATACTCAATGGTTCGTTCGTGGCTGTACAAAACGCTACCATGGTGCTGTCAAATCTAGCGGCGGATAGTGCAAACCAGGTGGCTATTACTGCTGTAGGTGGCATCCCACCATTGGTGACGTCGATGCGGAACGGCAACGCGTCTCAAAAAGCAATGGCTTCGTTGGCGCTTTCTAATCTGTCGATAAATAATACCAACAAGATGGCGATTGTCTCTGCAGGAGGGATCCCTGTGCTTATAGGGCTACTCCGAGACAGTACCGACCTCCAGAAACAGAATGCCGCGACGATTTTGTGGGATCTCTCGACGATCGCTGAGAACCGAGCTGCGATTGCAGCAGCCGGCGGTATCCCTCCATTGATCGAATTGTTGCGTGGTGGCTACATCTTTCAGAAGGATAAAGCTCTAGGTGCGCTGGCGAATCTATCGTTCAATCCGGAGTGTAGTCGGTCCATTTTGGCTGCCGATGTGATCCCTCTGTTGGTCGCACACGTACGAGAAAGCTCGCCCTCTCAACAAGGGCACGCGATGTTAACGTTGTTAAATCTCGCCACAAACTCTGATACTGCGAAACTTGCGATGGTGGCTGGAGGTGTCGTTCCTGCGCTGGTAGCGCTGGTGCGGGATAGCAACGATACGCTGAAGCAGAATGCTGCGGTTGTACTTGAAGAAATATCGTCACTCCCGGATAAATCGACGATCGCTCGTACTGGTGGGATCGAACCATTGGTAGCACTTTTGTGTAGCGGTAATTCATCGCAGAGAGAGAACGCCTCCATTGTATTAGCTAAATTGTCTACGGACTACGCGAACCGAGTAGGGATCGCAGCTGCAGGAGGGATTCTTCCTCTAATCGCTATGCTGCGTTACGACGACGATGTGGCAAAAGAGAAGGCTACTGTTGCTTTACTAAATCTCGCGGTGAATCCAGAGAACAAATTGGCGATCACAATGGCTGGTGGAGTTCCTCCGTTGGTGGATCTAGTACAAGATGACAACTCTCTTCAGAAGGAATATGCAGCACTGGCGCTGTCAAATCTGTCAATTGACGCGGTGACTCGGATGACAATCAAAGATGCTGGAGCGGTTCTACCGTTAACAGCATTAGTACGGGATGGCAACGACCGTCAGAGAGAATACGCTGCTGAGGTCCTCGCACGTTTGCCATCAAGGCGGTGTTGATCTTTGCATTATGATTATTTCAGCGGCAGGTTTAAACTCATTCCAGGTGTATAAGGAACAAGGAGGAGCTTCTCGTTGATGGAATTTCTCGTTAACGGATCTACAACCAATTAGCTCTGATATTTGTAGGCACCCGTTGCTAGGAGTACAAGTTTGCACGACAGAATCAGGAGAGGAGCTACACTCGACGAATTAGTCTGGCCTCCGGCATTCCCAATATCCACTGTTGCGCCATGAATGTCTCTACGAGTGAGCGTGATAGGATTCTTGGTATAAGACGTCCTGAGTTTGTTTAGGTCAGCATTTGTTTCGATCGCTTTCCGAAGACCAATGTTATTTTCTAGAACGGCCTTGACTTGGCGGATTGTTTTGCTTCCCACCAATATCTTGCTGAGACTTGAAATGGCAGCCCGTTGTTCCAGACTGCCCTCAACATTGGTATCCACTCCTTTCGGGACATCCTTGGAATTGTAGAAGAGAAGCCGGTCGGTAACTTCGTTGTAATTTTCTTCTGAGTTCTTCGCCACGGTAAGATTGCTCGCGAGAGAGATAATAGCAGCCACCCTCAGTAGAACGCGCATTGATGTCTGGATTTGAAATCGAGTTTTGAGTCCCACGGTTTAACCCAAGAGAAAATTGCTGAATGACCTTGAGTTCGATGGTAGCTGGTCCAGGTATCGTTCTTCTTGAAGAAATAAAACACGGTATTGCTAGATACATACCGTATACAAAAGTATCTTCAATCTGTTTACCAGGCAATTGATGTCAAACCCGGTCGATTACGCACTGTAGAGTATCGACCAGAATTGTAACTTTTACGAAATCTGCCGAAGAAACACCATTAATATCCTCAGGTTGTGTTCACAGAGGTAACTATAGGCATTAATGAGTGTGCTTGCATCATTTCTATTTTTCTGTAAGTGCATGTAGGATTCCACCCGCAGCTTTAACAGCATTTCGACTCGCAGCGTTCGGCATTAGTTTCGATAAGACCGCTGCAGGCCACTTTCTCTAAAGACCATTTCAGTCGTGCAGTATCTCCAATACAACCGAAATGGCACCAGCTTCCAAAATCGCCATGAGATGTTAGACTCATTAAAGTATCAACTGCATTCTCTTTCTGCGCCTCGGTACCGTCTTGCAAATTTCCATCAACGAAGAACAGCGCACGTGTTCCAAATTGCTGATCCGTTCGTACCGACCCTCGACAAATTTTACAGCGTCTCCAATGCAATATCTCGTTGAATGAGACCAGCGGAGAAATCCCATCTGCAGCTACGATCACCGCCTAGCCGTCATCAATTGTAGTGGCCTCCAAAGCATCAATTTTCTGCGCATCAGAACCGTCACCTTATTAGGCCAGCCAGAGGAGCAGTAACGATTTCTCCTTTGGTTTAGTAATCGTGGTTCTGCTGGATGTCGTTCATGCAAGTAGGGGGGGGGGGGGGATGCACCATGTTCAAAAGCAATAGCCGCTCTGGCCTCTGCCCCTAACGATAGTTTCCGCAGAGATTTGTTCTCATTGTCCACTGAAAGACCGCGTAAGTCTCCCAAAGCGTGTGCTTTATGGAAGGGATTCCAACCCCTCACAACGCCCCCCAACAAAGGAATACTGAAGCGATCCCCTGGCCGAAATATGTTTTGCTGAAATAATTGCCAGCGCGATAGTAGCATTCTCCGTTTAAACTTTGTTGCCGCCACGGTACCAAGATTTCACGTCCTGGAATACTTTTCTTGCTTAGTAGCTCTGATAGTGAACATATAGGCAGGAGTTTGAGAAATACAAGTGAATGCCCTTGCAGCGAGTTCTTTCTGAATCTTGTTGCCGTCCCATAATATCAACTCTGACAACGTAGATACACCACCACCATCAAGAATCGCAGTATTGCTTACATCGCTCCCCTGAAATTACATGGCGCCTTCGGTGTGAAAGAGGTAATGTATTTTGGTTAGATCATTGCCTAACTATACACTCCTGAAATCGCTGGGGGTGTTGAAACCCGATGATCTTGGGGGCTTGAAGCCCCGATATCACTCAAATGGTCGGTAGATCCGACGACGCGCATTCGCCACACATGGTGGAAGAAGATTGAGCACAGGAGGGCCACCACGTCCTCTGTGCTTTGGTGGTTGAACTTAAACGCTCACAGGCTCACCAGACCCGGACCGTTGTGGTGGGAGATCTTGTACACGTGGGGGGTCACCAGGCCCTACGTGGTGTGGTGCTTGAGCTGAGCGCGAGGGTACACCTTGTCCACGCGCCTTGGTAGGAAACTTGCACACGAGAGGGCTTACCAGGCCCTCTGTGCCCTGGCGGGGAGGTCTTGAACGCGAAGGATCCGCCGAGTCCGTCGCGCCTTGGTGTAGATCTTGGACACACGTGAAGGTCACCAGGCTCCACATGCTGCAGCGTAGTTGATTATCTTGGTGGCGATCGCCAAGCCCGGCGCTGCTTCCGTCCTTGGCGCACAGGAACACTCCATCTCACCTTCTCGGCCCCACACGGGGGGACTTCCTCCGAGAAGAGAGATCCTCCGAAGAGGCGGTGGGAGAGTCCCTTGAACCACTTAAGCCACACGGCGCGAATTGCAAAGTGATGGCGCCTTCAAGACCATCTCTTTTTGACCATCGCTCCCGACTTGCAGCAACGAAACCAAACCAGGGATATCGTCGTTCGTATTTTCCATCGGGTTCTTTTTCCCCAATGGATTGGGAGTGAAATTTGTTGGCAAGCGTAAATCCCCGAGTGACGTCGACTTGATAAACACGCTTTCTTGGTGACATTGTTTGTCTGGAAAATGTAGCCAATACATAGGCGAACCCACAAGAAGTCGGATGCGATGCGTTGTTTTCATTCGTAAATCGACTCCATCAAGATGCTCTCCCGTGGATTTTTGATAGATTATGGTGCTCTACCATTGAGCTCTCGTTACGTTTTCGTTTGGAATGCAGCAGCATAAGAAAACAGACCACAAAAGTTGGGATACCGTCAACTCTTGCTATTCAGTTTTTTTTTTTCCCCTAGATTTTCAGGGAATCTGCTACAGGAAGCCACCACATTTTCCTTCAAAAGTGCCGTTCCGATTTTGATTCTCCCAACAGCACCTTCAGCTTTTTGATACACATCTTCGCCACGATGCCTTCGGTTTGGAAGTGCGATGCGATCAAGAGCGTTAAGAGTGTTATATCTGTGTCGTTGCACAACAGCATCACCACCACCTGCGTCGTGATTTTACGAAGAAGACGACTGCCGTGCATGGACACATCGCTTTCGAAGGCACATTCGGAGTACTGGCCCCTTGTCGCTCGATTCAATTCTTGTGGTCTCAAAGTTGTTCCGCCCTACTTTGTTCAAAACCATCCGAATCTCCTAAAAACTCGCATACAATCTCCTAATGATCCTCCGCGCCTTCTAAAAACAACCAACTGCCACTTCGAAATAAGGCACCAAGCAGACACAAGGCTCAACATGATCGAGTACCTGTCGCCTTCAGCAGGCTCTCCTGTCGCCGCTACGCCCCCAGCCATCCCCGCTCCGCCTCCACCTTCTCCGCCTGCTTCTCCTGCGTCGATCCCACCTCCCCCGAGCTCCCCCCTGGCCGTACAAGTGGCGCTACAGGCCCATGAAGAGCTCAAACTGCCGTCTCCAGGCGGGCCCGACTCGATGGACTACAAGACCGTGACCTTCACTGTGGCCCCACCCCCACTGAACCGCCGCGGATCCAGAGAGACCAACCGACCCCTATTCACGGAGCGCCAGAGGTTCACGCCCACCGCAGACAAACTTGTGTTGGTTATGGTGGGCCTCCCCGCTCGGGGCAAGTCGTTTATCGCTAAAAAGCTGTGGAAATTCTTCTGCTGGAAGGGACTCAAGTGTCAGGTGTTTAATGTGGGGCAGCTCCGCCGGGCCAAAAGCTCAGGCAAGAAACAGGACCATTCGTTCTTCGATCCCAACAACACACAAGCTAAAGAAGAGAGGGAGATGCTCGCTCTCGAGTCCCTTAAACAGGTGCAGCGCTGGTTCGTCGGGGAGAGCGGAGAGAAGGGAGGAGATGTGGCGGTGTTTGATGCCACTAACACCACCAAGACCAGGAGGAAAATGCTCCGAGATACGTTTAGTGCCTTTGCTGAAGAACACAAGACCAGTGTCCACGTGGTCTTTGTGGAGAGTATTTGCACGAGTGAAGCGGTGATCAACGCCAATATCAGGCAGAAGGTTGAGAGCAGTCCGGACTACAGCAATATGCCGGAGGAGGAAGCCTTTGCAGATCTGAAACAGAGGTTGAAGAACTATGAAGCTGCCTATGAAGCGCTGGCGGATGAAGAAGAGTGCAGCTATATCAAACTGTTTGATATGCAGTCCAAAGTGCACGCCAAAGGAATCTACGGACATGTGGCCAAATCCATCTTGCCCTACATGATGAGCTTCCACATTGAGCACCGCCCGATCTGGCTTGTGCGAGCCGGACACTGCACTATGGTGAGACGAGACTTTCGAGCGATTATCAAGGATCCATGTGTCGCCCCGCGCTCGGCGAGGTTGAGTCCGCTGGGTGTGGACTTTGCCTACCGTCTTGGAGAATTTGTGAAGCAGCGGACGGCTGTGTGGATGGAGAATGAAGGAATTACGGCGGACGACAACCCGACCGAGTGTCTGGTTATGACGTCGACGTTGCCACGTGCTGTGGAGACTGCAGATTTCCTTCCCCAAGCTAAGCGGAGTACGTGAAAAAGTCCTTCGTGGTTGTGCACAAGACCGATACTTACTGATGTTATTTTTCTGTTGTAGTGCAAATGGCGACGCTGAATCCGCTGGACAAGGGCGAATGCTACGGATTGACGATGGATCAGATGAAGGAAGACATGCCCGAGGCGTTTGCAGCGTACGTGAAGGATCCATGGCGCACGCGTTTCCCCGGTGGCGAGTCCTACCAGGATCTGATGCTGCGTCTGGAGCCTATCCTCATCGACATCGAGCAGCACACGGGGCCTGTGCTCGTGGTCTCCCACATCTCCACCTTGCAAGTGCTCTACTCGTACTTCCTGGGTGCGCCCATCGAGACTTGCCCAGATCTGGAGATCCCGTTTCACTCGGTGCTCGAGCTCGTGCCCAATCAGGACGGCTGGACCAAAACTGTATTTAATATGCGCGCCACGTTAGACTAACGTGGCTATTCTCACACGTATGAACCTTGCTGCATGTTGCAACTAGGCCAGAGAAGATCTCAACACGACAGATTCCATCTACTACTGATTTGTCTCACGTTTGTTATTTTCCTTATTGTACAGGAACCAATCGTGCTCTCAAGTCCCGCGGAAAATATGATACGCGTGTTCAAGTTCGCGCACACGCACCAGCGGTCTTTCCCCGTCACGTGGATTGTCAACTTCATCAAGATGTCCAATGCCTTCCAGCACCACTTCAAAATCACGACCATGTTCCACAGCAAAGCGGAACCGGCTTTTGTATCTCCGGCCGCTCTCTCGTGGATGAAACTCAACACGAAGCTCCAGTGGCGCATGGACAAGTGGATGTGTCGTGGTTGCGTCTTCGCTCAGCAGGTCTCGCATTGAATCGGTAGTCGGTAAATATCCTCCAGCAGACTTGAGAGTTGTGGTGGGTCCGAGGAGTTCCCCTGAAGGTTTCGAGAACGTGAAGACTCCAGGTTCGTCAGTCAAGTGAGCGTGGTGCTGGCGCATTTCCTCCTGCTGTGCTCGAGATATTGGCTTCGGTCTTGGCACGTGCTGTACGGTGTATTTCGCAGGCGCAACTGTAGGGTTCGCGAGTCGCAACACGACAAACCGAGAGGCTGACAAGTGAACCCGTCCGAAGAAGAAGACCGATGGCGACACCACGATTGCAGGCCTGAGTACGACTGCAGCGAGACGAATCGTCTGCACCGATTTCGTTGAAAATTTGACACGGAGTTCACCGTTGAGTTGGAGGTCCAGTGGTTGATGTTGCTGCTGAAGAAGAAACTTCGACTTGGGTTTCGAAGCAGACAAAGAGGAATCCATCATCAGTGATGTTGACGGCAAAAATCGTAGATCGATACGCACGGACATCTGAGGTGGCAGCATGAACATATAGGACTCGCCCTGCGCCGTGAGTCGACGATGTGCTGGAGGTAATTCAGCTGTGGACAGTGGATGCCGTGGAGCCAGTGAGTCAGCGTGAGCGACAGCAAATGGACCATCGCACTCCAACCGGAAGGTAACCCTGCAGCCGAGTCGATTGACAAGGAAGAGCTCCCGCCGGTGGAAGAGATGCTGGGCCGCTGACGCGGACATCAATGTGGACCATGTCGTGAATTTGACGTGATAACGAGAAAGCTGAGGTGGTAGTGAGATGCTGATCGGCGTGGCGCTGTTTCTCCGTGCATCATTCCTCGCTGACAGTGGTGCCTCAATCTGCTGAAGCTGTTCTCTGGGTTTGTCGATGGATAACTCTGGGTCGATCACATCAGAAGAAAGGAGAACGCGTATACACTTGGGACTGAAAGAAGACGCTGGAGTGCTACCCGCCATTGGACCGGGTTTCCGTCCCATCGCGTTGGCTACTCGTACAGCAGTAAACGCTTTTCCCGCTGCAACACGAGTATGAGGGTTAGCGTCGTTGCTGCTGTGGCTGGCGGGGCTAGACAAATCTTCATGTCGGGGGTCACCTTTGCTAGCAAGAGTTGAAGTACTATCAGAGTTGTCTGAAGCGGGATTTTCCTCGATGGCGGTGTCGTACCAATGTGCGTCTGCTAGTAAAAGAGCTCTCGGTGCACCTTCAACTCTGGGGTCGAGTGTGACTCGGAATGGAGTCATGCTGAACGGTGGTACCATAGCTGCCTGGGGCTCAACTGCAAACGGAAGGGCATCAGCGCCGCTATTGTGTTCATCGCACGGTGTGATCCGCAGTTGCAGTCTGGAACCAAAATCCACACGCAATGTTACATTCACAAGTTGATCCTCGCGTCCATTCTCCACAATCTTCCACTCGATACGAGCGCGTTGCGGCCCGCGATTCACCACACGTAAAGTTCGTGTGATGCTTGCCGCACGAACACAGACTGCTCCAAAATTCAGCGTCGGCTGGCGAAGTAATACTGGAGACCTTCCTTCAGGCACTGGTTTGCCAAAATGCAAGCCCACACAGTTGCGATCGAACGTGAGTGGGGTGCCTACGACACCTACATTAGCGTGCAAAAACACAGGAGGAGCCCCTGTTGCACGACTCACAATGTCATCGACATAGGACCCAGGCATATTGTTGAAACACGTAACGCGGACGACTACCTGCTCCCATGGAGGAATGTGGACGCGGGAAGGTGATAACTGGAAAGCTACCCCACGACCTTCTCGCAGAATCTGCCGGTCTTCCGCATCTTCAGCACGCTGGCGAAGATATGTTCGACCTCTATCGGATTTATACCGATTCCCGTTGTCTTTGACATCGGAAAGTCGGGGTTTGCCTCGTTGGTCTTGCGCCGTCTTGGGAGAGACTATAGACCTCGAACTTTTGCCAAGAGTGAGTTTGCTTTTGGGTTTGCTCCTGCTTCGAGATGTTGATGGAGAACTTGGCTGGAATCGACTGCTATCCTGTGGTGAGTAGCTCCCCGATGTTGTATTGGTAAATGCTGGACTCACTGTCGCAGCGGGGAACTTCTTCGCCTCCAGATCCACAAGCGCCTCAATGCCACTGAAATTCCGAATCAACAGGCAGATTTCTCGTCTCTCACTGAGTGGTACGGTGTCTCCAAACATGAGCTTCGGAATGTTACTCAGTGGATTCGTCTCTGGCTCCAGTTCACAATCAGCGAATGGAATCCCACGCTCCATTGCGATTTCTTTCGGTGACTTTGGCAGTGCTAGACTGGAGGTATCCATCGATTGCCCTTCTTTGAGTGGCTGAAGGAGTTCGTACGAGAGCACAAGTCCCTTGTGGTTGCTACTGACTTCCAAACCCAGTGGAGCTGGTAAACCACGTACATTGCAAGCAAGAATAGCCGTAAATCGACCTACCTGTCGAGGTGTATAGTTCAACGTGATCTTGAGACGCTCTTTGGAGTGAATCGAGCCTTGCTTTGGTGAAAATGTAATGCTGTATGCCCTAGAAGCACCTTCCGGCTCAACGAATTTGAACGCAGCCTCGAGATTGGAAACGTTGACAAGTTCGATGGTGCGGTGGATCTCCACACCCACGTACGTTGTACCCAGCGGCAATTTCGTGGTTGAGAGGAACACGTTTGGACATTGAATTTCTGCACGCACGGAAACAACTGCGCGTGCTCCAGCAGTGTTGACTCCACTGAATGTACGTTCTGGAGCAGTTTGGCAACTGAACTGACCGCGGAATCGTTCTGGTAGTGATCCCGCCATGCACGAAGCCTTCACAGTGAATTTTTCTCCTGGCCCTAGTACACCATTCTCTGGAGCAAAAGCTACGGTGCCTCGCGGCAGGATCTCTCTCGAAGTGAACAGACTGCTGCGCTCCGTCTCGTTTCCAGATCTCGACGATATTGCCGAATGACGGGACACAACTGATTCTTTTGAGCTCGATCGACGAAGTTTTGGCCCAGGTAAGGCCAGGTGCTGCAGTTGGTTTGTACCTCGCGCCACGTCCAAATGCAAGAATTTCCAATGTGCGTTCACACTACGTGATGGGTTCCGGATAGTAATCAATGACTCTGCGCTCGCACCAACGAGAACAAGACCAAAATCAACCTCAGGTGTGATAATCTCGATATCTGCTCCAGCGACACGGCCCTCAAGAAGCAACCACCGCTCAAGGCGTGGGGCGTGAGGGTCGTTGGTAGCATTCGGGGCTACGATTCTGCACGGCACACTGAGCGAAAATGAACCTGTGCATAATGGCGTGAATGTAACCTCGACACGTTGTTGACCACTGGGTTCTAGATCACCTCTCTGTGGGGTGACTGTCAACTCAAAAGTTGGCGGATTGCCCTTCGTAGCTGACATAAGTGTCGATATTGATGGACCGCCGTCTGCTAACAAGTGACGCTGTCTTAGCCGTGCAAGCTCCCAGCAAAACGAAATGCGTGCATCGCATTGGTTCTGAAGCAACACAACGGTAGAATACTTTTGATTTTGTTGCAGAAGCTGCGCAGATTCAGAGCCGCTGTTTCCAGGTTGTTGCAGGTCCTGATCTGAAAGAGGTATCCATGAATTACAAAGCGCTGGAGATATCGAGAAGCTGCCAAGTCTTCCACGCCCGCGAAGTTGCACCGAAAAACCTGGCATCGCTTCTCTTAACTTGCTTGCTGCGGCTTTGGCCGCAGCTCGTGGGCTTCGTGGCAATTCTTGATGCGCCTGAAATGCGGCCTTAAGATATTCCATCTGACCCGGCCCGGGCATGCTGCACGCTGGAATGTCGTTAATCATGAGAGTTGCCTGACATGCATACGCGCATGCTTCAACGGGTAAAAACTCAATGACAAACGCTTTCGAAGATGACAGTGCAAATACACCATTATCCGGGGTAATCCGGAATGGCGGTGTCCATCCAGAAGTAAGTGACAGAACCATCGCCTTGTCCTTCCCTTGACTCCTATGCTCAGTTCGTGCTTCTTCAATTAATGGATGGATCTTCCACGAATATTTGATGTCTATCTGTGTATCGTTCGTGATAACGATTGTTTGCTGAGCTCGAGCATTCACAAGGACTTCATCAGGGAAAAACACACGATCCAAAGGCCCCATTTCGGAAATATCGGTATTGATAGGCGAGCCGTTCACACTTGTAGCTGCTATATCGACTTGGCAACCTCGACCAACAATTTGGAATACACGCACCAGACAGTTATCACACACCATGACAAAACGCTCGCGCTGCTCACCGACACTAGAAGGCGTATATACCAGATCAAAACTCACGCTTTGGCCCTTATCCAGCTCGATGTCGTTCGGTGTCACGCGGAAAGGCCCTACTTTCAGTGCGTCTCCATGCGAATTCTCACTTCCCAGTATGTTAACTGCAGAACGAGTTCGCGAAAGTTCATGTCTATCAACCTGAAGATGCTCTAGCCGAGACCAAGCCGGCTCACTCAAAAGCCAAAATCGCGCTTTCCCACCAAGGTTTTTGCATTCCAACGTTGTAACTGAGCGACCACCAACCAATGTGTTTTGAGCACGAACTACCTGTGACAGTGTCAATTCAGGAGGTTCACGGCGTCCATTTATTGGAACCACCATTTCCCCTGATCCTGCTGCACCAGGAGTTCCCGTTGTCCCTGGCTTGACTGTTTGTTCCGTTTCAAACTGAACAGTGAAAAAGTCTTTATAGTTGCCACGAGAGTCAGGTACAAACCGTATCCGTAGCTCCACATGCAGTCCCGGAGCTACCATTCCGCTTTCCTCGGGAAACGAAATACTAGCCATTGAAAAGAAAATTGTACTCGGAGGAAGGAATCGTACGCGACGAGAAAGCGTAGTACTGTTTCGGATGTACACCACCTGCTCGTAAATTCCACCGATGTCGTAGTCTGTGAACATAATAGGAGGCTTGGGTACAACATCAAAACACGGCTTGACACTACTAATCTTGCCAGGCGAATCAGCGAGATCTCCATTAATGTCCGCTTTACTGCGTTTGCTTCGATCCGGTACAGCAAATCGTGGGTTTCTGATGAAGTCAAGTTTCGTTTGCATCCGTTCCAGAATCGCCATATTCTTTCGTTTCTCCACCGGGTTCATGACGGAGTCCGACGCATCGAGCTCTGACTTACTAGGAGACGCATTATTTCCACTCTGATCCCCACTATCTTTCTGCGGCGACACCTTAGTAGCAGTTGGGCTTGCTGCACGGTGCTCTGCGTTAGTAAATTTAACACCCGCAATATGGTATTTGTGCTGTTCAAGCGTAGCTTCCTTGCGTATGTTCGCCGACGTCGTCGTATCAAGGTATCCAACATGTTCTCCATTTTCACTACTCTTCTCCCCAGCTGTAGTTCGTTTTGGCGGGGACATCAACGTTTTCCTCGCACTCCCACTCTTCTCCAACCGGCTTTGCTGATACTCGGCCACCAACGACTTCGCATGCAACAACGAGTCTGCAAATTCTCCAAAATTCTCCCCAGCAATCGTCGCATTACGCAGTTCCTGGTCGTCCAGCTTTAAAAGCGTCGGCCCCACTGGGATTTGTGCCTTGATCACCAATCCACGTTGACTCAGCTCCTCTGCAATCTTGGTATCAGCGTCTGCAGCTTCTTGTTGCCTCATTTCCATGAATTTTAGCAAGGATCTAGCACGGTCATGCTTGTCATCCAATTCTCTAGCAATAACGTCCTTCCGAGCCTGAGCGAGAGCCACAAACGGACTCTCTTCCAGCTCCAACATCTCTTCACGAGAAGAATGTATCCGTTCAGTATCAGTCCTACTTCTAGCAGTCTCCTGGTTGTCTGGTGGAGTCTCTTCAGGCTGTAACAAGGCCGCTACTTGTTCTTCATCGTTGGAATTCGCGGTAGTTCCTGCATTTCCATTGGAAATTCCAGATACTTGCCGTGCATCGTCTGGGGACTTGTAAAATGTGTGGAATGCACGACGAATCACGTGAGCGACGGCTCCGACTGCTACGACGTCCAGTTCGTCCTGTTCCTGCTGCTTCTTGAGTCTCGCAGCCTCTTCTTCTGCTTCTTGCTGAGCTTTCAATGCGGCGGCTTCAGCAGCAGCTGCAGCTTCACGTTCGAGGGCTTCTGCGACTAAAGCGGCCTCAGCAGCAGCGGCAGCTGCAGCCGATGCACCGACCGATGCCTTCTTGGTCGCAGCTCCTGGCATTTTCGGCAGTCCTGCGTCGCTTCAAGATCCGCAGTACGTTAATTGTCCTAAGTTAGTTTTTGCCAGGACAACCCCAACGTAGGACGATTTCCATTGTTTGAAAACGCAAGTCTTTGATGGTTTTTTTTTTTTACAAAAGTACATAAGGAACTGTGAAGATATCCCAGCGAAGAACGTGTTAGATACCGTGGAATCACGCATCTCTGTCGACATTGCAACATTAGGACGGAGAATTCTACCCAGTTTTAGTTTTGACTTCCGATAGCTGCCCGTGAGTGTTTGCAGCTATTTGCCTCCGCTTCAATTTCCGCAAAGATCTTGATGGTTTGCTCCACCTGTACTAGCTTGGTTCGTCTGGACTGATTGAAGTCGCACATTCCACACACCAAGTCCCATTCCTCCTCTGACATGGACTCTGGTTTTTTCAGGAACTTGCCATTCTCCAGGTGCCACTTCACCGCTAGGTCAGGAGTTATTCCCCACGGTGGACTTCCAGTCACTGCTTCGACGATAGACATACCGAGGGAATACACGTCGGCTTCGAACGATGCCTTCTTGTCCGCAATAAACTCTGGTAATCGCCATCGGATTGCTCCCAGGATGTCAAAGTGAGGTTGCGCTCCTGACCCAAAGAAACTCATGCCAACGTCAGTGAGCATCGCAGTATTTCCTTCCACCAAAATGTTATCGCCTTTGATATCACCGTGAACGATGCCTCTGCTGTGCAACAATCGAAGACCACGAGTTACACCGAGCAGTGTATGTCAAGCAAGAGACCAACCAAGCTTTTGTTGCCGGCGCAGGTATGCGGGAAGTGATCCTCCGGTGATGCATTTGCATACCATAAAGCAAGGTAGACCGAGATGACAGGCACCATAAAGCTGGACGATGTTAGGGTGACGACTAGCGTCATGCCAAATATTAACCTCCCGTAAAAAGTCGCTATTTGGCACTTGGATTCAGTGCAAGATGAAGCGTGGGAAACAGTTGCCCCACGACTGGCAGCTTCATAGCGGACAGGTCACAGCGCTGGCATTGTGGATCTCTCAAGGCGACACAGAAGGACGCCGTTTTGTCGGGAAATGGACGAAACTGGGAAATGTGTACATGTAGCTGCTTACACCTGTAGTAGCGCTCTTCCCCATAAGTTATAGCATCATGAACATTCTCCACCATACCCCTAATTCAGTAGAAAACGAATCTTGGCATTGCATCACTCTCCCTTTACGTCTGCTGACTGCGCAATTTCTGCTTCTTGGTGAACTGCGACGGGTGTCCTTCCATGACATTCATCCTGGTCCGCGTCGGCGCTGTACGTCGTTCCAAGAACCTCTTGGCGCTGGTCGACAGTTCCCTCGTCTGCGTCTTCTCGAGCGTCTCAAGGGTCTGTACCTGAATGTTGCCGAACTGTCTCGTGTGCGTCTTCTTCTCCATCAATTTCGCCAGCTTGGCCTCCTTCAGTGCACGTCGCTTCTTGGCACGGAGTTCGGCAGCCGTCTCCTCCTCTTCAGCTGCTTCTTCCTCCTCATTACGAGCAGCAACAGCTGACAGCACGTCATCAGACAGCTCAGGCACTTCCGTCTCCTCCTCCTTGGTCTCCTGATTCGTCTTGCGCTTCCTGCTCGCATTGCAACATCACCGCCAATTAATTCATACATTCCTACCACCTTTTTATCATTGCAAAGCATTGCAACGTGTCGGTATCGCCCTCGAAAAGCTCGAAAAGCAATTATGACACACACCTCTTGGCTGCCGCGGCTGCTTTGGCCTGTGCACGGGCCTCGTCCTCCTGACGACGCTGCGTCAGCGCCTGCTGCGTGGCACTCTGCTTGGTCACGACCTCGGGCGCCTCATCGCTGTCGCTGTCGTTGCCGTCGGGCCGCACCACAGGCGTCTTCTCCTCCGTAGCAGCCATATCAACTTTCGCCTTGATGCCAACCAGTAAAATAGTCGCACTAAATAGTCAAGAATGGTTACTAGGTTACGATGTGGGCTATAGGGTTATAAAATGCTATCTGTATTAATGGCCAGTGCATGAGAACCAGATGGCTACATCCGAGGAGCGACGTCGACAAGTGCGGCAGCTTGTGCTTGAAGTTGCCAGAGCGAGATCCAATGAAGCGTTGACGTTAAAAAGCGAGGACTGCACTAAAGAGCTGTTTGCGCCTTTCAGTCCGTCGCCGATCGCTGTGATTGACGCCGTGTGGACAAAGTTGGAGGGTGCTCAATTGGCATTGACACAAGAGGATCTGCTGGTGGATTTGGGCTGTGGTGACGGACGGTGGCTCGTGTCGGGAGTCAAGAGGTTCGGGTGCAATGCGTTGGGCGTGGAGCTGGACGAGAATCTGGTGAAACGAGCAGTGGGGGCTGTGCAATTAGAAAAATTGCAAGACAAAATTCAGGTGCAACAGGGAGACGTCATGCTCGCGGATATTTCAAGCGCCAAGTTGGTTATTGTCTACGCGTTCGCTGAGTCGTTATCGGGGATTGCGGAGAGGTTGAGGGGGCAATTGAGATCAGATGCGAACGTATTGTCAATTGGGGTGAGTTGTGTTGGCGATGAGATGAGAAGATTCTTGTTAGGGATTGACGATCTTCTTTTTTTTGCAGTTTCGCGTTCCTGAGTGGAAGCCGCACTGGAGTGAGCGTGAAGGCGGGTTGAGGTGGTACTTTTACAAGATGAGCGATTGCGTTTGAGAGTCAAGTGTTATTGTCGAGGAAGACGAGAAATTTTATTCTTCATCAAGCAGCTTGGCGAGTCGTCGTTTGACTTCTTGGACCTCGGCTAAAACTAATCTGTCGAGCTACATGAGTGGTGATATACACGAGTTAGACACAACATAATTACCCAGCGTCGCAGAGTTACCACTCCTACCTGTTTTCGTCTTTCCTCGACGCGAACGGCCTTCTCAATGATGGTCTCGCTTGCGCTTGTCGCCAAATTTCGTTTGCGATCAGTGAATTCCATGCGGAGGAGCTTTGACAACGATGCTGACGTGGGTAGTGTGGTTGTTGGTTTCACTTGCCCCGAGGGTTTCTGTACGATCTTTCTCTTGAGCTTTTTCTTCTTCACTGGGTTGCTGTTGTTGTCATAAGCAACATCAGCATGCTCACAGAATGGTGGGGATGCTAGTCCGGTTACCGATTTTCTGGATGCACCTCTCCTCCGATCGGAATATACAGTGCTCTCTGGTATCGTAATGCTTTCAACGGCAGCTGATGAAATTGATGTTCTGGTTCGTGCTGTACCTAGCGACGATTTCCGCTCACTAACTTGCGCTTCACCGTTCACGATTGTTCGTTCTGCAGCGTGCAACTGGTCAAGCATGTTGTCCAGATCAGTATCTACCTTTTGGCGGGCCATTGTTGGCCTAGTAGATATCGCACGCCTTCTTCGATAGCCAGCCTCGTTAGACTCGCCATCGGGGACTTCCTCACCAACCTTATTTGGAGAAAAGTGATGCGGTCGGTCCAACATTGAGGGTGAAGGCTCTCGCCTGGTATACGCGTCAAGATCTTGCTTCAAAGCTGCTTCTGAATTTTGCATTGACAGTGTTCGACCGCCGATAAATCTGGTATGAGCAGCATCTCGAGCAACTTGGACGGCATTTGCAAACCCATTTACTGTAGATGTACCAGCGACGGCCTTCTCAAGGCTTTCAGGGTGATTTTGGGGCAATATCACCAGCTCCGCTTGGTACTACACAGAATATTGTCAGGACCTTAATTTGATAGCTCAAAACCAAGTCGACGAACGGCTACAAACCTCTGACGTGCATAACACGCAAACGCTATCCGTTTCGTAGAGCTCGACAAAACCATGGCGCAAGCAAAACCCGTCCTGCGACTTCTTTGGTTCTTCCAGAAAAGTATGGTACATTTTGCGTTGCAATATCAGCGCTTCGCATGCAAGTTCTCGGAAGTCTGCAGCACAATGGACGACGTAAGATTAGTTTGTGCGGTAAGGAGTTCAGGCTCATGAACGGCGTCAAAAAAAAACCTTCTAGGCTCATTTCGCCCTGGCCCACTTGGTCAAAATGCGCCAGTTCGTCCATGATGACGGTGCTTTCCACAAGAGAGCGAAGAAGCGTTCGAACTGCGAGACGACGCTGTTTGTCGACGAGTCCAGCCAAAGCGGCAATGTCCACCCCCGATAGCCGCTCTCGAGTGCCAATTTCAGGATCCAGATGTTCATCCCAGGAATGATTATCTTCACGAAGACACTTGGCGAGCGATCGCAATTCTGCAATTTCGATGTAGCTGTCATCCAGGGCCTCCATCTGCTCAAACAATTCACATAGCACTAGTGCTAATGTTTTCGAGCGAAAGTCTCCAATCTCCATCGCAAGAGCAGCGCCGTAGTTTTGCTTTGTTGGTTTTTCAACGGTGCGAGGTTCCTCCATTAATTCATCACGCTGCGAGATGGTGGCACTTTCGATCGCAGTAGCATTGGCAGCTTCCCACCGACGAATTGCTCGATTCCAAACCACTCGCCGTTCGGGCAAACAACTGCTTTCAGTCCGTGGAATTGCGGTCCACCCGCTACTCTGCTGCCAAAATGGCCCCAGCAACGTCTCTAAGGTGCTGACGTCCATTTTGACTGGCCCACCTCGGTCCTCCAACAGAACAAATAATAGTTCTCCCAGCAAACCCAGCACTGGGAGGCTTCCAGGCTTCACCTCAGTCAGCAAACGGTCAATCGAGTACCTCCGTGTAAAATGAAAACTGGCTGCTTTCTTCCAGCTTGATGAGGATGTTGGGTGAAAGCTTGCAAAGCCTGCGTGGCGCAGAATAGCCGCCAAAAGTATAGTGGGGAAGTCCTTGGTCGCAGAGTCCTCGGTAATACGGAACACAATTCTCTTGGCAGCCATGCACGCCCGTGAGAGAGTTGCATCGGCCATCGCTGCTGACATCGAGTGCTGAAATTCGGCTTTGGGCTCCAATTTGATTTGCTGAGGGTTGTCGACTTCCAGCACTTCAGTTAGGGTATCAGGGAAACCGGTGGATGCCGATTTTCGTGTCTCCATCCAAGTTCTCGTCGTTGATACGTTGGACATTCGCCGCTTCATCGAGATCTGGGGCACTGCAATTTCGTTCGGAGTCGGTAAGTCTGTGCCCGTTAAAAGCATGGAGGACTTTGTCGTGGTGGCTGCACCATTGAATTGGAGGTGGGTAGCACTTGACGGCCGAAGACTGTGGTTTTTGCGGCGCATGGGCAACACCTTGGTGTATTCAGAGGGCATTAACGCACCGACCCAATCGCGGGGAATTGCAAGACCACTAAGACAGTAGGTTAGAGGCGGCCAATATACTCCGCACGGTGGGTCTTCCTCAAGGAAGAGTCCGTCTCGGACCACGTCGCGGATGTGGCCCAGTGGAACAGGATCTACCAGCAGTCCGACCGTCAGCTTCAACGTGAGCATACCGAATGAAGCGGTGTGCAACTCGAGCAGGAAATCTGTGCGGCTCTCTGGCTGCAGCGAGTTGCCAAAGCATTTCGCAGCCATCATCACCGACCGCATCGACAGTAATGTCAATCCGAAGAGCTCTTCCTTGTCACCGCGTTGATAACGAGTAGGACTGCCATCACCATTCTCGCCGCTGGTCTCGTGGTCCTCGGCCATGTCTTCTTCAATATCCGATAAAGACCTAGGCTTCGCTTTCATCTTGATAAGAAGCCGCTTGTTAGCGCAAAATTCGCTGAACCCATCCAGAGTGGCGCAGAGATAATGAACGCGCGCTTCACAGAGCTGCCAACGGTTGGGAGTGTGTAGTTTGCTGCCTTCGAGCTGGATTTGGGTGACATTTTGCCCAAGCTGATACTCTAAGAAAAAGTCTGCCGGTTCCAATGCAGGCCCTGCGTCCTGAAGTTCGTGGAAGAGGAATACAAGACGGAGTTGTGTCGCGGTGGGATCCACATCAGCACCCCGCACTGGTGCCAGTGTGCTCCATGTTGGCCTCGCCTCAGGCGAATCACCCCGCAGTAGAGCAGGCGGTATAAATTCTTTCCGGAAGACTTCAATGGGCTCGAGCACATTTTTCGGCGCTTCGTACCGGTAGCGCAGCTCAGTCGAAAGCAGTTGAGGTGCACCGAGGCCCGACACGGCGGAAGTTGCCATCCCAATTCCAGAAGCGTCGTCGTCATTGTTAACTTCAGGCCCGTCGTTGGTCACGAGAGCAGCAGGTGATAGTGCATTGTGGAGCTCACGAGCAATTAACTGCAGTCGATTTTGCTGCTGGTAGATACGATAGCACAGCACACATACTGGAAAATCGCAGACATCTCGTAGCTGTGACTTGCGTACTGTGCTAACCGCATTTTCCCAAACGGGTAAAGCTACGCCGCGCTGCCGCATGAGGAATATTGTGTCGAGTGCCATCGTGAGCGTCATCCGATACTGGTCCACCGATGACACTACCATCGAGACACTGCTGCTCTGGATTTCATCACCATCGTGATCTTTTAGTATAGATTCCAGTTGACCTCTGAAAGTTGGCGTGAGTTCACAGGAACACCCACAAAGGAAGCAGATGCGTGCGTTTAGCGCATTGCTGACCGGTTCTCCGCGCTTTTGTGAAGCTTCTTTGCGGGGAGAGTCATCTTCATCCGCGGGCAGCTCCTGGTTTGGACGACCGGTTTTCGTGCGCAGTTCTTCAGGAATCAATACTGCTGAATCGCGTACACCAAAGCCTGCGTCATCTCTTGATGGCTCGACAGAACTTGAGGCTTTGAAATCTACAACGCGTATGAGCCACCACACACCTTCAGTATCTTTAATGTAGTCTGCTGTCATCGCAGTGAAGCGTATCGTTGGAAGTTGAAGCTGTACATGCTCCACGATTCGAGAAGTGGCCTGAACGCCTTCTGCTATTGTCGCACCACGCAGCTTGGGCCATCGTGCACACTCTTGAATGTCGGGAGAAGCTGTCACGCAGTAAAACCGAGCAGTCTCCGCTGCAGTAACCATAGCTGCCTCGTACGCAGCATTAACCGCCGCCATGGTCGAAGCGGGTATCCCCATGGTTGACCCAAAAGTCGAAACACCAGCAACTTCCGTGTTATCGCTGTCTTCTGGGGCCTCTGTACATTTCAAGCTACACTAACGAGCGAAGAACGATAACAGCGGCGTCAAAATGGTAAATCATGAAAAACCGTCACGCTGTCAAGACCGTACCTGCTCGTGAGGTTCACCGCAAAGCATTTACGCTCCTGATCACACCAGAAGATGCGGTAGATGCTGGCTTGGGAGCCTCGGCAGTGTACAAACTGCTGCACACAAATGGGTAACTCGCACGGAACAGCTAGAATGGGGTCGAGTGTTCGACGAGTGAGTACCACCGCACTTCCGCCATAAGATCGGTTGGTATTTTTCCAGCGCGCCACAGTCCTTACAGCCAGCACCGGATCACTCTCCTGGCTGTTAGCTGGAGTCACACCGATGAGGTCGTTGTGCAGCTTTTTGCGCCACAGCATCGTCTTGTCCTCGCGAACAACATTCCCTTGTGAATCTGTGCGTAACCAGAGTACCAACTCGTGGGCGCTAGATCGTTCGCAAATGACGGTCAGCGGCAAATTCACGCGCAGCTTCCGTTGTGAGCTGGTTGTAGTAGAACTGCCACTGTTATCGCCATCCGCTTTGACCCCTTCAGCAGCGCCAATAGGCTGGAGGTACTTGTAGAAAAACATGAGCGGCTTTACTTCACGAGGACACGGGAACCCGACGTCAGTCTGCAGCACACAATACGATAACTTCAACAGTTAGAACCTGTGTACTTCACCCCATCATGTCAGTCCGTCCGTCCACGTACTTACACTTCCTCCAGCGCTGATTCCACCTGCCTTTGCACCACCACTTATTGCATTTTTGTACGCATTTGGCCCGATATGCCACAGTGCTGAAGACACTTGCACCTCCGACCGCAAACGCTCACTCAACGACTCGCCTCGTCGCCGGCGCATTACGAATGTGACCAAGAAATAACGCCTAACAACAAGCACAAACAAAAGCCCTAAAAATACTGGAAGGGCCTTGACAATACCATCCCATTCCAGCACTTCCAGCCGCCCTAGCACACTTTCAAACGTAGATCGACGTGTATTTAGCATGATATTCAGATTAATGTAAGTGAGATGGCTGCAGACACTTGCAGAAGTAGCGTACCGCGCGATCATCGAGTTTTCGTCCACATTCCTCCACACGCTCAGTTCGACTCGTCCTTGGTCTCGTCCTTACTTTCCTTCTTCGACTCACCCTTGGTCTCCACCTTCTCACTCGGTGGAAGCGCCTTCTTCGGTGCACTGGGCCACGTGTTGTACAGCACCACAGCTGCCGACACACAGCCCACCGATCCAATAATGCCGTCGTGCAACTTAGTTCCCGTGATGCGCTCCGACAGCCGCACGCCGCTCGTGTTGGACGACACGATGAGGTCGCACGTCACCTTGAGCACCGCCAGCAGCTTCTTGAAGCGGCCGCCTCTCAGTGCGTCCAATTGGGTCTGCAGCGCCTCGACGCGAGTTGCATCCTCCTCCGAGGCCAAAATGTCGCGCACACACTTCTCCTTCTCCACGTCAGCATTGAGACTCTCGACAGCCGTGAAGAAGCCTGCAACATTGGCGCAGAACCACATGATGCCTCCCCGTCTGGCCAGCTCTTCAGCGTCGAAGCGGAGCACCTTGGCCTTGCTGGCAAAAGCCAGGTTGTCCGTGAGGAAGTAGCCCAACATGCCCATGTGCTGGATGAACTGCAGGTATCTCTGCCCCTCATTGAGACTCTTGTTGCCAGACAACGTCTGCAGCTTCTTGTAGTACGTGACACTTTTGCCCAATCGAAAGGCCTTCCGGGACGTCTGCATGACCTTGTAGAGCGCGTGGAGACGCTGCCCTATGTCGCTCTTAGGGTCGGCGGATAGAACGTAGAACGCCAGTGCTCTGCTGCCATATTGCAGCATCTAGCGAGAGTTACGACATGGTTAAAGGTGCGTTAGAAAGCGAAGATGATGCAGAGTTTGAATATAGCGACTACACACCTTGGAGAGCTTGTCTCGACCTTCTAGACAGAAGGCGAGCTTGACGAACGCGTCGAGGGAGAGTGGGGCCTTGCCGTCCATGGCGAATACGGAGAGTTACGAGGCGGTGGATGGCGCGTTGGATGCGTGGGCGAGTGTAGAACAAGACGCAATGCTGTGCACAGCACGAGGGCGTCTCTGGGGAAGCAGAGCGATTGACGAATGCAAGACGTCGGAGCTGCCCGGCGGAATGGCGAATGGCCTCCAAGTTGAACCGATTTTTTCGGGTTTTACGTGATACGGAATCAGATGGGAATCAGACGGAGGTGTGTACTGTACTCCTAACGTAGTTGCCTCTAGATGTCCGTGGCTACCCGAATAGCATCACGGCCTCCGTCCGAAGCTGTCCTAAGCTGAACCTACGGTTGTTGGGCCTATTACGCTAGCGCAGAGCTAGCAGGACTCCCCGATGTAGGAACACCGGTGAAATGGTCGCGCAGTACGGACACATCCACGTTCTTGTGGAAGATGTTCCGTGCTGCGTTAACATCTCGATCTTGGATCAGGTCGCAGTGCTTGCATCTGTAGACCTTCTTGCTGCCGAGTTTATCGTCGATGCGGCCACACCCCGAGCAGGTCTTGGACGCGTACTCCTCGTGCACCTCCACCATTCGACCACTCGTTCGCTGCATCTTGTACTCCAGCATCTTTTTGAACTTGAAGTGCGACAGCGTCATCATGGCGCGGACAGTCGGGCGACGCAGCTTCCGCTTCCGTCCCCGAAGCACGAGTTCCTCGACTGGAGCGAGAAGGCTTTCAGGCGTGAGTTCCAGACGCTCTTCTCGGACATATCGAGCGGCCATCTGCTGGGTCTCGAACGTTGGCAGCAGCACCTCGTGGTAGTCCAGCGACAGCCACTTTGAGACCTTCTGGTGCAAATCGTGCTCCATGCGCGTCACCTTGCCTAGAACCTGACGGATCTGCAGACGCAGGCGCTGACGCCGCCGCGTGTTCCGCAGCAGTTCAGTGGTAGCGACGCATTCTGCCGCCGTCTTCTTCTTGCCCCGATATGGTGGATCTGTAAGGTCATTCTCGAGCTGAGCCACCTCACGCCGTAGTGCGTCTGCAATCTTGAGTCGCTTGAGTATCTTCTCGTCGGGGTCCGCGATGCTGAATACTCGGCTGCTGGGATCGTATAAAGTGATGAAGCAGCGGACACCTGGGTCAATAGCACCCGTGCGAGTGCTCAGCGTAGGCGCAAAGTCCTTGCAGGTGGGCACGCACAAGTAGAAGCCCCCCTCACGGGTGCGCACTAGACGCACCATTGTGGTGACCTCAGGCAGAGGCTCGGACAGCTCGATCCATTTCTTGCCCATGAACTTCTCGTGAAAGCGAACTGATGTGCGATCCTTGGACACGAAGAACCCGCGGTCTGTCCGCAGCGCCATTGCGTCGGAGCGCGCAAATACACTCTTAAACCCGATAACCGGGAACGTCGTCTTCTTGCCCTTCTCCTTCAGAGCGTCGAACAGCGCGGCGGACGAGACAACAGCGTCCTGGAAGTCGTCAAAGGCTCCAACGAAAACCTCCGAATTGCACTGAAGATGCTTTGCAAGCTTCTTCTTGTTTCGGAAGTGTTGTCGAACGCCTTCCTTCGTCGACATCGGACGGTACAGCTGCGCCAGCGCCTTGGGCTTGATGCATCTTTGAGCCAAACGTGTAGCACATTCTCCCTTGGAGGCGGCGACAAGCTTGTTGTACACAGCACGGCGAGTCGCGAACATTTGGTTCAGCTTTGTCTTTTGCTCCGTTGACGGCTTCATCGCCACCTTCGTACAGCACGTGACGGGAGGGAGCTCCACAGGGGCCTTCACTTCTTTAAGGTTCTGCGCTTTCTTCTTGCGTGGCTTGGGTGGTTCAACCACGAAGTCAGTGATCTTGGGGTCCCAGTCTGGTGGGTCGGTGTCCACACAGTGCGTCACTCGGAACCACGAGTCCTGGAGAGGCTTGAAGATCGTAGGCACCGCTGCGCTGTCCCGAACGTCATCAGGAGCCCAGAGGCCGTCAGCGACTTCCTGATGGAACCACACGTCAGGACCTTCGAGGACGCGTCCATCTTGCGCGAGTCGCTGCTTCTTGTTCTTCTTGCTTTCTCCGCCGATGCCCCTGCGTTTCTTGTCTCCGGACGTCCTCGCGCGCTTCTTCTTGGACGCTGGCTTTGCCTTTCCAGCCGCCTTGCCCCGCCCCTTGCGAGGCGAAGCCGGCGCCATGGTCGCGGGAAGTCAAATGAGTAGGCTTGGTCGAGGTCGCTTGAGTAGAAGACGGCAAGTTGTGGGATGAGAGCACCTCATGAGCAGCTCCCACGAGTCTTGTAGTACAACCGAGTCGATGGCAATCCTGTAATGCGGTACGCTTTCGTGAAGAAGTACTACAAGCTGGACATCTTCCTATGGGGGAGAAGAATTCGTGCTAGAGATCGCTTCATGAAGTCGAGGCACTTACAGCTTACGCCGTGGGAAGAGCTCCCGTGGCATCGAGGACGCGCCTCCCTAGAAACTGCACTAGACATCTAAACGTCGAGAACGCCGTCTCACACAGTGGGTGGCACGACGATGGCTGTAGAAGCATCTTTCCGATGGCATTGCAGGGGCTTCTGTCTCAGGAGCCGTCGTTTTCTCCTGTTTGGATGCTTCTCCGCCCAGGCTTGAGTCTTTTACTGGTTGGCGCTGCACGCCCAGCCGTGGCAAGTGTACATCAACTGTGTGGCTCTTGAGGGTACGTCCGCTGCTAGCACAGGTAGTTCGTCTAACTCGACTTCGACGACGACGACTTCGGCTCCTGCGACAGCGTCAGCCCCCGCAGCAACGTCTGCTCCTGTCACCACAACGTCAGAAGACGCAAGCGTGAGTGGAGAAGCGTCCGCGCAGGAGGAAACAATGGAGGCTCCCACGAGCGCCCCCGAGACAGAAGCCCCCGCTACACCGTCCTCCCCATCAACGTCTTCATCCAAGTGCGTCCGTCGCCGGTCGTAAGTCAGCGATTGTCGGAGTTGCAGTTGACAGTGTAGTGAATGGTCGTAGATGGAAATGGAGTTTTGTGTGTTATCGTGTCCGAGAAGCTTGTTTGTTAAAGATGCTGGGGAGCTTCCCGGGACCACGTCTGCCCACTCGGACCAACTTGCCCAACTTGACCACTTCCTGACGCTGTCCCCGGAATTACTTTGACCCTTCTTCGAGGAGCCAACAGCGCCCTATCGTTCTCAACCGTGACGTACCCACTGAGGCACATTTGTCCGAATCCTGACATCCGGGACGCGCTCGAACAACGTGCTGTGGCTCTGCAGCAGATCCGCATAGAGGCAATGATGGTCATGAACTTCCACTGCTGCCGGCTGCTCGAGCACCATCGGCGTAGCTACCCGAACTACCCAGTAGTACCGGCAAGATCTCGCACGATGGAGACAGCCCTACAGCTGGACCAAGCTACGTTCTACCGGTGCTGCACAGCTGTCTTTGGTGACGAACAGAGGCCCGCGCCAAAACCCTCGGCCAACGCTGCACTAGAGGAGTCCATCAACAAGTACACGGCTTCACGATCGAGGGTCATGTCGTATATACCGCCTACGCTTTCCTGTTTCGGCTCCGCCATCCAAGAACTGGCGAATGACATGGTCGTTGCGGCGCAGCAACACGTTCGAACGAACTTCGAGGTGCGGCTTGTCAACTTCATTAGCCTGCAGCTTGCGTATCCGCGGGGAGCAGCTGAGGCCATGGTCGCTCGACTAAAGTCAAGTCCTGAAGACCTCACGGACGTCGAGAAGCAATGTCTTGCGTGGCTAGAACTGCCTCCTACAGCTGCGAACATCGCTAGCCACGAAGTGCTATTTCTCGGCAAGCTGTACGACATGCTGAAGGAGATGGAGCCAATGCACGACCAAGACGAGATCCCGAAATGGTGCCGATTGTTTACGTTGCTGCCGCAGCCCACCTCCTGTGTGCCGGCGTTCTTCCCAGTCACGACAGAGGTGCTCTACCAAGTCGCAAGGCAAATTTTGGCAACTACGGGTAAGGATGTCTTTGGTCTCTACAAGTCCACGAACTCTCGTGGACAACGGACGTCTGCTACGTCTGCGCAGTTCCAAGAAGTACGCGAGAGGATGTGGACTCTGTTTTCAACCTCGGAGACTGCGTTAGCCACACAGCAGATCAACGGATTGGAGCTCCAAGGCGCAGCTTCGAGTATCAGATCTCCACAAATGGCTACAGTGCTGCTGTGCTGACGTCAATTCCTGCTCCTCTTGAACGACCTGCTCTTTCTCCGAAGTATATACCACATACGCTGATCGGGATTGACCCAGGTCTACGGATGATGCTGACGGCATACAGCCGTCCTATGCTGGAGTTTGTCTGCAACGCACCGGAAGAGCCATGCTCCATGCCCGGTTGGTGCAGTACCTGTCCAGGCCACGTTGGCGGCAGACGCCATGGCAAGAAGCGCAGCAGGAACCGCCGTCGTCGCCACCGACGCAAGAGACGCAGCAGAGCGCAGTGCGATGTGGAGGGGTGGTGCGAGATCTGTCACAGACACCACCCAAAGCACCGTCCGCGGAAACACGGCGTCAGGCGCCGGACTCACTTCCTGCGCGACAATGCTCACGTCCTACAAGTCACGTCCCGAGAGTACCGACACATGAGTCGTGTCGAGCACCATGCATTCTGGTTCGAAAACCTGGAGAAGAGGTATCCGCTCTACGGTGCGTTTTTGAAGGACATGCCTTCGTTCAAGACTTCGTCGTCGGCGTCCCTGCTATCTCGTTACGAGCACATCTGGAAGAACATCAACTCCATGCTGGAGTTCTGCGCACTGAAAGGGTTTTGCAAGTGGCGATTTACGGTGTCGCGATTCAAACGCAAGGCCGTGGCGAAACTCGCCAAGCGTGTCGTCCCGACCGTGGACCGTGACGTGTGTGTGGCTCTCGGAAAATGGAGCAGCCAGACTCATCTCGCGGGCCATATGCACGTCCCGCTCAAGCGGTTCGCACGTGAACTCTCTCGCCGCGCAACCCTCGTCATGGTCGACGAGTTTCGTACCAGCTATCTTTGCTCCGAGTGCTCACGCCCGATGGTGGACACGCCATTCAAGATCTCCGGTGCGACGAAAGCCAAAAGGTCGAGGAATGTGCGTGTCTGCGGAAACGTAGCTTGCAGAGCGAACTACTGGGAGCGCGATATCAACGCGGCAAAAAACTTGTGGCAGCTAGGACTCCACCAAGTCACCAACCGGCCTCGAACTCCGCAGTTCTGCAGAGGATACCGAATCGGCTAAGGCGACTGAATTCAACCAACGTGGGAACGGGACCCTGAGAAGGACCTCAAACGAAAGCCCACTCGGTAAACGGGCTGCTGGGGAGTGAAAGATGTAGTGCCTTCATTCGTCGGTAGCCCAGTCCGAACGTAAAGATCTCTCGAGATCATTCTTAGTGAATATACCACTGATACTCTTCCTCCAGTTTCCGACGCAGGGTCAGACGTCTCGATGCCAAGTCTTTACGCTGATGACTTCGAAGAGGATTCCGAGGTGTTTGTGGACGGCGACAGGATGCGGCAGGAACACGCTCAGCGCATGCGTCATGAACAGTTCCAGGTGCTAGCGGACTTCAAGGAGATCGTACGTAAGCTGTTTTATACTGTTTTATACTGTATGGGGCTGGCTAACATGGTTGCGTGTGCAGAACCTCGTGACTAGCCAATACGGCGACTACCAGAGTGACTACCAAGAAGGACCGAAAGGTGGTGCCTACCCGTACAGACAGATGGAGTATATGTACGGTACGTTGGGTTACGATGTCGTCCTGTGTGCAGGAGATCAATGGGGTTCCGACTGATATCGCCGTCTCGATCTTCGCGGACCGCGTGTTCATCGTCGTGACTCAGCTGGGCACCTTCGGCACATTGGTAGCCGACCGGTGGAGTGTATTGTGTGCGTACACACACAAGCCGGTTGCTACCGTTGGTTGGGCTGTAGGACGAAACGCTCTCCAGCGTCTCAGTGAACGCGCAAGAAGGAGCGCAGATCACCATTCAAGAATTTACTACGTGAACGCGCCACCATGGGGCAGAAGTTTTCAATCGATAGTAAGAAATTATCAAGCGGCCGAGAAGTTCCGCCCACGGGACAGAAGAACACCATCGACAAGACGAATATTCCTTGCTTGGCCGCTTCAATCCGGAATGGCAGCTACACGGAGAAGACGAAGGCGGTGGCAGCGGTGGCAAATCTGTCCATTGCACTTCCTGACCCAGCGGCAGTTGGTGTCGGTGATGGGATCCCACCGTTAGTGTATCTGGTGCAAAACGGTGATAGGATCCAGAAAGGATTCGCTCTCACAGCGCTCTTAAACCTGTCGGTCGATGACGCGAACCAATTCCTGATCGCCAATGCAGGAGCTATTCCACCACTGATGTCGACAATCCGACGTGGGAAGTCAACAGAAAAAGAAAAGGCCGCAGTGATATTGTGGCGCTTGTCGTCGATTCCAGCCACCAAAGTGGCGATCTCCAACGCCAACGGGATTCCTCCCTTGTTGGCTTTAATTCGTGGGAATTACATTCTGGTAGTACACGCTGTTGGAACACTGTTTAATGTATCTTCAAGTGGCGACGACAACGTGCGTACTGCTGGTGCGAATGGGATTCAGGTGGTGGTGTCGCTATTGCAAGATGGTACTCCAGTCCAAAAAGCAAATGTTGCCGAAGCGCTCTCACAACTGCCGCTTCAAGTTGACAATAGCCTGACTTTTGCTGCTGCTGGAGGTATTCCACCGTTAGTGGCATCGGTTCGAGATGTGAAATCTCCATTGAGAGCGAAGGCCGCCGCAGTACTGTCGAACTTGGCGACAATTGACGCAAGTAGGGTGTTGATTGCAGCTTCGGGTGGTATATCACCGTTGGTGGAAATGGTACGTTGTGGCAACGACGCAGAGAAGGAGAGCGCTGCGGAAGCTCTGTGGAATTTATCCATTGATAGCAGTACAAACCAACAGTTGATTTCAGCTGCTCATGGAATTTCAGCGTTGACGCGGTTGGCTTGGGGTGGAAACGATGCTCAACAAAACAAGGCAGTTGGGGCGCTCGCACACCTGCTTGATGGCTTCGATTACACGTTCGTGGTGGTTGAGTGCGGCATTGGAGTGATGCTTAAACTAGTGCTGGAAGGCAACGCGTTCCAGAAACAAAAGGCTTCGGAGATTTTGTGCAAGCTGTCAGTTTCGGCGAGCGCACGCGCATATATACCTGATGGAGCTATCCCTCCTCTCGTAGAATTGCTACGGCATGGAAACCCAGACCAGCAAATGAATGCCATCGAGGCACTATCTATACTGTCGGGTAGTCACAAGTTCGCGATTGTACGGGAAGGTGCTGTTGAAATGCTGGTGGAGCTGCTGTATGACGAAACAACTGAGCACAAGGAGAAGGGTCTAGTGATATTAGCAAATCTTGCGATGGATGCTAGCACCAGATCAGCCATTGTTACGATGAATGCCATTCCTCCGTTGGTTGCATTGCTTCGTGACGGCAACTCGACCGAGAAGAAAATTGCTGCACGGATATTGGGAAGTTTATCGTTAGACGCTGAAAACCAAGTGGCGATACGTGCTGCAGATGGAGTTCAAGCGTTGGTGGCATTGGTTCGAGATGGAAATTCTGACCAGAAACTGGATGCGGCCAGGGCGTTGGCGAACCTATCGCAGAACTCTGAAAACCAAGTCGCAGTTTCGGCATGGGGAGGTATTGCTCCGCTAGTGGTGTTGGTACGTGATGGGAACGCTGTCCAGAAAGAATTTGCGGCTGTGGCACTGTGGAATTTGGCGGTGAATTGTGACAATAAAGTGGAAATTGCAGCTGCTGGCGGCATTCCTCCCTTGGTGACGTTGATACGTTTTGGCAACACGGGCCAAATAGCAAGCGCAGCAGGAGCGCTGTGGAATCTTGCCTTTGAGAATCGTGCTAACCAGGAAGAAATCGCCGCCAACCGTGCGATTGAACCGCTCATGAATCTCGTCACCAAAGGTACTCCTGTGCACCAAGAACGTGCAGCTGGAGTGTTGGGATTCCTGGCTCGCCACCTAAGTAGTGACGAGAAAGCCAAGATCGCTACCGATGGAGGTGTGAATGCGCTGCTGAAGTTTGTGGAGAACCCATCAAACGTCAAGCGGGTTTACGAAGGACTTGCAGCGTTGCAGGGCCTTTGCAGCGGAGACGGTATCATGGTCTGTGCGAGTTTGGAGAAAAGCAACGACCAACCGATACTGGCCAAGGTGTTGCAGAGTGACAATGAGAGAAATAAGGTGCTAGCATCTCGTCTGCTAGAGTACTCGCCACCACAAAATCAAAGTTCGGCTGCGTGAAAAGACGATCGAGCGCTCTCTGTCGAGACGACAATGCTGAAGTTCTGTCCACCTTTGTGGCCACCGATGACGACTGCAGTACAATGAGCTAGATATGAGCGTCGTGTAAGGTGTTAATGATTGTACTGTATGGCGGATCCACCATCGACGCAGCGTTTCAATTTCTTGAACTGCTAGCAAGTCCGTTTTGGACGAAATGCTGCATGTCCAGAGAATTAGAGCTAGCATCTGCGGGTAAGGCGAGTCGATTCGAGGCACAAATGTAGATGCTGCTACTCGATGCTGGTGTTCAATACGGACATATTTCGTGCACTCGTTAAAATACGGTGCTTGCTGACGTAAATTCAGATTCACGCAATTCCTCCAGTGGAGTGTCGTTGTTGCGATGCCCTCTTCAGCAAAAGAAGCGCTTCCCGATCCATCCTGTTGAGTTTGGCGTGGTATCACTCTGACACACCTTTCAGGGCTTCTTTTGGGCTGACGGCGCTCGGTTTTGATCGGGTTTCGGTGCACAAAGTTACGCCGACGAGCCATCTGCCGAGTAAGAATTGCCGAGCTAGAGTTCATCACTTCGGGCGTGAGCGATGAACACGGAGATCCGGCCGATTTGCAGCGTTTATACGGGCGCTGATTTGCTGTCACACCCGAACATCTTAAGCATGGGTCTAATTTCTGTGTTGTAGTGAGGCTCTCACTGAGAGGTCCATGCGGGGGAAAGCGTCTTCTGACCTAGCATTTAACGCCAAGCATGGGTGCCTTTATCCTCTCTATCAGCGATGTCTGGCCTGTGGCGGCCTTTATCAGTGCCTAACTTACTCAGTCATTCAGGCGCTACCCATACCAGACCACGCGGGTCACAATGGTTAAGATTCCATTGACGCTGGACACGCTCCACACCAGTTCCAAAGCGTGTCCAGCCGCCTTGAAGCATTCAACTGCGGGGAGTAATCACCGATTACCACGAGCATGCTCAAACGCAGCCTATCCGCCTGACTGGTCGTTCCCTTAACAAAAGCCGGACGTCCACCCGTGCATCTGGACAAGAAATCGGCAACAGCTCTTGAAGGACTGAAGCAACAAACGGTTGTCACACGCGCAGTCCTCCAAATATCCGCGTGCCATTTTGCCGCCTGTAGACGACGTTGAGTTATCGGGTGCCGAGTAGATCACCACGAGCGGAGTCATGCCGTTCCAGTCGACGAGCGCCTCACTCATTTTACAATTTGCCTGCCATCGAGCACCAGCACCTCGAGCACCCAGCACCCCGCACTGTTAAATATGCGCACCTACTCTCTTCTGATGGCCGCCGCCGCGGTAGTAGCGCCCGTTTTTGCTGGAAGCAGCACCACCGCTCTCCAAAGTGCCGCCGACAACACCACCTCCAGCAGCCAGGCGACTACTACCTCATCGTCCTCATCGCTGCCCACCGTTGAACTCGACTACACCACCGTTCAGGCCGTGGGTGGCAACACCACCGTCGGATACTACAAGTACCAGAACATCCGCTTCGCCAAGGTGCCGACCGGTGACCTTCGTTTCGCCGCTCCAGAATGGCCGGATGTAGAGACTGAGACCAACACTGGCACCAACCTGGCCGACGCCGACGTCGATTGTTCTTCTGAAGAGGACTGTCTGTATCTCGATGTATGGGCTCCCGCCAACGCTGCTGGACGCAACCTACCTGTCATGGTGTGGACCTACGGTGGCGGCTTCACGGGCGGCTCCAAGTCCCAGAACACACCTGAAGGTTTGTTTGATTTGTCCACGGACTTCATCTTCGTGGCCTACAACTACCGTCTCGGGATCACGGGTCTCGCCACGGGCCCCACGTACCAGCACGAAGGTGGTGACGCCAACCTTTGCGTGTGGGATTCCACACACGCCTTCGAGTGGGTGCAGAAGTACATCAGTAACTTCGGGGGCAACCCGGACGATGTGACCGCCATGGGCTTCTCCGCTGGAGGCTCGCAGGTGCTGTTCCAGATGACTCGCTTCGGCGGTAACGCGCCTCAACTCTTCAACAAGGCGTACGTGATGTCCCCGGGCTACGTGCCTGGCGCCGGTCACCACCACGGCGAGCAGTTCTGGCAAAACGTGTCGTCTGCAGTTGGCTGCGATGGCGGCCACCTGGATTGCATGCGTGAGGTGGACTTTTCTAACCTGACTAGTGCATCTGATGACATCGTGTCCACGTACACGTACCAGATGCAGCCCCGTGTGGACGGCTTCATCATCCCCGACACGTACGAGGCCAACCTGTACCAAGGCCACTTCAACTTCTCCGGGCCTGTTGTGATCTCGCACGAACAGCATGAAGCGAACTCTCAGGCGTACTCGGGCGTCGACAGTCAGGAAGATGTCTCCACATACCTCCGCATTTTCTTCCCGGCGATCACCGACGACGTCATTGAGGAGCTG
The DNA here is from genome assembly GCA_025722995.1 of Phytophthora agathidicida. Classification (NCBI taxonomy): domain Eukaryota; phylum Oomycota; class Peronosporomycetes; order Peronosporales; family Peronosporaceae; genus Phytophthora; species Phytophthora agathidicida. Next base: position 8,757,946 of record CP106971.1, read on the forward strand.
CTGGAGCTGTATCCCGAGGACGACTACGAGAGTGCCGGTCTCCGCTTCGCTGACATGAAACAGTCGTTCGACCTGACCTGCAAGAACTTGGCCTTGACTCACGCTGTGAACAACCAGACCTGGAATGCTGAGGTTGCTTTGAGCTCGGCCACGCACGGTACCGACCAGAGTTACTACTGGTACAGCACGTACACGCTCTCCACTTCGACGAGCAGCTCGGACAGCACGACGACAGCCTCCTCGGGCACCTCGACGACCTCAGTCGGTGATTCCAGCAGCACGGGGATGACGGACGGCAGCTCCACTGCCGGTGGCATGGGCGGCATGGGCGGCATGGGCGGCATGGGTGGCAGTTCGTCGGTCAATGCTACGGTCGCTGTCATGATGCAGAAGTACCTTCTGTCTTTCGTGCTCACGGGCAACCCCAACACGAAGTGGGCCGATGACAAGATCTACTGGCCGCAGTACAACGAATCGAGCGTCGGCACTCAGATCGTGTTCAACGACACTTTCACCGTGGCGGACGACGACCTGGCCAACTCCAAGTGCCTCTTCTGGAACAAGGCACTCTGGTACTAAACTGCAATGAGATTAATGGGTTGAATCCCATACTACAGGTTGCTCTGAATTTCATAAGCCTTCGCAAAGCACAATATACCTGCTTCATCATCAACGACACATATACTATGCGCTCTACATGCACTTGAAATTTCCGCGGTCGATTGGTTGAATCGACCATAACACCTCCTCACGGTTTGTCGACACATCTTGCCAGAACTGCTCGGCCTAGTGGTGCCTAGCTACTCGGAAGGTAACCCAGCGATATCGCAGACGACTTGTGGAACAGCTGAGGTGCCCTGCCACCGAAACGAGTCCTCTGGTACGCGATCTGAGAGCCATCATCAGAGAACCCGACTGCCGTAACGTCGTTCGGGTTGCCGCCGAAGCTACCGATGTACTTCTTCACCCATTCGAACGCGTGTGGTGCCCCAAAGTGCGAGGTTGGAGACGCCTCCCTCGTGCTGGTTCGTTGGACCGGTGGCCACACCCGTGACTCTGAGATGGTAATTGTAGGCGACGTAGATAAGTCCGTGGAGAGCTCGAAGAACCCTTCTGGCGTGTTCACAGACTTGGAGCCGAGCTTGAATTGACCGCCGTGGCTGTAGACCAGGCCGTAACGGGGTGGCTACGACCAGCGGCATCGACAGGAGCTCACGCATCGATAAACAGGCAGCCCTCCGAGGACGCACAGTCGACGTCAGCATCGTCAAGGTTGCCAATGTTGATTTCGATTTCCAGGTCTGTCCATTCCGGTGCAGAGAAGCGCAGTTCTTCTGTGGGGGCTTTGGCGTAGTGGATGTTCTGGAACTTGTAGTACCCGATCGTTGCGTTGCCAGCAATGGCCTGGGCAGTGGCGAGAGTGACAGTGGGTAGTGCCGATGAATCGTAGCCGTCGGGATTGTCAGCAAAAGCCGAAGAAGCAATGACTGCGGTGGAAAGCAGAACGGAGTATACGTGCATGGCCGACGTGGTACGATCTTGAGGCGAGAAACTAGAATTGAGAAGTAATCCACGTTGGCAGGTATCGAGAGACCGCGGTATCACCTCACCAGCGATCGCTGGAAAACAAAACCCCTGGTTGCAATGGTACGTGCTCTTGTTGATGTTAGACCTATTGGCGAAGTGGTAATGGTTTTAACAGCTTGTTGATTCATGTAGGTAACCTTAGAGCATCGCATCGGATGCTGTTCACTAGAACGCAGCCTAATACCAGAGCGCCTTGTTCCAGAACAGACTCTTCGAATTGGCCAGGTCGTCGTCCGCCACGGTGAAAGTGTCGTTGAACACGATCTGAGTGCCGACGCTCGATTCGTTGTACTGCGGCCAGTAGATCTTGTCATCGGCCCACTTTGTGTTGGGGTTACCAGTGAGCACGAACGACATGAGGTACTTCTGCATCATGACAGCAATCGTCGCGTTCACCGTTGTCGTAACAGCACCGACACTGGCGGCTTCTCCTGCGCTCAATGCTTCCGTGGTGGTCGCTGAACTCGACGAACCGTTCGACGAGGTTGAGAGAGTGTACGTGCTGTACCAGTAGTAATTTTGGTCAACTCCGTGCGTGGCAGCTCCTAGTGCGACTTCTGCGTTCCAGGTCTGGTTGTTCAGAGCGTGCGTGAGAGCGATGTCTTTTGCCGTCAAGTCGAACGACTGCTTCATGTCAGCGAAGCGGAGACCAGCACTCTCGTAGCCCTCCTCTGGATACAATTCCAACAGCGTCTTCACTGCATCATCCGAGATGCCTGGGAAGAAAATGCGGAGGTACGTGGATACGTCTTCCTGTGTGTCAACACCAGAATACGCTTGGCTATTTGCTTCATGCAGCTCGTGTGAAATCACACATGGACCGGAGAAGTTAAAGTGACCTTGGTACAGGTTCGCCTCGTACGTGTCGGGAATAATAAAGCCATCCACCCGGGGCTGCATCTGGTACGTGTATTCGTCCACAACCGTGTTGGAAGCGTTGACCACGTCGTCAAACGAAACCTCGCGCATGCAGTCTAAGTGGCCACCATCACAGCCCAGCGAAGTCGAGACATTCTGCCAGAACTGCTCAGCATGGTGGTGCCCAGCGCCCGGCACGTAGCCGGGAGACATGATGTACGCCTTGTGGAATAACTGAGGTGCCCTGCCGCCGAAGCGAGTCATCTGGAACATAACTTGAGAGCCGCCTGCAGAAAACCCGACTGCTGTGACATCATTCGAGTTGCCACCAAAGTTGCTGATGTACTTCTGCACCCACTCAAAGGCCTGTGTGGCGTCCCAGACGCACAGATTTGCAGTGCCGCCTTCGTGTTGGTACGTCGGGCCGTTCGTGAGACCTGTGATCCCCACACGATAATTGTACGCGACGTACACGAAATCGGTGGACAGGTCGAACAAACCCTCGGGAGTAACTTCCGACTTGGATCCGCCAGTGAAGCCGCCACCGTAGGACCACACCATGACAGGTAGGTTGCGACCAGCGGCATCAGCAGGAGCCCACACGTCCAGGTACAGGCAATCTTCAGAGGTTTTGCAGTCGACGTCGGCGTCGGCCAGATTGGTGCCAGTGTTGATCGCAGTTTCGATGTCGGGCCATTCGGGGGCGGCGAAACGAAGGTCACCGGTCGGCACCTTGGCGAAGCGGATGTTCTGGTACTTGTAGTATCCGACGGTGGTGTTGCCACCCACGGCCTGAACGGTGGTGTAGTCGAGTTCAACGGTGGGCAGCGATGAGGACGATGAGGTAGTAGTCGCCTGGCTGCTGGAGGTGGTGTTGTCGGCGGCACTTTGGAGAGCGGTGGTGCTGCTTCCAGCAAAAACGGGCGCTACTACCGCGGCGGCGGCCATTAGGAGAGCGTAGACACGCATCGTAGACGAGGTGCTCGGAAGACGAGGAGGTCGGAAGACGAGGTGTTGGTGTTAAACCAAAAGGAAAAGTGATCTGCAAAATGCTGGTGCTTCGTTCGGCTCCCGTGGAATGGACTGCGCTCCCCTGTGACAGCAGACCTAATAGCCTAGCTCTTGCCTTTCAAATCATCCACGTCGAATGAATCGGGATTCTTCGTGCGACACAGCACTTTGCTTTGAAATGCTTGCCGGTTCTGCAGGTGGCATGCGCTGGATCTTGTCGATTAATTCGCGATAGTCGTAATCTCCAAGCCATTCTCTATCCTGGTGATGATCCCCTCCCAATCTTCGACTTGAATGACACAGCCATCCACGACTTCTAGTCATAACCAAAAAAACGCGTAGTCATTATTATGCGTAGCAGAACCTGCCAAATCTGCGCTGTCCACCACGGAGATCACAAGAAATGTTCCTGATCGCCCCGGAAGGTCAAGACCGGAAACCCCACCAGAGAAAACCTGACGACCGCAGCAAATGGATCCCGGTGGATCTACCAGGAGCTCCGCAACCGCGCGCCGTCGCCATGTCGTGCCCCAAACGAGCATGTTGCGCGCTAAATACCACGAGAACCGAGACTTGGTTGGTATTGCGTCAATCGATTTTGACAACGTAATCGAGCGATTTTGCACTGCTGCAGGAGCTTGTGTTGGAAATTGTGGATGGAAGCATCCACCTGCTGGGTGGTAGCCATAGATCGGTGGTTCTAAATCATCATGGCCAAATTCACCGCTCGTCGATATATCGACACTAGTCTGTTGTCCTACTCCAAAGTTTCCTGACTTCTCTTGAGCTCGATCACCCTATTCGCGGCTATTGTTTGAGTATATTCTTGTTCCCGAGATTTTGCCCTGTTGAGTAAACTGCTCGCCATGGAGCTACTGTTCCGCTCCAAAGTGAACTTCGCGACGCTGCCTCATGTCGTTACAGCAGTCTCCGTCATCCTGGACATGTCAGTGGAGCTACCGCTTTATAATGCGTGCAAACTGGAGTGTATTGCGCTGCTACAGCGAATCTGAGACTGCAGTGGTGATAGTTGCAGTGATGATGGAACAACCTGAACACTACGCAGATATCTGCGAAGCGATCGCCACTACCGTCAATACATTTCCACATCAGCTATGAACGAGGTGATCCATCGTCACAATTTGGAGCTTGGAAAGTGGCTCTTGAACCAGTTCGACGGTTGCAGCGTCGAAGTAAGCAAAGCGCTGAAGGATGTTCCCAGTGAACATTTGATGGAGGGTTTGCAGTTTTTCCACGACAACGACCCAAACAAGTCGAGAACTGGACCACAGCGTTTTAGGAATTGGACAGGTACAATGGTATATTCACTAAGAATGATCTCGAGAGATCTTTACGTTCGGACTGGGCTACCGACGAATGAAGGCACTACATCTTTCACTCCCCAGCAGCCCGTTTACCGAGTGGGCTTTCGTTTGAGGTCCTTCTCAGGGTCCCGTTCCCACGTTGGTTGAATTCAGTCGCCTTAGCCGATTCGGTATCCTCTGCAGAACTGCGGAGTTCGAGGCCGGTTGGTGACTTGGTGGAGTCCTAGCTGCCACAAGTTTTTTGCCGCGTTGATATCGCGCTCCCAGTAGTTCGCTCTGCAAGCTACGTTTCCGCAGACACGCACATTCCTCGACCTTTTGGCTTTCGTCGCACCGGAGATCTTGAATGGCGTGTCCACCATCGGGCGTGAGCACTCGGAGCAAAGATAGCTGGTACGAAACTCGTCGACCATGACGAGGGTTGCGCGGCGAGAGAGTTCACGTGCGAACCGCTTGAGCGGGACGTGCATATGGCCCGCGAGATGAGTCTGGCTGCTCCATTTTCCGAGAGCCACACACACGTCACGGTCCACGGTCGGGACGACACGCTTGGCGAGTTTCGCCACGGCCTTGCGTTTGAATCGCGACACCGTAAATCGCCACTTGCAAAACCCTTTCAGTGCGCAGAACTCCAGCATGGAGTTGATGTTCTTCCAGATGTGCTCGTAACGAGATAGCAGGGACGCCGACGACGAAGTCTTGAACGAAGGCATGTCCTTCAAAAACGCACCGTAGAGCGGATACCTCTTCTCCAGGTTTTCGAACCAGAATGCATGGTGCTCGACACGACTCATGTGTCGGTACTCTCGGGACGTGACTTGTAGGACGTGAGCATTGTCGCGCAGGAAGTGAGTCCGGCGCCTGACGCCGTGTTTCCGCGGACGGTGCTTTGGGTGGTGTCTGTGACAGATCTCGCACCACCCCTCCACATCGCACTGCGCTCTGCTGCGTCTCTTGCGTCGGTGGCGACGACGGCGGTTCCTGCTGCGCTTCTTGCCATGGCGTCTGCCGCCAACGTGGCCTGGACAGGTACTGCACCAACCGGGCATGGAGCATGGCTCTTCCGGTGCGTTGCAGACAAACTCCAGCATAGGACGGCTGTATGCCGTCAGCATCATCCGTAGACCTGGGTCAATCCCGATCAGCGTATGTGGTATATACTTCGGAGAAAGAGCAGGTCGTTCAAGAGGAGCAGGAATTGACGTCAGCACAGCAGCACTGTAGCCATTTGTGGAGATCTGATACTCGAAGCTGCGCCTTGGAGCTCCAATCCGTTGATCTGCTGTGTGGCTAACGCAGTCTCCGAGGTTGAAAACAGAGTCCACATCCTCTCGCGTACTTCTTGGAACTGCGCAGACGTAGCAGACGTCCGTTGTCCACGAGAGTTCGTGGACTTGTAGAGACCAAAGACATCCTTACCCGTAGTTGCCAAAATTTGCCTTGCGACTTGGTAGAGCACCTCTGTCGTGACTGGGAAGAACGCCGGCACACAGGAGGTGGGCTGCGGCAGCAACGTAAACAATCGGCACCATTTCGGGATCTCGTCTTGGTCGTGCATTGGCTCCATCTCCTTCAGCATGTCGTACAGCTTGCCGAGAAATAGCACTTCGTGGCTAGCGATGTTCGCAGCTGTAGGAGGCAGTTCTAGCCACGCAAGACATTGCTTCTCGACGTCCGTGAGGTCTTCAGGACTTGACTTTAGTCGAGCGACCATGGCCTCAGCTGCTCCCCGCGGATACGCAAGCTGCAGGCTAATGAAGTTGACAAGCCGCACCTCGAAGTTCGTTCGAACGTGTTGCTGCGCCGCAACGACCATGTCATTCGCCAGTTCTTGGATGGCGGAGCCGAAACAGGAAAGCGTAGGCGGTATATACGACATGACCCTCGATCGTGAAGCCGTGTACTTGTTGATGGACTCCTCTAGTGCAGCGTTGGCCGAGGGTTTTGGCGCGGGCCTCTGTTCGTCACCAAAGACAGCTGTGCAGCACCGGTAGAACGTAGCTTGGTCCAGCTGTAGGGCTGTCTCCATCGTGCGAGATCTTGCCGGTACTACTGGGTAGTTCGGGTAGCTACGCCGATGGTGCTCGAGCAGCCGGCAGCAGTGGAAGTTCATGACCATCATTGCCTCTATGCGGATCTGCTGCAGAGCCACAGCACGTTGTTCGAGCGCGTCCCGGATGTCAGGATTCGGACAAATGTGCCTCAGTGGGTACGTCACGGTTGAGAACGATAGGGCGCTGTTGGCTCCTCGAAGAAGGGTCAAAGTAATTCCGGGGACAGCGTCAGGAAGTGGTCAAGTTGGGCAAGTTGGTCCGAGTGGGCAGACGTGGTCCCGGGAAGCTCCCCAGCATCTTTAACAAACAAGCTTCTCGGACACGATAACACACAAAACTCCATTTCCATCTACGACCATTCACTACACTGTCAACTGCAACTCCGACAATCGCTGACTTACGACCGGCGACGGACGCACTTGGATGAAGACGTTGATGGGGAGGACGGTGTAGCGGGGGCTTCTGTCTCGGGGGCGCTCGTGGGAGCCTCCATTGTTTCCTCCTGCGCGGACGCTTCTCCACTCACGCTTGCGTCTTCTGACGTTGTGGTGACAGGAGCAGACGTTGCTGCGGGGGCTGACGCTGTCGCAGGAGCCGAAGTCGTCGTCGTCGAAGTCGAGTTAGACGAACTACCTGTGCTAGCAGCGGACGTACCCTCAAGAGCCACACAGTTGATGTACACTTGCCACGGCTGGGCGTGCAGCGCCAACCAGTAAAAGACTCAAGCCTGGGCGGAGAAGCATCCAAACAGGAGAAAACGACGGCTCCTGAGACAGAAGCCCCAGCAACGCCATCGGAAAGATGCTTCTACAGCCATCGTCGTGCCACCCACTGTGTGAGACGGCGTTCTCGACGTTTAGATGTCTAGTGCAGTTTCTAGGGAGGCGCGTCCTCGATGCCACGGGAGCTCTTCCCACGGCGTAAGCTGTAAGTGCCTCGACTTCATGAAGCGATCTCTAGCACGAATTCTTCTCCCCCATAGGAAGATGTCCAGCTTGTAGTACTTCTTCACGAAAGCGTACCGCATTACAGGACTGACATCGAGTCGTTGTGGTCCTGTTCTGGGAGAACGTCTCGCGGAGGATCAAAACCCAATTGCTGGGTCGGGTTCTTGTCCCTCGTTGTATCTTGTTGTCCCTTGTTGTACTGACGTGCCACACAACGGTCCTATAGCGGGCCGTTGTCCCTCATTGTGGGCAAGAGTGATGGTCCTTGTATCCATGAGGGCCCACTTTGCTCCTCTCTGGCGACCTGACTCTGGGCCAGCTACCTAGTCAAGGCTCAAGCTCTTCATGCTCCATGGTCCCCCCCCCCCAGCTACCTCCGACCAGGACTACACGCTACCGCGGCCGGAGGTGGCCGACACCCCTCCATTGCTCGACCCTGGACGCCACAAGGCCGGGCTCGTAGCAAACCTGATTTCCTTATTCGAGGAAGCCGACACTACGACCATCCCCTACAACCACGTCAACGACTTGGGGGGATTGCCTCGGGGCGCTGACGCGGGAAGCTCGCCGCTTCGGAATCCCCAACCAAAATGCTCTGTTGGGGAAGTTCCATTTTGACTGCTACTATCAAAGACCCTGCGACTCCCAATGGTATATCTGTCCGCATGGTGAAGCGTGGCATCCTGGACGTCTGACCGGCTACATACTGATCATGGCCATCGCCGAGGAGGAGGATTTCACGAAGAGGCTGCTTCGGAAGATCTACCCCAAGAATCAGCCGCCGATCGATTGGATTTTCAGGATAGCCCTCAACCGGAAGTTGAGTGGGCTGTATATTATCGACGTGGGCCCAGGTTCTGCCTATCAAGGTCAAGTAGACACACACGGACAACAGATACCACGTAATGCCCGCGTCTACAAGATTGGGCTTTCAAAGGACCCGCGTGGCCGAATAGCCCAGCATTGCGGTGCTAAAGGCTATGGCCGGTATTCATCCGATTGTCATGGCGCCTGGATCCTCGTTCTACCTGAGGGGCTGCTCCACCATGCTGAACGACTTCTAATCCGACTCCTCTTCGAGAACAAGCTGAGGTTCACGGATGCTTGCTTCCACTGCCACGAGGAGACGTTCACTTACGCCCCGTCACAGCGTCCGCTGATGTTCACAGCTATGCGAGATGTCGATGCAGAGTACCCTAGTGACGAAGCTGTACTGCGAGTACGCGACGCTGAACAGAGACGTATCAATGCGGAATGGGAAGCCGCATACCTCGCTCTTTATTCCCGCTACCAAGAACTTGCACATGAAGTCGAGCGCTTGCGGTGGCTCTTGGACGACCAACAAGGGGGCAGACAAGGAGTTACCACTCACACGATGAACGAGGCACACCCGTTCGACTCGCGCATCGCGTTATCGAGTACACGGAGCGATACGGACAGCACACACCTGGATTCCACTGATACGTTTGTTAAAGATGCTGGGGAGCTTCCCGGGACCACGTCTGCCCACTCGGACCAACTTGCCCAACTTGACCACTTCCTGATGCTGTCCCCGGAATTCTTTTGACCCTTCTTCGAGGAGCCAACAGCGTCCTATCGTTCTCAACCGTGACGTACCCACTGAGGCACATTTGTCCGAATCCTGACATCCGGGACGCGCTCGAACAACGTGCTGTGGCTCTGCAGCAGATCCGCATAGAGGCAATGATGGTCATGAACTTCCACTGCTGCCGGCTGCTCGAGCACCATCGGCGCAGCTACCTGAACTACCCTGTAGTACCGGCAAGATCTCGCACGATGGAGACAGCCCTACAGCTGGACCAAGCTACGTTCTACCGGTGCTGCACAGCTGTCTTTGGTGACGAACAGAGGCCCGCGCCAAAACCCTCGGCCAACGCTGCACTAGAGGAGTCCATCAACAAGTACACGGCTTCACGATCGAGGGTCATGTCGTATATACCGCCTACGCTTTCCTGTTTCGGCTCCGCCATCCAAGAACTGGCGAATGACATGGTCGTTGCGGCGCAGCAACACGTTCGAACGAACTTCGAGGTGCGGCTTGTCAACTTCATTAGCCTGCAGCTTGCGTATCCGCGGGGAGCAGCTGAGGCCATGGTCGCTCGACTAAAGTCAAGTCCTGAAGACCTCACGGACGTCGAGAAGCAATGTCTTGCGTGGCTAGAACTGCCTCCTACAGCTGCGAACATCGCTAGCCACGAAGTGCTATTTCTCGGCAAGCTGTACGACATGCTGAAGGAGATGGAGCCAATGCACGACCAAGACGAGATCCCGAAATGGTGCCGATTGTTTACGTTGCTGCCGCAGCCCACCTCCTGTGTGCCGGCGTTCTTCCCAGTCACGACAGAGGTGCTCTACCAAGTCGCAAGGCAAATTTTGGCAACTACGGGTAAGGATGTCTTTGGTCTCTACAAGTCCACGAACTCTCGTGGACAACGGACGTCTGCTACGTCTGCGCAGTTCCAAGAAGTACGCGAGAGGATGTGGACTCTGTTTTCAACCTCGGAGACTGCGTTAGCCACACAGCAGATCAACGGATTGGAGCTCCAAGGCGCAGCTTCGAGTATCAGATCTCCACAAATGGCTACAGTGCTGCTGTGCTGACGTCAATTCCTGCTCCTCTTGAACGACCTGCTCTTTCTCCGAAGTATATACCACATACGCTGATCGGGATTGACCCAGGTCTACGGATGATGCTGACGGCATACAGCCGTCCTATGCTGGAGTTTGTCTGCAACGCACCGGAAGAGCCATGCTCCATGCCCGGTTGGTGCAGTACCTGTCCAGGCCACGTTGGCGGCAGACGCCATGGCAAGAAGCGCAGCAGGAACCGCCGTCGTCGCCACCGACGCAAGAGACGCAGCAGAGCGCAGTGCGATGTGGAGGGGTGGTGCGAGATCTGTCACAGACACCACCCAAAGCACCGTCCGCGGAAACACGGCGTCAGGCGCCGGACTCACTTCCTGCGCGACAATGCTCACGTCCTACAAGTCACGTCCCGAGAGTACCGACACATGAGTCGTGTCGAGCACCATGCATTCTGGTTCGAAAACCTGGAGAAGAGGTATCCGCTCTACGGTGCGTTTTTGAAGGACATGCCTTCGTTCAAGACTTCGTCGTCGGCGTCCCTGCTATCTCGTTACGAGCACATCTGGAAGAACATCAACTCCATGCTGGAGTTCTGCGCACTGAAAGGGTTTTGCAAGTGGCGATTTACGGTGTCGCGATTCAAACGCAAGGCCGTGGCGAAACTCGCCAAGCGTGTCGTCCCGACCGTGGACCGTGACGTGTGTGTGGCTCTCGGAAAATGGAGCAGCCAGACTCATCTCGCGGGCCATATGCACGTCCCGCTCAAGCGGTTCGCACGTGAACTCTCTCGCCGCGCAACCCTCGTCATGGTCGACGAGTTTCGTACCAGCTATCTTTGCTCCGAGTGCTCACGCCCGATGGTGGACACGCCATTCAAGATCTCCGGTGCGACGAAAGCCAAAAGGTCGAGGAATGTGCGTGTCTGCGGAAACGTAGCTTGCAGAGCGAACTACTGGGAGCGCGATATCAACGCGGCAAAAAACTTGTGGCAGCTAGGACTCCACCAAGTCACCAACCGGCCTCGAACTCCGCAGTTCTGCAGAGGATACCGAATCGGCTAAGGCGACTGAATTCAACCAACGTGGGAACGGGACCCTGAGAAGGACCTCAAACGAAAGCCCACTCGGTAAACGGGCTGCTGGGGAGTGAAAGATGTAGTGCCTTCATTCGTCGGTAGCCCAGTCCGAACGTAAAGATCTCTCGAGATCATTCTTAGTGAATATACCATTTTGGCATCCTTACCCTGATTTAGCGCCTAGAACAAATCGGTTTGAATTGATGAGACTCGTATTTACATATTTGGAGCAACAGTATTGCAAGTGCTGATGGGAGTCGCGGAGCGTGTAAGCTCTCTCAGGACAAGAACGGCGAGGGCAGCGACCAATGACGCACAAAACGGCGGCATTATGGCCCCCAACACTGCAGTTGGACGGAGCAAGAAGAGGGTGCATCCATCCGTCTCTCAGGACGACCGGGACAGCGACACCAATGCGCAGAATGATGAGAGCAGCAACCACTCAACTGCTGGTGAAGAAGTTGCAGTGAAACACAAAAGGAAGCGAGGACACCGTAAAGGATCACACACACTCCGAAAAGTACGACAGGTTATCTTACATTAGTCGAAAATGAGTTGTGTCCACTGACTAAATCTCGTCTATACCGTACTGAAGGAGGAGATTGACCGCCTTCGCGCTGAGATGACTCAACTGCAATCGCAGATGAGGGAGCTGCAGCAACGTGCGTTTACACCAAAGAAAAGGGGTGATGACGATACAGAAGTATGCGCGAACGTCTTACACAATGTCGTCAAAAAGCAGCAGAATACTTTTGTCGACATCCAAGGGGCCATGTCGGGTTACACTGCTTGTGTGCGTTGATGGGATTATCATTGTTGCATCGCACGCCACAATACTAACACTTATTACGTTGCTTCTATAGAGTATCCAATGTGGAAGTCCTATCCAGCGGACGCTTGTCTTGCCCAACGACGAGCTCTCTCGACGGGCTAATCTACGCTGGATGAGGACCCTGAAGCTGCACGATGCGAGTAATTTCATAAACCAACGATTACTTCATTTAAACCCGCTCAACGCGATGTCGGAGGAACACCGCTTTGAGAACGATGACGGGGAGTACTGGGCGGTTCGCTTCACGACGTCTCAGTTCGAGTCTGCTCAAAGTGTCAAGCAGGTATTCGATTTGGTAGTGTATTTCCTGTCCAACAGTGAAATCAGCATTTCCGAGAAAGTTGGCCATCTCACAGTCCGCGAGGACGATGATAATAACGAACCAGGGATCGCGCAGCATCGGTTGGTATCTACGACAGGGAAAGGTCTTCACATGGAATCCAATACCGTTAATTTCTACGAGTGTGGAGGAGTTGGACCGGGTGCCTATGGACTGGTTGCATCAGAATTTGTGGATGAAGATGAGAGACATCCGTATCGCCCGAATACGCGCATTCGTAAGGATGCGAACGTCGTGATGGAGGTGCGTGCATACCCTCGCCGTTGCCGTGGAACCGAGGACCGGAGCTCGCAGTTTGAAGAGGTTGTGGTACTGACACTTTGGTCTCATTCAAGACTACGTCGTCCTAGTTTCCCAGTTCCCAAAGATGCTTGGCACGAGTTGTGCGAGAGCATGGACCAGTGGAGTCAGAATATGCACAAGACCATCCTGGAATCGCTGAATCCTACCATTTAACCTTGATCTGTAGTCCGTGAAGCCTCGCTGATCTTGTTGAATAATGTAAAACGCGTGCCTGGAGAGCATTTTGAACAGCCACGCTTCCAGTAACTGCTGCAAATGAGAGTCTGCATTACAAAGTAAAATGGATCGAGCGACTCTTGTACGGCAGCGAAAGCAGATCAGAGTGAAGGAAAACGTGGTCGCAGAAACCAATTCGTTGCTAGAGAACGCGAAAACTGCGGTGGTCGAGAAGACAATTGACCAGAATGATCCGACAGAGAGCGACACGACTTTAATAAAAGGAAAAAGTGATCGAAAGTCAAGAGAACAAACAGAGGCGGCGGATCAAGCACCACCTCCCCCACCAGTGATGGGAAAACGAGCTAAAAGGAGTTCCAAACAATCCAAGTCATCAACAGCAACGTATAGCAATGAGGCCAATGCTGGGCTCGTTGTGCGTCAAATTTTGCAGCGGTCGCAGTTTGGCGACGTGAAGGAGTATTTACTGTCAATAACTAAACCCGAGCTTTTCCAGCAGGCACTCGTGGTGGCAACATACGTCCAGGAGGTAAAGTAGGCCTATTCAGCTCCTTGTTGAGTATGCGAGATTTAGTGTGGCTGTGTTTCAGCTGAAGAAAAAGCACAGTGAGGTATCGGAAGCTGTCGAGGCGGAGTTGGTTGAGTACCAATCCAAGTATCGATCCATTGCGAGCGATTTGGCCGAGCGAGAGCAAAAATTTGAAGAACAAGAGGTAAGGGCAGCAGAGCTGGGTTAAATTGATGCAAGGCAGCACATACTTACTAAGCGGCAGAACAAAAAGAACGAGCTTCTTGGACGTCTGAAACTAGCACAGGACGAACATCAATCTCTCCTCTCCTGGATTCGGTAGGGTTAACATGTCTTGTTGTGCGGCACCGTGAGGTTCTTACCGATGCCCTGTCATTTACAGTGAACACGAAGACAAGTTTAAGGCGCTCCAGCAAACTAAGCAGGATCAAACTCAACTCATCGAAGAGATGACAAAAATCCGGCGCCAACGAGAGGAACAATTGGACACGATTGAGAAAGAGCGCGAGGAGGCATTTCGTTTTGCAGAAGAATTACAGGGCCAGGTGCAGCAACGACAATGTTAAATGGAGCGAAGCAACATACGCAACTGATTTTATGCTATACAGAACTCGAAGCTGCAAGCAGATATGGTGATGATAGAGCGAGACTGCGAACGGCTTCAAGCGGATCTGATTGAAGAGCAGGCATCGAACAAGAAACTGCTACTGGAAGCTCAACAAAAAACTCAAATGTACGTTGCAAATGCAGCAAAATATAAAACGTTTTATGTGTCATGGGCTGGTGTGCACTACAGCTTGGAGCAAATATCGAGTGAGCTGGAAAACGCCCGAAATCAAATATCGACGCTGCATGGGCAAGTTCAGGTATGGTCGCGGTCATCGAAAATTGACTAGTGCGGAAAAATGTTCCTGAGTTTTTCTGCCCTCGTGTTGAATAAGTTGGAAGCGATGTCGAGGCACTCCGTTACACACGAGCGTGATCGGATTCAGCAGCAGTATGCAATCGATCGACAAGATTGGAAATCTACTCAGGTAACACAGGCACTCGTAGGAAATATTTCTATTCACTGAGAGTGTCTGCAGGAGCGCCGCAACGCGCTGGAGAAGAGGAAAGCCGACGAGTTCAGGAAAATGGACTTGGAGCTCCGTCACTTGAACCAAGCTCTATCGCGAATGCGTATTGAATGGGAAAGCGAAAAGTCTCAACGCGACAAATCGGATGCTAGACTGCAAAAGTTGGCACAAATTATCGACGTAAGTCTTGTCGCCACCGATCCTCCTCCAACTTGCATGCTAACCAAATATTTTTCTCATTATCGGTAGGGGACCAAGACGCACACAAATACATTAGAAGAAGAGAATCAGCAATTAAAGACGCAGCTCAATGGTACAAAAGTGGAAATATCACGTTGGATTTCGTCATGCACTCACCATCATTTTTTTTATTAACAGAAGAACAAGAGGTTCGGACAAACAAGGATCACGCGCTTCAAATTGCTCATCGGTGCTGAATGAAGCATCTCGCTTGCACTGTCTGTCGATTAATCACTGACCCAAAGGTTAATGTACTTTGCTTTGCAACAGAGACCTCCAAGCGCTACAGAAGAACTGTCGAGAGCTGGAAAACGCCAAACTGGACGCTCAGAGTGAAGTGGTTTCACTCGTCCAACGGTGAGTCATCCAAAATGGATTGCAGCCTCATTTACACAACGTAAAGACTCCAACATCCTTGTTGTGCAGGATGAAGGTTATTCGTCGAGATCACTTGGCACTGCTCCATCGTGTTGAAGCGCCGACTCAATTGGCCGCGCAATGGCACACCAAGATGCAGGCAGACGATCGATCCCTCTCCTAGACTAAGAATCTGAAGCTTGTACAAGCAGACTTGAGTGCCACGCGCCTCCAGACCAAGCGGAAGTCGCTGCTTGTCTTTGCATTTTCGAGGGTGCAGATGCATACCACTGTATTTTTGCGTTAAACCACGGACCCGTACACGACCAAGACATGCACTCGCTGTGGGAGAATCAACTACAGCATGAGTCGACAAAAGGTCTTCAGCACTCCGGTGCTCTGAGGAATGCTCGAGTTCGTTTGGACAAGGAGATCGGCGGATTGAGGGCACTCTGCGACGTGATATGCCGCCATTGCAACGGCGAAACGCAAGCCGGAAATGGCTCTCATGGCCAATGGCAGCCTCGTTCGAGTCGCGTGCCGCCCACGGCATAAGCACATTGTCCTGTTGCGCATAAACCAATTCATTGATTGGTTTGCAGGACGTACAGAAACTTCAGAAAAGGCAAGTGACGAGGCATTTTGCCTCGTCGCGCGACACTGTTTGTCGGTGGTCTCAGGTCCCCAATCTCTTGACGCGATGACGTCGTCGACTTTGCTGCCTCTTGCCTTGCTCTTTGTATGGTCTGAACCAGCCTCAAGTCTCAAGTGGATGCATGCGACTCTGTCTGTATTTCAGTCCGGATCCTACGGTGGTCCCAGCATGCAGTACCTACCAAAAATGAAGAAGCTCTTGAGCTAGAGTCAGCGGCTGGAGTTCATTATTTTATTTGCCTCGCAGTCCGCACATCACACTGTAGAGCAAGATGGCGCCTCCAGCTGCCGATCAAGCTTCGCCGTCCCCGTACCAGTTCCCGTTGTCCCGACATCTATCCCTGAGCTCGCTCCGATTGACACCACGGGCTCGTGAACTTTCGTCAAAACTTAGCGGCCTGCCGTCGCCTGCACAAACCCCACACACTGCGTACTTCCACATCGATGAGCCAGAAATTGTGACGACCAAGACCTATGACCTCCCAGTAGATCACCAGCAATTCGATAGAGCAACCAAGATCAAACCTTTCAGCATGTTGAGGCCACACATGCGCATCTTCTACCTGTCCTGGATGTCGGGTATCATGGGCTTCTTCGGCTGGTATGCCATTCCCCCCCTGATGCCGGTGATCAAGACGCAGCTAGGACTGACTGATGGAGAAGTGCTCAACTCAGACATTGCTAGTACAGCTAGCACTATTATTTCTCGAATCGCTTCGGGTCCGCTGCTCGATCGGTATGGCCCGCAGGCAGTACAGAGCTCAATTCTGTGGTTTGGTGCGATCCCCATCGTCTGCGCCGCTTTCGTGAATTCGGCAACTAGTTTGCTCATTGTGCGCTTCTTCATTGGCCTGGTGGGCTGCGTCTTCGTGTCCGGCCAGTACTGGACAACTATTACTTTTGCACGCAACGTGGCGGGTACAGCCAACGCCATCACTGGTGGAATGGGTTTATCCGGTATCGGTTGGGCCTTCCTTGTGCTGCCGTTCGTGTACGAGGCCATCACCTCTAGCGGCCATGTGTCAGATGACCTAGGTTGGCGGATCACTATAGCACTGCCTGCAGTCCTCATGATCATCATGGGAACCGTGATCCGCTTCGCAGTGGATAGCTGCCCTACCGGCGACTTTCAAGAGCTCATGAACTCCAAGCGACAAGCAGAGCAAAACGGTAGAGCTGCTCCTGCTCGCATCAGCATCAGTGGCAGCTCCAGTGTCCTCCCGATGACGCAGCCTCTTGCAGGTGAGCAGCCGAAGCCTGTGACCATGCTGCAGTCCTTCAAAATCGTGCTTACGGACTTGAACGTCCTGGTCATGATCGCGCACTACGCCGCGTCTTTCGGCACAGAGCTGCAGCTTAACAACATGGGCGCCCTATACTTCTACACCCAGTTCACTAAGAGCGGTTGTACGCCGACAGATAGCAACCTGTGCTATTTGCTGTCCAAGACCAACGCCGCCACGGTAGCGTCGTCGTTCGGACTTATGAATATGTTCGCTCGTGCGCTCGGTGGCTTAGCTTCTGACGCGGTGAATCGCCGACTCGGTATGCGCGGCCGTAAGTGCGTACAGTTCACGCTATTGTGTGTGCTGGGTGCTCTGGTTATCACGCTGAGTCAGCTAGAGTCGCTGGGCGCCTGCATTGTGTTGTACGTGCTCGTGGCCATCGCCGCGCAGGCCGCTGGAGGTTCAGCCTACGGTATCGTGCCGTACCTGAACGAACGTCACACTGGCACCGTCAATGGCCTGGTTGGTGCCGGCGGCAACCTAGGCGGCGTGATCTACGGTATTATCTTCCGCAGCACCGAGGGATACAGCAATGGTCTGCTGTACACAGGTCTCATCATTTTGGCCTGCGCATTGCTCACGCCGCTGCTGAGGTTCCCCCACTTAGAGCAGCAAGAGCAGCAGGAGGCAGATCCTCATGATGCATCCAAGAGGTCTCACAGCACCATGTACCTCGAAGACGAGCCGTACCAGTAAGCACGGTTTAGAGCCACACGTTTTCGTTTGACAAAGTGTTTGATTAAAAACTGAAGTTGAAGTCACTCATCACTCCTCTCCCGTCTACCGCCAACGCGCATCAACGCGCGCGTCACCATGACACTTGACTTCAGCATAGGTCGGCATATTGTCGGTAGACATTGATGCCTACCGACACATCTTGAAGTGAAACCGTTCGCGACGAGGCAAAATGCGCACCGCCAGCTATTATGAGTCACCCGAAATGTCTCGCGGCGGCAAGCTGGGAATCGCAACCTATGCCTTTGACGCTATCGCCGGCGCCCCACCTGCGAATTTTCATCGTCCTCGACACGTACTGGTTAGCTCCACTCTCCACCTGCGCAACCAGCAATGGAACTGCCCAACAACTCGCCATCGTTCCGTCAATCGTTGCAATTGACGCCCCGCGTCCGTGAGTTCTCTTCCCGACTGCCATCGCCCCATGAGTCTCCGCGTTGCGTTTTCGTCCAAGTGGAGCGACACCAACATCCGCCAGAGCCGGATGAAAGCCCGTACGATCTTCCAGTGGATCCCAAGCAGTTCGATAGAGCCACAACCATCAAACCAACAAGTATGCTGCGTCCGCACATGCGCATCTTCTACTTGTCGTGGATGTCGGCCATCACAGGCTTCTTCGGGTGGTACGCCATCCCACCACTTATGCCGGTGATCAAGACGCACCTCGGTCTCACCGACGGCGAGGTTCTCAACTCTGATATTGCTAGTACAGCCAGTACCATCATTTCACGGATAGCTTCAGGTCCGTTGTTAGACCGGTACGGCTCTCAAGCAGTGCAAAGCACGGGACTTTGGTTCGGTGCGATCCCCATCGTCTGCGCCGCTTTCGTGAACTCGGCAACCAGTTTGCTCATTGTACGCTTCTTCATCGAACTAGTGGGGTGCGTCTTCGTGACGAGCCAGTATTGGACGACCATCACGTTCGCCCGTAATGTGGCCAGCGCAGCCAATGCCATCACTGGTGGAATGGGTTTATCCGGTATTGGTTGGGCTCTCTTACTATTTCCGTTCGCGTTCAAGGCCATTACATCCGGTGGATACGTGTCGGAAGACTTGGGCTGGCGGATCACGATCGCCCTACCGGCCGTGCTGATGATCACAGCGGGTGTAGTGATCCGTTTTGCGGTGGATGGCTGTCCGACGGGGGACTTTCAAGAGCTCGTGGAGAAGAAGCAGCGCGCCGAACAATCAACTATTAACCTTGACGGTTCTGTGGACGTAGAGACAACTGCACAAACGAAGAAGCTCAATTGCCCAAGTTTGTTCCAGTCATTCAAGATCGTACTGCCAGACCCGAACGTGCTCATCATGATCGCGCATTACGGAGCAAGTTTTGGTACAGAACTGCAACTCAACAACATGGGTGCGCTCTACTTCTACAACGAATTCACCAAAAAAGGGTTGTGTCGACAGTATGTTCTGCTCCCTGTTGACCAAGACCAGCGCGGCGTCAGTGGCGTCGTCGTTTGGACTTATGAACATGGTCGCTCGTGCTATCGGAGGCTTAACGTCGGACGCAGTGAATCGCCGACTGGGAATGCGCGGCCGTCAGTCCGTGCAGTTCACCTTGCTCTGCATTCTAGGAGCTCTTGTGCTTGCACTTAGCCAATCGCACTCGCTCAGCCAATGTATCGCACTCTATGTGCTAGTTGCCATTGCTGCCCAAGCTACTGGCGGTTCGACGTACGGCATCGTCCCGTACTTGAATGAGAAACACACCGGCACAATGGTTTAGTCGGTGCAAGAGGCAACATGGGTGGCACCATCTTCGGTGTGATCTTCCGTTTTACCGGTTCCTACGACACCGGGCTGTTCTACATGTCGTTCATCATCTTCGGCTGTGCCCTGCTCACTCCGCCGCTGAGACTATCGCACCTCCAGGGGGCTGCAGCTATAAGCACGACTGAACACTCACATCACCAAGGTAGTATGAAGCCGTACCTCGACAGCGAGCCGTCTGAATATGCCGAGGGTGTTTCAGACTCGCAGTACTACAGAGGTCCGTAGAGCCGCAGCAAATGGTATCGTGTTATTCGTATATGAGCAACATGCCAGCCTTGTCCAATTTAGTTAGATCCGTTTCATGCAGTGCTGTTGATCTGACCTTGATGCATTCCGTAGTACGACTACATGGTTGTCGATGCAAACGACGATGATCACTGAGCCAAGTTCCAGCTTGGTTGTGGCTGAGTCTCCGCGAATCGATCCACCACACCAAGAACTATCACTGACAAACACACCAGTTCCTCACCTAGGGCCAGGATACCCCAACAATAATGTGACTTCGAGTCTCGTGCAGGTCGCGGCACTGCCACTGACAGCAGATTTCCATGCAGGCAAAGTGATAGATCTCGGTTCTATGCCCCCAGCACCGACGCAGGAGCGAGAAGAAACTTACATCCCAGTGGCGTTGGCTCGAACTCAACTCAGTAAAGTGGTGGCCGACATGCACGCGATGAAAGCCGAGCAAGTCCAGAAACTCAACGAAATTCTCGAGCACTACCGCAATATCGAGAAGGACACTCGGGAACGACACGAGACGCGTGTTCGAGCGCTCAAAGACCGAGCCGAAATGAAGCTGAAGGCATCGAGAGAGCAGTACGTTCAATTAGAGAAAGCAGGCGCACTTCGAGAAGAACTCCACGCCAAGGAAAAACAGGAGCTTTTGAATGAACAAGACAAACAACGTCTTCAACACTTAGAAGCGGATGAAGGTTGGCGACGCGAGTTTGAGTCGGCGTTACAGGCTCATGAAGATGAATTTGCGAGACAGCAAGCGGAGGCTCACAACGAGATCGCACGAGTTTCTCGCGTTGCAGCTTGTACAGGAGAACAAGCTCAACAGCAGCTTCGCAACGAGTTGCAAATGTGCAGTGAAGATGCCCACGGACAAGCAATGCGCGTTGATGAACAGTTCCAAAATGCGCGATCAGGGATGGAGAAACAGCATCAAACGTTCTTGGACCGGGAAGCCAAACTACGAAGGCATTTTGCAGCAAATATGGACGTCGAACGATTCCTTTACACGCTCATCGACAACGTTGTCGATGGTAAGCAACAACTTGGTGAAGCAAAGCGAGCTGAAGAGTTGCAGGCTAAACTTCGCGACCTCCAAGCCAAAGCTGAAGCTGCAGGTTCTCGTGAAGAAGTTCTCGAGCGTCGACTGAAAGCTGCACGCGAGCGATTCGACTTTATCGAGGCACAAGCAGTCCAAGAGGCAGTAGAGCTGCTAGTTCACGCAGTGGTTGTGACCATAGAGCGAGCGAAAGCTCCACCTCCGACTGCAGATACTCCGACGCAGACCCAGGAGGAAGAGGCAAAAGAAATAGCAAGAACTGTTGGGATCACCACAGAAGCCGAGGCTAAATTACCGGTGCTTCCGCTGGACAAAGCCAAGTACGAAAGCGACGTTGAAGTCGCTCGAGAAAGAAACATTGAATTGATACGCTCCAAATCTGCGCTCCGAGAGGCCAAAGAGAAGCTCGAAGCTCTAACAAAAGCCAAAAAGAAGGTGAAAGCTGCTGTCAAGACATGGCTCGCTGAATTCCAGGGACAGTTTGGTCGAGAGCCGACGATCGACGAGAAGGCGCAGGTGAAAGACAAGTACTTGGCCTTCAAAGAAGCTGAGAAGGCTTTCAGTGAGCAGAAGGCGCTTGTGGTAGCACTCAAGCAGCAACACCGGGAGTTGGCATTACGTATTGACGCATCAAGTCGATGGTCTGCACTGGGATCGGGAGTGGTAAAATCTGCTCGGGCTGAACAGGTCACTGAAGAAGATGAATTTGTCTCGGTTCATGAGAACGGGAGTAGCCGCACAAGTGAGAAGAGTTCTCGACCAGCATCACAATCAGCTTCACGTCCAGCCTCTGTTGTTACTTCGACCAAGGATGCCAGTGTAGAAGCTGGTATCTCGACTAGAGACAGCGGTACCGACGCTGAGACGACCAATGTTCAGGATGATGCTGTCGCCGCTTTGGAGAAGGAGCTCCAGCAACTTCGGTCTCAACTGGCAATTGTGAATATCCCTCCCCAACCTGCGCAGCAAAGTGAAGACAAGCGAATTGATGACGATAATGATAAGGTACGAATGCCACCATCACCAACAGGATTGTCAAAGTCGCAGGCTTCTTCCGTCGATGAGTCCTCTCCTGCTGTACATGGTGAATGTCTGCCTCAGTCGGAAAATGTGACTTTGGTGGATGAAAAGCTGGAAACGGAAGCCAAAGCTCGTGAAGAAGAGCTGAATCTAGATCAAAAACTGAAGGAGGAAGCCAAAGCTCGAGAAGAAGAACAGGATCGTCAACTCCAGCAACAGCGCTTAGTACTTCAAGAAGAAATTGCTGGGCTATCTCGAGAAATTGGAGAACGTCAAATGGAAAAGATGCGACTTGAATCAGAAATTGAACAATTGAGGCTGCACTTGGAGCTCTCAGAAGCGCGAGACAGTGATCTACCACCACCGAGCGAACCAAAATATGAAAATACCAGCGATAGTCTAGACGAGACGAATGGTGACGACTATCAAGCTACGATTGATCTTGAAGCAAAACATGTAGACGAAATAGATGCTGCTCTTGATCAAGAACAAGATGGCGAGTACGAAGACGACGAATTTGAAGCTGCACAGGCTGAGGCGAAAGATGATGAAGATGAACCAGTCGATGACGAAAAAGAAGAACCGGAGCCAGACGAAAGCCAAGAAGTGAAAGAGGATGCTGCACGATCCCTTCATCTTGTTCAGGTGATAAGCGACGCAGTAACGCGAGGTAAAGCACAGTTCAATCGTGGAGATAAAGCGAAATGCTACCAAACGTACGCAAAGTGTGCCGAAAAATGCATTTCAGAGCTCCAGGCGCTACACGACAAACAACGACGTCAACAGGCCACGACACTCAAGCGCGTCTTGGGTGAATCTGCCCGTCTTCCTCCAGCACGAGGCCCTCAAACTCTTCGCAAACAGCTTGATGTAGTTCGTGTAAACTGTGAAGAATGGTTAAACGCTCGAGAAGAGCAGGCAGCGGCAAGACTGGCTGAACGAAATGCTCGAAATGAGGCCAAAGCTGCTGCAGCAGCAATCAGGAAGCAGCAAATACTGGAGCAGAAGCAGAAAAAGATTGACCAGAAGAGCGAAGAGAAGAAACACCACAAGAAGAAGAGTTCTTCTTCTCAAAATTCAGGAAGTGCTCCTTCTTCCACTCCTGCTTCTGCTCCAGCTGCAGGTGGTGGCGGTAAGGCCTTAGAAGAGACCAAGCAAAGGCTACGCACTCTGGAATCCAAAGCAAAAGCAGATCGAGTCAAAATCTCGCAGCTGGAAGCTGCGCTCACTAAGGCGGAGACGCAATTGGCGAACGGTGGAGGTGGCGGCAGCGGAAGCAGCAACACAGGCGGAAATGGGTCTGTGGCTTCGGATCGTCGTGTAGCGGACATGGAGAAGAAGCACAAGAAAGCCCTCGAAGACAACGAAAAAGCAGCAAAGAAGGAGGTTGCAACACTCACGCAACAGCTCCAAGCTGCTCACAAAGTTTCACAGGAATTTCAGGAACAAGCTGCCGCTCTGCAGAAGGAGCTTGGTGTCGCTGGTGGCAAGGCCAAGCAACTCGGTCAACTCGAAGTCGAAGTGACGCAACTGCGCGAACAAGCAGCTCTGGTGGCTCCACTGAATAATGACCTTCGTGAAGCAAAAACTCAGTACGCAACACTGGAAACCAGTTACCGCGAGGAGCAGGCGCTGCGAAAGAAATACTACAACCAGATCGAAGACATGAAGGGTAAAATCCGCGTCTACGCTCGATGTCGCCCCATGAGCGGCTCAGAGGACGACCGTGGCTGTGTTACGTGCGTCAAGTTCGTTGACGAATTTTCACTCGAAGTGAGTGGAGGCAATCGAGCAGCGAAGAGTTTTGCGTACGATCAGGTCTTCTCACCCGCGAGCACTCAGGTTCAAGTCTTCGAGGACACGAAAAATCTGCTTCAAAGCGCTGTGGACGGCTACAACGTCTGCATTTTCGCGTACGGACAAACCGGATCGGGTAAAACATTCACTATGACTGGAAGCGAAGGCGATCCGGGGCTGAGTCCTCGAGCAATTCATCATCTCTTTGCGTTGGCTGATGAAGTGAAGGCCAACTTTACTGTGAGCTTCCAAGCCACGATGCTAGAGCTCTATAATGACACGCTCATCGATTTATTCCACCTCATGGAAGGCGGAGGTGCTCACGATAATAAGTTGGACATCAAGAAAAATGAAAAAGGCATGGTTGTCGTCACAAATGCCACGCTCAAGAAGTGCACGTCACCTGAACAAACGCTGAGGTTGTTCGAGTCCGCCAACAAGAAGCGACAAGTAGGTGCCACCAAGATGAACGCCGAGAGCAGCCGCAGCCACTCCATCTTCTCGCTGCTCGTGGAGAGTTACAACAAGACCACGAAGGCCACCACCATTGGCAAGCTCAGCCTCGTCGACCTTGCAGGTTCCGAGCGTGCAGGCAAAACGGGCGCCACAGCCGATCGCCTCAAAGAGGCTCAAGCCATCAACAAGAGTCTCAGCGGTAGGTTTCTTTGCAGACGGAGGCCGACGCTGGATCACTCACACGTCGTCACTCTTGTTGTTGTAGCTCTGGGAGATGTGATCTCGGCACTATCGACAAACGAGAAATTCATCCCGTATCGCAACAATAAGGTACCAGTCACTTTGAAGTCACGTGTCCAAGAACCATGGCCTAACGCTCGCTTTGCCGCTTGAAATTCGTGATGACAGTTGACTCAGTTGATGCAGGACTCGCTCGGCGGCAACGCCAAAACGGTGAGTTCAACGAGACACCGCAAATTTTCTGCTCCACATTGCGCTTGATCACTAACGTTGTCATGCTGGGGTTACGTCTTGAATCGGACAGCTCATGTTCGTCAACATCTCGCCAGCTGACTACAACCAGGTATGTTTTGGTCTTGTCAAGATATCCATGACAGCAAAATGTTGTCGAAGCTCACCTCGTGCCATCGTTCATTCCACCAGGAAGAGACCGTGACATCACTCACGTACGCGTCGCGCGTGAAACTCATCACCAACAACGCCAACAAGAATTCGGAGAGCGAGCAGGTGAACCGCCTCAAAGCCATCATTAAACAGCTCCGTTCCGGGAAATCCGACGTCGACTTGGAAGGCGTCCTCGACTAAAACACAGCAAGAAACAATACATCGAACAGTGTGAAATACAACCAGCACCCCATCGCAGTGCAGCAATGCAAGGACACAACGCGGGGTTTCGTGCTCTCAACAACTCGGTGTATCACATTTTATTCCAGAAGCAGAATAAAAGGAAGTCGGTCCTTAATCGATTCGCCATGTTGTCGTCGTCGAGGGCGGCAAAAGTCTGAACGAAAAACAACGAAGCAGCCGTCAACCAACGCGCACGCTGCAAAAAGTGCGTCAACAGCAACAAGTCGCCACTGGCTGCCACCTCCTGCTCGTTCCCTGCCCGCGATCCACAGCTGACTGTTCGTCTTTGTCCTTCTTCTGCTATACCTGTAGCCAGATACCCCTCGCCCAACGTCCATTTGCGCTCCGCTTATCTGTTGGCCTTGGCCACACGCTCGATCTCGTCCTTCTTCTTAATAGCGTAACTGTTGGACGAGCCCTTGGAGGCGTTGATCAGCTCGTCAGCCAGGCACTCGGCGATGGTCTTGACGTTGCGGAACGAAGCCTCGCGGGCGCCAGTGGCGATGAGGTACAGCGCCTGGTTGACGCGACGGAAGGGCGACACATCCACGCCCTGGCGACGCACCACACCGGCCGAGCCGACGCGGGTCGAGTCCTCACGCGGGCCCGACTTGATGACGGCCTCCACAACCACCTGCAGAGGGTTCTTGTCCGTCAGCAGGTGGATGATCTCCAGCGTGTGCTTCACGATGCGCGTGGCCTTGATCTTCTTGCCAGAGTTGCGGCCCTTGCGCATCAGCGCGTTCACCAGACGCTCCGTGATGGGGCACTGCGCCTTGCGGAAGCGCTTCTTCTGGTAGCGCTGAGCCGTGTGCGGCAGGAACGTGGCGGCCTTGCCCTTCACGGCGATGTAGTCCTCGAGGGAGATGTCCGCCGCGATGCTGATGTCATCGTACGACCTGTAATGGGTGCAATAGACCTGTATTAGCGTCTGTCGTGGCTGGTGCTCTAACAAATTAGGGGGGACATAGCGGTGATTAGGATGGAGCTGGTCCTGTTTCGATCGAGAGCTGCTTGCGGAGGCTACAGAGCTCGAGATTCGACCGGACCTGCACCATTCGACGCGCCGCTGTGTTGCGGCTCTAGCGCGCTGTTCCCTGATTGTTCATCTGCTGACCTACCACTTGTTAAAGAGCTTCACTTCAGTTGCAACTTCCGCCATGTTGAGAGAGTTTCCGAGGATGAAATCGAGCGAAGAGTGCGGGTGCCAAGACCGAGGCTTGGAGCAAATGAATGGGTAGGAGGCTCCTGGCATACGAAGATCAAGTGTAATATACACAGGACAAGTCTAAATGCGACCTAACCCGCGACGGTCCGCGGTTCAGTTGACCGGTTCAACAGCGGTTCGCCATGAATTTGGTGTAACAAATCACAAGGTTCAAGTAAAAAGTACAAAATTGTAATTTGTTTCAATGCATTTCGCGTATAGATAACAACATAACAGTACATCAGAGCCGATCCCGGTGCTGCTGTGGAAGACATGTAGGGCATTCCGCTCACTGGTTTACATCCGACTTACAGATTCTTGCAACTGTATTCATGCGCTTACTACGTGTAGTAAACATGGGTGAGGACAATGATCTCTTCTTTGGCATCTTCAGGAATGTGTTGTTGTGAGTTTTGAGAGAGCGACCTCAACCCAGTGCAATTCGCTTCAATTGCGGGTACTAGCAACATAAGGATAGCAGAGCTTTCGATAGCGTGTTAGACGAAGTTGGATACGGGACGCGAACGATAGCTTTTTAGGCTAGTCACAGTAGAGCCGAGCGACCTTGCATAATGGTGCTCGCGATTGCTTTTTGCGTGCAAAGTGCCACAGGTGGACTCGTCGTGATACGGGCACCATGATGGAAAGGTACGTTTAGCGTATCCGGCAAGGGCTACTTGCAAAAGATAAACGGCGTGGCGGCATGCTCACCACGCGTGCTTGCAATCTTTCGCTTGGCTTTGGCTTCAGATTGAGATGAGCGTGGAAAGAGCAACGGCTTTTGAAGCTAGCAGCTCATCGCCAGTTCAAACGTTTATCGTTCCCCAGAGAACTTTTTCGCGAGGATTCTCTTGCGTTCTCTTGCGCGAAGCTAGTACTTATGCTTCGTGGCTCACATGTTAAGCCAACACGCCTAGGAACAGAAGCACCACAAGCATCGTTTGAAGCAATTCTTCAAAACCGTGTCCAAATGATCTCCAACATACTATCCCCTGTCTAAACCGGTATTCATTTCTCAGCCCGTTTTGATCTCTACACTATTTCTTTATCACTTCAGAAACCTTGGAAATCCTATTGTCGAGATCACGCGAAATTTCGAGAACGGTACACTGTACCGCTTTGTCTCTATTTTGAGGGCGGAAGAAGCAAGCGTCGGTTCCTTTGCATTATCCAATACTCAGACTCTAGACAGCTATGGGGGGCGGGCCGGCCAGCGCCGACGTGGTGCGCTCATCCTGCTTCGTGACGTTCCCGGAGCAGACACATGCAGAGCCTGTGCCCGTGGACGCCTGGTACCTCTTCGCGGCGGGACTGACGTTCCTACGACGCTTGGCGCGCGACCGCGTGGGCGACGAGATGCGCATCGCATTGTTGCTACAAATGCCTGGCGACGAGGACGGCGAGCGACGCTACGTGTCGGTGAGCTCCAATACAGTACTGCAACGCGCACTGCAAGAGACTTTCGACTGTCCGGACAAGGCGCTGGTGCTGCACGTGATCGACGTGGAAAAAGTGCGCGGCCAGAAGCGGATTCATGTGCGACCGGAAGTGAACCCGAACGTGTCTCCGGAGCCCGTGGAGCCTATGGGGATGGTATTCCCGACATTATCGGTGGACGGACTAGTGACGCCTACAGCCGTGAAGGTCCCGGAAGCGCAGGTGACGACTGAGAGTCTGTATGACCAGATGAGTCGGTCGATGTTTAACTACCGCAAGGACGATAGTGTAAGATGGAATGCAAGGAGCTCGGACACTTTGGAGAAGCCGAAACAGACGCTGAGTCAGAGCGCGTTCTTCGTGGAGGAGAGGGATTATACCAGGAGGAGTCCGAAGAGAACAGAGCAACAGCAAAAGACGGAGGAGAAGAAGCAAAGAGCAGGTGTCCCGGTGGCGGTCGAAGCTATCAGTGATTTGGTGCCGCCAGCCAAACAAGTGGGAATGGAGAACAGCAGTGCGGAGGAGCAGGAACAGATTGATGAGAGCGACATCCCTGTGGCCACGGTTGTTGAAACCGACGCAGCTCCGATCCCTAGCGACTACGTGATGCTGGAGCTGCAGACAGGTGCTGGACTGCCCGAAGCCCCAGCCAATACCAGCTCGACCTACTTCATCTCTTCGCGGTGGGCAGAGCAGGCCGATGAGATGAGTGCGTCCATGCGTCTGGAGCGACCGCCGATGCCGCGCGCGACTCCAGTCCGAGCAGCCGCTAACAGCGTCGGCAATATTCGCCCCAACGCAAATCTCGAGGACTCGTTCGTGATCCTCGAGCGTCACGAGCTGTAAGTAACGTAAAGCTACCCGCTGCGTGCAACGCGAGGAAAGCGGTAGCACGATTTAGAGCCATTATCTTGCCATTTTGTAGACGACACTGATAATAAAAGTATTTACCGGTATATTTCGGAGTCTTACATCAACTACAAGCAGATGAAGGGATGTGGTTCGTGGGTGGTTCGGGTTCGTATAGCGCTTTCATTGGCTGAGAGGCGAGGATGTAGGGGGTGGGGATTCGCACCGCGTTTACCGGTAATCTTTCTCGTTTTGTGTAGCGCACATAATTGCGTCATTCACGTCGAGAACATCCTTGGACGACGACGATGGCGGCAGTGACTGGCAGCGTGGTGAGCGTGCAGAGCGCGGCGCAGTTCGACGAGGCGACTGCGCGCGAGTCGACCTTGTCCGTGACCTTCTTCTGGGCCGAGTTCCACGAGGCCTGTCGCCCCAACGGGCAGCTGGACGTGGTGGTGCGGCAGTTGGCGACGCTGCATCCTCGCATCCGCTTCCTCAAGGTGGCGGCCGAGGAGCTGCCAGAGCTCTCGGAGCGATTCGGCATCGCAGTGGTACCCACTTTCGTCATCGCACAGGGTCGCGCCGTGCTGGACAAGCTGGAGGGCGCCAATGTGGCGGAACTGGCCAAGCGTGTGGACGTTTTGAGCAAGAGCGTGGCCAAGAGCAACAGCAGCAATTCCAACGCCTCTACGTCAACCTCCCCAGCTGAAGAGACCCCCAAGCCACTGGACGAAGCGCTGCAGTACCGTCTCAAGAAGCTCATTAGTGCTTCGCCGGTTATGCTCTTCATGAAGGGCAACCCGACGGAGCCCAAGTGCGGCTTCAGTCGTCAGATGGTGGCGCTGCTGAACGAGGACAAGATCCAGTTCGGCACTTTTGATATCCTTAATGATGACGAGGTGCGACAGGGACTCAAGCAATTCTCCAACTGGCCCACGTTTCCGCAGCTCTATGTGAACGGATCGCTCATTGGAGGCCTGGACATCGTCAAGGAGATGAAGGAGGAAGGATCCATCGTCGAGCAGCTTGGACTGACGAAGAATGTGGAGGAAGCTGAAGCTGCGTTCCAGGAAAGTCTGCGTGCGCTGGTTAACTCAGCGCCAGTGCTGCTCTTCATGAAGGGTACGCCGTCGGAACCTAAGTGTGGGTTTAGTAAGAAAACGGTGAAGCTGCTGCGTGACCACCAGATCGGCTTCAGCTCGTTCGATATCTTGAGTGACGAACAGGTGCGCCAAGGGCTCAAGAAATTTTCCAACTGGCCTACATACCCGCAGTTGTACGTCAAGGGCAAGCTTGTTGGAGGCTTGGATATTCTGAACGAGATGGCGGAGGACGGAGACCTCAGCGAACAACTCGGCGTCGAGAAGAAGGCCAAGAGGGAGAACAAGTACGAGCAGCTGATCAACCGCGCGCGTGTCATGATTTTCATCAAGGGCTCGCCTCAGCAGCCGCAGTGCGGATTCAGCCGCAAGCTCGTGGAGATCCTGGATTCTGAGGGTTTCAAGTACGACTACTTCGACATCCTCACGGACGACAGCGTGCGCCAGGGACTCAAAAAGTTCTCGAACTGGCCCACCTTCCCGCAGCTTTACGTGAATGGCGAGCTGATCGGCGGATTGGACATTGTGCAGCAGCTGCAGGAGGACGGAGAACTCGCGGAACTCAAGGAGTAGGTAGATGAAGGACAGCATGTAGAGCCAGCATCACTCAAGCAAATAAAAATTGCTGGAAGGGCCTACATGCCATGCCAGTTCACATTTCATCAGTCTTTCATATTCCGAATCGGTTGATCTATGGCTGGTGTGAGAGGCTTGAAATGAAAGCCCCTAAGCGATAATTTGCGTGATGATTCCAGCAGCCAGCGTCTTACCGCGGTCGCGTAGCGTGAAACGCCCGAGCTGACGGTAGTTTGCGAACTCCTCGAGGCAGATCTTGCGATGGCACGTGATTTGCACCACGGCCGAGTGCTCGCGCGTGATGCAACGCGGCTTTTTCTTCTCTACCTCACCAGTCTTGTCCAGGATGCTCACCAACCTGGTGATGTTTACAGGCTCGTCCACGTTGTGCATGTGGATCGTCACGTACGTTCCCTTTACCAGCGGAACTTCCACCGCCGGCATCGTCATGATCTTGGCCTCAAACTTCTTGGCGAGCTGCACTGGTGAAGCAATAGAGCACAAAATGCTACCAGTCCTGTACGCAACGCATATAACAAAGTTAGAATCGGGCAAATAGAAATCGACGGAAAGCAGCAATATCGGCTCGTACGTTAGTGCCGACGGGTCGATCCCCGTGACACCCATTTCGATGGTATCTCCAGCGCGGGCAAGTGTGCAAGTCTTGCCGTCTTGTTCCATTCCTACTCTCAGATAACATAACAACCAAAGTCTAGATGAGAATCTGGGGGGAAATATCCACGGAGTTGCAAGGCTCGCTCACCTTTTACTGTCAGAGGAAGTCCGATTGGCATCAAGAGGAACTGCAAAATAGCGAACAATTTAGATACATGAGGTGTTCCCGGACAGACTCCATTCGCTCAAATAGAAACTTACCGAGTCTCCTACCGCGGCGGCACCAGCATAGACGCGACCTGATATTGTTTGGCCGAGACTCATGGACTTGGACACGTCGGAGACTGTCATTCGGAACGGCTTGGCGATCTGGCGCTGGGGAGGAGCAAAGGTGTCTGCATGTCATAACAAAGTTCCTCGTTAGAAAATCCTGAGCCACATTCAGTACGCAGATGCTGGTCACGCACCGATAGCCTCAACTAGCGAGGGACCTGAATACCACGAGCACTCCTCGACTCCGCCAGTTTTCTCCAGATTGGCACCAGTCATACCACTAAGAGGCACAAATCGCAGGTTCTTCGGACGGAATCCTGCACCCTGGAGGAACGTGGAAAGCGACTTCACGATGTTGTCGAAGCGATCCTTATCCCAGTTGACCTGTGAGCACGAAGATGTCAATGTAAGCGGACGAATATTTAAGTGCCGTCAGCTTCCACATCCAGCAGCTCACCATGTCCATCTTGTTGACCGCCACGACCATCTGCGAGACGCCAAGGCTTCGCACAAGCAGTGTGTGCTCCTTGGTCTGGCCAGAGTTCTCGAAAGCCGCCTCGAACTCGCCGGTCACCGCTGGCACGACCAACACAGCAACGTCTGCCTGCGCAGCTCCTGCAATCATCTTGGGAATGAAGTCGCGGTGTCCTGGTGCATCCAGCAGCGTCACGTGCTTCGTTTCCGTCTCAAAGTGGCTCGTACCAATGTCCATGGTGACACCACGCGAGCGCTCCTCCTCGTCAGCATCCATGACCCAGGCGTACGCAAACGACGACTTGCCAGCCTCGCGCGACTCCTTCTCGTACTTGTGCATGAGTCTCTTGCTCACATAACCCAGCTTGTACAGCAAGTGGCCCGTAATGGTACTTTTGCCTGCATCCACATGCCCAATCACCACCATACTGATCTTCGTCTTGCCTCCAGTACGAGCCTCCTCCTCCAGTTTCGCCGCCTGTTCCTGCGTCTTCAACTCCGCACGTTCAAACGCCTTCTTTTCCGCCGGCGTAAACTGCGTCTGTGCACGTGTGATCACCGGTGCAGCATTGGCCGCATCTGCCGCCGACATCCTTGGAGCCTTCTTCTCCTGTTCCGCCGTCTTGGGCGTCGACGGTAGTGCTCCGCCAATAGTCATAGCCTTGCCCTTAGCAGGAGCTGGCATCACGATCTCCTTCTTGCCTTCAACTTCCTTCTTCTCCTCGTTGCCAATGGCCAGCGCCACTGCTTCCAGTCTCGGGATCTGAATCTGCAACGGCAACACTCCACCAGCTGCAGCCGGAGCTTTGCCTTTCTCCAGCAGAGCCACCAC
This sequence comes from Phytophthora agathidicida, assembly GCA_025722995.1. Taxonomy (NCBI): domain Eukaryota; phylum Oomycota; class Peronosporomycetes; order Peronosporales; family Peronosporaceae; genus Phytophthora; species Phytophthora agathidicida. The sequence continues at coordinate 8,790,518 of CP106971.1, forward strand.
CGCCTTGTCCAGGTCGTAGTTGGCACTGCGGAGCTCCTCCGTGATCTGCTGAGTCGAGAACCTGTTGCCTACAGCTTGCTGTACTTGAGGCACCATGGCATCCAGAATCTCGGCATCTCCAGGATCTTCGGTATTGGCGTCATTGGCGTTGTCGTGCTGCACGAAGGAGAAGACGGACCTTTGGCGACTGGGTGAGTCTCGACGGTACATGAACTCGTCTGCATAGCGACGATAGTGTTAAATATGGCAAATGGGTTCGTAAATATGGTAAAGATCTTATTTGTGGCTGGATTTTGTCCTTACTGGAGTTCGGTGAATTCGGCTCGTAGCCGTCGTCGTCGTATTCGTCATAATCTGAGAGATCATAGGGGACTGTTAGTGGTGTGGGAGGGAGATGGAGATAAAGAGGGATGCTCGGCGCTTGCCTTCGTCCTCGTACGAGTACGCGCGGTTGCGTACGTTGCGGTGGCGTGACATGGCGCCCTAATAAAGTGAGCGGCTTGAAGACTCGAGGATGGTAATAAGTCGACAAGATTTGTGTGCTGCACACTAAGTTGGCACGTGAGGACTTAAGCGTGGAAGAAGAATGAGAAGCATTGGAAGTGGTGGCTGCTGGCAATAATATGGAGCCGCTTCTGCGCCTCGCCCCACTAGAGGACAGTATTCGTTCGTGTAGGTGGCGGCTGTGAACGCGTACGAAGCTGCTGTAGGGCGTGGAGCAACATGGAGGATCGTAACTACCAACCAACCATAGAATCTAGCCTCGCAGCAAAGGAAAAGGTTCCTTCTCAATGATATACTGGACTGTGTGGATCGGGAATACAGGCGCAACAAGAGATGAATCCTTTCGATTTGATTCGCTCTTGCTGGAGGGTCTATGGCGGAGAAATTTCGCCGGTTGGAGACAGCGTACAAATTCAAGTACTCTCGTTTTCAGATTCATGTTGGTTCGCCCGTAAAGCTGGAAGTGCTGGAAACAACTCGCCTGGCGGTGTGAAAAACTGTCGACGTCAACACTTTTTCGGTGATGTCGCTTGGATGCGAGCTCTGGTGGAATGTTGGTGTTCCTTGTCGGTGGCGTTATCTTGAGCTCGTCTTGATTTGAAGTCCGAAGCGGTTTACATGCCGTCTTGCTGTGATGGTGGGGCGGTGCGGTGCGGTGAATGAACCCATTTCTGACCGATATTGAAGCTGTCTGTTTGAGCTGCCCCGTCAGGGTGACTTGGAACTTGCCGCCCGCCAGAACTGTCAACGTCAACAGTTTTCGAGCCGACGATAAAGTGGTGCTGTGAAGCGGTGCGAAGGTGTCAGGGGCAGCTTCAACATGGATGATGGCAAGTTGCCTCGCTCTGGTGAGTCCTAAACGATCGACGCGCGCCAGTCACTGCAATCCGAAATGTCCGTGGAGGAGACTTCAAGTGACTGGGGAAGCTGCTTGTGGAGCCGGCTCAGCCCAGTCACTCGGCTGCCGACACGCTCAGCACTTCCACGAGCAGGCAGCATTGGGCACACTGTTGCCTTGATTATGCCATGCTTGCCTCGATGCATTGGCAGTGCTAGTCATCGATGGTCTATGGTGGTCCGGTGCAACAACGTACCTTGACTTGCATTGCAAATGCAGGCGAGTCCGCGTAGTGCTTGATGGTTGGCTTGTCTTTCATGGCCTACTAGCACCGTCGCCTGATGGTTGGTCTGTGGCGCTATTAGTGTTGTGCTGATACGGATTTCGGCTGATCTTCAGCAGTTCTCGTCGCCACCCCGCGTCCAGGACGTGCTTGAAGTCATGGTTGGATCCAAATGAGAGATGCAAGTCGCAGTGCCGGCCGGCAAAATGGACCTCTACAGAGGCATTGAACTTCAACGTGGTCCCTGACCGATTGCTACTGGTGGTAAGGCAAACCCTACAATTAATCTCTGTCAAACGAGGGCGTGTGAAGGATGAAGGTCCTTGTCTGCCAGCAGCTCTGCAGTTCAAGCCGCGATGCCAAAAGCTCATTTCCCAATTCACCTCCGAGGGCGCTGACACTTCCGTTCCAGTTCAAGTATCCCCCGACCGATGGCGACTCCTTCACACGCGGACAAGACTGAGCACGACTACGTGGACCTCGAGGCGCATGAGGCGGCGGTGAACGGAAGTGCTCCTGTCAACAACAGTCGATTCGCGATCAAGAACCCTGCTGTGCGCGAGATCTTCGCTGAGTTCGTGGCCGTCTTCGTCATGATGAGCTTTGGCCTGGGCGCGACGTGCCAATCCATCCTTAGCGACAGCAAATACGGAGATTTTACTCAGATTGTCTTCGGCTGGGGAATTGGCGTCTTGTTTGGCATCCACATCGCTGGTGGCGTCTCGGGCTCGCACTTGAACCCGTCAATCACCACCACGGCAGCTCTGTTTGGCATGTTCCCTTGGAAGAAGGTGCCCGGTTACGTGGCTGCGCAGACTCTGGCTGCTTACCTTGCTGCTCTGTTCATCTACGTGCTGTACCGCCCGCTGCTCAACGTCGCCGACCCGGATCGCGAGACTACCCACGCCATCTTCGCGACGTACCCGAACGCGTACGTGTCCAACGGCATTGCATTCCTGACTGAGACGTTCGCGACAGCGCTGCTGGTGGGCGGCATCTTCGCTGTGTTGGACCAGCACAACCGCCCGGCCAGTCCGTTCAGCGCTCCCAATGCTGTGGCTCTGCTGGTTGTGGGCATTGGCATGGCATTCAGCGTCAACACTGGCTGTGCTATCAATCCGGCACGCGACTTCGGCCCGCGCCTCATGATGCTGACGGCCGGCTGGGGCTCCCACGTCTTCTCGCTCAACCACTACTACTTCTGGGTGCCGATTGTTGGCCCTACTCTTGGTGGCGCGCTCGGAGGCCTCGTGTACGTGTCGCTCGTCGGCCACCACCACCCGGGCAAGGCTACCGTTGTGCGCAAGGCTGGCGAGCAGTTCCACTTCTAAGGTGTTGAATGTGGCCATCGCCCAAAGGCGATGTATGTACGAGAGTTGAATCGTTTCCTGCCTGTGCAGTTGCTAACATGAAGAATATCCTTGCTCCTTCCTTCACATGCATTTTGCTCTCGTCCATCGCTCTTCACCGAGTTAAACCAGCACGGCAACGATGATCAAGCCATCAAGCCATCACGGATTTCTACTGCCTGGACATTGACGAACGGCATCTCGTTGAAGCTGTGGCGGCAGATCCCACAACGATAGCTGGCCGTGATCGGGGACGTCTAGCGAAAAGTGTCGAGTCAACAGTTTTTTTCCTGTTGCAGCTCTTCGAGATCAACTCAAGGTGTCTGCGGTACCAAAGCAGCGACCGATTTCTGCCTGGGTTTGCTCTAAGCAAGCATCGTCGATACGAGCGATAGCGCTGAGCAACGCAGCGCAACGAGAGGCACCTCGAACACCGGCATTGTCGAGTCAACGGTCGGACCAGCGGTTGTCGTGAAAGTTTGACATGTGACTACGCCGAGATGGTCATCACTATCGGATCGGAGCTCTCGCGATCTTACTTGATCCGGTTCAACCGGACCGGTTGAACTTCAATGGCCATGCTCACCGGCAGTGCTCACTCACTCATGCATGTCGGTGAACTTCAACGCACTTCGGCGCCAAACGCACAACTCCAGTCAACGACAAGCAACACGATATACATGACTTCCAGACACAACCGACGCATCTTTACTTGGTTTCGTAGACGACAAGAGCACGGATACTAGCGCTTACGCTCGAGGGTGGTTGTACTCGACCGGGTGATGCTGTTCTACCAGGACGACGTACATGCCAGCGCCAATCGGACCTCCAAGCAACGGGGCTACAATCGGCACCCAGAAGTACGAGTCGCGCAGTGTGAAGACCTTACTGCCCCAGCCAGCGCACAACGAAAAGAGCCGAGGCCCGAGGTCGCGGGCTGGATTAATGGCGTACCCGGTGTTCATGCCGAATGCCATTCCGATCGCCGCCACCAAAAGCGCCACCGCCGCTGGTTGCGTGAATGGGCTGGCAGGTTTGTTCATTTCGTCTCCAATGGCAAATATACATCCGACGAGCAGTGCGGTGCCCACAACTTCGGTTAAGAAGCACGTGCCGACGGGGACGTCGTCGCTATACGGGTAGGTCGCGAAAATTCCCTGCGTGTCCTTCTTGTGCGGATCAACGACGCTGATGAGTGGGTCGTACACCATAAAGACAACGGCCGAGGCAGTGAAAGCTCCCAGCAGCTGAGCCAACACGTAGAACGGGACCTTTTTCCACTCGAAGCGACCGAACAGTGCCAACGTCACTGTCACCGCCGGGTTCAAGTGCGCGCCAGAGACGCCTCCGCAGACGTGAATACCGAATAGAACTCCAAGACCCCAACACAAGTTAACGCTCAAAAAATCACCTTTCGAGCCTTCGCTCAGAACGACCTGGGCGACGACGCCGGTGCCGAACGACATGAAGACCAACATGCCGAGAAACTCGGCCATTACTTCGCGGAACAGTGGTGACTTGGCTTGGTACGCGCCGACGGGGTTCGGATCTGTTGACATCATGGCCACGTCGGGCTCACCCAGATAATTACTGTCCAGCTTACCCATGCTGCCTCGAAGTATCGCTTCCATTTTATCGATGCTGTCTCGAATCATGAGTTTGGAGCTAGCACGTGTTGCGAGAAGAGTGCAATAGACGGACTGTGAAGAACGCCGTACAACAAGAAGTGATTGGAGAACTGAGAGATTCGAGTGCTCTCCCACCGCTGCAAGCATGAGAGCAGCTTGTGTTTGCTCCGTACGGTATTTTCGTGAGAGCTGCCGCAGTAGTAAGTAGGTACATGTACGCCATATGTGCTCAATGTGCCGTCAAGGCAGCTCGGTTAGCTGCAGGTGGGCTTTCAAACGCTGTTGATTGTGGCCATTGCAGCACTAAAAACACCGCACTCTTTTTCGGGTTTACAGCGCCGCCATCAAATCCATTTCCACCTGCTCCGCTCTACTAGGTTGCATCAAGTCGGCATTGGATAGAACGACATCTGCCTACGGTAAGAGTCCACGACATTGGGTATACGGAGCACATCAACAACTTGGTAAGCAATGCAGCAGCTGCAGCCACCGAAAACACGGGATGATCCCGTTCTCACGATAAACGCACACCTCCACCTGAGCCCATTGGGCTAGTCGACAGGTACATATCTTCAAGAGTAATGCAACATGTTGAGCTTTGTCATAACTGGAGTTGGAGATCAGCACTACTATACAATCCTCTCCACCATCCTAAAGCTAACACTGTGCTAATGTTTATTGACCCTCGAGCGGGTGTTTGTACTCACGCGGGTGGTGGTGCTCAATGAGACCGACGTACACTCCAGCGCCGATGGGGCCGCCGAGCAGAGGACCGACAATCGGCACCCAGAAGTAGGAGTTGCGCAGCGTGAATACCTCCGATCCCCAGCCAGCGACCCACGAAAAAAGACGAGGGCCGAAGTCACGTGCAGGGTTGATAGCGTAGCCGGAGTTCATACCGAACGCCATACCGATTGCCACCACCAACAGAGCTACCGCACCGGGCTGCGTGTACGGGTTCGCAGGTTTGTTGAGTTCGTCACCAACGGCGAAGATGCAACCCATAAGCAGCGCCGTGCCGACCACCTCCGTCAAGAAACAGGTACCAACCGGGACGTCATTGCTGTACGGATACGTGGCGAAGACGCCCTGGGTTGTGTTCTTCTCAGGGTCGATCTTGTTGAACATTGGGTAGTACACGACCCAGACGATGAACGCAGCCACGAACGCGCCGAGGATCTGCGAGATGACGTAGTACGGGACCTTCTTCCACTCCATTCGGCCGAACCACGCCAGCGTAGTGGTTACCGCGGGGTTCAGGTGAGCACCCGAGACGCCTCCCGATACGTGGATGCCGAAGAGCACGGCGAGACCCCAGCACAAGTTGATGTTAATGTACTCGCCCTTGGTTCCCTCGCTGAGCACCACCTGCGCCACGACGCCATCACCGAACATGATCATGACCATGGTGCCCAAGAACTCGGCCAGGCATTCGCGGAAGAGCGGGGACTTGACCTGGTATGGCTTGGCCGGCTCGAGGTTCGCGAGCACGTCTGGTTCTTGGACGCCGACGTAGCCGCTCTCGATCTTGTCGTCGTTTCCCGACATTACAACAGTACTTGATTAAAGCTGGGCGCGAATGGAAGGAGCGCTGAGGCTGACACTGAGAATCGGAAAGTGAGCTGCCGAGTCGGTGCCGGCGGGCGCTTCGAGGCGGCGGAGCTGTCACGCGAGACGGCAAAATGTTGACAAGCACCCGAGTCGCTTGAACTTCAACCACTATGCACGTCTTCTTTATCCTGCATGAATGGCAAAGCCGACATAGCCCCGGTGCAGCTTGCGGAGACGCTGGAATCGAGTGAACAAACCGGCGCCAGCTGCAGCTCATGTCATGTTGTCTGCAGTCCCGAAACGGGCCAAGCGCAGTGCGCGGCAGTCATCTCGTCTTCAGCTTCAATCGCCATCTGCCGACGAACTGGATTAACGTCAAGTGTCGCCCCAATTGAGCTTCATCCACTACAAGGTCCGTAATGCTTTGAGCACCATTCGATGCCAAGTGAGACTTGTCGGCGGTCTCGACACTTTGCCGGCGGTCTCACATTGAGAGGTGCACATTGCTTCAGTTTCGATTAGCGTCCGTATACAGGTGCAAGTTCAAGGTCAACAGGAATCCTGTTGACCTGTTACATGAGTGTTGTCGGAGCAACGGCGATCAAGTCATACAGCACGCTACAGTACTGCCGCCAGCTGCATGTCGCCGTCAACAGCACTGCTCTCTTCGTCACGGCGACCACGATCGTGTGGCCCGGGGCAGCGCGTCCTGTCGGTGATCTGTCCTCTTCGTGCTGTAAGGTGGACAGTTGATGGCCTGACAAAGACTCGCTTCAAGGCCAAAAACGCGACGAGACCATCACCGCTGCTGCTGACGAAAGCGGCGTGGCATACGCCGTTCCGTGAGCACGGCCACAACACTACGCAGAAGGCAAAGTATCTATCTGGCCGCTAGAGAAACCAAAGCGCATGATACGGCCTTCATTGCAACGGATTAATAGATGGACACTGACCGAGTTCAGTTGTGGAGGGGATGCTTGTAGTCGCGCGGGTGGTGGTGCTCCACGAGTCCGATGTACACGCCACCACCAATGGCACCTCCGAGCAGCGGGCCGATAATGGGCACCCAGAAGTAGTGATCGCGCATGGTGAAGACGCGCGATCCCCAGCCAGCACAGAGCGAGAAAAGTCGCGGACCGAAGTCTCGGGCCGGGTTGATAGCGTAGCCGGAGTTCATTCCGAATGCCATGCCAATGGCCACAACCAGCAGCGCCACAGCTCCAGGTTGGCTGTATGGGCTAGCCGGCTTGTTCAGCTCGTCACCGATGGCGAAGATTCCTCCCAGCAGTAGTGATGTTCCCACCACCTCCGTCAGGAAACACGTCCCCACTGGTACGTCGCTGCTGTACGGGTACGTGGCAAACACGCCTTGGGTGGAGTCCTTGCTTGGATCAATGGCGTTGAACATTGGGCAATAGACAGCCCAAACAAGGAAGGCAGCCACGAAGGCACCGAGGACCTGAGCGAATATATATGGGATCACCTTGCGCCATTCGAAGCGGCCGTAGAGCGCGAGCGTCGTCGTCACCGCCGGGTTGATGTGCGCTCCAGACACGCCGCCCGAGACGTGGATGCCGAACAGGACGCCAAGTCCCCAGCACAAGTTAATGTTAATGTACTCGCCCTTGGTACCTTCGCTAAGCACGACTTGAGCGACAACGCCGTCGCCAAACAGGATGAGCACCAAGGTACCAACGAATTCGGCCATACATTCACGCAGCAGTGATGATTCGACTTGGTAAGGTTTGACAGGGCCCGGGGTCATCTCCACCTCGGGCTCTTGCAGCCCAACGTATCCGTTCTCGGTCGTATCGTTGGTGTCTGTGTCGCGCGACGCCATTTTCGTCAAAATATCCTGAACGATGGAGCGCTGGAAAAATCCTGCTTGTGAGGCACGATGCAATTTGCAAAGTGAGACCAACGAACAATGGCGACCCTCATGTCAGTGGCCGGCGTCCTCGCCGGCGGCCTTACTTCAAGGAGCGGCGTCATCTCTACGCCTGCACGCAACAACGGAGGCCACCTTCATAGACGTCGGCGTCACCTATCAGATCGCTACCACTACTGGAGATATGCAAGTCAGTTGAAGCGAACACAGCCAAGCGATCGTCGCAAGGTTTAACGGGGTGTTGGGCTGCTGCAATGAGAGAGAATGAATAGGCCACTTCGTTTTTCGGTGGGGGGAAGTCACGCGCCAAGTCTCGGATACTTGGACGACCACCACCATGGCAGCTTTGAACATGACGGAGCAAGCGCAGCAATTCAGACCACACGTTATCCCTCACGATGCAGCGGTCGTAGAACTTGTAAAGGAACCAATGCAAACAACAACAGTGCTACCATCCGTGCCTTCCCGCGGGCTGCAAGGAGACAGCACCACGTCAGACCAAACCAAAAATTAACGAGCAACTCGAGCCAAGTACAGATGAAAGAAGGCTTTATAAGAACGCGTTAGGCATCACGGTTGACGACGACGCTGCCATAGTCGTGGTCGGAATTGCACTGCACTACAGCCGTGTAATGTCTCCCGAACCAACCACCAACTTTAGTAGTCGAGCGGGTGCTTGTAGTCGCGCGGGTGGTGGTACTCCACGAGTCCGATGTACACGCCACCACCAATGGCACCTCCGAGCAGCGGGCCGATAATGGGCACCCAGAAGTAGTGATCGCGCATGGTGAAGACGCGCGATCCCCAGCCAGCACAGAGCGAGAAAAGTCGCGGACCGAAGTCTCGGGCCGGGTTGATAGCGTAGCCGGAGTTCATTCCGAATGCCATGCCAATGGCCACAACCAGCAGCGCCACAGCTCCAGGTTGGCTGTATGGGCTAGCCGGCTTGTTCAGCTCGTCACCAAGAGCGAAGATCCCTCCCAAAAGCAGAGCTGTTCCCACCACCTCCGTTAGGAAGCAGGTGCCGACTGGGACGTCGCTGCTGTATGGGTAGGTAGCGAAGACGCCCTCGGTCGTTTCCTTGTTGGGGTCGATAGCGTTGAACATGGGGCAGTAGACGGCCCAGACGATGAAGGCGGCCACAAAAGCGCCCAAAACCTGCGCCACGATGTAGGGGATGACTTTGCGCCATTCAAGACGGCCGAAGAGCGCTAGTGTCGTGGTTACCGCGGGGTTCAAGTGGGCACCCGAGACGCCGCCCGACGCGTGAATGCCGAAGAGCACGCCGAGACCCCAGCACAAGTTAATGTTGATGTACTCGCCCTTGTTTCCCTCGCCGAGCACCACCTGCGCCACGACGCCGTCGCCGAACATGATGAGCACCATGGTGCCGATGAACTCGGCCAGGCACTCGCGCAGCAGCGGAGACTTGACCTGGTATGGCTTGGCCGGCGCGGGCGTCATGGCCACGTCGGCCTCTTGGATGCCGACGTAGCCGTCCTTGTCCTTGGTGTTGCCGCTGTCCGACAAGCGAGCCATCGTTCGGGGGGTCGAGAAGAGAGGAATGTGGCGGAGCTGCTCTTGGCGACCGGGCGCGAATTGGAAAGTGACCTCGGGTGCAGCTCGAAGGCTCGAGGAAGTGAAGTGGCAGTGGGACTCGCATCACGCTCCATAGTCACGTCTGGGTTCTGGGTCGCTCTTGTTGCTGTCGACTTGCCGCGGCGTCATGCTCACGCGGCCCCGATGGCCTTTGTACTTCAAGGTGCAAACTTGTCGACGTGACACATGCCCGGCATGGCAAGTTGCCTCTGCATTACATGCGTGCACATGCATCGCTGCTGCCAAGAGCTCTGGCGCTGTCCATTCACTTGCCATGAAGTCTCATCGAAGGCTCACTTGACGCTTCGTAAGCCGGCCCGGTTACGTTTGATCGGATCTTCAAGCAGCCCGCCGGAACACCTCGCGCGCGCGTCTTTCGCGCACGAGCATGACCAGCGGCGCCAAGTTGGCGTCTGAGACAGACTGCTCTACTGCGGGCGCACTCTCGTCGGGAGAAAGCAACTTGGCGACGAACAAAGGCGCATGCTGCTGCTGTAGCGCGGCACGCCACGCGGCTGCGGTCTCTACAAGCGATCGGTCGATGATCCACTCGTGCCAGTTGAAGCTGGTGTCTGAGTGGGATCCGATTTGCCGGCGGCCACTTTGTATTATAATACATCTTCCACACTTGTTGACACCGTCTGGGGAACTCCTTGGCTGCACGCAGTGGGCAAGGCAAGTCGAGATTGTCGTGGTGTCCGCTGTTATTGTGCAAGGCGCGCTCGCTTTGCGGTCTACGTTCAAGCCACCTGTAGACGAATGCGTCCACTTCGCTAGTCGAATCGCATTGTCGAAATGATAACGCTCGCCTGTCTCTGAGGGATCTCCATGTCCGACCGAGGCAAACCTGCGCTTCAGGATGGTGACTCGGTGGTGTATATCGCTCGAGGCACTGTTGTATATCGCTCAAGGGACTGTTGCTCCACTGAGTCAGCCTCAGAAGAGCCTCTCCTCGTTGCAAGCTTTGCACGGGCTTGCGGTGAACCACCGGTGATCAATGCAACAAGATCGCACCATCCATCGTCAACGACAGTCTCTTGTTATCCCAAACACTTATACAATCGCGACCACATCGTTCCAGTCCTCGCGATATCTCTATCCATACTATCCTATAGCTTGTTCGACGACTGGCTGGCAACAGCAAAGCTGCCGGCGCTCGGAAGAGGTGGGTTGTGCGGCGGGTTGTACTCGCGCGGGTGGTGGTGCTCCACTAAACCAACGTACACACCCGCACCGATCGCACCGCCCAACAACGGAGCCACGAGCGGGACCCAGAAGTACGCGTCCCTCAGAGTAAACACCTGCGACCCCCAGCCAGCAAACAACGTGAACAACCGAGGCCCAAAGTCGCGCGCAGGATTCAACGCAAAGCCTGTGTTCATGCCGAACGCCATGGCAATGCCCACGAACAACAGCGCCACCGCACTCGGCTGCGAATACGGGTTGACCGGTTTGTTGAGCTCGTCGCTGATGGCGAACAGGCCGCACAGCAGCAGCGCCGTTCCCACCACCTCCGTCAAGAAGCAAGTGCCCACGGACACGTTGTTGCTGTAGGGGTACGTGGCGAAGATGCCCTGCGTGGAGGTTCTGTGTGGGTCGATGACATCAAAGAGCGGCTTGTAGACGGCCCAGATAAGGAATGCGGCCACGAAGGCCCCCAGTGTCTGCGCCACGATGTACGGGACGACCTTGCGCCACTCGAATCGTCTGAAGAGCGCGAGCGTGGTGGTGATGGCGGGGTTGATGTGTGCTCCGGAGACACCTCCCGATACGTGGATACCGAAAAAAATGCCAACTCCCCAACCGAGCGCGAGCGTAGTGTAGTTTCCCTTGGAGTTTTCGCTAAGCGTGACTTGCGCGATAGCTCCGTCTCCGAACAAGACCAGGATAAGTGTTCCCAAGAATTCCGCGAGGCATTCACGGAGGAGGGGAGCCTTGATCTGGAAGGGGCGAATGGCCGGATCATCAAGTACAACCTGTCGTGGGGACTGGACAGCGGTGTAGTCATCGTCGATTTTGTAGCTGTATGAAAGAGGGTCCATGCTGGTTCTTGGTTTGAGTTCGGAGGTTCGTGAGAGGCTTCGAAGGTTGTTGGAAAATTGCAAACTGAATCGGGCCATTGAATTGTGGAGCCGAACAACATCCATCCACCACAAGGGTGGAATGACCAGCGAGAGCAGCTCTGCTTCAAAGGCGAAGGTGCAAGACCCCTGCTCAGTCACAGCGCTTTCTTTCGTGCACCAAGGTGGACCGACCGATCTCTCTGAACCATTCTGAACGGAAGCGCGAATCCCGACAGAGCCAATTTTTAGTTCGCTGTGTCGCACAAGATGTCCTTCATGCTTTGTGTCGAAGTTGGCGAGGCGGCGGGGCTAGCTCTGTCGCGTCGATCTTGGGTAGGAACCAAGCGCAAAACAGTTCGTCAATACCCTTGCGATAAATGGCTTCGTTCGCTAGCAGTGGACTGAAGAAGAATTCATGTACGCTTTACGTTGAAGTGGCTGTCCTTCTACAAACCATCCGATCCACTCATCGTGTGCTGCGTCTACGACGGGAAGAGGAACGGCAAACACTACCGACAACACGCTGCCGGGGCCACCGATGGCGTGGCAAGTGGCATGGCAAGGCAAAACCTAGCCATGTAAATCTAGCTAGAGCTCCGAGTGTATCGCCGCGATCTTGAGGCCGAGATGGCTGCACGCCGCATTTTTGCTCGACGTTGGTTTGCATTCTTCGCCTATCGGCATGTCTGTCCATCACAAAGCTCGCATCAGATTCGACACTCCACCGCACGGCTGTCAGCAGGTGAGCCAATGCGACGTCAGGGTATTTTCGAGAACACCGAGGAGAATCCTCACGACGCCGTGCTCTGCTCTACTGGTAATACACAAGTTACTCGCACTTCTGTGAGCATCGTCAGTACATGCAACTTCAACTTGGAGCCGATCTTCCACCAGGACTCGCTGGTCGAGAGTAATGTCACCGATTCTCAGCAGCAAGCACGACATTCTGCCCTCTCAGCCAGTATAAGAGGTGTTCTTCTTCACAGCCCACCTGCGTTAGCTTGATGACATTGAGGAGACAGCCCTTGTCGGATATGGGTCTTGATACTGATCCACCGAATCGATCTGGAACTCCTTGAGTGGAATTCGTTCGCTTTCACTCGTGAGACTCCGCCTCGCGCCAATGAAATTTTGCGTTGAGGCATTCGATTTGAAGGCATCTCAAGTATCGGCCGCAACCGACATTTGCAACCGAGGAGGTCAAACACGCCTCCAATCTCCACGGAGCTGCGATGGACGTCGCAGTAGCAGTCTTCAAGAACTTTTTGTATTCTGTCTTAGGCTGTCGTTGTAATTGTTCGCCGTAGTTCGCTCCCAATGAAGGGACCTGACAACCTTGGAGATTTCGTTATAATAATTGCTCGTGCCTATTTTTTTGAAACGTGAAAAACAGAACCTGCACACCTTGGCGAAATATACTGGTACATGCCTTCATCACCCACGCAGGATGCATGTGCCGACAGCTAACAACCTGCTAAAAGTGAGACACCCTGCGGTGGATAGGCACTCGCAAATGCATGACAGTCCAGTGTTTAGCGCGACATTCACCGAAGCGCTAGACTGAACGGTGTTCAGCGTCGAATTTTCGGCGCCAAGTTTGAAAATGCTGGTGTCTATATCGCTAGTGGAGGACGTTCATGAATTTAAGTAAATTCGGCGAGCACTTGAGCTACCCAATAACCTGCTCCTTCATGTTAGCGTCTACTGCTTGTACGACGACGACGTGCTCAGCAGGTCCACACGCTCGGTCACGTCTGGAAACCCAGCCTCCTTCTCCATCCCCCCAAACTCGCGCGGGTGGTGGTGCTCCACTAAACCAACGTACACACCCGCACCGATCGCACCGCCCAACAACGGAGCCACGAGCGGGACCCAGAAGTACGCGTCCCTCAGAGTAAACACCTGCGACCCCCAGCCAGCAAACAACGTGAACAACCGAGGCCCAAAGTCGCGCGCAGGATTCAACGCAAAGCCTGTGTTCATGCCGAACGCCATGGCAATGCCCACGAACAACAGCGCCACCGCACTCGGCTGCGAATACGGGTTGACCGGTTTGTTGAGCTCGTCGCTGATGGCGAACAGGCCGCACAGCAGCAGCGCCGTTCCCACCACCTCCGTCAAGAAGCAAGTGCCCACGGACACGTTGTTGCTGTAGGGGTACGTGGCGAAGATGCCCTGCGTGGAGGTTCTGTGTGGGTCGATGACATCAAAGAGCGGCTTGTAGACGGCCCAGATAAGGAATGCGGCCACGAAGGCCCCCAGTGTCTGCGCCACGATGTACGGGACGACCTTGCGCCACTCGAATCGTCTGAAGAGCGCGAGCGTGGTGGTGATGGCGGGGTTGATGTGTGCTCCGGAGACACCTCCCGATACGTGGATACCGAAAAAAATGCCAACTCCCCAACCGAGCGCGAGCGTAGTGTAGTTTCCCTTGGAGTTTTCGCTAAGCGTGACTTGCGCGATAGCTCCGTCTCCGAACAAGACCAGGATAAGTGTTCCCAAGAATTCCGCGAGGCATTCACGGAGGAGGGGAGCCTTGATCTGGAAGGGACGACTGGCTGGAGCCGTGGCTAAACTGTGGACCGAGAAGTCTGGAGAGGTCATTTCCGCGACAACAACCAACTCAGTATCGCTGCCGATTTCAGACTGAGCTCAGAACTAATACTTCCCCCACTCGCTACTTCGCTCCGAGCCTCGTCCCTCTTGGGGGCAAGCCTGGGACCTTGCGACGGTCTCCGTTCCCACCAACGGCGGCAACCGGAGCTGCAACACGGTTGGCTTGGAGGGAAAGGCATCTTTCCCTTTGGTATCATCGAGACTATGGGCTACACTACATGAACTATACTGGTCGCCCTGCATGTGGGTGGCGTTCATGTGCATGCACTAGTTGTGAATCCTGAGCTCTCGGTCGCCGCAATGTTGGTGTGGCACACCCCAACAATATCTCCCTGCACAGCGTGTTTATCCCATTGACGATGGACTTCCTGCGGCAGTTGGCCGCGGACCTGCACGCGCTGCGGGCCGAGGCCAAGCGCAAGTACCCCGTGGTAAAAGAGGCCGTGGACCGCGCGCTGGAGACGCTGCCGGCGCTGCAGCAGCAGTACGCGGCGTTGCTGCGCGTGGAGGGGCGCGCGCCCGGCCCAGGCCACAGTCTGTTCCAGAGCGAGAGCGTCCTGCGGCCCTTCCTGCTGGCCTGCAACCACACGAACGCGTCGCACAAGATCCTGGTGCTAGCGCTGGCCAGCATCCAGCGGCTCGTGAGCTGGGACGCCATCGAGCCGGCCAGCGTGGGTAGCATCCTGCGCGTCCTGCAGATCCAGGCCGAGAAAAACACCCACGCCGATGTGCAGGTTAAACTGTTGCAGACGCTGCTGCAGTTGATGACGCTGGCTTACGAGGAGAAGAAGGGGTCGGGAAGGACTGCACCAACACAGGCCAGGACGCCGCAGGACGGCGAAGCTCCTCCAGGTCAGGACGAGTTAGAACGTTACAGTTCTGGATGCGTTGTTAACTTGGGTTTTATTCATTGTGTGGATGGGTGTATGGGTGTTTTGTTTAGAGAGCGAACTGGTGGGCAATGAAGATATGGTCATGCAGGCCGTGTGGATCTGTATGCATCTGCATGCATCGAGCAGTAGTGCTAGTTCTATGGTGGGAAATACTGCAGCTATGACGATCCGGCAGCTGGTCTCGCTGGCGTTTGGGAAAGTGGATTCGAGTCCGGAGGCCAAACATGTCGGCGTGCTGCTGTTCCAGGAGCTGTGCTTTATGAGTCGAGAGGAGAATGGTATGTGGCTGAAGCGCACGGCAGTGTCGCCGATGACTGCTGCGCTGGGTGTTGAACTGCTGGAGACTGTGTTGGCGTCACATTACGGGCTCTTTCGCCTTGATATCGAATTTAAGGCGGTGTTGAAGCAGCAGATGACTCCGTTGGCGCAGACAGTGCTGGAAATGGGTTGCAACGACAAGAATGGAGGCTCTGCAGGTTCAGGGATCACGGGGCCTGCGAACACGTCGATTACTAGCAGCAACACGAACGGTGCAGCGGGTCCGTTCTTCCCGCTGCTTGTGCGTGGCATGCGACTTGCCTGCACACTGCTATCTCACTTTGCCGATTGTCTTGATGGCGAATGTGCTTTGATTTTACATGCATTACTGGAAATTATAGCTACGGGAACGTACACTACCCCAGATACGACAAAATCTCCACCAACACCATCAAAGTCACCCGACTCCAAATTTCACGCGGCGAATGCTATCGCAAATTTCAAGGAGGCCAAGAATTTCTTGACGCACTCGAGCTCATCGAGTGTTGGTTCTTCTAGTGCAGCTGGAGGCGCTGGAGGAGGTGTCAATTTCGTCACATGGCCCGTGTTGTTATCACTTGAAGTACTTAACCGAGTGTGTTTGGAGCCCGACATGGTTGCTGCGATGGTGAGCTACCCAGACGGGGTGTTGGTTGCCATCACCCGCACCACGTCTTCCGTGATCATGACATCACCGCCATCAGATTTCAAACCCCAAGGGCCGGATGGGGCAGCGCCACGCTCCGGTCTCGAGCTGTTGAATGAACAAGAGACGCCCATGCTACAGCAATTTTTCATGGCTGTCCGCGTTGCCGCTTCGTGTCAATGTAATATGGCAGCCTCCGTTTTTGAGCTGTCAAGATCAACCGACAATGAGGAGGTGTGCGAGAAGCTTGCTAAGGCGTGCGTTGCTGTAGTGGCGCCTGCAGTCGTTCAGTCTATGAATTGCGTGATGCGGCATTGCCGCGAGGTGGATCTCGTTACGATGTCTCTCAAGTCATATCACGTTCTGGCCACCGTTGCCTCACGGCTCCGAGCGAACATGCAGAGCCCGCGCGCACGAGAAACATGGTGCAAGCAAATGGATGAGGTGGTGTTGACTTGCTTACGCGCGCTGTGCGGGTTCTCATTTCCGTTACCTGATGGCATTCGGGGAAACTCGAAGGGGTCTATTTCAACGACTAGCGCTGGAAGCAGTGACCACGATGAAACAGTGGCAGACGATGGTGAGAGCTGTATTGTGGTGATTAGTTGGCGGGAGGTGCACGCGATGAAGGCTCTTTTCGGTGCTGCACACGTCATGGAGGAAGAACTTTCGCAGATGGAGTGGTGTGTACTACTGGAGGGCTTTGAAATCGTCGTGGGATTAACTGATCCAAAGCTGAAGAATGGGCAGCAAAAGCTCCCTACGAAAAACTATCGGATCAGTGCTTTTCGAGTTGAAGATGAAGACGTGGAGCAGCAACTGATGATGCTGAGTAATTCGATCGTGGATTTCTTCCGCGATGTGCTCAAACTAAGCAGCGCAGCTCTACGCAAGCTGCTAGCTGCAGTTCGCAGGGTATCCTGGGATCAAGTGGGTCTGCCAGTGCCGAGCAGAGACGTAGAGCCCGCTTCAGATACCGCCAGCTCAACGACAACAAATGACGATTGGGCAATGGTTGACGATGATGATACATCCAGCCCCGCAAGCAATCATCACATGAGAATTTACCGGAGCTACTTGGGTGTGGGTCTTACTGGCTCTGGCGCTTTCATGCCATGCTTTGCGCTGCGCATGCTGACCCAGTTGGCATCAAGCAGTAAGCGGTGCTTCGAAGAGGTTATGCGGGAATTGGTCCTCATGAGCACGTTTGTACCTCAGGCCCCTCTAACAGCAGCCCAGTTTCCTCAGCTGGGCCAATTTCAGGTCTTCACTACGGACAGTATCCTGCAACTGATGCAAAACGCCCTACAAAACATCGTCAACAGTATATCGCCGACCGCGAAGCCAACGATGGAGGCTCTTGACGCAGCAAGAAACGAGGAAAGTCCAGTGTCTCCGCATGTGTTTGACCAGCAAGAGCTATTTGTGCCACTATTGAAGTTGGCGCGCTCGGATATGAAAGATCGTACATTGACTGGCATGCTTGAAATGCTCAACGCCTGCGGCCACCTTATCAGCGCTGGCTGGCCGCTGATTTTAGCTGCAGTGCAGGAGGCTTGTGAGATTGGAGATGCCAAGACGCAGATGCTGGCTTTCAAGTGTTTGCGCCTTATTGTCGACGATTTGGTAGTGTCAATACCGAGTAGCTACCTTCCAGACTGTATCAAGTGTATCGGACGCTTTGGCTGTCGTGCAAAGGACGTCAATATTAGTCTTACGGCTGTGAATGAGCTCTGGAGTGTGGCTGATGTGATCGGCAAGCAGAAGGTGAGACAAGACAGTGATCCCAGCAAGCGAAAACAGGGCCAATGGGGATACATTTTTGCCGAGTTTAGTTCCGTAGCGCTGAACGACCGAGCAGAAGTACGAAATAGCGCGATCAACACCCTTTTCGGGACTGCAGTGACATACGGTGCTCAGTTTGAGCTAAACGAGTGGCAATTGTTTATAAACTCGACTGTGTTGCCGCTCGCAGCCAAGCTGTGCGAAACGCAGAAGAAGAAAAGCACGCAAATTGTCGAAAAGGATGAAGGCAAGGCTGGGGGGAACTACATGCTCCATCATTCGCGCGATAATGCGGAGAAGCAGTGGAACGAGTCTCGGGTGCTCATGTTGACGGGGATTAGTCGCGTCTTGGAGACCAACTGGCATTATTTGTTACAGCACACGTCGTGGTTTGCTTCCATTTGGCGAGAGTTGCTGCAGCACGTAGCGCTTAATGCCGCTTTTGGAATGCCCAAGGAAGTGGTGCTAGCAGCTGTCAAGACGCTGCAGACGTTGTTGCAGGTATCCTCAGCGGGTGACTTTGACCACATCACCCAGTCTCAGCCAGTGCGTGCAGGTGTCGGCATGCGCGTTGTCGGAGGTGCTCTTGTGTCTTCATCTACACCTTCATCAACTACGACGACTGCTCCGAGTTTGAGGCGTGCTACCTCTGCGCCGGTGTATCGCGACCCTGCACTTTGGGAGGAGGCTTTCAGCCAGCTACTGCGTCTGTGCGACGAGAGACAAATAGCAGCAGAAAAAGACAAGAACCCTGTGCTTCCTTGGAAAGAAGACGAAGAACAGGAAATTGCAAGTGCAGTGGTGTCGGTGCTAGTGACGCTTTACATGCAGGCAAAAGAGTACGAGTTCAAGGACGTGCGCAATGTGGAGAAGATGCTGGATTTGTTCGCGGTGTTAATCTCCCGTCATGTGCTCGGAACACCTGCGATTGGCAACGGAGCAGTGACTAAGGCGATCACTAATATCACGACGAACAGTTTGCAGTCGCGTGTGCTGAACGCCTTCGAAGAGTGCGGTTCCTTCGCTGCACACCCCGATGTCCACACAAAAATGCTCGACCAGCTTGTCGGATACGTGACACAATCATCGACCAAAGATCTCGTTTTCTTCACGCGTCACGCACTAACTTCGTTAGCAAAGCTGTACGCGAGCATCTCAAAAGAGGCCAGGGAGAAGCGCTTTTTGTCGGTGCTCTTTTGCATCCAGCCATTCTTGAAGTTTGATGCGGGCCTCGCCACACCGGAATCAAGTTCGTCACCGGAGAAACCAATGACTGCTGCTCAGAAAGCGGCGACACAGTTGTGGAAGCACGCGCTGCGTGTGCTTCTTGTCGTTATCTCGAGCGGACTGGTGGCTGTTCGCCTCGCTGAGGCTTGCTGGAGACCGCTGCTCGAAACGATCGCTGGCTTTGTCCAGCCGAACGGAGGCAAATTTCCGTTGTGCGTACAGTCAGAAGAGGATGAAGCGTTGGTGTTGAGCGTGCTGGAATGCATCGTGGACAGCACCATCGCGTTGCTCAGTGATGGCAGCGACATCAAATCTCAAGTCGGACAACAGTACAATGCGTTTATTGGCGACCTGGTAGCAGTGCTGTGCTCGGGAGTCGACGCGGTGGAGCACAACAAGGCTATTATTCGGTGCTGTGTGCGCCAGCTGACCACGATGTCTATTCAGATGGCCGATCAAGAGCTGGCGTCGTTCGCGCGGGCCCGGTTAGTGGCGTGTTGCAACACGGCATTGGTGCGCTTTGCCGAGCTGGACAGCTCGGCCACAGCAAACGGGTTTACAGATGAAGCTCAAGTTGTAGCAGCCCGCGAGAGAGTGATGGTGCTCCTGACCAGCGCGCTGGAGGTGGAAATGCAGCCGCGCAGCATTATGGAGATGTATCCGGCGCTGTGCGGGTGTATCTCGTCATCCAATTTAGAGGTTCGCCAGCTCGTGCAACGGTTGTTGTTGAGCGGAAGACTATCGGACTACTGTTTGGAGCTCATGGACGCATGGGAGCGTCAGTCTCATTAGAATGTAAGCGTCGATGTTTGCTCCAAACTTGCAGACCTCAGTGTTGGCAAATTTGTTCTCTGCAGCTCAGTGGCATTTAGCCTTCTAGACTCCTATGGACTTAATCCATCACGACGGGCCATGCATTGCTGTGTGTAGTTCGTGTTCTCGGTTCGTCAAGTCGAAGAGGGCCGTTAGGGCAACGTCTATATGGTATATTCACTAAGAATGATCTCGAGAGATCTTTACGTTCGGACTGGGCGACCTATGAATGAAGGCACTACGTCTTTCACTCCCCAGCAGCCCGTTTACCGAGTGGGCTTTCGTTTGAGGTCCTTCTCAGGGTCCCGTTCCCACGTTGGGTTGAATTAAGTCGCCTCAGTTGATTCGGTGTCCTCTGAAAAACTGCGGAGTTCGAGGCTGGCTGGCGACTTGGAGGAGCCCAAGCTGCCACAAGTTTTTTGCCGCGTTGATATCGCGCTCCCAGTAGTTCGCTCTGCAATCTACGTTTCCGCAGACACGCACATTCCTCGACCTCTTGGTTTTCGTCGTCCCGTAGATCTTGAATGGCGTGTCCACCATCGGGCGTGAGCACTCGGAGCAAAGATAGCTGGTACGAAACTCGTCGACCATGACGAGGGTTGCGCGGCGAGAGAGTTCAAGCGCGAACCTCTTTAGCGGGACGTGCATGTGGCCCGCGAGATGGGTCTGGCTGCTCCATTCTCCGAGAGCCACACACACGTCACGGTCCACGGTCGGGACGACACGCTTGGCGAGTTTTGCCACGGCCTTGCGTTTGAATCGCGACACCGTGAATCTCCATTTTCGAAACCCTTTGAGAGCGCAGAATTCCAGCATGGAGTTGACGTTCTTCCACATGTGCTCGTAACGAGAGAGCAGGGACACCGACGACGAAGTCTTGAACGATGGCATGTCCTTCACAAACGCACCATAGCGCGGATACCTCTTCTTCAGGTTTTCATGCCAAAATGCTTGGTGCTCGACACGACTCATGTGTCGGTACTCTCGGGACGTGACTTGTAGGACGTGAGCATTGTCACGCAGGAAATGAGTCCGGCGCCTGACACCGTGTTTCCGCGGACGGTGCTTTGGGTGATGCCTGTGGCAGATCTCGCACCACCCCTCCACATCGCACTGTGCTCTGCTGCGTCTCTTGCGTCGGTGGCGGCGACGGCGGTTCCTGCTGCGCTTCTTGCCATGGCGTCTGCCGCCAACGTGGCCTGGACAGGTACTGCACCAACCGGGCATGGAGCATGGCTCTTCCGGTGCGTTGCAGACAAACTCCAGCATAGGACGGCTGTATGCCGTCAGCATCATCCGTAGACCTGGGTTTATCCCGATCAATGTATGTGGCGTATACTTCGGAGAAAGAGCAAGTCGTTCAAGAGGAGCAGGAATCGACGTCAGCACAGCAGCACTGTAACCATTCGTGGAGATCTGATACTCGAAGCTGCGCCTTGGAGCTCCAATTCGATGATCTGCTGTGTGGCTAACGCAGTCTCCGAGGTTGAACACCGTGGTCCACATTCGCTCGCATACTTCTTGGAACTGCGCAGACGTAGCATACGTCCGATGGCCACGAGAGTTTGTGGACTTGTAGAGACCAAAGATGTCCTTGCCCGTAGTTGCCAAAACTTGTTGTGCGACTTGGTAGAGCACCTCTGTCGTGACCGGGAAGAACGATGGCACACAGGAGGTGGGCTGCGGCAGCAACGTAAACAATCGGCACCATTTCGGGATCTCGTCTTGGTCGTGCATTGGCTCCATCTCCTTCAGCATGTCGTACAGCTTGCCGAGAAATAGCACCTCATGGCTAGCGATGTTCGCAGCTGTTGGTGGCAGTTCTAGCCACTTAAGCCATTGCTTCTCGACGTCCGTGAGGTCTTCAGGACTTGACTTTAGTCGAGCGACCATGGCCTCAGCTGCTCCCCGCGGATACACAAGCTGCAGGCTAATGAAGTTGATGAGTCGTGCCTCGAAGTTCGTTCGGACGTGTTGCTGCGCCGCAACGACCATGTCATTCGCCAGTTCTTTGATAGCGGAGCTTGAATAGAAGAGCGTAGGTGGTATATACGACATGACCCTCGATCGCGAAGCCTTGTACTTGTTGATGGACTCCTCTAGTGCAGCGTTAGTCGAAACCCTTGGCGCGGACCTCTGTTCGTCACCAAAGACAGCAGTGCAGCACCGGTAGAACGTAGCTTGGTCTAGCTGTAGGGCTGTCTCCGCCGCGTACGTTCTTGCCGGCACTACAGGGTAGTTCGGGTAGCTACGCCGATGGTGCTCGAGCAGCCGGCAGCAGTGGAAGTTCATGACCATCATTGCCTCTATGCGGATCTGCTGCAGAGCCACAGCACGTTGTTCGAGCGCGTCCCGGATGTCAGGATTCGGACAAATGTGCCTCAGTGGGTACGTCACGGTTGAGAACGATAGGACGCTGTTGGCTCCTCGAAGAAGGGTCAAAAGAATTCCGGGGACAGCATCAGGAAGTGGTCAAGTTGGGCAAGTTGGTCCGAGTGGGCAGACGTGGTCCCGGGAAGCTCCCCAGCATCTTTAACAAACGTATCAGTGGAATCCAGGTGTGTGCTGTCCGTATCGCTCCGTGTACTCGATAACGCGATGCGCGAGTCGAACGGGTGTGCCTCGTTCATCGTGTGAGTGGTAACTCCTTGTCTGCCCCCTTGTTGGTCGTCCAAGAGCCACCGCAAGCGCTCGACTTCATGTGCAAGTTCTTGGTAGCGGGAATAAAGAGCGAGGTATGCGGCTTCCCATTCCGCATTGATACGTCTCTGTTCAGCGTCGCGTACTCGCAGTACAGCTTCGTCACTAGGGTACTCTGCATCGACATCTCGCATAGCTGTGAACATCAGCGGACGCTGTGACGGGGCGTAAGTGAACGTCTCCTCGTGGCAGTGGAAGCAAGCATCCGTGAACCTCAGCTTGTTCTCGAAGAGGAGTCGGATTAGAAGTCGTTCAGCATGGTGGAGCAGCCCCTCAGGTAGAACGAGGATCCAGGCGCCATGACAATCGGATGAATACCGGCCATAGCCTTTAGCACCGCAATGCTGGGCTATTCGGCCACGCGGGTCCTTTGAAAGCCCAATCTTGTAGACGCGGGCATTACGTGGTATCTGTTGTCCGTGTGTGTCTACTTGACCTTGATAGGCAGAACCTGGGCCCACGTCGATAATATACAGCCCACTCAACTTCCGGTTGAGGGCTATCCTGAAAATCCAATCGATCGGCGGCTGATTCTTGGGGTAGATCTTCCGAAGCAGCCTCTTCGTGAAATCCTCCTCCTCGGCGATGGCCATGATCAGTATGTAGCCGGTCAGACGTCCAGGATGCCACGCTTCACCATGCGGACAGATATACCATTGGGAGTCGCAGGGTCTTTGATAGTAGCAGTCAAAATGGAACTTCCCCAACAGAGCATTTTGGTTGGGGATTCCGAAGCGGCGAGCTTCCCGCGTCAGCGCCCCGAGGCAATCCCCCCAAGTCGTTGACGTGGTTGTAGGGGATGGTCGTAGTGTCGGCTTCCTCGAATAAGGAAATCAGGTTTGCTACGAGCCCGGCCTTGTGGCGTCCAGGGTCGAGCAATGGAGGGGTGTCGGCCACCTCCGGCCGCGGTAGCGTGTAGTCCTGGTCGGAGGTAGCTGGGGGGGGGACCATGGAGCATGAAGAGCTTGAGCCTTGACTAGGTAGCTGGCCCAGAGTCAGGTCGCCAGAGAGGAGCAAAGTGGGCCCTCATGGATACAAGGACCATCACTCTTGCCCACAATGAGGGACAACGGCCCGCTATAGGACCGTTGTGTGGCACGTCAGTACAACAAGGGACAACAAGATACAACGAGGGACAAGAACCCGACCCAGCAATTGGGTTTTGATCCTCCGCGAGACGTTCTCCCAGAACAGGACCACAACGACTCGATGTCAGTCCTGTAATGCGGTACGCTTTCGTGAAGAAGTACTATAAGATGGACATCTTCCTATGGGGGAGAAGAATTCGTGCTAGAGATCGCTTCATGAAGTCGAGGCACTTACAGCTTACGCCGTGGGAAGAGCTCCCGTGGCATCGAGGACGCGCCTCCCTAGAAACTGCACTAGACATCTAAACGTCGAGAACGCCGTCTCACACAGTGGGTGGCACGACGATGGCTGTAGAAGCATCTTTCCGATGGCGTTGCTGGGGCTTCTGTCTCAGGAGCCGTCGTTTTCTCCTGTTTGGATGCTTCTCCGCCCAGGCTTGAGTCTTTTACTGGTTGGCGCTGCACGCCCAGCCGTGGCAAGTGTACATCAACTGTGTGGCTCTTGAGGGTACGTCCGCTGCTAGCACAGGTAGTTCGTCTAACTCGACTTCGACGACGACGACTTCGGCTCCTGCGACAGCGTCAGCCCCCGCAGCAACGTCTGCTCCTGTCACCACAACGTCAGAAGACGCAAGCGTGAGTGGAGAAGCGTCCGCGCAGGAGGAAACAATGGAGGCTCCCACGAGCGCCCCCGAGACAGAAGCCCCCGCTACACCGTCCTCCCCATCAACGTCTTCATCCAAGTGTGTAACAGGGTTACACAGGCTGGTGTAATTGGGTACACCAGATATACGTGTATAGCCGGACTATACACGGACAAGTATACGGCAAGCCTTCTGTGTGTGTGCGTCACATACACAGTCAACAATCATTTCGAGCCGCCAATGGCACAAACATTGGCGGGCGCTAAGCGCACTGCTATTGGTGGAAAGGGGCACATTTCCACCAATCAAACGCATACATAAGGGCCGGAGCGTGAGAGCCAACCATGGCTTCACCTTCGTAGATACATAAGTCATTTAGATAGGTTTGCTAAGGGCCCGCCACGCGGCGGGCTTCCATTCAATTCAGTTTTCTATTTTCAAGTCAAAGTTTCGGTCTTTTTGCTTAGAAATACACGGGGACGTGTATTTCTACTTGCATACAAAGTCTGAGAAACTTACGCTTCCTCAAAAGCGCATACTAGTGTATGCTAAAGAAACAGAGCGCGTCTCGCCCTGTTTCAAAGTGCGTTCGTCGCCGCTCGTAAGTCAGCGATTGTCGGAGTTGCAGTTGACAGTGTAGTGAATGGTCGTAGATGTAAATGGAGTTTTGTGTGTTATCGTGTCCGAGACGCTTGTTTGTTAAAGATGCTGGGGAGCTTCCCGGGACCATGTCTGACCACTCGGACTGTCATGTCCGCCGTTGGCCTGCTACCGTAAAAATCGGCCTCAGTGCGACAACGATTTTTGGTCAAAACCAAGTAAAAAAAACCTCGCGAGGTTTTATTCATTGTAGGTCTTGGCGACCTCCGTCCTACACGGTTGGTCCTGCTGCCAGTTCACATTCCTAAACTCTCCTTCACCGACGCATTTAGAGCTGCCATGAAGAAGTGACCTAAAACCAATAACAAGACCAAACTAAAGGTACGCTTCTAGCTGAACACGCAACTTGACAGGATTTCTAATGATATTTCTGTTATTATGTATTAAATTATGCTAGGGTGTTGAGGCTTCAAAGACAGCTCCAGTTGTCGAGGTCGCGGCACGCTTTGGCGTACACCGCACGTCTGTCTATCGTTGGCGAAAGAATGCTGTTGCTCTTGCTGCTGCTAAGAATGCAGGCAGCAAGTACTATGTGCGACAGAGCACTCGAGACGCGCTTCGTGTGCGTTATCCAGATTTAGAAAAGAAGTACGTTCAGATTTAGAACTTATCATATATATCGTAGTGATGGTATAAACCTGTCGTAATTTTGCAGACTTCTAGACTACGTTACAGAAATGCGGAAGAACCGCAAGTTGTGCCTTACAACGAAGTGCCTCATCCTGATGATGGCTAAGTTTGACCCAGGCTTCGTTCGAGCCCGTCAGTACACTGCTTTGCGCTCCTGGACAGCTCGATTCCTCAAGCGGAATCGGCTGGTCGTGCGGCGCATCACACACAAAGGTAACAAAACAAGGAGCGAGATGCAGGTGAGTCCGATTTACATTTATGATGTTTCAATTCTTGTTCTAAGTCGTTTGCATTGGTCTTATTTTTAGGATGTTGCTGATTCGTTTGCTAATTCAGTAAATGTTTCAGTTGAAATGGATGGAATTTTATCATTCCATACGTCCTACGAGGCCAAGTACGATTGCCTCTTCAATATGGACCAAACAGCTCTGTTTGTAGACAATCCTGGAAAATTGACTATCGACTTTCGGGGTACGACAAATGTGGACGTTATACAAGGGTCGTCCGAGAATAGTGGACGTTGTAGCGTCTTTTTGTGTGCATCTGCGACGGGGCAGAAGCTCCCACCATTTGTCGTGTTTGCTGGGGTACCTGGCTGCCGCGTCGCCGACGCAGTGACGGCACCGTCATTTGGCAGTTCCGCTGTAGAACACACGGTCCAAGCAATGGCATGGTGCGATCATGCTATTATGACAGAATGGATTGCAAAGGTTTGTGAATTAATTGCTGCTTTATTTTATATTTTGTATTCTAATCCTTTTGTATGATATTACAGATATGGCGTCCAAATGTGAGAGGCTGTCGGATGCTTCTACTCGACAGCCTTAAGGTGCACAAGATGGCAAGCATTCGGCAGCTTCTCGAGGACGACTGTGCAACTCAAGTCCAGTACATTCCACCAGGAGCAACTGGCCTGAGCCAACCCATGGATGTGAGTGTCATGGCATCGTTCAAGAAAAAGATTCAGTACGTTCTTCCCAAATGGCTTCATATTTTTTGGTACAGTTCTAATTTACTCTACAATTACAGGGACCTGTACGTAAAGTATCACATCGATCACCCGTTCCCGGCAAACGCTCACGAAAGGCGTGTGATGCTGTCTTTTTTGGTAGCAGAAGCATGGGATCTCGTCAAAGCAAAGACTACCATGAAAGGATTTCGCAAAGCAAAACTCATTCCAATCGGCCCCCGCGATATAAATGGTGTATTTGGGACGTACCTGCGTCCATTACCGGAGATGGCCATTGTTGACGAGGACGAAAGTAACGCTGAATAGATTTATAATTGCATTTTTTTAATTTATTCTTTCTTTTTTTAAAATAACGTTAATAAAATTTTGGGAGGGGGTGTCACCTTTAAAATGATTGATGTTGCACTCGACCCGTTTGTCGCACTGAGGCCGATTTTTACGGTAGCAAGCAAGCCAGAGCTGTAATGGGCCCCTCTGGCCTATTACATTGGTTATGCGATCACACATTGGTGTGGTTCACACACTGATATCATGGAGGTAAAGGTGACGTAAACATGGTCAAATGCTTGCTCACATCCACCCATGGCACAATCAGTGATTACGCCAAGTGTTCTCTGCACTTCTTTGTGCATGATGATGGTTCCTCACCTGGGACATTATTTGGTAACAAGGCCGGCGTGTCACTTGATCTCTTGTGGCCAATCACAAGACGCCACGCGGCAGGAAGATTCTCCTTCGGAGGAGAATCTTCAAGTTCAACCTGATTCAACCCAAGGTTTTATACTACATGTGTAGGTTAAATTACATTTAACCTCAAGGGCCCCTAGTGGTTTTATTCATACGATTCAGGAACCATAAGCTCATTTCAATTCAGTCGCAAAACTTTCCCTCAAGTACTCAAGTCGCCTTCTTCCCTCCAAGTCGGGAGTCGTCTCCTTGTCCCTCCAAGTCGGGAACGCTTCCTCAACCGCACAAGCGTGCATGCCGTGTTTTGGGGACTGTTGTAAACAGCGCCCCATTACAAGAGCCTATGCGCCCACGCTCTCTGGCTTGCTTGCTCACAGCCAGAGGCAGCATGTCGCTGCGACGGCAGCCTGCAAGGCTCTCCGTTCGCAGTTTACATACATATAGCTAGATGTTACGAACGTGCAAAAGAAAAGAAGAAAAGCAAAGAAACACGCAGGGTAGCAGGACACATAGGCACTTAGAAACAGAAACATGCAGAAAACATTAAGGAGGCCCCTGTGCGAGTTAAGCGCACAGGAAGGCATGCACATTTAGGCCAGACATTTTCATTATCAAATACACCAACTACCCCGCACTCGAGACCAACTCCTACCTACGCGACCTACACTCCGACTCTAACTTCAACGACCAACACTCTTCACCTCAGTCACGACACTCAGCCTCGGAGTCGAGGAAGGATTCCGTTCGCACAGTCATCCAGTACTTGGTGAACCAAGAAGCAGAAGACGAGAAGGCCAAGGTGGAGGAGGAGTCACACTCAATAAGGTTGACATCGGATAGCACCGAGCAAGAGTGTCTTGATGTACTGGACAGAGGCGGACTGAACGTCCCTCAGGTGCCGCTGTACAAGTGCATCTTGGCCAATGCCACAAAGCGCAACTACCCGATCAAGATGCCTAAGACTGCGGCGAACGGGTCAGTACCAGATGCCCCAATCCCGCTCAACGAGAAGGAACGGCTTGCGGCAATCGCTCGTAGTCGCATGATGGAGCTGAATGACGCGTCAGAGCTGGATATGCTCTGCAGTCTGGCTGCTAGCCAGCTCGATTGCAACATTAGCATCGTGACGGTAGTCACCGCCGACGAGATGACAGTTGTGGCCTCGAATAAAGAGGACTTGCGGCGTGTTCAGCTTCCGCGTGAGCACTCGTTCTGCCAGCACACCGTCATGACTTCCAAGCCGCTGCTTGTGCCGCATCCGGAGGCCGATGTGCGCTTCCAGAACATCAATGGACGCACCGCCTTCGACGTGCGATTCTACTGCGGCTTCCCTATCGTTGGTGAGGACAACACTGTTATCGGTTCGTTGTGCTGCATGGACCAGAAGACCCATGAAATGACCCAGTCGCAGTATTCAGCCATGAAGAAACTAGCCTCCGCTGCAGGTCAAGTCGTTCGTTCTAAGGAGAGCCACCAGGTGAGGGGCGGGTAGCCCAACGACGCAACTACCCGATGCTAGTGCAGCAAGTGGAACTGCATTGCTCTCAAGTCCAGTATTGGTATTTGTCGTAGTGCTCCTAATGGTGCGAGAAATGGTGGTAAACATCTTCAACTGTAGTAAAGTTTGGTGGGGCTGTGAAAACGAGAAATCCTGTCCTGATCATTCAAAGCTCGTCCTCGCTGCTCGACGGTAGTGGATCGGTTGCAGTGTCGATAGAAAGTATATGGCGCATGCCTTACGACCGCATGAAGCGTGGACCTTGCCGGCCTTACTGGCGAAAATGTATCGCCGCGTTGTGACTTGCACCCGCGTGGTCACAGTCGACTCATCCAAGGTGTACTTGTCTTGCACTCGCCGTGCAAGTCGCACAGTGCAACACTATCCGCTGCTGTTCCGCCGGAAAGACAGCTACATGGTCCACAAGCGAATCCTCCTTCAGTCGCATTACGCCGTCGCATGAAGGGGCAAACATCCCGAGCTGACTTCAACTTCCATGCTGATCAGCACCAAGGATAATGTCTCTCACTCGTCCACCGCAGTACATGAACTTCATGACGATCACCCCAAGTGAAAGCAAACGCACTCGACTCGACCACGGGCTCTTTACCGTTGCACAAGTGAGCGCGGCGGTGAGCCCCAAAGCTTGAGCAGTAATCGGCGGGAAATGGTCTTGAGTGCGACCTTGAGTTCAGGTCCGGTCGAAAGCGCAGGACAGGAAACTCATTTTCGCGTAATCTAGCGCCACTAGACCAGTGGAGCTCTTGGCTCGCACGCATGACCTCTACGACACCCTTCACTTCACTGCTACCAACCAGTTCGTGCATTTGAGATCGCGAAGAGCTCACATCGAAAAGCGCCGCGTGTTTCCCAGGTCTCCTCCCTCTCCGTTTCGTAGGTTATCCATCCACCATGTTCGACCACCGCTCCGACACGCACGCAGTCAATCCGATGGAGACCCGCGCGCCTTCGATCGCACTGCTTGAGGACTCGGACGCTTCTCGTCGGAATGTTCGTCCGACCTACCGACGACTGAAGGAGGTCGTTGCACAGGACACCAAGACCATCAATTGGCACCTGCTTCGATGCAGCGTCGCCAATTGGACCAAGACGCCGGGTAACATGGGCTTCGCTGTCTACTCCACGCGCACGCACGCATTGCGGCGCGTCATGGCATCGGGTACCATTCCGTGCTCGGTCGAGGAGCTCCGTCAGGTGCTGCGTCCTAGCACCAGTGAAACCTATGCAGCCACCATGCACGAGCTCTTTGGAGAAGATTTCGTGCACGGAGCTATCGTTCATCGCATCCCCAGTGGTGGAACGGAATCGAGTATGGACAATGACACCGACCCGATCTCGGACGAGGAAGGCCAAGGTAATCGGCGTCACGGTCACCGCCGACCAAACATGACCGATGTCACGGTGAAGACGGCTCTGTTCGCCAAGCGCCACGCGTTGACCCGCAACGAGCAGTGGTGTTTCGTCGACTGCACGCAGGAGCTGAACGACAACAACGGAGTCGGCTTCAGCATGACGATGTCGTCACTTGACTCGGAGGATGTTTTCGCTGGTAAAACTCACGCGCGTAGCTGCGACGTGAGCCAGATCCACGGCGTTCGAGCTGGTTATGCAGTGGTGCCGACCGCCACGAAGAGAGAGGTGTGTGTAAGCTTCTACGCACATTTCCTCAGCGAGGGTGTTGGAGAGAGCAGCAGTGCAAACAGCAACCCCAAAACTTCGCCCTCGTTCCTTTTCACCATCGCCAACAACACAGCGCGAGTTAAGCAGGGGCTCTCCTCTCGAGCACAGATGAAGCGGCTCACGATGATGGCGCACGCCACCTCTCGCCTGACAATACTCGTGAGACGACGACGACTTGGCGCCCAAACGTTGACGAGCAAAGCTTCTTACGTACCACGCAACACGCGATGCGTTTGTTGTGCGGCTACGATGCGGTCGTCGACTCACATGGGCTTGAGCAGCAAAAAGCGGGTGCGACGACAGTGTCAGCTTTGCGGATACTATGTATGTGAAGGCTGTTCGTCCGAGCAGGAAGCTCAACGCTCGCAGGACAATGCGTTCTCCATCGTGCGTATCTGTGCCAACTGCATGGAGCGCGTTGACGATGCCTTGTACGATTCGATCCCAGCGGACAACAGCGAAACTCTGGACCAGAAGATCCATCCGAACACGCCAGGGTCTGAGGCAGCGACCAAAGTACTCGCCCGTTTGTTGCGGGATACACTCGTGAACGCTTCAGAGCCTGAGTTGCCCGCTGTGAAAAATGTCATCATGCATCTTGTCGAGGAGGAGGATCCGTCGACTCCACCAACACGGCCATCTGAACAATCTGACGCCTCTCAGCACGGTCGAAGACTCACCATCGAGAGTTCGCAGGAGGAATACTTGCTAGCACTTCAGTCGCAGCTTCAAATTCCGGAGCGACCTCTTTCAAGCTGTCTGCTGACTGGAGCTAGTGGCAGGGCCTACCCTCTAGCTTACAGTGATTCAAACGCCGGAGTCCCGCTGTTCCCATTGCCCGACAACGAGCTCGAACGACTTGGAGCTGTGAACCGAGCTCGCCTCGCCGAAGTGCGCAACTTGCCGGAATTGGAGCTCATCTGCAACCTTGCACGTAGAGAGCTGCGCTGCAAAACAGCCCTCGTGACACTCATTAGCCACGACACGCAGTACATCCTGGCCAGCAACAACCCGGTGTTCCGAAACAGCGCAGGTCCGCGAGATCAAGCTTTGTGCGCCCACACAATTATGGGCCCATTGCCCATGCTTGTGCCGCATACGGCAGCCGACGTGCGATTCAGCCGAAGCCAACTCGTGCTGCGCGGTGGTCTGCGGTTTTACTTGGGCTTCCCACTGTTCGCACCCGACGGAGTATCTGCTATCGGTGCTGTATGCTGCGTGGATGAAGAACCTCGTCGTGTATGCCAGTCACAGTACGAGACTCTAGAGAAGCTTTCTCGTAGCGCTACCCGTATCATCGCCAGCCGCATCACGACCGATGACGATAACTTGCTTGGCCAGCCACCGTTAGTCTAGAACGTCCACAGTTTACTGGAGCAAAGGAACTTCAGCTGTCTTTATATACTATACCATTTGTCATTTACATGGCGCTCCAATATCCTTCATCTAACCCTCCAGCAAACGTGATGCCCGGCACTCCATGACTCGAGTCGCACCTTCAGCAAGCGTGGCCATGAGTGCGTATTGGGATTCCGATACATCGCGAGTTTCGCCCGCGTGAACACAGCAGAATGTCCCCACTGCAGTTGATCCTCCGCCGTCCGGGTACGTGATCTTGATGGGGAATCCGAAATAAAACCGCACACCATCCCGTACGAGGTTCATCGCACTAAAGCGTACGTCAGCTTCAGGGTGGCGGACCAGCAGCGGTGCTCCGTTCATAAGAGTGTGGGCGCAAATGGAGTGGTCACGAGGAATCTGACACCCTCGCCAAGCAGGATCGGTAGACGCTACGACGTACGATGCGCTGGGTCCGATAATGGTAACCAGCGTAGCATCGCACTGCAGTTCTCCACGGGCAATATTACACAGCAGCTCAAGATCAGGGAGGTTCATCATGTGCGAAACAATGTTTGGGTGGGTGTCGATCCACTGCAACCGGTACGCTTCATCAGCTGGTACGGGGTAGTGTGCCACATCAAGGACATCTTGAACAGCTTCAACATTGTCCGTGGCCTCAGTGTCTTCACCTTCATCAGCATCGTCGCACACATCTGCATATTGCAGCGCGTATTGACGTCCTGACGCGCCTGCTAGTGGAGGAACAGCACCTTCTTCTTCCGATCTTAAAGCTTCTTCAGGGGTGACTTCAGGGTTTTGCTTCGTCTCGCATTTCGGGACCTCCTCCGAGAAACCTTGTTCCTCCGCCAATTTCCTCAGGCTCTTCTCCAACTCAGCAGAGTCAGCACGAAACTTGCTGTTCTCCCCCTGCTTCGGGCTGAGGAGATGCTTGATGACGCGGATGACTACTGGTTTCTCTTCGTGTGAAGCATTACCAAGCACTTGACTCAGTACCCGTGCGATCACCGCACTGGCCGGCTCAGCACCTGGACTATCCGGTTGAACAGGCCCACTGGCCGGAGACAAACTACCATTAGAAGCGCAGTAGTTGTCATAGTCAGCGTCATCTACGCGCTGCATGCAGTGCTCACACAAATGCACGGTCTGGCTGTACTTGATGTTTTTGTTGGAAGTCTCGGGTTGTTCCCCCGATATCGAGCCCTTGTCGATGGTACACACACAGCGAGCGCAGACAATGAATCCGCACAACTGGCAGCGTTTGGAACCCCGTGACGATGTAGATTCTTCCTTGGTTTTGCCGTCAGCACTCCCCTTCTTGGCAGGCATGAACATGTTCCTAATGACATCAACGCGACGAGTGCAACACGCACAGCGGGAGTTGCTAGGTTGCACCAGCCGCAGGTCGGCGAGTACCTGGGCGTCGAGTCGCCGCCGACGCACCGCGACGTGGAACTGTTTCAATGTGCGTGCCAACTGCACGACGCGACCGAGCACCGCTGCGCTCGATGCATCGTCGGCCTCCTCGCGGTTCCGTGCAGCCATGAGCCACCGAAGCGGAGACGGCCTTCCTGTGCTGGGGGTTGCAGCCACATGCGCGCAAAATGTGACTCGTACTGCTCGCTTCGGTCTCCCCTCCTTCACCTTCCTGTGCGACTCGGGCGTGACGAGGTAGAGCGCTGAAAGTCCTTGGATGTGGATCACACTGGCTGCCTGAGCCTTGCCCGTGAACACGTCGTCCGGGTGCAACGAAGCGAGCGTGACTGTGAACCCGTGATCTTCTTCTTTAGCGTTGTTGTCGCGAGCTTCCAGCGCCTTGGCCGCCATGACGAAGCACCACTGCTCGTTGCGCGCCAGCATGTGGCGCTTCACGAACGTGGCCGTCCGGACCGTCACATTCTGCGTCGTGATCTCCTCGGCGTGGTGCACGATGGCGCCATAGATAAAGTCCTGACCGACCAACCCGCGCATGACGGATGCGTAGCGGTCGCTCGTAGGCGGCACTAGCAACGCTCGCATTTCCTTAAGCGAGCACTCGATGACGCTCGTTGCCGTGACCACCGTGCCGTCAATGGAGCGCTCGGTCGTCACGCCCGAAGCTTCCGAGCGTCGGTGTTGCAGCGCCTCGAGGTCAATGCGAGCAGCAGCTTGAGCCGCCACTTCAGCCAGCCGTCGGTCGCTGGCGCGTACGTAGCGACGCTGGTCGCCGCCACCGTTTAGCATTGTTTGTCCAAAGCCCAGTTGGTCTTATCGCTCACAGCGCTGATCGCGTTATGCCGCGTGCCAGCTCGCTCGCTGGCGCTTGACTCACACGAATGATAGGCAGCCAGGACACTGGATACCACAGGCTTCCTCGCTGTAAAACTCAACGGTGGGACGTCAAGAGAGACCGTCGCGATGGGAAGGAAAGTCTCCGCGCGCAGGCAGGCCGGTGGGCAGGTGCGGAGGCTTTGCAAAGCGCTGGCGAGCCTGGAGCCTGTGCTGCACCTCAGAGCCGACTGGCAAAAAAACAACTCAACACGCGCCATCTAAAGTTGGGGTGCACGTTGCAATGAGGACACGTTGTGCCGAGGAACAACGAGACAAAGGAAGGAGGAGAATGGTTGCATCCTGCGCTGTAGTGGCCTTGTCGTCGGCTGCACAAAATGTATTCATGCAAACGAGCCGATGTATTACCTCGAGCTGTTTAACAAACGAGTCAGGCTCAGGCGTCCAGCTCAGTGGAGTTTTCGGCGATGACAAACTGCCAGAGCTGCTGCAATTGCAGCCCCTCTTGGTCAGTCACGGGCCAACGCATGAACACACCCGGTTTGCCCCATGGAGCATCAACTGTGACGGTCTGGCCAGGTGCGTATTCTTCACCGCTCCACAGGTGCTTGTACGTGAAGGCCGTCGAGTTAACCGCGGCGCCCTGGCTGTCGACTTGAAGCGGAGGAAGGTACACCTCGACACTCGAAGCAGTTAGATCGTAGACGGGGGCCACGTACAGAGCCTCCCCCGTCCAGAAAGTCTCGTCAATGACGGCGCGATCGATCGAGTCGTTCGGAGAGTACACCATAGGATGTCGGACGAGCGGCCAGCCGCTTGTTTGGTACTCGTCCAGCAGCGCCAACCGATACAGTCGCGCATTGCAGGCGTGGTAAGC
Organism: Phytophthora agathidicida; assembly: GCA_025722995.1. Taxonomy (NCBI): domain Eukaryota; phylum Oomycota; class Peronosporomycetes; order Peronosporales; family Peronosporaceae; genus Phytophthora; species Phytophthora agathidicida. The sequence continues at coordinate 8,825,580 of CP106971.1, forward strand.
TCGCGTCGTCGCGTTCGTGTAGGCCTGCACGTTCATCTGCGGGATGTTTGTTGCCTTCGTGAGTGCGGAAGGCCGTACCACTGAAAGCACCGAGTTCGCCCCATCGACCGAGCAGGGCGGTGTTCCGTGTGATGTTCCCGACTGTGGCCAGCGTGTTCGTGTATCCGCCGACGTCCGAGTGAGTCTGGCCGAAACCAGAAGCACCAATGTGGAGAGCACTGCTGACAACAGCACGCATGCCATCTTCGCGAGACACGTCGATGTTCTGGTCGCCCACCCAGAAGAGGTTCGTGTGTTTCGCTGAGAAGGTGCCAGCGCTGCGGTGAAAACCAATGGTGTCGTTCTCCAGACCCAACTCAGTCACAACTTCGCGGAGCAGCGTTGCCCAGACTGTCGGGTAGTCGTTGTGGAAGACGCGCGGGCTCACAGTGCCGCTGGACAGGCTCACGGAGCTGCCCACAGACAAATACTCGCCGAAGTCCTGCATCATGCCAGAAATCGGAACCGAATAGTACTGCTCCTTCACCAGCGCCTTGAACCAGTCGATGGTCGATTGATTCGACAGATCCAGCAACCCGGCGTCGATCCCAGGCCCGCTCGTGATTGTCCAAGCGCTGCCATCGCCGACCGTGGCATTGGCGACGAAGCGGCCTTCACTAGCTGCAATCGCGTAGAAACTCGTGTTGTATCCCGTGCTCTTGGAGCTCACGTTGACCAGAAACGATTCCTCTCCAGCAACCGAGCCAGTGTCATAGTCGGCAACAGTGCTAGCCTCCGTCGTCGTTGGCCTCCCATGTGCAGAACAAACACCCCTTACACGAACCTTCGTCTCGCAACCAGGATACTTGCAGAGATCAAATCCACCGTGTGCGTAGCACAAACCTCTAAATGGGAAAATTTCTCGCAGCCTGAATGCTTGCAGCGAGGAGCTCCACCGTGTGCGCTACAAAAACCCCTTACATGAGCCTTCGCCCACGTCGTTGCTGCTCAGCTCGAAGTTACCTGATGCCTGCGTAATGGTCGTGAGCCCCGAGGACGCCGAAATGAAGGCTCGGTCAGATGCGGCTGGATGCACAACACACACAGTGAGCAAGAAAAACGTTTTTCGCAAACATGGCAGTGCTGGGAATTCACGTACACCTCCAGACTTGGTCTCCGGCACTGTTGACGATTTCGACAGCGTTCTCGTCGGCGTCCACCGTCAGTGTAAAGGGGCCCAACGTGTACTCCGCTGCGGAGGCATCGACCCCAGGAGCACCAACACCCATGAGCGTTGCAGCTACCAGAGCTGAAGCTAGGCGCGGTTGCATAGCGACGGCCTTCGGGTTCTTCTTGGACGAGGAAGGAGTTGCGTCTCACCGGAGAAGTTGGAAAATGGCACTTGAATGCAATGAGCTCCACAAGGAAGATCCACACATGACGCTTGCTTGCAACGAGAGGCTAACGCTGCAAGAGTCTGACCAAGACCGCAACCAAGTTGAAGTTCCTTTGATGCAGATACCTTCCCGTCGGCACAGATGGTCGAATAGGCCCATGTTGATTGGAGAAGGTGATCGACGAGCTTGCCGGTGATGCGGTGTCGTTGCATGATCGTTGCTGCCGTGCATGAAACTCGCAGGACCTGCCACCTGCGGCAGGTGGGCCGCTACGTTTGCTCGCTCAATTACATTTTTGGTCACCATGTTGCTGGCATTCCACAAGCGCATTCTTATTAGCGCCGACAACTTCAGCTGGTGGCCCTGTCACAATGACGACAACCTGACGTTGAAGCAGGACTGTAGTCGCGATCACGGCTGAACAGGTAAGTGGCTACTGCAAGGTCAGCTCATACATTTAGCCTTTGTTCGTGTTGTCAACGCACAGCTTGGAGTTCTGCTCAAGGTTGGCTTGGATTAGGCTTTCCACTAAACATGTGAACCAACTTGTCACGCTTCCGCAAACCTTGCGGCTTCACAAGGCGCTCGTATGCAGCATTCGTCGACTTCCGCACGGCTTCCTCCTCCTCTTTAGACGTCCAGAATACATTAGAGTCCACTGCACGGGCCACGATACTTTCGGTCCAGGAAATTGACGACTGCTGGCTCGAACGACGTTCATCCTGAGCGTTGAGAACCTCAAGAGCCATACCAACGGCGTCCAAGTTGCGAGAGGGCTTCACGTCACGTGGAGTCTCGTCTGGATTGCCGTGAATCGAGAATACTGGAGGGCAAAACCCATCGTACTGCAGCGGTTTGTACGGCACAAAACCTTTGCTTTCGTCTCGAACCGGCTGTACTGACAAATACGCTTCAAGTGACAGCTTCATCAGGTGCTGCGAGTCGAAGACGCGTGCGAGCTTCCTCGGGTCGACGTCGCATGCCATCGCTTCCAGTGGTACATGAGAGTAGAAGGTTTTTACCGCGATGTTGAGCGCGTTGTCAGGATCGAACGTACGTGACAAACCCTGCGCGATGTTGCGAATGGCAGGCTGAAGTAGCTGCTGGAAGCTCCACCGCAGTGACTCCGTTGAGCAATTTGTTGGATCAATTGGAGGGATCCCCACGCCTACCCGTTGACACACGCGAGCTGCAAAAAGCTGAGACGGATGCGATCCGAACACCGCGAGGGGTTTGCCAGCCATGATCCCTTCGGCCAGAACGTCAGAATCACCCCAGTGAATCGTAGCAACCGCAAGCGGAAAAAGCTGCGTATACGGCACCTCGGGATCGACCATATAGATGAACTCGGATCGATACGACGAGCGAGCTGCATCCCTGAGCCCTCGTGCTTGTACAAACACTAGCACGCGGAGCTGCTGAGCAGCGAGATCAATTTTCCTCACCAAGGTCTCGAAGTCGTCGATAAAAAATGCGTTTGTGGATACACCGAAGTAGATCACTGGGGTATCAGGCCTTGAAAGCACGAATTCGTTAACTGCTCGCGGGATCTCACGGGTTTCTTGGCCACCTCGCAACGTCACGTGACCAGCCACGGTAAGCTCTTCACCCCAGTCCAGAGGCTTCGGGAGCAATGCCGGATTGTACAAGTATATGTGCGGCACTTCCCACACGGCAAGCGGGTCCGGTTGATCCAGGCGGCTTGCGAGCCCGATGAACGAGCGGAACTGCGTCAGAACTTCGGCTACGCATCCGTGATTCAAAGCTGCATCGACGACGCCATGCGACAGCAAGTTGCTGTACCGAGGTACCATCGACGCTGCTGCCTCAAGCCCTGCCAACGAACAGAACACATGCGGGAACTCGAAAGTCGGCGACAGCGGCTCGAGACTGGCGCATTGTAACGGGATACCAAGACGCTGCGCCACGTGAACGTGTCCAAGCAGCATCGGGTGCCACAGCAGTGCGTCAGCGCGGAAATGCTCACCAGGTTTGTTGGGGCCAGCATCGTGTGGATCCGAGCCGTAGGCGGCAGGCCACAACGAGTAGATGAGTTCTCGGAAGGCTTGAAGCGCCCCCAGACTCGAACGACCTGGTTCAGCGTCGAGGGCTGTCACCTGAGCATCGTGTATCAACTGCGCGAAATCTTGGATATTGTCTGGAGCGCCTGCCAGCGGGTAGAACTCGAGACCGAGAGCGACGATCTCAGTGCGAAAACATTCGTTGGCAGCCAAACGCACGCGATGGCCATGTGCCGCGAATTTCAACCCGATTGCAGCGAACTGCTTGACGCCGTTATCCCACGTGCCGATGGCAGCTAAGCAGACGTTCATGGGAGGAATGGTGGTCGCGTTGGCTCGTAGCGCTTGCATCGCCTTACTTTGTTGATGAGCTGCGAATTCTCTCCACTGAGTGATGCAGTCTTTGTCGATGGAGTCGGCATCTACTGGCACGTTTGGAATACTGATTTCCACGTCAACGGACCCGAGAGAATTGAGCTGCGCCTTGTGCAGCGTGAGTATAGGGGCCTGACATGCTGCATTAGATGATAAACTGTGCTGATGCTCCCAGCAACGATAGCGGTGGTTTGTCAGCCAACTCGGGAATAGCGGGTTGTACTCCGACGGTAGAGCACTCTGGTCTTTTCGAAGATCCAGTGCAACTTGATACCTACCGCGATACCAGTCCGCCATGCTGCTGATACTGTGGAGCATTTTCTTGCGGTTCTTTTGGCTTTTGAAGATCACGGTGTCAACGCAGTTAACTTGTGTCGATTCGGTGTGGCTGTTTGCCAAACCCTTCTGTACGCCGATGGCAGACATGAAGCCACGGCCAAGCATGCTCGAGTGTTTCTGCTCTCCTTCTTCGCGGTGTGCGTTGATATGGCCTGTGATGACACGATCGGTGAACTGCACAAGCCCGAGCGTAGGGCGAACAAGAAAGCAGCCTACACCCTTGACAGCCCCCAGAGCCCCACCAACCACACCGTTCTTTGAGAAACCTTTTGCAGGCTCTCTTACCAGGCCGGTGTACGCACCAGCAAACTCATGGAAGAAGGCACCAGTGCCAGATGAAGCGCCCTCCAATGTTGAGTCTGGACCACGCGCTGTGTAGTCCACGCAGTGATAACTCACCATCTTCTTGCCTGCGTTATCCGGACGTTCACTCACGATGACTGCACAGCGATCGCACAACTTGAGACGATCACGAACGCTCCAACGAGTGGCAATATGCTCATGATCCAAGTCGCAGAACATTTTCTGCGTCGGGAGGTGTCGATAGAAACTGCGCACGGCTTCGCTGGATCCACTTTCCTGGATCATGGCATCTCGCAGATCTAGTGCTCGAGTACGCAGTGCCCGATCCATGAGACCCACGAACGCATCTCGCAGCTTCTCGGTGGTCAACAGCGCGATCGGGCAGGGCTCGACACCCACACCAGCCTTCACCACAGCGTGACCCCAGAACGGCTGATCTCCGAAGAACGGCACAATGAACGTAGGCTTGCCGGCCAGCAAACCTGCGGCCGTAGTGCCAGCACCACCATGATGAACCACAGCGCACACCCGAGGCATGAGCCAGTCGTGCGGACAGTTGCCAATAAAGAAGACGTTGTCCGGGATGTCGAGGTCGCCAGCCATGTCGCTCCAACTGGACTGGATGAGCACGCGCACGCCTGCTTGCTGGCTCGCCTCGATGATCATCTTAGTGGTGGCAAGCGGGTCGGCCAGTACCATGGAGCCAAAGCCGACGAAGATTGGACCACCATCTCTCGCAAGGAAAGCTTCAAGCTCGGGTGACGGTGTGTAAGAGCTTTCCGGTCCACCGCTCAGAGTCACGGTGCCGATCACGTCGTAAAAGTCTCCCCAGTCGGCCGGCTTGGGGACAAGCTTTGGGCTCCACATGAAGGCATGAGGGATGTGGAGGTCCAGCAGTAAGTCTCGGCCTCCGTCTCCATTGCGGATCTTTCTCAGCTTGAGCACCTTAGTGCGGAACTCGTTGATGAGGCCCACCGTGCCCTGCCACATGAGCAGGTCCACCATCTTGTAGGACAGATAATTGGTCTTCTTGAGCTCGTCCGTGTAGGGCATGTTGGCAAGTGGATGCGGGAATGCCATGGTGGGCACCCACGGTTGAGGGAACATAATGTGCAGCGGCACGCCAAGGCGCTCAGCAACGTGGATGTGGCCGTAGGAAACGGGGTTCGCGATGATGGCTTGTGCCTGAAAAGTTTTACCCGGCACACCCGGTCCCCCTCCGTCGGGGTCAGCGGCCGAGACGGCTGGCCACGTCGAGTGCACGATCTCGTTGATCATTTCCTTGTTGCGCGGCACGTCCTTGGTAAGCGTCTCGATCTTGGTGGGGATCAGATGTCCGCCCGTCTTGACCATATAGGCGGCCAGTTCCTTTGGGTCACCGCCGAGCGGGTAAAACTCGACTCCGTGGCTCATGACGAAGTCTCTGTAAACGGCGTGTGTGGCGAGTCTCACGCGGTGGCCGTCCTGCTGCAATCGTTGCGCGATGGCGAGGAACGGCTGCACGTCTCCTCTCGTGCCGACGATGATGATGCAGATGCGCATGACCGGCGGGCGCCGGATAGCCGAGGCGCTGGAGCTCTCATTGGAGACTTGTCGTTCCGTTTGATCTGGTAGGCTTGCTTCGCCGTCTTGCACGGACTCCTGAAGGTTAATGGAGTGTTCCGGCGCGAATTCTAGCTGGATGTGGCCATCAGGGCCACACTCACCGACGGCAAATGGTTCGTGGGCAACGTTAGGCGCCCCCTGACTGTCACGGGTTACTTCTCCTGGATCGCTGGACACGTTGAAGCTTTTTCGTTGCATCCCGCTGAAGCGAGTGCGGGGTGGCAAAAGGATGAATGACCGGATCTGATGGCGCTCGAGGGCGAGTGCTAATCATGGTGAATCGTTTGATTATTGTTTCGTCGAGCCGGGCAAACATGCGATACCAATCGGATTTTCGTGCAAAAAAACAACTCAGCACCTTCACTGCCCTCACGCACAACCAGAATACCCACGTAAGCACCGCGGTCACATCACAAGCATGTCGATGATGTCACACGTACGCATTAAAGCCCGGGCAATTCCCTTTCAACAGTGTAGCTCACGTGCACGTGTATGCCCTACGTGTGAGCGGTACCAATTATAATAAGGACCGCCACACAAAATCCAAAGGCAACTTCTTTCTTCCCCTTGTAAGTCCGCACGAATGCTTCCACCATCGAATAACAACACGAGTCACAGTCTGCTAGTATTCGCACCTGTCGACGTTGGCGTGGGATGCAGACCCGAAAGCGCAAACACGATAAAAAATTGCCAAATACCATCGTTGTTCCGTTGTCTCCTGTGCAGTACCAACACCCGCAAATTCATCAGCACGATCCTCGTCGACAATAAAGAGAAGTGTAGTATTCCTCGTCATCTGATATCCATGAGACTCGCCATGCGTGCCTTCTACAGAGATTTTGCCGGAGTCACAGAAGTGTGATTCTTCAATCGTACGCTAAAACGTCGACAAGAACGCTGAGAACAGAACCCTGTTGAGGATCATTCGTGCTCGAAGTCTGGTGGTGATTTCTCCAAGGCATCGATGATCGCTTCCTCCACAGGACTATAGTCTCCGTCCGGTCGGCTCAAGTTCATCTTACAACGCAGCTCCACATTCGGGTTGCACATGATGCGCACCGATTCCACTCCCTTCTGCCCTAGATTCTTGCTTCGAGCATGCAGCAGGAACGGATGTACCAACATGACGTCGCCGGCCTTGCCGTTCACCTCCACCACCTCCTGACGTCGGAACTGTCTGGCCTGGTAACTCACAGCGCCGCCTTTCATCCCTCGAGGCTCGTTCTTCTCCAGCAGCCTCGCAACCCACTTGTGTGAACCAACCGACAACGCGGTGCCGCCTTCACCCGGTCCGATGTCGGAGAAGAGGAAGATTAGCAGCAGCCCTGACTCCCTGCTGTCCACGTGGTGCTGGTACGACGCGCCGTCCACGTGCCACTTGCCAGCAGCTCCCCACGGTGGTTCTGCTTGGTCCGGGAACGTGATCATCCACCAGCCGAGACCGAAGTCTTCCCAGCGGTCCTTGCCGCAGATCTGATCCATTGCTCGCTTCAGTCGTGGAGTCACTACGTCGCCCCACACTGGGTCGTCCTGCGCCGTGTACAGCTCTACACTTTCACATGAAATAAACGGTAAATAACCTTTTCTGCTAATTACTAGTGATAGTGACTGCATTTCATTGCTGGTGCCTGACTACGCTGCACCTGGAATGCCGTGCCTCTCCACCCACGTGGACGAGTCTTTCGTGATGCCATCCTGGGCCAGTCGCTGCCAAATTAACTCGCGACACTGTCGAGCGGTGGACGACGAGAAAGCGTTGGCTAGCAACACAAAACCGTCGCGGACGAACGAGTCGATGGCGTGCTGATGTAATGGAGGTGCGTCGTTTGAGACGCGCTGCTTCTTGTCGATGGCGGCCGGTTCATCCTGGCTGCGTGCCGCCTGCAGCTCGCTTGGCTCGAGTGCTCGCTTCATTTCTAAACTGGTTAGAAATGCTTGTCATTAGAGGTCGGTGGTCGTAACGAATCGGGCACGGTAGTATTGACCTGTTTGGCACCTTTGCTTTTTGCATGGTCAAGTTGAAGTTGTCTGCAACTTACAGAAATGCATTCGTTCTATTGACCCACGCGCTGGGGTGTGCTCACCTAAGTATGTGTGCCTAACTAGGCTTCGACCTTGCGCTTCTTCTTGCTGCGGCCGGCACCACTAGCGGGCGTGGCGGCGATCTCTTGCACGAAACCAGTCCGCTCCTCGTCGAGCGTGCGTTTTAAATACTTGAGACCAGCCAGGTTGAAGCCGATGCGGCTTTTGCTCTCAACGAGCTGTGAACGCAGTCGTTGCCATAGCAGCTCAAGCTCATTGAAGAGGCCCACGCGAGCGCAGATGGCTGAGTTATGCAGCTTGAGCAGGAAGAGCAGCACGCGACAGCAGAACTCTACCTCCAAGTGGCTCGAGATCAACTGCAGCAGCAACCGGATCAGCCGCTCCACGTAGTTGAAAGGCAGCACAATAAGCGCCTCCTCCATGTCGTGCGGCCGGATACGCCGCAGTGTGTGGAGCACGTACTTGAGAGGTGAGTAACCCAAAAGCAGCATGTTGGGCGGGCGCGTCGCCTTCTCCGACTTGGCTGAGGCTACCTCTTCTTTCTCCTCCTCATCAGTGCCCGGCAAAGCGTTGGACCTCGCCTCCTCGGAAGCCTTCTTCTTCTCCTGCTTACGCTTCTTGGCGGCAGCCGCAGCCTCCTTCGCCTTCTTCTTTTGCACAAGGTTAAAGTCTGCGATGGCCTGCAATTCGGTCTCTGCCAGGTCGATGGCCTCCATCAGACTCTCACCAGCACGAACAGACTCAATCGTACGCTTAGCGGCCGATGCCGACTTATCGTTGTCACCCTCGTCGTCTTCACCCTTTTCCTTGCCTAGAGCAGGTCCCTTACCGTTGCTGTTGTTGGTCAACTCGTCCTCAAAGAGCTGCTCCATTTCCTTTTCCTGTTCTTCCTCGATGAACACCTGGTCCTCCGTGCGAACGTATTTGCACAGAGAGCGATCTTGCGAGCAACTCACCACGAAGCTACCATCGCCGCTTACTGCAAGTCCCCACACTTCGCCAAAATGCTGGCGATCGATCTTGAGAATACGCTCGAAATGATCACCGTCCCAGTAGCAGATCGACTTGTCCTTCGATGCAGTAAAGAAATAGTGCGTTTTGCGCACGAATCGCACGCACATAATACTATCCTGGTGAGCGAAGATCGATTTGTGGCAATCACCGAAGTCCAGTCCCCACAATTTCACGTTCTTGTCAGCCGACGCCGTCACCAGCATGGCATCGTCGGAGGAAATGTCCATTGACATCACTGGTAGCTTATGGCCGTACAGGCTCACGAAGAACTTCAGGGAGTCATCGTGAAACACCTTGACCGTGCAGTCCAGTAGCGCCACCGCTACGACCAGCTTCTTAGGATCCTTCGTGTTGCTGAAGCGGACACACAGCACATCGTCCGACATCTTAAGCATACGCGCGTGCGAGAGGCCCAGACGAAGCGCGCTGTTCGGCTCCGCGTCGTCAGGGCGGTGCATTTCAAAGTCCCAGAAGTTTACGTGCTGGTCAGCACCGCCAGTAACAATACCACGTCCGTCAGGACGCACATCGATCGACCACACTGCGCTACCATTATGCGCCTCCTCGTCCTTCCAAATACATTCGCCGGAGTTCAGATCGAACAGCAGCAATTGACCAAGTTTCGTGCCCACAACAACGTGCATGTTGCCTGGCGCGAACACCGCCGACAGAGCCAACGACAGACCATCGCTCAATGTGCGGATGCATTGCAGCGAGCGAGCATTCCAGATCTTCACAGACGCACCCGACAGCGACAGAATAAGCTGGTCGTCAGAGCTAATAGCCACCTGGCGCACATCCGATCGGTGTCCACTCAGCGTAAGTGCATGCGACTTTCCATATCTGTCCTCAAGCGTAGCCGCACTGGGCGACAGTGTGTACGTCTCGATGCTGTTGTTCTGCAGTCCAAGCATCAGCGACGTGGTGCCATCCTTCGCGACATCTGGCGAAAAAGCGAAAGACTTAACACGGTGCGATGATCGCACCACGCACAGCAGCTCGAGTTCGTCCGTCGCCGAGTTGTCATCCGCGTCCTCCTCATCCGCGTCCTGAACCTTAGGGATCACGATCTTCTTGCTCTTTCCAGCTCCCTCAACCTGCTGCTGTTTCTTCTTGGCTTTTTCGCGTTGACGCTTCTCGCGACGTTGGCGTTTCTTCTTAATCTCGTCCACCGATCGCACGCGGTAGACCTCCACCGTCTTGCCTGCGCTTTGTACGCCCACCAGGTCTCCCTTGGGACTATACGCCACTCTGGCAGCACGGTCATTGCTCTGTCTGTAGATGGAGCCCAAGAGCTTCACCGTCTCGCCCTCTTCTCCTTCCTGGTGCACACTCCACACCCGCAGCTGGTTATCGGAAGCACCGGTCAATAACCGATCTCCCGTCGGGTTCACCGCCAGCGACCACACCTCGTTCCTGTGGCCTACACACGTTTGTACGCAGTGCTGCGTCTCCAGATCCCAGACCTTGACGAGCGTGTCCTTGGAGCTCGACGTTAGTGTCCCGGATGCTAAGAAGGCCAATGCAGTGACTGCATCCTTGTGTCCCTTCAGTCGGAAGAGGCCTGTTTGGCTCACCAGGTCCCACACGATGACGTCCGTGTCGCGTGAGCCTGAGGCGAGTTCTGCGCCGTCCGCACGGTACGCCAGCGCTTCAACTGCGCCCTTGTGGCCGTCCAGCGTCACCACCAGCGCGCCCGTGGCCAGTTTGAACACACGAACAGCTCCGGTCGAGTATCCGCAGGCCACATCGCTGCCGTCAGGGCTCAGCGCCATTGCTGTCACCTGTCCGCCGCCGCTCTCGGGTGCCAGCAGATCGCGCACCTTGTTGCCCTGGCGCACGTTCCATACCGCCACGTCCTGCAGCGCTGGGGAAATTGCAAAGCGGCCACTGGCGTCGTAGATCACATTACCTTCCAGAGACGCGATCACGCCGAAGGAGCACGAGCGCTCGTAGCGCAGGTACGACTTGACCATGCTGCACGGATAAATGAACGCATCGATGGTTGGTGCGCGGACCGTTGTGTGGCGGTAGTGCGGCTTGTACTCGCTTTTGTGCTTTACACGGAATGATGTGGTAACATCAAAAGAGGAGATGTCGTGAAAATCCCGGTCTTTAAAAACGATCCGTGACTGTCCGTCCGTCCGCGCCACCTTGCAGCAAAATTTTCATTGGTTAAAAATCGGTTTTCACATAAGTACGATGCCCGACTCTTTTGAACGCGTCATTTCGGAAAGCGCGCGGGCGGCGGAAGGACACGAAGGCGAACAGTTAACGGCGGCGACGAGGACTGCGTGGCTTCATGCATGTATGTATTAATTAATATTACGTTCTTTTCAACTACGTTTTGCTCGGCCACCCCTCTAGCTCTTAGGAGCCCGACGCTGAGGCGCCCATGTTCGCCCGCCAGTGGCATGGGAAGTCTCATACCCAACCGGTCAGTGAGGCAGATCCATGTGGCGATAAAAGCCGGCTTAGCCGGGCCGCCTGCCTCACCCCGGAGAGTGGTCGTGTATGGAACCGGCATGGAACTGGGTACATCCTAAAGTAGGGTTCATCTCTACTTGGGTAAATCCCCGGTTCTGTGTTTCTGTGTTCGCGGCAGAGCGTGTGCGGATAGCCACGAGGCACGGGCAAGCACCTGTGCCGAGCCGCTGGGGGCAGTGACTTGAGGGCTTATGGCTTACCTTTTGCTTTGGACGGTTTGAGAGCTCTTTCTTCGGTTCTCTGGGGTCAAACTGGAAACCTTACTGCACCGGCAATTGGAACCGCTTACCGCACGCCCGCCCAACAACAAAACAAACACAACGGAGGGCGGCGAGTAGCTGTGCTATACAATAGACTGCTTGCCTATTGCGATTCGCACTGCGGTGGAGACTGGTCAGCTATATGCTACTTTGCCTACGTATTCGTGATTTTAGGGCCGAATGGTAGCTATTACGATCCTTCAATGTCTATGATGCCACGTAGACGTTCCGACAAACCCAAAATACCCAACTACCGACCCATTACCCCTTCACAACCAAAACGGTTAATTGCCTGAGCTGAGGAAGCTCAGTGGCATTAAGCGGACACTCAACCACGGTCGCCAAAGGAAGTGACCAGTAAAAAAAGAAAAAAAATGTGGTGAGTTGTCGCTTCAGCACAAAAAGGACTCACTGCCGTCTTTCCAAAGGCATTAAGAGGCGGCGCTGCACATGGCGGGTCGTGCTTAAAGGAGGTAACAGCGTAGGTGAGGGACAAGAAAAGACATTTAAAAAATAAGTCGGTTCGAATGCTTGGCTAATGAGGCGTTTCACTGTCGTGAAGGCTGCCGTCTGGCTTTGAAGTTATGAATGCTGTAGTGCAAGTGGTTGCAGTAGGTCGGTATCTGCGATGGTGTGGGTTGTGATGACGTGGCGGTCACGTTGTCGTACGGCTTCTTGCCAAACTCTTCAAGACGGCGGAGAGGCGACTGAGCGACGTGGAGACACCCAAGCGCAGTTGACTAACCTTAGATTAGCGTAGTAGTAATAGTAGTAGTGCTGGATAGGATTTTCCCGGTGTTTTACTGACTTAGAACTATGTACTTTGTATCCGCAGGCACAATGGCAAGGAAACTAAAGTACTCGACGGTGGCCGAAGTGAATGGTGCGTTTGCTGCTCCAAGTGGTGGTGAAGACCCTGCGGCAAAGAAGAGAAGACAGAAGAGTTTAAAGGCTGCGCTTCGTCGGCTTGAACAGCATCAAGCACGGGATGCAGCGGCGCGTGAGGCTGTAACTGTTTTACCAACTGTGACGATGGCGTTGGAATCTGTTGTGATTGGGGATGCGCCAAATTCTACTTCTTCCGAACCGCTGACGACAACTGGGATTAATACCGACGCGGCAGAATTACAGCCCCCTTCGGTTTCCCAGCAGCAACAAGCAGCGGAGCCACAAGCAATTACCGTTACCACTTTCGAAATAGGTACTGCGCCTGCCGCAACTGCAGAAAACAGTGGGGTAGCTGACACCGGGACGCGGCGAAGATCTTCTGGAAGACGGTAGAGGGCTGACATGACACCGTCATAGTTAGACCGGGTGCGCGCTGCCGACAGAGAAAGAAAGCAACGCCGTCGAGCTGACCGTACGTTATCTCATGTTGTACGCGACCGAGACGTGGACGCAGCGCGCGCGCGGGCTCGCCGGTCCGGCCTTCATAGGAGCAACAACTACAAATGCGTGAAGTTGATGCTGCAGGCACAACCGGTCGCCGCGCTGCTATGACGGAACAAGAATCCCAGGCTGCGAGAGCGCAGGATGCAGCTGCGCAAAGAACACGACGGGAAGCTATGACGGATGAAGAACGCCAGGTAGTGAGGGTTCGTGAAGCAGAACGGCAGCAATTACGACGGGAGGCGTTGACCGAAGACGAGACTCAGGGTGAAAGGGCTAGGAATACCGACCGACAGCGATCATAAAGGGACGCTATGGCAGAGGAAGATCGTCTGGCTGCAAGGGTTCGCGATGCAGAACGGCATCAATCACGAAGAGAAGCTTTGACTGAGGAAGAGAGTCAGACTGAACGGGTTCGGAACGCAGAACGGCAGCAATCGCAAAGGGAAGCTTTGACCGAGGAAAACCGACAGTCAGTGAGGGTTCACGATGCATAGCGGCAGCAATCAAGGTGAGAGGGAATGACCGAAGAGGAGAGTCAAGCAGAAAGGGATCGGAACGTAGAACGGCAGCAAGCGCGAAGAGGAGCTATGACTGAAGAAGAACGACAGGCTATACAGGATCGCGACGCAGCGGCTCATCGATCTCGACGAGAAGCCATGAGCGACGACCAGCGTGAACAACACAACGAGGCTGAGTGCCTTCGCCGCAGGTCCCGTCAGCACATGGTAGGTCTCGCGTACTACGAAGACTTCGACCCAGCGACCGTTCCAGGTGGACACCACTACTTTACACGGTTTATTGACGAGAACCGAGATATCAAGAGGGTTTGCCAGTATTGCAACGCCTGGAAATTCCCAGAAGAGACTGCAGGTTGCTGTTGTCGTAATGGTTTGCTCCATGCCCCGCCGGCCCGCGTGACTCCACTGCAACTCCGACGACTCTTCGATAACCAGACATTCATGCGCTCTATCCGTGTGCACAACAACGTCTTCGCGTTTACATCGATGGGCGCTTCCCCATCATGCCCGCTTCAAGTGGATGACAGCGTCGCCGGGAATGGCGTGTACAACTTCCGCGCACAGGGGTCTGTTTGCCATCGCTTGGGTTCTTTGTTACCTCCCCCCAATGGACGATTCATGTTTGCCTAGGTGTATGCGAACGACCCGGACATGGATGCGCGAGTGAGAAGCCGGATGAAGATGACAGGTGGGCTGGACCGCTCGATACTGGAAACAATTGACGAGGTGATGGTTGACCACAATCCGTACGTTCAACAGTTCTTACAAGCTCGACAAATGTTGGTAGAGCGTACTCGGTATGAGTATGAGGAGGTTCGGGAGGAGCGGGAGCGCCGTCGAGCAGCAGGAGAGGATATTCCTGAAGATGACCCAGCGTTGCGGCTTCAGCAGTTGGTCGCGCCTGACGAGGACCTTCGCCTTCGTCTACATGTGAATAGGAACGCGAACCCAGGCACTCACAACACCCCGACTGCGTCCGAGGTGGCCGCGATTGTCATTGACGATAACGCTGCTCGAACTTGGGATATTCTTCTACGACCGCGTCAAGGAGGGTTCGTGCGCATCTTCGAGACCAATGACAGCTACGATCCGCTTCAGTACCCTCTCCTCTTTCCATACGGGGAGCGGGGCTGGACGTACGACATCCCATACGTAGGGAACCCTGTGAATTCCAAGGGGGAGCCACTGACAATGTCGCTACGGAAGTTTGAGGCATATCTGCTAAATGACAGGACAGCAAGTGATTCTCTGATTCTTCGGGGAGGTCATCTAACACAGCAGCACTGCGTCGACCAGTGGGTCAAGGCGGAACAAGAGCGACTACGCTTCATTGAGAAGAACCAGCTCGAGTATCGACTGGAGACACTTCAGAGCCTCACAGACGCGTTACGGAGCGAATCTGTTGATGTTCATCGGTTGGAGGCTGATGCAATAGTGGCACAGGGTACATCTCGGTCCAATACCCGTCAACCGGATGGAGCAGTACCTGACGCGACCTATCCAGAAGCTGCCAACCTTGGGCGCCGGGTAATTATCCCTCCTAAGTTTATTGGAGGCCCTCGCTACATGTACCAGCGCTTCTTGGATGCTATGGTTATTGTACGAGAAACGGGTGCTCCTAACCTCTCCATCACCATGACCTGCAACCCCAACTGGCCCGAAATCAAGGAAAACTTGAAGACGCACAAGAAGGTGTCGGATCGACCTGATTTGGTGGCGCGCGTGTTTGTTCAAAAGCTCAAGGCGTTCAATAAGGATCTCGACGAAGGAGTCTTGGGGATTCAAGCCGCGCGGGCTCAAGTGGTCGAATACCAAAAGCGTGGCCTTCCTCACGCCCATATCCTTTTGATTTTGAGACCAGAGGACGCGCCAACAACTGCAGAAGATGTCGATCGCTTCGTGTCTGCGGAGCTTCCGAATAAAGAGACGCACCCCCAGCTCTATGAGACAGTGATGTCCAGTATGCTTCATGGCCCCTGCGGACGGCAGCATCCAAAATGCCCCTGTATGAAGAACGGCAAGTGCTCTAAAAAGTTTCCCAAGCCGCTATCGGAAGAAACTGTCATGGCTCCCGACAAATACCCATCATACAAGCGTCGCCGCCGCCCCGATGGAATACTTCGCCACAAAGGCAAAGTTTGGGACAACGCAACGATTAACCAGTGGGTCGCCCCGTACAATGCGTTTCTTTCCCAGAAGTACGACTGCCACATCAACCGTGAAGTGTGCTCGACTAACAAGGCGGTAAAGTACATTTACAAATACGTCTACAAAGGATCGGACATGATCACGATCACAATTGACCGCGAGGACATCGAGGCCAACGAGATCTTGCAGTACTTGCTGGGACGCTACATTTCTCCCGTTGAGGCATGTATGCGCCTGTTCAGGCATCCCACGCAAGCATCGACACACGCTGTGGTTAGCCTTCCGATCCATTTGGAGGGCATGAGCCTGGTCGCGTATCGTGAGCATGTTACGACGCCTCAGCTTCATAACTTGGTGCGTTGTGGCGATCGATCTACGCTCATGGGTGTTTTTAGACTCTGCGAGAGGAACCCAGTTGAGACGGCTGATCTGCTATACAAGGATGTCCCCAAGAAATACAGATGGGAAAAGGACCGAAGGGCTTGGGTGCCCTACAAGAAGTATGTGGCATCTTTGGGCCGCATCGTTCATGTGTCTCCTCAAGACCCGGAACGGTTTTACCTACGCCTTCTCCTCTGTAATCGCCGATCGCCGAAATCATTTGTGGATCTCCGGCTGGTGAATGGCATATAATACCCAACATTCAAGGAAGCTGCGCTGTCTGCTGGATATTTAGAGGACGACGGAGAGTGCGCGGATTGTACGACAGAGGCGGCGTCGTTCGAGATGCCGTACGAGCTGCGGCAGCTTTTTGGAATTATGCTGGTATATGCTATGCCTGGTCGCGCTGCGGATCTGTGGAACAACTTCAAGAAGGATATGTCGGAAGACTTTGTTCGTGGCATTGAAAACAGCGACGAGCTTCACAACATAACGCGCGAGGATACGGTGCGCCTGCGGATGGCGGAGTACAAAACGTTGAAGCACTTGGCACAATATCTGGCTTCAAATGCGAAAACGCTGGAGACGCATGACCTTCCTGGACTGGAAACTTACAGCGACGTACCCTCGGAAGTAGAAGACGAAGGCGCGACGTCTGTCGACATTGTTCAGCAAGAGATAGACGCGTATCCCCAGAATGAACTGCAGCATGTTGCGGCGCAAGAGGACCAACTGAACGAGAACCAGAGAGAGATTTTCGACCAAGTGGTTGAAACTGTGAATAACCCGGTGGGAGGAGAAAAACTATTCTTCGTGGGCGAACCCGGCGGAACTGGGAAGTCATTCTTGCTGGAGCAAATCCTGGCTCATGTCTGCCCGCAGCGCAAGGTGGCTATAGCTGTTGCATCAAGTGGAATTGCAGCTACTCTATTGGCAGGCGGTCACACAACACATTCGACGTTCCGTATCCCGCTGAAACCCACGGAGTTTTCGACGTGTACACTTCCATGGCAGAGCCAGAAAGCGGAATTGATTCGTAACGCCAGTTTGATTATCTGGGATGAAGCTCCGATGATGCATCGGGCGTGCTTCGAGGCTGTGGATAGGTCATTCCGAGACATCATGAAGAACGAGCAGAAGCCTTTCGAAGGGAAGGTTATGGTGTTCAGCGGGGACCACCTCCAAATTTTGCCTGTGTTGAAGGATGCTACACGAGCAGAAACATTGAAGGCCTGCTTTAGGTCCTCGCCGCTTTGGAGACATTTGCGTCAAGTGCGTCTTACGGAGAATATGCCTGTTCGGACTGCCCCCGACCCAGCCAGCGCAGCTGAGTTGGCTGAGTTTTCTGATTTCTTGCTCCAGATAGGCGAAGGGCGGTATCCGGTCAACTCGGAGGTTAGTGAAAACGATATCTATCTCCCTCGCGATATGTGTGTATTCCCCGAAGCCCGACGCCCTGCATCGGCGGGTGATGCGGGAACCGACGACGACGAAGACATGGAAGAGGCCCCCAGCTTCGGACTTCTCCCTTCCATCGAGGATATGCACAGAGACGACTTGAATGAAGTCGACGATGATCCCCGGAAACGCAACGTCAATGCGCTGATTGATGCGGTGTATCCTGGAGTTGCGGGTGATAATTTGCCAGACGAGTACTTCGTGGAGAGGGCAATCCTGGCACCTACCAACGCAAGCGTCAGACGTATCAACGATATGGTTTTGGAGCGTCTATCAGGGGAGACAAAAGAGTATCTGTCGGTTGACAGTCTCGAGGGAGCTGCTGACGCGAATATGTTCGAGCAGGAGTTCCTGAACTCACTCAACTTCTCTGGAATTCCACCGCACCGAATCGTTTTGAAGGTTGGGACGCCAATCATTATGATCCGAAACCTGGACAGCGACGCAGGATTGTGCAATGGAACACGGCTTCGAGTGGTGTCTCTGCGTGAGCGAAGCATCGAGGCAAGTATCATGACGGGTCCATTCAAGGGCAAGGGGGTCTTCATCCCACGTATTATCTTCTACTCTGAAGACGACGACAAGGAGTTCCCGTTCAAGCTACGACGTAAGCAGTTTCCAGTTGTACCAGCCTTCGCCATGACGATCAACAAGGCGCAAGGACAGTCGATCCACCACGTGGGGGTCTACCTCGAAACACCCGTGTTTGCCCACGGTCAGTTGTATGTGGCGCTCTCTAGAGTGGCTTCAAGGAAAGCCATCAAGATTGCGGTAGACCCGGAAGCTATTGACGAGGATGGAAGAGTGCATACGAAAAATACTGTTTACCGAGAGATTTTCCAAGAGCGGCGTTGGTAGTTAACTGGAAATACATGTAGTGTTTAGCAATGAAATTTCCACTGTGACCAACCATGCCGACAGCGTCCGCGTAGCGGGCGCCACGAGCGCTAGTAGTATTGAAGAAATTGCAAAATTGACTGGTAACTTGAAGTTGCCTTCTTCCTGCTATTAAATTCTGCTTGCTATCTATCGCTGTCGTGGATGATTTACCACTTGACGTAGTTGCAATACCCATGTTCATCGGAACTGCTGAGACCACAGTATGCCGTGGGCCAATTGGCATACACGAGGGTTGGCTGACTCAACTGGTACTACGACTTACGAATCCTTTCGAGGCTTGCGACGAGCGTGCTTTGCTCCGATGGCGCATGTACCAGATGAGTCAATTTGCTCGGTATCAATGCGATTTCTTGACCATGCTGCGAACGGAGAACGTGAGCAGCAACTTGCGTTTGATCGTCGACAATTGACACGGCTTCTCGACAAATCGGACAATGCTTACAAGAAGTAGGTTGCTAGAAAGTGTCGAGGTTGGCCATTGGAATGGACTGATAAATGATGAATTATCCCTACTGCATGCTGACGCTATCTGACTATGGAGAGGTTTCATGAGCCGTGGGGTCCGACACTCGGGCCGCCTGCTTTCCCTTGATTTGCACCACCTTGGAAGCCGTCTCAGCTAGCTTCTTCATGGCCGAGTACTGCGACGCAGTCACCTCGCGCGACGTGTTGTCAATGCAGCACACCGACCCAACAACTTGGTCGTTCTCGTCCTTGAGTGGGAAACCGAGGTAGAACCGCAGGTCGTGAGCGTGCAACGCCGGCAGGTTATGAAAGCGGATATCGGATTCCGGGTTGGGCACCAACAGCGGTTCGTCGTTCATGATCGTGTGCTGGCAGAAAGATTGCTCGCGCGGCATGTGCAACTGCCGGAACGGCGGCACATTGGATGCCAGCACGTGCTGCTCGTCCTCATTGATGAGCGTCACCAATCCAGTGGAGCACTTCATTTCGCGGGCCACCAGCTCGCAGATCAGGTCAAGCTCGTCCGTGTCCGTGATCTTTGAAAAACCGCCCTTGCTGATCGCGTCAATACGCTCCTGCTCGTCTTCGGGCATCGGTGGTTTGCTCATAGTCTCAGTGTCAGGCGCCATGTTCAGCGGGTAATTGCGGCCGCTTGAATTTGCGAGCACGCACTTCTCCACCGGAAGTGGGTCGACCCGCAGCATTCCTTTGTCCAGCGCGTCGGTGTACTTCTTGGCGTCGTCGTCTGTTAAACGCACAGAAGACGTCACGGAAGAGCACTCGGAACGAACTTCAGCGTCTTCCTTTTCTTGGTTCATCAAGTGGCGAATGACGGACATCACCGACTTGCGCTTGTTGCCCGATGAGTTTTGAAGCGCATCGTGCAGGAAGTTGGTCAAAGCTTTTCCAGGGGGATCCGATGAAGGAAGACCGGACGCAAGAGTCGAATCGGGGATGATCTCAATACGTCCACGATTCTTCTGATCAACGCGCGAGTAGTCTCCGTTGGTGACAAACTCGACACATCGCGTGCAGGCGCGTACCGAGGATACTCGACCATCACGGGTTTCCATCGAGTGGATGCTCCAGCACTGGTGGCAGATCATGTATCCGCAAATGTGGCATCTCTTCTTGCGAGTGAGAAAACGAAGCGATTTGGCGCAACAAGTGCAGCGAGAGTTCTTGGCTTCAAATGCTGTGCAGTCCGCCAGAGGTTGAGTACCAAAGCGGCGACGACGAACCACATCCGGAAGTTGACTCGCACCCGCAGCAAGACGCATTAAGCGCTTTTCACGCTTCTTGGAGCGGGCGAGTTGGGTGCCACGGCTACTCTCGCTGCTGTAGCTCATGTTCGACGACGATTGCTCAAATTGGGGCTCTTCCTCGCTGAGGGCAGACTGCGCGAAGAAGACAACGCGCACCGAGTTGCTAGACGGGATCTTCTCGATCAGGTAAGCCGCAGTCAAGTCGGGTAATTCGTCCACGCGGTCAGCCTTCATCTTTCCAGCTAGCAGCTCCTCGTCGGGCACCGAAGCCAACGTTACTGTGAAGGCGTCAGCACTGCTCATCTTCTCATAGAACTCGAGAAAGCACCACTGCTCGTGGTTCTTGAACATTCGCGAACGCTCAAATGCGCCGGTCTTCACCGTCAGCATCGACTCCATCTCCGGATTTAAAGCCGAGGATGAGGACGAACCAAGTGACGGATCCGCCACGTGCACAACCGCACCATGAATGTAGTCCTTGTACAGACTTCGCATCACCATGTCATGGTCGCTGTCAGTGGTGGTGCTGAGAATGTATGACAGCTCGTTCAGACTGGCCTTCATCTCACCCGTGGCCAGCACCTCCTGCGCCGACTCAAGGCCGTCACCGTGCGAGAACACCGTGAAGCCGTTGGCGACAGTCTTCCACTTCCAGTTGCGCAGAGATGCCTGGCGGTTCGTGAGGCGACGGAAGTCCACCTTTTCGGTCGCATTGCGAGCAAGTTGCTGCAGTTGCGTGTTGTCAAGCCGCACTCGCGTTTGGTTTGGCAGCGAGTCTTGGTCGGTCTCAGAGTCGACGACCTTGGTGGCGCGATCCCATGAGTCGTGCCACGAACGCTCAACAGTGAGGCGCTTGAGGCCGCTCTTGAAGCTTGCCACGGTTGGGCGCGGTCGATCCGAACGTGAGCCGAGCATTGCGAATCGGAGAGTGAGCGTTGGGATGTCGGCACCTTGGAAGAGCTCAGCTTCGACGACAACAATGGTGAGACTCTTTGCGGACAGCAGCCAGGGCAAGAAACCATTTGGGATCGGGAGTCATGGAGGATTGGGAAAGGTTACGCGATACAGAGGCGTTTGAATACACCGGAGGCAGAGTCCGCGTGATGACGCTGAGGCCTGCTTTTGACAGCGATTTTCGTGAGTAACTTACGAGTAAAGTGCAGCGTTGAAGAAAGAGGTGTGATCCCCTGGGTTTGAAGCAGAAACTTATGGATCGAGAACCTAGGTGCGAAGTCTTTGTGCGGGTAGGGAGAACCACGAGCTGCTCTGCACCATGAGGCAGGACAGCCAGCGCCGCCAATGACGGGCTGCACATGTTAGTCGTTCTAGTCGCCCAACTGGTGGAATATCTTATCGTACAGCGGACACCACTGAGCAACCCGAAATCGCCGTAGTTTATCCACCACTTCGCATTCTCAGTCGCGATCGAGCAATTGAGCCGAAAGGAAGCGAAATCCAATGCCCAGATCGCCCTATGGATATCGGTCGGGTCAGAACGCGTTTGAATGCCCCGAAACAACCATTTCCGCTCTTGCGACGACCATGGAGATTATGGCCACCAAGCGTAGAAGTGCTCAAGCTGCAGCGAGATGCAGCCAGGACTGGTGGATGCCCATGCTGAAGCGCGCCGATTTGACCCCATCAGCATGTCCAATCGAAGAGGCACAACAAGTGAGCCTCTCCCAGCTTTTCCTCGCCTACCCTAGTCTTCACCGTTCCAAAGTCGCGTTTGCTAACACGCGCCTAGCGATATACATGCGTGCAGGAAGACAGGCAAGAAGCACTTCTTGAAGTGTACATGATGAAAAGCTAAACGCTCTCAAAAGCGCACCAAGAGCATTTCGGGTTTCTCCATGCCGTCTTCATGAGCGCCAGTTTTGTTGACGCAACACCAAGGTTTACACCATATTCGCCTGCAGCTCTACGGCGATTGAAAGTCTTCTTGGACGTAGCTGCAGAGCTGTAGACTGCAGGCATGGTCGGCATACAAGTTGTACAGGTACTTGGAGCCGTCTTCTCTTCCGTTGACTGATGGCACGTGGTGCACATCGAAGTGTATGCTCGAGCGGTAGCACCACAACTCGACGAGTTCAACTCGTTGCCGCAACCGTTGTGCCGCCCGCCAATCCGGATCACGCTTTCGAGCGGGCTCTATCATTCTTCGCTTCGTGGTGCTTCTTGCACTGCAAGTTGCGTCGCGAGACGAGTAGGATAGGATTGGCCATTCAACGCGACTTCCTCTACGTGGAGCACTCGTTTGAATCATGTTGCTAGCAGTGTTGGACACCGTACATCCTTCGGGAAGGCAATTTCTAGAGAGTAGATGACAGCTCTCAAGATCGGGCTTAGAGTGGCTCGCGGTGATGAAGCCAACATCTCGGTCATGGAGACCGTCCACACCGAAAGTGATGACTAGCATTACTGCCCCCGCAAGAATTTACGCGGGACCTGCGCTGTGTATTCAGTCCGCCAGTCCACCCCTACATTTTAGAGCAGATCTGCTCTCGAGTCAAGGGTCTTGACACGCTGCAGGCGAGAGTCTGGACGAGAACGAGAATCTTCACGAATATCTAGAGGTTGAGACGAAGTTACACAAGGAACATCGTGGATCGCTTCAACGAGTATTCAGTTCGATACAAATCGCCGCCACGCCCGCTAGTGGTGCCGGCCGCAGCAAGAAGAAGCGCAAGGTCGAAGCCTAGTTAGGCACACATACTTAGGTGAGCACACCCCAGCGCGTGGGTCAATAGAACGAATGCATTTCTGTAAGTTGCAGACAACTTCAACTTGACCATGCAAAAAGCAAAGGTGCCAAACAGGTCAATACTACCGTGCCCGATTCGTTACGACCACCGACCTCTAATGACAAGCATTTCTAACCAGTTTAGAAATGAAGCGAGCACTCGAGCCAAGCGAGCTGCAGGCGGCACGCAGCCAGGATGAACCGGCCGCCATCGACAAGAAGCAGCGCGTCTCAAACGACGCACCTCCATTACATCAGCACGCCATCGACTCGTTCGTCCGCGACGGTTTTGTGTTGCTAGCCAACGCTTTCTCGTCGTCCACCGCTCGACAGTGTCGCGAGTTAATTTGGCAGCGACTGGCCCAGGATGGCATCACGAAAGACTCGTCCACGTGGGTGGAGAGGCACGGCATTCCAGGTGCAGCGTAGTCAGGCACCAGCAATGAAATGCAGTCACTATCACTAGTAATTAGCAGAAAAGGTTATTTACCGTTTATTTCATGTGAAAGTGTAGAGCTGTACACGGCGCAGGACGACCCAGTGTGGGGCGACGTAGTGACTCCACGACTGAAGCGAGCAATGGATCAGATCTGCGGCAAGGACCGCTGGGAAGACTTCGGTCTCGGCTGGTGGATGATCACGTTCCCGGACCAAGCAGAACCACCGTGGGGAGCTGCTGGCAAGTGGCACGTGGACGGCGCGTCGTACCAGCACCACGTGGACAGCAGGGAGTCAGGGCTGCTGCTAATCTTCCTCTTCTCCGACATCGGACCGGGTGAAGGCGGCACCGCGTTGTCGGTTGGTTCACACAAGTGGGTTGCGAGGCTGCTGGAGAAGAACGAGCCTCGAGGGATGAAAGGCGGCGCTGTGAGTTACCAGGCCAGACAGTTCCGACGTCAGGAGGTGGTGGAGGTGAACGGCAAGGCCGGCGACGTCATGTTGGTACATCCGTTCCTGCTGCATGCTCGAAGCAAGAATCTAGGGCAGAAGGGAGTGGAATCGGTGCGCATCATGTGCAACCCGAATGTGGAGCTGCGTTGTAAGATGAACTTGAGCCGACCGGACGGAGACTATAGTCCTGTGGAGGAAGCGATCATCGATGCCTTGACGGAAGACGTCGAGAATTTACCGTCTTCAACGTCGAATTAGCTAAAATCGCGGCTTTTTACAGCTCAGTTTTAGAAACGACACTAACGAAGACCAATGCTGCGGCGACACCCGACTCGCGTGGAGGAACGCGCCGACGTGGCGGCCGAGTACGAGGCGTATCTACAGGAGAAGGAGCGCAAGGCCAATGGCCGAAGCAAGGCCAGCCCGCAGCAACCGACCTCCCCGTTCAGCGCAGCGAACGAGTCGATGGCCGCGAGACAAGAAGCTCGGCGACAGGACGTCCGCTCTCGCATTGGACTGGACAGCTCCAATTAGGCAGCGAGCGGTGCAGTGGATATTTGTACAGATAATCACAGCGAGACAAGTGGAGACGGCGACGAGAAGCCTGCTGGATGTTTAGCTGGTACTGGAGGGGATGATGCAGACAGGGACGTGAAGCCGAAGAGGTTTCGGTGTGCTGGTGCAAGGATACACGCAGTCTGGCCTATCCCCACTAGGAGTCGACGACGACCAATCGCTTGCAGTCTGTCTCTCGTCAGGAGCGAGCTGCTGGAAGGCGAGGCGTTGTGTGTAAGAACGCCGGAGGGTTTGGATGGCGCCCCACGGTGGCATTAGCGTGAGTGGTCGAAAGCTGTGCGTGAGCAATGCCTAAATGAGTAAAACTTCAGATAACGTTGCGAGTGACGTGCCGGGTTCAGATGGTTGAGGCAGTGCGTGGCATTTCATGCACCGATGCAATGCTGTTGTTGCTGTTGTGGTGTCTTCGTGTGTCGGCACTGTAACACGGCAGTCGGCCTTACCGCCACCACATCGTCATCTCGTGAAGCTTTTCCCTCTCTCTAAGAATGGATTCCTCTAAATATCTCTAGATAACTGTATCTATCACTAATAAGACCAGCCAAACAATACAAAATCCCGCATTATGTAATTAACTGATCTACTCTAATCAATCATATCTTCTTCTCAGAACCAATTATTACCAACTAAGAGGATCCAGCACATAACGGACGCTTCGTCAGCACTACGAAAGTTGGGCCATGGTGTGGGAGGGCACGTCGCCTCTGTTGCCGACGGCTCACCGCCGAACGCGGAACGCCAGCACCGGCAGCTTCCCGGAGACACACGCGGAGACGCCGGACTCTCCGCGCACGTTGTTCAAGGAGCGGGAGAAGGCGGCGGCGGCCGCGCGCAAGCGACCTCTGTCGGCGCGTCAACGGGCACTGCGCCGTCTTCCGCCTCTGCTGGCCCTGCTGGGCTTGGGCTTCGCGCTCGGCTACTACGCGCAGCTGCTGCTGTTCTTCTGCCACGTGCGTCTGGGCTTCACGGCCGAGGTGCTGCCCACGTCCGAGGTGGGGCTCGTGGAGAAGCTCACGGCCTCGCTCATCGAGCACACGCAGCGCGTCGTGTTCGTGTGCAAGAAGACCAACTGGGACTTCATCGGCTTCATCGCCAGTCCGCACACGATCCTATTCGCGCACGACGACGTGCAGGTGCCGGCCGCGCTGGAGGAGAGTCTACGCGTGGTGCGTCACGCCGGCGTGGACAGCTACATGAACCTCCACAACAAGACGGTGACCATCATGAGTCACGTACACGCCGCCGACCCGCGCAACCATCTGATGAAGCAGGACGACGAGGCCATCATCTACTGGCCGCATTACTATCAGTGCTTGAAGAAGTGCACGGATCTAGATTCGTGCTATGCTGGAGACATGCACGTCAACATCGGAGACGCTAAGAACACCAACTCGTACGTCTTCGCGACCGGCGGGTCGTACTTTGTAGGTAGTGCACTGCTCAAGTGTATGCTGGAGAAGCCCATATTTGTTGAGTTGGACGGCCTCGACTACGGAGAAGACAAGACCGTGGGCAAGATGATCCACTACAACCGCTGCAAGGTGCAGTACGTGAGCTGCAAGTGGTTCAACAACGAGGAGGTGTATTCGCCCAATGCGCACATTAAGATGAAGAAGGGCGCGTCGGCGCAGATACGGGAAGACACGGAATTATTAGGCAGGGACGAACAGCCTCCGCAGAGGGAGCGCGGCGACATGGTGCGCCGACTTGAGGACAACGACGCACAGGCACAGCAGAACGGCGTATGAACTTGATCAAAAGGCCGCAGACGAAAGGTTTAGATGACTCCGCAGGCTGGAAATATAGCACTTTAGACGCAACACGCGGGTTCCGCTTCTGGGGGCAATTGGCGGTGTCAAGATGGATGGGAGTTCTACATGATGAGTGCAGGTCAGGGCAGGCAGGACAAGCGAGATTATGCCAAGTCAAGCCGATTGACAACCGTAGTACGCGACGACCAGGATGCTGACGATCTCGAGCATGGTGAGATCGATCAAGTACATATGGCGTTGTTCTGTTCTGAAAGCAGGTAAGATCGAAGCACTAGTGGCATACTTGAATGACCCTAGCATTGGCTAGGCTATCGCCTTGGTGGTTGTTGTGGTGGATGCGATGCAGGGCAGCTAAATTGGGTGGGGGGTGCTCGACAGAGAAGCTCTGATGGCTCTGATGGGAGCTATTTTGATAGTGCGGGGCTGTTGCTACCTGCCCGACTCGCGTCTAGAGAAGGAAAACGCGCACATCGCTGTCGTTTTAAAAGCTGGGTCGTGTACGTCGTTGACGATGGGCTGCGGGGCCTCCATCTTGCAGCGTGCAGATGGGGAGTCCAAGATCTCATCCTCGCCAGGTAATAGTGGCGGTGCCAACAAGGCCGTACGTTCTCCATTGACGAAAGAGCAGATCAACTCGCGCATCGTCTGCTCCCCGAAAACGATGAAGACGAAAGTAACGACAAAGTTGAGCACGCAGTACGCCTTCGTCTCACAACGCGGGTACTACCCTGATGGTAAGTCAACTATTAATACGTGAATTGTTGTGATCTTCGTCTAACCTCTGTGTGAACTTGTAGCCCTCGACAAGCCGAACCAAGACAGCTGCACGATCCTACCCGCGTTCACGGGCGACACAGCAAAAATGTACTTTGGTGTCTTTGACGGCCATGGCACAACTGGAGATCTCTGTGCCTCGTTCGTGCGGAAGGAGTGTCCCGAGCGACTAGTTCGCATTCTGGACCGTAAGAGCGGCTCATTCCTGGAAGCCTATTCCAAGTCCTTCGAAGAAACCAACGCGCGACTGCATGCGTCTCGCATCGATGACAGTTTGAGTGGCACTACGGCCATTTGTATGTTTCTGGACGGTGACATGATTCACGTCGCGAATGTCGGCGATTCTCGGGCAGTTATCGCTACCATGAGTGAAGGAAAACTCGTTGCACAGCCACTTTCAGTCGACCAAACACCCTACCGTTCGGACGAAAGGGAGCGCGTAAAGAGGTCTGGAGCACGAGTCCTCACCATGGATCAACTAGAGGGCATCGCTCCCGTACATGATAACTGGGCAGCGAACCTGAACGATCAAGTGGACGAGGATGGCGATCCACCCCGAATTTGGTCGCCGTACGGAGCCTTTCCTGGTACGGCCTTTACACGAAGTCTGGGTGACGAGATTGCAGAAACGCTGGGAGTTATTGGTGTTCCTGAAATTACATCTCTGCAGCTTACAGAAGACGATCGCTTTGTCGTCATTGCGAGCGACGGCGTGTTCGAGTTCCTCACGAGTCAAGCAGTTGTTGATATGGTGGCGCAGTACGAGGACCCATTGGAGGCTTGCCACAAGGTGGTCGCAGAATCATACCGACTGTGGCTTACGTACGAGTTGCGTACGGATGACATTACGATCATTTGCGTGTACTTCCACTTCAGCGAGGGTGTTCCAACTGCCAATGGCGAGCCACTTGGAGGCACACCGCGGTCCAATTCTATGGCCAGGAGGTTACCCCGACAGACAAGCGAGAAGGATGTTTCGCAGCAGCTTCGTCCTGTGCGTCGTGGCATGTCCAAAGAGAAGCGTCGTGCCCAAATGCGCAAGGATATGGCACAGCTTGTCAAAGAAGAAGACCTGGCTTACCGCGTGAGCGACCACGTCATCCCAAAATCTTCCGCAGAGCTGCGCTTGCTTGAAGCACTGACGAAAAACAATTGGCTGTTTAGGCAGCTCACACAGGCGCAAAAGGATGACATTTTCACAGTCATGGAGCGTATCACCGTTCGTGAAGGCGACATGGTCATTCGCCAAGGTGATCCCGGCGACAAATTCTACATTGTTGAGTGCGGTGACTACCAGGTTAGTGTGCGCGGTGCTGACGGAGGTCCTGAGAGCATTGTTCACACGTATGCACAACCCCCCGTGACACCCGATCACTATTCAGGTCTCCAGCCAGCGTCATTCGGCGAGTTGGCACTAATGCACAACAGTCCACGATCGTCATCAGTGAAGGCGTTGTCGGCGGGTGTGCTGTGGGCCATTGACTGCCGGGCATTCCGGCGCGTATTTATTAAGGCACCTACGTCGGTACTCGTTCAAACACTAAAAAAGGTGGACGTACTGAAGACGCTGACAAAGGCTCAGCTGGAGCGATTGGCAAACAACCTGACAGAGGTGGTTTATCACGATGGCGACTACATCATCAACCAAGGTGATGTCGGAGACACGTTCTACGTGATCCAAGAGGGGGCTGTAATCTGTACGATCTGGGAAGAGGATCCTGCAGCAGGTCCTGGAAAGAAGAGGACTTCGCGAGAGGTACTGCGACTCAAGAAGAACCAGTACTTCGGAGAGCGAGCTTTGCTGAATGATGCTCCTCGAGCTGCCAACGTTATTTCTGTAGGTCGCACAAAGCTCCTACAAGTGGGTCGTCGTGAGTTTGAGGAAGTGTTGGGGTCGCTGCAAGACATGATTGAAGCTGATCGGCTGCAGCGTGAAGCGCGCCACAACTTCGAGACTGCAGTCAAGAATCTCATTTACAGCCCCGTCGCGCACGGGTCACGGCGTAATTCCATGGCGATGGGTCCTTTACGGCCTCAGGACATGCGTTTCCGCTATGTTCTCCAGCCCACCGACTTTGGCTTCTTGGCGCTGTATCAGGGCGTGAGTGACTCGAAGCGGTACTTCACGGTGAACGTGTTCTCGTTGCAGCAGGTGGCAGCGGATCGTCGTGGCGATGAAGCTGCACGCTACGTAACCACACACAAGACAATCCGCTTGGATACGCCGCTAGTACCCGAGATGGTAGCATCATGGCGAGACGACCGCGCCTTGTACCTGTCGTATGACACCGTCATGGTCACGGACTTGGCTGCAATGCTGGCTGACGAACCCACCGGAAGATTCGCCAAGGAGTCGACAGTGCGCGGGTTTGCTGCCCAGGCGTTGCTCATGCTTGAGTATATTCATCAAGCCGGGTACGCCTATCGCAACCTCAGCAGTGAGAACGTAATGGTTGACACGCGCGGGTACCTGCAGCTTCATGACTTCCGTCACATGAAGCGTTTGCCCGACGAGACTCGAACGTACACGATCTGCGGTACGCCCGAGTACATGGCACCTGAGATGGTCTCAGCTCGTGGCCACACCTCCAGCGCCGATATCTGGTCACTCGGCATCCTCATCTACGAGATGCTGTGCGGCAGAACACCATTTTCAATCAGCACCAATGAAGAAGACCCAGTAGGCGCCAACACGGCCGATAAGAGCTTTGGGTCCGAAGCGAACCCGACGACACGTCTCACAAACGAGAAGGACGTGACGATGGCCGTATACTCCAAGATTTCACGCCACAACAAGGGTGCGCTGAAATTCACCCGCGATGACTTGTCCCCAGAGGTCTGCGACCTCGTACAGCAGCTGCTTGACCCGTTCCCCGATGATCGTCTGGGTGGCCAAGGGCTTGTCGATATCAACAAAGGTGGCTCCGTTATCCGTGCTCACCCGTGGTTCGACGACATCGACTGGGTCGCATTGGCGTCCAAAACCGTGGATCGAGAACATGCCGAGGCATTGACGAAACTCATGGAGGAACAGCTCGCATCCGCCACCACCGCTGAAATGCCAATGCTGGAACCTGTAGCGCGCAATAGCGGGGACCTCGACTGGCTCGAGAACTTCTAGCAAGTGAATACATATACCATAGCTAGACGATAGATGTCTTGAGAGGGTTCTTGCGAGGGGTCGGACGTATCCAAAATGCAATAGCCTCTTGGCACTTTCCATTCTTGTAGGTGGTCAACAGCATTGATGGGGGCGAAGGAAGCGGAGCCGGCTCCAGAGGGCACTCGCCCCATGATGATCTCGATGCGAGAAATGGAGACGTTGGGGCTCAAAACCGGCAGCGGATTACGCGAGACCGTCGAGTTCAAGGTGTTCACGCGGCAAGAAGTGCTCGACCAGATCGCCCAAGTGGGCTTCATGTGTCCGTTCCACGAGTTCCGAGCCGAGATCGCCAAGATGGCGGCAGGCGACGACATCCTCATCGTGGCCGACCCGAACGAGATTTACGGTGAAAATTGGCTGCTCTGTCTTACGCGTCGAGCGTTCGATTCGCAGATGGAGTTAATCAAGCGTCGAGAACAAGACCGCCTCGACGAATTGGCTGCTCAGGAGAAGGAGGCGAACGCTGCAGCAGATACCAACGACATGTCCAAGATCGTGTACGAAGACAAACCGGTGATGTCGCGCCCTTGGACTTCCGCCACGTCACGTGAGACCCACGACGACGTCGAAGCACTGAGCGTGAAACCTTCTCGGCCGCTGGTAAGCAAGGTAGAATGCAGTGTTCATGAAGTTATCGATGGTGCTAAGGTGTGATGTTGTCACACTTGTAGATTACGATGTCGGTCACGAAGATGTCCGACGAACTCAACGCAGACTACAAATTCAGCGATCGAGACGCTGATCAATGTGCGTTTTTGCGCTGTTCATTGTGGTTATCGCTCTAGTGCTTACTTGCAATTTGTGGTCGCAGGTTTTGTGGAGTGGAGGCAACATAAGGATCCTAACTACGAGCTAACAAGGCTGGAGCAAGACGTGGGGCTGCAAGGTACGCCAGCACTGGTAGATGGCACAACCCAAACGAGTTGGTTCCGTTCGGTGAACAGTGCTTTGCAATACGAGCCGATTGTGATGGAACCGGCACAGCGTCGAACCGAGATGGACAGCGACAAGATTCAAGCCTTCCTGGCACGCGTTTTACCTCGTGTGGAGCGTGCTCTGCAGCAAAACGAGACGCTGGATGTGTTCTTGGATCCGTTTGCTCATCTTTTGGAGGAGGAGGACGCTTCACTGGGCAACAAGAACAACGAAAACGCTATGCGCGAGTTGCGTAGCTTCACGGATCTCGTGTACAGCAAGAACAAGACATTGCCGGCAATTGATTGGCATCCGAGACGACACGGAGTTATCGCGGTAGCAGCAGCAGCTAATGCCTCCTTTGCACGGCGGCTCGATCTACTCGACACCGTTGACAGCTCGTTCATCCTCATCTGGAACTTTGTAGACCTCATTCACCCGCAACTCATGCTCGAATCACCGCAGGATGTGCTGGCAATGCGCTTTAATCCTGCAGCTCCACACTTGGTAGCAGCTGGTCTCTACAACGGACAAGTGCTGGTCTGGGACTTCTCAAAATCGGAGCATCTGCTCTCCAAGATGAAAACTACCAAGACCTCTTCTGGATCTGGTGGTGGGGCTGGTACCGGGGCAACAGCTACCTCCAGTGCTTCTTCTTCCTCCAAGGCTGGTCGTGGCGATGAAGACGGCCACAAACAAGTGCCACCAGTGAAGCCAATGTACGTGTCATATATCGATGTGAGTCACCGACGGCCTGTAGCAGATCTACAATGGCTACCCGCCGGTGTTGAAGTTAACAGCAGAGGTCACGTTGTGGCCTCCACAGGTGCCGATGCTGGAGCTGTCAACCAGTTCGTGACAATTGCAGCGGACGGACAAGTCTCGTTCTGGGACTTACGCTTCAGAGATCCAAAATACCGAGGAATGACACGCGCCAAGGTTGACAAGACTGGTACAGCAGCAGCAAAGGATGGCTCTGGGGTCCCAGACGTGCACTTTGTGCCAATTTACTCGATTTCGCTGACCAAGCTCGATAGCCCGGGAGAGTTGACGCTGCAAACGCTTTGGCTTGAGAAGACACGAGAGGAGACTGGAGCTGGCGGTGGTGAAGGAGGAAGTGGAAGTGTGCCGTCGCTCACAAGCCATTTTTACTGCGGCACTGAGGAAGGTGAATTCGTCTACGCCGACTGGCGACCCCATGCACCTGCAAAAGGCGGCAACAAGGGAGACGATGGTGGAAGAGGCGGCGATGAAGGTGTCGAGTACGTCCAGTGGCTGTGTCGAGACCATTCCAGGCCGATCTTGGGTCTTTGTGCGTCTCCATTCTTCCCCAACATCTTCTTGACAGCGAGTGAGTCGCATTTCCACCTTTGGAATGTATCCCAGCAACATGAAGGAGGTGCCACAGGAGATGCCAACACACCAACCATCACGTCCAACGGGCCGATCTTTATTTCTCCACTCACAGCGTCGGTAATTACGTGCGTAGCATTCTCACCGTCACGACCGGGAGTGATTTTCTTGGGCAAAGCTGACGGCATGTTGGAGGTTTGGGATTTCTTGGATCAGTCGCACCGGTCGAGTTTATCCATCGGTGTCACGGCGTGCGCGCTGACATCCATTGAATTCCGTCCTCAGCTCATGTCGACCAACAACCCAAGTGGAAATGCCGCAAATACTTCAGGTGCTTCGGGTGCAGGAGGTGGTAGCGTTGGAGCTGGTCGAGCGAAGGTTGGCGACGGAGCTGCTGGTGCCGCCAGAGGCCGCAATAACCCCGGCCCAGGTGCAACAGGAGGAGGTGGTAATGCCACCAATATTAAGCAGCAGCTCGTGGCAGTCGGCGACCAGATTGGCAACCTGCACATTCTGGAGGTGCCTCGTACATTGTCGCGACCGACCAGCGGTGAACGTGCAGCGATTGAAGCGTATTTCAAGCGCGAGAGTGAACGCATGAAAGCTGCACGTGCTGCAAAACTGAGCGGTTCAGGAATTGATGGAGGAGCTCCGAGTTTGCGGCAAAACCGAGGAGACGATGCAGTCCCCCCTGGTACAGCCGCAGCGCACAATCTTGCATCGCTGGGCGGCAAAGAGGCCGACTTGACGCGCCCTGCCGCCGGTGGAGCGGACGATGACGCCTTCAAGCAAATAGAAAATGACTTTTGTCGCGACATGGGACTCGAGACGGCACGAAGCGCTTGAAAGGAGAACCTACAGGAAAACCACCTTACCAATCACTTCAACCAGGGCATGTCTCGCATTCCAGTCGCTCAATGTAGCCGAAGATTTTCAACGATAAACATACCATATATGGTGAACCCGCAGTCTTCATTAGACTTGCTAGTTCACAAGTCATTGAACACGGGGTCGTGAATCACGATGCCGTGTTCAATTTCATCAATCGACAGCTCATGTTCGTCTACACGAAATGTAGCCATTCCCTAAACCAATGAAGATGAGCAATGGGTACAGATTTACCTCCCGAAAAGCGCACCTCATTCTTCAAATACCCCGTCAAATTAGTTTCGTATCTGTAGCGATTTGCGATGTTCAATCATGTCACTACATTTAATCCCTCTGAAATCGCTGCATGGCCCACCACGCGCTTATCGGGAGGTACATCTGTACAGTTTTTTTTGTAACCCATAGCGGTTGCACCACTTGTGCTTTCTTCGCGTTGCCACCGACGCCCTCGTCGCAGTCCGTTGCTATCGCGCAATTGTCCACGCATCACGAACATCTTGACCTACTCAACCCCGCTTTCGGTGCCTCTCACCGCTGCCTACAGTGAAAGTTATAGCTGCGCAAAGGTATTGTATCATTCGTTTACCCATGTCGAAAGACGAGTTCGCCCGAAAGCTGCAGGCGCTCAAAATGGGCGTGTCCCGTCGTGGATCGGCGCTTAATGCCACACTAAAGGCGAAGGATATTCGCCTTGAGTTCGACGAGAAATTCGAGAAGGAGAACGGCTACTCGTTCGACTACGTGCTGGTTTTTCAGGTGCACGAAGAGAACAAGGTGCTTGAGGAGAAGCAAAAGAAGCACAGTATGCGAGCTATCCTGCAGAAACTGGCTCGTGGGGGCATTGAAACCAAGATGTTCTACTCGGTAGATCGCAGTCAAGTGTTCTGCAAGCTGCGCGCGACGCTGGAACGGCTTTGCAGGGAAGCCGACCGCATCGACTACAAGGTCGAGTTTGAGCCTACGGAACTCCGCAAGACTGCCGAGGCCGGATACGAAGACAAGAATATCAAAATCAAAAAGATCGATATCCAGGACAAACACGGGGTGTCACGCCGCGACCCATATCAGAACATCTTTGCAAAGTTCGACACGGACAAACGACTGCACCCGGTATACCGCAAGTACGGATACAAGCAGATTCCATTCCGTGGTGTCGATCGGTGCGTTGAGGTAATTTGTACTAGTGCGATCATTCACTAAAGGTGCTGATTGATCGTGGCGCTCGTGAACACAGGATCAAGCTGATGTTAAACATCATGACGAACAAAGGCGAAGGAGGGTGTGGCTTAAACCTGACCAAGCTGCTGCGATGCGAGTGCCTTGTTGCTGCATTTCCTTTGCACGATCAACACGAGCTGGATAAGCTGAAGGAAAAGTGGTTTAGCTGGAAGCTTGCGCCTTGGGCGCAGCCGATCACGGATATCAAAGACTACTTTGGCGAGAAGGTCGGTCTTTACTTCGCGTGGCTCGGTAAGTCTTGCGCTACATTTATATGCTCTTGTTCACTCTCGATTGCTTACGGTAATTGCACGCGCACAGGTCACTACACGACGTGGTTGATTTCGCCGGCTATCATCGGATGCTTGGTGTTTGCCAGCGTTTTGATCGAAGATACTGCAGATTCGTTGTTCGTGCCTTATTTTGGCCTTTTCATGGCTCTTTGGTCGATGTACGTGTTGATTGTCAGGAACATGCTGACTTGGAGTAGTGATAACAAGCTGACGTTCGCTGCAATTTACTAGCTTTTACTACGAGTACTGGAAGCGCTACAATTCGACTCTGGCACTTGAGTGGGGTATGACAACCTTTGAGGATGAAGAGGAGGAGAGGCCAGGGTTCCACGGGGCACTAACGATATCTCCCATTGATGGCTCGAAGATACGCTACTTTGACCCACATACGCGATTTCGCCGCGTTATGGGCTCACTGGTAAGTCTGTTCTGAAAACGCTGTGGAACTAAACGTACTGATCCATATATGTTTGCAACAGTTCTTCATTTCGATGCTTATCCTGCTGGTAGTCGGTGTCGTGGCTGGCATCTTTGTGTTCCGGTATGCGGCTACATCCGGCAAATGGAAGGACATGTTCACAGTGAATGGTGTGCAGCTGGGTGGTGCAGCCGCGTCTACAGTAAATGCCATCCAGATTATGGTTATGAACAACGTCTATAGTACTATTGCTGAAAAACTCAATCATTTCGAGAACCACCGCACGGACACGGAGTATGAAGATCACCTGATCGGGAAAACGTTCCTGTTCCAGTTTGTGAACTCGTACGCAAGTCTGTTCTACATTGCGTTTATCAAGACTTCCGTGGAGGGCAACGACTCCTGCAAGCCTGAAGGGCACGGCTGCATGGACGAATTGATGATGAGCATGGGCATCATTTTTATTTTGCGACTTACGTCGGGCAATTTTTTCGAGGTGGGACTGCCGTGGATCATGTCCAAGCTGAGATCAAGCAAGGCTAAAAAGAAGGGGTGCCGCGAACTCTCGCCGATTGAGGAGCAACTTGGGAAGGATATTTACGACCAGAAGGGGACCTTCGACGACTACAACGAGATGATCATTCAATTTGGTTACGTGACTCTGTTCGTAGTCGGATTTCCGCTGGCTCCAGCTTTTGCACTCTTCAACAACATTTTCGAGATCCGCGTCGACGGGCACAAGCTGGTGAATGCCACCCGTCGACCGAATCCTCATGGCGCGCAGGATATTGGCACCTGGGGGACTATTATCGATGTGATGGGCTCAATCGCGATGGTAACCAATGTAGCACTCGTGTGCTTCACATCTCGGCGCACAGCAGCAGATATGACGGACCACCAGCGACTGTGGCTTTTTGTCTGTCTAGAGCATGGATTGATTTTCCTAAAGTACATCCTTATGATCATCGTGGATGACGAACCCCACGATGTTACGCTGCAGAAACAGCGCTCCAAATTCATCGTTGATAAGATCGTGAACCTCGTCCCAGACGACGACAACGAAGAGATGGCAAAAGGCAACCAAGTGCGCGTGGATCTTACCGTTTTCGACGACGACATCTAGGCTTATGGCAACCATACAATGGCAGCCTCTTAACGTACGAAGCTTCTTACAGAGCTGCTGGATCCCCTTCGGATTCCCATCCTCAGTATATACATTTTGAATATTATATTCTATCGTACTGCCCGCGTTAGTCCCTCGATTAGTAGAGCCATGGCGATAGCGAGCCGATAAGGGCCCCCGTACTGCCGCCTTGGACGGCATTTTCTTCAACCGAATCACCGTCACCGCCGCTTAGGAGCTGCTTCAGACTAGCATGCCTGTGCAACTGTGTTGCATCCTCACGAGCAACAAGAACGACGGGGATTGTCACGTACTGGCCAAGTCCGCGTGCGTCGTCAGCCAGTGAATACTTGCGGTTGGGATATCTGCTGTACGCTGCCTTCGAGTTGATAACTACAACTCCAGCGGCCCCTGCAGTTTGCAACCGTAATGCCTTCTCCGCGAACGTGCACGTGCCGCGAGCCACCATAATGATTTTACCACGTACACGATCACCGTCAATGGAGCCGCACGCTTCTCCAATCTCCGGAGTAAAGAGCAGCAATGGAGCCTCAACTGCCAGCGGCGTCGAAACCTGAAGCCCAAATTTTGCGGGGGATGCCACAAGTGTCATGACGTGAACGTCACCGAGTCGGACAGCTAGCCCTACGGGGATCACTGGAGGTGTTACCAGTACATTTCGAGCCGCTTCTAGCTCCACATTACGCTTCCGTACTTGCAGTTTGCCATTCTCGCACTTCGGCGAGACAGAAGACGCCTTCTGCGTCTTTACATCTCTGAAAAGATGTGGGTCGAGTATCAAAATGTGGCCTTCCGTACTGAAGACAACGTCGGATGCCTTCAGGGGCTTCCTGTTCCTTCTGATGTAGGAGGTCTCTTCCAATGTGGAACTCGTGTTTGCGGTGTGATTTCTGCAATTAAGTGGCTGCTCGAGCCCAAGGTTTTTGCCTGGTATCGTCTCCGTGCAGCTTCCATTCATCGTCATTGTGGCATTCAACTGGTTTGGTTTGATCGGCGTTGGTATAATCACATCCGGTTCATCACTGAAAAGCAAGTACAGGTACTTCGCAGTCTCAGAGAGGAAATAACTGTCCATACGGTCTTCGACATCAAGAGTGTGAATATCTCCCACAGCTGCATACCCACAGGGCACCTCTGACACACGACGAATATCCTGTAGCATTTGCCGACCCATTTTGAGGTATTTGTGATCTCGAGTAGCCTGGTACAAATGGTACGTACTCTCAATCAACTCAGGACGTAGCGGCGACGTACGAGCCCAGCTGATCACCGTGCCACGATTGCCAGGTTTTGACTTGCCGTGCGGGGCCAAATCTAACAGCTCTGGCATCGCTCCATACTCATCCCAAAGAGGAAACATGTGCTCATGGGTACGAATCGCGCTCGATACATCACCAGCAAGCACCTGCAATCCAGGCCAAAAAGCTTGCAACGCCGAAACTCGACGAGCGCGTACCTGGTTCCTGCCTCCATTCATATCCACCTCAATGTACACATCATCGTGATTCACATGTGCTTCAACCGCCTGATAACTCGCATTAAACATCGCCAGCCACTGCGAATCTCCACTAATAAGATGATACTTCAGCAAATACTCGAAAAACGAGTCCAATCCGGCTCCAATTCCTCCATGCGAGTGCACCCACTCACCCGACGCCACATCAATAGCACTTCCCAACAAATCCAGATCCGACCGTCGCTCCCAGATCGCCACCACCGCCTGTTTCGCTTTCTCCTCAAACCGTTCATCCCCTGTCAATCTCGACAAGTACGCCATCTCCACCAACAACGATCCGGCTGCAGCCGGACACGTCAATTTCGCCGCCCGATCTTTCGGCAGCACCCCACGCTGTAAATTCACGCGGTGCTCTGGCATCCCCGTCGGGGTCTCGAACGCCGGCAATAACCTATTTCCTAAATCCTGTGCGAGCTCCAATAGCTCACCACCGTACTCGGTTTCCTCCATCATTCCGAAATATTCCGGAGACGCTAACATGTGCGCAGAGACTAACCCCCCAATGACCCGAATGGTGGACTCGAACACCGACACTGTCACGTCCCGATCGAAGGTTACACTGCTGGTTACGAGCTTCACCGCCCGTGCGAACTCGTCGCGGTCTCCCAGCACCGCCAACATGTCCAGCGAATCCACGAGCGTCAATGAAAATCCGCCCAGAACGTCGTCCAGATCGCCCCGTTCGCGACGGTCCCAGCGACGACCTGAGCAACTTAACGGCTTGAGTTCGTCCCATGGATAGGCGTGCTCCATATAATTGCGGTAGCCGTGGTAGAACATGTCACGTGCTTGCTGCTGCAGATGACGACGCTCTGACTCGTGCATGTGCGAAGAGCAGAGACCACCGAAGAGTGCAATTGATATGGTTAGGAAGAGGAGACGCAGACGCATCAGATGCACTCGGCGGTGAATCATGGCCGTCGCTGCGGGCGGAGAAATCGACCGGAGAACACGCTCAGAGGAGTGAGGGATGGGAGCTCCTCGACGTCAATGCCGCACAAAAAACAATCGATCGGAACTTAGCGGAGACCATACTTTACAATCGACCAGCAGGTGTGTTGTTGTTCCAGTCTTTACCCCGCCAAGCCTATCGCTTCTCGTCGGCGGGGCCTGTTCTCGCTGTAACCCGAGATGTAAGCTAGCTACCCTGCTGCTGCTGCTCGCCGTTGACCTGAAAGACGCTCAACGACCCAGCGCATACAAAACGCATGATGTTGAAGGCAGGATTTTCGTCCCTGTTTGCGACGAAGCCACAGTGCGGGCACACGAACATATCTTGGTTGCGGAGAGAGAGGTGCAGTCGGTTGCAGCGACCACAAGTGCGGCTCGTATACATCTCCGAGCACAGCACCAGGGTCTTGCCGAGGACAGCGCACTTGGCCAGTAGTCGCTGGCAGAACTGGAAGTGGGCGAGCGTCTGCATGTGGGAGTTGAACTTGTGCGTCCATGGCGCGCTCCGTAGCAGCATTGACTTGGAGTCGAACTTCGGCAGCAAGATCACGCCCGAGTTCTTGCACAGGTATGCCGCAGCTTGGAAGTGTAGGTCCTTGATGTAGTTCTGGAGCTTTGCGGACGCACAGAAAAATTCTCGACGTGCAGCCACGTATCGTTTCCAGTCCTCACCAGTGTGCTTCCGCACCTTCTTCACGTTGGCGAACGCGCTCATTCCTCGCTGTGCTGCGCTCTGGCGCTGCTTCATCTGGTCCAGTTTACCCCAGTTGGCCCGCCCAATGTGTGAAATGTTGCCGTGTAGGTCCATGCAGGTGAGGAACGCCTTGAGGCCCGGATCACACGCCGTGCAGCGGCCCTTGTCCTTCTCCAGCTTGGGCTCTGCTATGTATGAGATCTCTGCGTACCAAAAGCCGTGCTTGTACAAAATCACAACTTCGCCCTCGACCGTCGTGCCCTCCTCCGCAATGATAGGGATGTTGGGCACGGACGTGATAGTTAGGAACTGCGTCAGCTTCCTCGGTTTTCTCCCGTCATTCGGGTACGGCGCCGGACCTGGATGGTGCGTCCTGAGTCGGTGAACCTGTGCATTCAGATAGGTAGTCTGGGCTTTGGAGCTGATTGTAAAGTAGTTGTGCTGTTTCCGCCCTTTGTACTGCATGTTGAAGTGCGTGATGTTGCCGTGAGAGAGATTCGTGTGGGCCGCTGACACAGATGACACAAACTTTTGAACCACGACCTGCCGCATACTTGCAGGTATGCTGACTACCCACTCCGGTGACGGTCCCATGCCTTCAGGATACGCCAGGTCATTGCCCTCCTCTTGCCGTGTGACGAACAGTTTCTCCGGGACTCTCTTGTTTGCCGTGCCCACTTTGCGGTGATACTCGACGCACTTGTTGTATGTGTACCGACACGCGTGCATGATCTTTTTGAGTTGGGCAGCTTGATCTTCGGATGGCTTCAGCCGGTAGTGTCGGGTACGGCGCATCAAAAGGGCGTCCTCGGACTCCAACATTCTCTTTTCGTTTGAGAGTCGGGTCAGCTCTCGTTGGAGTGAGCTCTTTCGGGCGCGCGTCAACTTTTGTTGCTTCAGTTCTGTTGTCACACATTTGATCTCGGGTCTGAGCTCGTGTTCTCGTGCTGCACGTTGGTGGCGTGAGCGGAAAGCATCGATCTTAGCATGTTGGGCTTGTTGATCGACTCCCCAGCTAGCGACCCCAAAACGCTGGCGGATGTCGGCCAAGTCATTGTCGATCGGGCGCGGGTTTGTCCACTCTAAGA
The DNA here is from genome assembly GCA_025722995.1 of Phytophthora agathidicida. Taxonomy (NCBI): domain Eukaryota; phylum Oomycota; class Peronosporomycetes; order Peronosporales; family Peronosporaceae; genus Phytophthora; species Phytophthora agathidicida. The sequence continues at coordinate 8,866,327 of CP106971.1, forward strand.
TTGAGAACCACGATTGATTCGGCTGCGCACGCTGAAGCGCCGCCTCGTCAATGGGCCTCTGCTGCATCCGCCGTAGAACGTCTAGGTATCTGTGGTCGAATGCCATGCCGAGTGTCTGCTGCTGCTGGCGTGGTAGTCGTTGTACTAGTGGCTGCATCGCGTCGAAAGAGTGCAGTATCGCATGCAGTAGTAGGTTCGACATGATGTCAGTGAACACAACCCAATCGAAGGTCGGCTCGCGCTCCTCTAGCAGCCCTCGCATTCGCCGTCCAGTAGGTTCGTCCTGAACATGTTGCCCCCTGTCTTGCCTCTCCAGAAGCCGCAGAGCTCGAACGGCTAGAAACTACTCTTCTTCGTCGTTGACGAATACGCGGAGTGATTCAATACAGGTTTGTAGAGTTGGGATGGTTGCTATGGCGTCGGGCACGCTGAGGCAACGCAGTACACGGATGGTGACCCGCTCGCGGACACGACCCAGCCACCCTCGGACTCGCAGACAGGCCCGATCATCTTCGAGCACAATGAAAATGAGGGACCGCACTTCACCCAGTGCGGTGAGAACGCGTCGCTTGAGTGCCCAGAGTTTCATGGCCACGAGCTCCGCGAGACGTTCTCCCAGAACGGGTGCATAACGTTTGGTTTCCGCGAGTGTAGTTGAATAGCGTGAGTGCAATTGGATCCTACCAGTGCAGTTGATTTCCGCAAGTGCAGTGTCGAGTAGATAAATCCGTATCAAACTAGACCTACCCAGACGAGAAATTCGCTAACTAGTTAATCAAATCAAGTTCCTTCCTCGAATGCATGCCAAGTGCGCAGCTTAGTGGTCCGTAGACCACTGGGCCACCAGGGGGCCCTCGCGTTAAGAGGAATGGTACAGTTTTATCCACTACCTGCAGCGCAGCAGGCCGCCTCAGCTTCTCTTTTTACAATTTTTGAGCCGAGGCAACATCATTTCATTTTGAAGAGGTCCTCTATTCATGTTTGTTAAACTAAACAGAAATCATCATTGCAGCTTACTACAGCTTACAACGTGCATCTTTGCGCCAATTTGCCTGTCTTCACTACAAAAAATCACCGTGCTTAAGCTTCCTCCACCGATTTAATGCTGCCAGCGAGTGGGGATTCTTCTACATCGCCAACCACGGACTTCCCCAACAAGACGTGGAAGAGCTCCAAGAGATTACGCGTTCTTTCTTCCGTCTATCACCGGAGACCAAGTGCAGCATCTCCCGCTCTGCTGCTAATGCCAGGGGATACGTCGAAGGAGAGCTGACCAAGAACAAGACGGACTGGAAGGAGTGCTTCGACTTCGCTGGTACTCATGAAGACGCCCCACCTTCCAACAAGAACGATCGACTAGGAGAAGAACAGAACCAATGGCTTGATGAAGAGATCCTGCCGGGCTTTCGCAACGAGATGCAGATGTACTACAACAAGCTGGAGTACATTTCTCGTCGTCTGTTGAAAGTCTTCGCTGTTGCGTTGGTTGAAGAGCCTGCGTTCTTCGACCAGTTCTTCCATGGCATCAACTCCAGCGTCATGAGGCTGAACCATTATCCAGTGTCGCCTGAACCGGAGAAGATCATGGGCATCTACCACCACACTGACTCGGGTGCGCTGACCATTCTGCTACAAGATGACGAGGTGGCTTCACTTCGGGTGCTGTATCGCGAGTCTCAAACGTGGGTGGACGTCTCCCCCCTCGCAAAGGCATATACACCATCAACATTGGAGATCTGGTGCAAGTCTGGTCAAACGACAAGTTCATGGCGCCATTGCACCGCATGTGTTACTGTCAGATTCGTCTTCAGGAATGTTGAAGTTGCGGATCAAACAGAGGAGGTTTCGCCCACACGGAGTGAGTGTCTTGCCGCTTTTCACTTTGAAGCGCAGGGAGATCTGTCATTGTTCAATTCGCCTTCTGCGGCCAACATCCCTCCTTCCTCCATGGATTCGTTCGCTATCGACCCCGGCATCGTCGAGCCCCTGCCAGAACTCGCGGTCGCGTGGAGACCGCCTGATGAAGTCGACATCGAGCAACGCGCCGCCGCGAACCATCGTCGCACCCTTCTTCAAGGAGCCAACAGCGTCCTAAAGTTCTCCACGGTGACATACCCACTGAGGCACATTTGTCCGAATCATGACATCCGGGACGCGCTCGAACAACGTGCTGCGGCTCTGCAGCAGATTCGAGTGGAGGCAATGATGGTCATGAACTTCCACTGCTGCCGCCTGTTTGAGCACTACCAGCGCAGCTACCCGAACTACCCAGTAGTGCCAGCAAGATCTCGCACGATGGAGACAACCCTGCAGCTGGACCAAGCTACGTTCTACCGGTGCTGCGCTGCTGTCTTTGGTGACGGACAGATACCCGCGCCAAAACCCTCGGCTAACGCTGCACTAGAGGAGTCCATCAACAAGTACAAGGCTTCACGATCGAGGGTCATGTCGTATATACCGCCTACGCTTTCCTGTTTCGGCTCCGCTATCAAAGAACTGTCGAATGGCATGCTCGTTGCGGCGCAGCAACACGTTCGAATGAACTTCGAGGCACGACTCGTCAACTTCATTAGCCTGCAGCTTGCGTATCCACGGGGAACAGCTGAGGCCATGGTCGCTCGACTAAAGTCAAGTCCTGAAGACCTCACGGACGTCGAGAAGCAATGGCTTGCGTGGCTAGAACTGCCTCCTACAGATGCGAACATCGCTAGCCACGAAGTGCTATTTCTCGGCAAGCTGTACGACATGCTGAAGGAGATGGAAGAAATGCACGACCAAGACGAGATCCCGAAAGGGTGCCGATTGTTTACGTTGCTGCCGCAGCCCACCTCCTGTGTGCCGGCGTTCTTCCCGGTCACGACAGAGGTGCTCTACCAAGTCGCAAGGCAAATTTTGGCAACTACGGGTAAGGATGTCTTTGGTCTCTACAAGTCCACGAACTCTCGTGGCCATCGGACGTATGCTACGTCTGCGCAGTTCCAAGAAGTATGCGAGCGAATGTGGACCACGGTGTTCAACCTCGGAGACTGCGTCAGCCACACAGCAGATCATCGAATTGGAGCTCCAAGGCGCAGCTTCGAGTATCAGATCTCCACGAATGGTTACAGTGCTGCTGTGCTGACGTCGATTCCTGCTCCTCTTGAACGACCTGCTCTTTCTCCGAAGTATACGCCACATACATTGATCAGGATTGACCCAGGTCTACGGATGATGCTGACGGCATACAGCCGTCCTATGCTGGAGTTTGTCTGCAACGCACCGGAAGAGCCATGCTCCATGCCCGGTTGGTGCAGTACCTGTCCACGCCACGTTGGCGGCAGACGCCATGGCAAGAAGCGCAGCAGGAACCGCCGTCGTCTCCACCGACGCCAGAGACGCAGCAGAGCACAGTGCGATGTGGAGGGGTGGTGCGAGATCTGCCACAGGCATCACCCAAAGCACCGTCCGCGGAAACACGGTGTCAGGCGCCGGACTCACTTTTTGCACGACAATGCTCACGTCCTACAAGTCACGTCCCGAGAGTATCGACACATGAGTCGTGTCGAGCACCAAGCATTTTGGATCGAAAACCTGAAGAAGAGGTATCCGCGCTATGATGAGTTTGTGAAGGACACGCCATCGTTGAAGACTTCGTCGTCGGCGTCCCTGCTCTCTCGCCACGAGCACATGTGGAAGAATATCAGCGCCATGTTGGAGTTCTGCGCTCTCAAAGGATTTCGAAAGTGGCGATTTACACTGTCGCGATTCAAACGCAAGGCCGTGGCAAAACTCGCCAAGCGTGTCGTCCCGACCGTGGACCGTGACGTGTGTGTGGCTCTCGGAGAATGGAGCAGCCAGACCCATCTCGCGGGCCACATGCACGTCCCGCTAAAGAGGTTCGCGCTTGAACTCTCTCGCCGCGCAACCCTCATTATGGTCGACGAATTCCGTACCAGCTATCTTTGTTCTGAGTGCTCACGCCCGATGGTGGACACGCCATTCAAGATCTACGGGACGACGAAAACCAAGAGGTCGAGGAATGTGCGTGTCTGCGGAAACGTAGATTGCACAGCGAACTACTGGGAGCGTGATATCAATGCGGCGAAAAACATGTGGCAGCTTGGGCTCCTCCAAGTCACCAACCGGCCTCGAGCTCCACAGTTCTGCAGAGGACACCGAATCGACTAAGTCGACTGAATTCAAACCAACGTGGGAACGGGACCCTGAGAAGAACCTCAAACGAAAGCCCACTCGGTAAACGGGCTGCTGGGGAGTGAAAGATGTAGTGCCTTTATTCGTAGCTAGCCCAGTCCGAACGTAAAGATCTCTCGTGATCATTCTTAGTGAATATACCCTCAGCATTGGCCATGATATAGTGCTACACGCGGTTTTTCATCTTGACTCGTACGGCTGGCTGAGGTTGAAGTATTCGGTGCCCACATCAGCATCGTGGCGTGGGCACTGGCTGAAAACTTGACTTGGACGCTACATTTAGGCAGTTCACTGGAAGCGCGAGGTGATCGTACGGAAGATTGGGAGACGATGACGACGATGACGGCATGGGCGGTATGGGATAGCAGCAGCGTCGTGTAAGGAGGCGTTCGAGTTGTGGGTGGTCACGAAGTCTGGCGTTAGAAGCTTGGATGTCGACACCGACTCAACCATTGTCGATCTGGAATTCGATTTGGTAGCAGGAGCAAAGAAAACAGGGGTCAACAGCAACTTGGGCTTGAACACGGCCTGCTGTTTCGCAGCTGTGGATGAAGCCACGCTGGTACTTTTGTGTTGCCATGGCGAGATACTGGTCGCTGTCGTTCCCGTTGCAGAAGGTAGGTAATCGGGGGTCAGAAGCTGCTTCGGCGCCCATATCTGTGGCTTGGGGATCGCAGTTGTGGAACAAAACACTTTGACTCGTGAGTTCACGTACGTCGTGCCGGTTGGAGAACTCGATTCCGTTGTTGTCGATCCAGTGGGGGCGGACGCCATAGCAGTAGCAGTAGACAGAAAGGCAGGCGTCAACAGATTGGGTCTCGATGAAGTGAACGGAGTGCTGGCAGTCTCAAATGCGGATGCGTTGGGTATCGAGCCCCTAGGATTCGAAGTCGTGTACGTCCTCGTTGTCTTCAGCCTGGTAGTCGCTGTAGCAGGGAAAAGACGCACTGGAGGGAACAATAGTTTAGATATCACGATCCTAACGGAGATGCTGTCGGCTTCCGACCAGTTGGAAGTGCTGGGAGAAAAGAATACCGGGGCCAGTAACATCTTCGGCTTGGAACACAACCCGATTGATAATGCGTCGAACGAGTGCGATGATGGGCACTGGTGTCTCTGAGAGGGTCTGCTAGTGATGCAGTGGGTTCTCGTCGTATCAGTGAATGGCAGACTTTTCAAGCTTGAATAGAGAAGTGGCTTGTCTTCAGACGCATTTTGAGCTTTCAAACGAGAGCTCGAAGGCAATTACGAGGCCTTTCCGCTTGCTCGTTTCAAACAAATCTAATAGCAACAAATAGAAAAGACACCATGGAAACATAGTTCATAGTGTTAGCAATACAAGAAAACTGCCTCTTCACCACCGCTCCGACGATCAACAATGCGCCGCAGCCGTTTGAACTGTTAGGATAAAATGTAAACGGGTAAGAGACTTAGCAGGGTTCACCACGTGTTCACCACGTACCAATCTCGGCATGCTAGAACAGCACACAGCCTCAACCTTGTCGCAACGGGTAATCGTAATTTCTTATAGAACTCCCAATCTCGTCGTCTCCCCACAGAAGCCATTCCGGAGATATGCTTCGGGGGATATGTCTTAGAACATCTTTTTCTGCACAATGACAGTAGCACGGCCCCAGCTCATGTGAAACTTCTCCTCGTGCATCGCCTGCCACCGTGTAGACTGCAGCTGCTTAGTCACCGTCACGAAGTAGCTACCCACAGCTAACTGGTCTGGATTAATTTGCACAGAATAAACCGAGAACACACCAACAGTTAGATGGCACGCAGGTCATGCGACATGAATCCACTGCATACCTGCTTCCGTTGAAATCGCTTGAATGAGCTGTTTATTCACCCAGCACCACGTAATACAACAAGCAGTTAGCAATTACAAAGATTAAAGTACCACAAACCCAACCTACGCTGTCGCTGAAGCACGTCGAGTTGCAAAACACAAGCGTAGCGTCCCGCCAGATATCAGGTCGTTTCACTGCATCGCCCTTGACGAACCCCACGTCCACTTCAACCTTGGTAGCAGGCAACGAGTCCAGCATCTGATACCGCCACCGATCCAACACCTTCAGCGCAGCCGCATGCAGTCCATCCAGCACCTAAACACCGAACTTTTAGCACCATTTCTCTCACCACCAGCGTGCTCTTCACCTCCATCTCACCTCAATGCCCAAGCACTTGGAAAAGTCATGCAGCAACGCCGCTGCCATCACCTAAAGACACTTCCCCCATCAGTCTCCACTGCATTTTTCCACCACTATAATATCTCAGCACACACCACTTTGCCGCAGCCCGAACCAATGTCGTAGAAGTTTCCTCCTTTGTCCAGCAGCACGCCAAACTTCGTCCTCATCTACAGCATCAACAAGTCAGTCGTCCTTAACCTCAGCGTTGCCATTCCTCACTGAAGCTTTTGGTCCTCGGTAATACCAGTTGGAAAATGGCGTCCACTGTTTCGAAGGGAATTTCCCCGTAGACCAGCGACCGATTGGCCAGTTCCCTCTTCTCGCGCTCCAGCCGCGACACTTTTTTGACTTCGAGCTCTGGGTATTCGACGAACAGCTCGGCGTGACGTTGGACGACGTCATCCACTGGGGGAAAGAAGCATAGCGATGGATACAGGAGTGAGTGGGGAAGAAGGTGGCGGTAGGTGCATGAGATTAATGTGGCTAGTTACGGATGGTGACGCCCTTGGAGGCCACGGCCTCCTCTGCCTCGCTGCTCATGCTGGGACTTGGTAATATACAGCGAGGATTGTGAGAAGTAGTGTACGGATTGTGACAGTTTTTAAGCAACTTTACGTCTTCAACTTGTTGGCGCAACACAATCACTTCAACATGCTCGCCCCAGGATCTTACTGTCCCGGTATATCATTGGCTGGACATCGCGGAAGATGCAGCAATTCAGCTCGCCGGCGACAAGACCGTCTTGCCAATAGTCGGCTCGCGCTTGTCATTCCGAATGGATGGAACGGCAGACGTGCTACTGGGCTCACGATAGATGACATTTTGCCCATGCCTCGGTTGAAATGATGGAGCGATACGAGTTAATGGCCGATGAGCTGGAACCAGATTTTGTCATGGAAAGACGGATGAAGTGTGCGCAACACTTGACTCAGCCGATGACCATGTATGCTCACATGTATGCATAGGGTAAAACGTTATAGATGAAGAAGTATGCGAGTTTCATGTCTGGTGTCTTTATGGTGGTTGGTCTCTGCTTCTACTTGTGTGGGGACCGAGGTCCTCTTGAGTCGAAGCGGATTGCCGTCGGTGAAAGAGGGCGCGACGACGTCCCAAACAACATTTTATGGATACTTTCATGGCCAATTGCTGCAGTTTTAGCTGGTGGTGACGACGACCGATGTCCCTGACATTGAGGACAACGTATACGGACCAGTGCTTCTCGGAGCTGAGAGGGACTGGTGCTTGGGTTTTCTCGAAGCACCGCGCGTACGTTTGAAGCGCCAACCAACTGGACGACAAGTTTCAGCAAGTCGCGCTCTCGTCCGAGCCCTGAACTGCCTGCTTCTTCGACAGGAGGACGCGCATGTGCGTCTTCAACTTTGAGCTGATGTTCTTGAAGTTCGAGCAGCTCTTGGCGACACAAAGAGAGCTGGTCGTCGAGGACACGGAGTTGCTGTTGCTGCTCTGCGTCACGTTTGTTAATAGCAGCGAGTTGGTCCTTCAGACGGCCATTTTCACGCTGCCATGCCTCATCATTCTACGCAGCAGTAGCTGGTTAGGTCCCGACCAACAAAAGACCATGCTGAGAGTTTACCTTCGAACTTGCATCGCGAAGGTCCTGCAGCTCCTGCCGCATAATCTCTATCTCTGTGCGTAGCTTCGTATTCTCTAGCCCGTGGGCTATGCCATCGTCTACCATGGACAAGTCCTGCGTGATCTCCTGGCGAAACCCTCGTTCAAACTCGGAATCATCACCACTGAGTGGCACCTTTAACGAGTCAACAGGCTGGACTACCACCGGTGCTGAAGCAACAGGCGAGACGGGTGGAATCACGAGTCGGATCGGTTGTCGGCCGAAGCTTTTCTGCAGCATTCGACCTGGGGAAGCTTTGCGCTGCTGTGACGGAGACAGAAGCAGTGATGACGACGAATATGATCGCTCCATCGACGAGATGCTGCCTGGTGAGGACATCGCTCTGCCTTAGCCTACAAATGAGGGATGCAGCAGTGTCGAAGAGATCGTTTTATATTTTAGTACTCTGAATAAATTGAGATTGTTAGCCTTCACTCGGTTTCGCCGCCCGAGCGCTTTCGCGATGCTGGACTACCTTTCAGGCTATCGCTGATCTCACTGGGGTGGGTGGTGCAGCTCCACGCAGCCCACATACATAGCAGCACCCAGCACTGCACCCATGAACGGGCCGAGAATGGGGATCCAGAAGTACCCACCATGAGATGAGAACACCTTCCAGCCCCAGCCGCCGAAGAGTGTCAGAAGGCGAGGACCGAAGTCACGCGCGGGGTTGAGCGCGTATCCAGTGTTGAGTCCGAAGGACATGCCGATACCGGTCAGCAGGAGACCCACCGCACCAGGGAAGCTGTAAGGACTGGCCGGTTTGTTGATCTGATCACACAGGGCGAAGATGCCACCAACCAGCAGCGCCGTTCCGATAACCTCGTTGGCGAGCGCAGCCCAGTTTGGAATCTGTGGGTTCGGGTACGTCGCGAAAATGCCTTGCGTGAATTCGCGCTCCGGATCCACGATGTCGAGCCACGGGTAGTAGACGATGTAGAGCACCAATGCAGCAACAAAAGCTCCCAGTGTCTGTGCGATGATGTAGCCCGGAACTTTGCGCCACTCGAAACGCTTGAAGAGGGCCATGGTTACACTGACAGCAGGGTTCAGGTGGCCACCACTCACACCGCCCGAGAAATGGACTCCAAACAGCAGCGCAATACCCCAGCACAAATTCACCGAGAGGTAGTCACCGGCAGCTCGCTTGCTGAGCACAAACTGGGCCACAGAGCCATCACCGATGAGAACGAGGATGAAGGTGCCGATAAATTCGGCCATATAAGCGCGCATGTCCGGGTTGCGGATGGCGTAGGGCGCCAGTCGTCCGTTGCCTTCGAGATCAGAGTAGCCTCCGTAACCAGGTTTGTACTCGGCCATGATGGAGGTGGGTCTTGAACGGTGGCTGGCTTGGGAGGGTCAAGTCGGCGAGCAGCAAATTGAAGACTGAGAGTGCGTAGATCTCGCATCAAACTAACTTTGCCATCGCCGCGAGCCTCATGTCTTATCTCATCAAGCCATGATGAAATTGGCGCTTGCTCTGCTTGCTGGAATTGGCAGGAGCCGTTGACCTCAAAAGAAAAATAGTTTTCACCAGATTGACATTTTTTCTCCGCTGAATTTCCTACGATAGCATACAAAGTCCAAGATATCGCCTACGTTTCGACGCCATTCGTAGGAAGTCATACGCGCTCAAAGTAGTGCGGCCAAAGTCCCAGTCGCACATGGTGAAAATGGCGGTCAAGCTGTGAGGCATAGTGAAGGCAACATTAGGAATCGAGGAGGACCAGCTCGGCCACAGGGGTTTTGTCTTTAGTTGATTGTGAAGTGGAGCAGACTCAGCAGGAAGTCGTAGCAAAGGAGGTGTAAGCAGGAGTAGCAAGTGTCGAGTTGCTTCCTGGTGCTGTGTCATCTACCTGGCTACGCAGCAGAAGATGTCTAGCTTCTAGTACTTCATCACGAAAGCGTGCCGCATTACAGGATTGCCATCCAGTCGTTGGCCAAGGCTCGTGGGAGCTGCTCATGGCTTGTTCTCATTCCACAACTTGCCGTCTTCTACTCAAGCGACCTCGACCTAGACTACTCATTAGACTTCCGGCGGTCATGGTGCCGGCTTCGCCTCGCAAGGGGCGGGGCAAGGCGGCTGGAAAGGCAAAGCCAGCGTCCAAGAAGAAGCGCGCGAGGACGTCTGGAGGCAAGAAACGCAAGGGCATCGGCGGAGACAGCAAGAAGAACAAGAAGCAGCGACTCGCACAAGACGGACGCGTCCTCGAAGGCCCAGATGTGTGGTTCCATCAGGAAGTCGCCGACGGCCTCTGGGCTCCTGATGACGTTCGGGACAGCACTGCGACACCAGTAATCTTCAAGCCTCTCCAGGACTCCTGGTTCCGAGTGACGCGCTGCGTGGACACCGACCTTACCGGTTGGCACCCCAAGATCTGTGACTTCGTCGTGGAGCCGCCCAAGCCGCGCAAGAAGAAAGCGCAGAACCTTAAAGAAGTGAAGGCCCCTGTGGAGCTCCCTCCCGTCACGAGCTGCACGAAGGTGGCGATGAAGCCGTCAACGGAGCAAAAGGCGAAGCTGAACCAAATGTTTGCAACTCGTCGTGCTGTGTACAACAAGCTTGTCGCCGCCTCCAAGGAAGAATGTGCTACGCGTTTGGCTCAAAGATGCATCAAGCCCAAGGCGCTGGCGCAGCAGTACCGTCCGATGTCGACGAAGGAAGGCGTTCGACACCACTTCCGAAACAAGAAGAAGCTGGCCTCGCATCTTCAGTGCAATTGCGAGGTTTTCGTTGGAGCCTTTGACGACTTCCAGGATGCTGTCGTCTCGAGCACCGCGCTGTTCGACGCTCTGAAGGAGAAGGGTAAGAAGACGACGTTCCCGGTCATCGGGTTCAAGAGTGTATTTGCGCGCTCCGACTCAATGGCGCTGCGGACAGACCGCTACTTCTTCGTGTCCAAGGATCGCACATCAGTGGCGTTCCACAAGACGTTCATGGGCAAGCAATGGATCGAGCTGTCCGAGCCTCTGCCTGAGGTCACCACGATGGTGCGGCTAGTGCGCACCCGTGAGGGGGGCTTCTATCTCTGCGTGTCCACCTGCAAGGACTTTTCGCCTACGCTGAGCACTCGCACGGGTGCTATTGATCCAGGTGTCCGCTGCTTCATCACATTCTACGATCCCAGCGGCCGAGTATTCAGCATCGCGGACCCCGACGAGAAGATACTCGCGCGACTCAAGATTGCGGACGCTCTGCGGCGCGAGCTGGCGCTGCTAGAACAGACGATCGTAGAGCCGCCGTGTCGGGGGAGGGACTGTGCCTGCAAACGGACGAGTGAGGGGCGTGAGGCGGCGAAGAACGAGGAGGGCAAGTGTCGACATCCGTGCCACACAAAGACCAAGGTGGCAAAGAAGAAGATGGCGGCAGAATGCGTCGCTACCACTGAGTTGCTGCGGAACAAGCGGCGACGTCAGCGCCTGCGTCTGCAGATCCGACAAATTCTAGGCAAGGTGACGCGCGTGGTACACGATATGCACCAGAAGGTCTCAAAGTGGCTGTCGCTGAACTACCACGAGGTACTGCTGCCAACGTTCGAGACCCAGCAGATGGCCGCTCGATATGTCCGAGAAGAGCGTCTGGAACTCACGCCTGAAAGCTTTCTTGCTCCAGTCGAGGAACTCGTGCTTCGGGGACGGAAGCGGAAGCTGCGTCGCCCGACTGTCCGCGCCATGATGACGCTGTCGCACTACAAGTTCAAAAAGATGCTGGAGTACAAGATGCAGCGAACGAGCGGCCGAATGGTGGAAGTGCACGAGGAGTACACGTCCAAGACCTGCTCGGGGTGTGGCCGCATCGACAAGAAACTCGGCAGCAAGAAGGTCTACAGGTGCAAGCATTGCCACCTGGTTCAAGATCGAGATGTTAACGCAGCACGGAACATCTTCCACAAGAACGTGGATGTGTCCGTACTGCGCGACCATTTCACCGGTGTTCCTACATCGGGGAGTCCTGCTAGCTCTGCGCTAGCGTAATAGGCCCAACGAACAGCTTAGGACGGAGGCCGTGATGCTATTCGGGTAGCCACGGACATCTAGAGGCAACTACGTTAGGAGAGTACAAATTGTATTGACAGTATTGACAAGATACCTTCGTTGCTCTACTGAGGCGGGTGGTGCGCCTCGATAAGACCGACGTACGTAGCAGCACCAAGGATGCCACCGACAAAAGGGCCGACGATCGGGATCCAGAAGTAAAAGCTACGAGCCGTGAACACCTTCCAGCCCCAACCAGCAAAGAACGTAAAGAGGCGAGGGCCAAAGTCACGGGCGGGGTTCAGGGCGTAGCCCGTGTCAAGTCCAAACGCCATCCCGACGCAGGTCAGCATCAAAGCCACCGCGGCCGGGAACGTGTAGGGGCTGGCGGGTTTGTTGAGCTGGTCACCGACAGCGAAGATGCCGCTGACGAGCAGCGCCGTGCCGATGATTTCGTTAGCCAAAGCTGACCAGTTGGGGATCTGCTCGTTCGGGTAGGTGGCGAAGATTCCTTGGGTAGTTGCGCGCTCCGGGTCATGGATGTCGAACCACGGGTAGTATACAATGAAAACGACGATGGCCGCCGCGAACGCACCGGCAGTCTGGGCCACAAAGTATCCGGGCACCTTGTGCCACTCGAAGCGCTTGAACAGGGCCAGCGTCAACGTGACGGCCGGGTTGAGGTGGCCTCCGCTGACACCACCGGAGAAGTGGATGCCGAACAGCAGCGCGATACCCCAGCACAAGTTCACGGACAGGTAGTGGCCGGCACCGCCACCACCGAGCACGTACTGCGCAACAGAGCCGTCGCCGATGAGAACCAGGATGAAGGTGCCAACGAATTCCGCAAGGTAGGCTCGAAAGTCCGGATTGCGGACGTTGTAGAACGGTAGACGGGAGTTGCTCTCCAGGTCGGTGAATCCGTGCTTGCTGGTGCCGTACTCGGTCATACTTGGTCAGAGGTGGTGGCGCGGTCGAAGAGGAGACTTGTTTGGATGAGGGAAAATGGAAGAATGACTGAGACCATTGATGGCGTCGCCTTTGAGTGTATCGCCTCGAGGCAAAGGGCACTATTCAGAAAGAGTACAGACGTGTCCTTGAAAGGCTGTACGCCCAGCCGCCAGCCGCTGTTCTTGAAGTCCTAAAAAATACTCCTGGCACGAACAGCTGCTCGTGGCTGCTTGCTTCTCGTGGCTGCTTGCTTCTCGTTTCGACTAGAGCCACGAACGACTTGCACATGCTTTGCTCCATGCACCAAAGGAAGGTGCTGCTTTGCTGATTGCGTCGTCTTATTCAAAGTCGGTGTACGAACATCGAAGTTGACATGTTGAATATTTCAAAACGTTTTTTTTTGTAAAACCTGTGCGATAAAAGCTCAAACAGCATTTTGAAAGACAGCATCAGAAGACGTCTCCGTAGACATCGAGTATTGCCTCGATGACCATCTTGTATTCTGCGACGGTAGACCACGTGTTGTGCGCAGGACTTACACGCAGCCATTATTGAACGCTAGAGAAGATCCGATCTACAATGTCGGAAATACTGAAGAGAAGTACAGTGGACCCGGTTTCAACAAGCCCAGATGCCATTGAGACATGGGAGATTGGACTGGCACATCAAGCGCCGACGCGATGGAGAAGATTCGTTGGAGCATTCGCGCTTCGAGCTGTTGGTTTTCCGTTTGAAAAAAATCTGCTTTGATGCTGGAATTGCGGTCTTGGTGCAGGTGTATCATGTTAAAATCCGTCATCGACATGTACTGTACTCAACTGCTTCGAGGTGTAGTGGATTGAAAGCTCAGTGAGCGCAGTCCGGGTAGATCCGGTGCCGCGACAAGTCTGAAGAATTTTGGATCGACGCGAAAACGGGAGCATCGCTTGCCTTATCCAACCGGCATGGCTGTTTTGTGGTTCCGAGAGATCTTGAGCGGTCATTTATGATAGGCTAAGTCGAAGTGCGGACAGCCTTCGCTTGTAGACGGACAGCTGGCTGAGAAAGACCGCAGCCTGATGGATGTCAACTCGCCGCAGCGCAGTGTGCACGAAGTGTCGTTGTTATGCAGCGATCTCCAGTATTTTAAAGCATTGCGGACCAATTTGTATTGGTGCAGTTGACATTCGCTTGCAGTCATAGGACACCTCAAGTCATTTTGATGCAGGCCTGTCGAGAAGTAACGATCACTCTACCTTTTTTGTTCGTATCCTTTTGTGGCTTGCGCGGGGTGAACCATTGTTTGAGTTGCAGCACTTTGGCAAGCTGTTCATCGAGCAGCTGAGACGGCTGGTATTTTTTTTCAGGAGGTTGCAGCATGTGGGCTCCCCCTCTCTTGTCGGAGCAACCAAGTGTATATCTCGTAGTGCTCGGCCTAACTGCCACGCATGTCAGTTTACCTCATTTTCCAATTCTCCTCCAATCGGCCAAAGCTCCTTCTCCACACCGCCTATTCAACGACCATGTCTGAGTACGGATCACTGAGGCCTCGATACACCGACCTTGAGGGCAACACGCGCCTTCCGTTCTGCGCCATCGCCAACCCGGACATCCGTGCGTATCTTGCGGAATTCGTCGGCACCTTCATCCTGGTTCTCATCGGTGACGGTTCGGTGGCGCAGTATGTGCTTGGTGGTGGTGACGCTGGTCACTACCTGTCGGTGAACCTTGCCTGGGGTATTGCGCTGCTATTCGGCATCCACTTCTCTGGTGGTGTCAGCGGAGGCCACCTCAACCCCGCTGTGTCGTTGACTCTGGCAGCGTTTGGTCGCTTCGAATGGTACAAGTTGCCCGGCTACTTCATCGCCCAGACCTTGGGTGCCTTCGCTGCTGCTTGGGTGGTGTTTGTGGTGTACTACCCGTGGTTTGACGTCCACGACCCGGAGCGCGCAACTACCCAAGGAATCTTCGCCACCTACCCGAACGAGCAGATCCCCAACTGGTCAGGTTTGGCGAACGAGATCGTGGGCACGGCTCTCCTCGTCAGCGGCATCTTCGCTGTCGGTGACCAGCTCAACAAACCCGCCAGCCCCTACACGTTCCCGGCCGCGGTGGCTTTGATGCTGACCTGCGTCGGGATGGCGTTTGGACTTGACACGGGCTACGCCCTGAACCCCGCCCGTGACTTTGGCCCTCGCCTCTTTACGTTCTTTGCTGGCTGGGGCTGGAAGGTGTTCACGGCTCGTAGCTTTTACTTCTGGATCCCGATCGTCGGCCCTTTTGTTGGTGGGCTGCTTGGTGCCGGTCTGTATGTCGGTCTCATTGAGAACTTCCACCCACGCGAGTAAGCTGGCGTTAGGGCATCGCTGCTGGTACAATTTGTAGACCTCTAGGTCAACCAATGAACTTCTTGAATTTTTCTTGTTGAGACTGTTAGTAGTTTTGACAGGAGTGCAGGAGTCCTGCAGCAGATTCGAGTGGAGGCAATGATGGTCATGAACTTCCACTGCTGTCGGCTGTTCGAGCACCATCGGCGTAGCTACCCGAACTACCCTGTAGTGCCGGCAAGATCTCGCACAATGGAGACAGCCCTACAGCTGGACCAAGCTACGTTCTACCGGTGCTGCGCTGCTGTCTTTGGTGACGGACAGATACCCGCGCCAAAACCCTCGGCTAACGCTGCACTAGAGGAGTCCATCAACAAGTACAAGGCTTCACGATCGAGGGTCATGTCGTATATACCGCCTACGCTTTCCTGTTTCGGCTCCGCTATCAAAGAACTGTCGAATGGCATGCTCGTTGCGGCGCAGCAACACGTTCGAATGAACTTCGAGGCACGACTCGTCAACTTCATTAGCCTGCAGCTTGCGTATCCACGGGGAACAGCTGAGGCCATGGTCGCTCGACTAAAGTCAAGTCCTGAAGACCTCACGGACGTCGAGAAGCAATGGCTTGCGTGGCTAGAACTGCCTCCTACAGATGCGAACATCGCTAGCCACGAAGTGCTATTTCTCGGCAAGCTGTACGACATGCTGAAGGAGATGGAAGAAATGCACGACCAAGACGAGATCCCGAAAGGGTGCCGATTGTTTACGTTGCTGCCGCAGCCCACCTCCTGTGTGCCGGCGTTCTTCCCGGTCACGACAGAGGTGCTCTACCAAGTCGCAAGGCAAATTTTGGCAACTACGGGTAAGGATGTCTTTGGTCTCTACAAGTCCACGAACTCTCGTGGCCATCGGACGTATGCTACGTCTGCGCAGTTCCAAGAAGTATGCGAGCGAATGTGGACCACGGTGTTCAACCTCGGAGACTGCGTCAGCCACACAGCAGATCATCGAATTGGAGCTCCAAGGCGCAGCTTCGAGTATCAGATCTCCACGAATGGTTACAGTGCTGCTGTGCTGACGTCGATTCCTGCTCCTCTTGAACGACCTGCTCTTTCTCCGAAGTATACGCCACATACATTGATCAGGATTGACCCAGGTCTACGGATGATGCTGACGGCATACAGCCGTCCTATGCTGGAGTTTGTCTGCAACGCACCGGAAGAGCCATGCTCCATGCCCGGTTGGTGCAGTACCTGTCCACGCCACGTTGGCGGCAGACGCCATGGCAAGAAGCGCAGCAGGAACCGCCGTCGTCTCCACCGACGCCAGAGACGCAGCAGAGCACAGTGCGATGTGGAGGGGTGGTGCGAGATCTGCCACAGGCATCACCCAAAGCACCGTCCGCGGAAACACGGTGTCAGGCGCCGGACTCACTTTTTGCACGACAATGCTCACGTCCTACAAGTCACGTCCCGAGAGTATCGACACATGAGTCGTGTCGAGCACCAAGCATTTTGGATCGAAAACCTGAAGAAGAGGTATCCGCGCTATGATGAGTTTGTGAAGGACACGCCATCGTTGAAGACTTCGTCGTCGGCGTCCCTGCTCTCTCGCCACGAGCACATGTGGAAGAATATCAGCGCCATGTTGGAGTTCTGCGCTCTCAAAGGATTTCGAAAGTGGCGATTTACACTGTCGCGATTCAAACGCAAGGCCGTGGCAAAACTCGCCAAGCGTGTCGTCCCGACCGTGGACCGTGACGTGTGTGTGGCTCTCGGAGAATGGAGCAGCCAGACCCATCTCGCGGGCCACATGCACGTCCCGCTAAAGAGGTTCGCGCTTGAACTCTCTCGCCGCGCAACCCTCATTATGGTCGACGAATTCCGTACCAGCTATCTTTGTTCTGAGTGCTCACGCCCGATGGTGGACACGCCATTCAAGATCTACGGGACGACGAAAACCAAGAGGTCGAGGAATGTGCGTGTCTGCGGAAACGTAGATTGCACAGCGAACTACTGGGAGCGTGATATCAATGCGGCGAAAAACATGTGGCAGCTTGGGCTCCTCCAAGTCACCAACCGGCCTCGAGCTCCACAGTTCTGCAGAGGACACCGAATCGACTAAGTCGACTGAATTCAAACCAACGTGGGAACGGGACCCTGAGAAGAACCTCAAACGAAAGCCCACTCGGTAAACGGGCTGCTGGGGAGTGAAAGATGTAGTGCCTTTATTCGTAGCTAGCCCAGTCCGAACGTAAAGATCTCTCGAGATCATAAACCTTTGAATGACTTGATGCGAAAACATCGCAAGAGTCTGAACTCCTACGCACGTGTGATGATTCGACTGCGGATGACGTGCGAACGAGCCAAACGAAACCTGTCTGTTAGGACGAAGGCTTACATCGAGATTGGCGCGCTCTACGCCGCTGTCACCTTCAAGTCGACGATCGACTCCGTGATGGAGTCAAGCTTGGTGAACGAGAACCTCCAGGGATAAAATGGACTTCGTAGTTTTCGAAAGGAACACCTCGCAAGTCAGACCTGGTTGCCACATCTTGTGCACACTCGAAGTAGACGGCATCCCGGGAGCTCAGGTAGGTATTTCGTTTGATGCGAACACGCGAGGAATGTGGGTATCTATCTGCACCTGAGACCCAACGCACGAGCATGGAATTACTCAAGATGACAAGTGCGTGGATGGTACTGCTACAGTGCAAGTTGAAGTGGATGTTACTTTGTGAAGTGTCATTTTGTTTTGCTACTCCATGAAGTAACTTGAAGTGTTCGCACATCAGATCTCCCCCAGTTCTTCAAACACCGAGCCAAAGAGAGTCAATCAGTCCTCCATGCTGCGCTGCTCGCTCTTGCTGCTGCTGGCGCTCAGCGTCTCCAACGCGGCCATTCTGCGCGTGCCCATGGTCAAGCGCAGTGACGACGAGTTCGTGTCCTCCGTTCTTCGCGATGTGCACGCGCTTCAACGCCCCGCCGTGTGGAGTCCCGATGCGGAATTCCGTGACCAAGACGACGACCTCCAAACCAACGGGGACGTCGACGGAACCGCCAACGTCATCATCCGCGACTTCCAGAACGCGCAATACTACGGGGCAATTTCGATCGGGACGCCGCCCCAACCCTTTGCGGTCATTTTCGACACGGGCTCGAGCAACTTGTGGGTGCCCGACAAGAAGTTCGGGTCGCACAATGTGTACGACCACGACAAGTCGAATACGTACAAACCCAATGGCACAGCCTTCGACATCATGTACGGCAGTGGGCCCGTGTCGGGCTTCCTGTCCCAGGACACGCTGGAGCTGGGAGGCCTTACCGTGTCCGACCAGTTCTTCGCCGAGGTGAACGTGACCAAGGGCTTGGGTCCGGCCTACTACTTGGGCAAGTTCGACGGCCTCTTCGGCTTGGCCTTCGACACCATCAGCGTGGACCACCTCAAGACCCCGTTCCACCGCATGATCCAGCAGGGATTGCTGGACGAGCCGGTGTTCGCCTTCTACCTGGGGGACCAGAAGGACGGCGAGCTGACGTTCGGAGGCGTGGATAAGGCGCACTACCAGGGAGAACTGGATTATGTTGATGTAACTAGTGCAACTTACTGGTCGGTGAAGCTCGATGCAGTGCAAACTGCAGGCGAGAAGTTGACGGAGGTGAACAAAGCGATCGTGGACTCCGGAACGTCGTTGATTGCGGGACCTAAAGACCAAGTGGCCAAACTGGCCAAGCTGGTGGGCGCTCATAAGTTCATTATGGGCGAGTACTTGATCAGCTGCAGCGCGGCGGCGCCGGATATCTCGTTCGTGTTGAATGGGAAGGAGTACACGCTTACGAAGGAGGAGTACACGCTCAAGAGCGGCCCCATCTGTCTGTTCGCCTTTATGGGCATTGACATCCCCGCCCCCGCTGGACCGTTGTGGATCTTGGGAGATGTCTTCATGCGCAAACACTACACTGTGTTTGACTGGGGCACGGAGTCGCGCAAGCCGCGCATCGGATTTGCGCTCGCTGCGTGAAGTGGATGAAGATCATGGGGCTCTGACTGTCTGGAGTTGACTTCAAGACTGAAGCCAGATGGTGAGCGATGTTGAAGGTGAATGCTGTTTATGAACATGCCAGAGATGGCGAGTGTGGGTATTGCCTGCGTGTGATTTATCCTGTTGAGCTACTCGAAAATGGCGCTTTTGAAACCTCTATTTTTGTTATGTGTGGGTTCTTATAGCTCTTGAATTATCAATGTGCTGTGCTAAGCTGTAAGTTATCGACGATATCGCGATGAGCAAAGCTAAGCAGGCGACACCTCGCAATAGCGGGGCAACGCCTAAAGCCACTCCTAGAGGAGATAATGATCGTGTTCAACTGAGTGTGTTGGTAGTGCAGGCAGATGCGCTCGAGCATGATGAAGCAGTCCGCCAAGAGCTCAAGCGTGGTGGATTTGTGGTGAAGCAACAAGCATTGATTCATCTCTCAGTGGACGCAGTGCGCCAGTTTGTGCTGGAGGTGTGCAACCCGTACAGCGCGATGTATCGAGTACAACAGGAGAGCGAAGGTCAACCTGAAGTAACAACAAACCTGGAAGCGGCAAGGGAAGACAAAGAAGACAACGAAATGATGGAATATGCCATTCAAGCGTTATCAAGTGGCCCAGCTTTAGTATTGGGGGTGGAGAAGCTGAACGCCGTTTCTGAGCTGCTTCAGCTCGTTGGTCCCGCTGACCCTGCTGTCTGGGTGGAAGGTTCCTCCTCGTGTCTTCGAGCTCGTTTCGCGAAAGACCCACCCCGAAAGCTTGGTCTTCGCTGCAGCGCTCAAGAACAGACCGCCGCACACGAGTTGGAATTCCTGATGGCTCATGCAGGTATCAAGTCTCATACCCAAAGCCACGGCCATGCTTCGGTGACGCCGCTGCCAAGTGGTTCTTTAAAGAAGACAGCTGCCATGGGTCTGGACCAGCTACTCAGCTTTCTGTTCCCGGAGCACTTGCAGCACCCGAATTCTGCTGGTCGGCTCTTCGTCTTTGGACTGTACGGGCCGCTGGACGCGCACTCGAGATTGCACAGCGGTGAGAAGGGATTACACGTGGTCACCGACCGAGAGCTGACCACCATGTCGGCGCGAATGGAGCGTGAAGATATTTTGGCCGTTTACGGCATGTGTTCATTGTCACAAGAAGAGGAGGAGGAAGTTGTGCGTCAAGTGGATCACCTACTCAAGCGCTTCCCGCAATACACGCCGCGCGACATCGAGACATTATTCGCTCCGCTACCTCGCGACGCAGATGGCAACATGAGTTTCCACGACATGCAACGAGCTGTGATGAAGGAACGTCTACGTCGCGTGGTGTGCATGAAGGAGCGACTTCACCCAGCACTAGCCGAACCTGTTCGCAATCTTTTTGGTCGTACATTAACTCGCCTCACAGCAACGAAAGCTGCTGGTCTCGTGAATGGCGCACCATCAAGTTTTTTCCTCAAGGACGTCGGAGCGACCAACGTGGAGAACGCAGCACTCGTTTTTCGTCTATTGAGCACGCGCGCCTTCCAGATCTGCCAAATGGAAGATGGCAATTCACCCGAACTAACGCAAAACGTGCGACTCGTTCGTCCCGACAAGGCCCAGAAATTCATTGAGCGCGAGCCATGGAACCCAAACTGCCAGAAACGCAGTCAGGAGGGACGAACGTAGGCAAACGTCCGCATCGGGGCTTCAAACTGCACGGCAAAACAAGTCATTGCATGTACTGCGGCTCTATAGCCATCTTCCTGTTCTTGTCACTACTGTGCAGTCCAGGCCTCACTGCCAGTGTTGCGGCCACAAACTCTTCCAATATTACTATCTGCCTCTTGGCGTCAATCTCTCTTTTCTCAGCTGAGCCATTCGTACCCAGTGGAGGATTCCCGCGGCCTCGTTCTCCACACCCTGTGCAATCTCGATAGATCACTTGAGCTCGGCGATCCGCTGGAACGCACGCTTGCGAACAGAAATCCTAGTTTTTCAGCGCGATTTTCACCAAAGCCAATCATAATCGTGTGCGTGTACGCAAGTGCGTACAAAATGACGATTCGTTCGGTGATATTTGATTTTGTTCGCACGGTTGGCTACATTCCGCAAAAATGCCATTCGCGCAGATTGTGCTGGGGCCTCCTGGCTCGGGCAAGACGACGTACTGCAATGGTATGCAGCAGTTCCTGGTGGCCAACCGTCGTGACGTAGCCGTCGTCAACATGGACCCGGCCAACGAGCAATTGCCGTACGTGGCCGACGTGGACGTGTCCGAGATGGTTTGTCTCGAGAACGTCATGGAGGAGCTCAACCTCGGCCCGAATGGCGGCCTCGTATACTGCATGGACTACATCGACGTCAACTTCGATTGGCTGGAGGAGAAACTCGCCGCACTCAAGGACAAGTACGTCCTATTCGACTTTCCCGGGCAAGTGGAGCTCTACACGCACGAAAACAGCGTGCATAGTATTCTGCACAAACTGCAGAAATTGGGATATCGGTTGGCGGTGGTGCACCTCGTGGACGCCCACCACTGCACCGACAGCTCCAAGTTCGTGTCGGTTGTGATGTTGAGTTTGTCGTCCATGGTGCGACTCGAACTGCCACATATTAATGTACTCTCCAAGATCGACCTCATGCAGCAGTACGGCAAACTCGGTAAATTGCTCCTTTCTAGTGTTGTGTTCGTGCCCTGATGTTGCTTTGCTGACTCATATTGTGGTCTTTTTTGACAGCATTCAACTTGGACTTTTACACGGACGTGCTGGATCTGCGTTATCTGCTGGATCGATTGGATGAGCCGGATGATGCTGAGGATGAAGACCAAATCTCACTGGAGCCAAGACATACTACGATTCCTAACTCGAGACTGGCTGAGCGCTTCCGCCGCATGAATGAGGCGCTGGTGGATGTGATTGAAGACTTTAGTCTAGTGAGCTTCTTGCCGCTGCAGATTCAGGACCCCACGACACTGCAGAAGGTTGTTGCGGCTATTGACAAGGCCAACGGGTTTGTCTTCACTGGCGTGGACTTCCAGACTGCTGTCGTCAAGGACTACGCTTTCGGAGACCAGAGCGCACCTGACATTCAAGAGAAATACCTCGATCAGTAGCCAGGCAAGTTGTTGTTTGCCTATGGTAGTGCTCAAACCTTAAAGATCCATTGTATTACCCGCTCTCATTCTCTTGGTTTGCTCTGCTCTGCTCTTCTTGCCTCGCCCTGTTCAGCAGCTGCCACAGGGTTTTACCTGTGCTCCTCTCGGTCTTGATATAATGCATGCTGATCTGAGCATGCATAGCCTTCGATATCAACGACTGCCTCTGTATGCCGCGAATGTCTGTCTGCCTTGCCTATTGATGGGATGGGCTCTGGGTGTTTGTCTGTCTAGCACCCCCAAAGCTTAGAAGAAAATGCCGCCTTCCTCTTCTTCCGCTGTCTCGTCGACGTTGCTGAGATACTGCTCGTAGGTGGACGACGTCGGATGCAACGAGGGCATCCCTGCCGTGGACAACGAACTCATGGACATTGAGTTACGGCCCAGTCCGCCTCCCATACCACCCAGACTTCTACCGGCAATACCGCGGCCTGTCAGTGAATTTGCTGTGCTTGACTGCGGGATTTCTTCTGATTTAGGTGCTTCGTCACCTTCTGCTAAACTCTCGAACGGGGACGATTTCATGCCTTCAAAGCTACCATCGCTCATGTAGCCCAGATTACCCGACGGCCGGTTGAATCCGGCCTCGTTGCGCTGGAATGACAGAAGTCCCCCACTACAAACAGTAGATATGATATCAGTCGAGCGTACTAAAACGAAAATGGTTAAACAACAACAGTAGGTACCTGTTCGCAACATTGCGATCGAACATTCGCAAGTCGCTCATGGAGTAATTGCGCTTGGCAGCTGTAGATACCTTGGTCATCGCATGCACAATTTCCATGACTTGGTCCACATCGTTCACGAAATATTTAGCTGCGCTGGGCTTCTTACCCACAGTCACCGTGAACATCTTCGATCGGCTGTGCACTTCCTCGAGGTACTGGAACATGAATTCGTCCGACAAGTCATCTCCCACACACAAGACAAAGTCAACATACTGGCCACTCGTAGACTCGATCGTGGACAATACACGATCTACGATCACACCCTTGTCGACGCCCTCCGGGCGCACTTCAAGATAGTCTGTACCCGTCACAACCTCCACCTGGAAGTGCTCTAGCACCTGCAGGAGCTGATCGTGCAACTCCTTCGCTTGCAGCTGACCGAATTCTGGGTCAGCATCACGGTACTGCCACAGCAGTGCACTGCCCTTCAATTCAATGTACGTGCCGTGCGTGCGTTGAGTATAAATATCCATGACGGCGTGCGTTACATCCTTCCACGAGTCATCAAAGTTGTCCTTCGTGCATAGCCACACACCTTCCTCCACTTCGCTGGTGTTGCTGCTGCCACTTGACGGTGGAGCCCGACTGTTGGTCGGACCACCACTAGCATTCGTGCCTGTTCCCCACTTGTACAGATAGCCGTGCTCAGCAGCAAGTCCCAAACCACGCACCGAGCCCAGTGTCTTCTCCAGATCCAAACGTTCCTTGCCACTCAGCACAAATACTGTGTTACGAGGGTCAGCGCACAACAGGGTCAAGGACGCTAGTAGATCAGACGACGCCTTTGGGGTTTCTGTCTTTGACACGAAAGCGTTCTGCTCATTGCCCGTGATGTACTTCGAAAAGTTGTGCGTGCCAGCAGGCTCCTCGAGTGTAAGGGTGTTGCCATAATCGAAGAAGATTACACGACGGACCGTCTCACGGTATGCTTTGGCCACAACGTCCGTCTCCAGCATCTTGAAACCAGCGTTAAACTCCAGCATTCGGAAGCCCAATCCGAGGCCGTATCCCATGTACTCGCCCTCCGCGGTCTGCTTCTTGGTGCGCTTCAGATCCACAAGAATGCGCTCGGCCCATTTTGTTCGCGAATTCGTCGTGATGTACTCCAGATCTTTTTCGTGACGCGCCATCCGCTCCTCTTCTGACATGGTCAATGCGAGTTCCATCGCCTGAATGATCTCCTCGCGCTTCCACGGGTTGACGCCGATGCTGCCTGTAAGTACGCGACTACTTCCTGAGAACTCGGACACGATCACAACGCCAGGTGACTTGGACAGCTCGTGCGCATAGATAAATTCGAACGGGTACAGGTTCACGGCATCACGCACTGACGTAGTGAGGAGCACATGGCCCACACGCCAAAGCGGCAACCTCGAGGCCATATCCGTATTCTCCACTTCCGAGTACGCAAAAAGCGGTTCCTTGTGGTGCGCACCAAAACGATCGTTAATTCGCTTCATGTGTGCCAAAATTTCTGCGCGGACACTGTCCTTCTCAGGGGTCGGGTTGGACGAGTCCCAGATACCAATTTGCACGAACTGCACCTTATCCACGTACTCCGGGTGCTTAATCAGGAAGAACTCAATAGCACCAAGCTTGAGCAAGATTCCCTTCAACCGCTCCACACGATCCACACTCACAAATACCTTGCGTGTGCTGCTCTCGTACTTGGCAGCAAGCGTCGCTGCATCCTGCTCCACCTGGTCGCTAGAGTTAATCCGGTCCATGAAAGTAGGCTCGATACCAATATGGCTTATGGTCAACATGACCATACGGCCACTGTACTCGACGCCAATATAACCACCAGGCTGGGCGCTGTACTTGAGTCCGAGAATGCGACGACAACTCGTCAAGAAGTGACGCGCGTGCTCGTACAGATGGAAACCAATGTGGTCTGCGGCTAGCACACCACGCAGCAAATCTGCACGCATTGACAATGTCCGGAAGATCTCCGAACTCGGGAACGGCGTGTGCAAGAAAATACCGACATTGACACAGGGCAGGCGCCGCGTCAAAAAACTCGGTGCTACCAATAGATGGAGTCCATGTACCCATACCAGATCACCTTCGTTGTACACCTCGATGACCTTGTTCACGAAAATACGGTTGACCGTTTTGTAGCTGGCCCAAGCGTTGCGCTGCTGGCCAGGGTTCCACCAGCGCGTAGGCAATGCACCATACACGTCCACGATATTGTGGAATACTGGCCAAAGCGTACCATAGCAAAAGTTGTGAAACGTCGAGGCCAGCGGCTCGTTCAGGAACACAGGAACGCAGTGAAAGTCCTCGAGCTGTTTGGCCAGTCGCTCTTCGTCCTCTTTCGGAATCGGTTCTGCGCAGTGAACAGTTCCGACCCAGGTCAGTCTCATTGAACTCACCCTGTCCCAATTCGCCTCGCGGTACGAGTCTTTCAGCAGTCCCGACGGGCAAATGAGGTTGTCGTCCTCCCATTCAATGTGATAGTGGCCTTCCGGAGTTCTGTGCACAAGGACCGGTAGTCTGTGAACAGCGATAATAACACCATCGGTGGCCTCCATCGTCACATTGCCGGCCGTCTGCCTTGGAGACGTAGGTGCCGGATGTACAGCCGGCATGTCATCCGAGAAGGACCGCAACTTGGCCTGTGGACTGGTCACGGCATCCCCCGACCCCGCTCGCACGCGCCGCTGCGCTACAGGGCTCATAGCGTGCTCCTTCTCCTCTGCAATCACATCTGTCAACAACCTGCCTGATCCCGGTGGCCGCCTATTGCCCGTTCGATGCAATGCGCCTCCATCTTCACTTCCACTCGCGCGTCGATCCACAAAAGCCTGGCCGGAGCTGAGTCTCGGAATAACTCCCCAAAACGCCGGCGGGGCGACCTCCTCGTCGTCATTACCGTCGTCGGCCGCGCCTGTTCCTGTATCTGTGGCACTGTCCGTCGTGCTCGCGGCCGCCTCGTCCTCACTGCAGACCGAAGAGCGTCGTCTCGGCCGCGCGTCCAGCGTGTCCTGCGTCTGTACGTAGCCCACACCAACGGTGAGTTCTCTCGTGACGGGGCCGGACTCGGCCGAGCCTTCGTAGCGCAAGAAGTGGCTGCCCGAGCACACGGCGTAGCGGTAGCGCACCACCGCGCCTGCCGGAGCTAGAACAGGCTCTAAATTGTACCAAATCGGGTACAGATCGGGCGTCGTGACCAATTGCAGGCCGCCTTCAGCGCCATTGCCGCCCGTGTTGGGCACCACGTCCACGGAGCCGCCCAGCGCCGGCAGGTCCCCCACGAGCCACAGTGTCTGGCCGTGGCCCAGCGGCGCGCACACCTGGAAGTCCACGCGAGTGCCGGGCGGGGGCGCGGGCAGCCCCCAGCCCACGGCGTGACGCAGCCGCTGCAGCATCTTGTACTGGAATTTGAATTAAAAAAATAACCCTGAGACACAATACAAACAATGGTGAGAACGGGTGAATGCTCAGGTGGGATGAATGCTGCGTACTCGACGACGGGGTCTGTTGGCTGCGCTGCTTGGTGTGGCTTAAGAGCCTGCGGCGTTCACCTGCTTGACTCGCCTTTCGCCTCGCCTCCCTGCGCTGTTGGGCGTGCGGTGTGGCGTACCCAACAAAAGAATTATAACGACTCGGAACTAAACGGAGGTCAGTCAAGCGAAAGAATGACATGCAGCGCACTTCAAGCTGCATGAACTGGCAAATGCTAAAGAGCTCGGTTTCTCTCCTCTCTGTTGCAAGCTTTTCAAAGCTGTAAGAAAGAGAAATTCTATTATTACTAGTAGTATGCTGTATCAGCGCACGCGGTCGTCTGCGAGCCGCTTGATTCGATATGCCTGCACGGTACGGAGTTTACCCACCCAGACCAAGCAACCGGTGCTGGGCCCGTAAACTCCGCCAAACTTCACATCGCAGCATCTGGCCGTCCCAATCCGTCGCACTTTTCTTTCAAGGGCGTCGTCACTCGTGCACAAAAACTCAAAATGCTATTGCCTTTAGATGCGACGTTCACTTTGCTGCAGCCAGATCTGCTGACTGCGTTCTTGGCTCTCGTCTATTCTACAGTAAGCACCTTGAGCATGTTGGTCGAGCCCGAGCGGGCCTCCACCATGCCGTGCAGCGCCACGACGTTGTCGCCAGGCTTGACCCAGCCGTACTGCTTGCCCAGATCCGTAGCGCGGAACAGAATGGAGTCCGTGCCGATCATCGAACCCATGCAACGAGACCTGACGCCCTTGTAGAAGCCCTCAGCTTGGCGAGCGCTGCCGGCCATAGCAGTCAACACTAGAACTGGCATCGACGGACGGAACTTGGACACTAGACGCGCCGTGCTGCCGGACTCCGTCAGCACCACAATCATCTTGGCCTTGACATCGATGGCTGTCTTCACGGCCGACGATGCGATAGCCTCAGCCGTGGACATGGGGCCGTACGTGTCCAGCACAGCGTTACGCAGCGACTGGTACACATCGTCGTAGTGGATGGCGCCCTCAGCCTGCACACAGATCTTCGACATCATCGACACGGCCTCCGTGGGGTAGTCACCGTTGGCCGTCTCGCCCGAAAGCATCACGGCGTCCGTGCCGTCCAGCACAGCGTTGGCCACATCCGTGCACTCAGCGCGGGTCGGACGCGGCGCCTTGATCATCGACTCCAGCATCTGCGTGGCCGTCACCACAGGCTTACCGGCAATGTTGGCCTTACGGATCATCATCTTCTGTGCAAGGAACACCTTCTCGGGAGGGATCTCCATGCCCAGGTCGCCACGAGCAACCATGATGCCGTCCGTCTTGGCCAGGATCTCGTCGAAGTTCTCGAGACCCTCGTGCGACTCAATCTTGGCAATAATCTTGATACCCCGACCGCGGGGGCCCAGCACCTTGCGGATGTTGTCAATGTCCTGACCCGTGCGCACGAACGACGCAGCAATGTAGTCGACGCCGTGCATGAGGCCGAAGTTGATAAGATCATCCTCATCCTTCTCCGTCAACGTGGGCAGCATCACCTTGCAGCCAGGCAGGTTCATGTTCTTGCGTTCTCCCAGCGTGGCCGTGTTGTTGGCCCGAGTGACGATCCCGTCGTCCTTGATCTCCAGAACTGTGAGCACCAGCGATCCATCGGCCACCAACACGGTTCCTCCCACAGCCACAGACTGGGGGAGCTCCGGGTACGAGCACGCGATCTTGGTCTCGTCTCCGAGGAACTCGTAGTCCGTCGTGAGTTCCAGGATCGAGTCCTTCTCGATCGTCACCTTGTCCTTGTTGGCCAGGAAGCCCGTGCGGATCTCGGGGCCCTTGGTGTCCAGCATGACGGCGATGTTCTTGTGCGGGCGGCTGGCCAGCGCCCCCCGCAGGCGGTTGAGCGTGTCGGAGTGGGTGACGTGGTCGCCGTGCGAGAAGTTGAAGCGGGCCACGTTCATGCCGGCGTCGATGAGCTCGCCGATGCCGTCCTGCGACCAGCAGGCCGGGCCCAGCGTGCAGAAGATCTTGGTCTTGCGCTCCACGCCCTCGGTGCTGCGCATGATGTTCTCGAGCTCGACGCCCTGCTGACTAAGTCCGATGGCTCCCGACATGGCGGTGTTTTAGGTGGGTTTCTTTGGCTTGGCTTGGGTGCTTGGGCGCGAGTTTGACTGTGACGTCCCCAAGTCTGAAGCAGATTGTGCCAACTCAGGTTTTTGCCACGTGCGGATACGCGGAATTACGGATATAGAGACCTTACTCAGGACTTTTAGATGGAATAATGCAGAATTACGGATACAGAGGTATGCTTGTCTTTGCGACGTTACAGGGGATTGTAACTGTCAAAACTTCAACTTGCAAATCGTAAAATCCCTACGAACATGCCAGATTCGATGACCAACTTGAGTGGGAAGTGGCCGTCGAGTTTGTACAGGAAAGCTTGCGTATCTGCTGGCAGAGCAAGTGCTTTGCAGTACTTGGGTGAAGAAGTAGGTGTTCTGGTGTAGAGTCTTGAACTACAGAATCCCTTGTTATCGGGCCATCTCTACCATTTTCGTTTCGAAGTTGAGGTACATTACAGTCTCTTACACAAGTGAATGACTAAGAAAATGCCCTCTCATCGGGCCATCTCTGCCATGTAATGGCTGCGTGTGTTGTAGTGCGCTAAAGCATCGGTGCGCAACCTCGTCGAGCCATGTTGAGTTGGTGCAATTCTTGGGGGTTGCAGCTGCAATCGCGGTCGCTTGAGGTACTACAATCTTGAAAACGTTTCGGGTTGAAATGGAGGGTGTCGACCCCTATTGGGGTCTGCATAAGGTACCGGTAACTCGCAGCAGCGGCAATACATTTCACGGCTCCATGATTTCTGGGATAGGGATTCTTAGAGTACAATCGGGTATATTTACCTCTTCGGCGTATTGGACTGGTAGAGAAATAGAGGGTAAATCACGTTCATTGAGACGCCGCCGTAGACGCTATGGAACTATAGTGCATGAAGTGGTACGTATAATACACAGCGTACGGACACTCAGCTGTATCTGCCTCTCGTTCTGAAGATCCGCACTACGTGTTGCTGGTACGATGTCATGCAAAGTTATCTCCCGATTCGTGAGACCGAAATCTGTGACGATTCTAAATTTAGTCCCATAGAAATCAGATACAGCAAATCATCTTTACGACTAAGTAACTTTCAGAGCCCACAAAGCAAAAGCAATCAAGAGCACCTTCACGAACATCACCTACAGGGCCATCGGCAACAGCGCTTACTCACCAAATACATGTTCTATTGGGATTCTCTTTACTACTATGTAGTACTCTAATACACGCTTATTCCACGAAGAGAACCTTCAACAGGTTCGTCGAGCCCGACTTGGCCTCCTGGATACCGTGCACAGCAACGACGGCATCACCCTTCTTCAGCCAGCCAAGCTCCTTGCCGGTCTCCGTGGCGCGGTACAGGATCGAGTCCGTGCCGATCATCGAGCCCACGTTTCGGGCAACGACGCCCTTGAGGAAACCCTCCGACTGACGAGCCGTCTGCGCCAAAGCCGTCAGCACCAACACCGGCATCTGCGGGCGGAACTTGGCCACAAGACGAGCAGTGTTACCCGTCTCCGTCAGCACCACCAGCATCTTCGCGTCAATGTCGATGGCCGTCTTCACAGCCGACGACGCAACGGCCTCGGCCGTCTGCATCGGGCCGTTCACCTCCAGCACAGCGTTGCGCAGCGACTGGTACACGTCGTTGTAGTGGATGGCGGTCTCGGCCTGCAGGCACGTCGCGGACATCACCTCCACGGCCTGCGTCGGGTAGTCGCCGTTGGCGCTCTCACCCGAAAGCATCACGGCGTCCGTGCCGTCCAGCACAGCGTTGGCCACATCCGTGCACTCAGCGCGGGTCGGACGCGGCGCCTTGATCATCGACTCCAGCATCTGCGTGGCCGTCACCACAGGCTTGCCGGCCAGGTTCGCCTTGCGGATCATCATCTTCTGCGCGAGGAACACCGTCTCGGGAGGGATCTCCATGCCCAGGTCGCCACGAGCAACCATGATGCCGTCCGTCTTGGCCAGGATCTCGTCGAAGTTCTCCATGCCCTCGTGCGACTCGATCTTCGAGATGATCTTGATGCCGCGGCCACGGGGACCCAGCACCTTGCGGATGTTATCGAGGTCCTGGCCCGTGCGCACGAACGAAGCGGCGATGTAGTCAATGCCGTGCACCAGGCCGAAGTTGATGAGGTCGTCTTCATCCTTCTCCGTCAGCGTCGGCAGGAGCACCTTGCAGCCGGGCAGGTTCATGTTCTTACGCTCGCCTAAAACGGCCGTGTTGTTGGCACGCGCGATGATGCCGTTGTCCTTGATCTCCGTGACCGTCAGCACCAATGACCCATCGGCCACCAGCACCGAGCCGCCAACCTTCACGGACTCGGGCAGCTGCGGGTACGAGCACGCGATCTTGGTCTCGTCACCGAGGAACTCGTAGTCCGTCGTCAGCTCGATGAGCGAGTCCTTCTGGATCGTCACCTTGTCCTTGTTCTTGAGGAAACCCGTGCGGATCTCGGGGCCCTTCGTGTCCAGCATGATGGCCACGTTCTTGTTGGGGCGCTTGGCCAGCGCGGCGCGCAGGCGGTTCAGGCAGGCCAGGTGGCTGGCGTGGTCGCCGTGCGAGAAGTTGAAGCGGGCCACGTTCATGCCGGCGTCGATGAGCTTCAGCAGACCCTCTTCGGACCAGCAAGCGGGGCCCAGCGTGCAGAAGATCTTGGTCTTGCGCTGCACGCCCTCGACGTTGGCCTTGATGCAGTCGGCGCTCTGCAGGTTCAGGGACAACGCGGCGGACATGATGTGGTAGAAGTGGTTGAAGGCACTTGAGTGGTTCTTGTTCAGTTTGGGAATGAGAGCACTGCGCAGCTCCATTGATCTTACGACGGGGTCTATCCTGGCTACGGTACCAGTTTAATATGTCGGGACTACGGCACATAAGCAAGTAAGCGACACTCCGCTGCACCAAGCACCAAAGTGTGCGCGCTTCTTTACAATTGTGTGCATGCGCACGCGCTGACATGTACGTGGCAAGGCTGCTCTCGATGCTTGACAGCGGACGTGTCCCATCCATAGCCGTGTACCAGACACGCCGTGAACATGGAGGTCGATGGCACATGTGAGCACAGGCCGTCACGCATGTGTCATCGACCTGCTGGTCCGAGTTTGGTGCCAATTTGTTTGGATGTACATAGGCGATTTACTACAGTAAGTACATTTTTAGAACTATACAGCGCTTTTAGGATAAGGATACAAGCAATAGGTGGAGGATAGTGTCCCAACTAATACCAACCACCCTGATCGTGCACATTGGCGTGACGCCAAGGGCGTCCACTGTTGCCATCGCTGTAGGATGCGGCAGAAATGCAAAGTTAAACAAGAAATCAACTGCTTGGTACCAATCCTAGAAACGCGGAATGCAACAAATGGGACACGCTAGCAGCCCGCAGTTCAGGACCAGCGTTTGGCACTGCGCAGTGCTCTCATTCCCAAACTGAACAAGAACCACTCAAGTGCCTTCAACCACTTCTACCACATCATGTCCGCCGCGTTGTCCCTGAACCTGCAGAGCGCCGACTGCATCAAGGCCAACGTCGAGGGCGTGCAGCGCAAGACCAAGATCTTCTGCACGCTGGGCCCCGCTTGCTGGTCCGAAGAGGGTCTGCTGAAGCTCATCGACGCCGGCATGAACGTGGCCCGCTTCAACTTCTCGCACGGCGACCACGCCAGCCACCTGGCCTGCCTGAACCGCCTGCGCGCCGCGCTGGCCAAGCGCCCCAACAAGAACGTGGCCATCATGCTGGACACGAAGGGCCCCGAGATCCGCACGGGTTTCCTCAAGAACAAGGACAAGGTGACGATCCAGAAGGACTCGCTCATCGAGCTGACGACGGACTACGAGTTCCTCGGTGACGAGACCAAGATCGCGTGCTCGTACCCGCAGCTGCCCGAGTCCGTGAAGGTTGGCGGCTCGGTGCTGGTGGCCGATGGGTCATTGGTGCTGACGGTCACGGAGATCAAGGACAACGGCATCATCGCGCGTGCCAACAACACGGCCGTTTTAGGCGAGCGTAAGAACATGAACCTGCCCGGCTGCAAGGTGCTCCTGCCGACGCTGACGGAGAAGGATGAAGACGACCTCATCAACTTCGGCCTGGTGCACGGCATTGACTACATCGCCGCTTCGTTCGTGCGCACGGGCCAGGACCTCGATAACATCCGCAAGGTGCTGGGTCCCCGTGGCCGCGGCATCAAGATCATCTCGAAGATCGAGTCGCACGAGGGCATGGAGAACTTCGACGAGATCCTGGCCAAGACGGACGGCATCATGGTTGCTCGTGGCGACCTGGGCATGGAGATCCCTCCCGAGACGGTGTTCCTCGCGCAGAAGATGATGATCCGCAAGGCGAACCTGGCCGGCAAGCCTGTGGTGACGGCCACGCAGATGCTGGAGTCGATGATCAAGGCGCCGCGTCCGACCCGCGCTGAGTGCACGGATGTGGCCAACGCTGTGCTGGACGGCACGGACGCCGTGATGCTTTCGGGTGAGAGCGCCAACGGCGACTACCCGACGCAGGCCGTGGAGGTGATGTCCGCGACGTGCCTGCAGGCCGAGACCGCCATCCACTACAACGACGTGTACCAGTCGCTGCGCAACGCTGTGCTGGAGGTGAACGGCCCGATGCAGACGGCCGAGGCCGTTGCGTCGTCGGCTGTGAAGACGGCCATCGACATTGACGCGAAGATGCTGGTGGTGCTGACGGAGACGGGTAACACTGCTCGTCTTGTGGCCAAGTTCCGCCCGCAGATGCCGGTGTTGGTGCTGACGGCTTTGGCGCAGACGGCTCGTCAGTCGGAGGGTTTCCTCAAGGGCGTCGTTGCCCGAAACGTGGGCTCGATGATCGGCACGGACTCGATCCTGTACCGCGCCACGGAGACCGGCAAGGAGCTTGGCTGGCTGAAGAAGGGTGATGCCGTCGTTGCTGTGCACGGTATCCAGGAGGCCAAGTCGGGCTCGACGAACCTGTTGAAGGTTCTCTTCGTGGAATAAGCGTGTATTAGAGTACTACATAGTAGTAAAGAGAATCCCAATAGAACATGTATTTGGTGAGTAAGCGCTGTTGCCGATGGCCCTGTAGGTGATGTTCGTGAAGGTGCTCTTGATTGCTTTTGCTTTGTGGGCTCTGAAAGTTACTTAGTCGTAAAGATGATTTGCTGTATCTGATTTCTATGGGACTAAATTTAGAATCGTCACAGATTTCGGTCTCACGAATCGGGAGATAACTTTGCATGACATCGTACCAGCAACACGTAGTGCGGATCTTCAGAACGAGAGGCAGATACAGCTGAGTGTCCGTACGCTGTGTATTATACGTACCACTTCATGCACTATAGTTCCATAGCGTCTACGGCGGCGTCTCAATGAACGTGATTTACCCTCTATTTCTCTACCAGTCCAATACGCCGAAGAGGTAAATATACCCGATTGTACTCTAAGAATCCCTATCCCAGAAATCATGGAGCCGTGAAATGTATTGCCGCTGCTGCGAGTTACCGGTACCTTATGCAGACCCCAATAGGGGTCGACACCCTCCATTTCAACCCGAAACGTTTTCAAGATTGTAGTACCTCAAGCGACCGCGATTGCAGCTGCAACCCCCAAGAATTGCACCAACTCAACATGGCTCGACGAGGTTGCGCACCGATGCTTTAGCGCACTACAACACACGCAGCCATTACATGGCAGAGATGGCCCGATAACAAGGGATTCTGTAGTTCAGACTCGGAGAAACTCTGGATTAAAATCTATTTAATTCGTAAAAAATTACATTAGATAGTACCGGTAAAACTTCGGTATTATTTGTTGTTCTTACGCTTGCAGCACATTGCTGTTTGCTTCATTTGGTGGTATTCACGTAGTGCTGGCAGGGGATTTTTTGCAACTTCCTCCTGTTGGAGCTGACCCTATTTATCGGGACCCGTCGTTGAACTCAAAATGTAAAGCTACTGATTTCACTGCATATCTGTTATGGCGTGATTTTGAAGATGTCATTCTACTTGATGAATCTGTTCGGTTTCA
The DNA here is from genome assembly GCA_025722995.1 of Phytophthora agathidicida. NCBI lineage: Eukaryota > Oomycota > Peronosporomycetes > Peronosporales > Peronosporaceae > Phytophthora > Phytophthora agathidicida. The sequence goes on from CP106971.1 coordinate 8,901,023, forward strand.
CGAGGATCCTGCTTGGGGGCGTGGTTGTCACGAAGCCCGCCTCGGAATTTGGACCCATGCATTTGTCGAACTCATAAATTCGCGCGTGGTAAATAGCTGTAGCGACGGGCCTCAAGGAAACTGGATGCTGACCGACAACAAGGCAACGTTCGTCACGCCTGACAATTTAACCAGGCTTTCGATAAACAACCTTTATATTTCTAAAACGGCAAAGTTGTTGCCGAAAGAAGTGTACCCAGTGCGAATTGTCGCCAATTTTAAGGGCAAACTGCAAACGCTTAACCGAGCAGACGTGGAAACGATAATGGGGTTACCTGATTCGAAGTTTGGCCGAATGGCGCCGTATCTAGACTCGATCGTTGGCATGCCTATTCAAATCACGCAAAATATCAGGCCACAGAAAATGGTTGCGAACGGTACTCTTGGCACACTGGAATCAATCATTTACAAACCAAAAACAGCATTTCGTGTAGTACGTGACAGTGTTGCAGACATGCTTGTCCAAATACCTAGTACACCACCAAAGGCCATCATTGTTCGACTTCCGCGTGGTGACACAGCCATCCCCATGCTTGGTTGCACGGATAGCGATCTATTCCCATTTTTTTCCGCAGTCAGCATACAAGCAGTGCGAAATCCGCTTGGCTGGTGCGCAACATTGCCAACCACGAGTATTCTCGGTTCGTGTCCAACAATTTCCGTTGGTGTGTGCGGTAGCATCAACTATCTACAAAGTGCAGGGCGATACGTTGAATCGAATGGTAGTGATAGAGTGGAGATCTAAAACGGCAGCCGCAAACAAGCGCCAACAGCCATATTTATTAGTGTCAAGAGTTACGTCGCGCGAGGCATTTTTCGCCCTGAACCCGTTAACCCCAGACATTATTGCGTGGGCTCATCCACCGACAGATGCACTAGAAGAGGAGCGGAGACTGCAGCAACTGAGTAACCGCACCATACAGCTAATGCAGTAAGGAGATAACCAATTCGCCAGATAGGAAATATTTATGAATCACCCTTATTTAACTAATCATCGTAGATTGCGATAATTAGATCATTGCCGTACTCACAAGTAGGCTGGCACTCTCCAACACCACGCAACTATGATGAACTCTGAAGCGATGGCCCTGTTCCTCGACTTTGAGAAGGCTTACGACAGGGTGGTTTGGGACTATCTCTTCCTAATTCTCGCTGTATTTGGCTTCGGGCCGCGTTTTATCTTGTGGATCCGACTACTGTACACAAAACCTTTAGCGCTGATCCTTCTCAATGGATTTCTACTCCAACCACTAGAGGTAACCCGAGGTGTCAAACAAGGCGACCCGTTATCTTCACTCCTTTTCCTGCTTAGCATTGAACCACTCGGAAACCTAATCCGAAGCCGTGCGGACCTCGGGGTTTCTATAACACGTTCCAAATCGATAACCGGTCTGTATTTCGCGGACGACTCAACCTTAGTGTCGAAACACGTCAACGGCATACGACAACAACTTGAACAGGTACAAATATACTGTCAAGGATCCGGAGCGCGTCTCAATTTAAGGAAATCTGCGCTGATGCCACTTAATCGAAGGCAGACAAGTCCAACTATTCCAGAAGTGAAGTGTCTCGGCCCAAGTGACTTGATTAAATATCTTGGTATACCGTTCGGCCGACAGGTATCCAAGGACACCATACTAGAGGAGCTCAACAACAAATTTTACCGTGGATTCGGTATCTGGGGTCGTAGAACGAGAACGTTGAGAGGACGACTCCTACTGGTACACACTATGATTCTCTCCGTGTTGTGGCATTTTACACCACATACTACGGTCCCGCCATCTTGTGTCCGGCGTTGGCAAAGAATGCTGAATAAGTTTGTGCTCACTAGAAAAAACGACCAAGACTCCAACTTCGTTCAACTTGCCCCGAATGAACTGCTGTATCTACCAAGTAAAAAGGGCGGATTGCAGCTCCCACACCTGCAAACCCAGCTAAAAACTCAACGTTTACAACTTCTCCAACAGTTCGTGAATGTGCTTTTGAAATCGAAGGACGAAATGTGGCCACTCTTAGCGAGCTCTTTCTTCGTTGCTTTGACGCCATCCGTACCAGTCAAGCATCCTCTCCACTTTCTTGACATTTCGCCAACTAAATTAAAATACCTGTTACACTTGGATGTCTTGCCAGAGTGGTGGCGAGAAATATGGCGAGTCTGGCACTCTGTACAATGGCCAGCTAAAGGAGGGGAGACAAGCAACACGACTGCACTACTATATGCGCCAATGTGGCTGTAAAAAACCCCAACTTTCCACTATATAACATAAAGAGGCCACAAACGCAATATTGCTTCAATAGCTGAACCACAACGCAGTTTCAGGCTCCAAGTTGCCAATCGGGTCTCGTACGCGTGCGTGATGGACATATACGAAGACATTGGCAAAGACCCGTCGCTAGACTCTTTCATCAGGAAAACGCTGGATCCAACTAATATCGCAGTCCCCATTCAAACACAGAAACGCTGGCTACGCAGTCTCCACAAAGAATTTATGCAAGTACTAACTCGTTTGGAAGCAAACTTAATCAACCTCGAATCACAACCGGTCCGAAAGCAATTCCTGCCCATCGCAGGCATTAAAGTGGCTGCAAAAACCTTCCCGTTCCTTCACATCCCGAGAATGGCAATCAAATATCTACTGCTGCCGACTCATGCAGATCCCGTTCGTCACCCTATTTGCCAGGATCTCCAAACCACAACACCTGCAGACGTTTCTGCGTTTATGAGGTCGAGACGTCAACTCAGACCACAGTTACTACCAATCTACGACGATCTACAATTGCGTCTCGCACTGCGAATTCTCCCAGTACGGTCACGCTTTTGGTTTTTAACACAACAAATACCGAACGCACAACAATGTCCATACTCAACATGTGAGGCCATCGAAACAGCACAACACCTCTTCATGAAATGCAGAAAGTCAGCTACACTGTGGTCCGAACTGTGGGAAGGCTGGAGTCGTTTCTTCGTGGGCCCACTCACGTGGACTTGTCTTGCACTGCCTCACAAACTAAAAGTTGCGGCTATCTGGAGAAACCAGCACGAAGAAATCATATTGCTATGGAATATCACCCGCTGCATAGCCCTTCATCATCGATGGACAGAGGGCAACCGGTACTGTTTCGAAGATACTGAACCAAAGTCCCTCAGTACTACAATATCGGCAATCTATAGTACGTTTGGTACACACTACCGTCGAATACTTAGATTCACTGACACCCACGGCGACGGAGCCTCACTAAGATTCTCGACGCGCTTGCTACGTCAAGGCACTTCGGTGATTTTCGGCAGAGGAACCCCGATGATTTCAGAATACGACACGTCCAATTACACCTCGCAAACCGATCAGGTGTTGTCTTCCAGACACTGATCGGCTAATTTATGAATAGTAGTTATTGTAAGCCAAGTTGAGAAGCCTATAAAGCGGTAATCGACTACTTCTTCTTCTTCTCAAGTAGGCTGGCATCAACTCGTTGTTTGTAACGGGGTTACACGGGAGGTAACCTCTTTGGTGTGTGACACACAAATATTATTCTCTGGGCGAAGGTTGGTCCTCTTGGCCACTCATTAGGAATAACTAGCGTACGCTATAGCCGAAAGTGAAGTGCAGGTGTTTGCACTGTAGGCGGCGGAGCCGCAGATAATGAAATGAATTCAGTTTGCCTTTTGCAAGAAGTCTTAGACTTGTTAGAATCGTCGGAAAGGATATGTGTTTAACTCACTGAGTCGTTCGTCTTCCTCTGACGCTTTAAGGCTATGGGAGCCCCGCTGCATTGTTTGCACGATCGAAAAATGCACAAGGCCTTACCACATCGACCAAAATCCGAAGTATATTCAAGCCACGTGACCTCTTTCGAGTGCAGTCCACGTTACGCTTAGCTACGCGAGTTTTACTCCCCTTTTACGTCTACAAATTGGTAGCACTTGTAACTTGCTGCTTCTTGCGTGAGCTGGCAACTCAAGTATCGCACACGAACACGAATGTAACGACCTTTGTTGTTGTGAGGAAGGCTGCCGATTGTATTTATTTAACTGAAGCCTCTCCGCTTCTGCCTCCCTCTTTCCTTCTCTCACCTTTCCCAGATACCGTTTTAGTTTTCCTCCAATCTGTAGCAAGTTAGCAAAACCCTGCAGGGGAAAAGCTAAACTGCTCTGCAGCAACTATAGGAACCAGTACTTCACAACATTTCCGAAGAGGTAAGTTGATCAATGAGGAAAGTAAAACGACATGCAAACTACTCCTAAAGCTTCCTGCTCTCTCTTCTGTTGTAGTGTTCTTCATGTAGTTGTGGACGCAGGCACGCGTCCACTGCTTGCTCGGGCTGTGTGCCTCAGAGCGAATCTTCTTCAGGCTGCACGCTTGCAGAACACCTCACTGGCTAGAGACCACACGCTGCTATCGCCGTCGACTCGAGCTGTGCCAATGTTGGCGCTCGTTGAAAGCAAGAGCTTGACCATGATCCGCCGACAACATTTGAGTTGAATGTTTGCGATACCGGTATGTAAATGAATCGTCAATACAGTGAAAATCGATAATATGCTTGCTCAAGCAGCATTTTCTGGCGTCCCATTGTTGACCACGCCCATGGACAGCAGCAGGAAAAAGACAGCAGTAAATTTCATTACTTACTTAAGGCCATGCGGCAGCCACAGCAATAGCCTCTCTGCGTCTCACTTCAAATGCCACTGCACGGTACTCTTGGAGCACGGAGTATAGATCCTAGGGGGGGAACAGCTAGTATCTCTCCGTGCAAGCAACCATCCGGCATTGCAAACGTGACGAAGTTTACACGGAAGCCGCGTTCGACCATCTCGATTTTAATCAGTTGTTCTGCATCGACTTGGTGATCGTGCTCGTCCTCATGGTAGAGCCACGCCATGTTCATATTCCCTGGACCGGTGATATCGGTATAGTCATCGGGGGGAGGGCCTTGGTGGCTACGGGTTCTGTCTTTGACGACTCTACACCACCCGAACTTGATCAAGTAATAGTCGTCGAAATACCCGAGGGCTCGCCTTGGGTCCAGATAGTGGTGGAGGCGAATTCGCGCTTCGGGGTGAGCTTTCCGAATTATGTCGAAACTACATGCGTACATGCCGCCAGCCAACGTGTTGACATCGGTGTCGCTAGCGTAGGAGATCATGTCGTCTTCGGGAGCTTGGCCGAGTCGCCGCAGCTTGTTCTTGAGATCCTCGACTATGATAGGGTTCGCAGCAGCCTTCGACAGAGGCACGAAAGCGTTGAGGTTCTGGTGAAACTGGCCCGGTGGTGGCCACAATTTAGCATCGTCGTCGCCTGGTGTCCGCTCCAACACAAGGTAATACTCCTCGAGATCGAACATCTTCAAGTAGGCTGCTTGAGAGAGTCTGTGAAATCTCCCGCGACCCAACTCAGTCAGCACGGTCAGTCGCACGTACAAAATGCCTTCGCGGAAAATGTAGTTCACGCGCTGGTGCAGGTGATGGGTCTGCTCAAACACAGGGATGTAGCGGATCATCTCCAGCTCCAGCATGGTGTGCAGCGGTAAGTTCTGTGACGAAGGTCGTGTTCCTGCTTCTGCAGTGGCTGTGTATATGCCTGAGACTGCACAAGGTTGCTCTTGATTGGATGTATACTTGTGTATACCGTTAGTGTATACTTTACGTTCTCATAAGAGAGGAGGGGGTTGTCACCTTCGAGGTTTCCTCCTTAATCCCAAAGCTGCTCCGTGGAAAGCAAGCGTTCCGTCGCTTTGTCTTTCTACCTTGCTTGCTGTTCCTTACCACCGATACTCGCCTGCGCATCGTGCCACTTACGCTTGCAGCACGTTGCTGTTTGCTTCACTCTTACGGGGACACATTGTTCTCGGCGTTGGCGAAGTCGGGCATCCAGTAGCCCCAGTAGGCGTTGGGAGACCAAGGCTTTGGCTAGCGGCCACAAGTTCCGCCCACTGCTGGGTCTTGATCTTCTGCGCTCTGTTCGGCTTGGTAGTTGAAAGTTTCTACTTGAAACCCACTAAAGTATTGCAACACTCTACGTTTGTAACACTAATCAAGCGCGATCACTAGCACGATCCTGTTGCGGGTTCTGTACCTGAGCAGTGCTCAGTGAGCGCAAGTCTCGGCCGAATGTACAAAGGCAAACATTGTTGGGGTGGAGGTATGCTGCTGCGATTTTTACGGTTTGATGTGCATGCACTGTTTGGAGTGGCAAGCAAAGGTTGTGTGGAGTGCGAACAAGGGGTGAATGAAGCAATTTGTAATCGTTGTAAAGATTCGCTTCAGCCAAACGAAAGTCTTTACTGTCCAGTTCGTTTGGTGAGCGAATGTTGCTTGGATCCCCATCTTGTCTTTTGCTGTGGTCCAGACTTTCACTTCTAGAGTTTTACGCGATTTCAATAGATTCAACGATCAGCGTCTATTCATTCATCAATAGTGTAATACACAGCCACTACATTTACTCGACGTACAGCACCTTCAGCAGGTTCGTCGAGCCCGACTTGGCCTCCTGGATACCGTGCACAGCAACGACGGCATCACCCTTCTTCAGCCAGCCAAGCTCCTTGCCGGTCTCCGTGGCGCGGTACAGGATCGAGTCCGTGCCGATCATCGAGCCCACGCAGCGAGACACAACACCCTTGACGAAACCCTCAGTCTGGCGAGCCGTCTGCTCCAGAGCCGTCAGCACCAACACCGGCATCTGCGGGCGGTACTTAGCCACAAGACGAGCAGTGTTGCCCGTCTCCGTCAGCACCACCAGCATCTTCGCGTCAATGTCGATGGCCGTCTTCACAGCCGACGACGCAACGGCCTCGGCCGTCTGCATCGGGCCGTTCACCTCCAGCACAGCGTTGCGCAGCGACTGGTACACGTCGTTGTAGTGGATGGCGGTCTCGGCCTGCAGGCACGTCGCGGACATCACCTCCACGGCCTGCGTCGGGTAGTCGCCGTTGGCGCTCTCACCCGAAAGCATCACGGCGTCCGTGCCGTCCAGCACAGCGTTGGCCACATCCGTGCACTCAGCGCGGGTCGGACGCGGCGCCTTGATCATCGACTCCAGCATCTGCGTGGCCGTCACCACAGGCTTGCCGGCCAGGTTCGCCTTGCGGATCATCATCTTCTGCGCGAGGAACACCGTCTCGGGAGGGATCTCCATGCCCAGGTCGCCACGAGCAACCATGATGCCGTCCGTCTTGGCCAGGATCTCGTCGAAGTTCTCCATGCCCTCGTGCGACTCGATCTTCGAGATGATCTTGATGCCGCGGCCACGGGGACCCAGCACCTTGCGGATGTTATCGAGGTCCTGGCCCGTGCGCACGAACGAAGCGGCGATGTAGTCAATGCCGTGCACCAGGCCGAAGTTGATGAGGTCGTCTTCATCCTTCTCCGTCAGCGTCGGCAGGAGCACCTTGCAGCCGGGCAGGTTCATGTTCTTACGCTCGCCTAAAACGGCCGTGTTGTTGGCACGCGCGATGATGCCGTTGTCCTTGATCTCCGTGACCGTCAGCACCAATGACCCATCGGCCACCAGCACCGAGCCGCCAACCTTCACGGACTCGGGCAGCTGCGGGTACGAGCACGCGATCTTGGTCTCGTCACCGAGGAACTCGTAGTCCGTCGTCAGCTCGATGAGCGAGTCCTTCTGGATCGTCACCTTGTCCTTGTTCTTGAGGAAACCCGTGCGGATCTCGGGGCCCTTCGTGTCCAGCATGATGGCCACGTTCTTGTTGGGGCGCTTGGCCAGCGCGGCGCGCAGGCGGTTCAGGCAGGCCAGGTGGCTGGCGTGGTCGCCGTGCGAGAAGTTGAAGCGGGCCACGTTCATGCCGGCGTCGATGAGCTTCAGCAGACCCTCTTCGGACCAGCAAGCGGGGCCCAGCGTGCAGAAGATCTTGGTCTTGCGCTGCACGCCCTCGACGTTGGCCTTGATGCAGTCGGCGCTCTGCAGGTTCAGGGACAGCGCGGCGGACATGATGTGGTCTCGTGTGTTGTGGGGGTGGAAGTTGCTTTGGTTGGTTCTTGGCCAAATGAAGAATGACGTGGATCGGTGCAAAGCGCGAGGAGTCCGTCGAAATCCGCTGGACGCGCGGGCAGAGCAAAGAGAGCTGGCGTCCTCCATCTGGACCCGGCCTTCAGCTGGTTTAACCACGGCGAGGGTATCGTGTAGCCCAGAAACCGGGCTCCCCGCGCGTTACTATGCAAAACTGGTGCTTGGTGTCGAATTCCCAAGCACCAAAGCCCCGACTCTGCAGATGAATCTCCAGGGAAATGGGCGGGCAAGGTTTGTTTGACTGTGCATGCAGGCCATGGCTGCGGCGGCGGCGGTGGGGCGTCTCGCTGCGTTGCAGAGCGCTCGAGCTCCATGGGGAAGGTTGGCCAGCGTGGAGCTTATACACGGCGCACAGGTTCTCGTATTACTACATGGAGCGTACCATGAAGCGCGTCGCCAAGCCAGCAAGCCGCACCGACGGCGTGAAAGCGATTTGTGCATGGGGATAGGATCGTTCTGCGACAACTGGCCGGGGCTTTGATTGCTCCTCGCAGTGATTGTTGTGGGCCAGCCGACGCGAACGGTGCACTTTTCCAAGCCAACCGAGCCCCGCGCTTCCGTGCGAATCTGCACCAGCATTTCTCTGCTGCATGCGTAGGGATTAACCCGCGGCCCGCAGATTAAATCTCGTCGAGAGGCCAGCTGGACCGCGTCGGATCTGCACGACGGAGACGCGAATTGGGCACGCTTGCTCACATGCTCCGGGGCGTTCGAGAATGCCGCGCAGTAATCGTCCAAGCCCAACAGGAACCGAGGAAGCGATGCAAGCCAACGAGCAAGATTCGCGGCGCGGCGACACTTCCGGGCTTTGGACGCAATGCTCAGCAGTTTGAGCACGTCGTCAAGACCTAAGCATCAACCGTTGCGTTTAAGATGGAGTCGCATTGCCGCATCATTGGGGCGTACTTCGACTCGCGGATAACCCCAGCATTGTCGAGCAGTGCAAGTTGATTCAAGGCCTCCCATTGATCTACACTGGGTCATGCTCCTCGTGTCGTTCATTGGCACTCAGGAGAGCAGGGTGACGTGGTGATCGAGTTTTGTAGTGTGCGTTTGGCCAGAACGAATGTGTTTGTCGTGGCTGAGAGCCGTGCGTCTCCATCGATCCCCCAAGAGCACGGGCTGCTACCTATGACTGCACTGTAAACGATTGCAGTCAAGCGAAGAAAAGCAACTCCACGCTGCTAATCGACCAACACAAGGTGGAGGTGACGAGAGCAGATTCATGAAGGCAGTCGCCTGCTGTATGTGGATATTGGCCGGCATCCAGGCAAACCCCATGATGCGGACCAAGAATCAAGATGCTCTCCCCGCTCTGCAGCGAGCACGCCACGCGGAGCCATCGCCATCGTCAGCGGATATCGGGGCCCAATTTGAGCCGCGCGTGATGACGGCTAATTGCAGCCAAGCTCTGATACAGCGCGTGATCAAGAAGAAGAGATATACCCACGCCCATGCGATCGGCAGCAAAGCTCCGTCTCGTGTTGCATTATTGGCGAGCTTCCACTCTCAAAAATTAGACGGCCATACTGAAAGCAAGATCTCGCCCCAAGCAACCAAAGAAAGATGCCATTGTGCATTTCGCAAGCCAAGCCCAAGAAACCACCCGAAGCCAGCAGCCGACAAGGTCTGTAAGAGTAAAAATGACTTGGATGCCGTTGCAGCAGCCTCCGCCAAACCCATATTTGCCTTCGACATGGGCGGCGGCGTGGTGTCTCGGCCAGTCGGGCCTGGCCGTTGCTACAGTGCGAGCCTTGCCTCCTTGAGCAAAAGTGGCTAATCCGAGACTACTCTAACCTCCCTCCCTCTCTCTGTTGAACTGTAGCCATGTCAGGAGCACTGGGACTGAGCTCGCAGGGCGTGGAGCTCGAGAGCATCATGCGCAGCGTGGACGGCGTGGAGCGCAAGACGCGCATCTTCTGCACGTTGGGCCCGTCCTGCTGGACGGAGGAGGGGCTGGGCGAGCTCATCGACGCCGGCATGAACGTGGCCCGCTTCAACTTCTCGCACGGCGACCACAGCAGCCACGCTGAGACGCTCAACCGTCTAAGGGGAGCGTTGGCCAGCCGCCCACACAAGAATATCGCTATTATGCTGGACACCAAGGGCCCGGAGATCCGCACGGGCTTCCTGGCCAATAAGGACAAGATCACGATCAAGAAGGGCGCGACGCTGGAGCTCACGACGGACTATGAGTTCCTGGGGGACGAAAACAAGATCGCCTGCTCGTACCCGGAGCTGCCCCAGTCTGTGAAGGTTGGAGGGTCGATCTTGGTGGCCGATGGGTCGCTGGTGCTGACGGTCACGGATATTAAGGAGGACGGGGTTGTGACTCGGGCCAACAACTCGGCCACGCTGGGCGAGCGCAAGAACATGAATTTGCCTGGATGCAAGGTGATGCTGCCCACGCTGACGGAGAAAGATGAGGACGATCTGGTGAACTTCGGATTGGTCCATGGCGTGGACTACATCGCTGCGTCGTTCGTGCGCACGGGCCAAGATATTGATAACATCCGTGAGGTGCTCGGCCCTCGTGGCCGCGCGATTAAGATCATTGCCAAGATCGAGAGCCAGGAAGGACTCGAGAACTTCGACGAGATCCTGGCCAAGACGGACGGCATCATGGTTGCTCGTGGCGACCTGGGCATGGAGATCCCTCCCGAGAAGGTGTTCCTTGCACAGAAGATGATGATCCGTAAGGCCAACATTGCCGGTAAGCCTGTGGTGACGGCTACCCAGATGCTGGAATCGATGATCAAGGCGCCGCGTCCGACCCGCGCTGAGTGCACGGATGTGGCCAACGCTGTGCTGGACGGCACGGACGCCGTGATGCTTTCGGGCGAGACGGCCAACGGTGACTACCCCACGGAGGCCGTGTCGATGATGTCGAAGATCTGCGTGCAGGCGGAAGGTGCCATCCATTACAACGAGCTTTATCAGGCTCTACACAACTCGGTGCTCGATACGTACGGCCAGATGGATACGCAGGAGGCAATTACGTCGTCGGCTGTGAAGACTGCAATCGACATTAACGCCAAGATGATCGTGGTGTTGACGGAATCCGGTAACACGGCACGTCTGGTGTCCAAGTTCCGACCGTCGATGCCAGTTCTGGTGCTTACTGCTCTGGGCGGCACTGCCCGTCAGGCTGAAGGTTTTAACAAGGGTGTTACCGCTCGTTGCATGGGCTCGATGATCGGCACGGACTCGATCCTGTTCCGCGCCACGGATCTGGGCAAACAATTCGGCTGGGTCAAGCCTGGCGACAACGTCGTGGCGCTGCATGGTATGGTGGAGGCTCGCTCGGGCTCGACCAACATGCTCAAGGTGCTGACTGTGGAATAAGCAGACGCAGCGTATTTGGTGCTGATCTAGCCAACCTGCCCACAAGGGTCTATCAGACAGAGTTGAGGCAGCAGCATCAGGAAAAAGCTAACACTAATCAAGCACTGTAAGCAATGTAGCTTCAATATCCAATGCACCTTGTCAAGAAGAACAGACCATGTTGCTCATTGTAGCTGGACCTTGCTCCTTTCAAGCAGCAATTATTCAGCAATAGCAATGGTCCATGCCGGTAGAAGCACCACACAACCGAGGTGTCGCCATATATTCGAAATCAAGCCAATGTTCGACAACACATGACGCCAGGAGCGCACTGAGTGACCCTAGTAGCTGTTTTCGCTCATTTCCATTTCCATTTTGCCGCAGCAACCCTCAGAGCAAGCATCAATACCGTGATGGGGAAGAAGACCACGACCAAGTCAGAGACTAGTCGTACTACCAACACGCAGTTAAAGGTGCCACCTCTGCGTCTCCACTGTTGCAGTCGCCAACCGAATCGATCGTGCTGCACCATTTCAGAGGAACTGGATGCAGCAACTCAAACCAAAGCTGGATGTGACCAAGTAAAGCTTCGTCGTGATCTCTCCGCCTACACGGACATCTCCAATCAACTTCGGGCTAAACGCAAGGAAATGTATGAGGAGGATCGGTGCGGAACGCTGAAGGATCAGAAAGCCCTCGCCATGTCGGTCGAGGTGACGAAGTTGAAGCGCTCGAGCGACAAACTCCGACTGTCCGTCTGCGAGCAGCTTCGGGCACTCGTCAACGAGATCCACCACTATTTAGATACTCACCAATCGTCCAACAGCAACAGCAGCGAGGCCGAGAAAAACAGCACGTTTTCGCTGGAGCTGGCCGACAAGTGCACCGAGTTGCTGCACTCCATCTCCATCACGGCCATCAAAGAAGAGATCTTCGAGAAGAAGCGGCTGATGAGCAACGTCCGACTCCACAACGGCAAGAGCGCCGTGTACGTGGCGCTACGCAGTCGTTGGCGAGTGCGACCACGATCCTGGTCGTGAATCTGTAGACTAAAGGGAGCTACAACTTCAAGATACAAGTTGAAGCGAGGGTGATCACGACTAATAGCTAACAAAAACTGGCGAGTAGTTCGCCTGGCCTGTTGTTGTTGTTGTTGTTGTTGTATTTTTCTTCACCCGCTCCACCCACAGACGTTCTGCTTGGGGGAGCGGGTTGCTCAGCGTTTTTTGAACCCGTACTTCTTCCTCTCGTAGAATAGATCTGTCTTGGAGCTGCCCAGGTTGACGATCTTGGGGCAGCCGTCGCGGTCCTTCTCCAGCTGCGTGCACTCGCGGCAGTAGTAGGCGTCCGAGATGCCCGGCCCGCCGCAGATGACGCAGCGGCCCTGGTAGCTGCCGTAGTTGCACTCGTCGCAGATGCGCACCAGCGTGCACGGCCGCACGTACGAGTCGCAGATCACGCACTTGCCGTCGTCCTTCTCGCACAGGCGGCCGATGGCCACGCCCGGCTGCTTGCGGCACATTACCAGGTCCGGGTGGTGCTTCGCCATCGTTGATTTCCCGACCGCCGCTACCAAGACTACGAAAAAGCATGACACTATGATGTATTATGGGCGAGGAAAGTATTTCTCGCGCCTTTTCCCAGGCGGCTTTGCTCTGAATTAACACGTGCATTTATGTCACTAATCGGTGCGAGTGACCACATGTGCACATCAAAATACGGGTCGTCGGCGTTTAAATGATAGGGGAAGGGGCTGACCAATACATTCAGCAAGATTAGCGCTCCCCTCATTCTCTCTTTGGAGTTCAGTATACTCAAGCGAAACCGGGTTTTCAATATGGAGCCACTCTCGAGTAACGATGCGTCGGGCGCGGCCTGGGCGACCATCAAGACGGAGGTGACCGGCGGCAAGAAGCGCAAGCGCCTGCAGAAGAAAGCCCCGGGCGCGCCCAAGCGCGGCAAGTCCCCGTACATCCTCTTCTCCATGGAGAAGCGCGAGGAGATCAAGGCCACGATGCCCGAGAACTCCAAGGTCACGGACGTGATGCGCGCCATCGCCGACGCCTGGGGCAAGATGAGCGACGAGGACAAGCAGCCCTGGAAGGTGGCGGCCGAGGCCGACAAGCAGCGCTACGAGGAGGAGATGGCGGCCTACGACGGCCCGCTGCGCGTGCCCAACAAGCGCGCCAAGAAGCACCCGGACGCGCCCAAGCGCGCGTCCTCCGCCTTCCTCTTCTACAGCCAAGTGATGCGCCCGCGCATCAAGGCCGAGCACCAGGACATGAAGAACACGGAGATCTCCAAGCAGCTGGGCGAGGCCTGGGCCAAGGCCACGGACGAGCAGAAGGCGCCCTTCGTCGAGAAGGAGAAGGTCGACCGCGCGCGCTACAAGCGCGAGATGGAGGAGTGGAACAGCCACAAGGCCGAGCGAGAGTACAACGAGAGCCAGCAGCAGTACACCAACTATGCCGCCATGACGGGCTTCGACCAGATCAGCTACACGGGCTCGTACTCGACGACGGAGGTGTAAGCAAGAGAGGAGATACAGACGTCTGGAGGCTTTTTGGGGTTTTGCCGCCTCTGGTTTCGCTTACGACGCTGCGCGCTGGCTGGATGGCTTCGGCGTGGAGGATACAACGCTCCGTGTTACGTGTCTAGCGCGTCGTCGAGCGAGGAGGAAGGTGCTTCTCAGTTATTGTCCTTGCATTGTGTAGCGTAGTGTATCCTTTCTCGCCACATATATTCCTTTAAACTTTGCATCTACGTCTCTGCCTTGCGTTGCCAAGTGAGCTCGACCATACCAACTGACGACTTCACTCAAGTTCTGGACGATCGCCATCCACGAACATTATGGCGCCACCTCTGTACACGGATCGAAACATCCAAGCACCGGCAAAAGCTTTGCGTTGGCTCGCTGTGCTGCACAGCTTCGGGCTCAAGCTCGATTGCTGGTGAAGTGATGCTGGTGAAGTGATGCTGGCAAAATGGCCTCGTGTACAAGTAGACGCTGGATTGCTATGTATTTGTTGCGATTAGATGGAACGAGAAATACTGACTACAGCCCGCTCCTCCTGGCCGAAGGATCGGATGTCCGTGCGGTTCACGCCGACGACAGAGCGTCCACGCCGGGCAGCACCTTGCCCTCCAGGAGCTCCAGGCTGGCACCACCGCCCGTGCTGACATGGCTCACCTTGTCCTCCGTGTTGAACTTGACGCAGCACGTGGCCGTGTCGCCGCCGCCAATGATGGTAGTAGCGCCGGCCTCGGTGGCCTTGACAACAGCGTCCATGACGGCCTTGGTGCCGTTGGCGAAGGCGTCGAACTCGAATACGCCCATGGGGCCGTTCCAGACAACAGTCTTCGCCTTAGCAACAGCGGAAGCGAAGGCCTCCTGCGACTTGGGGCCGACGTCCAGACCCATCCAGCCAACAGGGATGCCCTCCTCCTCCGTAGCGACCTTCTGAGCGGCGTCCGCAGCGAACTTGTCGGCGATGATGAAGTCATTGGGCAGGTGCAGCGTCACGCCCTTGGCCTTGGCCTTCTCGACAATCTGGGGCACAATCTTGGCACCTTCCTCGTCGTACAGCGAGCCGCCGATCTCCATGTTGTTGATCACCTTCTTGAAGGTGTAGGCCATGCCGCCGCCAATGACCATCTCGTCGACCTTGTCAAGCATATTCATGATGAGCTGGATCTTGTCAGCAACCTTGGCGCCGCCCAGAATGGACACGAAGGGGCGCTGCGGGGCGTCCAGCGCCTTGGCGAAGTACACGAGCTCCTTGTCCAGCAAGAATCCGGCAGCCTTCACGGGAAGGTCCACGCCCACCATGGAGCTGTGCGCGCGGTGGGCCGTGCCGAACGCGTCGTTCACGTACACGTCGCCGAGCTTGCTGAGCGAGGCGCGGAAGGCGGCCACGGCCTCGGGCGAGGCCTTGGTCTTGTTGCCCTCGGCGTCCTTGCCCTTGCCCTCCTCCTCCACGTGGAAGCGCAGGTTCTCCAGCAGGATGACGCTGCCCTCGGCGGGGTTGGCGCACGCGGCCTCGACCTCAGGGCCGACGCAGTCCTTGAGGAACGTCACCTTACGGCCGAGCTTCTGCTCCACGGCCACGGCCACGGGGGCCAGCGAGTCCTTGGCCTTGGGCTTGCCCTCGGGACGGCCCAGGTGCGACATCAGCACCACGGCCTTGGCGCCCTGGTCCAGCACGTACTGCACCGTGGGCAGCGCGGCGTCGATGCGCTGCGTGTTGGAGATGGAGCCATCCTGCGCGAACGGCACGTTGAAGTCCACGCGGATGAGCACGCGCTTGCCCTTGACGTCCACGTTCTTGATGCTGAGCTTGACCATGTTGGCTTCGGGGTCTTAGTGTCGACTCGGAGGAGAATTCGAGAATGAGATCTTCCTGCTTGGCGTTGGCTGTGTGAGGAATCGAGCTTGGAGACCGTGACACCAGCGCGTGGCAAGATACGCGCCGCTGGGTATACTTTAATCAAGTGAAAGCACATGTCGCATATATTTAGTACGTGGCCGGTCAATTGCGGATGCTCAGCAACATGCAGCACAGCTGCAGAGACAATGAGCATTCGCTTCGAGATGATATCCTCGCTTTGATTGCATCGTGCAGACGCCGTGACTTTCTCGGCGCTTGACCATTGCGTGTGGCATTCGTCTAATTGGTTTGAGCGAGGTTTGATTTCCTCGCAAATGTTCAATGAAGGAGGAGGAGCCACTACGCAGCGACTGGTGAGGTGCAGCAGCGTTTGGTGGAGCCTAGTGCACGTATCATTACTTGTTGACAGAGGTATACGTTGCTTCGCACAACTTCGACGGTCTAAATGAATTGACGATCTAGCAGACGTTTGCTGCGTTGCAGTACATACCTGTTGAGGGCCAAAGTTTGCAAACGATAGATCTTCGCTTCGAACAAGAATTTACGTCAAATGGACGGGATGTCATTCAATTCCTCGGACCCAGCCAAAACCTTTCTTGACCGAAGGGTTGGAGCACCTTGATCGAAACCTGCTTGGCTGGAAGTACCTCCCAGCCTCTTATCTAGAAAACTGACAACACCCGTGCACGGCCGCTCGCTGCAAGGTTCAACGCTTTCACCCGAGATGACGCCAATCACGACCAAATTGTCTCTTGGAACGGTGAACCAGTGCAACTTGTGCAGAACCAGATACTCCACCCCTTCGTCCTCCATTTTCAGCATCCCCAACGCCTTCAAAGCTGATGGTTTGTAAAACAACCTGCCATCTTCCCAGTGGTAGCCTCCCAGCACCATAATTCTACTGCGTACTCCGAGGGCTGTATCAATACAACAGGGCTCGGACAAAACTGCGAACGACCGGTGCTTCCACCTCACATACGTCAACGCGCACAGACACCGCACAGAAGAAATGATCCCGATAACAACGACAACAACGATGCCATGACAAACCAAGCTCCACAAGTAGTAGGAGACAGCGAGAGCTTCTGGCTTTGACCGCTTCAAGTCCGACTTGTTTAATCCAGTTAGGAACCGCTGGAACACGAGAGCGCTCACCAATTCGCCCACTAGAGCCGTCTCGTAGCTGAAAAGCACTCGTTTAATGCGTAGTCGCCATTTCTCCTTCAAAAGTCTTGTGTTCTCCACCATCTCAAACAGTAACAGCATCAGCCCAGACAAATTGTAGCCTAGGGATGCGTACTGGACCTGGGTCGTCCAACCATTGTTTGCGATGATGAGGAACAAGTCCGTCATGATGCCTTCGATGATCAAATAAAGCAGTGCAGTTCGCTGGTAGTTGGTTGCACCGTGGGCTGACAACCTCAAAGTCTCCTGGACGAATACCATTGCCTGGTCTTGACGAAGCATTTCACCTAATTCATCGCATTTGTGGCCGTATCGCCGGCATGAAACGTAGCTCCGACGGATCATCACCGCTCGATACATGAGCCACATCGCGCCGACGATACTATACCAGTACGACTTCCTGGGCTTCGTACTACCAGTGTCGTTTGCCAACCATGACCCGTTAATGTCATACGTCCCGAGCACTTTCACCCCGATGTAGGCGATTTCATCCTTGGTGCAGTACGTGCCGGCTTCACCTTCGTAGAACGAGTAGAAGCCGATGCTGGCATGGTAGAAGTAGATTTCAAAGGGAAAGCTATCATTCGCGCAACTGGATGGTGTCGTCCGAAAGGGAGTTGCCTTCGATCTCCCAATGATGTAGTTGCCGTGGGTATTGTATTGCGGCAGCACAGCGTGACAAATGGTTCCTTGTTCGGCGTTGTAGTAGTGCGTAGCCTCAACGTTCCACCAGACTCCAGCTAATACGAAAGATTGTGCAGGACACAAGTCAGTCAGATTAGCTATCTCCTTCCGCAGATCTGGAGGCACTACGAGAGCGCTGTTCATCTTGTGCGGAATCACGAATTGTGTGTAGCTTCGTATCTGCAGAGCCAGAGGTACCACGCCCAGGCCGAGCCATACTGCCAAGAGCATCCGCTGTGCGGTCATCCAGTGGTTGTCTCTAGCTGCTGGTACCTGGTAGCTCTCGCGTGCGTTCTTCGTCATTGCAGGTGACGACTCAATCGTTTTTTTTTTAGTAGTTACCAGATCCAAAAGCGCTAAAAAGACAAGACTTCTAACAACGCAGCTCCCCGATCCATGACTTCGTCCTCTTGAGAAGGAGGATTGACCTTGAGTAGTGTCGGCGTTGAGTGTCGATATTGGGTGACCTGTATTGCGAGCTTTTGGCCGAGCTTCAGTTTGTGCGTCATTACAAAGGGCAACTTCAACTTTGAGATGGCTACATTTCCGCTCGTTGCTTTTCGTCTTTTCGTTTGCCACTCTCGAATCTTCCTTCGACCGCGCAAGAACAACTTCTTCTTCTTCAGTATGGTGGCGAGACAGCGGAAGCGCCGTTCGACGTCGTCTGCAGGCGGCAAGAGGAGCACGAGCGACAGGGACGAGGCCATCGAGACGGCCGATCCGCCCTCGAAGAAAGTTGCAGTTGCTGACGAAGAAGACGACAATGAGCCGGGCCCAGAGCCAACGGCCAAGCACGTCGCCCGTCTGGAGCTGAAGGTGCAGGAGCTGGGCGCGGAGAACGAGCGACTCAAGGAGCAGGTGGAGAAGCTCACGGAGCAGCAGAAGCCCAAGAAGAAGGCGGCGGCAGCGAAGGCGCAGCTCAAGGACAAGCCAGCGGCTGCGAGGGCTCAACCCAAGCGGAAGGCCCAACCCAAGACCAAGGCGACAAAGACCAACTAGGTCGACGTTCTTGTATCGAGCGCGGTGGAGTTTACAACAGTAGCTCGAGTGTCTTGCCTATGAGGGATAGTGACGTGATTGAGTTTCCCAACTTTCGCTGGTTGCCCTCTCTTCATCCGTCCGCGACTTGTGCCATGGAGCAGCTCCATGCGGTTGCTCCACTGTATCATGGGGTGTTGATCTTCTCCTTGCAGGTCATCGACCTTGTCGATTCTCTACGTGTTGCCGTTACCAGTCGGAGATGCATCGAGCGGCAGTTGGGCACGAGATGGCCGATCGGATTGTGACTCCGTGCCCAGTGTTGGCATTTCGCGTCGCATACGTGGCTTCATGTAATGTGCAGCACCTGCCCAGCAGGAGCTCAAGCCAGAATATTCAGCGTAGGACTCTCTCGTCGTGGACGATGGCAGTCCACAACCAACAAAGAAGGCAACCTCAAGCTAGATTCATTCACACCGAGACGGACAGAGGGTACACACGGTAGCGCTGCTGGCCCACTCTGGACGGATGTTGCTCGCCTCTGCATTTGTCGAAAACTCTGCGTGTAAGCGGTGGTGATAACCCTCGCACGGAGCAGCTAAGCTCGATGGTGCTCGTTGTAGTTCACCACCGCTTGTTGCAGTTGACACGCATTGCTTCAACGTGACATGTAATTATTTCCCTGGCCAGTCGATTTCACCGAATCCCTACTTTTTATGCTATTTTCATCCAATCCACTAACTCCACGGATGAGTCTATATCCGCAATAGCCTAAAGCCTTTAATACCATCTCCGCCGAGTAACTCCTGCATATTACCAATACACCCTGTCGTGTCCGACTCAACGACCGGCACAATCAAAGTCTCCCCTCTTCGTCTTCGTCGTTCATCGTCGGAAGAAGGGAACGCGCGCGCGTGCAGGACTTCGACAAGCAAACCGATAAGTGGGCAAGCAGAGAAAGGGACCCGATAGAGAGAGAGAGTCGGAAAGAGATCCCGAGTCGGCAACAGAACGGAACCGGAAGCAAAACTCGAAGAACGAACGAGAGGAGCCATGTCGGGCCATCCGCGCGTGGAGATGGCGCCGTCCAGCGCCTTGCCGTCGTACGAACGCTTCCAGCGCCACAGCGCGGCGCCCGTGGACGAATCCAACCTGAGCATCGCGCAGCGGCTCGTGCTGGAGAACAAGAAGCGCGCGCAGAACTCGGCGCGCCGCAGGAACACGCAGGAGGTGGTGGCGGCGCTGCAGCACACGCCCGTCGAGATCGGCGCGCATATCTGGATCCCGGACCCGGAGAAGGTCTGGCGCGTGGTGGAGATCGTGCGCTATGAGCCGGCGGCCGACCCCGAGCAGGGGATGGTGCTGACCGTCAATGGCAAGTTCGGCCAGGAGAAAGTGGACATGCGCGACATCGGAGACCTGTACAAGGTGAACCCGCGCGTGGTGGACGACATGACGGGCCTCTACTACATCCACGAGGCCGGCATTCTCGAGAACCTGTACGTACGCTCCAAGATGGACAACTTGAGACCCTACACGCTCATGGCCAACGTCTTGATCGCCGTCAACCCGCTCGTGCGCACGGTGGAGCCCAAGGTCACCGACTACATCAAGACGCAGATGGGGGACCGCCCGCCGCACCCGTACGCCATTGCAGAGGTGGCGTTCCAGCAGATGGCGCTGCGCACACCCGCTCAGTGTCAATCTATCGTCATTTCCGGAGAATCAGGTGCAGGTAAGACGGAAACGTCCAAGATTGTACTGCGGTACCTTACCTCACGTGAGCACTTGGCCTTTACGGCTAATAAGGGCAGTGACAAGCAGCAGGACCTTGCGCTGGAGCTGGACAAGCGACTTTGGGACACGAACCCCATTCTTGAAGCGTTCGGTAATGCCAAGACGCTGCGTAACCACAACTCGTCGCGTTTCGGCAAGTTCATGAAGCTGCAGTTCAAGCCGGGTGATAACACGCTGACTGGCGCCTTTATTGAGACGTATCTACTTGAGAAGTTCCGTGTCGTGGCGCAGATCCCCGGCGAACGCAACTTCCACATCTTCTACTTTTTGCTCTCGGGCGCGGATCAAGCGCTGTCGAAGGAGCTTAAGCTTGAGCCAGTCGACAACTTTGACTACCTGAACCAGAGCGGCTGCGTGTCGGACCCGAACGTGGACGATGAGATCCTGTTCGATGAAGTCGCGAGTGCGCTTGGCTCGGTGAACATTGACGCAGCACTGCAGAAACAGGTGTGGACGATTCTGTCGGGTCTGTTGCATCTGGGTAACATCCGCTTGAAAGACCGCGAGACTGCAGAGGGTGACGCAGGTGAGGTCACGCCCGAGGCGCAGAAGTACGTGGCCTCATGCGCTGAGCTGCTTGGCGTGGACAGCAACAACTTGTTGCACGTGATCACCACGCGCGAAATCTCGACGCGTACGGAAAACTTTACAATTAAGCGCACGGCCAAGGAGGGAAGCTACGTGCGTGACGCTATTGCCAAGTCAATGTACAACCACTTGTTCAAGTGGATTCTGTACAAGATCAACGGCTCGCTTGGCCACGGCGACAGCTCGCTGCCGTTTATCGGTGTGCTGGATATCTTCGGTTTCGAGTCTTTCGAGGAGAACGACTTCGAGCAGCTGTTGATCAACTACGCCAACGAGGCACTTCAGGCCACATTCAACCAGCAGGTGTTCATTGCTGAACAAGAACTATTCGCCGCGGAAGGTATCGAGGTCGGCAAGATTGTGTGGCCCGACAACCGCGAATGTATCGATTTGATTTCGCAGAAGCCGAACGGTATTCTGCCGCTGCTGGACCAGGAGGCCAAGATGCCCAAGCCGTCCGACGAGAAATGGAACGCCACGCTGCACAAGACGCACTCGAGCCACCCGCACTTCCTGCCTCCTCACGAGAAGGATAAGAAGTACGAGTTTATCGTGAAGCACTTTGCCACGCGCGTGCCTTACACGATTGGCAACTTCATCGACAAGAACAACGATACGATTCCCAAGGATTTGGAGGACTTCGTGACTTCCAGCAAGTCATCGCTTATTAAGGAGCTGTTCTCGTCGAAGCTGGACCTGGACACGTTGAACGGTGCGTCCACGAGCCAGTTCCACAAGCAGAGTGTGTCAGCCAAGTTTTGCGATCAAATGCAGGAGCTGACGGACACGTTGAACGCGACACGATGCAACTTCATCCGGTGTATCAAACCGAACCCGACGATGTCTCCTGGCGTTTTCGATCATGGCTATGTCGTGGATCAGCTGCGTTGCTCTGGTATGCTGGCTACGTGTGAGCTGCTTAAGGTTGGTTTGCCAACGCGTGTGTCGTACGAGGAGATCTGCCGTATCTATAAGCCTGTGCTGCCGCCGTCGGTGACACCGATGTTTGACGCATACAACGACCGTACTTTTACGGAGGCCGTGTTGTGGTCGTTCCGTGTGGAGCCTGACGCTTATCGTTTGGGTCGTACGAAGGTGTTCTTTAAGACGGGCAAAATTGCTCTGTTGGACGCGCTGCTGAAGGTTGACATGAAGAAGATGGGACCATGGATTGTGGCTCGCCTCCGCAAGTGGCTTGCACGTCGCCGTTGGCGTTATGCTCTGGCCAAGGTGCTTGCCCAGCGCGCGTTCCTGTGGCTGTTGGAGGACACTAGACGGCGCAAGGCTGCCGTCGTCAAGATGCAGGCTGTGATGCGCATGTTTGCCGTGCGCAAGCAGTTTATTCGTGCTCGTAATGCGCACCGCCTCAAGATGCGCCGCAAAGCTCTGGCTCAGAAGCACTGGAAGATGGCTATTGGTGGCGTTCGCGCTTCCAACGCTTTCAAGAAGCTCCTGGAACAGACCCGTGCGCGCATGGCTGCTAAGCTTTCAGAGCAGAACGCTGCGGCTGTAAAGATTCAGTCAATTGTGCGTGGCAAGTTTGGCCGCAAGCAGGCAGGTAAGCGACAAGCTCAATTGGAAGATGAGAAGATGCGCAAGAGGTTGGCAGAAGAAGCCGCACGATTGGAGGCGGAGAAGAAGAAGTCGGCCAAGAAGCGCTGGCTGACTGCGTTCTACGCTATTCAGGCACAGCGTCACTTTGTGAAGCGCCTGCAGCACATCCGTAAGGCTCGCCTGGCGGTGGAGGAGGCCAGACGTCTTGCCGCCGAGCAGGAGCAGCTGCGGCTGCAGCGTGAGGAGGAGGAGCGCCAGCGTCGCCTGCAGGAGGAAGAGGAGGAGAAAGAGCGCCAGCGCCAGTTGGAGCTCAAGCGCGCTGCGGCGGCTACCTCTATCCAGCAGGCTTACCGTCGTTCTGTTGGCCGCGAAGAAGCAAAGCGCCAGGCTGCTGTGGAGCGTGCTCAGGCCGCTTCCCTTGCTGCCGCCATGGCTGCGCAGGATGCCGCTGCAGCCGCACAAGACGCATCTATGGCTCACGATGCTGAGGCTGCTGCTCTGCGCAAACTGAACGCATACGATGAGGCCCAGAGGAAGGCAGCCATGGCTGGCACGTTGGGGACTGCTCCTGCGCTCGGTGCTCTGGGTGTTCCTGGTGTGGCTGGCAATGGACCTGCCACGCTGGGCTCGGTGCAGCCGCTGCAGGCGTCCGCCGGTCAGGCCGGGCAGATTGGCGCGATCGGATCCATGGGTGTCGCCGGCGCTATGGTGGGACAGGAGTCACTCCAGAATGCTGACATGAGCTGGGTGGCTGGTGACAACGCCAAGATTGAGGGCGAGGGTGTCGCCGGCGATGCGCTTCGCCAAGAGCAGCTTGCTCAGGCTGGCCGTGATCTGTTCGGCGAGGGCGGTGAGGCCCCTGCTGGACCGGTGATGTCGGCCGATGATGAAAACCTGGTTAACCCGGTCGAGAAGATTCAGGAGTTCCCGACGGGCCCTCCGATCCCGTACAAGGGCGGTATTATGACGTGCACGATGCTTGGCCACCGTAAGCAGCAGGACCAGAACTGGGGTGACGAGTACACGGAGTATGTGCTTCGTGTGACTTGGGGCCGTGATATCCTGGAGCAGTCTAAGACGGCTTGGCTTGTCGGCGGTCGCTACAACGACTTTAACGCTCTTCACCAGGAGCTGAAGGCCGCTGCTTCTGGGCGTCGTGGCAAGCGCGCTCCGTGGTTCCCGCGTTTCCCGAAGCGCCACCCGTTCTCGTCGATGATCGGCAAGAACCAGGAGGAGAAGTTCATCATCAAGCGCGAGAAGGAGATGAACCGCTACATGACGCAGGTGCTGACGCAGATGCCGGACGCTCTGCTGAACATCCACATGGACCGTTTCCTGAACCTCACCCTCCGTACGCAGGACATTTGCGAACGTGAGGCGTACGCTGAGGCGCGTAAGCGCTGGGAAGAGGAAGAGCGCGAGGCGTTGGCCAACGCTGCTGATGCGGAGCCGCTGAACGACGCCGACCTGCAGGAGGTGGAGCAGTTGGTGCACCAGTTGCTACAGAAGATCATCTATGCTGCCGGCGACGTCCGTCAGGACACGGAGCTGCAGGAGATGATCCACGCCGTCAAGGTGTTGCAGCCGCGTGTGGCGGCCTCGGCCCAGATCGGTGGCAATGTGAACATCGAGCTGATCCCGCTGGCCATGCAGCTGCAGGACGACATCCAGGACGCCTTCAACCAGTACAACGACACGCTGCTGGCACTGCGGCTGGGCCAGGACCTCAACTAACCGCCCAGTCGGCTGTCGTGTGGATGGGTGGCGAACCAGCCATCCAGTCGTCGTGTGTCTGCAGCGGAGCTTGTTTTTTCTTCTCCTTTCGACAAACGTGCATGTTTTGGATTTGGGATGGTCTCGATCGAAGAGGCCACTCCCACCGCTGCGCACACGACACCCTCACTCCGTCTAGGCTTTCTCTTCATACAGCTTCTGCATTTGAATAGACGTGATGTGAAAGGGTAGAACATCTCTAAACCAGTTCTCATTGTTTGTCTGCTGTCGTTTCCTCTTCCGACGCCTTCACTCCCTTAAACCCTTTAGCCACCAAGAACATTTCCGTGGACTCCGGCCGTGAGCTCTGCGGCTTCATGGCTTTCACAACGTCAAACGCTTCCTTCAAGTCGGCACGAAAGTCTTCCGATCCATCGCAACGTAGAATTTTAGTGGCAAAATTGCCTCCTGGACGCAGATACAGCTCGGCCATCTTGAGTGCGTTATGACACAACCTCAACTGGTGCTGACTGTCCGTAAGGAAGTTGCCCGAGAAGGACGGAGCCATGTCACTGAGCACCACGTCGGCCTTGCGTCCTCTCAGAGCTTCACTCAGCTGCTTCCTCACCGCCGCTTGACGGAAATCCCCCACGACGATGGCCGCACCCTCCACTGGGTCGAAGTGCTTGAGGTCTACGGCCACGACTCGGGGCGGAAGCTCCTGCTTGCTGTTCTTGTTGCTCTTGGGGGCTGTGGCCTCCACCGCCACTTGCGTCCAGCCGCCGGGCGCCGCACCCAAGTCCAGCACCAAGTCGTTTCGTCTCAGCAGCTGGAAGCGCTGTAGAATAATATTATATATGAATTATTATATTATAACGCAAACATGAAGAGGATATTATCTAGAGGCGGTCTTACGTCGTTGAGTTCGCGCAGTTTGAAGGCTGCGCGGGAGCGGAGACCTTCGCGCTTGGCCTGCTTCACGACGGGGTCGCTCCACTGCCGACGCACCCAGCGAGAGCTGGCGTTCGACTTGCCCTTGAGGCTCTTGACGGCGCGCAGAGGAGCACATTCGCAGCGCAGCAGCGACCCGGAGCGGACGATCACGTTGCTCATTTCTTGAATGGCTCTGCAATTTTTTTTCATTACATGGCTACATTCGTATACTTAAACGAGTTGTACATTTAGCAAAGAGGAGCGGCAAGTGCTTTATGATTGGTCACATTTCAGCCAACCAGCGAGCAGCAGCGGCTCTTGGCTGGATTTATTAGCGCATCAGAAGTAAACGAATGTATAGATATTGTGGTTTTCATCGATTTTGGCAAACCGGGGGTCTCCTATCCCGAGATAGAGGGTCCAAGATAGCTATCTGCTCCGAGATAGCAAAAGGCAAGCTCCGGAATGATACTAGGGATAGGCTCTGGCAATGGTATCGACTCCAGTTTAGTGAGAGCCTTCCGTTTTGCCGCTTTCCGACGGCAAAAACGAGTGGCTACGTGCTTCAGGTCAGATCTGCGCGAGCTCTCAGTCTCATTCACACTTTTGCAGTTTCACTATGACATACGGAGACGACTTTCGGTGGAGAGCCGTGGTGCTCATGCACGTCTACGACGTGTCAAGTGTGTATGTGTCAGAGCTGTTTGGCCCTAAGCAACGAACCCTTCGTCGGTGGTACGCGCTTTTCCTCGAAAAGGGCGTCGTCAATGAGCACCATCCACGTCAAACAAACACATGCTGGCCGCCTGCAGTGTTAGCTGCTGTCGAAGCCTACGTACAAGCCCACCCAACGTTTTACATTAAAGAGTTGCGAGAGTACGTAACCAAGAATTTCCCGGCAATTACCTCGGTTTCGACTGCGATAATATGCAGAGTACTCAATTTCGATCTCATCCTTAGCCGGAAAGTGCTTTCGAAAGCAGCTCGAGAAGCTGTTCCCGCTGAAATTGATGTTTATCGCGCGAAGCTGCTGGCTATTTTATCGTACGCTGAGCAACTAGTGTTTTTAGATGAGACGGCAAAAGATGGGCGTCATTCTCAGCGCCGATATGGCAGGTCTAAGAGAAACACACGTGCGGTTGTCAAGCTACCATTTCGTCGTGGCAAACGACTTTCAATTCTGGCGGCACTTGACGTTCATGGATTTTTTGCGTGGGAATGGACGGAAGGAACGTTTACGAGAGAGAAATTCCACGACGCCTTTGTGAAGCACGTTATTTCGCGTCTTAATCCGTGGCCCCTCCCGCGCTCCATTGATATAATGGATAATGCTAAGATACATGCGTATCCAGAGTTGCAAGATGCAATCCATCAGTGTGGAGCTCGACTGATATTCCTGCCCCCTTACTGCCCGCAGCTTAATCCGATTGAGCCGTGCTTTGGATTGCTAAAGCGATGGTTGCAAAAGCATGCAAATCTAGTCTTTCAGTTATACCCGGATCGTGTTCTTGACGTCGCCATGCGTGCGTGTACACGTCGCGAGGACAAAGGCTGCTTTGGCACGTTTCATCACTGTGGCTACATGACAACAGGAATTAGACATCAAGCACCCGATGCGCTCATGCAAACAAGTAACTCAGATGAGTAAATTCATTTTTTATCGTCATGTGCACATGGAGTGACTGATCGTAGCTTTCTCTCCGCGTCTAGCATGCCCTATCTACTCCATTGGATCGTCCTCCGCATGATCATCGTCGTTAATACTGCCATTCGTCGGTTGTGTTGGAGTAAACTCGTGGAAAATACCGCGAGCAAAAATGTCATGATCGGGTAGCCCAATCGCTTGGCGCAGCGAAACAACGTTGACTTCGACAGGCATCTACAGTCCGTTCAGTCGAATATGGACGAATGCCGTCTGCGGCGACTCAAGTTCCAAGTTCTCTCGCTGCTGAAGTGCTTCTCTCTGCCGGTCCAGCTCCATTGCCTGTGCTGTCGTGTTATTCTGAGGAACTTGAAATTCTGCAGCCTCCGGTCTCCTAGCGTGCACGACGGCGAGATGATGCGAGGTTATTTCTCCGAACTGCACAGCGTTGGCAGCCTCGTAGGCCATCCTCTGCACACATGCTTGTTCAACTCGACGAGCAGTGGCGCGGTGAAATTGCTCCGGCTGAGCTGCGCGTTGTACATATAGGAGCACCTCAATCTTAAAGTCACCATGTTGGCGAAGGTCGTCCAGCGTCAGCAGTTTCCAACGATATCGAAGCGTCGGTACAAAATTCTCTGGTGTCAGCTCTATATATTTTGCTTGGGAATCGTTCTTGGCTCTCCTCAAGTAGATCGATGGATCTTCGGGTAGAACTAGCAGCTTTTTGGGCGCCTCGGGACTTGTCAGCAGCGCTGCATATCTTGCAATACACTTTTCCTTGAATACAGCGTAACCTTCGGCCATTTCGAACGTCACCACACTTTTCCAGCCACCCCGCGCGCGTCCTAGCGGATCTCCAACACGTATAGTCAGCACAGCGTCTGCTTTGGACGGTAGCGGAGGTGGTCCTTCTTCAGGCGGGCCCAGAGCAGCAACAGCCCAAGGTGTTGCGTCAGTCAGTTGCGCCGTTACTGATGCAGCTTGAGGTTCACGGAGAAACAGAGAGGGAGACGGAGCGATAGTAGAAATTGGAGACACGTGCGCTAAGTCAGCGTTGTTAGTCTCCATAGCGACAATAGCAAGAACGCTCAGTAGGTTGCCAATGAGATACGCTGACGGCAATAGCGACAAAGCCGGAGAAACTCAAAGTGATTGAATGGTGTGCTGTAGGTATTGTATAGGCTGAAGTCTACAAAAACAACACCAACAAGTCCAATGCATTAGTCAATATAAGCGTCAGGAATAGGCAACGTCCTTGGCATCTTGCCCGTACGTTATTCTTCGAGGCAGATATCCATCCGCTTACACGTCTTCTATGTAAACTATTCCGCCACCAGTAAGTTGAATCTGCATGTTTCCAACGCGGTAAATTCACACCAGCGATGTTGTAACAAGAATCTAAAAGCACAGCAGCATTATACATCGACAAGCATTCAGCATCGTACTCAGAATTCCCCTTTTACCCGTAAGCGCAATCGGACTGATAGCTTGGCCACATCTTCAGTCCTAAGAGCAAATACGAACACATCAAAAAGAAAGACACACACACATATTAGAATGATTGCACGTACCTTCACGGATCGTTGTAGTCCCTGCGGAAGTTCTGGAGTCAGGCTGCATTGTCAACACGAGTGTTTGCACTTAAAAGCGCCCCGCACGACCGGTGGGTTGGAAAAACTGAAGAGTTGACTCTCATCTGTATCAAAAAGGCACAAATACATGAGTGTGTATGAGCCGTATCGCCAGCAAACAAAGGCAAAGGACACTTTGGCTGTGCATATATACGTCATGTGCAGTCTTTTGATCGAAGGTGAAAAGCGGTTTTTCCGTCTAGCAGCTGGTACTTCCAGGAGATCGGTGGGGCAGCCTTGAAATTGTCAATTCGTTGGCCCTCAAGAGCTCTACTTCCTCAGGTTGGCACCGACTACTGCTAGGAAGATCATTTGCAATTTGTTTCATTGTCGCACTAAGAGTTCGAGACCTGACGTCGATTGCCCAGTTAACCCGTTACCGAGATGCCACGCAAGGTTGTACTTCTACTACCGTCAGACGTCCCATCGGCAACGATTGAACGGCCTCACTATGGCGAAGCGCTAGCCCGTCGGACAGGAGCGACGGTTCGGGTCTAGCTTATGGCAAAGCCAGGTTCGACGGCTGCATCCAGAATTACGGTCCCGGCGGAAACGGTCTCGTTGCGTGCTGTCCCATCGCATGAGCTTGACGAGGGTGCTACAGGATGGCTGCTTTACAGTGCGGTCTACTTTCAATCTGATGGCCAATTTTACCATGGATAAGTAGTTGCCTATGCAAACGGAGCCTATACCATCACCACGCAATCGGGTACGGCTGTCGTCCCTTACTCCGCCGTGACAGAAATTGCACCAGTGATTGTCTTCCTGCTGTGGAGTTCACGATTGGTGAGCGCCATTAAGTCTGTAGAGAAGATGGAGAGGGCTCACACCACTATTCTCAGCCGCATTCTCGGTTAACCTGGCTGCCGATCTACAAAAGACACGGCCAAGATACTAAAAGGTGTTGCTGTTGCGGCGAGTATTCCGCGAGCATCAGACGAGCTTTCGTGGCGGCCACCTGCCTCAGGACAGGTCAAGCAAGTTTCTGTGGACCATGTGGTCAGCTTCGCGTTTTATCGTGATGACAATCGGACCCCTCCAGCGTCCATTGCCTTGGGGGAATTTTTCTGGAATGACCCCTCGTCCTCACCGGCCGACGAGGCCCCTACAACAACGGTGTCGGCAAACTCAACCGAGATTCAAACTCGGCCCCGAGATGAGTCTACCGACGAAGCTGAAGATGAAGACGCTGAATCAGGCTTTGCGGACCTCTTGGATGAATATGCTGATGCACACGTACATTCAAAACGTCACCGAATTGCTGCGACAGCGAACGACAACAATCCGTTTCGCGACCCGGCATCGCGTGCAATACTGCAAGCCTTGGCATCTGCACCTCGCCTACTGTCGGCGTATATCAGCCAGTTACAGACCATGCATGGACCTGAGGCAGCTACTAGTGGTAGTACATTACACGATTCGACCGGAGTCCGGGCGATGAATGAATATCGTACCAGTGAACAGCAGTTCTTACGCAGCAACGATTCGCTCACACGAGAGCACCCAGTTACAGGACCACCTGCCACGTCTCAAACAGCTCGGATGCCTCAGACCAGCATCTCCGATCTCGTTGGGGAAGAATAACACACCGACCGTCAAACACGATTCCGGCCGACGCGTGCACAACAGGAGGTCCACGGAGCCATCACAGCAGGATTATACATAGGTAAGACCCCTGATGCGTTCATTGATCACGCACGCAACTCCGCAGCGACGAAGTTTCTTCCTCACCCAGCGGTCCTCAGCAGGTTATACGAGTTTCAATTTGGTCCCTGCAGCCTGTCGGGTCTTCACTTCGTGCGCTTTGGTTTTCAAGCGCAACTACTCGAGTCAGAGACGAAACGGTGAATCTGCAGAACTTTTCTCCATCACTGAACCTTCCAGAGCCGCCTCGGTTGCCGTGGTTCGCGGACTTGGTGGACGCACTGTGTGTACTCGACGACTTTGCAAGTGAATTCTTTGAAGACTCTACACGCCGTTATATCGCGGCAGCGAAAGCCTTTGGTGATGACCTCCGTGAACTGGAGCCATGGTCGACACTAGAAGTCAAAGGGCTTGCGTTCTGGTATAACAACGTTTTTGGAGGATATCGGCTGGCTATAGTACACGACCTTGCATCAGGAGAGGCCACGCGGCACCGTGTCAAGGACCGTTTTTCGATTCAAGATGGTGAGCTGAACGGGATTTTGATGAGACTTTCACGAAACAGCAAGCTTCAACGACGCTCTCAGGAGCAACATGACTCTTTCGTACCAACACGGGAAGTTGGATTTCCCCAGAGTGACCGTTTCGGGGCGAAGAGAAAACACCAGAAGATTCCCCAGGAGGTGTTACGTCATGTGCCTCGGCGCAACGGGCTTCAACTCTGTCTCAAGTCCATATCAACGCAGGGTTGCCCGTCCGAGACGCCAGGGCAGTGCACGCAATCGTTTTTGGCGCACTTCGCTCCAGAAAATTTGCACTCGACTGTGAAAACGTACGTCGGAGAACGATTTGGAGGTGTAAGCACCAAACAGGAGGAGAATTGACTCGCGGAGGGGCGTGGGTTCCACCGAACCGTGGTAACGAAGGAGCTAGTCTGCAGAGTAATCAATCATCTTGAACGTCGCTTGGTTCAAGAAGAGCGTGCACGAGATTTATCTCGATCCAATGTCCTAGCTGCCTTCGGCATTCCCACGCCTCATACACAGCCAATGGGTGCTACCCAATTCAACGTGGACAGAGAGCAAGTACGAGCGTGGTCGGAGTTGGTGACTCGAGCGCAATTATCACTTACAAACACTATTCGGCTATGGCGAGGGCAGTCAGCGTCGTCTCCTAGACCGAACAAGGCATTGCTGAGTGACCATTTCCCCTGGCTTCTTCACGGATATGATCAACTGGATGTGTTAACGGCTACAGCTCAACGCGGTGTCACCCACGCGTTCGACAGGACGAAGCCATCTACCACTCAGCGCTGCACTAACCACAAGTCGGCCACTGTCATGCAAAATGCGCTCAAGCGAAGTATTGCCGAAGGTCAGAGCAATGGAACGTACCTAGTGGTTGATGCACACATCTCAGAACGCTGGCACGAAATTCGCCACAGTCCGTTCGGGTGCGTCGAGAAAGCAGGTGTGGACCCTTCTGTCGAGGCACATGTCATTCATGACCTCTCATACCCGAAGGGAGCGTACACAAACGCGTGGTCTGTCCAGGATGATCTACCCGAATTATCGCACGTTCATGTGGCGGCAATTGCAAAACGGATCGCAGATGTACGGACAAGACGACCCGGTATCCCTATATGTCTGATGAAGGGAGACGTGAAAGGAGCATTTCGTCATCTGCATGTTCATGAATTGGTGAGCCCATATTTCGCCGGGAAGCTACCTAGCGAAGGAGTGATTGTGGTCGATTTGGCATTTCCTTTCGGTTGGACGGGGTCTTCGGCACATTATGGCTTCTTTGACAGTGCGATTACGTTCCTCGTGCGGCGTGAAAGTCCCAACTCTCTCGACCCGTTTGATCGTGATCGCGAGCGGTTTTTCTGTTTTACGTGGGTCGATGACCACGTACTGGTTGAACCAGACACAGGAAACAGACTACAAGCTTGCGAAAACGCGCTGCGACTGGCAATGACGGCCATTCTGGGTCCACGTGCGATTAACCCAAAGGAATTCTCCGTCTGGTCAACGAAGCTCACCGCACTAGGTCTCGACTGGAACACAGAGGAGATGACAGTTTCCATGCCCGAGGATAAAATACTGAAGGCTCAGCTCCGAATTCACGCGCTGCTAGCGCTTAAGACAACAACCAAATCATCATTGGAGAAGCTACTCGGCAGCTTGCGCCATGTTTGCACGTGCGTTCGGCCGGCGTTACCGTTCTTCCAACGATTAGCGGCACTGTGTCGTGCGGCACCGCGAGGAGCAAATGTTACAATATCGAGGGCGGCCCGACTAGATTTGGTGTGGTTCTTGCACATTCTCCAGTATTCGCAGCTCAGAAGTTTGCCTCTCGACACGTTTGCAACACTTCCTGAGCCTCGAGTACACTTGTTCATGGATGCATGTGACGAAGGGTTATGCGTTCTACATCCGGCGAGGCGCAAATTTATTCGATTCCAGTTCGACCCACAGGAAAGAGAGCTAGTGGCGAACGACATCTTCAACATCAACGTCAGAGAGCAGCTAAGCGCTACCATAGCAGTGCTACATTGGGGTCCCGGATGGACACGATCTCAATCTTCACAGAGTTTGGCGCACGTCCGAATGTGGATTGACAATGCAAGTGCAGTGTCCTGGTGTAACAACCTCCACAGTAGGAATCAATTTTCTCAGGAACTGAACCGAGTGCTGGGATCAGCTGAAGCTGAGTGGAGACTTCGTATTTCAGCGGAACATCTCTCTGGGTCCGTTAACTATCTCGCTGACCTGGGGTCGCGTGCGTGGGCTGGTGACAAGCTCACAGAATGGTGTCAGCTAACGCAGTTGTGGACACAGGTACACGTTCCCGATCGCTTGAAGAAGATTTACAACGGAAACTGCACACCCTTCAATGCCGATTCCTCGCAGACACGTCCAGGCGTCAGTACAAATCAACATGGAGACAGTGGTGTGACTTCAGGTCGACACTCGGTCGTTTCGATTGGTTACCGGAAGGAGATAGCATTGCGCAATCTTACCAGTTGGTCCTGTTCGCTGTACACCGATGGTTTGCGTCAGAGCAGGCTCGATCGGTCTCCACCATTTACGCTCAACTCAGCCATATCCGCTGGTATCATCGCGTGTACCTCGGTTTCGAGCCAAAACTCAACGCAGATCATGCAGCAGCACTCAGTGGAATGCGAAAGCTCGGTCAAGCCACTCGACCACGGGCCCCAGTATCGACTAAAATGCTCGAGTGGATTGCGCAAAACACGGATCTCGAAGAGCCCAAGCAACACCTCATTCTTGGGGCTGCGCTGTTGGGCTACTTCTTTACCTTAAGAAGCTCGGAGTACTTGGCAGTAAGAGGGGGAGGGCACCAGTACGCTCTAGAAGTTCGCGATGTGCAAGTATGTGATGTTAATGGTCAACCAACACGCCGCCTAAGTGAAGCCGTGCAAGTGACGATCAACCTGCGTGGCAGTAAAACCGACCAACAGGGCCAAGGTACAACAAGGTCGCTAAAAAAATCGGGTCGCGGACGAATCTGCCCCGTGGCAGGAGCACTACTACTGCTGAATTTATCAAAGTACTACAAACTTAACAGTCAAGACCCAGTCTGCTCTATTGGCCAAGGTCGCGTGTTGAAAGCTGAAACCCTGTCGAAGGTGTTGAAGAGAGCGGCGAAGGTATGTGGAGCGAAGGCCGACCTGTTTTCCTGCCACTCATTACGCTCAGGAGGTGCCACCGCTTTAATCGCTGGAGGCGTCGACTCAACGGCGATTATGCTTCACAGCAGATGGAAGTCGGCAACATACCAGAGGTATACGCGCTACACAGAAGCGGTAGGCGGTCCTCTTGCAGCGGTCATGGCGGGTACGAGCTCGTGTCGCGACTTACCACCTACTCAACTCCGAAGGGGTTCACGCCATCACGGTGGCGTGCCGTCGCAGAGCTAGGTGGAGTCGGTTGACTCTCAATACACGAGTTCGGTTTGCCCCAAAAAGATGAATTGCTCACTCAACTAGCTGCGTTGTAGGAAAATCTCCCTTACACAGCTCTGCAAGCGCGCTCTCTTTGCAGCTCAACGTCGTTCGCCGTGCTCTCCTGTTGCGCTGCGTCTTGGATGGACCAGGGGCGAAGGACTGACAAAATCCTTCGAACGAGAGAATGACGCTCCGAGATAACCCAACCTAACCCCACCGTTGGTCCGAATTGTGAAACGACTCCCCTCAGAGATGCAGAGCTAAACCGGGCGGCAAAAACCTTGAAAACCACAATAAATGGAAATCGTCGTGCATTTTGAACGGCAGTATTTTAGACACAATTTCTAAAGATATTTCTACTTTGTTTCTGAGACAAAAGATTCAGCTAAGGAGCAGTCACAATGGAAGAGCTCGATGCACGTGTTGAAGAAGTACTAGGGAGCACAACAGCTGGTACAACCAAGTACGTCTATCTGCAAACGTTATCGCGGTTTTTCGAGTAGTTATATGATAATACAGAGGAAGCACGGCGGGAAATCCTGTTCGTCGGTGAGTTTCATGCCCTTGATTCTATCAATGGTGAAAGTATTGTGAAGTGGTTATCTACAGTGCCTTTGCATAGCCCCGTGGACCTCCGTATCTTATCTACCAAGGAGTGTATGCGATAACTGACGTCTATGGAGCAGCGAGGAGTGACAGGAAAGGCAATATTTGGCAACGTGTGCTCAGCAATTGTGTACTTGTACACTCAAACAGAGACTTCTCGACCTCATGACTTTGACTCACAAATGAGGCGCGTTTTCAAGGGGTTGCACCATTCTGTGACGTGAGAGGCTCAAAACAGTAACAAGCGGCTTACTGAATGGAAGGAGCCTTTTACGTTTTCAATGTTCAGATCTGTGGCTCAATCAATGCTCCTCTCAACCAAAAAATAAAGATGTGTTCTGGCACCTCTTTTTCTTATTTCTTGGAATCTCATGTGTCGTGCTAAAAGTGCTGAAGCTATGCGGCACGCCCATCTTTCTTGGTGAGAGGACTCAACTACAATTCATTTTGCCCATATGAAAAATGATCAAGATGGAAGCCGTCCTCGTGATCCTAGACACGTGTACGCAAACTCAACCATGCCTGATATTTGTCCAGTATTGGGATTTGGAATCTATTTTGCAGTTTTGGGTTTTTCACAGGACGGAAAACTTTTTCCTGGTGACAATCAGTACAGTCGTTTTCTCAAAATTCTAAAAGGTGTGCTGA
Organism: Phytophthora agathidicida; assembly: GCA_025722995.1. Classification (NCBI taxonomy): domain Eukaryota; phylum Oomycota; class Peronosporomycetes; order Peronosporales; family Peronosporaceae; genus Phytophthora; species Phytophthora agathidicida. Next base: position 8,936,374 of record CP106971.1, read on the forward strand.
TGTAGTGTTTTCACGATAACACGCGCTGGGGGAGTCGGCTGTACTCCCTGGTAGTTCTTGCCGTCGTGTATTTAGTAAAAACTAAAGTGAGCAAATCTAACTGCTAGCGGCTAGCTCGTCCTATGCCTACAGCACTACCAGGGCTGTTGCGACTAGGGCAGATCATAGTTATCTTCACTGAGATCTTTACTGCTTGATTCTTTGGAACGACGCAAGTGGAAAGCGATTTAACTCTTGGCTCGCGTCACACTGCTGCGGTGGGAAAAGCTTTCAGGCCAACCACTGCAATACAGCTGGATGGTGAACTTATGCAAAAAGTTTTGGTAGAATTTGGGTTACATACAGCAGATTTTGTAACACACTCAGCTCGGAAAGGTGCATCTACTTATGTGAGTGGTTGCTCTGCGTCGGGACCTTCTGCATCTGCAATTTGTCTTCGATCTGGTTGGATCCTTCCTGGTGGCCAAGATAAGTACATCCGGTACGAAGCCGCAGGCGACATGGTCGTTGGTCGTTATGTTGCGGGACTTCCATTTGACTCTCCGCAATTTGCTACTTTACCTCCCTTTTTTGATATGCAACATGGACAAGAAACAGAAAGATTGCAGCTTCAGCAACAAATCTCAGCTGCAATGAATGCAGTTTTTCCTGGTGCACCTCCCAGTTTGCGTATGATCTGCCAGTTTGAGCTAGCTTCCATGCTTTTTTACCGGCAATTTTTGCAGCAAGTTCTACCGTCAAACCATTTATTGTTTTCTACATCACTCTTCAATCCAAGAAATTATGCAATATTTGAGTGGCTTCCGCAACGAGTAGTTTGTCGCAACTTTCAGGAAAATGACCACATCTCCCCATCCGGAATCCCACCTCACGTTGGCATAATGGTGGCACTTACCGACTATAAAGAGCAAATCGATGGAATGAGAGATGGCGTAGTGGACGGCCAGTTGGCTATCCGCTGCCAATAACAATGGATGACGGCTACCTGGAGCGCCGCCGTCACGAAACTCACGACCTGTGGCAAGAGTCGACGGAAACCAACATACAGAGGTTACCAACGTAGCACAGGGGGAAACAACTACATAGCATGCATGCCTTATCTAGCGAGAAGCTAACTGATGAATAACACTTTGGTACTTGCAATCTTAAGGACAAGTTGGCTTTCAGCAAGGTTTCCGCCGACTTCACGACCAAGCTCAGCCTGTCGATGCTGAAGACACTACAGATGGTCTGGCTGCCATGTTTAAAAAAACGCTAAAGCGGCATATTGACGGGTCAGTAATGACTATGGAAGCTATGGAGGCAGCCTTCGCTGCTGTGTTGGCGCGCTCTAATTTGATTCGACCACCGCTTCAAATTTTGGAATCAGTTAGTGAGGTTCCTGTTGTTTCCACCTCCGTTAAGGACTCAGAGCTTCATATGTGGTGTGGTAGTTTTCATCGCGTTCTAAGGGAAGTTATTTTGCATTCAGGAACCCTTCGAGTAATTTGGCAGAATTGGTGTGTGGGGCAACCACTATTAAGCCTGCTGTCTAAACATGATATGGCGACCAGAATGGAAAAGGTTCGCCTCGCTGAACTGCAGCGTTTGGTGCGTTGCATTGAAGCTCTTCTGTCGGCTGACGAAGTACTCCAAGCTCACAGCTCCACTGATGCAGCTGGTCTGCTGTATGAACAAGTTAAAAACCGTCTTCCATTCCAAGCCAGTTCGATCTAGGGAAGAACACGTAGATTAGATCAGTTGTCGTGGCAAACACTTGCGCGCGAGCTGAAAACACGTATCTCTACGCAATAGGATTTGGGAGTATTTGTAATACTAAGCACAACGTCGTTTCCATAGAAGCAGGCATGCCGAAAATTCGATATATATCTATTGCATCTAGAGTCGTGAGATACGTATTGGTTTGCACGGAATAAAGAACATGAATAAATAAGACATAGTGTTGACACGGTAAATTACTGCAACCATGTTACCATCGTGACAATTTACAGGCACTGCTCTACAGTCGCCACGTTCCAGTACGAAAAGTTGATCTTGAGGAACAAGATTATCTCCAACATCATGGGCGAGAGGCGGTGGCGCTCGTGGCGCAAAACGGCTCGCGCAACGCTAAACAGCCTCTCGACCATGTTGGATGTGGGCGGGATCGCCTTCAACAACTCGTACACGGCAGGCTTGGTATCTACCTTGCGCCGTTTGAGCGTACGCGCAGCAAACCCTTCCTTATCCGCCAACGGCTGATCGGACGCCCCTGCAGCAGCGCTCTCTCGCTTGAACGGCTCCAGCGCAGCGATTTCTGCGGCTGTCAGCAGAGCCGCCTGGTCGTCCAGCACCTTGACGACAGCCTGCTCGAATACAGGGGAGTGCACAATTTCAGCGCTTGTATCTATATACATGAAGAACAATAAATAAATAATACAAGTCAATAAATATTGTCGAAAACATAATGCAGCAAAGTTTCTTACCGATGTACCTTGCGAATGAAGGATGAGTGTCGAGCAGTGCATCAAAAAGGACACGAGCGTCAACCAGCGTGAGACCTTCGCCTTGCAGATGCTTCGACACAGACTCGACGTCACGGAGGCTCGCCAGCAGCTTTTCGGGCTTGCGGTGAGCCGCACGCGACGGGAGGAAGTCCGAAAGCTCGTCGTCGTCAGCCGAAATAAATTCCCTGAGCCGAAAATAGCGCTTCAGCATCGAAAATGTTGACGCCCAGCGCGTGTCCTGTCTGAGGACAGTAGTCAATGGGGTCTTCGCACTATTTTTGGATAGTATCCAAAAACAAAGCAGAATTCAGCATCAATACAAAAGCCTCAATAAAATAGAATCCATAGATATTACCGCAACTTGGCCGCTTGTTTTAAAGTGCGCAACTTACGCATGAGCTGTTGCACTTCTTCTAGAACGCTCTCGTACGGCTCCAGATAGTCGCGCACCGCCAGGTTCAATCGGTGACTTGCGCAGCCAACAAGCGGCACACCAAGCAGATTAGCAAGCCGCTTGTTGACTCCGCAGTTGTCGCCTACCAGGAAAAGGCAGCCGGAGATGGCCTTACCAAAAAAAGGTAGTAATCGCTTGATCGCGGCCAAATGGCCATCGGCGTTCAGCTGGTCGTCAGGCTCGTCCATCACGGGAGACAGTGACAAAAGTGGGTACTCCGGCCCCACTTCCGATTCGAAGCAGCCATAGACCGCCAGATAATGCTCAGTTTTGTGCGTCCATCCGTCGAGGACGAGACCAAAACGCTCGGGCATGTTGTCGTCGATGGTCTTCTGCACAGCTTTCGTCACCCCCTCCATGATGGCCGCCAGTGTCTCAACGGAGATGGGATTTAGCATCGTGTATCTACGTACCAGATCTCAAATTAATTCTTTCATAATCTAACAAGATAAAAATGAAATTGCTTACTGGCGTGTTTCCTTGGACTCGCAAAAGGAACGCGGTAGATTGCCCGTGACAACCCATCGCAGTCATGCATAGCGATTCGAGGTTTTTGGGTAACCCACGACAGCAGCGTCCCCGTCGCCGCAATGGTGGCGTCGCGCATGTCGCTCTCGTAGTTCGGGTGGGCCGACCGAACGTACGACACTAAGTTGCTGAAGCCCGTCTTGGGCGTGTGCTTGCGAACCTTAGCACAGGTCTTGCAGGAGTAGTAGCTGGTTGGTTCTCCCTCCTCATCCAGGCAGAGCTTGAAGTAAAAGCTGGCAATCTGCCTGGGGGAGAAAATAGGCCGCGTTGGGGCGGCAGTGAGAAGGTTGTCGGCCATTGTGGGGCTCGGGCTTGGAGTTGAGCTAGCAGGACTGGGTGCTTGTTTGAAAGTGAGGTGTGGAGGCCGAGCTCCGCTGTCATAACGAGATGGGTGACCACAATGAACAGCTGGAGGAGAAATACAATACCGAAATTTAGATCTAGGCGACCTAACTTACGGATGAAACAAGGACATGAGCCGAAAATAAATATTGGTACCGAAAATACAAATATATTTTCGGGCATATTTATTTTTCGGAAGCCTGCATAGAAGTAGCCATGTTCCGCGAAACGACGCGAAAAACGCATCAATGCGAAGGAGCTCGGTGGTGTCGGGGACGAACCAGGAGACGATGCCGCAGGAAGAGCAGGCGAGGAAGAACGCGCAGGATGAAGATGACCAGGACGACGACGACGATGACGATGTCGACGCGGAGGAGTTGGACGACGAAGAAGCTGCGAGACAAGCGGCCAGACGACTGCGGACGGGTATTGCCCAGGCCAATAAAGACCGAGAGGAACTCCAGCAGAGAAATACCAAGTGGGTTTTTCCTTGATGAGAGGAAAGAGCGGTCATTAACAAGGTGTTTTATCGTTTATTTGTTGCAGACTGCAGCGACGCATTGCGGCTTTGCTACAGAAAAACCAGGACAACAGCACGGGTACCGGTAACGCCGGAGCTTCTGCGGCGGATTCTGCTACAGGAGCGAGACGAGAGGACAAGGCCAGTGCTAACGAGAACGCCAAGAGATACCTAGAGTGTCTGCGTAGTGTTCACGAAGCCAAGGTGCAGATGGCCACAGCCCAGGCTCAATACGACAAAGTAGCGCTGGAGCTGCAGGCCCGACTGGACGAGAAAGAGGCCAAAGTGACAGAGATCCAGGACGCATTCCTCGAGTTCAAGCGGGAGGTAGCCAGAAACGCCGAGAACTTGAGGACGGGCAAACCCATTGCTAAGCGAGTGATCGCCCAGTTTGAAGCTGCGGAGCTGCGCAAGGATCAGGACGTCGAGAAGGTCCGACTCAAGCACATTAACCTGCGTACGCACCTTAAGAAGTTAGAACAGCAACTGCATGCTAAGGAGCAACTTGCCGAAGGTCTGCACCTTATCGACTTCGAGCAGCTCAAGATCGAGAATCAGACGCTAAACGAGAAGATCGAGGAGCGCAATGAGGAGCTCCACAAACTGCGCAAGAAGACGACGAGTACTGTGCAGGTATTGACGCATATCAAGGAGAAATTGCAGTTCGTGCTGGCCGAGAACCAGATGCTGAAGCGAGACTCGCAGGAACTCGAGGAGGCGCTGACGGCCAACCGTGACCAGCTCGCGCACAAGAAGAAGGACCGAGATGCTACACGTCAACTCGCAGCTCGACTCAAGAGCAAAGACGGATTTGCGAAATCCGAGCTACTTATCGAAGACTTTGACAAGCGAGAAAATGATCTCGTGGATCTTGAGCGACGTCGCGCAGAGCTGATTCAGCGACATGCTTTTCTTACCAAACAAATTAAACAGGCTGCAAGAGCAAACAAGTAGCAATATCTCAATCAACTTACAACACCATTTTTCTTCTTTCCAAATGAGGACATCGATCTTGTTGGTTTTATCAGAACGAAGTTGAACGATTCAACGCGTGCAAGCTGTACAGGAAGATAGCTGGATCAATTAACTTTTCGCCCTAACACCCGACAGCAGTATCGGATGTCAATCAACCTTCACCTTCGTGGATTCTAAGAATCCCTTGAACCGACTGGACAGTTTCCCATAAACGACTATTTTCCATGGTCAGGATCAATGTTTTGTCTTCAGCAGAAACTACATAAACCAGCATCCAGGAACTCTCCTCTCATCAGGCGCCAGCAAGTCGAGATGGCCGCTGGCTTACCACGCAACGGTTGCTGCTATTAATGTGGATTTTTCAGGGGGCATTACCCCTCATACTGCAAGCACGAAGCTACGTGAAGTTCGTCATGCCGCACAAGATTTCCGCTATACTTGCCGTCTCACCTGGAATATCAAAGGAAACGGATCGCATTGTGGAGAAATGTCCGATGGTCGGGTTCATACTCGCTGGAATCTGGTGGAATTTTGACGCCACTCACTATTACACAGTTAACAACATCACTGTTTGTCACGTGGTCGTGCCGCAGTACAACACGCATGGAAATTATGTCATTGGGAGTACGAAGACGACTCCGTTCCACACCGCACCATCCAATTGCGCCAACGACAGCTTTCCATTTGAAACCTACTTGTATCATGGAAGTGTTGGGTATTTTACCTTTTGTGAAGGCGAGGTAGGAACGTATTGTGCCCTATCCAAGACTTCATACGTCTCAGCAGAAGTTCTTGGAACGTACGACATTAATGGAGAGATTTTAGCTGAAGACACAGGGAGTACGGACCCGAGGATCGTACTGGTACAGCGCGGTCGGTGCGATGTGGCTCGTGTATCGAGCGGTGATGATCCGTCGGAGCTACGTTTCATGCCGGCGATACGGCCACAAATGCGATGAATTAGGTGAAATGCTTCGTCAAGACCAGGCAATGGTATTCGTCCAGGAGACTTTGAGGTTGTCAGCCCACGGTGCAACCAACTACCAGCGAACTGCACTGCTTTATTTGATCATCGAAGGCATCATGACGGACTTGTTCCTCATCATCGCAAACAATGGTTGGACGACCCAGGTCCAGTACGCATCCCTAGGCTACAATTTGTCTGGGCTGATGCTGTTACTGTTTGAGATGGTGGAGAACACAAGACTTTTGAAGGAGAAATGGCGACTACGCATTAAACGAGTGCTTTTCAGCTACGAGACGGCTCTAGTGGGCGAATTGGTGAGCGCTCTCGTGTTCCAGCGGTTCCTAACTGGATTAAACAAGTCGGACTTGAAGCGGTCAAAGCCAGAAGCTCTCGCTGTCTCCTACTACTTGTGGAGCTTGGTTTGTCATGGCATCGTTGTTGTCGTTGTTATCGGGATCATTTCTTCTGTGCGGTGTCTGTGCGCGTTGACGTATGTGAGGTGGAAGCACCGGTCGTTCGCAGTTTTGTCCGAGCCCTGTTGTATTGATACAGCCCTCGGAGTACGCAGTAGAATTATGGTGCTGGGAGGCTACCACTGGGAAGATGGCAGGTTGTTTTACAAACCATCAGCTTTGAAGGCGTTGGGGATGCTGAAAATGGAGGACGAAGGGGTGGAGTATCTGGTTCTGCACAAGTTGCACTGGTTCACCGTTCCAAGAGACAATTTGGTCGTGATTGGCGTCATCTCGGGTGAAAGCGTTGAACCTTGCAGCGAGCGGCCGTGCACGGGTGTTGTCAGTTTTCTAGATAAGAGGCTGGGAGGTACTTCGATGCAAACAGAATGTTTCCGTCGCAGCTCGAACAAGCGCACAGTCAAGGTTTTTGGCTGGACCCGAGGAATTTGACGGTATCCCACAGAGAATAGATGAAATGGCGTAGGGATAAAGCACTCTTGCGGCGATATGTGTTATGAACTTGTGGGTTTTGCCTAACATGTCTACTACCATGTCTTATTAAGGCAACCCGGTGTAGTGGATCAGTACCCAGCCAGCCCCAGCTTGCTGCAGCAGTTTGAACATGTTGCAGTGCAACTGCATGGCTACAGCCGCGTATCGACAATGGTGTCGACAAGTTGATGTGCATAACGACAATGCTGCCTATGAAAGCTACGTGTATCGACACAACTGATGAGACAGTAGATCATAACGACAATGATGTCGACGCTCACGGCGTCCAACCAAAAGGACTGAACGCACCCGTGCGCCTTCAGCGCCACCTAGCCTAGCAGTAGAACAGACGTACTTTTGCTTTTACCAAGTAATACACTTCGGCCAATACTTCCAGGGAGCTCCGCCGACTCCCCCAGCCGTGTCTTCTTCCTGCACACACTACACCCGGGTGGACGAAGTTAAGATTTGCGATCGTGTAGTTTTCATCTCATTTGGTTTGGCACAGGGAGCTACCACGTGATATTCTCTTGGATTCGGATTAACATGTTAAATTGAAGTCTTTGCTGTACACAAGATGGTAGGGCAGGTGCCTTTACTTTGATATCCCTTTGGTGTTGAGTCTGTCTGGTACAAAATCTCACCGTTCGCTTCATGCAACAGACCCAGAAGCTTACGGCGACAAACAAACTTCGGCCATACCGATCTCCTTGGGTATTTCTTCGTACTTCATCACCTTCACGATTTGCAGTGAACGCCCAGTTGCGGGTACAGTGGTGTCCTCATCACTACTCGTATTGCTGCAGGGGGAAGTCTCTTTCTCCATTGGAACTTGTGCCAATGGGTGGTGATACAGGTACATGGAGATGATGAGAACTCCGAGACCACAAGCAAATTCCAGTGACGGCGAGAAAGCAAAAAATATCATGGATAGTAGCGTCGTCAGCATCATCGCCATCGAGTGCGAGTACACACAGGCAATGTTGTCCAGATATTTGAGAATGCACGCCATGAAGATGCCGCCGATGGAGTTGACGACGATCACAGTCACCGTCCAGCCACTGTAACCGTGAAAAAATTCCCTTGTCAGCAAGGTCTTACCATCCAAAAGCAGCAGCCCCGCTGCGTTAAACAGAACACCGAAGCCGTACATCTGCACGCTTTGCCACAAGAACGGACAATTTGACTGCCGCTTCAACGTCCACTCGGTAAACACACTCGCACACGACGACAATGTCACTCCTACGAGCGCGAGGGACAAACCTAGCAGCGGGTTCTGCAGGTCCTCCGACGTCTCTGCGCCAATTTGGCGAACACGATCGGACTGACTGGTCAACACGCCCAACACCAGCAAAACGATCGCCAGTTTGTGGAGCTCCGACAACGGGTTCTTGAGGATGTAGCGAAAAAAAACAGCAGTGAGAAGGATCTTCAAGTTCCACAGCACCGAGACCGTGGCGGCGTCCAGATAACGCAGCACGATGTAGTTGAGGTTGCTCTCCAGGGAGTTGAGAAGGGCTGGGACAGCATAGTACCAGCCCTGACTGAGTTGCTGTCGGTCAGGAACTGCTGTGTCTGTGGCGATAATTGCTGCCATCGTGGCGGCGAGCTTGAGAATCTCGATTAGGAACGTGACGGTGACACTGCTGTAGGGCACGAGGCCGTCGACCTTGGAGGCGATGATGCACAGATTCCCAGAGCACAGGAAGGCTGCAGCCAGCAGCATGAGCGTCAGCGTCCGTCCGATCTCCATCGTTGTCCTAGTAGAAGAAGAAATGTTACCCTAAGGAGAACTTGGGACGCTGCGGCCATCCTTGTTAAGCTTGACGGTAGCAGAGGGATCGACATCCGAAGTTGACTTTCGACGGTCGAATCGAATGAGATGCCATCCACCTTCATGGTCGGAGCAATGGAAAGAAGACCTTGGTGTGGTTACCTGCGAAGAGAAATACGATACAGAGATACTAGATGAGTTTTTCTATTGCCGACGCCGCGTTGGGTACTAGTTGGGCTCCTCATCGTGCGTTGACAGTTCTCGTCTCTTCGGATGTAGAACACGCCGACAGCCATCACAGTAAGAATGACGACAATGACATATAGCAGCAGCTCGCGATGCACGGACCACTACTCGGATTCCATTTTCCGCTACGTTCTCGATAGGATTATTACATTTCAAGAGGATGCAGCATGTCAACCCCAGTGGTTTATCGTTGTCCTTCCCAGTAGCTGCCAAGCCACAGTATCTACGCTCTCCTCGCAGTGATAATTTTTTCCGTGAAGTAGCAGATCTCCGTGGTGGTCAACAACCATCTGAAAAGGAATTGTTGTACATGTGTATCCTGGTAAAGACGGAGACGATAGAGACACCAGAAATACCGTATTCACAGCTTTGAAAGCATGGGTCGACCTATCGTCCTGGGGTGAACGAATGAAATCCTACACGAGATCCTACCCAGCGTTCACATGTTCCATCTGCTATGTCGAATCGAGTCTCGTCAATTGAAAACGAGGATCTAAAAGCTTGTTACTGATGCGTCAGACGCGCGTAGATGTACACGTGCATCCAGATTCTGGATTCCAGAATGAGTCCATGCATGTTGGATGTTGTAAGTTGTAAAGTGTATTTTTTTCGCTGCTGGTAGGAACAAAACGAGATTGCTATCACGTTCGATTGCGGACACAGGAGCAAGTGCAGCCATCTGACTACCATACATAAGCTACACGTATCATGCGTGACGCACGCACCAGGTGTTGTTGAATTGCAGGGGCAACGACAGTTTACCACGGCGATTTATGTTTGAGAACAGCGTGTATGTGCCTCTCTTCTTCGTCAAGTCGGGAGTCTCACGCCACACAGCTACACATCTTTCGGATGCATGCATGCGTTGATTGCCATGTTGCAGGAGTAACACCTGCGGCAGGACTGATGCTGCATGAGGTGTCGTGTGTCCGTCAAGATGTAGTTGTTGCAACCTACACTAGCGTAGCAGCGAAAAGTGCCGACCTGCAAGCAGCGAGAAGCCTCGACTCAGTTTACAATTTTCCTCCACTAGCACAAGTCCCCGACCAAGATGCGCTTCACCTTCGCTCTCGCCCTCCTCGCCGCCCCCGCCCTCGTGTCCGCGACGCTCGCCCCCTGCAACTCCAACTCCAAGGGCAAGTGCCCGAGTACCTACAACTGTCAAGCGGCCAGAGTGTCCACGGCCATCCAGGCTGCGGAGTGCTCGCACAACACCCGCACCCACGAAAAGCAGACTTTTGCTGTTTTCGTGCAAGACCATCAGTACGACGCTAACCACGGTGCTCCCTATGGTGACTGCACCGCGTACACGTGCGACCCGCCAACGGCAGATCAAATGATCGACAACGAGAACTGCTGGACATTCTTCTGGAGCGGCAATGGCACGGATGGTGGAATGGGAACTGGTTGCATCCGGGACCCCAACACCAGCGAGTGCGGTTGTGAGGACTCGAAAGATGGCAAGTTTTACGCCGGCCGGAGCGACTGCGTGTAAGCGGGTCCTCTCCTCTTGAACCGATGCAACCGTCCTCGTGCAATTTCATGTATTGCGTCCGCCATTGATAGTGAATCGGATAACTCTAAAAAAAATGCGCTCGTTTGCGGCAAGCCCTTCTCTTTTTTTGATCGTATCGTGCGTTTCTAAGCTAACTGAAAAGAATCTTCTCCAAGATGACAGCACGTCGGTCTGTGCCGACCCCAGGCTACTTCGCTGTTTCGCCCTCCACGCGCGCCTCTTCCCCGCGCTCCGTTTCGTGGCAGTGTCGTCTCCCGAATCGCTCTACACGCTTCCGTGCGTCCTGTCGGCCGCGAATCCTACACGACAGATTCAATAACCTACTAGGATGCTCTTGCAGCGGCAGAACTCGGGCAAGCGCCACCCTCCAGGTACCGACGCTCCAAGGGTGACCACTCGCAATGCGGTGCTGGCGGCGTTTTGGCTCGTGTTCTTGCTGTACATGTACTTCGATCTACGCTTCTTCGCGACGTCTTCCGTGGCCACCAACACCATCCAAGCGACGGGCAATGGCTGGCGCTCGTTTCAACGGCGCCCCCACTAAAGCTGCAGGAGACGGCGGAGACACGCTCAAGGGCGCGTCGGCAACTCGGCAGGTGAAGCACTTGGTGTTTACGTCCACGTGCCGCGATCTGGACTTTGTGCACGCCGAAGTGCTCGCCTTCACGCTGCGACGCACAGGATACGACGGCAACGTCACGCATTTGCTGTATGGAGGCACAACAGAGGCGGCCTCGGAGCTCATCCGCAAGAAAGATCCGCGCCACAATGTCCAGACCCGACACTACACCGACGTCTCGGCAACGAACACGACGTTCGGGGAGGAGTTGCTCACGACGACGTTGAATCCAGTGGTGCTGTCCAAGTGGATGCTGGGGGCGGATGCTGGAGAGTTCAGTGACAACCGAGCGGTGTCGTTCGCAGAGCGGTATGCGCTGGAACCCGATGATTTCGTGATGGCTGTGGACAGCGACGCGATCTTTACCAAGAAGTTGGACATGTGGAACCTCATGGCAGAGGCGAATGACGTTATCGACGCTCATGTTTATGGTTAGGATGCGTCCTGGTACTGGCAGAACCGATTTCCCCTTACGGAGGAGCAACTGAAGAGAGAATCGTGCCGACGAACTCTCGTGCGCTGCTGTTGGACGACTGGCGCGAGTATGCTGCCATTGCGCCGTTTGTGGCGGAAGTGAGTGCGTGGCAGGAGATCCTACCTACTGCTGTGGATCTGTGGGGAACGTTGACGCACGAAAAGCGCTGCCTGGCTGTCCCGATCGCTGTAGCTCATGAGAAGACATCCGTTGGCGTGCTCAGTGTGCATCACTGTTCTTCTCGCTACCAGAACTGGGATTTCGTTGATGACATCAAACATAACCCATGCTCAGACAAGGCTGAAGGCAAGAACCTAGCGCTGTCATCGTACCCGATCTCCATCCGCGCGCTAAACTTCACGCTGCCTCAGTGGATTGACGGCCGCGAATGGATCTTGCTACCCACGCTAGCGGATCCAAGCGTGTGCCCATCATTCTTCGTCGTGGAGGCCTACAACAACGCGTCTGAAAGTTATCGTCAGCATTTTGCCCCACTGGTTACAACCACAGCCGTCGTATCCCGATGGAGTTCAAGGAGAAGACGTGGAGCACCACGTTGTTATGATGCGGCTCCTGCCGAATCCTCGCCGCCCGAGGCCTGCCCTCCAAGTCGGGTCCTACCTTACAAATCGCTGAGTGAGCTCACTAGAGTTGCCGAAGCTTCAACCGATGCATCGGCAGCGGTCATTCGAGGAGGTCTCCGCAATCTTCATGAGATGCTAGAGACCGTCTATCAAGGTGGGGAGATTACTGGGGTACGACATGAGTTTATGGAACGAGAAGTGGTCGTGGAAGCGCTGCGCGCATTACGTGTCGAGCGAGGCAATTTGTATGGAGTCGCGACTACCGCTGATTTTCATGCTGTGGAGCGAGTCTTGGGTATCAAGTATCGGAGAGTTCGTACGCATTATCGCGAGCGTTGCCAGCCCCTACTCATCCTGGACGATCAAAACATTTCGAAATTGGAGAAATGGCAAGCAAATTCATTATTTGGTCCAGGAAGAAGGGAAAATCGTTCGAGGAGTGCAAGAAAAGAGAAATTTGTGCTGCTGTTTTTTGTGGAAATTACGATGTGTATCGCCTACGGTATCATGGCAAGCTGCAGAGAGAAGTTGCGCGACAGCTGGAGCCTGGTGAAAGTTGGAACGGGAAGGACGACCCTGCTGCTCTGTCGAAAGACTGGGCTACATCGATAGAACGGAGTGGGTTTGTTTTGTGTCGATTTTTTTTATCTAACTCTGGAGATTGTGGCTCGCGCACTAATTCGTGCGTTCTTATGAGGTGTTCTGACAATAGTATTTGCCGACAAAAAGGCGGCCTGGACTCGATTTGCAGCTCCTGTTTTCAGTATGCTGAATCGGGCTGGTATTAGTATCTATGAGTCCAGAAATACTGCGATGGTGCATACCAAGGAAGTCTTAGCAGATACAACCGTCATTTCTGGAAGCCACAATTTTACTACGTCGGCCTATGGCAACCCGGATACGGGCGTTCCGGCTCGAAACAAAGAGCGCTCTAATTCGTCTAATAACTACGTTGAGTGGAAGAAAGATTACGAGTTGTTTCAGGCGGATATTGCATCAGGCAGTCTCGTTCAAGACGAGAAGCCAAGTGAGAACGCCGTCGCCACCAGTTTTGACACGCAGGACGATGTAGACGACGAATGCAAAATTTCTGTCGACGCATTTTTTTCGTAACACAATGTCTGTGACGAAGTTTCTCAGGATGCAATGTTTTCGCAAGACGATGTACGTGACGAAGACCTAATTTCTCTTGACGCAGTTTTTTCAGATGAAAGTGCACACGACATTTCGCTCGAAGATCTGTTAGCGTTGTTCTCCCAAGAACACCCGGTCACTGCCGATGCCGGAACCGATCTCGATGCCGATGCCGGCTTAAATGATGCTTCGACATTCGAAAGCTCTAGCAGCCAGCAAAACGCAGCGAGAACAGCACCGTACAGCAGAACCCAAAGAGATTAGGCTGTTACTTGGCATTTTGCGAACGGCAGATCGTTCAGTAGGACGTTGACCCATTTCCGACGCCAACCAGAGTTTGCCCGTCTTTCCTAGCCAACACTGCACCAGTGCGTAGATGAACGATTAGACAATCGTTCATCCGACATTGCAGACGTTCCGAATCCTCACAACTACACTGAAGCACAGAAAAAACGAGTTGTTAGCTGGTATCGATCGACCGGGGCCACCAAGGCAGACACCATACGACGATTTCGGAGATTTCCGGAATACAAGTGGTTGGCAGCGCCAACCCTGACTCGATGGATCGAGCAGGACGGCAACGAATCATTTCAGCTTGACTCGGAAGACTAGGAGTACATTATGCTCCCCTCCGCCATGTGTCGTTGGCTGACGTTGCTACTGGAACGAGGAGGAAACCAGACAAAGTGCGCTCGCAATACTGGTTCGCGTCACGATGGGCTCGAACTGGCGTCGCAGATGGAGAAAATGTTGCTGGATGCTCAAGAACAAGGGTGGAATATCGTTGGTGTTGTTACGGACGATACCGGTCAATGTGGGCGTGCTCGTCGAATACTTGCTCTGAGATGGCCGAGAGTTGTACTTTTAATGTGTTTCGCGCGCGATATGAGTAATCTCGTAAAAAGCGTGCTTCGAATTGACGCATCTCGAGACGTCTTACTCACCCTAGTGTTTCAGGTGCTCTACTGGAGATGTTTAGGAAGGGCAGAAAGGTGATTATGTGAAGTGGAGCAGACTCAGCAGGAAGTCGTAGCAAAGGAGGTGTAAGCAGGAGTAACAAGTATTGAGTTGCTTCCTGGTGCGGTGTCATCTACCTGGTTACGTAACAGAAGATGTCCATCTTATAGTACTTCATCACGAAAGCGTACCGCATTACAGGATTGCCATCGAGTTGTTGGCCCAAGGCTCGTGGGAGCTGCTCATGGCTTGTTCTCATTCCACAACTTGCCGTCTTCTACTCAAGCGACCTCGACCTAGACTACTCATTAGACTTCCGGCGGTCATGGTGCCGGCTTCGCCTCGCAAGGGGCGGGGCAAGGCGGCTGGAAAGGCAAAGCCAGCGTCCAAGAAGAAGCGCGCGAGGACGTCTGGAGGCAAGAAACGCAAGGGCATCGGCGGAGAAAGCGAGAAGAATAAGAGGCAGCGACTCGCACAAGACGGATGCGTCCTCGAAGGTCCTGACGTGTGGTTCCATCAGGAAGTGGCCGACGGCCTCTGGGCTCCTGATGACGTTCGGGACAGCACTGCGACACCAGTAATCTTCAAGCCTCTCCAGGACTCCTGGTTCCGAGTGACGCGCTGCGTGGACACCGACCTTACCGGTTGGCACCCCAAGATCTGTGACTTCGTCGTGGAGCCGCCCAAGCCGCGCAAGAAGAAAGCGCAGAACCTTAAAGAAGTGAAGGCCCCTGTGGAGCTCCCTCCCGTCACGAGCTGCACGAAGGTGGCGATGAAGCCGTCAACGGAGCAAAAGGCGAAGCTGAACCAAATGTTTGCAACTCGTCGTGCTGTGTACAACAAGCTTGTCGCCGCCTCCAAGGAAGAATGTGCTACGCGTTTGGCTCAAAGATGCATCAAGCCCAAGGCGCTGGCGCAGCAGTACCGTCCGATGTCGACGAAGGAAGGCGTTCGACACCACTTCCGAAACAAGAAGAAGCTGGCCTCGCATCTTCAGTGCAATTCGGAGGTTTTCGTTGGAGCCTTTGACGACTTCCAGGATGCTGTCGTCTCGAGCACCGCGCTGTTTGACGCTCTGAAGGAGAAGGGTAAGAAGACGACGTTCCCGGTCATCGGGTTTAAGAGTGTATTTGCGCGGTCAGACGCAATGGCGCTGCGGACAGACCGCGGGTTCTTCGTGTCCAAGGATCGAATAGCAGTTCGCTTCCACGAGACGTTCATGGGCAAGCAATGGATCGAGCTGTCCGAGCCTCTGCCTGAGGTCACCACGATGGTGCGTCTAGTGCGCACCCGTGAGGGGGGCTTCTATCTCTGCGTGTCCACCTGCAAGGACTTTGCGCCTACGCTGAGCACTCGCACGGGTGCTATTTATCCAGGCGTGCGCTGCTTCATCACATTCTACGATCCCAGCGGCCGAGTATTCAGCATCGCGGACCCCGACGAGAAGATACTCACGCGACTCAAGATTGCGGACGCACTGTGACGCAAGCTGACGCTGCTAGAACAGAAGATCGTAGAGCCGCCGTGTCGGGGGAAGGCCTGTGCGTGCAAACGGACGAGTGAGGGGCGTGAGGCGGCGAAGAACGAGGACAGCAAGTGTCCACATCCGTGCCATACAAAGACCAAGGTGGCAAAGAAGAAGACGGCTGCAGAATGCGTCGTCATCACTGAACTGCAGGGAAACAAGCGGCGGCGTCAGCGCCTGCGTCTGCAGATCCGTCGAATTCTAAGCAAGGTGACGCGCATGGTGCACGACATGCACCAGAAGGTCTCAAAGTGGCTGTCGCTGAACTACCACGAGGTGCTGCTGCCAACGTTCGAGACCCAGCAGATGGCCACTCGATATGTCCGAGAAGAGCGTCTGGACATCACGCCTGAGAGCTTTCTTGCTCCAGCTGAAGAACTCGTGCTTCGGGGACGGAAGCGGAAGCTGCGTCGCCCCACTGCCCGCGCCATGATGACGCTGTCGCACTACAAGTTCAAGAAGATGCTGGAGTACAAGATGTAGCGAACGAGTGGTCGGATGGTGGAAGTGCACGAGGAGTACACGTCCAAGACCTGCTCGGGGTGTGGCTGCATTGACAAGAAGCTCGGCGCCAAGAAGGTCTACAGGTGCAAGCACTGCGACCTGATCCAAGATCGAGATGTTAACGCAGCACGGACCATCTTCCACAAGAACGTGGGTGTGTCCGTACTGCGCGACCATTTCACCGGTGTTCCTACATCGGGGAGTCCTGTTAGCTCTACGCTAGCGTTATAGGTCCAACAACACGTAGGTTCGTGTAGCACAGCTTCGGACGGAGGCCGTGATGCTATTCGGGTAGCCACGGACCTCTAGAGGCAACTACGTTAGGAACTACACATACTATATTCATACAAATAACAAGTGTACACACGTCTTGTGTTCCATGTAGGTGATGGCGTCGCGAATGATACTCGCCAGGAACACCCGTAAAACAGCGCGAGTCTCGCTGTAGATTAGGCCGGATAGTCGAACGATGCCAGCACGCCGAGCCAAACGTCGAATCGCAGGTCTCGTTAGGCCCTGCGTGCTGTCGAGAGCGTAAATATCGGTGACTTGTCCACGGATGCCATCGCTAGCATCTCACACCGTGCTAGCCAGCAAATATCAGTCAAACTCGGTTAATTATACAGCAACATATACCAGGTCGGAGCGTACATTTCGTATTTCATTTGAGTCAGCTTGTCCACGGACACCGTCGATGGCGTCTCACTCGTAGGCAGTAACCTGCACTATGCGTTGTCTGATACAGTAAGAGGCAGCCAACTAAGTTAAATATGCAACAATGTGCCAGCTTGAGGCCTACCTATATCTTCAGAGGTGGCTTTCTCCGCCCCCGTCGACAGCATCTCGCTTGTAATCTGCACGAGGCTTCGCGGCGAGTCGCGGCCCTGTGTCTATCGGCAAATGTCAATATGGGTGCGTGTCCTAAATTCATAAATGGGATGCTTGCAGGATCACCACTTTACAGCAGCGTGCCGCGTTGGTGGTGGCGCTCCTGTGTGGCGGTGAACCGATCCACAACAGTGTTGGCGTTCGTGGCGCCCTTCGTGAGCGTGGCCAAGTACGAGATCAGCAGCGCGTCGTTGAAGACTCCAACAGCAAACCCACGATATCCTTATTGGTCGACTTCCTGTCTAATTCGCTCTTGAACGCGGCGGCCGGAAGCGCAGAACACGCCGCCACCATGGCTGTGATCCGGACGCTTCTCCGACAAGCTCAGGACGATTCGGACGAGAGCGGTGATGATACCGATACTGACGGAGACGATGAAGACGACGACGCTGCTCAGCGTACTGCTAAGTAGCGATGAACGCTTGCCCAGTCTGGACGATTGCAAGCTTGGCAACACGTACGAACGCAACTACGAGTTGGAATTCCCCGACGACGCCACCACCGGCGTCCCTCGATCTCCTACTCCAAACGACGAGGAAGCCCGAATCGCAGCAGCAAAAACTAATGGGGTACTGCAACTCGCCGATGTTCTCGCTCCACCGCCCGAGGACTCCCCAAGAGAACTCAATGTACCGAAGCCCGATACTCACGACTTGCGGCTGCTGTGCCACCTTGCTGTCAAGACGTTAGGCTGTGCGTATTCCTTCGTGACGGTCATGTGCTCCAAGCACGAACACGTGCTGGCCGGAACACAACCTGACTTTGCTGGAGCTGCCGTACCACGAGAGCAGACAACGTGTCAGCACGCACTCATGACTCCGCATCAGTTCATGGTCGCACACCATGAAGCCGACGTCCGCTTCCACAACCAAGCCGCTACCTCTCACATCCAGATCCGGTTCTACGTGGGCTTCCCGATGCAAGTCGACAACTTGACCGTGGGGATGATTTGCTGGGTTGATACGAAACCTCGCAACGAGATAACGCGCACGCAGTACGGGACGATGAAGCGAATTGCAAGTACAGCGCTTCACTTTTTGCTGCAAAAGAGCCGACAGCTGCAGCTGGAGGTGCAGCAAAAGTTTTTGTCAAGTTCATGATACACATTGTTTCACTCGGACTATGAACTGTTCACCAACTCTTCCCAACTTCTGTCCTCAACGTACGATTTCTCAACACGAACGTTGTGGCCAGAAGCCTGCTACCTGGTTCTCGCTCAGGTGGCGTGGCTCACTGCTAAAAAAAACGTGGCTGCTGCTAGTGGCTCGCTATTGCGAGAAGCCACGATGCAGAGCACAACTCTCATCAAGGCAAGTCAAACAAACGATCAATGCACCACCAGCGTCACTGCTTCGTGATCCAGACGAACTTCAACTGTTTTGTCGCACGAGATGAGATGCCACGACTGCGTCTACCAAACCTTCGGGAGCCAAAACCTTCGACGTTTCCAGAGGCAACCGCACTAGCTTTCGCCAATACCGACATAATCAACCAAAGCAGCGCCAGCGCCATCTCCCATGCGTGCGAGTCCGAGATGCCGCTACGGCGGAAGACAATCCAACTATCAAGTACTGCGCAACATTGCCAAACTCAGTCATTCAGTTATTTGCCGTTCGCCTCTCTAGTTCAGTCATGGCAGCAGCACTCGGGAAGCGCCGTACGCACCATCGCTTCGCCTTGGGCGAGACAGCGTCGGAGCGCAGACCTTCCAAGCGCCGCCGACACGAGAACTCGAGTGACTACGACAATCTATGTTAGCTCTTTCGCGCGATTGATATCGACGTAGAACCTGAAGCCTCTACGGTCAAGTGCAAGTTGTCCAGCTTGCTCGTGGAGGCTGCCGACAATACAGAGAAGGAGAGGCTGTCGGCGTTCGTGTCGGAGGTGGAGCGCAGTGTTCGGACGCTGCACCAGATCCGCATTGAGAGCTCTCGTCTGGCCAACCTGCATCTGCTCAAGTGCATCAAGAGCAGAGGCACCATACCGATGCCGACGATCGATCGAAACTTTTTCGCGCGATGTGTGGCTGGTGTCGGGGTCGACAACTTCGCCACGTCGAACGAAAGGAGATATCCACACCTCTACCAGACTATTATGCAATATCGCCGGGAGCGAACAGCCATCGAAGGATACGAACGTCCGAGCATCGTTAATCGGTCATCGGCTAAGGATTGCATCACAAAGGCCATGTTGACGGATGCGCTGCGCATGATCAAGGGCGAGTACTATAGGCGGACCCAGAACTACATCAAACTACGCTTCAACATCCCCACTAATGGGGAATTCTACTCGCAGTTCGTCGAGGCTTATGAGTTTGTAGATGTGGAGGGTCCAATTAGAGAAGGTGCAACTCACCTCCGTGAGTTCTTGCCCGTGAAGCCGACGGCAGCCAACATCAATAACGCCACTAGCTACTTCCTCGAGCGACAGTATCAGATGCTACGGTATATCAATGCCCACATGAACGAAGAAGACGAGCGTCGCCGTGGAATCCGTGCTTTCTCGTTACTGCCGTTGACGACATCGTTCGTCCCAGGCCACATTGCCATCAACACTTCGGTGCTGTGGGAGATGTGGCGACGCGTACGTCGAGGATTAGGCAGTCGACGGAGACTGGATCTGGACCCCTTGCAAGAGTTTTTGGTGACGGGCAGCAGAGGCCGTCTCCGATTCCCGACCAGCCCAGAGTTTCAAGCGGTGAAGGACGCTGCCTGGAGGAAGCTCTTCAATGTAGCCAAGTTTGAGACCGGTTGCTGGCGATTTGCAAACTTCATCACGACTAACGGCTACGAGGTGAGCGTGTTGCGCACGAGGGAGTGCCTTGGTAGAGAGAACCCGTTCCTGTCCTCACGAGCGTTCACGCCGCAATTGCCGCTGGATTATATGCCGTCGCATGTCATCGGCGACGATCCAGGAGTATGCGCAATGTGCACCACCGCATGGCGACACCCCCCTGTTGATGACGTGTTCCACGCGAATTGCTTGTACCGGTTCAAGAAGATCAAGCGCACGAAGAACACGGCGACAACCAAATGGCGTCGCAAGCAAGCGGAGGTGCATGCATGGGCCACGGACGTGGAGAGAAGAAAGAAGAGCGTAGCGGCCGCGGGGTGAACATCCTCCCGCAATTGGGGACGAATTTACCATTGTGCGATGTAGCACGGCGGAATACCACCACCTTGCAGGCTTCAATAAGCGCACATACTGGTTCGAAGCGTTGAAACGTTGAGAAGAGCACTACGCCGCTGTACTAGACTAGATGCCGTCCTTCAGGTATGCAGCGACCGACACGTACTGGACCGGGCTCAGGTTCCTGTGGGGAAATGTGAACTTCATGGTCACGTTCTCCGCCACGAAGGCTTTCCGAAGGTGGCGCTTCCACAACTATGTATATAAGCGCAAGGCACTCAACCACATGTATGAGCGAGTGGTTCCGGTCGCCAACGACGGCACTTTTGTCGGTGTGGGGGCATTTGACAATCCACGTGGGCTGCGTGGGCGGTCACATCCGCCGCTAAAAGGGTTTGCAAAAGAGATGGCAAGGCGGGCTACTGTGCGGACGATCGACGAATACAACACCAGCAAGAAATGCTTTTCCTGTCACGGTATCCTAGCACAGACCGCTTTCGAGCGGAGGACACGCACCACCCAAGAAACCCCACCTGCTGCCGTAGTGCAGCCTGCTCCACCAGCACAAGCACGCCATCAGGCGCGCACTTCTCGCAATGTCTTGCACTGTACCAACAGCGATTGCAGGACGTTCTGGGATCGCGACGTGTGTGCGGCGCTGAACATCATGCTCGTCGCGGAGGCGCTCGTGAACGATCGTCCACGGCCAGAGTATCTGCAGCGTCCACGGCAATAGTCAACAGAAGTAAAAGCGTGAGTCCGGGGGTCCTAGTGCTCGAACCTGCTCACACGGTAAAGCCCGTATTTTAGGTGTTAGAAGCTCGTGTCCAGTGGCTGTTCCCCCTGGACTCAAGATTGGTAATCTGTATTAATCAACTCGACGACTCGTGGCAACAACAATGCGGTGGCTCGTGCGCCGCCTGCTGCCTCCGCTAGGGGCTCTGCTGGCCTCCTTCCTCTTCCTCAAGCTGCACGCACAGCCTCCCGGCCCATCTGCAGCCTCCAATCTCGAAGCTCCCGTCCCCATCCTCACGGTACGTTGCGCAATCCCTTCATCTCCTCCATATCTTTGTCCTGATTTAACATTCTCCTATTTCCTGGCCGTAGCAGGACGCGCTGCCGCTGACCCACACTCTGCTAGATCAGTATCTCCCCAGCGACCTCTTCTCCAGCCCTTTCAACGCCACAGAGATCGCCGTTCTCTTCGCGCAAAGTCCGGACTGGAGCGCAATCGGCTTCGCCTTTGAAGACGCTGTCGTGGCCACGTTCCAATGTTTAAAACTATGGGGAACCTTTCTACTGCTAGTGACAGTGCCTATAGTGCAGGCTCTGGCGGTGGTGGGGGAGGCGGCGCTGCCCCACGTCCTTACAGCTGCCAAGATCGGAGCCGACTATGTCAGCAAGATGGATCCTCTCCACCAGGCTATTCTGGCAATTACAGTGCTCTTTGTAGTGATCTGTATACGTCAGGGATACGTCCACAAGGTCCGTGTGCAATATGTGCGGACGCGACGACTGCTGGAGCTCCGATATCGAGCTTTTGTGGCGAGTTTGAGTGCCAAGTGGCGTGTGGTGGCTATTCTACTGCCCCATGCGCTGTTCTTCGCGCTGAGTTATGAGGCACTATATTGGCTGCCGAAATCGACGACGGATGTACTGAGCAGTGATGCACTCTTTGGGCTGCTGTCGGTGGGGTATCCACTGCTGCACTCGATCGGGGTTGTCCGACAGAAGAGATTGTATCCGAAACACACCAAGTCGACCCCTCTTGCGTCGAGACCGGGGGCTACTAGTGAACTGATCAAGAAGTTCGAGAAGGTGGCCATCCCGGATTACGAGTGGAGAGCGTATGAGGCGTGCTTGAAGTACTGGGTCATCTGGTCGCTTGCGGTCTGCGTTACTGGCATGGTGACGCTCTTCCTGCCGGCGTTCGTGACTTCGTTTTTCACGGTGCCGCTCCACTTCTGCAACATTTTCCTCATTTGGATGCACTCGCCGTTTACCAGAGGTGATATCGCGCTCTACACGCTGTTGAGCCCGCTAATTAGTCCATACGCGAACCGAATTCATGAGCGCGAGGCGGCAGTCAACGCAGACGCTGAAGAGAAGACGACCTTCTTGATGCGCATGCTTGTGTCATTCCGAGTGGTGCCTGAAAGACACGTGCACTTGGCGAAGGATTTGTGGTCGCAGGGTCCTGCGCTGTTCGGACTCGTTTTCATGTTCACGCCGGGTTTCGTCGCTTCTAGAGGCTGTTCGCTCATGGGATTCGGTTTCCCAGCCTACGTCACGATTGGAGTGCTAGGCGAAAAGAGGACCCGACGCTACGAGTGGTGGATCGCATACTTTAGCGTAGCGGTCACTGTGGACTACTTGATCGCCGCGATCGGACGAGAGATCGGGTGGCTTCCGCTGTTTTATCATGCGAAGCTGCTGGTGATGATGTGGCTCCAGTTCCCGTACTTCCAGGGTGCGGAGCGAATTTTCAACGCTTGCTTCTCGAGCGTGTTCATAGTTCCAGAACGCAAGGATGAATGAATGGATTTTCAGGTTGTGACTGGCGAAATGCTGTCTATCATTGATGCCTGAAAGCGATTTCGTGGTCTTACCGGGGCTATTGTTAGGGACGCCATGGTGAGTCCACTCAGCGTTTGGCGAAAACTCTTAACTATTACTGCTTCTCTCCGCTGCTAGGCAGCTCAGGACAATGCGGAGCGCGTTTTCCGCCCAAGGAAGCCGATCAGGGTCTCGTCATCATGCCTACAGCCCAACAGAGTCGTCGAGTGTCCGCGAACCATTAATATATCACGGGAAAATGCACACTAACCCTGAAGGCTCTACACCTATCGACATCATGTTCAGCGTTTCCGCTGAGATCGTCCACGCGCTCACTGTCGTCCAGAACAAACTGGTGTTTCAATCTCCCATTGGCGTCATGAAAGAGATTGTGTGGGACTACAGTGAGAAGTCCGTGCAGTTTGTGCTGGACGATGGAGCCACATCTCCAATTTTTGTTTTCCCTGTTTTAACCGAGCTAGAAGCGCACTTTACTGTGATTCTGGCACTCCCAGACGTTGAAAACCCACCGGAACAGCTTTACATTGGAGTTCTCATCGGCCACAATTTGCCGTCGCCAATTCAGCAGCGTCGGGTGTCGACTGGATCCAGTCCGTCAACTCCATTATCAATGGCAAAGCGACAGGAGCTACTGAGGCGAGAACAACCGGTGCGAAGTGCTGCGAGTCGTGAGCGCCTTGGCCTGGAATACATCAGGAGCGGCTTCCTGTGTTTTACCTGCTCCATTATTAATGGCGATCTACGCGGACTCACTTTGGGCGATCATCACATTCGCGTATTTCCGTCTCCCGACTGCCACGATCGCAGCGCGTGCTTATTTACCTACTCGTACGATCAACTGGAGACTTGCGAGGCAGCCGGGACGCGACTGGAGTTGCGCTTTCGTACAACCCATCACCTGGCAAAGCAACCGAGTTGTCTCGCGTTCCAAAGCTTGGAGTCTCATTACATTCGTGAGGCGATTTGGTATCTCAAAAACGGCACGTACATGGATGCTTATATTCGGGAAATGCTTGGATCGCCTACGAGGACACCGAGATCCAGTAACTCTGATCAGACTCCCGATATTGCATCACCTCGTCGAGCGAATGCTTCGACGTTCTTCGATGATTCTGATAACCTCACGCAGCGAATAGACGCATGCTGTCGCGTCATTGGGTGTGAGAATCTCGTGGAATGCATCGACCAAAGCTGCAGCAAACAGGATGAAACCTCAACTTCCAACGTGATGGTTCATATAAATTCAGGGGAGCTAAGCCACATGAACCCGACGCGACTTCAAACAAACGGATTGTGTAATTTCCACGCGTCGTGTCTCGCATCAACGGCAAGTAATTCACCTTCGAGGCAGATATCCATCTTATCGCGTGACAAATCACCATTTCCAGGGAAGTCTGTGCGTTCACTGATAGCGTTGCTTCAGTCCACGCACTATGCAAAGATGTTCAAGTTCCAGGGTCAGCTGCTCAAGCGGCAGAATGGCCGCACATTCCATCTTAGGAAAACCTGGCACCCGAAGTTTGCTGTGCTTTTCGAGACCCCAGTGGGCGGATTTCTGTGCTACTACGACAAGGTAACCCATTGTCCGGGGATGACGGATACGCCAAAAGAACGTCGAGTGATTGATTTGAGCTCCGTTCTGTGTATCCGTCCAGTATCTTCTGCCAGCCCTGTCAAGGGGAATAGCAACGTTGGTTCCCCAACGATGCATGCATTTGACGTTGTTACTCTGTACCGGACGTGGACATTTGCTTCTTCGGAGCCAATACAGTATCAAGCTTGGCTGCACGTGCTGACTGAATGTGTCGAAAAGCACGCAACCATCGCTCCCGACAGAATACAGCGGTTCCCAGTTAAGTTGGCGATGACAGGACAGTCTTGTCCAAGTGAAGCTACGTTACTGGAAATTTCATCACACGGTGTCGTGTTCTGCACGGGTCACGAAGGCGAAGTAGTGCTTAGCTCTTGGTACTATACAGACCTCGAAAAGTGGTCTGTCGTGTACCAGCAAGGCTACACATGCTGTTTACTCAAGTGCAGGAGTGCCGTTCCAACACCTCCAGGCTCGCCTCGCAGTAGCGCTGGCGATACTGTCACTCAAGACTATCTCTTCCGCACAGCAGAAGCGAGTTCCGTGTGCCTTGCCATTGAGTTTTATGTTGGTAAGTGCATGGCCAAGCTGGAGGTACTGGCTGGACAATACCTGGAGGAGTCCCGTGCGCAGGTCAGGAAACGATCTCTGCATGGTGACCAAATGACGACCAAGCGCGACGCGGCAGCCCCCAAATTGCTGCCTGTGGTGAGAGAGCACCCAATTGAAACTGTATCTCTTGGCCCAGTAGGGAGTCCCGAGGGACCAGCGGCCGTAGTGGCTGAGACTGCTACAGTGCCAAATCCTGTATCTACTACAAAAGAGCAAGTCTTGGTCAATCCGGCGTTCCTGAAGGTTGATGAAAGCCCGAGAAAAGTGGAGACTAATACCCCAGCAATGTCTGCACCGATGGGCGCATTCGTGACGGAAACGACAACAAAGGATGGAAGCGTAAATGACAAGCCACCACTCATTTTGGAGAAGCCGCCACAAGGATCTTGCGATGAAGCGGCTTGTGAAAAGCAGTCACCTCCCAAGAAGGAATACGCAATTGCGATGGTTAGCGTTGAGTTGAGAGCAGCGACGTCACATATAGCCCTGACAGATGACCAAGTTGGCACTAGTTTACAGGACTTGGTCGCCGTTGCGGGGCAATCGTTGGGATTTGAAAGTGAAACAGAACACGACACCGGCATAGGCGAATTTGAAAGCATCGATCTTGGGGAAGCAGTTGTTGCTGTGTCAAGGGTTCCGGAAGCCCAAGAGTCAGAGTATGGCGAACCTGAGTCAATTGGCCACAAGGCGACGTACTCCTCATCACTGTCACTCCCACTTGCAACCGGTGAAAGTCACGACGTGCAGTCGTGTCTGACAGCCAGAGAATGCAAAGTGGTCGAGCCGTGCCAACAAGAACAATGTACTCCTAAGAACATATTCTATGTCCATGATGAAGAGCGCTGTTGTCAACCGCCAATCGACAGCTCGACTTCGGACGTCTTGATGGTAGAATCATGTACCGAGGCCGTCTCCTCCACGCAAGAAAGCTGTTCCAACGGGATCCGCATCTCACCCAGCAATGAGGTTTCATCGGATCTGCTTCAAACTGGAAAAGCCTCACCACTGCTTCTCCTCGAATACGATCCTTCGTGGCCAGGTGAACCATCTCAAAGGGACAATAAGGAGGTGGAACTTCCGATGGTGTCCCTAGATCACGAACAAGAAGATGATCGCAAGTCGGAGTGCGATGGCTCGGACATGTCCGACGCGTTCAACTCTTGCGCTTCTGAAGCAGAACTGGTTCCGGACACTGCAAACAGTGACGTGCAGTCATGCGGGAACGGAGATATTTATCCGCCCCTGACGGGAGGAGACTGCAGCAATGAGGTATTCGAGGATGCAATTGACCCACCGCAAAACCTCGAGATAGAGCTGCGAATGCCATTGACGCAGTGGTAGGATAGACCGCTTAGTTGGCAGCCCATACAACACGAAAACGAGTAGGTTGGCTTTCATGACGGAGGCAGAATGCACATAGCGACGGGGTCAGGGCCAGCCTAATTCAGTCGACGTCTTGAAACTGGTGAATTTGGTGAAGCGACACACTCTCACAGGAGATCGGGTCGGGTCGGATGCGCTCATGCGCAGCACAACATCGCCACGAACTTTAGATCAAGACCAACAAGTTCGACGACCTGGAACTTGATGGATCGCATACCTCCGACGACAAATGGAAGCTCCAGCAAGCCCAAAGTGTACGGACGATGAAGTCCTCTCAAGAACTATAGCTAAGGCCTTCTGACTATTTCATGACCGAACAGATCTACCAGTACAACATCATCACCGATTCGTCGAGTGGCTCCAGCTTTCCCATCCGCAGCAAGTTCACCAAAGTTCCCACCGATCAAGAAACCCCAGCAAACTTCACCCAAGAAAGCGACTCGATCGGGGATCAATGGGAAGGTGTGTCAGTCAGCACGAAGTCAACCATCAAATTGTTTATGACCTAACTTCCAGTGATTCTTAGGGTGTATCGCTGCCGAAAGTCTCCTCCGTAACTTATGCAGGTGGAAATTCAAGTCACGAGGTCGACTCCGGCGAGGTACGAACTGGCCAGTTGCATTTTTATAATTGCTCACAAGCTATGAAATGACATGCAGGAGTTGGAGATCCTCAAGTGCATTCTTGTTCGAGAAGGTTATCTCCAACGGTTAGCACGAGCAAGTACAGCCGGTCACATCAGTGGAGCTCATCTAAGTGAGACGGTGGATATACTCGACTTGCTTCGATTAGCGACGCTCGAGACAGTGGAGGCGATTGTCGTCTGGAGAAATTACAAGCAGAAGAACAGCGGAGTAAAGTCGCCAACCGAACGGGAGCAGTTCAGGTGGAATGGGATCAACTATCTGCTCAAGCTAGCGTCGGACGTGGAATTTTTGGGAAAACATTCAGGACTCATCGAATGGCTCGGATTCACGTTACATAGGAATCCGTTCATCCTGCCTTTGAACCTCGACTGCCGAGCTAAACTACTGGTCGGACAGCACAATTCGCTGCCTGGAGATCAGATAGATGTAGCAGACTCCGATCGATTCATGCAAGTGGGTGGGAAGCGTTATCAATCGACTCGAGAGAGTCTCTGGGGTCAGAATGGAGGAGATACCGACAAACCTGTGACCGATGCAGAAGCTCTGGCCCAAGCGCTAGCAGAACGAAAGCGAGCGAAAACTCCGTACGAGACTCGCGTGGTTAATGACGAAGAACTGGTCCCCAACTCGCCATCGAAAGTTGCAGCTCTCCAACCTAAATCTCGTGCACCACCAAGGGCCGGAAAAACCAAATACTGCTCCGTGTTGCCATCGCAGATCGGAGAAGCCGACATGGCGCGCCTTCATGATGCTGAAATTGTGGTTTTACAGGAGGAGGCAGATTTTGGCCGGTACTCGCGGGATATTCACGGTCGAGTAGTGCCTGAGGGCGAAGCTCAGCGTCGTTCTAACATGGTGGAGCTGTCCGCCAATGTGTACAATATCCCTGCTACTCTTACGTCCTCGTTCACTGCTGAAGACCCTGAAGGCAACGAATTGCGACTGGGAGATCCTTCAGATTCAGACGTATTAGGTAAACTCTACGCAAAGAAGCGCTCTGGTATGTTGGGACCGATTTCCAAACCGGAATGGCGGTCATTTGACCGTCCTCCACCGCCCCGACGAAGAGCTCGAGGCGCCCAACTTGAAGAAGCATTAGCTGCTGAGCGAAAAGCAAATGCACAATTGGGGGTGTTGTTGGACTCACTAAGAGAAGAGATGGAGCGGAAGGCGATGGATGTTGCGTACTTCGAGAGCTGCTCCGAGTTGCAGGTGTACGGTGATGAACTACGAACGTTTACTACCCAAGCGCAACGTGAGTTGGCAGCTTTACGGAAAGAACTTCAAGAGAAGAAGTATATGTACGAAAGTAAAATCGTCAGCATTCAGAAGAAAGAGGAACTACTCAATACGTTCAAGACGCAGCACAAGGCTGCCAAGGACTCAGCTGTAAGTATTATCTCTGTGGCCGTCAAACCTTCGACTAATGGTTGTTTACTCTTGCTCAGCACGCCAATCGAATCGAAGCCGGTCGAGAACGATCGACAAAAGTTGCAAGCCTGAATCAAGAACAACAACGACGCGAAGACCGAGAGCAAGCTGCGGCACGAGCCGCTACTGCCGCTAAGGTCCTCGAGCATGACCATGCAGCTTCACTCGTACAGCATTTTTGCGCGACCCAGATCCAGAGAATCGCTCGTGGGATGTTGGCTCGAGCGGTTTATGAGCAGATGAAGATCGAGTTCGTCATTGCTAGCACGTATATCCAGGCAGGAGTGCGCGGGTTCCTCGTTCGACGTCGCGTGGCCAAAATGTACTGGCGTAATGCTGCTTCGGTGCATATTCAGCGTGTTGCTCGAGGCTGCAACGCTCGAAGACTCACAAAAGACAAGCGAAGACGACGACTGCAGAGGATTTCAGCAGAGCGTATTCAAAAAGTGGCGCGTGGTCGCTTTGGACGTGTACGGATGAAGAAGATCCGAGATTTGGTGAACTGGAGGCTTCAACTTGCACTGGCAGCTCGATCCGTGAACGCTGTAGCGCTACAAGAATTGGCAAGTGCCTGCCAATCCATGGTCGCGCTACCAAACCTCATGAAAGTGGAAGCCAAGCCGACTTCAGCAGAAGAGAAACCTCTTCCAGCACTTGTACTGGGTCTTGTGCGTTTGTTGATACTTTTCACGAGTGATGCTGATGATGAATGGGATATACCGAATACGCGGTGGCGTGAGGCAGCTCGATTTCTGCGCTGTGGTGTTGGTGTTACTCGTCGAATGCAGAAAATCGCAGATGCTGCTGCTGGAGCGGCACGAGCGTGGATGACACCGACAGGAACGTTTGCTGGAGCAGGTGTTGCTGCATCTACGCCGTATTTGCGAGAGTCTAAGCTGGGTACAGCATTGCTAGACGCGTACAGGGGAGATTTAAACTTTCATGTCGAGACATTCGAGCGGATACCACGGGGTTGGCAAGCTGTAGTTGCGATTTTCAAGTGGGCTACAGCTTTCTCTGCTATTACTCGACTGCAGCATCTTCTTGAGCCAAGCACCCCATCCAGTGATCCGTTCCTAGTTGTCCATGAAACATTGAGCAAGCGCGAAGCTCAACATGAAGTTATCGAGCGAAGAGATGCCGGCCACACCGACGAAATGTCAGCTCGGCGTTTTGTGTCAGCTGAATTGGTCCAGGCACGTGGGTATCCATTCCACCGCCCTCGTCCATTGCTGCTAGTGGTGGCTGGTGATGTGCCACGAAAGGCACGAACTGCGATTCTAGAAAAGCTTCAAGCGGCTTTACCTGGACTCTTCCTCACAATTACTCGTCCTCCAACGACTAAAACGAGGTCGCTGGGTGCTGAAGACACAGCGGAAACTTTTGATTTCAAGGCCATCCGCGATGCTTTGGCGCTAGGCCATTGTGTGATTCTCGAAGGTGATGTGGGGCTTCGAGATGTGACTCAGCGGGCCTTTTTGAGTTGTTTTGCCACCATCAAGCACGGACTTCACCCGCTGCCGATGTGTGTTTTGCTGCGAGGCACCATCACAAATCGCAGCGATCTCTTCGGACCAAAGCAAGGCAGCGATTTGGAAGAAGAGGCCTATCGAGACGAGATACGACGTCGGATGGTCGACGCAGATATGAAATTGGCTCTTGATCGTACTACCCGGCTGCGACTGGAGTTGGCGGAGGATTCTACCACTCGTGAAATGGTAGAACAAGCAGAGAGTTCTGCGCCAAGTCCAGCATTGGTGGTGGTTATGGAGGCTGTCATTGTCTTGCTCACACCTGACAAAGCCTATGAAGGTCCTTCACAGAGTGATATTGCCACAAGCTCTGTGAGTTGGCGTCTATCTCGTCGACTTCTGGCTCAACCGGCATTCTTACGAGCTAAACTGCAGCAAGTCAGTATCGCCACGATTCCGCCGGTCAACTTGGCAGCATTGGAGAGATACTTGCGTCACGCTTTATGGCCCGATGCTGTAGTTTCTCGGTCCCAGGTTAACTCAAGCAGACTGCTGTACGCCCTTGCGGCCTGGGTTGAATCGGTGACTAGAACGGCTCGGTTAATCGCTGCTGATGGTACAGGCTTCTTGGCTCCTGAAATCACCCGCTTCGGACCTGTACCTGGTCTGTTTGAGCGAGTTGTAGTTTTTGACAATTGCCCGACTGACCACGAGCAAAATGGCGCAGGTGAAGACTCAGCTGTGATGCAACTAATGAATGCTGTACTTGCTGACGTTCGTGGGTACCGGACGGCACATACGCTGGTAAGTTCGAGCGTTGATGCCTCGAGTCAACATCGCAAGAAAAAGATTAGCAACAAGGAGGAGCGGTGTGTCGTGAGCCTCTTCCACGAGTGCCGACGTATCTTCGCAAGTGCTTATTCCCCGAGCTCGGGGCAGCGGTGGATGACTGTCATCTCCGAGGACGACATCGACAGTCTGTTGGCACCCACAGCGTTATCACTTGGAAGCGAAACGAGAGCTGACAAGTTGCCGCCGAAGTCACATACAGACATGTACGCATGTCTTGCACGCCTCTGCCTGCTCCAAAAGAGAAGACTTGAGGATTGCCCAGAGTCGATTGAGCCTGCAAGTGAGTATGAGCTGGTACTGCGTCCTCGCGCAATTCGTCTGTATCGCCATGTGTTGCAGCTTGGCGGGTATCTGACGACGCTAACCATCGCAGAACTTTCACGAGGACATGTCCAAGTTGACGTGTTTGTTCACGGCAGCAAGTCTCAGAAAACTTCTACCCAAGCTGTCGCGTTAACCTTGGCGATTGAGCTTGAAAACATTCTGTGTCGACTATCCGCAGCTCAAGCGCGCTCCATCTTCGTGCCTGCATCTCGCATACCATCGATCGTGCTCGATCGACTCCGTTTGTACAGCGTCACACGGACGGAAATGGCGGTTCCTGAATTCCAGCAGACGTCCGTATCAGCTTTACGACTCAGCGTCAGAACCACCGAAAGTACGTCTGGACGAGTACTTCTTCGTCGTGCTGTGCGAGTGCCGAAACCGTATCGTGGATCTGCATCTGGACAACGTTTACTGTTTACTCTCATCGAGCACCACGAGGACGGAGAGTTTGAAGCTGCTTTCTACTCTCCAGGAACCAGCAATCGCCACTCTATCCGATTGTCAAGAAGTGCTGCAAACCAGCTGCTCCACTTATCAAGGTATGCTTCATCTTCTGAGCTACAGCGCTTATTACTGCGGAGTTTCTGCATTGCGAAACAAGTACCAAAGCCACAAGGCGACAGCATTGAAGACGGTGATGGAGAGGATGATCAAGAACTTGTGGATGAAGAAGCAGACACGATAACATGCTACCGCTTGCGACGACGAATTATTGCACGGTTTCCGTGTGTACTTCGCGTACTGGAAAATCCCCACCAGCGAGTAACCAAACAGCAGGTTGTGCGTGCGTACGTTCAAGTGGAGCTTTGTGACCAAGAGTCTGAAGCGGAAGATAGTACGACAAAGAGAACCACAAACACTGACGCCCTTCGGTATCGGGTGTGGCTTCCTGAATCTTGCGCAGAGCAAACTCTTCTACTGCAGGAGAGTGAGATCGAGGCCAGTTTGCCGCTAGAATTAGCGTGGCAGCACGCACTTCCAATCGACCGAAAAATTGTTAGCCGGGATATTGTGCGCCGTTATTTTCAATGGGACCCCCACGGTGGCAGTGGAGAGAATGGATGCGTAGTAGCTCACTTGCCATGTGGCTCTTTCTGGGCGACTGAGGTGACTCCTACTCTTGGTGTTGGCTCTTCCAAGAACCCCATTGAGCAGGGTACAGCTTTATCAAAAGGAGAGATCGGGGACCAATCAACGAAATCTCGAGCGTACCAGAAGAGCACAGACTCGGGAGTATCTGTGGTTTCATGCACATGCTTGCTAGACGACCGAGATACAGAAAGTGACGATGAAGAGGAACCAGACTATGCAGATGTCAGTCGCAAGCGGAAGACATACAGCTACGACACTAAAGAACTTGTGCATCGTGGTAGCTACAGTACCAACGGATTTTACGTGGTGATACGCGTAACGATGCGTGCTGAAGTGCTTCGCGACTTGCAACCTGCTCTCGCTTCGCCAACTGACCGCGTACGGGAGCGCGACTCCTTCACGATCGAGTTCGACGTGTACCATCCTGCATCCAGCGGTACAGCCATTGCTGAAATTCACGGTCGCCGAGACCTGCGCGAAGTTGTCGGTCCTGACCAGGCGTTCCTCATTGACTCCACATCCGTAGACAGACTAATGCGGCATACCATCTTGTCACGCTTAGATATTCAGGTGGATCGGGAGGCAGGCGACATCAGCAAGGACAAAGGTCTGAAGGTGACATTCCTGCGAGACCGATTGTACGCCAAACAAAAGGCAACCCCAGTAACGAAAACATTCGAGCGGGATTCTGGCGCTAATGCTGCCAAGTTAATTGACGAGTCGCGCCGTCATGGAATAGCTGGAGAGCGCGGTATCAAGGTTCTCACCGCATCTAGAGTACTTCCGGGCTGCGGCCGTACGCTGCTTACGGTGTTCGACATGGCTGCACGTCACCAACGTGGACAGACACAGGAATTTGCAGATACCTTCGTGATGTTACGGGTGGACGCGTACGTGTGTGCAACCAGTGCGAGGTTATCTTTGTTGCTGGAAGGCAGCGACTTGGTGAACCTTGTCAGCGACGAAGAGAAGGAGCTACTCATCCCCACAGCCTACCACGACGCCAACTCGGAAGAAGTTGCAGAGATGGAAAAAGAAAAAAGTCGAAGACTGGCACTTGCGGTGTTCGATCACCTTCGCGTCGAGCAACGGAGTGACGGACGTGGCGCCCGCCTCGTTCTCTCCGAGTACAGCTGCAACGAAGTGCTGTCATCAGACACTGTCGTCAAGGCTAGCTAGTGGCTGGCAATCCGAAGTCGCCAAATGATTGTGCTGGCTAAAATAAATGTAGCTGACCGTTGTAGGCACTATTACTTTTTCGGGCTTCGCACGCCGAAGTCAGAAGTTAATCTCGAATCGGCCATCAATGCAGCAACCCACCCCACCACCAAGATTGTCTGCTACCATCGAGTCAATCACAGGGAACGATCTCGACGGTCTTCATACCGCAGCAATTGCACTGCAAAGCTCCGATGGACACATTCAATTGGAATTCCCAGCGGAAGACACCATCAACTTGCAGACTCCTCTACCCAACGGTACCTCTGAAGACCAAATCCAATCTCCCAACTCGCCAATCCATGCAACACACAAAGTGGTAGCCGACGATGATGGCACAGACGAGCTGCTATCAATTCCCCCGCTAATGAACATTTGCATCCTCATCGTGGGGACTCGCGGAGACGTTCAACCATTCATAGCAATAGCGCTTCGACTGAAAGAAGACGGACATCGAGTTCGCTTAGCCACCCACGCAGTCTACAGAGACTTCGTCATGAGTCACAGCATTGAGTTTTACCCTCTTGGTGGTGATCCGAAAGAGCTCGCAGCGTATATGGTGAAGACCGGTGGCCATCTCATCCCCATGAAGATCAAGACGCTGACTGAAGACGTGCCCCGCAACATGCAGATGATCAAAGAAATCGTCTTCTCCACTTGGCCGGCGGTATCTGAACCAGACCCGGACGGAGTAGGTCCAGGAGTACCAGGTCCACGCTTTCGAGCTCAAGCCATCATCGCTAACCCCGTTTCGTACGGTCACGTTCATGTTGCCCAACGACTCGGTGTACCGCTCCACATTATGTTTCCACAGCCGTGGGTGCCTACCGTGGCATTCCCGCACCCGTTGTCGAATCTCGCATACACTGGTAAACCATTGACTAGGAACTATCTCTCGTATAAACTTGTCGACTTAATTATGTGGCAGGGTACAGAGGGAGTCATTAATGAGTTCCGAACCGAAGTGCTGAAGCTGCATCCCATTCGGAACGGTGACTCCGGTTCAGAATTACTCCTGGACTTGGCCATTCCCCACTCGTTCATGTGGAGTCCTGCTCTCGTGCCCAAACCATCAGACTGGGGAGATCTGTACGATGTCATCGGCACGGTTAGCTTAAAAGAGGCCGCGTCCGCTTACTCTCCGTCTCCAGAGCTCGAGGCATTCCTGGGTGATGATGGAGGACCCATTTTCGTTGGCTTTGGCTCCATGATCTTAGCGAATCCTCTTGCAACAACGAAAATGATTGTGGAAGCAGCCAAACAGGCCAATGTGCGTGTGCTGATCCAGTCCAGTTGGAGCGACATGGCCGGCGACATTGAAATCCCAAGTAACGTCTTCTTCATCGGTAATTGTCCACACGACTGGCTCATGCCTCGAGTCTCTGCTGTTGTTCATCACGGTGGCGCTGGAACAACTGCTGCAGGACTACTCGCTGGGAAACCTACTTTCATCGTTCCTTTCTTTGGAGATCAGCCGTTCTGGGGCCAGGCTGTTGTTAGTGCTCGGGTGGGTGTACCGCCTTGCCCCATCGCGCAACTTACAACTGAAGTGTTATTCAACGCCTTCATAGAGCTTGCAAAACCCAAGTTGCGAATACGAGCTGAGGCGATGCGCGACAAAATGCTGGAAGAAGACGGTGCAGGAGACGCTGTCCGTAGTTTCTACCTCCATCTCCCGACGCAAGATATGTGGTGCGACTTGGATCATCAACACATCGCTATGCAGTGGAGCATCCACGACAAAATCAAACTCTGCGACCGCTGCGCGTTTATCGTAAGAGAGCGTCCGGAGAACCAAAAGAAAAAAATGATGCGCTACCACTGCGTCGATTACTCCGCTCGCGGGCCGAATTCGCTGCTGACTGGAGTTGCTGCCGGTGCTATCGTTTTCGCGCACGAGTTGACCGGCGGAGTGACAGGAGTTTTGCTTGAGCCGGCAAGAGGTTTAATTAATGGCGGGGTTGTCGGCGCTGTCAAGGGTGCAGTAGCGGGTGTGTACTACCTCCTGGTGCGACCCGTTCACGGCGCTGTGCTGTTCGCCGACCGCGCAGTAGCGGGGCGAAAGAATGCCAAACGAGAAGAAGGCCACCGCAAGTTGAACAATGTCTTCGACCGTCACATCATGGCAGCCTTGGGAGTACAGGATGGTCTGGCGGACAGCTTTTGCTTGGCTGCCAATCCGAACGCCGTAGATACCGTCATATTCGCTCGCAGAAAAGACCGCAAGCAGATGCTGGGGCAGATGCGGAATGCTGTGAAGCACCGTTATTATGCCCGCTATGAGGCACTCTTGTTAGATCAACGCGCAGAGAAATTAGCAGCTCACATGGAAGGGATGCACTTTCCTAGCAACGGGGAAACCCCAAGCCCACAGCCCAAAACACTCATTTCGTCCTTTCATCGCCGTAGTAGTAGCAACAACGGCGTCGTGACGGCAGATGCAGGTGCCGTCTGCAAAAACTCAGCAATTGGTGAATCCAAGACGGGATCAAACCGAGAACCAGCTCCATGTATCAACCTTCGCTCTGCTCACCTTTCGTCGACCGGGGTTATCCAAATAGCGTTTGATATTCCGAGTGAAGCAGCAAATTCAGTGGACCTCTCCACAATTGCAGACTGGGAGACATACGCATCACGCCATGTTGGCGTCACTGAGGACATTCAGCAAAATGGGAAGGCCCGACGGTTAAGCTCGGCAACCCCACGAATTCCACTACTAAATGTCTGCCTCGCTGCCATTGGCACCTGGAACAATGGGGTGAAGCAATTTGTTGCCATCGGGATCAAGCTCAAGCAGCAGGGACATCGTGTGCGCGTAGCTGCAAATGAACGATTTCGCACCGAGATCATGGCGCGTGGTCTCGAATTTTATCCGCTTGCTGGGGCCCCTGAGAGTATCCAGGACTTCGCCAAATTCGTGTATGAAAGCCAAAATGCAGCCCAAGCGGCAGTGCCAGGTCGACTTGGGACGGGAGCTATCCAATTTTTCAAGGAGCTTATTTACTCACTGTGGCCCGCTGCGTATGGATCAGATCCTCATGGTGAAGGCGCGAATATCCCGGGTGCTCACTTCCGGGCAGATTCACTTCTGTGGCATCCACTGCTGCTTGGTCATGTGCACGTGGCAGAGCGACTCGGTATTCCGCTCCAGTGCGCGAGTCTGGAACCTCTCTCTCCGACGTACTCATTTCCTCATCCTCTGAGTTTCATTACGAGATTTGAATGCTCGAACACGCCATTATCCCAGAGCAACTTGCTGACGTATGGCGTCGTTGACACGGCACTATGGCGCGGTGGTGTGGCGGAAGTTCTGACCCAGTTTCGTGCTTTCATCGGTCTCAACAAACGCTGTGATCAGCCGGACACGTTAGTCCGATGGGAGGTCCCTCATATATACCTCTGGAATCCTTCTCTGCTGCCGAGGCCATTGGACTGGGGTGCTGAGTTGTCGGTGGTTGGCCATGTGACGCTAGGCACCAGTGACGGCCTCAGTCGAAGAAAACGCAAGAAGCGCGAGAAGGACAACAAGCGGTTCAAGTGGCCAAGAGACCTCACGGAATTTGCATTCCAGTCGACACCGCCACCAATCATCTACTTCGGAGTCTCCAGACGAACCATGGCACCCGATGACCTTGACGAATTACTGCGAAAAATTGACGCTGCTGCTGTTGCAGAGCATCACGTTCGTATCATCTTCCAGACTCGCGAGGTCGGCGACAATAAGCGAGCGCTTTATCATTCTGCCAACGTGCTCCAAATTGCCAGCGATCTGCCGTACTCACGACTTTTTCAAGAAAAAGCCGTGGTTGCAACGATCCATTGGGGAGAACCCGACATCATTGCTGAAGGACTCTCTTCCGGCAAACCTGCCGGTATCTGCGGAACACACTCGATACAAAATTTCATGGCTTGGACATGCGAACAAGCTCAGGTGGGTCTACCACTGATTGACTGGAGGACTTGCACTGTGGAGTCGTTAGCCTCGAACTTCAGGGACTTGCTCGCGCCGGGTATTCGAGAGAAAGCGCATACATTGTCCACCACGTTTAATCGAGAGGAGCCAGGCAACGCTGCAGTGAAGGCATTTTACGCCAATCTGCCACTAAAGGCAATGCGTTGCGACGTGGATCCGAGCAGAATAGCGCGAGTCTTCGATCCATCCCACAAACTCAAATTATCACTCCAGGCCTATGTGGCGATCCGCGATAAGACCAAGCTCTTCGTGCCGTACAAACCCCTTCGATTCGGTGGAAACCATCCTCCGACATTTTTCCTTCGTGGCAGCCCAGCAAAAACACCTTACGACACTAAACCAACTCGCCAGCATGATGCTGTCCGTCTGACTCTGGATTATCTCGAAAATCACGGCAATTTGCTAAGCAACAAGTCGTCAAGTTGCTCCTCGATGGTATCAAATCATGGCAGTCTTGTTGCCACCCCAGAACAAATCGAGATGTTCTGGTCTTCACCAGGAGAGGAAGCCGCGGTGCGGAAGGCCACCTATATAGCTTACGAACGCCTTGTCAAAAAACCACAGCAGGCCAGCAAACATGAAACCTTGATGCGCTTTCTCGGCTTCAGAAAAGCAGGACAACGTCGCGAAGCGGAGCTGTTAGCCTCTGTAGAGTAAAAGACTTGAAATTAAGTGCTCTCATCCTAATGTAGACAGCAGCCAGAGGAAACAACAGTCAGCTGGTAAAACGAATCTATTCCTCGAATTCAACACCTTCACGTACAGTGCTTGAGCACGGGGCTCCAATTCGGTACGCGTTTTATAGCCCTGTTAAAGAGCGACTGACGATGCCGACGATGACGAGGAACCGTTGGCGAAGTTGCGCGCCCTAAGCAATTTTTCATACTTGGCGTTGATTTCCACAGTGCGCTCGGCCTGTTCCTCGGGCGAGTTCCAGAATTTTGGCATTTCTACCACGTCCAACGCCATTGACTGGATACGAGAGAATTGAGGGCGTTTTTTACGCGGGGCTCCACCAAACATCTTGGGGTCTTTCGAGGAGGAAGTCAACGATGCCCGCTCATGGTCTACCCGTGCTGCCAGTTCTTCACTGGCAGGGTCATACGTGTACAGAACTTTAGTTCTGGGCTGTTTCTTGAGGTTGCCAGACGAAGCTGAGTGAAGCAGTTCTAGCTCGCGCAAGGAAAATCGCGGGGGGTGGTGCTGCGAATATTTGAGAGGCTTGTACTTCAAGTCGCCTGCGCTTCCTTCATCCTTCGTGATCTGATGCACCACCAATCGTGCCTCGTAAGATAGTTTCATCTCGTGCACCGAGTCGTACACACGAGCGATACGCGCCGGATCCAGATCGCAAGTCATTCCTGCTAGTGGCAGATTGCTGTAAAAGGCCGATACAGCAGTCTCGATTGCGCTGGTTGACGAAAACTTCGAGGCAAGACGCTTGGCGCAGTGTGACAGCTTGGGGTCCAGCAGTACACGGAACACATGAACCAGGTTAGACGGTGTTAGTGCGTCCATCTCCAACGGCTCGACACCAGCTCCTGCCAGAACTAACGCCTGGCCCCACATTCTCTGGGTAATGTTGCGCGGAACCACACACGCAGGTTTCTCTGCTGCCAAACATGTTGATGTGATGGATAAGTCGCCCCAGTGCATGGCTGCATGCACGTGCGATAGAATGCGCTTGACAGGAAAGTGCTGGTCTATCTCGAACACATCGTCTGTTTCAGCCACGAAGGCAACGCCGTCGTTGCTATTCTCATAGCCTTGGAATACAACACGCACGTTCGCTTTCCGGGCAGCCTTTTCAAGGGTGCTCACTAAATCCTGAACGCGACGAGGGTCCCAGTCACCACACTGGAAACCGAAGTAGATGAGTGGTGTACCAGCAGAATTTCCAGCGAATGACTGTAGCTCTTCTTCGATAGCAGCAAGATCCGTGTCTTCAGGGTCGCTCTCATCAAGCTCTACGTACCCAGCAATCGTAATCTCACTCCCCCAATCGTGAGGCTTCGGTAGAAGCGATGAATTCCAAAGGTACGTGTGAGGGATACGCCATTCAGCAAGCAAGTTGTTGGCAATACTCTTGCCCGTGAGCCCCAGGGAATATCGGAACTCGTCCAAAACATCCCGCACACCGTGCCACAAAACGGTGTCTATCACATCGTACGATGCTGCGTTTGTAGGTGCGTAGCGGTACGGCCTGTGAAGCTTCATGTTTGAGCTAACAAGATGAGGGAACGCTTGGGTGCGGGACTGAGGGTTGTAGCTCATACAGTGCAGCGGCACTCCCAATCGCTCAGCTACGATGGTCTGTCCAAACAAATACGGGTGCGCAATGATGGCGTCAGCACGGAAGGCCTTGCCAGGCAACAATGGGTCCACTTCCACACAGGCCGGCCATAGCGAGAACACGAGCTCGCGCAGGTCATCCACTTCCGGGAACGACTCCCGTCTGTGGTTCAGTTTCTCGTGAGCGAAGTTGAGAAGTCGAGATTTATGGCGTGGCCCGTCTAGAGTTCGCTGGTGCAAGTATTGCAGGAAATTGCCAGTGGTGATAGCACTTCCTCCAAGTGGATAGAAATCGAGGCCAGCACTGATAATTCGATCACGGTGGCCACTGTTCGTAGCGATTCGCACACAGTGACCGTCCGCTTTGAGCCGCAGTCCAATCGATACGTATTGCTGAACACTTTCTTCCCAGCTGCCTGTTGTCATCATGCAAATATTCATCTTCGGCAGCGGGGTGCTGTTTAAACTCTCCAGGCGCTTTTTCTGAGTTTCTTCCTCTTGACGAGCCTCTTCTTCCAGCAGTTGTACTTCGCTATTGCGCAGTGCTCCGCCAACCTTCTCACCGTCGCCAAACGCAATATCAAACGAGTCGCTGCCATTGAAGGTCGCCCCATCCACATTTATAACGACAGTAGCAGACTCCTCTGCGCTGTCCTCAGATGCTGACGTGGACAGACTACTCTTGGATACTTTGAAAGCTTTCTGTCCGTGCAACTTGCGCTCCTTCATAAGCGCAATGAACCTTCCTTCAAGTTTGTTCTTCTCCTCCGGTGGTAGCTGAATAGCGATTTGCGCCGACAGCACGTTATTAGCATCAAAAACTTCATCTGCACTCATCGACCCGTTGTGCACATTGCGAGTCTTGAATCCCATAGCGTTTAGCAGCTTCTTGTTATCCCCGATGAGCGTGCCCTTCTTTTTGCTTTCGTCTCCACGGACGTTATTGTACGCACCGGTGGCAAGATGATCAGCAAACACCACGGTTCCCACTAACGGGCTAATCATTAATCCACCAAGACCCTTTACCAACCCGATGACAGCACCCTTTGCCCCCTCTTCACGGTATCCTTGCGCAGGCTTGACAATCACATCCTTGAAACCGGAGCCGAACACGTGAGCGAACGCACCCACGCCAGCAGAAGCCCCTTCAAGAATATTTTCCGGGCCACGAGCCGAGTAGTCCACGAAAGTGTACTCCACGATATCATTCGGCGAATTCTCAGGGCGGGAGGTCACTACAAATTCACACTCATCACACAAACGAATTTTGTCCTTTTGGCTCCACATCGTCGCAGCTCGTCCACAACTCAGGTCGCAACGCATATGATGGAGAGGCAGGTTTTTGTAAAACGATGTCACAGCCTCACCAGCACCGTCCTCTTCCCGCATGACGTCGCGCAATGCAATCGCACGTGCACGAAGCTCTGGACTCTCCAGCGTCTCGAATGACGCTCGAAGTTTCTCGGTTGTCAACTGGGAAATTGGGCAAGGTTCAACACCAACACCAGTGTCCAAGACAGCACGGCCCCAGAACGGCTGGTCCCCGAAAAATGGCACGATGAATGTGGGTTTTCCAGCAAGCAGGCCCGCTGCTGTAGTACCAGCTCCGCCATGATGCACCACCGCAGACACTCGTGGCATGAGCCAATCGTGCGGGCAGCTTCCAAGGAAGAAGATGTTGTCTGGGATCGTCAAATCTCCTGCCATGTCGCTCCAGCTTGACTGGATCAAAACACGAACACCCGCTTGCTCTGCAGCCTCGATGATCATCTTGGTAACACCCTTCGGGTCCTGAATGACCATAGATCCGAAGCCCACGAAAATTGGTCCGGCATCGTTGCCAAGGAAGGCCTCAAGCTCTGGCGTAGGCGTATACGAAGAGCTAGGCCCTTCTAACGAAACAGTTCCGATGACATCATAAATCTTGCCCCAGTCACTTGATTTCGGCACGAGATGCGGACTCCACATGAAAGCGTGCGGGATCGCAAGATCCAGCAGAATATCTCGACCGCCGTCTCCCTTGCGAATCTTCCGGAGCTGCAGTTTATCTCTACGGAACGCGTTCACCATTCCTTCAGTACCTTGCCACATTAGGAGGTCAACCATCTTGTACGACATGTAGTTCACCTGCTTAGGTTTCCCGGTGTACGGCATATTCGACAACGGATGTGGGAACGCCGTCGTGGGCACCCACGGCTGGGGGAACATAATATGCAGCGGCACACCAAGCCGCTCCGCCACATGAATATGTCCATAAGTCACGGGATTCGAGATAATAGCTTGTGCCTGGAACGGTTTGCCGGGGATCCCAGGACCTCCTCCATCAGGGTCCGCTTCGGACACAGCAGGCCACGTCGAGTACAGAATCTCCTCGATCATCTGCATGTTGCGAGGCACGTCCTTCTGAATTGCCTCCAGGTTCAACGGAATCAAATGGCCGCCCGTCTTGACCATGTACGCCGACAGCTCCTTAGGGTCTCCAGCCAACGGATAAAACTCCACCCCATGGTCCATAACAAAGTCTCTGTACACAGCATGAGTGGCGAGTCTCACTCGATGTCCATCATGGAGCAGTCTCTTGGCAATGGCTACAAAAGGCTGCACGTCTCCATGAGTGCCGACGATCATGATGCAGATGGTCATGATGGGGGCATCGTAGTCGATTCTGCTGCTTTGGCGAGTGGTGCGTACAGATTCAGCTTCCCGTCTCTTGGCCTGTTCCTGCAGTCCTGAAATGTCGTACTTGTCGTCGTCCTCATCAAAGTCCATGTGGATGTGGCCGTCGAGGTCGAAAGCTGCGGCGGCCTGCACCACATCCGCGAAGGACGTGAGTTTGCTGGCTCCAGAGGCTTGGCGTCGCTCCTCTGCGATCTTCTGCACGGCGCGCTGGAGCGTCTCCTTCCATCTCTGCAATAGAAACACAAATTAGCATCACTCAGTGGACATGATGTGGGGTGACTTAAGTCACGTACCGTGGGCTTTTGCACCCTGTCGGGTCCCTCCTCTGCCGTCACCTGCTCTTGCTCCATCTCGACCTTGAGGACGACCTTCTCTTCCTCTTCTTCTTGCTGCTGCGTGGTCTCCATCGTGAGGGAACGACTTGTGCCCCCGCAACTATTCTGATTGTACCCATCTCGTTACACGAGATGGGTACCGGTATATAGGCCATTAACCCAAATTATGGGTACATAGACCGTATTTTCAAACCAACCGCGATGTATACGCGCCCGACTCAACGATACATGATACCGTCTTGCGAGCGTAAACGAATTTTGACGGACGAACTGCGAGTGTAAGTTGATCTGCGGTCGACTCAATCATTGGCACACCTCGTGCGAGCCCACGGTTGCCGCTCAGACGAAGAAGCAGAAATTCGCTGGCTTTGCGAGTTTTGTATTTGAATACAAAACTTTGAAAAGTGCTACAAGGCCACGGTCTCAGCAATTTATCTCTGCCGTGAGATTGAATCGTACACAGACCACTACAGCGGCGGCGCGTCTGAACTTGCACGCGCGGCACAGAAACATTGCTGGTCGAGCTACAGCTACAGCTAGAAGCAAACGTGTAGTGCACGGCGGCATTCGAGTTGAAGTGTAACGGTTCAGCGCTCTCTCATTGGCTGGTCCAATCCACTTGCCCTTTGTATGTTCCTCCTTCGGACGACGTTTTACCCAGTGTAACCTAGATCTACCGCGCTCCATTCAAGCACTTGGTTTTAAGATGCTGGGGAGCTTCTCGGGACCACGTCTGACCACTCGGCCCAACTCGACCAACTCGACCACTTCCTGACGCTGTCCCCGGAATTATGTTGACCGTGACGTACCCACTGAGGCACATTTGTCCGAATCATGATATCCGGGACGCGCTCGAACAACGTGCTGTGGCTCTGCAGCAGATCCGCATAGAGGCAATGATGGTCATGAACTTCCACTGCTGCCGGCTGCTCGAGCACCATCGGCGTAGCCACCCGAACTACCCTGTAGTGCCGGCAAGATCTCGCACGATGGAGACAGCCCTGCAGCTGGACCAAGCTACGTTCTACCGGTGCTGCACAGCTGTCTTTGGTGACGGACAGATGCCCGCGCCAAAACCCTCGGCCAACGCTGCACTAGAGGAGTCCATCAACAAGTACAAGGCTTCACGATCGAGGGTCATGCCGTATATACCACTTACGCTTTCCTATTCAAGCTCCGCTATCAAAGAACTGGCGAATGACATGCTCGTTGCGGCGCAGCAACA
Source organism: Phytophthora agathidicida (assembly GCA_025722995.1). Lineage (NCBI taxonomy): Eukaryota > Oomycota > Peronosporomycetes > Peronosporales > Peronosporaceae > Phytophthora > Phytophthora agathidicida. The sequence goes on from CP106971.1 coordinate 8,980,653, forward strand.
CGTCCGAACGAACTTCGAGGCACGACTCATCAGATTCGTTAGCCTGCAGCTTGCGTATCCGCGGGGAGCAGCTGAGGCTATGGTCGCTCGACTGAAGTCAAGTCCTGAGGACCTCACGGACGTCGAGAAGCAATGGCTTGAGTGGCTAGAACTGCCACCTACAGATGCGAACATCGCTAGCCACGAGGTGCTATTTCTCGGCAAGCTGTACGACATGCTGAAGGAGATGGAAGAAATGCACGACCAAGACGAGATCCCGAAAGGGTGCCGGCTCTTTACGTTGCTGCCGCAGCCCACCTCCTGTGTGCCATCGTTCTTCCCAGTCACGACAGAGGTGCTCTACCAAGTCGCACAACAAGTTTTGGCAACTACGGGCAAGGATGTTTTTGGGCTTTACAAGTCCACGAACTCTCGTGGCCATCGGACGTATGCCACGTCTACGGAGTTCCAAGAAGTGCGCGAGAGGATGTGGACCTCTGTTTTCAACCTCGGAGACTGCGTCAGCCATACTGCGGATCCCCGAATTGGCGTTCCAAGGCGCAGCTTCGAGTATCAGATCTCCACAAATGGCTACAGTGCTGCTGTGCTGACGTCAATTCCTGCTCCTGTTGAACGACCTGCTCTTTCTCCGAAGTATATACCACATAGATTGATCGGGATTGACCCAGGTCTACGGATGATGCTGACGGCATACAGCCGTCCTATGCTGGGCTTTGTCTGCAACCCACCGGAAGAGCCATGCTCCATGCCCGGTTGGTGCAGTACCTGTCCAGGCCACGTTGGCGGTAGACGCCATGGCAAGAAGCGCAGCAGGAACCGCCGTCGCCGCCACCGACGCAAGAGACGCAGCAGAGCGCAGTGTGATGTGGAGGGGTGGTGCGAGATCTGTCACAGGCACCACCCAAAGCACCGTCCGCGGAAACACGGCGTCAGGCGCCGGACTCACTTCCTGCACGACAATTCTCACGTCCTACAAGTCACGTCCCGAGAGTACCGGCACATGAGTCGTGTCGAGCACCAAGCATTTTGGATCGAAAACCTGAAGAAGAGGTATCCGCGCTATGATGAGTTTGTGAAGGACACGCCATCGTTGAAGACTTCGTCGTCGGCGTCCCTGCTCTCTCGCCACGAGCACATGTGGAAGAATATCAGCGCCATGTTGGAGTTCTGCGCTCTCAAAGGATTTCGAAAGTGGCGATTTACACTGTCGCGATTCAAACGCAAGGCCGTGGCAAAACTCGCCAAGCGTGTCGTCCCGACCGTGGACCGTGACGTGTGTGTGGCTCTCGGAAAATGGAGCAGCCAGACTCATCTCGCGGGCCACATGCACGTCCCGCTCAAGCGGTTCGCACGTGAACTCTCTCGCCGCGCAACCCTCGTCATGGTCGACGAGTTTCGTACCAGCTATCTTTGCTCCGAGTGCTCACGTCCGATGGTGGATACGCCATTCAAGATCTACGGTACGACGAAAACCAAGAGGTCGAGGAACGTGCGTGTCTGCGGAAACGTAGCTTGCAGAGCGAACTACTGGGAGCGTGATATCAATGCGTCGAAAAACATGTGGCAGCTTGGACTCCTCCAAGTCACCAACCGGCCTCGAACTCCACAGTTCTGCAGAGGATACCGAATCGACTAAGTCGACTTCTTCAAACCAACGTGGGAACGGGACCCTGAGAAGGACCTCAAACGAAAGCCCACTCGGTAAACAGACTGCTGGGGAGTGAAAGATGTAGTGCCTTCATTCGTCGGTAGCCCAGTCCGAACGTAAAGATCTCTCGAGATCATTCTTAGTGAATATACCATAGCGGCATCGCCATCTACTCCAACCTTCACCAAGAACCGAATGAAGAATCGGTGGAGAAAAACAAGGATAACCCCGATTCTTTACAAAATTGTTTGAAACTTTTCGCTGATTGTCCTCGAACTGCGTCAGAAGCATTTGAAGGGTATAATTTGGTGGCCGTTAGAGGGGGGGGGGGGGGGGGGGGGGGTCTAACAGGAACCGAGTGATCAGTTTTAAAACCAAGTTCCCCATTCGATATTGAGGCTGGTCACTACGCACGTCCCTCAATAAATGGAGGTTCGAAAGCTGCACTTGTTGCATGCTGTAAGATATATAAGCACTCACTAGACGTACCGCTGTTTCCAAGGTGCAGCGCTGTGAACAAGAGGTTGCCACGAGCAACAACTTGCCACGTACCCATCTGACGGAGACAGCATCGCAAAAGAAGTATGTGCTTCACCTGTCATTAGAGGCATGGTTATCTTGTACTGAAAGCCATTGTTTCGTGTATTTACCAACGGACAATACACGAACTACACAATCTTATGCAGCTTCAACAGCACGACCGAGGCCGTGGAGGTATTTCCCCTAACGTACGTAGATGGTCTGTCCATCCTGAACCATTTTGCCTGCCTCTCTCATTTCACTGAAAGCATCCGTGCCGTTAGTCCATTCTTGTATCACCCCGCTATCGTCGTGTCCAGGGCTTTGTCGCTCTTGAGAATCGTTGTGAACGTCTCGGCGGCGTTTGGCTCCATTGCTGTAGTTGGCCCCTTTACAGAGGCCCCCTTTTCTTGAAGGTAAACCTTGTAGCGGGTAGTCAGTGCATTTGCATCAGTGGCGCTCCTTCCAAAATTTTCTGCTTGTTTGCCGACGTTGGCTGGCGGTACGCGCTTGGCGCGCCACTCGGCCATCTTCTTAAAGAGCATGTCATCGCTCGGGGCGAGCTTCTCGTACATCGGAGACAGCGTCTGCTTTTGTTTAGTAATTTCGGCTACTTTAACAGCCTTGGCCGCCTGCCTGGTTGCTGAGCTCCGGAAAATCTGCCCGAAAGAACCGAAGTGAAACCTCTCTTCTTGCAGCCCATCGCGACCGCCGCCTTCCGCATCGCCACGTAAAAATCGATTGCCATCGACTCCAACCTGGCCTGCGTAAGCGCTGGAGAACGTGATAGCCACCACAACAAGTTGCTTCCAATAGAGTATTCCGTGCCGGTGAAAGCGGTAGTGTCGAACACTTCTTTAGGGGTGCCAAGCGAATTGTGTAATGAAGCTCCTTTTGGGGTATCGCCTGGGCATGCATACGAGCAAATTCCGTCTTTTAGTGCACTAGATTTGACGGTCCCATCCAGTGATTATCTATCTCAGGGAATGTCGAGAGTGACGTCAATAGTTTGTTATCATCTGCTTCGTCCAGTCTAGACAACAGTCGGTCGAAGCATTCGTCCGACACCGAAGGTTCGAGCGCTACTGGTGCCAGTCTTGAAGACTACCTTGAAGACTATGACGGCTGTCTTCATCTTGCACGATCCAGTCGGTAGATAACTGACAACGTGAAGATGAAGAAGGTGCTGAACAAGATAATACGGTATCCAGAAAGATAGAGAGCGGTGGATGGATCAGCCATATGGATGGTGTTGGCGCTGGTGTTGGTGCAAAGTTGTGGCAAACACGTTGACACGTGCGTGTATTACGGCTCAACCTGCACGCGAAGTTTCATTTTAGTCTCGGTTTCAAGTCTTCTTCAATTTCCTGGTCCCAACTAATTTTCAACAGCGCAGTTCGTGGCTAATCATCTCCTAGGCGAGCCAATAAACTGAACAATGCAGTGCAGTTGGACTCGCTGCAACGCCTCTCTCTCTCTCTCTCTCTCTCTGGTATATTCACTAAGAATGATCTCGAGAGATCTTTACGTTCGGACTGGGCTACCGACGAATGAAGGCACTACATCTTTCACTCCCCAGCAGTCTGTTTACCGAGTGGGCTTTCGTTTGAGGTCCTTCTCAGGGTCCCGTTCCCACGTTGGTTTGAAGAAGTCGACTTAGTCGATTCGGTATCCTCTGCAGAACTGTGGAGTTCGAGGCCGGTTGGTGACTTGGAGGAGTCCAAGCTGCCACATGTTTTTCGACGCATTGATATCACGCTCCCAGTAGTTCGCTCTGCAAGCTACGTTTCCGCAGACACGCACGTTCCTCGACCTCTTGGTTTTCGTCGTACCGTAGATCTTGAATGGCGTATCCACCATCGGACGTGAGCACTCGGAGCAAAGATAGCTGGTACGAAACTCGTCGACCATGACGAGGGTTGCGCGGCGAGAGAGTTCACGTGCGAACCGCTTGAGCGGGACGTGCATGTGGCCCGCGAGATGAGTCTGGCTGCTCCATTTTCCGAGAGCCACACACACGTCACGGTCCACGGTCGGGACGACACGCTTGGCGAGTTTTGCCACGGCCTTGCGTTTGAATCGCGACAGTGTAAATCGCCACTTTCGAAATCCTTTGAGAGCGCAGAACTCCAACATGGCGCTGATATTCTTCCACATGTGCTCGTGGCGAGAGAGCAGGGACGCCGACGACGAAGTCTTCAACGATGGCGTGTCCTTCACAAACTCATCATAGCGCGGATACCTCTTCTTCAGGTTTTCGATCCAAAATGCTTGGTGCTCGACACGACTCATGTGCCGGTACTCTCGGGACGTGACTTGTAGGACGTGAGAATTGTCGTGCAGGAAGTGAGTCCGGCGCCTGACGCCGTGTTTCCGCGGACGGTGCTTTGGGTGGTGCCTGTGACAGATCTCGCACCACCCCTCCACATCACACTGCGCTCTGCTGCGTCTCTTGCGTCGGTGGCGGCGACGGCGGTTCCTGCTGCGCTTCTTGCCATGGCGTCTACCGCCAACGTGGCCTGGACAGGTACTGCACCAACCGGGCATGGAGCATGGCTCTTCCGGTGGGTTGCAGACAAAGCCCAGCATAGGACGGCTGTATGCCGTCAGCATCATCCGTAGACCTGGGTCAATCCCGATCAATCTATGTGGTATATACTTCGGAGAAAGAGCAGGTCGTTCAACAGGAGCAGGAATTGACGTCAGCACAGCAGCACTGTAGCCATTTGTGGAGATCTGATACTCGAAGCTGCGCCTTGGAACGCCAATTCGGGGATCCGCAGTATGGCTGACGCAGTCTCCGAGGTTGAAAACAGAGGTCCACATCCTCTCGCGCACTTCTTGGAACTCCGTAGACGTGGCATACGTCCGATGGCCACGAGAGTTCGTGGACTTGTAAAGCCCAAAAACATCCTTGCCCGTAGTTGCCAAAACTTGTTGTGCGACTTGGTAGAGCACCTCTGTCGTGACTGGGAAGAACGATGGCACACAGGAGGTGGGCTGCGGCAGCAACGTAAAGAGCCGGCACCCTTTCGGGATCTCGTCTTGGTCGTGCATTTCTTCCATCTCCTTCAGCATGTCGTACAGCTTGCCGAGAAATAGCACCTCGTGGCTAGCGATGTTCGCATCTGTAGGTGGCAGTTCTAGCCACTCAAGCCATTGCTTCTCGACGTCCGTGAGGTCCTCAGGACTTGACTTCAGTCGAGCGACCATAGCCTCAGCTGCTCCCCGCGGATACGCAAGCTGCAGGCTAACGAATCTGATGAGTCGTGCCTCGAAGTTCGTTCGGACGTGTTGCTGCGCCGCAACGAGCATGTCATTCGCCAGTTCTTTGATAGCGGAGCTTGAATAGGAAAGCGTAAGTGGTATATACGGCATGACCCTCGATCGTGAAGCCTTGTACTTGTTGATGGACTCCTCTAGTGCAGCGTTGGCCGAGGGTTTTGGCGCGGGCATCTGTCCGTCACCAAAGACAGCTGTGCAGCACCGGTAGAACGTAGCTTGGTCCAGCTGCAGGGCTGTCTCCATCGTGCGAGATCTTGCCGGCACTACAGGGTAGTTCGGGTGGCTACGCCGATGGTGCTCGAGCAGCCGGCAGCAGTGGAAGTTCATGACCATCATTGCCTCTATGCGGATCTGCTGCAGAGCCACAGCACGTTGTTCGAGCGCGTCCCGGATATCATGATTCGGACAAATGTGCCTCAGTGGGTACGTCACGGTCAACATAATTCCGGGGACAGCGTCAGGAAGTGGTCGAGTTGGTCGAGTTGGGGCGAGTGGTCAGACGTGGTCCCGAGAAGCTCCCCAGCATCTTTAACAAACCGGAGTAATATGGATGAATATCACAACTTATCCGACTATACTTAAAATTTGTATGGTTACAATTTGGTTTGACCGAAGCGTTTTAACAGGGAGTGCCTGTAAGAAGAGGGAGCGATTGGGTGACATTTGCAAAATCGCAAATTGCGGAAATTGTCATATCGCCTTGATATTTTGACAGCATCTAATTAATGGGGACGCAGTGCTCTGTGTTGATCGGCATCTCGTGAATGTGGACGCATCCAGCGCTATGCGTGGACGATCGAATCACTTCCATAGTGAAGCTGTTCGAAGTCATGTTCAGAGAGATTTCGCACTTTTAGAGAGTTAGAGTTGCACCTCGGAGCAGTTCATAAAGTGGTCAACTGCTAATCGTATCCCTCGCAACTCCCTCCCCCGCACATTTCAAAATTCAAAATGGGGGGAGAACTTGCTCGACGCCTTGTCGATCCGGGGGAGCTAGCGCTTCCGGAACTTGTGTGCTCCTGCAAGAGGAAGCGGTGCCCAGTGTTGGGTTGTGGAAAATGTTCTCGTTGTGGTTGCGATTGCGATGGTGTTTCAATCGCCATGAAGCGAGCTCGAACGCGCGGGAGACCTCGCCGTACTAACCGTGTGGAACATGCAGAAGATCGAGATTGTGTGGTGGCGGATACAGAAGGATCATGCTTACTAACAGAAGTGCCAATAATGAAAGGGTTGACATCACCTGGGAGTGCTATAGCAGAGATGCCAATTTTGAATGCGGTGACAGGAGCGTCGGTAATGAGCACCCCGGTCTTGACGACGGAAGCAGTGGCGGTAGAAGACGACGGAGAACTAACACCGTCCCCCGTTCATCATGGTGTGGGTCCAGGTGCTGCTGCGGGCTGGCGTATGGCACACCAAGAAGGAATGTACCTGAGTCCGGCAATCTTCACGCCGACTCCACAGCGCGCTATGGTACCTGATATTCTGGCGGCGATGAGATTTTTTCAGTGCGAAGAAGCTCAAATCGAATACATGCGGAAGAAAATGCCCCCTAAATCAAAGAGACAATTAGGCTCGTTTTGGACTTCGGATCCCCGTTTAGACCCCAGAAGCCAGCACCCATGCCAGTGTAATTCAGACACAGATCAACTTCAGCGAACTGTGACGTTGCGGTTGGTTCGGCTTCTTTTGAATCGTATTGTGGAGGCAATATGTGGAGCGGAAGCGGCACCAGCGTTTTTGGCGTTGTTCAATTCTCGGCTCAACCCAACCCAGCCGTCATCCGAGCTCGAGGTGTCTACGCCGGCTAGAATATTCGTAGCAACAAGAAAAGGATCCATTGAACGCCGCTGTATCCGAGCATTGTTGTGCGACTCCTTTCCTCTTGCAGCATTGAAAGTCGCCAGCGATCAAATCAGTGGTTTTTCATTTGGAAAGAACAGCTACACTGCGGGGCGAAAAGATCTCGAGGTGCTTCTGGAAGAGGGGACACTTGACAAGAAAAAAGTGGACACGTACCAAATACGACCGACATGTACTTGATCGAGCTATTCGCAACATTCTGTCCATGGAAAATGTTGCTTTTCTGTCTTGGGGTACGAAGACAATCAAGTTGGACGGCCAGTATCATTCGGTTCCTTCAATTCAACGCAGAAAGCCAACCAGTGTCGTGTTTGATCAGTATTGTGCCCACAACGGAGTTAGCGACAGAGTGTCTCGGCGCACATTCTATCGCCTAGCTGGAGTACTAACTCACGGTGAAATGCAGGCACGCCGCGCTGTTGACTACGTCACTGGCTTCCTCGTTCACGACAATTTTGCTGTGTTGGAGCGTATTATACGCGAGCTACTTCCTGATGTATCACACGTGATTCTACCTGAGTTGTCGATACTACAGGAGTGGCTTAAGTATGGTAGTGGATTTGATATTGATGATGAACATGAGTCCGATTGCTCGCGATGCCCCGGCATCAAGTGGTGTTTGGTCTCGCATTGCCGAAAAACGACTCAACAGAAGTCCGCCCGGTGTGCTGTGGACCCTGTTTAGCCATGCGTGCACTTCTAGACGATATTGAAGATCGGATGAAAGTGTCTGGAGTCGACGATAGTACCCTCGCTGTGTTGCAGGATTCATACGCAAAAATGGAACTCTTCCTGGGCCACCGAATCCGAGTTCGAAATCAGCAACGAGCTCTACATGCTGCAGCTGATGCAATGAAGTCAACGTGCAATACCGAAAAGTTTTCGGATGAAGCCATACTAATTCTAGACTTCAAAATGAAACTTGAGCCATTGTATTATCGCGAGAAGACGGTGGATCACTACGGCAAGCGGGGAATGTCGTGGCATGGTGCATTGCTACGGTACTGGACATTTGACGAAGACCTTGGAGAGGCCGAGGAAACTAAGCTGTATTTTGATTAGATTTGCAACACGGACAACAAACAAGATAAGGAAGCTGTAATTGCACTAGTGGAAGCACTGCTACTGTCTCTACGACGCGAAGTCCCTCAAATCACGCGGCTTACCGTCCAGTCTGATAATGCATCGAGCTATCAGAACCCATTCGTAGGCTTGATGCTACCTCTTATCGGTGCCGCTCACGGATTTGCTATTACTCGGTATGTGCACTCGGACACACAAGACGGGAAATCCACGCTCGATGCTCATTTTGCAACGGCAGCAAGAAAGGTCAAAGCTTGGGTTCGACAGGGCAACAATTGCGTTACACCATCGCAAGTTGTCATGGCACTGACAGCCGATGGTGGTCTACCAAATTGCGTAGCAGAACTGGTTGAGTACGATCGATCAATGGGAGCGGAGCTTTACAAACAAGTGAAGTCGATGGAAAGGTCTTTGGCCAAATGTATTGATCGGGCAAACGACATATTTTATGACTTTCCTTCGACGTCAATATCAGCAACGGCTTCGTCACCAGATAATCTATTTGATGTTCACGCGTGCCCTTCATTCCAAATGCGAGTGTTCAGTTACTCTAACATCGGCGAGGGAATCAATATTAGTGTTGATCCGAGTAATTCCACGTGCACCCTTAGAACGGAATTATCTTCTCCAAACAACAGTGAGAACGGGTACGCTCCCGTGTTTGCTACTCGAAGTGCACAGCTGGGACAAAATTGCAATACTGGTGATGAAGCGCCTGTTGAGCAGTCCATTACACCGGAGCCCATCACAGAATCAGCTGATGACATCCAACGCCGATTGTGCTTTGATAGCGACAATGAGGAAGGTTACTGTCACGAGGCTGTTGAAGATGAGACTACCTCAGAGCTTGACATTGGCGATATCGCAGGTTTGAGCGATGATAGCGCTGACAGCGAAGATGAAGAAGATGATGTCAGTACACATGACCAGGAAATCATTCTTCCCCATGATATCACCGGTTTTGTGACAGGAATTCGGATTACCACAAAGGCCCATATTCGGGGGCGTGCGCGAAAGCGCTGGCGGCTGGTTGTGCCGTCGTCGAGCAGAACCGGTAATACTGACGTGTTCGAAAAGGATGTCGAAGCCTATGCAAAACGAAGTATCCTGGAACTGAAAATTGGTGAAGACTTCGGTACTATTATTGAGCGAGCGGGACTTGCAGCAAAAATGCTCACAATTGCTGACGGTTGCAGTACATCAAGACCTACTATGCATTCTTTAGTAATTGGCTGGGCACAGCGGCCGAAGCGCGGTGCAATGTACGGCGCAAAATATGTGGCGCTTTATGAAAGCGAGATTGAAGAGATGTTTCGTAGAGGTGAAAAGCAGCAAACTCAAAAACTTGGGCCAGTACGGCTGTTGGATGCTCTGATTGCAATGTATCTTCACAGATACAATCTACCAGGTGAAAACGAAATTCGCGGCTTGATCACACGGCTGATGAGTAGACGACGACGTATTGCACCACCACCAGATTTCGATTCAATGCCTAATGTGTCAGATCCGTTGCCTATTGCTCCTGTAAAACGATGGCGTCGAATGGAACCGAAATATGCTTGCTTCTTGGCAGATGTCGTAGCTGAGAACCCTCTAGTCAAACCAATGAGGGCGCTGACCATGCTCTATGAGCATTTTCCCGGATGTCAATCCAATACCGACAAGAAACAAATTCTAAACAAAGTTTCTGCGCTCAAGAGGAAGTCAAAACTGGCAGCGAGCTTATCGGCATCGGTGGAAATATCGACTAACCAGTCGTCGTGAAAAAAAATTTCCCCACAACTACCGGTGTTACCCAGCTACGTTCTTATCTTGCGATAGTGTCCCGCAGATTGGTGTTCTGGAGAAAACCTTTTTTGCTCTGAATTGTAACATTCGCGCCAGTTCAGGAGTGATACGACCCGCAGACTCCACCGGTTCCAAACCCAGCTCGGGGCTCACATGACGCTTGAGCCCTGCACCTTGAAGATAGCAGCTCACACTCTTCTGTCCACACCCTTCCTGATGTCTCCCAACCCAAGAATGCCCACCATCGCAGTATGACAGCTGTGAAATTCCAGACAGTGTCGATGCATCCGAGAAGCTGATCGAAGATGACCCGTACGCAGTCGGTGCGGTGCCGAAGGCCACGAACGGCAATGTCGTTGTTGATTTACCTGTTGGTGGTTGTGAAAAGAATTCTCTACCCACGACGGTGGTCTTCCAGGACCCACACTACTGGGTACCGGACCCTCAGAATCTGAAGCATATACTTGAGTTACTCAAGAGTATCAACGGGAACGCAGTGCCAGGGCCAATCATGGCATATGTGGGATCGACTGGTGCCGTTAAGATGACGCTGATGGATGTGATCGCTGGCCGCAAGACTGATGGCAAGATCGACAACAAAGTTTTACTAAACGGCCATTCGTCGATGCACAGGTTACTGTGAGCAAATGGGTGTCCACTCGGAGGCTGCCACCATTCGTGAAGCGTTAACATTCAGTTCATTTTTGCGCCACGATGTGTATATTTCGGATGCGGAGAAGTAAAATTCGGTAAAATGAATGCATTGAAGTGCTTGGCATGGAGGACATTGCGGACCCAAATTATCCGCGCTAGTTCGGTAGAGCAGATGAAGCGGTTGACGATTGGAGTGGAGTTTGCAGCTCAACCGAGTGTGACTTTCCTTGATAAGCCTACGAGCGCTCTGGACGCGCGCGCTAACAAAATTGTCATGGATGGCATTTGCAAGGCGGCTGATTCGGATCGTACAATAATTTGCACAATTCACCAACCTTCCGTCGAAGTGTGTTACTTGATTGACAGTCTACTGTTGCTCCAGCGTCGTGGTCAGACAGAGCTTTCCGGAGATTTGCTGAAGTATGGACTGCCGACACTACTCACGCGTATACTCCTCTCTCTTCTGGAAGTATTTAGCTTCCAACGGCATATGTTCCAGCATCGTCCTATATTCGACGGCATATTCTTCCATGATATGCATCAGAAACGCCTCAATGATAATTTTGGGTACTGGTCATTGAGCAGCGCGTATTCGCCGTGAGGTAGTCGGTTCTAGTATAGCTCCACGCCGCGTTAGTGAATTGAGTTGTGCTGATCTTAAACGTTGTGTTTGTTAGCTATTCCCAATTACTTTTTTCTGAACCTTCGAACTGCGCCTTCCCCCGAGTTTACCACCCGGGTCCCCGAATTGCTGAGCAACGCGAATCGTCGACGTTCATTGTCAACAAACCAACACTTTCTGCTCCTGGATGCGGTTCGGACTGCTGCAGCTTTGCTTCTACTATTCATTACTGACAGGCGGGATCTGGTAGTCCGTGTCCCACTATTGGAGGTTTTTCAAAAATTTTGAAACATCTTTTCGAGCGCGTTGAAGTAACACACCCGGAGACGTCTTCTTGATGAACTCGAACGACGATAACTATAACGCTTCCTGTAATGTGAACACCACATCATTAGGTTTGAAATATCAAGCTTTCTTATGGTACCAATTTCAGGGTCACCTTGCAAAGACCGCATTTTTTCATTTTGCCCAATGTCACCTTTTTTGGCCTTTTTCGCCCCCTTCTTACAGGCATCGCCTGTTAAGGGGTTTTCCGTCCCATAATCACGCAGTCGTTTTCTGATTGGTTAAAACCACGCTTATCAAGGCTCCTTTTCAATCGCTTTTCATATACACTAATCGAATAGTGAACCCAAGACTACAATGAAGGCAGCTGTGATCTCGCCTGCGCTCTCGATCTGGTGGAAAGTTGGCGCGGTGGCGGGTGCCAGTGGCGTACTGCTCGGTGCGTTCTGTCAATAAATGACCGAAAATTACTAGCCTTTCCGCTCGACTAATAAATTTCTGCGATGTGTGTAAAAAATAACAACAGGAGCTTTCGGAGCTCACGGACTCAAGCACCGCGTGACGGACCCGCAACTGCTCAAGAACTGGGAGACGGCCGCCCACTACCAACTCATCCACTCGGTGGTGCTGCTGGCCACGCCCTTGTGTCGCCGTCCGGGACTGGCTGGGGGACTCATCACCACGGGGACGCTGCTGTTCTCAGGCTCACTGTATGCGATGACGCTCACGGGCGAGAAGAAGCTCGGCATGCTCACGGTGCGTGGCAGTAGTAGCTTTGAGTAGGTAGGCGATGAGAAAGATGGGGGTATTTATTCATGTTTATTTGTTGTCGGTGCAGCCCGTTGGAGGTGTTGCGATGGTGGCGGGATGGCTGGCATTGCTACTGTAGGAGGTTTGAATCGGTGGACTTGGAGGTGATAGTGGTAAATGTGAAGCTCTGCAACAAGCTGGAGTTTGGAGAACCAAAGAACTGTTCGTTGGTGGTATGCAAGACTTTAGGATTTCTAGGATGGGCAAGTGTGTTTTTGGAGAAGTGCTGTTTCCGGTGGCTAAAGATCTCTGTGAATGGTCACTTTGGCGACGGATCGCAATGATCTAACCGCCGACCGTATCGATAATTCGAGCTCACATTTGGATTCGCCTTCCGACTGCACAAGCCATACCGAGTACGGTTCCAGTGGAGTGACAAGATTTCGACATGACCAAGCGGTGGTTCATTGCGGTGGTGACAGCACTTTTAACCATACCTACCGTCGTCTTTGGAGCCTGCCCCAACAAGTGCTCCGGTCACGGTAAATGCGGCCTCAACGATGTCTGCCAGTGCATGCAGAACTGGATCTACGGAGATTGCTCGGGTCGCCAATGTCCGTTCACTCGCGCGTGGAGCGACACCGCGCAGGGCAATAACGACGCGCACTACTACGCAGAGTGTGGCAACCGCGGCACCTGTGACCGCGCGACTGGTGAGTGTACGTGCGACGCTGGGTTTGTCGGCAGTGGATGTCGTCGTATGCAATGTCCCAACGACTGCAGTGGCCATGGTACCTGCGAGTTCATCGAGGAGTTGGCAACGGACACTTTCCACACTCGCGTCGGAGGTACAGCGGGTGTGACGTACCAGCTCTGGGATCAGGAGAAGATCATGGGCTGCGTTTGTGATTCTGGTTACAAAGGTCATGACTGCTCGCTGCGCGTTTGTCCGAAAGGTGACGACCCGTTGACACCGAACCAGTACGACATGGTGCAGGCTATTGTGATAAACAAGCCCGGTGGCACGGGGTATTTGACCTACTACGACCCGTACGGCAACGCCTACACCACCGAGAAGATTACATTTGGTGGAACGTTAGGTGCTGCTTTTGGAACTGGTGATGACGCCACCACGTGTGCGAACATCCAGACGGCCTTGCAGCGCCTACCGAACAACGTGCTCAACACAGTCAGCGTCTCAGTTTCAGCGAGATTCTACGCTTTCACCCGCACTGACCCAAAAGACCCCCTCGGAGCTGGAACAGTCAACAAAATTGTGAACGACAATGCCGCAGCTTACGCTGGGGGGGGGACCCAAGTTCTAGCGATCTGCGAGGTGACTTTCGTCGCCGAAGCTGGCACTACAGGGTACCAGAACCTGCTCGGTTGTAACGTTGCTTCTCATGCAGGCTCCGGCCAGCACCCAGTAAGTGCCGGCATTACCACTTCTGGCAGCACATGTACTGTATACGAAGTGTACCCCGTGAACCTACCAACATCAGGGTTTTTGGCGGAAGGTGCCGCCGTTCAGCGACCTCTAACGGAATTGACTGAGTGCTCTGGTCGAGGAGCCTGCGACTATTCTTCAGGAACCTGCACGTGCTTCGCTGGTCACATGGGCTCGGCGTGTCAAAACCAGGAAGCGCTGGTGTAAAGTGTAGCTACACCCTATTTCTCAGCCGCGACAGGGGTCAACTTCGGTGCACAGACATTACTACAGCGTGGTAGCTATAAGAACTCGAGACGTTCGTCATTCACTGGCATCCAGAACTTGTTTCGGCATCAGAGAAATCTTGCCGACTTCGACGTATTGCCCATTTTGCACGTTTGTAGCTAGCCCCAGCTTTTGTTTCTACAAAAACGACTGAACCGGCAATAAAAAAGCGACTGCATTTGAGATGTTTTCAACATCTTCTCCGTGGCGAATACATGCTTCACAGCATGCATTCTGTTCGTGTGAGTGCTCAGCATATTTGTCAGGTTCTGCTGTTTCCAACCTAAATGCTGTAAGAGGCAACGATCTTTGGTGAACAGTCACTTGGCGACGGCCCAACGGACGTCGTCAAAAGCTACTTGCATTTCGATTCGCAGTTGGTGCTGCACTAGCCAACAAGCTTTCAGCGAGTCTAGGTGGAGATTTCGACATGACCAAGCGATGGTTCATTGCGGTGGTGACAGCACTTTTAACCATACCTACCGTCGTCTTTGGAGCCTGCCCCAACAAGTGCTCCGGTCACGGTAAATGCGGCCTCAACGATGTCTGCCAGTGCATGCAGAACTGGATCTACGGAGATTGCTCGGGTCGCCAATGTCCGTTCACTCGCGCGTGGAGCGACACCGCGCAGGGCAATAACGACGCGCACTACTACGCAGAGTGTGGCAACCGCGGCACCTGTGACCGCGCGACTGGTGAGTGTACGTGCGACGCTGGGTTTGTCGGCAGTGGATGTCGTCGTATGCAATGTCCCAACGACTGCAGTGGCCATGGTACCTGCGAGTTCATCGAGGAGTTGGCAACGGACACTTTCCACACTCGCGTCGGAGGTACAGCGGGTGTGACGTACCAGCTCTGGGACCAGGAGAAGATCATGGGCTGCGTTTGTGACGCTGGATACGAAGGTCATGACTGCTCACTGCGCGTTTGTCCGAAAGGTGACGACCCGCTGACATCCACTGGGCTTGACATGGTGCAAGCCATTGTGATCGATACTGCTGGCGGCACGGGGTATTTGACCTACTACGACCCGTACGGCAACGCCTACACGACCGACAAAATCACGTTTGGGGCTTTCGCAGCCAGCAGCACCACGTGTGCGAACATCCAGACGGCCTTGCAGCGCTTGCCAAACAACGTGCTGAACACTGTTTCCGTGGTGTCCTCGGGCAACTTTTATGCTTTTACCCGGACGAACCCCACCGATCCGAAGGGCGCTGGTACAGTTTCGAAAGTGTTCGTCAACGCCAATGGCAACGCCGATTATGATCCCAATAACCCCTCCGCAGTGATCCCACCAGCCAAGACAATCTGTTTCGTAGAGTTCACGGCCGAACCCGGAACCACAGGCTACCAAAAGCTGCTGGGTTGCAATATCGCTGCACATGCAACCTCGGGACAGCATCCGATATCTGCAGGTGTGACAGGCGGGATCTGTACAGTGATGGAAGTGTACTATGGACTTGCAGTTGGGTGGCCTCCGGGAACACTAGTGTCTGGAACACCGAATAATCAAATTCCCGACGGCACCTCGCTGACACGCCCCCTCACAGAGTTGGTTGAATGCTCCAATCGCGGCACTTGCGACTACAGCACGGGAGCCTGCACGTGCTTCGCTGGCCACATGGGCTCGGCGTGTCAGAATCAGGAAGCGCTCGTGTAGTCGGAAGGAGTAGGTTCCGCATCCGTCGGCTCGCAAGCCAAGGGGGTACATCAAGCGCGAATAGCTTCTTTGCTGGGAACGTCATTGATCTTGTTGTACTGGAACAATTTCGATACATCGGTACGATTAATAATCGAAAGTTGCTTGCCCATTCATTACTCTTCATCATCGGATATATCGCGCATTCCACGCTCCGAAACTAAAGGATATCGCAGCAACCACAATATGTTACCGGTAATTGCAACGACAGCACAGTTTTACAAGCTAGCAACTCCATGCTTACCTTCAAACAGCGCCGAGTCGTGCGCTAGAGCTGCTGACTTGATTACTCGGGCTACCCGGCAGTTCGTCTGCACGAGCAGTTCCATGTTAGATATTCACATTTTGCAATTAGACTGTTCTGGTGCGCACCTCCCACTCAAAAACCACCCGATTAGCTATCGAATGTGCCCAACTTTCACCTTTGAAGACAAAAGAAGCGTTATTTGGGAATCATCCACACGAAATGAGTAGCTTAGCCTTACCCAAAGCTGGTCGCTCCTGTGACACTTGGCGGCTATTAGAAGTTGACTTTGTAGTGATGTGGTTAATTAGCACCACCTAAGCGAGAGTCGTTAACATGTTAATATCGTACTTCACAAGTTGTGTACCGCGCACGAGAGTACTTACGGCCACGTCGAAATCCGCCGCAAGGCCATGGACAAACGTAGCCAGATGGTCCAATGCTCGTGTTCTTTGCGTATAGTCTTCGAACCCGTGACGAAAATGAAAAGCAACCGTGTCAACTACAACAAGTTTGCACTGCAATGTTCACCACAGTACTGTGAGTAGTTTTACAACAATTCCAAACCATGCAACCGGTAAGATACCTGGGTCATCGCTCGGAGGTAAGACGGCAAGGAGTGCAACACTTCCATTTGCTCTACATAGTCGTGCACTCGGTAGTAGTTAATACCTCGCAGTAAATCGTCCCGAGTCTGCGGCAAATTTAATGAATCTCACGATACCGATTAGACTATTCCGTCAATGCTAGAACAACACCAGGCTGTCACGAGCGCCACGGCAGTATAAAATAAACAGCTCACCAATTTATCCTTGCCAAGTTGGCGAAAATCCTCCAAAAAGTGCTCTGCCATCACTGTAACACGTTCAATAATGAAGCTCCCCTCACTATCTGCAAGGACAGTAACAACGTCAGGCACAATAACTAAGCATTCTCGAAATCCGTCACGGTTCATCGTCGCCCTCTTTCATACCAATAAATACAGCAGATGACGGGTGACCAGCATCATCAACCACATACTGCGCCGCTAAGCAAGCATGAATTCTAAGCAACACAAAATCAGAAGAAAAAAAAACAATAACATCCCGACTAACCCCGAAATTACCCAAATTGTGTTTTCCCAGCCCCTGGTCCACCACCTTCTTCCAAAAACCACACAATGTTCACGTCACTCAACTGGTACAAAAAACAATTTCTTGCAAATAAAAACGATAAAAACAAATCATAACGTACATATTTCCGTGACTTCTCCCCGCTGCAAACCTCCACCCAGCAGTCCATCCAACCCCAACAGTCTTGTTGCAATTGGTTGCGTCTTTGTCACCTCCTGCAGCAGATTTAGAGCTGTCTCCCCCACTGTCTCTGAGGCTTCATCTCCTCGAGCGGTCTCCAACACTGCCACCGCCGCCTTCACGCTAATCTGCGCCTCTGCAGCATGAAATTACGACTACATCAGTCTCTAAATATTTAACAATATCCAAAACCCAATTATCATTGCGTCTACCACTGGCCAATTCACGCGCTGAGACGTCCTCCAGGTCGTTTTGGTATCGGAATCCTGCACGGAACAACGCCGCTGCAAAATACACAGCATAAACACCACGGGCCAGCGTCAACGTTTCTATCAACTACAGATACACAGCTACGTGATACTGCCTCGCTCTACCTAGTACTGACGGCGCCAACCCGCACGCCGCGAGAGGCACATCCATGATTGCTTTTAAAAAACTTGCAGTGAAAACATACACTTTCATGTAATCTGTTGACAAATATGTTTCTCTCTTTGGATTGGTTGAAATACCATTTTGACTTTGTCGTTTGATTGGTTGAAAATATTCCAGCGCCAGCCGGTCGTTTCCGTCCGCACGATCGCCGCTGCCCGGACCCCCAGAACCGCCAAGTGATCCCCGTTGTTACGATGGCCCTTCGCCAGAGCTTCCAGGCGCTGCGCTCGGTCGCGGCGCGTCGCGTCCTCCTCCGCAACTTCAGCGTGGCCCCGCACGCCGCCGACAAGTTCGTCGTGGTGCGTGGCACAGTCTAAATAACCCGAGTTATGATACATTTTAATTGTTAATTCTCTATTTTCTGCTGCGAGTAGGAGTTCCCGGAGGAGCACGAAGGCCTGAACATCGAGTTCAACTGGTCACTCGCGGACGACGACGTGACGCCGCACGGAGACGCCTTCCGCAACCTCAGCTGGCCCAAGCTCCAGGAGCTCGCCATGCAGGAGAAACCTGGTACGAGTATTTTATGTATTATTGTTACTTGGAGGTTGATAGATGTTGATTTTACTGATGTTGTTGTTGTTGTTGCAGCGGGGAAGAAGGTTTCTATTGAGGAGGTGGACGTGAGCATCGTGTTCAACGACTTCGAGGGGCTGTACGAGAAGGTGACGGAGCACCTGTCGACCGAGCCCAATCTGTACACGCAGGACGGCGCCGTGGGCTCCTTCAAGGACGACCGCACGCGTGTGCGTGTGATCTCGGACTCGCCGCTTGTGGCGCTATTCGCGCAGAGTCTGCTGGTGCGTGTGCCCGTTAAGGACGCGCACGCTGCTCGCCCCATTGTGGTGTACGTTGCCACTGGCGGCGAGTTCAAGGGCAAGGAGCCGCAGGCGCAGCTGCTTGTGGATAGCGATGACGAGGGCGCTACGTTCGTCAAGGTCGTGATTACTGGCGCTGCTGACTTGGCGACCGTCAAGGACGCGGTTGGTCTTGCCAAGAAGAAACTGCTGGAGGTGGCCGAGTCCGAGTCTCTGGTTGTCCCCGCTGATGTGCTGGTCAAGGACAACAAGACCGCGCTTGTGTTCAACGCCACTGGCGCTGGACGCGCGGCAGCGATCAACAAGGGTCAGCTCTACAGTGCTCATCTGAACATTTGGAACCCTGTGGGTGTGACGTCGCTCTTCGGCGGTGCGATTGTGGACGGTGCCAGCAAGGTGTCGAAGAAACACGTGGTTTCTATTGAGGACGGTGCGGTCGTGAACGTGCCGTGCAACAACCTGGTGGAGCACCCGAAGGCTGCCGTTTTCGTGGACAAGGCTGGAAAGGGTGTTAAGTCCATTTCCCCCGCAGAAGCCGCTGCGCTGCTGAAGAAGGTGGACGCTGACGCTGATGTGGAGAAGTTCGAGGCGCTTCTCAAGAAGGCTGACACCAAGAGCTTCGTCGTGTCTAGCGACGCGGACGTCGAGGCTGCTCTGGCGAAGCTGTAAATAAGATTCGCCCCGGCAGGACGGTGACAAGTAGCAAAGCAACATCAATGCACTACACATATATAGTGACGAATGCAACCAAGAACAAAAAACAATTGAAGAGACAGAGTGTGGCGAGGTCATTGCGGCCGCTTGTCAGCGTGAAAATGTTGTTGTCAAGGTGTCGAACTGCAGCGTTAGTAAGCGGTGGAAATGCTACGTTCGTTTGAAACACGGCCGTCACCACGTAGCGTTTTACTGTACGACCTTCGTAGTCACGAGATATATTACATCACGCTTCGTTTTGTGGATAGCTTCAACAAAGAAACAATGAGAGCCCCGCTCGCTCTCTTCCTTCTTCGTAAGTCTAACAGCAGATGCATGGACAGCAACATTTGTTCAACTCGAACGTTGAGGGGATCTGAAATGCTTTGCAAAGACTCCAAAGTTCTGTATCAGGTTGAAGACCATTCCGCCGTAATCGTCAAGATCCCTGCAACAACTCCTTCCTTCCATGAGCCGAGGCAATGCCTCAGCTTCATGAACACTTCGTGTCATGCATGGCTTGGTATACTTTCATTTATTGATCTTTACATCGAAATGAACGTCTTCTCTCCTTTTTACAGCGTTTGTTTCTCGCAGCATGCAGCACTACCAAAAAAGAAAAAAAAATGACCACAGCAGCGCCTCGTCGTCGTCGTCGCCGTCGGTCGGTCGCAATATTTACTCGAGCTGCGTGCCCATGGTAGGGAGGTGCAAATGGGCCTCTTTGTCGTCTCTTGTGTAGCTAGATCCATACGCCGTCGTCTTCTTCCTCGGCCGCGGACGTCGCCGCGGCTCCGATCTCCGACTTGGACGACTCTGCACGCATCAACGGGTTGTGGTCGCTGTTGTTGCTCTTGATGGACGCCTCCTTCTTCATGCGCGCGGCGCCGTACGAGACCGAGAACTCGAGCGTGAGGAACCACGACATCTTCTCCTCGGCCGAGTCGAAGCACAGCTTGATGGTGCGGCTGCGGTTGAGCGAGCACACGATGCCGAAGCGCTTGCCGTCCCACTCGTCCACGGCTCGGATGAGGCCCGAGAGCGCCAGCTCGGCGTCGTCGTCCTCGCTCTCGTAGCAGCTAAAACTATCGTGCTTGATGACCACGAAGAAGCGCGTCCAGACGTCGTCGTCCGTGAGGCAGTGGGCCCAGCCCTCCTTGCTCGTGCGGTTCTTACTCGTGCGCGGCTTCTTGACGGCGGCCGAGAGCACGGCCATCCAGGCCGCGTACGCCACGTGCGTGTCGGCGATGAGCCGCACCTCCTTGCCGTTCACCAAGTGTAGCGACAGTCCGTTGTTCTCCGTGGTGAGCGCCGTCACGTCCACGAACTCGAGCACGCCGCGCGCGCCGCGGCTCGTGTCCTCGCTGTCGTAGTAGGTCAGCACCTTGCCGTTGAGCGTGAAGTACCGCCGCGCCCAGGAGCGCAGCGTCTCCTTCTGCTTGCGCATCCATCCCTGCATCTGGATCTCGTTCTCGTCCGACATGGAGGACGACTCGGACGACGAGTTGCCGCGCATGATGTTGCGGAAGCTGCTTCCGATGGGGGGCATCGTAGCTGTGTGAGGCTGGCTGTGTGTGTGGGTGTGCGAGGGATGGCCTCTGGCAGGAGACTCCGGAATAAGAGCAGATGCGCCCAGTGGTGGAGCTCGCTGGCTCGACTCGACTCGACTTGACTGACTGTGTGGAGTTTGGTTGAGTCGGAAAAGAGGGAGCAAAGAACTGGGACTCAAAAGCCCACGCCAGTACAGTGGCCGACAGTCCGCCCGCACTATAGCGAGAGGCAGAGTGCGGGCAGACGACATACAAAGTTGCCGATGAATTTTATTGTGTCCCATCTGCAACCCTGTGAAAAGCGATGACGGCGGCGTGTCGATACAGTGGGGTGCCCCACACCAGACAACTGGCGCATCACAGAAAATCACCCAGCAGCACACGCAACGGCCTCGCTATGCGGTATAGCAGGTCACCGTCGCCCAAAACGTCCGTCCAGCCAGTATCGAATCGTACAGGTCGCGACAGGTGAGCCTTTCGCCCAGCATAACGTGGGGTGCCAATGCGCGCGACAGTTGACGCCGCGTCCCCAATGGCGTTGCGCGTGCTTGGCCCTCCTCCGATGCTCACTATCGATTGTTCGCTGTGCTGCGCATACAAGACTGACCCTGACCGACGATGGACGCTTTCGGCGAGTGCGAGGAGCAGAAGCAGCGCGTGAAGGCCTGCTACGGCGACTGGTTCCAGAAGCTCTGGGGCGGCTCCTTCGACCGCGCCGAGTGCGAGCAGGAGACGCACGACTACCGCCAGTGCGTACAGGAGGCGATGAAGCGCCGTAAGGAATCGAGCCGACAGGTGGAGTACGACTGGATGGACCGCGCCAAGGAGAAGAAGGACGAGGTGGTGGGGGACGCCAGAACCAAGGCGCGCAAGGCCCAAGACCGCGCTCGAGAGGAGAAAGAAGACGCCAAGGCCAAGGCCAAGAGCACGGTCTCGGAGGTGAAGGACAAGGCGTCGGAAGTGACGTCCAAGGTGCAGGAGACGGCGGACTCGTGGACCGACAAGATCAAGGGCATCGCTAAGAAATCGGACCCCAGGGACAGAAACTGAGAGGAGAGGAGGGGGAAGCGCTCTCCTGTTCACAAAGGAGCTAATCGCGTTACTGAAGCGGCCAAAAGTTACCGCTGCCTAGCTGTGGACGTGGAGGTGCTACTGCTCCTGCTGTTGCTGTCGGTCTCAACTGATCTCGTCTTCCTCGACTCTTCTCCAAGCTCAAAAGTGCGGCCAGATATAAGGCCGTGACTGCATATCTATCTTTCTTGACTTTAAAGTGAATGACTATTAGCCTTACTTTCGTTGTGCGTCTTGTTTTCGTTGTCCTTCAGCAAACTCCGCCGCAGCGTTTCCTTGGCTTAATTGCTAACGGCAAAAGGATACACAGCAAGGATACATGCCACCGCTTCAGAGACCAACGCGCGGAGAAAACGTTATGCTGTCCAAGGCTTTCCGACGTCGCATGTCAAGTCAAACTCCTGCAAAAAGCCATGCATTCAACTGTGCAACATGAATGATATCCTCCAGCATCTGTCTCTGCTGATCTTCTCCATGGATAGTCTCTTTCCAACGGCGAACAGCCTTCGTAGTCGAGTTCTCCTCCATCTCCCCAGCGCATCGACACAAAATTCCTCGCGGCTGCAGCTTCTCTCCCCCCATGGGGAATAGACTCGAAACGGTGTGCGTGTACGACTTTGCTGATCCATCAATCTGGAATCTACCCAGTCCCGCACACTTGAGATGGTGGCCCAGACGTGGAGCTTCCGAGTAAGAACTCAGCTTTGCCAACCGATACGATATACCTCTAGATAGTAACACCTTTCTGTCTGTTGTCTGCAGGACTCGAACCAGTTTTTTCGGTCTTTGTTCTGGAAGCTGGAGAACACCCCACAAGTTCACAGCTCCCCAACCATCCACAAATCCAGTGCTCAACCCAACGCCACGTTCCCCGTGCTCTTCGAGCGACTGCAGCAATTGGACCAGCTCTTCCAGGCCTGGCACGACCAGCTCCGGACCTTGTTCACGCGGCAATGCCACCAGCAACTTGAACAAGATGCAAACGCCAAGCGGATGCGGGGTCAGAGCATGGACGAAACGATTCCCGAGCTCTCCAGCGACGAGGAAGTACCAGGTGAGCACACGACACTCAGAAGACGAACTTCCTTCTCCAACCGTCGACAGCGCAGCCAAACGCTGCTGGATTCCCATTTGGAGGTGAACAGCAGTCGCAAACAACCTGCACCAATTGCCAATGACAAGATCCAGAGTCAAACGGCAGTGGTGCGTCCACCACCAATGCAGATCTGCATCATGATCGTTGGGACTCGAGGCGACGCGCAACCGTTCCTGGCCATTGCAAAACGATTGCAACAAGATGGCCATCGAGTGAGACTCGCCACGCACAAGATCTACCGAGACTTTGTGACTAGTCATGGTGTTGAGTTTTATCCACTTGGAGGCGACCCGAAGGAAATGGCGGCGTATATGGTCAAGACGGGAGGAAGATTGATCCCTCCGTTGAAGCTGGAAACGCTGCAGAAGGACGTGCCGAGGCAGATGCAAATGTTGGAGGAGATTCTGCAGTCGACGTGGCCAGCAGTATCGGCTCCGGATCCTGACGGAGAAGCGATCGGTGTCCCTGGTTCTTCGTTTCGAGCACAAGCAATTATTTCCAACCCAGTGACTTATGGACACATTCACGTGGCGGAGAAGCTCGGTGTGCCGTTGCATATCATGTTCCCACAGCCATGGGTGCCGACTGTGATGTTCCCACATCCGATGTCGAATTTGCCATACCAGGACAAACCGCAGAGGAGGAATTATCTGTCGTACAAGCTTGTGGATCTCTTGATGTGGGAGGGTACGGAGCGTATCGTGAATACGTTTAGAAGTGATGTACTGGGTCTGCCGCGAATTCGGAAAGGAGGGCGCGGTCGAGAAATGCTGCTGGACTTGGATATCCCGCATTCGTTCATGTGGAGTCCGTCGTTGGTGCCGAAGCCGTTCGACTGGGGCGATCTGTACGATGTCGTTGGAACTGTGACGATGAAAGACGACGGATCATCGTACAAGCCTTCACCAGAACTCGAAGCATTCCTCGGCAGCGATGCAGGCCCCATTTTCGTCGGATTCGGGTCGATGGTGCTGGAAGACCCGCAAACAACGACCAAGATGATCATCGAGGCTGCTAAGCAAACAAACGTGAGAGTGCTGATTCAATCGAGTTGGACGGACATGGCCGGCGACCTCGACATACCGGACAACGTCTTCTTCATTGGAAACTGTCCGCATGATTGGCTCTTGCCTCGTTGTTCTGCAGTCGTACATCATGGTGGCGCTGGCACAACTGCTGGCGGTCTTCTAGCCGGGAAGCCGACGTTTATCGTGCCGTTTTTCGGAGACCAACCGTTCTGGGGTCGAGCTGTAGTGAGAGCTGGAGTTGGCGTCGATCCGTGTCCGATCTATGAACTGACGACGACGAAGCTCCGTGTCGCGTTCGAGGAGCTGCAGAGTCCGTTCCTTCGCAACCGCGCGCAGAGACTTCAACAGCGAATGATGAAGGAGAACGGCGCCGAAGAAGCTGTGGAGAGCTTCTACCGACACTTGCCATTGCGTAAGATGAGGTGCGACTTGGGCCACGAAGCGCTGGCCACCAAGTGGAGCCGTCGAGACGGCGTCAAGTTCTGCGAGCGTTGCAATGCTACAAGACGCTCCTGCTCCGGAATCGACTGCAAGGACGTGATCGAGTATCACTCCGTCGACTACGCCGCTCGTGGCCAGGAGCTGGCCAACATCACGCGCTTCAATTGCGGACCATCACCGCCAGGTGTTGCCATGTTACTGCAAGAATTTGGCTGGGCCATCGCGTGCTTGAACCACATCGGAGGCGTCATGCGAGACATCAGCCACTTTTTACTGCTCTCCTGCTTCACCTCGTGGGACGTCGTTCCCGTCAGATGACAACTCGTAAAGTGTAACTAGTTAGTTAGGTTAGAGCAACGGAGTGATCAATCATGGGAGCATTATGACGCACAGGCAGACACGTCTCAAGCTTGCCGCATCAACACCGCTTTGATTAGGGCCGATTACCCCAAGCAGATCCATCCGTGTGGATTTGTTCGTTCCCGCCGTGAACAGCGGAAAAGTACATCACCTCATTCAGTCCGGAATTCACCCATTTGAACACGAACCTCTTCGCTAGTGATGGCTCACCATGGCAGGGAGTGCAAATTCCATGAATGGAACCAGCGGTTCAAGGCTGCTTTCCACAAGGAGTCCGGGACGCTGGCCATCGCGCCTCCCCCCACGGTGCAGAACGCGTTAGAAGATGTACGCACAGCCGGGATCGCCGTGCACGACCCTGACGGTCGCATTCGCCTGGACGTGGCCGAAGAAGAAGAAATCGACCTGGACGCTCTACGACGCAAGTCCCGCAGCACCATCGACGAGGAGGAAGACCTCAAGTTATTGGACACTAACCCCCCAGCTCTCAACATCTGCATCATGATAGTGGGGACCCGAGGCGACGTGCAGCCTTTTCTAGCTATTGCTAAAAGACTGCAACGGGACGGACATCGCGTACGGCTCGCTACCCATGCAATCTACCGGGACTTTGTCATGAGTCATGAGGTAGAATTCTACCCTTTAGCTGGAGACCCGAAAGAACTAGCAGCGTATATGGTGAAAACTGGAGGCCACCTCATCCCGACCAAGATGGAGACGCTGCAGAAGGATGTCCCTATGAAGATGCAGATGGTGGAGGAGATTTTGCATTCGACGTGGCCTGCAGTGTCCGCTGCTGACCCGGAAGGGGGCGGTCCGGGAGTGAAAGGACCACCTTTTCGAGCTCAAGCCATCATTTCCAACCCTGTCACTTATGGACACGTTCATGTGGCTGAAAGGCTAGGAGTGCCGCTGCATATTATGTTCCCGCAGCCTTGGGTGCCTACGACGGCGTTCCCTCACCCTCTGGCCAATATGCCGTACACTGGCAAAAAGCAGAAGAGGAATTATCTGTCGTACAAACTTGTGGATCTGCTCATGTGGCAGGGAACGGAAGGTTTTGTGAACGAGTTCAGAACGGAAGTTTTGGGACTCAGGAAGATCCGCAAAGGTGACGGCGGACGAGATATTCTGCTGGACCTGCATATCCCACATGCATTTATGTGGAGTCCGGAGTTGGTGCCCAAGCCGAAAGACTGGGGAGATCTGTATGATGTGGTGGGGACGGTGGTGCTGGAAGGAACGGCGTCGAATTACACGCCTACGCCGGAGTTGATGGAGTTTTTAGGCGATGATGGAGGGCCGATTTTTGTGGGCTTTGGATCGATGGTGCTGAAGGACCCGAAAGCTACGACCAAGATGATCATTGAGGCTGCTAAGCAAGTGAATGTTAGAGTGCTGATCCAGTCGAGTTGGAGCGACATGGCTGGAGATTTGGTCATCCCAGACAACGTTTTTTTCCTTGGGAACTGTCCGCACGACTGGCTCATGCCACGTGTGAGTGCGGTGGTGCACCATGGCGGCGCTGGCACGACGGCTGCGGGTTTATTGGCAGGCAAGCCAACGTTCATCGTACCGTTCTTTGGGGATCAACCGTTCTGGGGCTGGGCCGTGGTGCGAGCAGGTGTGGGTGTGGCTCCATGTCCGATTGAAGAGTTGACGACGGAGAAGTTGCGTACTGCGTTCGAGGGTTTACAGAGTCCGGAGATGCGCAGTAAAGCTGTGGCAATTCAAAAGACAATGCAGCAGGAGGATGGAGCGGACGAAGCTGTTCGTGTTTTCTACCGCCACTTGCCTTTGCAAGATATGCGCTGCGACTTGGATCATGTCCGAGTGGCGACAAAATGGTCTCCGCGCCAGAAACTTAAGTTGTGCGACGTGTGCGACTTCGTGGTTGGATCTCAGCCAGATAACTTCGACAGGAAAGTGATCGACTACCACTTCGTGGACTACACGGCTCGGGGTCCTGCTCATGGTTTTGCTGGGGCTTCGTCGGGTGCTGCAGCTTTCTTTCATGAACTTGGCGGAGCCTTCAAAGACGTTGTAGTGAAACCTGCGCGGGGATTCCGTGATGAGGGTCCCAAAGGAGCGGTGATTGGTATGGTGAAGGGCGTGAGTGGCCTTGTTATCCGCCCGGTACATGGCGTCGCGTTGTTTGCAGACCACATTGCTGCCGGTCATGCGAATTATTTCGGTGAAACTAGCCGCAGGAAGCGTGGAAGTGTATTTGACAAGACGTTCATGGCCGCTTTGGGCAAGGAAAATGGTCTGAACGATTCGTACACGTCAGGAGGCAACTCGGAAGAGGTTGAAACCCATCGTTGCATTGGTCCCAAGAGGGAAGTTCGGAGAAAAGTGGAGCTTATCGTGTCGGACGAAGACAAAGTGAAGTACCAAGCACGATTCCGCGAGATCTTGAGTGAAAAGGAGAACCAGCGGAATTCACTTGATCGTATCCAGCGAAACTCGTTCTCTTCGCAATCTGGCTACAACGCGGAGAGTGATGAGGCGTCACCGAGAGAGGGTATATCGATTATCTCTGCCGACTTCACAGCAAGCGGCAACATCGGTGTGAATTTTAACGTCGGGAATAAAGTTCCAGACACCGTCAGCGAGTCCAAGATCGAGGAATGGCGTCAATATTCGAAGTTGCAGAGGGTCAAGTCGGAACGTATGCTGAAGAAATTCATTGGCACTACGGTGCCGCCGATGAATATTTGCCTCGCGACAATCGGCACGTGGGATAACAACGTGAAGCAGCTTGTTGCCATCGGTACACGCATGGCCGCCGATGGACACCGCGTCCGTATTGCGGCGAATGAAGAATTTCGAGGTGAGATCACTGCACGCGGGCTCGAGTTTTATCCGCTAGCTGGTGAAGTGAAGAATTTCCACGACTTTCTCAAGTACCTGCACGATACGAAGAACGCAAACCCCATTCAGCGTCACAAGGCTGGACGTCCAGTGCTGGGCCCATTCAAAGACCTCATTTACTCCTTGTGGCCAGCGGCGAATGGCGCTGATCCTCACGGTCGCGGCCAAAACATCCCTGGTGAACACTTCCGTGCAGACGCGTTGCTCTGTCATCCTTTGCTGTTCGGTCATGTTCATGTTGCAGAGCGACTGGGAATTCCGCTCCAGTGTTTCAGCTTGCTACCGCTGTCGCCGACATTTGCGATGCCTCACGTATTGAGCGCGACGTTCATGGACGACATCAGCCAACTTGGACGTGAATTCAAGAAGACTAACTGGTTGTCGTACGGGGTGGTGGATACTGTGCTGTGGCGAGGAATGGAAGACATTCTGGACGATTTCCGAGAGCATATTGGGCTAAGGGGCCACTGCAATCAGCCCAGTCCGTTAGTGGAGTGGCGAATTCCGCATGTGTACCTCTGGAACCCTGCTCTATTGCAACGACCGGTTGATTGGGGACGAGAACTGAGCGTGGCAGGATATGTGACGCTCAAGGACGAACACGAAATGGCCAAAATGCGCAAATTTAAGTGGAGTCGATCACTGAACGATTTCACGCTGGCAACATGCAATCCGGTCATCTACTTCGGCGTATCGACGTACAGCTTGGCGTCAGTCCAAATCAACAAGCTTTTGGAGCAGATTGAAGAGGCAGCCGAGCAGGCCAACGTCAAGATCATTTTCCAAGCTCGAGAAAAACGGACTGGGTGCTCGCTCTACCACTCGGAAAACATTTACGAGGTGGAGCACAATTTCCCGTACTCGTTGATTCTTCGCAAGGTGGCGGCCACGATTCATTGGGGCGAACCCGCTATTGTGGAGGAAGGACTTGCAGCCGGCAAACCCGTTGGCATCTGCGTGACTGTGTCGTCCCAGTACTATGCAGCGTGTATGTGTGTGACGGCAGGAGTTGGTATCCCTCCGATCGACTTGCGAACGTGCACCACTGAGTCGTTGGTGTCATCCTTCAAGCACATTTTACAGCCTGAAATTCGAGAGCGAGTCCAGGAAGTTGCCAAGACCTTTAATCCCGAGCAGGCACTGGAGAAGGCCATCGAAAACTTTTACATGAATTTGCCATTGCGGGCGATGCGCTGCGATGTGGACGAAGACAAGATCGCTCGAATTTACGACCCTCGTTTGGAGCTGAAGCTGTCCTTTGAAGCGTATATCGCCATCCAGCCACTGCGCAGTCATGACGATACCGACGACGTGTCTTATAAACCTTTGTGGTACGATGGACGCCGCCCAGCGAAGTTTTCGCTCCGCGATATTGAAAGTGATCAAGAGCCTCTTGATGTCAAACCAACGCATGGGTTGGAATCCATTCGAATGGCGCTGGCATCGTTTTCCTCTCGTGAGCCCACGGATTCGGCCCCTGAACCTCCTCGAGCTGCTGTTTTGTCTCGACTAACGAGCAGAGTTGCCATGGTGATGGAAAAACCGAAATACTGGTCGTCTTACGAGGAAGAGGCTACTGCTCGCAAGGAGATTTTGGCTGCGTACGAGAGAGCCGTGGAGCAACGTGAAAGTCAGTCTCCCGCAAAGCCCCGTTGATCATCGTGTGCCTTATCACGGCACTAAGAGGCGATTTTCACAGGAACTACATAGAAGAAGATGCCCCTATTAATCGGTTTGAACCGTGTTGTACACATTCTGTGGAAACACTTTTCGCAGCACTAACATCGGCATTGAGACGGTGTACATGTACCTATGGTGGAGCTGTCTGTAGGACTTGGCGGGATGCACTTCATGTTGTCAGCCGACGTTAGCATCTCCCGAGGGAGACATATTATTTTTCTCTAGCGTGGTTCTGAGCCGAGATCACGCTTCAGCGACCCTAGTTTGTCTTGATCGCGATACCAATACACTGACTGATCACCTTCACAATCCAGTCGGGGTCCACTTCCGTTGTGAATCGACAACGAGCTCGCTTTCCGGTTGTAGTCCTATCGTCTTGTGTAGGTCCTCACCTAAAGCTGACGGCGAACGTCAAACTGTTTGCACATTGCACAACATGTCCGCGATGTTGAGTGATATGGTAACTGAACATTGTTGGGCGATTTCCCGAGGAGCCGAAACCAGGGGGTGAAAAAGAAGAATCCGACTCGGAGGTCCTAGAAGCAGTGCACATGCAGCACTGACTTGGATGAGCAGCAGCTTCACCGAAAATGATCGCTGAGACCGCTTCATCGTATCGCCAAGTTTGGTTACTCGATGCGAGGGCGTTTGACGCCCGCCATCGCTCGAGAGCCTCGGCGGCGTCAACGAATGCGACGAGTCTGGTGGCGATGAACCATGGCTCGATACCAACGATGGAGATGCTGCCACATCTGGCCGCGTGAGGATCAAAGTTCAGGAGAACGGTGAACGTTGTTGTGTGTACAGTACATGTGCCAAAATCTACCTGTACATGAGGTCATCACGCATGGAGTTTTTGCATAAAACGACAAAACTACGTCCACCAAGTTTTTTTCTGAACGAGTAACTCAAATGTATGGGCAATGCAAGCTGCTTACCGGTGCAGTGCTGTACATGAGCATTATTTACAGGTTGAACATGTCATCGTCATGGTTTTTCAAGCCATCGAAAATGTATATTTTTTAACGCCATTTTCGTTGGAGCCCAAGTTCCTTTGTTGAGTCTAAACACTTTGTTTGGAGTTGTGGCACAACTTGTGCAGGGCAACGCAATTGTTGCCACGTGTTGTAAAAGGTGGACGTTAGGTGGGCTGACCTGGTCAAGGTACCAAGTCGAGCTAAAAAGGACAATGAAAGCGCATCACTTCAATTTGAAGTTCAAAGGCACCGTGCAAAGCCTCGGGGCTGCTGCCTCTCTATCCTAGCGTCAACGACGCTGGATAGCGACTCACAGTTGTAAGCAAGGCACGATCGCCGATTCCTAAAGACATGCCTCGTGCGCACCGCACCGCGCTACAGCATCCAGAGGAGAATCCCCAAGATCTATCTGTATTTTCTGGTATCCGATCAAATTTACAGCACGGAATTTGCTTTTCCGAGTTATTTACCGTACCGCCGATAGCACCACGCCAATCACTCGAGAAATGCGGGCAAGGTACGGATGATGCAAGGAGAGACGGCGCTCGTGTCAGAACTGCCCGTGACGAGGCAATCGATTCCCAACCTAGAACTTCCAAGCGCTAAATTGGCTGAGTTGAGAGCTTTGCAGCACAACTGACACGGATCGGGACTTCCATCAAGCGTCAACTTTGCCTTGCAGTCAAGAGCTGCTTCCTTTCGCTGGCAACGTCAACGCGTACACCCCCTTTTATCCGAGCGCAGGTGTTGCTTCATTGTGCACTCGCTCTCTTGATCGCAAAGGGAGATGCTCCGGTACAGATGATACGGAAAACTAAATTAATCTTGGAAATATGTCATGGTATGCTGGAGTGTATGGTAACATGTCATGGTATGCTGTCCTCGTCGACAAGGTGTCTGTCTACGGGCGTTAACTCGAACCATGGCTGGCGTCCCGACGATACGAAACGTGGCGATCGAGCGAGCTCGAGCTTCAAGAGCCGCAAGTACTTCAATACCCCTTTTTATCGCAAATCCGGTGTTGGCTCCTTCCTCTTTTCTGGCGGTCGTTAAACACTGCGAAAGCAAAACTTGAGCTTGTATGCTCGCTACAATTGATTGATGCATGCTCTCTGGGAATTTTTACGTACGAGCAATCAAAACAAGTAAGGAATTCACCTTTTTAGCGTCGTCTCCGCTAGAAACTCAGCTAGGAAGAACAAGAACTTGCCCAGTCTTGGAAAAAACCAACGCTACGTTCCTCTTCCAAAAGGGTTTGTCCGTGTCAGTGCCAGTGTCAAACCGACAAAACCAACTGGTATTTGTTTGCAATGCGTGGAGCGTGGTGTTACCTACAGCCAAGAAGCAGCAGCTGATGGGATGCCCGCGAGTTGGCGGGCAACGGCGTCCTATCAAGCTCTACTTCCTTTCGCCTGCTTCTCTGCACGGTGGTGGTCCTTTTTAGGAATCCGTGCATTGTGCACCAAGCGATCATGAGGGGATGCGCCTGCAGTTTGTATTTTAATTCCGTACAGAAAGCCTGCGGATTATTAGGACACCCGCGTCCAGTCTACAGTGTACGCGGGTGTCCTGTATGGTACACATCTCAGGAGGTGGCAGCACTGTAGAGATTTGAGGAGGGCCATTGGGTCTGCGCGGTTCAACGCTTGATCGACGACGACGGTGTCACCGCGAGATACGGAGCACAGCTTTCTTGTCTGTGGTACGTTGTACGAGTAGATGGGTCAAAGTAAACGGACCATCGACAAACCTCGATCCGAAAGACTTTTTCAACAAACCGACCGACCCCGACAAGTCTCCGATATCGTTCATTCCTCAATTTGCCTCCTCGGTCGCACTCCTTCCTCCTTCCACCTCAACAACCGGTCCACCAAGCAAGCAAACCTTTTCGATGGCCATCAACGCCAACGATTACCAGGCCATGGAGCCCCCCGTTGAGGAGAAGAAGTCGTTCATGCGCAAGATGCTCACGTCGCTGACGTTCTGGATCGTCATGGCCATGGTCTTCGGAATCATCTTGGGCGAATTCGCCCCCACCTTCTCGGAGAAGGCTGCTCCGATGAAGAACATCTTCCTGCGCACGGTGCAGTTCATCGTGTTCCCTTTGGTGTTTTCGTCGCTGCTCGTGGGTATCGCCGACCAGAAGGACATGAAGCAGCTCGGTCGCCTTGCACTCAAGTCCATCATCTACTTCGAGATCGTGACCACGATCGCGCTCATCATGGGCCTCTTCGCCGTCAACGTCATCAAGCCCGGTAACGTCGGTCTCACGCAGGGTGACGACTACGAGGGTTCGACTTCCTCCACTTTCACCTTTGAAAAGTGGATCGAGCACTTGACCCCCAAGACGTGGGGCGAGATGATGGGCGGTTCCGGTTCTTCGGAGCTGCTGCAGGTTCTGGTGGCCGCTATCCTCACTGGCGTGGCCACGTCCCAATTGCCCGAGAACCACAAGCGCCTCATCGTCGACTTCTCCAAGGCCGTTCTGGAGATGATGTTCAAGTTCGTGGACATTGTCATCTGGACTGCGCCGATCGGTGTGTGCTTCGCCATTGCCGACGCGGTCGGATCGAACGGCCTGTCGAGTTTGGGCAGTCTGGGAGCCCTCGTGGCCACCGTCTACGTGACCATCTTGCTCTTCATCGTCATCGTGTTCGGAGCTGTGTGTGTGCTGTTCAAGATCAACGTCATGGAATTCCTTGTGGCCATGAAGGAGCCGCTCATCATCGCCTACACGACGGCCACGTCTGAGGCCGCTCTGCCCAAGGTTTTCGAGGCTCTCGAGAAGTATGGCGTGTCGACGCACATTTCGGGCTTTGTGGTGCCGTTCGGCTACTCGTTCAACCTGGACGGCTCGACGCTCTACCTTTCGCTGGCCTCCGTCTTCTGTGCTCAGGCATCGGGTGTCGACAAGTCCATCGGTGAGCAGATTGTCATTGTGCTCATGCTCATGATCTCGTCCAAGGGTGTGGCCGGAGTGCGTTCGGCTACGATTATCGTTATCGCGTCGACGCTCGACCAGTTCGACATCCCGTCATGGCCCGTGGCGCTCATTCTGGGCGTGGACTGGATCATGGACATGCTGCGTACGTTCACCAACGTCATGGGCAACTGCCTCGCCTCGGTCGTCATGGCCAAGATGGAGAACGAATTCCGTACCGAGGAGTGGGAACGTGAGTACAAGCACCTGTACGGCGGCGAGGACAAGATGAGCGTCATGGAGGAGAAGATGAGCCACGTCTCGGGCATCTCGGCTGTTGAGGAAGCTCGTCGCTAAACAAGCACATACACACCTGAAGCAAGTAGTATTGTGTGGCAGTACGAGGCAGCAGTAGGGTGTGTCCCCCATATACCAATAATGTCAACCTGTTTGTAGTATCCTCAAAAACTGTGTCTCAACTTTCTGGAAGGATGCCTTCGAAGCTGCTGTCCTTGTTATCGCGTTTTCGTTGCAACATGGCACGGAAGTTTTTCGGGATGTCGTCGGGATTGTGGATCCGACGGATATCTGCTCCAGGGTCGAGGCGACTTCGTACGGATGAACGCTTTGGCAAAAGTCCGCCCATTACGCGTTTCTCTCGTGGTCGGATGAGTGGAAGTGTACGAGCTCCCATACCAACACTACTGGCAAGTGCCAACGCTTCGGGGGTGCTGCCTCGTGAAGACGCTGGGTTGGCGTTAGAGCCGGCAATCAAATCGTTCAGAGCCTGGTCGGCGACAGTTAGAGACTGCATCGTTGTCTGCATTTGGGGTATCCCGGTTGAGGTGCTGGTTGTGGGTGGAGGTGACAGCAGAACGGTTCGTCGGCGGGGAGATGACACTGAATTTCGTTGCACTCGATCGCTTCGTGAGGACTCGTACACCTTGAACCGAATTGAGGAGACGGATTCGTTTAGCGGTTGAAGACTGTGCTCCTTTGCGTCTGAATCAAGCAACGTGTACGTCTTCTTATCGGGTTTCGTCTGTGGCGTTAAAAAAACAGGAAGTTAGATGGAGCTATCGACAATATTGTACGAAACAAACGTTACCGGATCAATGGGTCTCATGGCGATGGCTGTGACTCGGAAACACGTTTCACCATTCCTGACAATGATACAAGAACCCAAGTATTAGAGATGATTCAGTCAGAAACAAGCTATGAAAACTTACAGAAAGGAACGCCCGACAAAGTGCGAGAGTAGCGAGTGCTTGGTCCAGCCAGCTTTACGCACAAATTCGCTCATGTCTAGCACCTTCAACGCACTGAGTGGGTTGTTTGCAGCTCCGTCCCAGCAGGAGATCTACAAAGATCAAACAAATAGTTAGAACTCTTCTTCACATCCCCCAGTTTCGTAGCAATGTGGATGCGTACCTCACCGCGTGTGACTTTCACGATAGTGATGAGGTCTGTAATTTCTCCGTTGACGTCTGCAATTTTGCGCTTGAGATATGACAGCATTGCTAGAGTTCGTGTTTCGCTGAAGTTGTGTGATCCAAATGGACTACTTCGTCGACTGAGGATAGCGGCATTACCCACTGTCGATAGCGCCAAACTTTTTCGACCAAAACGACCCAAAGGACCATCTCCCAATGCGTCTCCATCCGATTCATCCAGCTTCTTGGCTGCATTCTGCGATGCGGTCCGTGAACGGTGGCCGGACACACACATCCAGACTTCGCCCGGTTTTGGCATAGTGTCTTCCAGCAAGAAATTCTCACGAGGCTCCGAGATCGACCCATTCAGAGCGCTAATACTGCAGTTCTCGACGAAGACAGACACAGGAGGCTCAAGCGCGTTGGTGATTGTTTCGTCTTTTGCGCTCTCTTCGTCCATATCTCCCGTCTCGCTTTCATCGAACTCCTCTCGAATGGTTGACGATGAATTGGCTGACAGTACTGACCGCCGTCGTCGAGGCAGCCACCCCCACTCACAGCACGACTGTGGAGACGCATACGTCACGGGTCGTCCTAGTTGCCAGGTACGATGGCGACCTCCAAAGCTACCGACATGAACACCGTCTAACGTCCAGAGACTCACTTCACCATCAGCACACGAGAATACCAAAAACAATTCGGACACTCGAGCCAAGTTCTCCACAAAATCGGCGCCTAATACTCGTCGACTTGGTGCTGACAGTGAATTCGGCACCCCGACATGACTGCTCCCGATTCGCCACGTGCATACTAACGCAAGCTCTACACCTTCATGATTTCGAGCTACACGAAGCTCCCACACCTTAATGTAGCCTGCTCCATCGCCAGAGACAAGATGTGTATTCGCCTTATCACATCGTAAGACGGTGACAGGCTCCAAGTTTGTTGGGGACTGCGGAGCTGGGTTTTGCGTTGGCACATCGAGTGGGATTTCAGCTTGTGTGGCCATCGATCGGTCGAAACACAGCAGAATGCCGCGTTCACCTGCAGCGAAGAGGAGCTCCAGTTTCTCAGCATAGCAAAGTGACTCGATTGGCCCAGAATTTTGATGTAGCGGTGATACCAGTTCACCGGAATTGAGGGACCACAGCAACACAAGTCCGTCCAAGCCTGCAGTCGCCACATATGCCGGTGGTAAATACGCCAGCGCTAGTACATCCATCGTATGATGTTGGCGCCTCCGCCGCCGTCTGCCACGTCGTCCGTGGACTAATTCATCCGAATCATCGTCATCGTCGTCTCCATCGCTGTCTGGTGGTAACACGTGAACGGGTAAAGCCTCAGATTCGTCGTTCTTGTCAGCCCACACGTAGAGCTGACGATCCCAACCCACAGAGCACACGAATCGCTGGCAGATAAAGTCTCCCATTCCCACACGCAAGTTGCGTTCGATGTCCATAATGCTGGTTACTTCATGTTGGCGATACCTGGAAGTCTCTGACCGCGGAGTTTCCACGACGTGTTGTCGGGGTCTCGAACTTCTTGATCCTTCGACAGTTTTTTCAGGTTGAGATTTGGGAGGATGCAAGGAAGAAACCGGTATTGGATGATCTTGGCCATGCTGAAAGCGCACACGTGTAGGCGATGGTAGTTCTGTCTGAGCCATCACGGCTGAATTCCCCTTTTTGCCTTCGTGATCCATTCCAAAGGAGGCTGGGAGAAGCATAATATCCCGTGGCTTCCGCTTTCGGAGTGCCCTGGCAGCAGTAGCAGCTTCTGCACCACTGGATCCAGGTGAAGAATCATCAGGCAGTACTGCAGTACTGGCCAAAGTTCCTGCCGTCGCTGGCGTCGCTGTGAACAACAACGAGGTTACCACAGGCGGTTCTTTCTTGTGGAACTGCTTGACGAGAGCTCCGTTGCTGAAGTTCCACATCTTGAGCTGTTCCCCGTCGTGGGAACCTGTGAGCAGTCTCCGACCAGCGTGGTCGAAAGCGATGCTGGTCACGGGGTTGGGTCCGTGTGCATGTGCGAAGCTGGAGATCTCGTCACCAGTTTCTGCGCTCCAGGTCTTAATGGCTGACCCTGCCTCCATCGATGCCGTCACTACTTGGTGGAAAACATTGTTGTAGCATGCTAGTCGAATGGGCCGTTCTACTGGAGCACCGCTACGAGTTTTGGGCCTCCTTGTAGACGCCAAAGAGGCAACTGGGGTCTCTTCGACATCATCTGCACCTTGTGAACTTCCTCCTGCAACTTTAACCGCCCAGCGCGTGAGCTGCGTCGTTGCAGTCAATAAACCTGGCTGTTTACCATCGAAGAGCAGCGCCGAGACTCGATTCTCAGCGCTCAAACTCACACCAGTTCCACCCGAAGAAGCAGCAGCTCCAGAACCTCCTCCATGACCTGTTCCAACGCTACTAGAAGAGTTACCGCCTCTATGGCGGTCGACTACGAACGTCTGAAGACAACGATGATTTCTAACGTCCCAGACTTTGACGGTGTTATCTGCAGCCGCCGATACGATTTGGAAGTTTTCGTCGTCACTCACGAGATGCAGTACAGAGCTTGTATGGCCCTTAAGTGTTGCAACAGCTCGCTGGGAGCTGTACGGGTTCCAGATGTGAATATCTCGCTCCATTCCACAACTCGCGATCAACCGCGTGCTTGCACACCACGCCAAGTCGAAGACGCCCTTGCGATGCCGAGTGTATTCGAACTTGACCACCAATCGATCAACATCCAGGATCGATACGGTCGTATCCAGCGATGTCGCCACTACAGCTCGCATGTCATGGACCCATTTAACGCGCGTGATCCAGTCCGTGTGCTTCTGGAATTTGACGCGCGACGAAAACCCCTGTTTCTCCAGCACTGCACTGCCTGCGGGATTGCCACCGCCACCACTGATAGTACTTGGATTAGTAGTCGGTGTAGTTGAAGCTGTCTGGCTTGTGCTTCCAGTCCCTGTGCCGCCTGCTGCTGTAGTTGAAGCTCCCGATGGAGCACCAGCGGGTCCAGCTGAGTTTGCGTTCGCAACGTTGGCGCTACTTGCTCCGACACTGGCGCTGTTAGAGTTTCCAGTGGTTGATGTGGTCGCAGAAGCCCCAGGAGGAGGTGAACGACCATCGCAAGCCAGCCATTGATCGGAGCAAGTAAACACCGATATCCCGCCCGTATCATCTCCTATGACAAGTGCTTCACGGTCGTCTGAGGGTTTTTCAACGTAAGCGAGACACAGCGGGATACATTTACGTCGCGAATAATCCACCAGGTCCCCGATGAGTTGGCCCGAATTCAAGTCGTAGAAACTCAACGTCCGATTCATGGACGACACTACAAGGCGATTCGAGCACTTCATCACACAGCAATCCGTGAGCCAGTCGCGTCCAGAAGCTAAAACCTGCTGAGGTGCCAGTGAATTTGCACTCCAAGTCCGCACACTGCCATCTTTGCTGGTGGTGAGGTAGACACTGGGTCGTTCCAGTCGGATAACTCGAGTGATCACGTCCTTATGGTGCGGCAGCAATCCCAGAAGTGATCCACCGCCGCCTCCGATGACGTTCCCCATTGTGTCTGTCGGAGAGGCTGGGCCATTGGCACCGCTGATATCGCCCGTGTATTTTTCAGGATACGCTGTGTCGTAGCATGTATTACCATCGTCTCCAATATATTCGTCATTGCCGCTGCCACTGAGAAACATATACTGCACATTGTCGAGAACGACGTAGGTTAGCTTTAAAAAAACACGCTGGGATTTAGGATCAGCAAGGGGTTGCTACGCACATTAGTGAGTTCGTCCCAGTCCACGGTGCCGTCCGAGTTGGCGTCGATCTTCTGGAATCTGCCATAACGACAAATAGGATTGCATCTGTGAGACCGGTTCCAGTTCATACAGTACAACATCACCAGGACTTACAGTTCGGTGAGCTGCGTCTCGCTGAGCGACGCGTCCACAATCTCGCGGAAAAGACTCACGAACTCCTTCTCGTTGAGGTCTCCATCTGCGAACTTCTCCTTGAGCGACTGCAGTTGCTCGACACCGATTTCGTCTCGAGAGAAGACCGTACCCGACCGCTTTTTCGATCGGGGCAGCGCCATACCGTCGTCCTGGCCTCTTTACGGTTCGCTGGCGGTCGCATGGTACATGACGAAAATACAGGAGCCCGAAACGGAAGTCTATCCAGGAAAGTAAAGACTTGCCGTCCCAAGGTGTCCATCTACATCTACTCATCGCTTTGAAATTGGACATGGCCATCATCGCTTCAACATCTGTCGGAAAGTCCAACGCAGCGATAGCTCTCGGTCATAAACTTCGACTTCACATGTCGATCGTACATTATTGATTCGCGGCACAACCCTTTCGCGTCGTCATCGTGTGTTTTGTGCACAAGCTCTTGGGGACATCTGCGCAAGCCGAAACTCGTTGTTTGCCTTGTCATCTGCTCAATGCGATACCAGCGGCAGCAGCGGAAAACCTCCACTCAACTTTTATAGTCGTAGCGCTCCGATTGCATCGTTCGTGACAACGACGTCGCCTTTCAAACAACAAGGTCGCCTCAAATTCTCGCCAAGCCCTCGACGTCGAGGCAGCGACGGCACTTTCGACTGCAACAGCTGCAACTTACTTGCCGCCCTGCCATTTGGTTTGCCCCGACTCAAAGTGGCCGCAGCAGGCCTCAAAGATCGACGATATCCAAACGAACGGATACCTTCCGGTTCTCTTCCAAAAGGTAGCAACCTCTATTCGGTGTTTGGGTTCCCGGCACGCACGATACGGACGATCAGATCGAGATCAGCTCAAAATGCTCCAAGACAAGGCTCGGCGGCGGTGTCAATCCAAGGAAACACAGAGACCCCCATCTCTGTCGTCTATCCTCGATGACCATCTGACTCAAGGTGTCCCGGTTGCTGCACCCCTTGCTGCAGTCGCTTCCAGTTCTCCTCGCGTTACATTCGGAGCGTGTGGACAAATCCCGAGGCCGCTCCCGACAAAGGCTCGATCCTCGAGGCATTTGGGCATTTGATGCCATCACCTCTCGTCGGAAGCGAAGGCACTCATCGTTTGAAGCGAAGGTAGACTCGGCGAGCAGCTTGACGACGAGATGCCGATGACCCGGAACTACGGGACCCCGCGAAAGCAGAGGTCGCGTGAGGACTTGTCGACACCCATGGCGGTGAACATTGACAACTCGACGTCCGTCGCCATGATGAACGCCAGCTACAGCTACGAAAGCGGAGAGAGCAGCGCCACGTACGAATACCCCAGTGAACGTAGCAATGAACCGGCTTGGGACGGACACGGAGACCATCCAAGTTCACTACGACGTCGTGCACCGACAGTCGAATCCATGCGGGAGTCGGCT
Organism: Phytophthora agathidicida; assembly: GCA_025722995.1. Classification (NCBI taxonomy): domain Eukaryota; phylum Oomycota; class Peronosporomycetes; order Peronosporales; family Peronosporaceae; genus Phytophthora; species Phytophthora agathidicida. Next base: position 9,020,841 of record CP106971.1, read on the forward strand.
CGACTGAGTGATAAGCGACTGCATGAATTGGGAGCTGCAGCAGCGTCCAGCGTCAATTGGGGCGAACTTGACATGGAATTGACGGCGGCAAGTCTCAGCGAGAAACACGAAAGCGTCTGGAAGCGAAAGAAGCTCCCACGAGGCTACGCGAACAGCGACGCAATGAAGCTTTTCACGCGTCTAACCGTCCGTGACCACCGACACCAAACGCGATGGGGACCAAAGGGGTTTGCAGTCCTGGCTGAGGGCTCTTTGCCGTGCACTGTACAGGAGTTGCGTCTTGTCTTTCGTATCGCCACCACCGACATCTTCCGTGATATGATGCGCTGCATTTACCGCCGCGAGTTCGTCGAGGGCGAACTCTTACGCACCATCAAAATCCAACGAGGAGCTGGGAATCCGGCAAGGACATTCGAGAGCAGAGAGCTGTCCGTCAAGACTGCGACGTTCGAGAGCGGTAGCATGTTCTCCAAAAACGAAACGTGGTGTTTCCTGGAGTTGTTGCATCCTCGAGACCGAGCGAAAGAAGAACAGTCTGCAAGGAGAACAGCTTCATCCACGGCGAGTGCAGTAAACGTCACCCCTCCACCAGCTTTCACAAGAACGCTCGTATCCGTCGCGAGGTCTAGTGTCGTTTTGGACAATGCACCTTCATCGCCACCACGTTCACAGCAGCACGTCCCCAACGTCGTCATCAATTACTCGTTTGAAGAAGACCCCAGTGGACGCGCCACTCGCGTGGTTTTCCACGGCGAGTACTTGCCTCCTGATGCCCACGACGCATTCAAACGTGCTGGTCACGAACGACGCATAGCGCGGCTGTGGATGTTGCGACTGGCTGCCAGTTGTCATCGGTTCTTGTTGGTAGTTCGACGTCGTCGTCTTGGAATGCAGGTGATCATCAACAGTACGCGACTGCCATTGGAGACCGTGGCCAATGTTCCTCGCTGTGCGTGCTGTCGTCGCTCCTTCTCGACGTTTTTCAAACGCACCAGAAGACGGTTGTGCTGTTTGTGCGGCTTCCTTGTATGCGATAAGTGTGCGCATGTCCAAGAACGCGAACACCGTGCACGCGGTGATACGCGTCCGCAGGTCGAACAAGTGCGAGTGTGTGAACGATGTCTCGTTCGCGTGGATCAAGCTCGATACACTGCAGTCACTGAAGAAGATCTGCGTCCGGCGCGTGTGATTTCAGACTCGAGCTCTCCGATCTCCCGTGCGAACAGCACTCCGGGAGGCAGCCTTCGTGGTGTTGGCTCGAGACGGATCAGACCCACACTCAAGACACGACCAGCGTCGCTCAATGATCTGCTGCTGGAAACGTTGGCAGACGCAACGGCAGGTGGTGCAGCTCAACGGAGACGCAAAGCCAGTGTGTTGAGCGTCATGAAGGATATCGTCGATGAAGAACGTGCTCGAAGACGAGCAAGTTCTGCCAGAATCCGCAGTTCTACGGTAAACTCTACTGACGCTGGTTTGCCTCTGCTCGGCGAGCGTGATGAGGAAGTTGAGGATGCCGAAGAAGAAGAAGAAGTAGTCGAGGACGAGCCTGTCGATGATGTCGAACGTTTGAAGCGGATGTGGGGTGAGTCTCCGCGCTGGGAAGATGACTACCCCCTAGCCAACGCTGACTCGAGAACTTACCAAATCGAGTTCCCCGACGACCCGATGGAAGTCATTATTCCACCGATCCCGACCAACGAGTTCAAGCGACTGCAACTCATTCGTGACCAGAAACTCAACCAACTCGGCGACGTACCTGAGCTAGGCATTATCTGCTCGTTGGCTGCGAAAGAACTCAGCTGTGCCGTGAGTATGATCACCGTCGTTGACAGAGCACAACTGCACGTGCTGGCCTCCACCTCCCCGGCAGTGGCCGGTGGTAACTCGTATCCGAGAGAGCAGGGTTTCTGCACTCAGGTCATCCTGGACCGGAATCCGCTGGTGTCTCGTCATGTCCAAGCCGACGTACGCTTCAGTGCCATGTCTACTGTCCGCAAGATGGGGATCAACTTCTACTGCGGCTTCCCATTGATGGGGTCCGATGGCAAGACGGTCATCGGCTCCGTTTGCTGCGCTGACCCACAGGCTCGTGACTTGACGCGATCGCAGTACGCTGCCATGAGCAGTCTGGCTAGCACGGCGTCCCGTGTCGTCCAACGTGCTGCCGAGCATCGAGCAGTGCGTGAAGACTCCATGGAAGTCTAAATCGCGCTCGCAGAGATGAAAACTACTATAAGAAAGTACCAAATGAACGATCACGTATAGAAGACGATTAACGTCTGTGTATGTAAGATCAAAAAATGCATGAAGCCCGCAATTTGGGGCTTTAAGACAGTCATAGGTGTGCGTACCGTATTGTTCAGTTAACTCATTGCACTCACTCGACGGAGTTCAGGTCTTTCAGGAGAACCAAAGCTCGAGTTGCATCCAGCTTCTCATTCCACGAGCTCTTTGGCTCTTCAACAACGTCGTCGCCACTGCTAATCGCGTTCGCCAAGGTTACGAAACCCTGCATGGTCGACATAGCCTTCTCCGGAACGGAGTCTTGGAATGCTTTCAACACCATCCCGCCGTATGACACGGTGTCACGCGGGAAGTAGCCCGGAAGCCCCGTAAGTTGTTGGAAGAAAAGCTGCAGAATCAAAGCCGCAAGTGCAGCGTATTGCTGGCCACTCTCAATCGCCAGCGCTGCTTTCTCGTCCAATTCTATAAGTGTTGCCTGTCGATAGCCAAAGATGATCTGGCGCTCCTTTTTGCGGTCCAATTTCCGAAGCGGCATACTGAGTGCCTCAGCCAGTACTGGCACATGAGCCGTGAAATCGCTTAGTGACCGACGGCCAGCAGTGGCAAGCGTCCACAAGCGCACTAAAGCGCTCGCAGTAGATTGCGGAAGACTCGACTCGAGCACTTTCTTGTTCTCATCACTCAAGGACGTCACAGGACCAGTAGGTTTCCTTTGTTCCTCTTCGCTACTGGTGGGAGACGACAGCAGCGGCACGCCTTCTAGCTCAAGGCCATTGCTCTCTGTCATAAAGCTCGTGACCAGTGCTGCAAGCTCGACAGCAGAGGATTCCAACAAGTTCGCCTCTACGAGAGCAAGTTGCTCCATGTCGGCAACGTCCTTGGCATCCACTTGCATCGACAGCTTGTTAAATCCCTTTTCCAAAACGAGCAACTTCGTGTACTGCTCATCGAAGCGGTCTTCGAACGTCTTGCGCAGCTCGCGTAATGACGCAGCATCGCCACGAAGAATGCTAGACAGAGCCTTGGTCAGCGCGGCTGAGTACACTTCTTCAATTTTCGGTTCCAGATACGCCACCATACCGTCCATGAAAGAATCGTCACCTTCCAGGTCTTCAACGGCCAGGAACCATTTCACAAGAAGTTTAATCGTCTCCTCACGCGTAGGGACGATAGAAACTTGAGCAGGCGCTGATCGACTCTCATCATCGCCACCGGCATCTCCGCCACGTTTCGAACCCCGTTTGCCCTTCTTGCCCTTTCCAGATTTCCCACCTCTAGTTTCTTCTTGATCACGCTTGTTTCCACCCTTAGCACGTTTCCCCTTCTTACCGCGCTTGCCACCAAAGCCCTCGTCATCTGAATCGTCACCTTCCTCCACCTCTTGCTTATTCTCGCGCATACTAGCATGCATGCCACAGCTCTTCTGCTGGGTCGCTGCACGAGCAGCTCTGGCCGTTGCATCTTCCCCAAACTTCTCCATACACGCAGCAAAAAATCCCGAGCTGACCGCATAACTCTCAGCGATCTGGAAGGCCTTGGACACTTGTCCCGCCTTCTCAAGCGCCGGCGACATGGCCAGCAACAACGCTACATCTCCGGTCGGCAAGGCACTCGGCAGCAATAACCTCACATCCACCAGCGTATTATCATTCACCGCCGCCTCCACCGCTCCCTCTAGCTGCAACTGCAGTGCTCGACTCACCACACTCTCCTGCAACGGCACAGCGTCCGGAAAACGCTTCTTCAAAAAGTCGTAAGGTCTCGCAACCTGCAACTCCCTCGCCCGTGCGTGCTCCAAATACCCATTCTGCTGGAAGAACGAGTACATACTCTCTCTCTGGGCCGCCATGAACACATAGGGCACATACTCTCGTCCTCTCAACGTGCCCATCAGCACCTTCGTCTGCAGTAACTCGATCAACGCCTCATTAGCCACTGCCTCATCAAAGCCACAAGACCTCAATAGATCCGGAACGAACACAGGCCTCGTAACAGCAGCAAAGACTCCTCGGAGCCGCGCCTTCTGCGCCGTCACGTACGAGTCCGTGTACAGTACATTGTCCCTCTCTCTGGCCTTTAAGATGCTGCCCAATCTGGAGCGCACCACGTCCCTCATATAGTCCACCGAGAAGCCGAACTGCTGAGCCAGGTCCCCAATGGACGTAGTGCCGCTCTCCTGCAGCAGGACGTCCGTGTCCTGCATGATGCCGTCCAGATACCAGCTCGTGAGCAGCTCCTCCCCATCGTTGATCGTCTGGTACGCGCCTTTGCCGCCTCTGCACAGCGCCGCCGTCTGCTTCTCCACGTGCGTGCGGTCCACGTCGATGAGCTTCTCCAGCTCCGTGAGGCTCAGGCGCCCGCCGTGCAGCGCCACGTAGTCGCCGATCTCCCGCTGCACCTGGAGAGGCGTCAAGAACTGCTTCCCTGTGCGCGTGTGGACCACCTGGAGCTTGTTGAGCTGCTGCAGCTTGAGCAACAGGTCGATGACGTTGTGGTCCGACAGCTTGAGCGCCGCCTCCTGCTGCTGAACAGCGGCGAGCTGCTGCTGCAGCAGCGCGATCTCGTCCATGTTAAAGCGGCCGAAAAGAATTGGAATCAATTCTAATACGTATTAGGGGTGATTGAATACTTTATTGAAAACCCTAAAACACTTTTTGACTGACATACTGTTTTCGTCAAACAAATGCAAACCCTAATGTAGCCATTTAGCCAACTAGGACGATGGAGGTGCGGCTCGAGATCGCCGAGGAAGCGCTCAAGGTGTTCGTGGCGGCGCTGCAGTGTCTGGCTCAAGTGGGGAAGGAGCTGTCTATCGAGTGCGATCCTGGCGCGCGTCGGCTCACTCTGCGTGCTCTGAACGACGCGCACTCGGCGTCTGGGCAGGTGGTTCTGGACCGCACCTTCTTCTCCGAGGCGTCTCGGGACAGCGGCATCACGCTCCAGGGTGTCGACGTCACCTCATTAGAGACGCTGAGAGCGAGGTTCAGCGGCCGCAGCCCCTTCATCAAGTGCAAAGTGTTCGCCAGGTCGTGCTGCAATGTTTTCCGTACGTTAAAACACGTGCAGAGCGTCCAACTGGCGCTGCTGGTGGACCAAGAAGCGCTGGACCAAGTGGACAATAGCCAGGAGACCGTGTCGCAGGGCAGCGAGACGGACGAGGTGGATCTGGACTGCGTGGAGCTCTGCTGGCGCCTGCGCTGCGACTTCGACATCACCAAGACGCACCACATGAAGGTGCAGGCGTGCCAGATCATGCGCGCCGTGTTCGACAAGGACGCGTGCGCCAATCGCTGGCGGACTCGGCAGCACCACTTGAGCTCGCTATTGGCGCACATCCACCACAGCAGCGAGGTGAGCGTCACGTGCTCGGCGACGCACGTCAAGTTCGAGAGCTACTTCTCCAATCTTACAGACAGTAAAGCCCAGCTGCAGACCGAGACGGCCGTGGAGAGCGCCGAGTTCAACGAGTACATTCTGCAACCAGAAGCAGATAGTATCGACTCGTCGGCACAGCTGATCTTTTGTATCAAAGAGATCAGGGTACGTTGATGTTGGTGCTGTAGCGTGGGGATTGAAGAGTAGGGAGACTGATGTTGTTGTGCTTGATGTAGGCGTTGCTGGCGTTCTGCAAGACGAGCGACGTGCTGGAGGTTTCTTTCTACTTCAGTACAGGTGGCAGGTGCGTCGAAATCGAGTGATGATGTTGTGTTAAACTGCTGTGTGATGATTGCGGTCTCTTTTGTCTGTGCTGGTGGCAGCCCGGTGTTGTTTGCGGCCGAGTCGACGTCTATGGCCAAGTTCTCCATCGAGATGACGCTGTCTACCGTCACGACGTTCCTGCCGGCGTCCTCACAGACACGCAGCGAGGAAGAAGTCACGCTCTTCGCCAACGGGTAAGTCCATGTCTTGACGTGGTGGGGGGGCTGCAATAATGCTAACAATCTGCTTTATCATAGCGGCAATGGTAGCGCTCCGAACAGCCAGGCGCCGTCGCAGTCGCTGCCTTCGTCGCAGGAAAACCCTCGGTATCTGACACACAGTAAACGTCCGCGCGTGGATTAAAACTGCAGCAAAAACGACAGCAGCTTGAAGTTGCTCAAAATGATGAAGTTAATTTACCCAGCAGCAGACGCCGTCCACCGCCGCCGCCTAAAACTCCGCTGCTCTACTGCTCTCGCTCCTGCACGAACCAGCTCTCGCCGCCCAGCTCCGTCTTGCCTTCCACGACGCTCTCGAACGTGGGCGACTTGTCGACGATCTCCCACTCGTCGCCCTTGGGGCTGCTGCCAGCCTTGTCATCGCTCTTCTTCTGCTGCTTGTGCAGGGCGCGACGCTTGGCCACCACGCTCTTCCGCTTGGGCGACGGGCGTCGGTAGGGCACGAACATGGTGTCGGCCACGTCGTCGTCGTCATCTTCTTGTTCCTCCTCGTCGCTGTCGACGCCGTCGCTCTCGCTGTCCGAGAACTCGTCGCTGCGCGCCAGCTCGCGCATCTTCTCGAGGTCGAAGTGTCGCCGACGCAGCGGCGACGCCATCGTGCGGAAGGCTGGCGACAGGCGGCGGTTGAGGCCGCTGTTGAGGCCTCCGAAGGCGTTCTCCGAGCCGTGCATTGACACTGCCGCCATGGTTCTATTCTTACTGGACGGTCTCCGCTTGAGCTCTTCAAGGCAAATTGCCGAATGAGAACAGTTGGGAGGAGACGCAAGCGACGTGCGACTCTAGAAGATTCACTTGCCTCCAGTATGCTGTGTCCCAACATCGCGGCACCCCTATCTATATCGTCTGGATGGGGCTGAGCGCGTAGGCTGTGGAACGCCGTTACATTGGTCGCGTTGAAGGCCAGGTGGACGTGGCGGATTGGCATTGTATGCATCCTCCGGGGATGGCGAGCGCATGGCTTATCCATTACCTGAGACTGGCATATATAACACCGTCTGCTTGCGCATGCGATGGCGGCGCTACGTCGTGGGATTCAGCCACTTGGGGACTTGGGTGCCAGCAAGCAAGGAGAATGTGCAGCGAACACATGCCGAGGTTTCCAAGCAAAACAGCAGATGAACAAGGTTCTGCGCTGGGCGCGTTGAACTTCAACGGCGAATCGTAGGAAGACATGTCAACAAGGACAGGTGGCCCCTGGAGTATGGTGCAGCACCCTGCGCCTCAGGGCCAGAGGTGGATGGAAAATGGTTGGCTTCCCTTTCGTTTGGAGTCGCGTCGTTTAGATGGAGAAAACACTTCCTCACGAGCGGTGGCAGCCATCTCTGGGTGAGATGGCTGCATTCCTACACGCGAAGAACGTGCGGTGGAATGGCCGAGTATTATTTTCTTCAAGATGCGCGCTGCAAAGGTGGTGCCCACGCATTCATGAATCATGAGGATCCGTGATAAGCATCATGCCTACGGTATCTGCAAATGGATAAATTATATGCTCATTGGTACGTGACTTGGAACAGCAAGCACTCTTCGTTCTGGTCTGTGCGCTTGTCGTTGATGAACAAGTAGATGTCTTCGGACACCGCGTGGCTAGCATTTCGAGCTGCAAAGGCGAGTCTCAAGAACGCCTGCCCATTGCTGGGGAGCTGGAGTACAGGCTCCCGTGGCACAAGAAGCTTCGGCGCACTGGAACGCAGCAAGATGGTCTGTGGCTGATCCCACGGATTCGAATATGAAATCTTCTTCTGTGCAGCGCGACCCACAGGCAGACAAAGTTCGTACGTTTTGGTGATGACAGGCAACGTCAGCGTTACGTGAACACTCCAGGCTCCCACGAGTTCGTGCGTCTCCACATCCACTAGGTTGACCAGCACTGCCATCTGCGCTCCAGCTCCATTCTCCACTGCACAGAAGGCAAACTCGATACGGTTGAAAGCTTGAGGAACCAAAACAAACACTTGGGCGGGACGGAACTGCACCAAGTCGCGGTGCTGCGTTGGCGTGAAGCACATGACGTGGCGCTTGGCACCATTATCTCCTTCTCGACTTGATGAGCCTCCGTCTCCTTTAATCACCAATTCATGCCGCACGCTTTGGCCTAGAACAGCGTGTGCGTCCACGCGAAGCTTCGATTGGATGCGGATCTGCCACACTTCAAACACCCGCGCGTAGTACTTGTCATCGTATAACACGACAAAGAACGTCTCCAGTGCCGGATACTCTCCGACACGACACTTGAAGCTTATGAGGCCGCTGTTATTGGCTTCGTCTTCGCCGTTGCGCAGCAGCTCCACAGCCACACTCGGATCCATGCAGACGACGAACTTGCCTCGCGGGTATTTCAGTTTCCAGCGCCAAATGGATGACGCCGGGTGTGAAAAGCGCAGCACACGATGACAAACAAACGGCTGCGGTTGCAACTCCATGTTGAAGAGAGCGACGGTGTGGCCGTGTGAACAGCTTTTGATCACCACCGAGACTGGAATCGTCGAGTTCTTTTGCTTCTCAGGACCAGTTTTTTGTGCTCTGGTATAGCTGTCGCTCGTGTCGAGCCAACGCAGTCGCATTGGAATATGGAGCTGGTCATGTGATTCCATGACCACTTCATCGTGGTCATCGATCATTTCCTCTTCGATCTTGGCGTTCGTGGTCATGAAGCCGTAAGCAAGCGGGAGATTTTCGCGGTAGAACGCCCACTCATCGCCGGAGCGCACGATCTCAAGATCCAATACGACTGCGATGTCTCGAGATGAAGGTAGCAGCAACTCGATTCGGAAGCGGTCGGTGTGGTTGTATGGGTTCGTGAATGGCAGCTCGAAGAACAACAGATCACCGAAGGACGGGAAGAGCGTCAGCGATGTGGTCACCTGCTGACGAAGTAGTGAATACACCAACGACTTCTTTTGTCCGTCACGGTAGTACGATAATACACGAAGCAGTTGCTTCTTCTCTTCCTCGAACCGGCGAAGGCTGTCTTCAGCTTGCTGTTTGTCGTGTTGATGAATTTTCTTCGTCTTAGCAACAGCGCGGACGAGTTGTTTGTGTGCCTTGGACTCCTCGCTTTTGGTGTGTTGTCTGTAGCGTGCCAGGCGTTCAAGCTGCCGCGCGTACAGATGATCATTCATTTTTGTAACTGGATGCGGCATTCCACCACCGAGTCGAGCCCCTCCTTCGTCGTCATCGTCTAGGTCAGAAAGCAGAGTGAAACCCAGCTCCATCAACACTTGAAGAAACTCGACTCGCAGTAGCTCACTCCGTTTCTTGTGAGGATGCTCACGATTGGTACTTCCAGGCACCTGCCCACGACGATCATCCGCATCCTCTAAGAATTTGGAGACCACACGCACTGGTAAGACGCCTCGCTGGTAAGCGTCCAGAGCAGTTTGACGTAGCTTCAGCTCGACAGCTCGAATTTCAGGGTTGCTGTTGAATGCATAGTTGCAATCGAGGGCCGCTGCGCCCTGTGAAGGAACCCCACCACCATCTTTGACATCTTCCGGCAATTGTAGTGCACTGCTCGGCATGGCGTCTCTGGAGCTATCAACTCTATCCGTCGCTTTAGTCATTCCAGCAGGTTGCGACTTCCTAGGTTTACCAACGGTTGAAGGGGTCTCAGTCGCCACACGAGCGCTTTGCGCGCCTGATGACGGTCTTGGAGGCTGCTTGGCAGGTTGCCGTGAAGAAACAGTGCGACGAAGCGGTGGAGGACGTTTGTTTGCTACAGCTTTGGTGCCTGTCAATGGTTGGTCTCCACCGTTAGAAGGGTCTGCCAATTTATCCACTTGAGCCGAGCTGTCTTCTGATACTACACTTTCGAGGAAGGAGACAAAGTCTTCCACTCGTACGCCATTCTGCTGCTTGCAGTCCAACGACTTGGCCATTGCGGTAATATCGTCGTCCGAAAGGTTTACGAAGTCAGAACCTAGTTCTCGCAAACCTGTCCCGAACTCATCGTACGTGAGGACCCCCTTGGCTTCCATGTCAAAATGATTGAACGATTGCTGAATAGGCACGTGGCGCTCCGACGCAGTCTGGAGCAACTTCTTCAACTTCGCGAGTCCTTCAGACGCCTCCTTGCTTAAGGTGTTTTTCGTTGGTACAGTGCTATCACTTGATTTTAATGCCTTTGAAGCTGTCATTTCTGCTCTTTTAGCGGTTCTTGCTGCAGCAAATGATGTTCGCTGCGGTGCTTTGAGTTTTTCAGCCCCTTCCTTCTCGTGTTCTACCCCAGCATTCACAGCTTTCGCATCTGTGTTCGTCCGTCGAAACGGAGCTCCTGTAGTAGCTACTGTGTCAGTACTCTTGCTCTTTCCAAAGGACGACGAACGCACTGGTCGCTCCAATGATTTTCTTTTCTCTACAGCAGGCGTCTCAGAGCTTGTAGCCATGTCTACTGGCTTTGGGACCTCACCACTGTCCCCGTCACCCGTGGCGGTCGTTGGTTCGCTTCGTTTGGTTGATTCCTCTGGAGAAGTACAAGAGCTTAACTCCTTCGTGTTGTCTCTAGGTGACCTGGCAACCTTCGCTTGAGTTGTTTCTGCTTCTTTGTCACCGTCATTGCTGGTAGCGTCTACCGCTATAGGTACTGATTCATCCCCACCATCAGTTGGAAATACGTCCTCCGTGTCCGCGACTTTCACCTCTTGGCTGACATTGGATGGGGTGCTATCAGTGGCGACGGCGTCAGATTTTTCAGTGGGTTCAACACTGTTGTTATCTTGGATCGGAGGTTGAGATGCCTCGGCAGCATTATCAGGCTTTTCGGTCTGCTCGTGGACTTCACCTTGTTCAACTTTCACCACCGTGTCGACCGAGGTCGAAGGTGGCGCTGGTTTCCGCAGAAAAGACTCGAACTCCTCCAACGACACACTTCCATTTCCATCTTTGTCAAGTGCTTTAACAATCATCAGAGTGTCTTCATCAGCTACGTTTTCAAAACCCGGAAGTTGCTTTATGGCTGTGACGAACTCATCTCGCGTGATGGCTCCGCTGTTGTCGCTATCGAAATGGGAAAAACACTTCTTTACATCCACTCCATTGGCTTCTGCACTGAGGAGCAACTTGTACAGCTTCTCTTCCGTGGTCTGCAACTGAGGCGTATTTGGTTTGCCCTGAGCGTTATCAGAGGACGGCTTTGGTTGAGTCGTATCTTTCTCGTCTTTTCTAGCAGTTCGCGGAGTCTTGGAGGGTGGAGACGACGATGAAGCTACTGGAAAGAGCAATTTGAACTCCGAGAGTGAAATGGTTCCACTTTCATTACGATCGAGAAGCTTGATTACTCCATGAATCACCGACTTATCCGCAGCAAACCCCAGTTCCGCCATTGCCTTTACGAACTCCTCATTTCTAATATTCCCATCGCCATCCTTGTCAAAGTGTGCGAAGCAGGCGTCGATGGACACGCCCTTTTCAATAGCCTTTTCCATAAGAGCTTTCAGTTTATGCATCAGATTTTCCCTGTCATTAGCACCTTGTTCAGAAGTCGAATCTGCACCACTACCACAACTTTCATCTACTAGACCTCGGAACTCGCTGAAATCAATCTTTCCACTGCCATCTTCGTCAAGCTGCTCCAACAACGAGTCAAAGTCCTCATCCTTCATATCGTTAAAGCACCCGAGAGCAACCAAGCCACCTTTGAGTTCGCCGCGCGTAATCTCACCATCTCCGTTGGCATCGAAATGAGCGAAACTTTTCTTCAGGTCAACGCCTTGGGCTTTTGCTTTAACCAGCAGCGCCCGTAGTCGCTCTAAAGCTGCACCCTTACTCGATTTCTTTACTGGCGGCTCAGCAGACTGCACTATTTTGCACAGAACACACAACTCGTGGACGTTCACACTGCCATCTTCGTCCACAAATCCGAAGTAGGACATCAACGGCATCACGTCCATGCTTACTGTACGTGGTGGCAATTTGAGCTTCTGTCTGCAAAACATAGTCCACGTCTTGCCTGCCACTTTGGACGATACATCGAGCTCAGACAGTTTATCCAGGTGGGGAATAAAATGTGCCGAAAGTGACAATTGCTTCTTCAGGAGCTCCGTGCCAAAGTCTTCAAATTCGCGCCGCGAAATCAATCCGTCTCGGTTCGTGTCAAACCGTGCGGCGACAAGCGCAGCGTCATCTGCAGCCATCCCTTGGCCCAAGAAGAGTTTCTCCATTGTAGTTTGAAATTCAGTGAGCGAGACACTACCATCTGAGTCTGTATCAAACTGCTCAAACACTTCTTGGGTTGTCATTCCAGCAGCACAAGCGCGAACAACTAACTTGATCAACCTCCGTTCCGCTTTCTCTCGGGCCTCCTGCTGGAAAAGTGCCACTTCTTCTTGCATATGTGAGACGGGCACTCCACATGCAGTCAAAAACTCACGATAGTCAATCTTCATATCCCCATCTGCGTTGATTGTCTTTACATACATTTCCACAGCTTCTCGTTCAAAATTCTTTAATGTGTCCGCACCTTGACCGTCAGCCCCATCAAGCTGCAGCAACTGGTTGAGAGCTTTCGTAAACTCATCGACGGATAGAGTGCCGTTCTGATCAGTGTCAAAGTGCATAAATACTTCCTTAAAGCTGATACCTTTCTTGGTCAGACGTCTCAGAATCTTGCAGACGTCTTCTGAAATGTCTTTGACGGTCTCTTTGATCACCTCCTTCTTGTTATCCTCGACCGAAATACCTAGCGACACCAAGAACTCTGTGTACGAGATCGTGCCGTCGCGATCTCTATCCAACTCGGCCAGCAGCTCTCGCACACCTTCCTTGTCATTTTCTGTAGATATTCCTAGCTGATTCAGTCCCCGCTTAAACTCCTCATACGATAGCTTGCCATCCCTCGACTCGTCCATCTCTGCGAATACGTGATGGACGCGGATGCCCTTCTCCATTGCACGCCTAATAATACGCTTAATGTGATCGCGCCATTCAGTCCGCAGCGAATGGTTTGACACAGAGCTCTCATCTTGCTGCTTTCGTTCAGGAAGCTTCACATTGTCTGAGTCTACCACAGGCTGTTCTGCAACTGGTTGCGCAGCAATCTCCGCTTTAGAGGTCGCGGGTTCTGGTGGTCTCAATGATAGCAGGGCTAGCAAACCTGTTTTGCCCTCTAGGTCGCACTTGATTCGGGTAGATCGATTAGCATTTGAGTGAGACTCATCACCTTCAGCCTTGTGTGACCCGAACAGCTTGCACAAGATTGCAATCTCATTTGGTGTAAGCGTGTTAGCATCGCTAAAGTCTTGTCGATGACGAGGCTGTGGCTCTTTGCGCTCTCGAAATTCCTTAGCAACACGGTCTCCATAAAAGCCCTCTTGTGAAAGCAAGCGATAGAGTTCGGGGTTGGATTCGACTAACGGACGAGCGCGAACACGGTGTTTAGGCCTGCGAGGCTGCTGGCCCCCGTTAGCTTCAGCTCCTGTAGACTGAGCTGCATCTGTCTGGTTTGAACCATGCTGATCAATGCGATTTTCTCCCTTCAGTCCGTAGCTGCTCATTAAAAGCTGAATCCTCCCGATACTCGCGCCGTCCACCCCAGTTTTCGAGTCGGGGACAGCGCATGTTGCACTGCCTTCATTATCACCAGAATGATCCAACATCCCTCCTAATGGAGATGATATCTCAACCTCAGCTTGGAATTTCTTGACGCTGTTTCCTTGGCGTAGTAATTCGTGAAGAGGAAGCGCAAAGGTCCCGAGCTGAAAAAGGCTGTCTGCATCCCACACGTCCACGTACAGGTTGTTCCACTTTAAGTACTCAGCAAAGCGTCGAGTTTCCAGTGGATTCATTGTTGATGTGGTGTCCACGTCAAATTGGATTGCCATCGAGGGTTTGTTGGCCAAAGTATCTCGCATGAGTAAGAATGTTTGGATCTCACCACATGCTCCATTGTCAAAAGCCTTGCTGAGACGCAGCATCTCCGTTCGCGTAGGAGCGAAGTTGTAAAACTGGAAGGTAAAGTACACTCGAGAGGGGGCAGGACTGCACGGCACACTCGTCTTCACGTCAGCACCTGGGCTACACGCTCGATACGCTGCAAAATGGAACCTGATCTCGTTAGCCTTGAACGGGTCATTCACTTCAATCTCAATGGATTTGTCGATGAGCTCGAGCTTCTTTGGTGCTCTGTGTTTGCCGCGGGCCTTCTGGTTGTTGCATGGAGACAAAGGAGGCTTGTCGTGAGACTCCATATAGCCGTAACGAGTCAGGAGGGTCTTTGACGCACGACTGAGTTCGGATGTTGGTGCATCGGGGACAAGAGATGTTGGGCCAGGAGGCTGTTCCACCTGCTGCTTCTTGGTTGGAGAGGGAGTCTTTGGACGTGGGTCGCTAGGCTTCTCCGAGGATGTGGCCAACGCATTAAGCATTTGAGCCAAGACCGGATTGTTGTTCGCTTTTCCCAGTAGCTTTCTCGCCCATTGATCCGCAGCAAAATCTTCGTTCTCCTCGTCACCTTGGTTGCTCTCGTCCACAGGAGACTTAATGGGCGATGGCGGGGCCTCTGTTTCTTCGATCGGTGGGCCGATTGCTGGCACGTCCTCATCGATCGTGATCTTGAGGTCGCAAAAGGCAAAGGAGTCTTTAACTGATACCTCCCGGTTTTGAAGCGATCTCGTCACCTGATCTGGAGGGGTATACAGTGTGTTGTCCGAGTAAGGGCGGCAAGAAGTCCCCGACAGAAGATCTACGTGGAGAACACGCCGACGCTGCTCTTGCTCTTGCAGCAAAACTCCGCCCAGGGTCGTCAGTGGCTCAGCAGATACAGCAGTGGCGTGATGGTGCCTGTCGTACAGATACAGCTTTTTGCCATCACTCGGGACCAGAGCACGCCCTCCCATCGTCACCAAGACCACGTCTTCATCTGGCGGAAGTGGTTTCTTTGCTTCGAGAGCTTGCTGCTTTATCTTGGACGGCCAAATGACTCGAAAGTGAACCGTGTACTGAAGCACAACAACGATCGCCATGTTGGGGTGGAACACGAATCCCCGAAGCTTCGAGTGGTTGCGCACACAATGTAGCGCATCACCTCCGTTCGGGTCAGCTTTAAGCGGTACCGTAAATTGCCGGGTCCGAAAGCACCGTCCATTATGAAGAGAAATCTTGAGCACACGCGCGGATATTTCTCCTTCGACACTAGAAGCGCCTTCATGGATTGCTTTTCGGCTTATCCGCAACCGAGCGACCAGATTTGCCTCGATTTCGTCACGAAGGTTTATAGCCACTCGAGTTGCGACAACGTTTAGCTCGAATGGCTCCTCCACCGCCACGGACTTGGGTACCAGCGAGGCTATCTTCACAAACGATGCCAGAGTTTCTTCATACGTGGCGTCTGCTTCCTCTTGTAGAAGCATTTTCGGATTCTTTCCCATGTCGATGTTGGCTATGTTTCCATTCTTCAGGCCTGGAATCGGGTCAAGAGCGCCCACGAGTTCGTTTTTCCTCAGGAACATGGCGATAGATAGCATCGGTTCGTACTGAACTAGCTGATAGTAGAACTTGGTCCCTTCATGTTTCTCCTGCCCACTCCAAGCATCAGGATTAAGCTCCCACAGAGCCCGTGGGCTTCCTGTAAAGACACTAACAGAGTCTCCACTAGTGTTCAACGAGAACGCTGACGGCACTGCACTGGGTTCGTCTTTCGTTCCAGACTGCACCGGTTGTTGGCGAGCAAAGAGCGGCAGGAACGCCCACCCACAGCCAACCACACAGACTGTCGCCTTCGAGTCCGGGTCTTTCTCGTACGTCACGAGTTCCAACACCCCGACGCAGTTCGCATCAATGATATCCGAGATAAAATAGGCGCGGAAGTTCAACAGTGCATTCTCGATGATGTACCGCAGTGTGCCATCCTTCGGGTGTCGAGCCTGCTTGATCTGGAAAGGGTCGACAGCAATCTCCGGACTCACCCACGTGTTACCAAAGAAGCGCTTCGACGCAGCATGGAACAAACTCACGTGCACGCCTAAAGTGATGAGGGGTTCCTCTTCATCGTCCTCACTCTCATTCCCACCACTAGCTGCTGGGATCGCCGACGTATGCAGGACCGAGTCTGGTAGCACCCAATTCAACACCGACATCACGTGCAGTGAATACCCTTTCGCCTTCTCGATACGACCGACGCCGTCAGGAACGGGCATGGACAAGAGACTTGAGCGGAACTTCTCAAACTGCTTCTCCCGTGTCGTCCATAGCGAAGTTGACGCCGGTTCAGCAGGTGGAAGCAAAGCGTTGGTGCTGGCTGACTGACTTTCAGACTTTCTCCATCGACGCGAGACTCGCGTTGCTCGAGCACGTCGAACGGATGGCGCTGTGTCTGACCCCGAGTCCGTCGAGAAGTCGGACTCGGATGAAGCAACGGAATCATCGTCAAACCCGGAGGAACTCGGCGACGACAGACCCGAAGACGGCGCTCTTGATGCCGACGCTCTTGAAGCACGACTAGCCACCATAAACCCACCAGACGCTCTTGCGATCTGAATCCGGACGCGCCTGCAAGCACAAACTGGTATACCTTGAAGAGTCACTCACTTCCCAACCTCCAAAATCAAGCAGAACGCGCATTAAAGCGAGAAATCAAAAAGCAAAATGCAGCAACCTGTTCGCCCCGCCCCGCGCTTACTAAAACTACCGAAACATAGCTGCAGATCCAGCATCCGAAAGAAACATCGACAAGTTAGGTGTTGATGAGCTTCTCGGCCATGGACAACTGCGCCTGCGTGAGTCCAGACAGGTACGACACCATGAGCAGGTCCTGCAGCCCCGTGTTGAAGAGCTGATCGAACTGTTCCTCGCGCAGCATGGGGATGGCCGCGAGAGCGTCCGCGATCTCGCGTCCCAGCTTGGCATCGGCCGTCTGCTTGCCCGCCACCACGTCGCCCACAAAAGAGCTGGCGTCATCGATGCACTTGTACAGCTGCTGCATCGTCTCCTCCAGTGCCTCCAGCTCCTTGGGCAAAGCCACCGCCTCGTTCTCCGCGTCCTTGGGCGCCATCGCGTTCACTAAAAAAATCACCAAAACAACAACAACAAAAACAGCATTAAATCTCTCACATCCCACCAAACAACAGCCCTCCAACCCCAGTTTTTTTAACCGTACGAGCAATGGCTTCCGGCTCCGAGAGCTTCTGCGTGACTGGGATCTGCTTGAACTGGTTCACGAGCGCCGTGTCCACGACCTCGAGCGGGGCCGACACGAAGGCCGACACGTCCAGCTTGTCACCCTGCAGACTCGTGTCCACCACCACGTGCACGGGCAGCTCGCAGACCGAGCTGTAGAACTGGTGGATGAGCGCAGAGTGGTCGTCCAGCTGGCCCGGGCCCGCCGCGTACCATCCCACGACCACCTCGCCCTCGTTCACGCGCTGGTGCAGCTCGTACATGTGCGTGTGGAAGTCGCGGCCCACGGCCACCTCGTCCCCGTTCTCCAGATGCGGCACAGCGAACGAGCCGCTGATCTCGGCCACGCCGCCCTCCACGCGGCCCAACAGCGTGCCGATCACGCGCTCCTGGCCCTCGGCGCGACGTAGCGCGCGGTCCAGCACCTGCAGCACCACCACAGGGTGCAGCTTCACCTCCGTCACGGGCTCCGTGCCCAGCAGCAGCGCGCTCATACTCGTCCTTGATCTCTTAGCGGGGATTATTGGTTGGTGTCGAGGATACACCAAGCGCACATCAAACACAGGTGTCACTGAAGCGAGTTAATGACATATTTCATGTGGTGGACGCGAATTGTGTACTGTACACGACCACAGATTGAATTGACATGCTTGGAGCACGAGTGAGCAAAGTGGAGCGTGCGCTGCGGCGACGTGTGCTGCGCGCTGTGCGGCCATTTGCGGATAATGAAGCGGCTGTCAATAATGTACACTCGACGGCGATTCAGACTACTGCTTTTTCCGGGTTGAATGCGGTCTCTGGGAGCCAAATGAGGCGCGTGAACGTGACGACGTTGGCTGCGCTGGGTGGTGCAATGGCGTTGGCTGCTGCGCTGGATGACGAAGCCAAGAGCGAGAAGAAGAAGGAAGATGATGCTGGAGTGGAAGGAAGATACACTGTGAACCCGATCCAGAACGTGACGGCGCTGCTGCGTCTGTACGAGCAGATCGACCAGAACATGAGCGTGTTCGCGGCGCGAATGCTGGAGGATCTGGAGAAGAGCGTGGAGAAGGAGAAGGAGCAGAACGGAGGCAAACTCAAGTTGTCGCCGGAACAGCGAGCGCTTAATATGAGTATTGCGTTCGAGTCCACGCTGGAGAAGGTGCAGGACGCGGTCTTCCGTAACAATTACGTGACCAAGGAGCAGGTGCATGAAGCTATGCAGCAGCTGGTGACGGGTACGCTGCGTGGTGGAGGCCCGGATGGCAAGATCTCGGTGGCGGAAGCCGAGACTATTGACGACTTTGTTCGCAAGCTTGGACGTCTGAGATGGAAGGTTACGGGCTCGCGAGATCCGCTGATCCCTGGTGCCAAGTCGGCGTGGGTAAGGCGGAAAACAGCTCAGAAGTTGTGTTCATCCGCTAATGTGTGTGTGGTTTTACGCTTTAGATGGTGCCGGAGGATAAGCCTGATATTGAGGTGGCGACGGTGGTTAGCGTCATGGAGGAGCTGATCCCGTCGCTGACGGCCGAGATGGAGAAGATCGCCTCGACGCTGCGCAAGCAGAAGTTGTCGGATGTGGAGTTCCGTAGGCAGCTCTCGCAGCAATATGTCAAGGCGTCTGGAAGGATGACCGAGGATATCTGCAAGAAGTTCAACCTGGACCTGCACGCTTTCCAGGCTGCGCTCATGTACTACCACGACAACGACCAGTTCGAAAAGGCGCTGGCAAAGTTGGCTGAGCAACAGCAAAAGAGGTACGGGTTCGGAGGCCACTCTTTCTGTATTTGCTTGCGAATCACTATTCTACATCGATTCTCCTAACTAACTTAACTACCTAATGTTGGTGACCTCCTTCTGCAGATTCAAGGAGCTCGGCTTGTAAATACTTGACTCATTTTTGACTGGAGTTGGGAAGGCGCGAGAGTGACGCTCTTGAGATCCATTTGTAGACCGCGAGGCGTGGCTTAAACCCTTGCATCTACCCTCCTCCTTGACGCGGCTGCGTTTAGAGACCCCACGCGCCGCCAAAAATCATGAGAAGCTGAGCATCCATCCTGCCGTCTTCTCTTTCTCGTCTTGCTTTCGCGATTGTCTTTTAAAAGCGACGACGCATGTTTTGCGCTTCCTTTTGCGCAGTGGCGATTCGGCGGTGCAGGACACTGGGGCGCGTCACTCGATGCGACTGAATCAGTGCCGACCGGCAACTGATTCCTCCTTGCTGCGCCAGCACGCGCTGTAGCCTGGGCAGATGCTGCGACTGCTGGTTGGCCGCGAGGAAGTGCCAGAGCTTGCACACGCGGCAGTCCGCGCTGGAATTATTGTTATTATTATTGCCATTGCTGTTCTTCGACGGGCACGGGTGGGCCGCGTACGTCTTCACCAGCCGACGCGTGGAGTGGCAGAGCGAGCTACCGCAGGCGTCGCCGGCGTGGCAATTCTGCACGTGCTCGAGTCCTCGCTGGAAGGACGCAGATTTCGCCTCCCACTGCTTGCGCATGGCGAAGGCCGCCGCGGCGGCTCTGGCTGTTCTGGTTGAGGCGTCTCTCTGGTCATCTGCCGGGTTTTGTTGCTGTTGTTGTTGCTGTTTTGGGTCCAAAGGGGGGCGGTCGTAAGAGCAGCGGAAGGGCAGACTGGGCATGGGGTGGGCAGGCGGAGAGCGGGGCGGCGAAGTTGGGGCTCAGTCACGCGCAGGACGACGAAGAGCAGTCGTACGCGCAAGGAGGCGAATTGGGAATTGGTGCATCCTGGTTTGAACTTGGTCCGCCGCCGCAAAGAACGTTATGTGGTGTGCCGCACACGAATTCTAGAAAGCGGTCTAGGACGGCCAGATTTTTCCTGTTGACAATCGTGGAGGCAAAATCGACCCAGATGGCCACCGCAAGAAATTCATGGCGCAAACCGTGAAGCTGTGACGCGGTGCCAGGAGATCGAGCACGGGCACCGCTCCGAAGCTCTGTCATCGACGGCGAGAACAAATGCGCAAACGCGCCGGGCACAGCGAGAATATCAGATGCCTTGCATTCAAAGCAAACTAGGACACAGCTTCGACGTGCCCGATCTACAAGAACATTCGGTTGGCCTAGATAGTTGAGACTTGCATCTCCTTATCTTGACATTATTGCAACCAGCCTGCTGAGTTCGATTCCACAAGAAATCTCGATGGTCCGACACGCGGTCTCCTAACGTAGTTGCCTCTAGAGGTCCGTGGCTACCCGAATAGCATCACGGCCTCCGTCCGAAGCTGTGCTACACGAACCTACGGTTGTTGGGCCTATCACGCTAGCGCAGAGCTAGCAGGACGTCCCGATGTAGGAACACCGGTTGAAATGGTCGCGCAGTACGGACGCACCCACGTTCTTGTGGAAGATGTTCTGTGCTGCGTTAGCATCTCGATCTTGGATCAGGTGGCAGTGCTTGCACCTGTAGACCTTCTTGGCGCCGAGCTTCTTGTCAATGCAGCCACACCCCGAGCAGGTCTTGGACGTGTACTCCTCGTGCACTTCCACCATCCGACCACTCGTTCGCTGCATCTTGTACTCCAGCATCTTCTTGAACTTGTAGTGCGACAGCGTCATCATGGCGCGGACAGTCGGGCGACGCAGCTTCCGCTTCCGTCCCCGAAGCACGAGTTCCTCGACTGGAGCAAGAAAGCTCTCAGGCGTGAGTTCCAGACGCTCTTCTCGGACAGTTCGAGTGGCCATCTGCTGGGTCTCGAACGTTGGCAGCAGCACCTCGTGGTAGTTCAGCGACAGCCACTTTGAGACCTTCTGGTGCATGTCGTGCACCATGCGCGTCACCTTGGCGAGAATTCGACGGATCTGCAGACGCAGGCGCTGACGCCGCCGCTTGTTTCCCTGCAGTTCAGTGATGACGACGCATTCTGCAGCCGTCTTCTTCTTTGCCACCTTGGTCTTTGTATGGCACGGATGTGGACACTTGCTCTCCTCGTTCTTCGCCGCCTCACGCCCCTCACTCGTCCGTTCGCACGCACAGTCCTTCCCCCAGCACGGCGGCTTTACGATCTTCTGCTCGAGCAGCGCCAGCTCGCGTCGCAGTGCGTCCGCAATCTTGAGTCGCGTGAGTATCTTCTCGTCGGGGTCCGCGATGCTGAATACTCGGCCGCTGGGATCGTAGAATGTGATGAAGCAGCGCACGCCTGGGTCAATAGCACCCGTGCGAATGCTCAGCGTAGGCGCAAAGTCCTTGCAGGTGGGCACGCACAAGTAGAAGCCCCCCTCACGGGTGCGCACTAGACGCACCATTGTGGTGACCTCAGGCAGAGGCTCGGACAGCTCGATCCATTTCTTGCCCATGAACGACTTGTGGAAGCGAACTGCTACTCGATCCTTGGACACGAAGAACCCGCGGTCTGTCCGCAGCGCCATTGCGTCTGAGCGCGCAAATACACTCTTAAACCCGATGACCGGGAACGTCGTCTTCTTACCCTTCTCCTTCAGAGCGTCAAACAGCGCGGAGCTCACAGTAGACGTCATGCAAACCTCGCGTCCGTCGTTCTCATTGCATTACCCCATGGGTTGATGACATCTGTGGTGCGTGTCTGGAGACTCGCGGTGCTGGCACGATGGGCCAGGCGCCGCGGGCTACAGCGACAAGGACTCGATGGAAGACAGGAGCGCGAGGACGATGGGAGCAGCGGCGACAATGAAGCGGCGGCACTGCGGCAACGATGGCAGCGCAGTGCAGTGAGCATGAGTGGCGTGGTTGCTGTTGAAGAGCAGGAGCAGGATTGGCAGCGCGTGGCGCTTCACGGGTCGTGGCTTTGGTGCCAAGAGCGGAGCTCCAGGAGCCACAAGGGTTTATTCGTCGCAGATGCTTGTGTACAGATAAGAGATTAATTCGAGTCCGAGTCTTCTGAATCAAAGGACTTCGATATTTGCTTTCTACCGATCGAGTTAGCACACATCGTAGTCTTACATGTACTTCTTTCCGCCTCCCACGATCTCGTCCATCTCATACTTCCATCCGAGGTCGAGTACCCTCTTCTGCTCGGGGTCGAACAGCGCCTTACTGCTCGCCGGCGAGTCCAAGAAAGCGTTGCGCGCCTTGCATTCGCCGTCGAAGGTGCGAATCGTAGGCTTCAGTGAGCCCGGCAAGATCTGGACCAGGACCCAGAGCCCCTTCTCCTCGCCTTCAACCTCCGTTGCCTCCGTCTCTGACTCTTGACTGGGTCGGGACAATTTCGACTTCACGAAGAACGCCGCCCCACCCACCGCTGCCCCCCCCGCGACGAGTCCCAGACCTATCGGCGTCGCTAGCCCAACAGCTCCCACACTCTGCAGGATCGCGACAGTGCTTCCACTAGCCACGCCACCTCCATTGGCAACTGCAGCGGCGGACATCATGGACGCAGCGGTGGAACCGCCGGCGATACCTGACGTCGTGAATCCGATCGCATTGGCGATAGGCATCGCCAGACCCCAGAGACCGATTCCAGCAGCAGCCCCGGTTGCAGCACCCTTCGTCGCGTCGGAAGTAGCGTCGGTTCCTGACCCGGCATCCGTCGTCGCTGGACTGGGGGCGGGGGAGGCCGCCATCTTCTTGGAGTGGCATGAGCTTGTCTTCTTCGACATGAGTGCTTTCTTGCTGATTCGGAAATGGAGTTCGGCGGCATGTTTCGACGTGTTTCCACCAAATTTCTGCGGAAACCCGTTTCCAGCGAGCAGCTAGAATCTAGGGAATGAAGACAAGGCAAATGGTGGACCAGTATCTGGTCCACCATTTGCCGTGCCTTCTGTTCAACAGCTATTGTAGCGATCATCACTCTTGCAAACACTTGCATGCCAATTCATGTACTCTAACTACGCAGTGCATCCATCGCCTGCCTTCTCTGGCCGAGCTACATT
Source organism: Phytophthora agathidicida (assembly GCA_025722995.1). Lineage (NCBI taxonomy): Eukaryota > Oomycota > Peronosporomycetes > Peronosporales > Peronosporaceae > Phytophthora > Phytophthora agathidicida. The sequence continues at coordinate 9,043,978 of CP106971.1, forward strand.
TGCCGTGAAAGGAGGCAAATTGTAGTGCTCTGGATTTTATATCCAGAGTCCTATAACGCAGGACGACCCAGTGTGGGGCGACGTAGTGACTCCACGACTGAAGCGAGCAATGGATCAGATCTGCGGCAAGGACCGCTGGGAAGACTTCGGTCTCGGCTGGTGGATGATCACGTTCCCGGACCAAGCAGAACCACCGTGGGGAGCTGCTGACAAGTGGCACGTGGACGGCGCGTCGTACCAGCACCACGTGGACAGCAGGGAGTCAGGGCTGCTGCTGATCTTCCTCTTCTCCGACATCGGACCGGGTGAAGGCGGCACCGCGTTGTCGGTCGGTTCACACAAGTGGGTTGCGAGGCTGCTGGAGAAGAACAAGCCTCGAGGGATGAAAGGCGGCGCTGTGAGTTACCAGGCCAGACAGTTCCGACGTCAGGAGGTGGTGGAGGTGAACGGCAAGGCCGGCGACGTCATGTTGGTACATCCGTTCCTGCTGCATGCTCGAAGCAAGAATCTAGGGCAGAAGGGAGTGGAATCGGTGCGCATCATGTGCAACCCGAATGTGGAGCTGCGTTGTAAGATGAACTTGAGCCGACCGGACGGAGACTATAGTCCTGTGGAGGAAGCGATCATCGATGCCTTGACGGAAGACGTCGAGAATTTACCGTCTTCAACGTCGAATTAGCTAAAATCGCGGCTTTTTACAGCTCAGTTTTAGAAACGACACTAACGAAGACCAATGCTGCGGCGACACCCGACTCGCGTGGAGGAACGCGCCGACGTGGCGGCCGAGTACGAGGCGTATCTACAGGAGAAGGAGCGCAAGGCCAATGGCCGAAGCAAGGCCAGCCCGCAGCAACCGACCTCCCCGTTCAGCGCAGCGAACGAGTCGATGGCCGCGAGACAAGAAGCTCGGCGACAGGACGTCCGCTCTCGCATTGGACTGGACAGCTCCAATTAGGCAGCGAGCGGTGCAGTGGATATTTGTACAGATAATCACAGCGAGACAAGTGGAGACGGCGACGAGAAGCCTGCTGGATGTTTAGCTGGTACTGGAGGGGATGATGCAGACAGGGACGTGAAGCCGAAGAGGTTTCGGTGTGCTGGTGCAAGGATACACGCAGTCTGGCCTATCCCCACTAGGAGTCGACGACGACCAATCGCTTGCAGTCTGTCTCTCGTCAGGAGCGAGCTGCTGGAAGGCGAGGCGTTGTGTGTAAGATCACTGGAGGGCTCGGATGGCGCCCCACGATGGCGTTGGCGTGAGTGGTCGAAAGCTGTGCGTGAGCAATGACTAAATGACTAAAACTTCAGATAACGTTGCAAGTGACGTACCGGGTTCAGATGGTTGAGGCAGTGCGTGGCATTTCATGCATCGATGCAATGCTGTTGTTGCTGTTGTGGTGTCTGCGCGTGTCGGCACTGTAACACGACAGTTGGCCTCACCGCCACCACATCGTCATCTCGTAGGAACGCCGTTCAAGAAGATGCAGGAGGATTCGTACTTCTTCAAGATGTCCAAGTACCAGGACCGTCTGGTCAAGCACATTGAGGAGAACCTCGAGTTCCTGCAGCCCGAGGTGCGTCGTCTCAAGGAGCCGCTCCAGGACCTGTCGGCTGCTGCGAAGGCCAAGCCGGCGAAGGCGAAACCTGCTAAGGTCGCCACGCCGCTCTTCGCGTCGCTGGGCATCCGTGTTGGTGTGATCTCGAAGGTGTGGAAGCACCCTGAGTCGGAGAAGCTGTGCTGCGAGGAGATTGACATTGGTGAGGAGGATCCCAAGCAGATTGCGTCTGGTCTGCAGGCTTTCTACTCGCTCGAGGAGATGCAGAACCGCAAGGTGCTGGTGCTGCTGAACCTGAAGCCGGCCAAGCTGGGCGGCTTCAAGTCTCACGGCATGGTGCTGTGCGCGTGCGACGAGGCTCACGAGAACGTGCGGTTCGTGGAGCCCCCCCCCCCCCCCCCGCTGACGCCAAGGTGGGCGAGCGCGTGACGATTGCGTCGGAGAGCGGCGAGCCGCTGTCGGCGGCGCAGAACAAGAAGCAGAAGGTGCTGGAGAAGGTCTCGCCATACTTCCTGACCGACGAGAACTGCGTGGCGACGTACAAGGGCGAGCAGATCATGACGTCCGCCGGTCCGTGCACGGTCAAGTCGCTGACGAAGGCGTTTGTTAGCTGCCAGACTGCTGTCTTTATGGATTTGGCCCCATAGCTAGAGAGAGTGAGGAGGAATGGGCTCATCGATATCGTAGAGAATACCATGGCAAGTGATCTGTTTGTTGCTGTTGATATCACGCACGAGATCGCATCGCTCGAGATCGTAAAAAAATCAATGACCAATTGAACAAGAAGCCATTGTAGCAAACAAAAACTCTTATTCAGAGAAGTCAGCAGCAGGCGTCGGCTTCTCGAGATGTTTCTTCAGGAAGCATTGCGACCCATGCAACCAGCGGTACTCGAAATCCACCGTAAAATACGAAGCGACTCGTCGTCCTTGGAGGTGTAGCACCAGTTCCTCGCTGTCCTTCTCCAGCGCGTTTGTAAGGAAGTTTGCGGAGCCAACACACACCTGTAGCCTATCTGCAACCAAGTACTTGGTATGCATCTGGTAAGATATTGGTGTGCGGAAGTTGACCTCTATCATGTTGCTTTCAATGAAGAGCCGTGGCCACTTGGGGTACTTCCTCGCTTGGGTGTAGTCTAGACAAATTTTCACCCTTACTCTGGAGGTAGCTGCATCAAGGACTGACTGGCCTAATTCATCGTCCGTGAAGCTGACGCCAGCGATATAGAGTTCCTTTGTTGCTCCCTTGACGACTCCAGTCAGCGTAGATAGTATTGTAGGACGTTCAGGGCCAGTGGCTTCAGCTTGGTTGTCTGGTGGTGGACGTGGTGTTCCACCCACCACGTCCACCACCTTTTCTTCAAGGTCTGGCGGAATCTCGGGATCATCCCTGTGCGGGCCAGGAATGCCGTACTCCAGATTGTCGCGATCTTCCCAGACACGCGAGATGGTCTTGCTCGTGCTATCGAAATGCTTCGCGATCTTTGTGTAGTTCACCTTCTTTTTCTTGCTTGTGTACATGTCGTCCGAGATGTAGTGAACGATGCGTAGGCGCTCGCGTAGTTTTTCAAGTCGGATTGCGGCATTCGCATGGCGCTGTGCCCTTCTCGCTGCCACGCGGTTGCTGTACGCCAACATTGGCGGGCTGATGACGGCAGCCCGTGGTGGCGGCGAAGCGCTCTTCATCTCGGTCTCCAACATAGCGCACGCACGTCTCGTAAAGATCTCGTCCGAGAAAAGTCGCCTAAAAAAAGTGCCAGGGACTAAAATCTTTTTTTTTGCGATTCCCAAGGATCCATCATCGTTCCGACCCGCATGGACGCCTCGCTGTGGGAACACCAGCGGGAGATCGCGGCTGTGGGCCGCCGCCGCAGCGTGCTGGTCAGCAGCTCACAGCCCGTAGGCAAGACCTTCGTAAGTTGCGCGTTGCTCTGCGAAGCTGCCGCTTCCAATCCGCAGCAGCTCGCACTCGCAGTAGCCCCATCTTCTTCCAGCCGGTCAAGTCTACAGACGCAACTAGCGCGATCGTGTGGGCTGCGCGTCCTCTGCAGTGACGAAGACGCGTCGACAAGAGCAAGCACGTGGCTGGACGACAGCGAGTTCGCGCGCACTCAACTGCAAAATGCTCGCGGCCAAATCACGATTTTGTCGCCGTTAATACTCCAAGAAGCACTACGTAAACGGGCGTTAGAGCTGATTCATGTGAATCTATTGGTGGTGGAAGACTGGGACCTGGTGCACGCCGAGCTGCCGTCCTTCTTTAAGTTGCTGACAAACCTGATGGATGAGATGCCCATTGCCGCAACTTTACGCGTCTTCGCGACGTCGAGGCTGCCGGCGTCGAAAATGGACTGGGACCCGGTCACTAACCCCATTTTGAAACATGTTAATGTGTTGAATATGTTGCCCGTGCTGACGTCGACGTCGATGGAGCCGGAATTCCCTCCTCTGCATTGCGAGGTGTTTCAGAATAAAAGAGAGGAGGGTCAAGTGAGTGTGAGGGATTTCCTGCTGGGTGAAAACAGCAAGAAGGTGGATTTAGTGCATGTGTTTCGACTGGAGTTGGAGCTGGGCAACTCTGCTGCAGTGTATGACGAACGTAAGAAACAGGACAAGGTGAACAGGTTCATCCAAGATGCTGAAGCTGTCAAGGAGCATTTGGGTCGATGGTGTTTGTGGAAATTTGTGGAGTTGGAGCTGCAAGCCAATTTACAGGCGTGTATTGTCGACGACCCGGATAACGTGAATAACAGGAAAAGGCGCAAACAGCAGGATGATGCAACGGAGGAGGGTGCGATGAATGGAAATGAAATGGATAGTAAAGAACCTGAAGATGGAGAAGTGGACGAGGATGATGAAGATGTTAAAATGATGGACGTCAGTAATTCTGAAACGGGTTCAGGCGAAGAAGGCAACTCCACAACAACCAAGACAGATCGTCTGATAGCTCAGTTTGTTGGGTCTGACCTTGATCTAGACGAGACCACAAGACAGAAAATTGGGCCTATTGTGAAAGTTCTCTCGTGGCTGTCTGCACAGTCGAAGCTATGTGGGGTGACGGCGGCTTCTCCACGGTTATTAAAGACCACCCAAGTCGTGCGAAATCGCTTCAGCAATGCTCCGGGGATGAAAGACATCAGAGCATGGGTATTTCTCCAAAGACGATGTCATTGTCGGGTTGTCGCTGAATATTTGACCGCTGCAATGGCGGATCTGGGCTTACCGCCGAGTTGCTGCATGCTTGGAAGCAGCAACGCTCGAATTTCTGGAGCACCGAAATTTTCTTCGTTTCTAAAGGTGATGAAGATGTTTACAAGCTATAAAACGAAGATTATGGTGACCACGTCCATGGCCAAGAACTCGCAGAAACTGCGAATGGACCCACCACTGTGTGATCTTGTGGTTGTCATGGATGAGCTGCTGGAACCCGGCAAACTTTATGAGTTCGGGAAACGAGCAGATCCTGCAAGCGGTTTTATCAAATATGTCACCGAAGATACTGTTCTATCCCGAAAGAAATTCGAAGGACTTGTCCGTAAAATGCAGGAGTATGTTCGCCTCGAGCAAGAAAATAATCAGATTCACCCCGCGCCGTCTCGAGCGGCATTACGAGTCCTGGGAGGGACCAGTAGTGGTCTACAGATGCCTCTACCCACAGCTCCATCTGCCGAATCCGTATCAACTTCGGCTAGCTCTACGTTGGCCTCCCTACAGGCGGAAAGCCGGAATGCAGTCATTCCGACAAGAGTGCAGCCTGTCGTGAACCCGTACGAGATCATCAATCGTGATACAGGCGCGATTCTGAACGTGACAAACAGTGTGTCGTGTTTGAGCAAGTTTTGTGACACCCTGCCCGGATTAGACACGTATGACCGCCGGCCTCAATACATCGTGAAGCGTATCTCCGTCGAAAAACACATGGCCCCCTCGCTGAAGCGATCTAAAAAGAAACTTCTTAAGTACAACGCAAAGCTGACCGACAAAATCGACGTCCTGAAAGCGGAGGCAGAGCAAAGAGCAGGCGCAGCAGCTGATGAGAATGGCGGTGAAAGTAAGGATGGAGATGACGAATCTATTACAGCCACCCCCACTCCCACCCAAGATACGCGATTCAACTATTCAGCAACATTGAAACTACCAGGTGCCCTCGGTATTAAAAGGCAGCTACATTCGCAGCAGGTGGAAACGCAAGCTGAAGCAAAAGGGATTGTCGCTTTCAAGGCGTGTCAAGAACTGGTGAAAAAGGGTCTGCTCGATCGTAACTTCCGTTCTAAACTTCTAGACGACCAGGTGGCTACAATTCACAAAGATGAAAATGGCACCGGAGCGGGCACTACGAACGGTGAGCGCAGTGCAGTTGATGATACGATCGTGGTAGGCGAGAATGAAGATGTTCCTGCGAAGCATCCGCAACTCGCTGATCTGTCGACGCAGTCATCTTACGACTTACCTCCAGTAAGTGCGGTGGAGTTGAGTTTACGGCCTATTCGGAGCCTCACGCAAGAAGCAACCAGCAGCAGTGAAGAAGGCGAGGAATGGTCAACGACTATGTGCTTCTACGGCCTCAGCGGTGCACACTACGGTATCTTGGCAACTAACGAGTTGTACACTGGCAACACCAACACGGGCTGGCGCTATGACTTTGCAACTAGCGGCGTGATGTCGCCAGAAATCCAGCCAATAACGCTGGCGAAGCGACCACTGAAACTCACTTTAACGAAGCAAGAGCTGCACGATGTGCTGCACTTTCACCTGGTGGTAATGCGTCTCGTGTGCATGAGCGTAGAAGACGCAGTGCGTGATATTGATATTGCAAATGAAAACGTGTGGAACGAGTTCTCTGAGCAAAACGACAAGGGATACTTGGTTGTGCCCAGCGTGCTGGATGAAACGACACAGCCCCCGACGCTGTCATTGGACTGGGACTACGTTCGTGAGATTATCGGAAAGCCATTGCTGGAGTCTTTATGGCCACTACCGACAAAAGGTGCTACAGGAAGTTCACCAGATGCCACTGACGAGTGGATATGTGTCCCAACGCATCGCCAGAATGTTAGTTATGTGGTGCAGACTATTACCGATCAAACCGTCGATGGCATTCGCAAAGAGTACCTGGCAGACGAGCAAGCATGGATGGCCCATTTGAAAAAGGGAAAGTCAACTCCAGGGAATCCAATCCTGGGTCGGTGGCATTCACGTCAACAACTCGAGGAAGCCGACGCGGATCAACCGTTGATTTATGGCATTCAAGTTCCTCCTATCGTACCTATCATTCGGAGGGTCATGCAACGTAACCACGACGAAGGAAGCATTGCGCAGTACAAGACCAAATTTAATGAGCGCCTGCTTGTCCCGCAGTACACATTGCGCCTGCGGTTTACTAAGAGCCGCTTTTTCGATGCGATGGGACTGGTTCCGTTTCTTTACGAGTTTGAGCGCAAGTGCCAGATCTCTCATCTTATGGGAAAGATTGGTATGGAGCTTGATATGACATTACTAGACGACGCGACCACAAAACCTGCTTATGAACGACTGGAAATCCTCGGGGACACGTTCTTAAAACTAGAAACCTCGTGGTATATGTACGAGCGACGGAAAGATATATCGCGGGAAGGTCAATTGACCCAACTTCGTCGCGATATTATCCGCAATGATAGACTCAACCAGTTCGCGCTAGCTGCGCGCCTCCACCACTATATGTTGTACCCAGCTGAAGTGGAGCAGCATCCTTTTCGGTGTTGGAAGCCGTCTTGCATGGGCAAAACGCCAGACCCTGTGGTAGCTCCAGCCAAATGGATCGCGGATGTTCTAGAGGCGATTACCGGAGCGTATCTTGTTGGTCAGGGAGAAAAGGGCGCTCGCTACTTTTTGAGGTGGATTGGTGTCAGCGTTTTAGAACACCCTTCTACCGACTTTGCGCGGCCATTTTACCCAGATTGCTTCCCCAATGAGTTGTACGATGCAGCCATGACATCTCGTGGAGGAGAAGAGCACCCACTAAGTTTAAATTTCAAGGTGCCGCAATTTGAAGACCTCCCCAAGCGGCTTATGCTTCTTCAGCAGCGTTTGAAGTACACGTTTCGCAACAAGCGCTTGCTCCTGGAGGCAGTGACGCACCCGTCGGTCGGTCAGCTGGTACTTCACATTGATCAAATGGATGCTAGCAGTGCCGATGGGAATACTGGTGGTGACATCGAGGTTATTTCGTGCACGCAAAAGAAAAAGAAGACAGTCTGGAAGGGCGACTACGAGCGGTTGGAGTACCTAGGGGATGCTTTGATCGAGTATTTGACCCTGTCATATGCGTTTTTGATGTACGACAAGTGGTTACCTGGATCGTTGTCGCAGTGGAAGAGCGCAACGGTATCCAATGATGCGCTGGGCAAGACAGCGTTGGCATGTTTTGGTGTAGACGAGTGCATCTTCGCTGGGTCCGTACGAATCGATCGCGAGACGATGGAACGCGTTGCTAGCATTGGCCGGAAGTACGCCCGTAGTGAAGGCGATAGTGGCCTGAGTCCAGCGTTTGAAGCTGTTCGGATGTCAAGAAAGCAAAAGGCGAAGGCTGCTTCAACTGGCGGAAACAGTCACACGCTTCCGAAGATGTTTGCTGATGTTTTCGAAGCACTTGTGGCCGCCGTGTTCTTAGACTCGGGTCGGGATCTTCAACTCATTCGTGATGTCTTTATGGGCCCGCTGTTGGAGATCGTGGGGCAGGATGCCTACGCTTACGTGTGCCATGAAAGTGGACTGGCAATGGACAACGGCGGCGATGAGTTGATGGAACTAACTTTTTCAAGCGACGAGGAAGACTAATTATTTGAGTAGCAGCTTGGTGAATGCGAATCGTATGGATGGTAACTAGTTAATCGTTTGCTTTCGACTCTTCGTCCTTTGCATCAAAGTGCATGAAGACAAAATGGCCAAATGCAATCGCTAACCCAAGTGCTTCGATTTGTGTTGCAGCCTCACAGAGCGAACGCAATGCCGGTGACAATACGCTCATAGCACTGACGCAGGCAACAGCGAAGAAGAGGGTACCGAGGACGAGATTCTTGGAGCCGAAGTACGCCGGTATTCGCTTCCAACTGGTAGGCCACGGCTCGCACAAGAACACTTGATACGCTCGACTGAAGATCAAGTTAACGATGCTCATGGATCCGTATCGTGCTGCAAAGAGTGCGTTCAGGAACGAAGCAGTCACTTCATCTCGAGCAAAGGCCTTCGTCCTAGGAGCCGAGTCGGTCGAATTACGGTACGGCGCCAACATTTTGTACAGACACGTCTGCGCCATTTTCCAGCACAGAAAACTGATGATACAGAGACAGAATGTGGGGATTGTCTGGTTCTTGGAGAGCACTCGTCGTCTGTACAAGAAGAGCACCAGTCCACATTGCAGTCCGAGTTTGCAAAGATGTATGGTCATCTCCGCTTCAGCAGCAGATGCCATCAGGGCAGGAAAATCCTGCTTCTTCGCAGCATGAAGTTTCGCTTGAGTGAGTTGTTGTCCGAGCACGACAATATCTTCTCGCGAGTTCAAGCTCTCGAGCCACCGCAGCACGTTCACAAACCCACGTCTAGTCTGGAACGACGACGCAGGGAACATCGAGTGTCCCAAGTGGTGAAATTCCAGCGTCGGCAGGTCCAGAATCGCATACAAAAACCCACAACCACACGCTATTGTCATGACCAGCAGCAGCAGCACGTAATACCTACTTTTATTAAACACAGCACCAGCCATTTTGCTCTTATGCACACGAAGCGACACCTTCAACCTTCGACACGGTTACGTTTTGTGGGCGGTACGTAACCGTACCCCATTCTATCTCCACCGTACCCCCCATCTCACACAATTAATTTTCTTTATGCAGCGAGGCGTTCGGGTGCAGGAGCTGGGGCGTGGCGAGCTGGACGCGGCGGTGCTGAGCCGCCTACAGCGCGTCGTGAGCCGCAGCGCCTTCGTGGCCATCGACACGGAGATGGGTGGCATCTCGTGTCAGGAGTGCGTGGCTCTTGAGCTGCCTGTAGCTTCGGCTGATCCTGTCTAACACCCTCCTCTCTCCGTGTCCCTTGCGTCCTGCCTACAGCACGCCGCGGCCCAGCGTCATGGACTCGATCGACGAGCGCTACGCCCAGTACCGAGAGAGCGCGCAGCAGTTCCCGCTCGTACAGTTCGGCCTGAGCGCCTTCGCGTGGGACGCAGAGGCGAAAGTGTTCCGTGTCGAGACGTACCAGTTCCCGCTCTTCCCAGTCTTCCACGATAAAGTTTTAGGGTCTAGTAGTACTATTACAACTGCAGCCAATGGGGCTTCTGCAACCGCCTGTCCGGACAGGAGGTTCCTCGTGCAGGCCAAGTGTCTGCAGTACATTCGCGCTCACGGCTTCGACCTCAACGGGTGGATCGATCGAGGGATTGGCCACTTGTCCCACTACGAACAGCAGCAGGAGCCGTGCAAGTCGGCGCTGGAGAGATCGGCGCGGCCTGAAATACTGAGGAAGTTCAACCCGGAACAACCGGCGCTGATTACGGACGAGACGCAGGCGTTCTTGGATCAGTTGATGGCGAAATTGAAGCTGAGACTAACGGCGTTTGAAGAAGGAGGCAGAGCAGGGAAAGTGGTGGGGAATATGCAGGATGGTACGCGACGACGAGGACGACGTGGAGGCAAAAAGAACAAGAAGAAGAGCAATGGACGCAACAAACGACGAGGTGCAGATAGAGAGCGGGAGCGTGTGACGCCGCCGGGAAGTACTACAAGCAGCAAGGAGGAACCTTTGGAGCAGCCGCCAGCGGAAGAAGATTTGGATAACGCTGTGAAGGAGGAGGAGGCTGAAGAGGAGGAGGTTGTGGATGAAGAGGACAGAGGTCAGCAGGAGGTGGAAGCGCCTGAAGAAGATCTGCACCAGTGTGAGGATGAGAACCTTGAACCGGACGAAGACATTGTTGCAGCCATGAAGAGATTCCTGCTGACACCAGTGCCTGCTGATCCGACGTACGGACCGTGTGGAGCCTACGTGACGGAGCCACTTGCGCCATTCCGTCGGCATGCCTTGGTGCAGTATCTCCGCAAGGTTATCCCGGATGCATTGGCGTTAGATTGTCGAGTTGATAACGCTGATGATGAGGATGTCGTGCGCAATCCGTGGAGGCGTCGTGTTCGTATCGTGGCTACAGGCTCCAAATGCCAGAAGCGAGCCTTACTGCTAGCTGACCAACAGCTTGCAGATGACGAGATGCGCGAGCGTAATCTCAGTTTGATTGGTTTTACGGCTGTATTGGACGCTATTGTGGCTGCGCGGAAACCAATCGTCGGGCACAACATGCTCCTCGACCTCATGCAGTGCTACGAGAAGTTCCACGGACCATTACCGGGACGCTGTGCTGAGTTCCAGCGCGAGTTGCATGCGTGGCTTGGTGCAGGTGGTGGTGTTTTTGATACCAAGACGCTCGTCGACCACGCTATGCAGAAGGTTGACTCGTTCGCCACCCATTTATCGCATACTGCTCTGGAGAATTGCTTTGAAGTGTTATCGAAACATCCATTCTACGGCCCCGAGGTTCAAAGTGCGCATGCCAGTGTGAGAGACGTTGACACAACGCGTGAGTATGGCGGTGAACTAATGCAGACACCGCTTCAGGCACACCAGGCAGGTTATGACGCCTTCATGACGGGGTACGTATTTCTTCGGGTGTGTTGCGGTCTTGGAGTGTCAAATGACTGCATCGCTTCATTAGGGAAGGCATCGCAACGCTCGGCCTGCAATCCAAAGCGTATCGATGACACCTTGGAGCGCCTGCGGAACGTGTTATTCGTGAGCCATTTCTTACCGACGTATGTTCTGGATCTGCCGGGTCCGTTCCCGAAATCCACCCCCACGCCGTCGCGATCTCGATTTGTGCGGATGAAGTTGACTCGAACGCGTGCGCCCATTGCACCAGGTGCTACACAATTGCCAAACGGTGCGAGTAACAATTCTTGCCCAGCATTGAAGACATTCCACATCAAGCATTGTGTGGGGTGGGCACTCAACCTGCAGTCAGCGAACCGACTCGTGAACGTGCATTGGGAAGGACAGCAGTGTGTTTACGTCGAGTTGCCGTCGGCTGAGGCTGCCGAGCAGCTCTTGGCAGTACGCGCTCAAACGAAGGAGTGCTGGGGGTCTGCGAATGACCCCATGCCGTCAATTGGGTGCGTCGATTTGGATCGATGCCCTGCAACAATCGACTGTGCGGAGACGGAGGCAACGGCGACGAACTCGGCGCCGCCATCACTCGCACAACAGTCAACCAGCGATGACGAGAAAGCCCGCAGAAAACGTAAGAGCTGCGAGATGACGTAGTGAGGCTGGTGGAAGGCCTGCCACGTCGAAGTAGCTTCGTGCATGTACCTGTTGCCAATGTGGAGAAAACAATGAAGCTCTGCGCTCGGATCATGCATCCAGTTGTCAAGCAGAGATGTTCCCAGGAAGCTGACAGCACTCTTGATCGGTCATCTGAAGCGTATCAGCGTGCATCAATTTGAACCGATCGATTGGTGAAGAAGCAAAGAAACAATCGATTGTCTTTGGCTTGTTGTTTTGGACTCGTGGTCCTCTTGATAGATAAAGAAACTACACGACATCTAAAATGAAGATACGAAGCTAGAGCACTCTGCTCGCTCCTTAATACTGAATGTCTACCTACCGCACGCCCACCGATGGCCATCTATAGCACGGGGCTGGCCGCACCATTGATCTGGCACGACACCTCCAGGAACACCTGGTCCGAGGAGGCGCCATTGGGGAAGGCGGCTGAGCGCTGGTCTTCCGAGAAAGCACTCAGCGGGTACAGGAATGTGACCGACTGTTCGTGCTTCTCCAGCGGCTTGTCGCTCGACGAGGCCGCAACGTTGGCCGCCGTCGTCGGGAACAGAGCACCACTAGACATGCCCTTGCGGATCGTGCTCATGTCGGCCACCGAGCGCCGAGTCACCTGGTTCTTGCCGTTCAGCACGGTCAGCAGCACCTGGTTCTTCTCGTTCCACAGCTTGGTCAGCTTCTCGTACAGACGCGAGGTCATCGGCACAGGCTTCACCGTCGTCTTGGTGTCGCGAACGTGCTCGTCATCGCCCTCGACGTCACTGTGTCCGAACTCGTCACTGTCGGCGCCAAACCAGTTGGTGTCAGCGAGCGCCGGAGCGAACGGCTCGTCAACTGGGTAGACAAACTCCTCGATAAGGTCGGTGTCAAAGCTCATGCCCACGTCCTCTAACTCCTTCGGCGAGTGACACGAAGCAGAATCCGTCACGTCCGAAGCCGCAGACGGCGAGTTAGCAGGCTGCGTACGAGACGAGCGCGACTTCTTGTCAGCCGTCACAGCCACGGCAGCAGCGGCCGCCGCGCTAGCAGCCGAGGCCGTCCACGAGGACACGTCCTGGAAGTCCTCCCACGACGTCTTCTCCAGACACGCCACAATGCGGGAAGCGATGCTCATCTGGGACAGCTCCTTGACAGGCACAGCGTTAAACATGGACGAGAAGTTGCTGCCGCTCGTAACATTGGCGACCGACTCGCCCTGGCCGCAGAACGTGACCGAGAACATCATGGCCATCATCATGGCCAGGTTCTTCTTGGCCGCGTGGATCTCGTGGTGGCTCTGGGTCTGCGCCTGCACTTTCTGGCGCTGTTCCTCTTCGGCCAGCGCCGCAGTCACCGGGTCTTCGCTAATAGAGTTGAGGCCGTACGCGGCCAGGGGCGACTCGTCCAGGTCGCAGAGCAGGTCCTCGCCGACCATCGCCTCGTCCATGTCTTCCAAGCAGGCGGCCCAGTCCACGGCGGGCTCGTCCGAGACCACGACGGGTTCGGGCAGCACGACCTTCTCGAGAGGGACGGGTTCGGCCTTGATGCGGGGCTCCTGATCGATGCTCTCCTTGCGCGTGAGCTGCTGCTTGAGCTGCTCGCTCTCAACGGCCATGGCGGCCAGCTGTTCCTGCAGCGCCTTGAGCTCCCGCTCCTTGGCCTGCAGCTGGTCCTCGAGCTGGCCCACATAGGCTTTCTTGCGCTCGCGGTGGAGCTGTGCCGACATGCGGTTGCGGATGAGGCGGCGCTTCTTCTTGGCCTCCTTCGAGTCCGGGTCCAGGTGCTCCAGCTGCGCCTCCATGGCGCGCAGTCGTTCCTCTCCGCTGGGGTCCAGCGGCGCCTCCGTCTTGAGTTTCTTGCTGGCGCTCGCGTGCGTTGCATCGGCGGCCTCCAGCGGCTTGCGCTTGTCGCGGCGTGCGTTCACGCGGGCCATGCGCTGCGCCTTGCAGTCCGAGTCGGACGACGAGGGGGAAGCCGGCGGCTCCAGCTTGACGAGGCGCTCGCCGCTGGCGGGCGTGGAGGGGGCTGCCGGCGGCAGGCGGATCTGGTCCACGGGCTGAGGCGCCGTCGTCGTCGTCGTCTTGCGCTGCTGCGGCGCGGTGTTTTGCCAAATGGTGCGGATAAAGTCGGTCATATTCGCGCTTCTTTAGTTGAGTTGTGGCTAAAGCGGCAAAAGCGACAGGGGACAGCGCAAAATGTCAGCGACTACAGTAAATGGGTCGTTTCGCCCCCTCGAGGGCCGCCCGGGCCGTTGGGTAAGGTGCGTATATACCTTCTTAGATATAGCTTAGTTGTGTTGCGCTGATGTGTGCAGCGCTTGTGTGTGTGTTGGGGGGGCCTCCTTCGTTCTCGTCTCGACTTCTCTCCTCCAGCTCCTTTTCCCTTATGACTGCGCTTGATGTGCGTGCGCCGTTGCACTGGCTTCGTCGAAGGTAAACCAGTGCGCGCAGAATCCGGATCCGGATGAGGTCGACAGATGAAAAAACCTCGATGGACCGGCTGGGCGCAGGGAGCCATACAAAAAACAAGTGTGCGACGGTGTGCGCCACACAAGGCCTACTCTCGGTCGAGGTTTTTCCCGAAAGATACACACGTGCTGCCTTTTCTTCCACATTTGCACGCCCAAAGATCGCGTATGGCTGGACGCCGGCTGGGGGGCGCCAGGCGGGCAGCAGCACGCCATGATGGCCATGGCTGCAGCTGGCCCCGGCACCATGGTGTTGGTCGATGAGCGCTGCATATGGAGGTTGCTCCGGCCGCTGCCGGTGTGCATCTGCCGCAGAGAGATCGCGGCGCGCAGCGGGCCCGTCTTTCACAAGAAACTTCCCTGCTGCGACCAGAGTGATGGTTGTTGCGTTGTCAAGCCCCGAGAGGTGGTCGTGCGGTTGTGTGCGACAATTGGCGGCAAGTTTGCCCCGCCCTGGCGGATGAAAAATGAGCCCATGCTCGTCCGAGAGAGATCCTCTACAGCTCGCCTGCAACTCCGCCGCCATGGCGTGCGCCGCTCGCTTCCATCCAGATGGTGCCGTTCCAACATGGCCGATTATGCTTTCCACAGCACAAGCACAGCTCGCGGTGATCGCAAAGCGATGGGGAAACTCGGAAGTCGCCGGCAATGAGGCCAAGGAGCGTCGCAGCTCAGGTCTCCTTGCTTGACTGCGCCATCTTGGTGCGGGCGGCCGGGAACGACGCCACGACGCGGCGCTGCTTAAATTGCTCGAACTCGACGACAACGTGCTTCATGTCGTCGTCAACAGCTTCCGCGGGGCCATTTGCTCTGCTCCTGGCAGGAGTCCTGTGGCCAAGGGCGATGATCTCGTCAATTTGCCGCGCAAAGATTCGTGCTCAAAGCGTGGCCCAAGCACCGGAGTTCCAGGCCTCGTCTCTGTCGGAAAATGGAGTGCGTCAGCTTCGTTGCGGCCAGCGGGATTTCCAGCCAAAGGCGTTCAAATCCGCCGCCGCCTCAACATGCACAGCCGACGGGGCGATGCGTGTCTTGCTCGATGGCCCGACCTCGCCCGGTTCAACTTGGATCCAGGCTGCGCCCGACCGCGGCGGGGTCAATTACATGTACCGCATCGAGCGTCAAAAGCGATGCGGGCGGGGCACCGACACCGAGCCTAAGGAATGTTGCTGTTGCCAACAACGTGCCTACGGATCGCTCTCCATGGCATGCGCGGCTCGCACTGCACTGCACTGCAAGCGCGATCTCTACCCGAAAAAATCCGTTCATGTCGGCATCAAACAGCGCTCGGACGTGCACCACTTGCAGGTAGATCAGAAGGCGTGCTTCTTGTCTGGCTGACAAATGCCAAACAGCGTTGACAGCGCTGACGACCATAAGAATAAGGCGCACTGGCCAAGCAGTTTCGCGGGGAAACTGGAGTTTTTTCTCGTCGCATCCTTTGCGTTCGTCGAGCAATGCGCTCTTGCCAACAATCATTGAGCTGCTGCTGGTGCTGCCTGTCCCTCATGATTCATGAGTCATGAATCGTCTCAGGCTTATAAGCCCACCAAGAATCGTAGCCTATGATGAGAATGGGTGTACAGTAGTGCTGCAGCAGCACTAGCCATATTCTGCCTGTAATCCACACTATTTTCAACTTTTATGTATACCACGTCACTTACGTTTGCCACACCATTTAACCCGGCTTCCTGCGTCGCGTACAAAACGGGCAAGCGGTGTCGGCGCTAGTAGACTTGGTACGTCGAGGGGGAGGCCTCTCTCGCTGCTACTTCACTCTTCCTCGGCCTTGCAGCCTCCCAACCACCTCCCCAATGTACTCGCACACGTGCTAACCTAAAAATCTCCCCACTATTCCACGCAGCAGCGAAGCTATTGCCGCGTCTCGGACAGCGCTCGAGATATCAGCAGCTCCACAACCTTCAACTCCGGAAAATCCAGCCTGCAACAGCACTTGCACTGCGCTGATGGAAGCCACAGCAGACAACCAGCCTCCCAGTGAAGATATGGTGCGTATCGACTCCTTTTATCCCAAGTAGCAGCTGTTGAAGCTGCACGATGGCACACGAAAGTATCAGCTGCTTTAACAGTGAACAATTTTCTACTGCAGTCAAGTCCGGCGCCTCCGCAGGGAGCTACGACCAACCCGTTCAAGTCCGCGCTACACAAGTTCGCGCAGAAGAAGAAGGAGCGCGCCGCGGCTGCCAATTTGAGCAACGCAGCGACGTCAGGCTTTTTCTCGCGGGGGCAGAACAAGGCAGCAGCGCAGCAGAAGCCGCAGCCTCTGCCGGGGTCAGTGAAGCAAGTGAACACGGGGCAGTTGCCTCCAGTGTGGGCGACGCCATCGCCGGCTCCTCCAAGGTACGAGAAGAAATGTAGATTAAAACCTGTTGTTTTATGTTGGGGGCTTATTTTTTTGGTGTGATGTTGTTTCTATTGATCACAGGAAATTATCGTCGCCTGTTGACTCGGCATCTCCACGGATGAGAAGCGTTTCGTCGGCGGATAGCGAGAGTGGTAATGTGACGAGGTCGCACGAAATTCCTGGTCGGAATCGTCACTCGTTTCATGAAGATGAGCTGGAAGAAGAGGAGGATGAAACTCCGATGCAAGGGCACAGTAAATCTCTCCACCACCTCCACCACCATAATGGAGGCGGGAAGACAAGTCCACTTGCCGCAGATGCTGCGTTGCCGTCGTCTTCTTCGTCTCGCAATGCGTCAGGGAATCTTCGCTACACGCAATTTGAGAGGTTGTTGAAGAAGGAGGTCGTTGATTTGGACCAACTTCGCAAGCTCGGCTGGGGTGGCGCCCCGACGAAGCACCGACCTACGGTTTGGCGGCTGCTCCTGGTACGACTTTTGTGTGGTACTACGGCGTGCTTGATGCGATTGTTCTCATTTTGGTTTGTTGTGCTTGTAGGGATACATGCCGTCGAAGAAGGACCGGCGTGCCGCCATCTTGGAGCGGAAGCGGCAGGAATACGTAGAGTTACTGCAGCAGTATTATTACATCCCGGACACCGATCGGGGTACGCGCGAGCAAACCACGCTGAGGCAGATCCTCGTCGATATCCCACGAACCAACGCTGACGTGAAGCTTTTCCAGAGCGAGCGCATTCACCAGGTGAGATGTTTCTAGCTGCAAGGTTGGCATGGACTATTCTGACACTGTGTGGCATGTTGGTTGTGGTTGTAGTGCATGGAACGCGTCCTATATATTTGGGCAATTCGTCACCCAGCCAGTGGATATGTGCAGGGCATTAACGACCTTATGACGCCGTTCCTCGTCGTTTTTCTTTCGGCTTTCGTCGGTAACAGACAATTTTGTATTGCATGTTAGAAAGAGTATCGGCTGACATGTGCTCGTTCGTGCACAGATAAACCGCAGATTTGTGACTTGTCGAAGGTGTCGGACGAAGACTTGCAGATTGTTGAAGCTGACAGCTACTGGTGTTTGACGAAGCTACTGGACGATATTCAGGATCACTACACATTCGCCCAACCGGGACTGCAGCGTATGGTGCAGCGCATGGAGGAGTTGGTTCGCCGTTGCGATCTGGAGCTGTTTGAGCACATTGAGCGCGAGAATGTGCAGTTCGTGCAGTTTGCGTTCCGCTGGATGAACTGTTTGTTGATGCGTGAGCTACCGCTGGACGGTATCGTGCGCATTTGGGATACCTATTTGTGTGAAGACTCGGGCTTTGAGAGCTTTCACGTGTACGTGTGCGCCGCCATTCTCATGACGTTTGGTGAGAAGCTCAAGACATTGGAGTTCCAGGACCTGGTGCTCTTTTTGCAAAGCTTGCCGACCAAGGACTGGGTTGAAAACGAAATCGAGCCTCTCCTCTCGCGCGCGTTCATCTTACAAACCTACTTTGCCGACGCTCCGAGCCACCTCAGCACGCAAGCCACTCAATAGGCCCACAAAAAGCAAGTGAATATATGAAAACTTGGCCCACTTGATGATTGATAGCAGGAGCCCGTGATTGATGGCTGCAGACTACCCGGTTGCTGCAAAAATCCCTCTCCTTGTTCAACTTTCGTTGAGAAGACACGACGACGAGCGGAGCAAAGGATCAACGAGATGAAGAACGCGACCTTCACAAGATCAGTCAGTACCTGTGCGAGCGATTCTGCGATGTCTTCGCCGACAGCTTTTGCCAATGCGTGCTGTGGCTTATTGGGGTGGTGAACCGAGAGCTTAACTCGCTGACGCTGGAAGCCATCCGTCTTTTTGACATTTTAAGCGAAGGTTACTAGCTTGAACGCAGTCGCAGTGTGAGAACCCAGCTCAAGGCAGATTTGAGCTCTTTGGCGAAGTATTTTACAGCATGGAACGAGCCCAAGCGCGTGGTTTTCAGCGACGGAAAATTTTCTTGGTCGCTCAACTGTTTCCAGCGTGGAAAGTAACAAGGTGAATGAGTACGTGGCAGAGCAACTTCTGCAAGAATGCACTACCTTCGCTAAAGCCGAAGTCAATCTCTAGACGCGGCTGTACGACTACAATCAAGAGAAGGTGAAGAAACTGTTTTCGTTCCATCTGCAGAGATCACGTTTGAGTGTGCTGATATTTCGCCTTTGACCCTGTCCAAACGAGCTGGGATTTCTTCCACTGGAAAGACGACCAAGAGCTGTGAGGTAACGGAGTCGATCTCACTGCCATTCGCGAGCGTTATGTGCGACGTGGTGATGAAAGTTCACCACCAGGCTGAGGCACACATTTGGGTGCATCCACTCACGTCTGTGCTTTCATTCGGTATTGTGGGCGTTTGCAACCACACCCAAGACTTCGAAGACGCGGTTGACGTCACGTTCCACATGTCCGTCCCGGACGAAACGATCAAACCCACGGTTGTTTCGGTTGGAGTATCGAGTTTACTGGACTTGCTGATGGGGAACTCGATCGCTCGCCTCGAACACGCTGCAAAAGTGGTGGGCGTTCGTCCAGAATCAAACGAGCTGCGGTTGTTCTCTCGTGACGAAGAAAATGAGGGATTGCAAACCCAGTTCAAGTTGCACCCCGCTGATAAAGGTTCGTTTCTATTGTCGACGGTGTCTTCCGGCGACTCGCAAGTGCAGTGGGTGAGTGTTCGCGACGGTAAACTCGTTGTCAGTGACGCTGATGGATTCGGGAGTGACAAGTTTGCGTTGCATCGGGTGTCAAGCTGCTACGATGACTGGGTCCTGCAAGAAGTCCGTACGTCCAAGCTGGTATTTGTCGAGAATGACGACGCATTGCTCCGAGTGAAGGAGGGAAGTGGTCGAGATGCGCCGTCGTTTTCCTTTGAATACTTCTTGTTGTTGCCTTTCCTGGTTGAAGTGCCTGTGCCAGTCGCAACGTGAAACAGGTGGATCTAGTTGAAGTCGGCCGTGCATTTCGAGAGAATTGTCGGATGTTCGTTTGTCTTATCGCTCTCTTTCAAAACATGTATCGTGGAATGCCCATCGCTAGACAAAGGCGCGGCTTATTATCTGCACGAACCCTTTACCGCCGGCCATTCCAACCCTGACTGTGCTACGTGCATGTACTTCATTTCCAGTAACTGCATCGTCACTCGATCCGCAGCACGTCACTGAGAAATGGCTACAGTTCTCTTGTGGCGATTAACCCACACCAGTGGCGAGGGCTCTCTTGTCCGCGACACCCCCTTTGCCGGCTGCATATTGGTGCAGCTCAGCTGAGCCGAGGCCATGACAAAACCAGGTCCATGCTCCATACTCAACTCGAGTCATTTCTAGTCGTTGGATGTGCCACCCCACCTGGTTTTGGCAAATTGCAATCTGAGTCCTGATCCCAATCGCTTTTCCCAGGTTTTCCGTCTTTTGCCACGCGGCGCCAAGCACACTTCTAGTTTCCGAAATACATAGAGAGCGAGCTGAAGTGGAGGAGGAAGCGTAAAAGGTTAATTCATGACGGACGAGGGCTTTCGCTACGAGCTGGAGACGCCCGAGGCGGTGCTCAAGCGCCTCGACGTGACGGAAGAGCAGGGCCTGAGCTCCGCCGAGGTGGAGAAGCGGCGCGCTGAACATGGCTACAACGAGCTCGACAAGGAGGAGGGTACCCCGCTGTGGAAGCTGGTGCTGGAGCAGTTCGACGACGCGCTGGTCAAGATCCTATTGGGCGCCGCTGTGGTGTCCTTCGCCCTGGCTATGGTCGAAGAGGGAGGCGAGGAAGGCATCGGCGCCTTCGTGGAGCCGCTCGTGATCCTCGTGATCCTCGTGCTGAACGCCATCGTGGGCGTGTGGCAGGAGTCCAACGCCGAGGCGGCGCTCGAGGCGCTCAAGGACTTGCAGCCGGAGAACGCGCGCGTCATGCGCGACGGGGAGATGGTGACGCTCCCGGCGCGGGAATTGGTGCCTGGCGACGTGGTGGAGATCCGCGTGGGCGACAAAGTGCCCGCGGACCTGCGCCTCTTGTCCATGAAGACGACGGCGATCCGCGTCGAGCAAGCGCAGATGACGGGCGAGTCTACGTCTGTGAACAAGGACATTGACGCACTGCCGCAAGGCACGGAGAACATCATCCAAGCCAAGACCAACATGCTGTTCGCAACGACGGTGGTGGTGAACGGACTGGGCCACGGTGTGGTGACGCGGGTCGGCATGAAGACGGAGATCGGCAAGATCCAGCAGTCCGTGCAGGACGCGTCCAAGGACGAGGAGGACACGCCGCTCACCAAGAAGCTGGACGAGTTTGGAGAACTCTTGTCGAAAGTTATTGCGATCATTTGCATCGTGGTGTGGATCATTAACTACAAGAACTTCTTCGACCCGATCTACGGATCGGTGTTCAAGGGCTGCATCTACTACTTCAAAATCGCTGTGGCTCTTGCTGTGGCTGCTATCCCGGAGGGTCTGCCCGCTGTGATCACGACGTGTCTGGCGCTGGGTACGCGCAAGATGGCCAAGAAGAACGCTATTGTGCGTAAGCTGCCGTCCGTGGAGACGCTCGGCTGCACGACGGTCATTTGCTCGGACAAGACGGGCACGCTCACCACGAACGAGATGTCTTGTGTGACGTTCACGCACTTGGGCAAGTCCGAGACGGAGCTGGTGACGTACGACGTGGAGGGACACACGTACGCCCCCATTGGCAAGATCGAGGGCGCCCCGCTGGGCCAGTTCAAGGCCGTGTCGTCGCTGGCGACGGTCTGTTCGCTGTGTAACGAATCGGCTATCGAGTACCACGACGGCAAGTACGTTCGTGTTGGTGAGCCTACTGAGGCTGCCCTGAAGGTATTGGTGGAGAAGATTGGCTTCCCCCATGATAGTGTCAAGCAGGCGGAGATGCAGTCACTGCGTGCTTCCAACCCGGAGAAGGCGGTTCAGTTTTGCAACGAGTACCTGGCGGAGCAGAACAACAAGCTGGCTGTGCTGGAGTTCTCGCGTGACCGTAAGTCGATGTCGGTGCTGTGCGCCAAGGCTGGCGCTTCTTCGCAGCGCGCCACTCGCTCGTCGACCTCGAACCAGAACGTGCTGCTTGTGAAGGGTGCCCCTGAGGGCCTCATTGACCGCTGCACCCACGTTGAGCTGGGCGACGGTACCACTCAGCGTTTGACTGATGCTGGCCGCAAGGTGCTGCTGGAGCAGGTGTCTAGCCTGGCCCGCAAGTCGCTTCGTTGCCTAGCCCTGGCTAAGAAGGAGAACCTGATTGAACTCGCCTCGTACGACGGCGACCGCCACCACCCGGCCCACAAGCTTCTTCAGAAGACTGAGAACTTCTCCGCGATTGAGTCTGACCTGACGTTCATCGGTCTTGCCAGCATGCTGGATCCCCCGCGTCCGGAGGTGCGCCCTATGATTGAGACGTGCCACACGGCCGGCATTCGTGTTATTTGCATCACGGGTGACAACAAGCTTACTGCTGAGAGTATCTGCCACAAGATCGGCATCTTCAAGGAAGGCGATGACCTTTCCACGCGTTCGTTCACTGGCGCCGAGTTCTTTGCTCTTCCTCTTGAGAAGCGCAACGAGTACCTGTCGGACCTCCATGGCATGGTATTCTCTCGTACGGAGCCGAAGCACAAACAGCAGCTCGTGAAGATGCTGAAGAATCTGGGTGAGGTTACTGCCATGACTGGTGACGGTGTGAATGACGCCCCTGCCCTGAAGCAGGCTGACATTGGAATTGCCATGGGCATTACGGGCACGGAAGTGGCCAAGGAAGCCTCGGACATGGTGCTTGCTGACGACAACTTCGCTACGATTGTGGCTGCCGTTGAGGAGGGCCGCGCCATCTACAACAACATGCAGGCGTTCATTCGCTACCTGATCTCGTCGAACATTGGCGAAGTCGCTGCTATCTTCTTCACGGCTGCTCTTGGCCTCCCCGAGGGTCTGATCCCTGTGCAACTCCTGTGGGTGAACCTTGTGACGGACGGTCCTCCGGCTACGGCTCTCGGCTTCAACCCGCCTGACGCTGACATCATGAAGAAGCCGCCTCGCCGCAGCGACGACGCTTTGATCACTGGCTGGGTGTTCTTCCGGTACATGGTTGTTGGTATTTACGTGGGTTTCGCTTGCGTCGGCATCTTCGCGTACTGGTACATGTACTACGAGGCCTCGGGTGACGGCCACACTCTGATCACGTACGACCAACTGACTCACTGGACCCAATGCCACGAGTGGAAGAACTTTACGGTGAACAACTTCGACGGCATGGACTTCTCGTCGGACCCTTGCCGCTACTTCACTGACGGCAAGAAGACGGCATCGACGCTTTCGCTGTCGGTTTTGGTGGCTATTGAGATGCTCAACGCGTTGAACGCGCTGTCGGAGGACGGCAGTCTGGTGACGATGCCGCCCTGGTCGAACCCGTACCTTATGATCGCCATGGTGGTGTCGTTTGCCATGCACTTCGTGATCCTGTACGTGGACGTGCTGGCCGACACGTTCAGCGTGATTCCGCTGGACCTGAACGAGTGGCTCATGGTGATGGCGTTCTCGCTGCCGGTGATTGTCATCGACGAGGTGCTCAAGTTCGTCGGTCGCCGCATGCACGCGCGCGAGCTCGAGAAGCGTATGGCCGAGTGGGAGAAGAAGACCCAGTAGACGGAAGTACTAGGAAGAGGTGATGGCTTGTTTCCGCTCTGTGAGCATTGGAAGCAACACCTTCTCGTCCCGAAGCGGCGATGAGCCTATGGACCTTGTTGAACGATGCATGCTAGAGCGAAATCGAGACGGCAGTATTAGAAACAAACAAAACAATGAACACGACCTCATTGCGCCTTGTTCTTTTGGAGCCAAGGAACTTGATTGATGACAGCAGTGCAGCAGGCTGAGGCGATAAACAAACAGCCGGTAAAGGTCCGAGCCAGCACTTCAACCATCATGATCCCGGCAACTGATGGTGTCCAGGTTTGTCTCGAATGACGCTGCAGAAGGGGAAAGCGAAGCCTGGCGAAGCGGACCAGACGCCGTCGCCGATCGTATCTTTCAAGTAGTAGAAATGGACAAGGCTTTCTTTCTCTTCTCTTCCTTGGAGGAAATTCGTAGTACAACGACGTAAACTTAGGAAGAAGCAACAGGAGGGATCAAGTGCATTGTCCGCGATAGACATGCATCGCATGATTTCTTGAGGCATTTTATGCAAACTCCACATCTTAGCCCGCATTTTCGTGTGCAGGTTTCCCCACCGATATGCTTGCGGTTTCCCCTCTCGCTGCCTGCCCAAGTATAATACGTGTACTGTATGTGCTATTTCGGTCGACTGCTCATTTGGGTCGAGTGTTGCTTGACTCTTTTCCAGAGACGCACAAGCTGTTGCAGTCGACAGATGAAAACCCCCTAGATCGTCATGAGGATATGCGCAGCCAAGCAGCATTGCTGCAAGCTTCTTCGAGGCGGGCCACAAACACCGGGACCGCCACGAAACATTTTCCAGCTGTACGAGCGTTTGCCAGACCCAGTAAAAAAATTATCGTCTTCTTTAAATATAATGGAGCAGGAGGAGGAAGAAGAAGCTGCTTGTATTTGGCGTGTTTGCCGAGCTATGGCAGTGCTCAAGCGCTGCGACAGCGGCTTCCTTCGGGCAGCCATGGCCATTGCTTGGACAGCCCGTCGCCGCATTGCCGAGTTCCCACACTCGCACGCCAGATCCACATCCCGTGCATCACACGATTAGGTACCACAGAGCAAAACCCTTTATATCCTATACAGCGCTCAAAATGTAACCTCCGCGTTTATCAGTATTTAAAGCGCGTTCACTATCAAAACTGCCTAGAATACTAAATTTATATACCCGCCGATTCATCGCTATAGAGAGTATCCATTGTCGCGCTGGGTCCATCTCCTTCTCCGCCCCCTGTCGCTCCGCCCCTCAGGCAAGAGGTCAAGATGGCTCAGTTGGAATTTCGAGAGCTTCTGCGCACGTGGATTTATCAGATAAGAAGAAGAAGAAGCAACCATGGCAAGGAGAAACAACTCATGGCTCGAAGACCCCACGGCGCCCGAGCACGAGCACGACCACAGCGACCGCCACAGCAGCTTCCACAGCAACAGCCTGCACTTCCCGTACGTCCGCGCCAGCAAGTCCCTAGACGAAATGAGTCGTCTGCGCAAGCTCACGTCCCTCAGCTACCTCAGCGGCAAGGTTCGCGGCATGTTCCACCGCGAGCACCGTGACACGATCGTGTGCGAGGACGACGAGGAGAGTCCCAGCGGCAGCAAGCGCAATATTTATGACATTATCCGGCGCAACGAGCTGTCGCGCCGCGCGTCCACGGGCTTCGACCACCTGGCCAAGTTCAGCGACGCCGTCCCCACCGCGCGCCCTGCCGCCTTGTCGCACAGCGTGTCGCTCCCCGCCGAGACGAGCTACGAGCCCAGCAAGGAGCAGCGCTGGTGCACCAACTGCTCCAAGTGTTTCCAGCGCGGACTGAGCCGCTTCGACCAGTACTGCGGCCTGGACTGCAAGACGGCGCATCGCATGCGTCAGAATCAGTACTACCTGGCTGCGCAGTCGCCCTCGCTCATGTCGGAGGGGGAGCTGGCAGTGCGCGCAGCGGCGACGCGTCCCCCGCCGCACTTTACGACGACTCGTTCTATGCGCGCCAGCCAAAGGCGAGGATAGGATGGAAATCAGGTAGATTCGGAGAAGAGGGGGGGAGGATATGAGCCGGTTAAGATGGAGAGGAGGAAGAGAACCCTCGCACACGGCACAGCAGAACACCGCGCGCAGAGGAGGAGAGGCGTGTATGATAGAGACGAAAGAAGAAGAAAGATAATGTTATT
The DNA here is from genome assembly GCA_025722995.1 of Phytophthora agathidicida. Lineage (NCBI taxonomy): Eukaryota > Oomycota > Peronosporomycetes > Peronosporales > Peronosporaceae > Phytophthora > Phytophthora agathidicida. Next base: position 9,069,569 of record CP106971.1, read on the forward strand.
AAACTATTTTAACCACTGTTTGACACTCGATGCATGCATGCACGCTTGAATTCTCTGCATCCAGCCGTCCCATCTCGTTCTGCTTCATCGTCGAGAGAAGAAGCTTCTCCTAGTCGTTCCCGTTCTTCATCAATTACAGTAATCACTCTATAAAGTACGATTGCTTGTCTCAACTTTTTACTGGTACACTGTACCAGAGCCGATTATGCCTTGAGGGGGATCAATTCAATCTGGGAATACTGACCGAGCTTCGACGCGCCGACAGCAGAACGCCCCGAGGCTTCCAGAGACGCCCAGACAACGCAATGGTGGCCGCCAACAAGATCGTAGTGTGCGACAACGGCACGGGGGTGGGTTCACATCGTCTGCAGCTCGAAATCCCCCGTGTCTCTATCTAACCTTGCTCTCTTTTGTCAACGATCCAGTTCGTGAAAGCGGGTTTCGCCGGCGAGAACTTCCCCAAGGCCATTTTCCCGTCCCTCGTGGGTCGCCCCGTCCTACGCGCCGAAGAAGCCGTTCAGACGGATATCCTGCTCAAAGTATGCCGTCTGAAATGTTCATCTAATTAAGCACAAAAAGGGAGCTCATAAAGCTGTGCTGAATGGAATTACTGTAGGATATTATGTTCGGTGACGAGGCCGCCGCTGTACGATCGAACCTCGAGATCTCGTACCCCGTGGAGAACGGCATCGTCAAGAACTGGGACGACATGGAGAAGCTCTGGGACTACACGTTCAAGGAGAGACTGGCCATCGACCCCAAGCAGGGCCACCGTATCCTGCTCACGGAGCCGCCGCTCAACCCCAAGCGCAACCGGGAGAAACTGGTGGAGATGATGTTCGAGAAGTACGGCTTTGAAGGCTGCAACATCACCACGCAGGCCATGCTGACTTTGTACGCTCAGGGTATTACGACCGGTGTGGTCATTGACACGGGTGACGGCGTCACGCACGTCGTGCCGGTCTTCCAGGGCTACGTGCCGCAGCATCTCATCTGTCGTCTGGACGTCGCTGGTCGCCACATCACCAATTACCTCATCAAGCTCATGCTGCTACGCGGGTATCCGCTGAACCGCACCGCTGATTTCGAGACGGCGCGGCAGATCAAGGAGAAGTGGTGCTACGTGGCGTACGACACGGCGGCCGAGCGCAAATTGGCTCTGGAGACCACCATTCTCGAGGAGTCGTACGAACTGCCTGATGGTCGTGTGGTGCGACTCGGCCGCGAACGCTTCGAGGCGGCGGAAGCTTTGTTTGAGCCCAGCTTGATTGATGTCGAGGGGGCTGGACTGAGCGACATGGTGTTCGACATGTGCATGAAGGCCGATATCGATTTGCGTACCGAGTTTTTCAAGAACGTGGTGCTGTCTGGTGGCTCCAGTATGTACCCAGGTCTGCCCAGTCGTTTGGAGAAGGACATCAAGCAGCGGTACCTGACCGATGTGCTCAAGGGCGACAAGAGCCGTCTGAGTAAGTTCCGTCTGCGCATTAACGACCCGCCCCGCCGTAAACACCTCGTCTTCCAGGGTGGCAGTGTGCTCGCTGATGTGATGAAGGACAACGACGCCTTCTGGCTGCTGAAAAGCGAGTACGAGGAACAAGGACTGCGTATTCTGAACAAGCTGCAGTAAATTTCGAGTGTAACATGGTCGGTGTCGGTGGGCCATGCTAGATACAACACCGTAGCCTGAAGTCAATTTCCACATAAAAATCATCGCTGCTAAGAGTTTTTGAACGCAAGAATCACTTTCTGACGCAGCGAAATGTATATTCTTGCACATTGGCTTATGGACATGACTATCTATCCCCTGAGTTCCATGTGATGGCGGGTTTACGTCTGGATGAACGCTAGCTCGCCCTGGAGCGTCTCGTGGCGGTAGTCCACACGGATGTCCGGCACGTTGGTCATACGGATGTCTGCGTAGGGATAGCAAATAAGAGTAAGCATTAGCAACCATGATAACAAACAACTTCGATGAAGGATAATCGTACCGTTTCCACGAGAACCAGGCAGCGTGTACTTGGGGCCGAGGTAGTGTTCCTTGAACTTGTGCTCGAAGCCTGACTGCAACACCGAGTTGCGTGCAATTTCACACATATCCGTGGACGTCAGTTTCCAGACTTGCACTGCAACCGAGTACTCTTCAAGCAGTGGGTCTTTTGTGTAGTGAAGCATGACTGGATCGTCGGTACTGAGCGACACGTTCAAACCACGTGCGTGGTAGATAGGGAAGGGATTGCGGTGGTAGGCGAGGAACAGGCGGTTGTTGCTTAGTGGCGACATGGCAATACCGATCTGCGTTAGGTAGTACAGGTACTGCAGACAAACGGACTTCCGCAGCGTGATACCGTGGTTGATACCGTTCGCAGTCAGGTAGGCAGCAGCCAAGTGCTCCGGGTCACCAGCTTCGCCGGAGTGAGGTCGGAACGAAAAGATGTTGAGACCCTTCTGACGACGGAACTCATTCAGCGCAGCGATGTTGGCGTACAGGTAATAACACCAGTAGTCGTACGGCGGGTTAGCCTCGTGGGTCCACTCGTGGGGCTTCGGCAATTTCTTACCACGCTCAGCACGGAAAGGTTCTGCTTTACTCTCGTCATCCACGCAATCAAAGCCCACCATCGTTTCCAGGAAGTAGTGCAGCGGCAAGTTGCTCGACGGATCGCGTGTGACCTCGAACAGCGGCAAGAACATGTAGTCCAGCATCTGCTGGAAGTTGTCCACTTCACCCAGCTTCTTGTACAGGAAGTAGAGTCGCGGGATCTGGATCATCCAGCGCACATGCGGGGAAGTCAATTTGTTCACGTAGATCCAGCGCCCCAGCTTGTCCCATTCTGAGTGTTTGCGTCCGTAAATGGAGACACGCCACTCCACAAGCTGGTACTTGCTGGCATGCAAGTCGGAGATGACCTCCTTCGTGATCTCTGCCAAGTATTTACCAGCGATCAAATTGTCCGTCTTCAAAAAAATCTCACGTAGTCGACTCTGCCCAGCCGGGTTATACTTCAAATTGAAGCGATCGAAGCGATGGAACGTGTTGCTGGCGTGCATATCCAGCGTATCCACACTCAAGTCATACCCCGTAAGATTCAGTGACCTGAACACCTCGCTCAACGTCATAAATCGTCCGTCCCGAAAGATGACAATCTCTCCGGGCGAGTTCCTCAATCTCGACTTGATAAACCGCAGCAAATGTTTCTGATTCATGCACGCCGAGTGGTGGATATGCGTATCCACTTTTCTCACATTGTAAAAGTCACGATGAGGCACCGCCTTCTGCGCCACCAGCTCCCTCTCCGAATTCAGCAGCGTGTGAAGGTTAAACCTCGCCTCCAACAACTGCAGCCTCTTGAAGGCCAAGGTCTTGACCGGTCCATAATTGATGATCCGCTTGATCTCGAACAGGTCCTTGTAGTACTCCTCCATCTTGCCCACGCGACTAATGGGCTCCACCGCTTGTTTGTCTTCATACACCACGACAACTCCATCCACCATCATAAAATTGTGCTGCGTCGTCTCGGGAACCAGGTTCTTGAAAGGTTCATACGGGATTTCGTCTCTGTGCCTCAATTTGGCCGCTACGCCTGTTGCACGAGGACTGGTCTGCACTTCTGAAGGGGGAGGCGTTTGTGGCTCGTTCACTGCGATCCACTTCTTCCTCAATGCTAAACACTTGCGGATGAGTTCGCAAACTTCTTTAGTTTCTCTGTCAACTTCTTCAGGAGGTGACGTGATCTGGATCCTCTGGTACGTGGACAATTGGCCGTAAGGTTCCGGTAGCGTCTCGAACAGGTCTCCGGCGTCGGCGTCATCTTGTGACGCGCTGTGCTGGTCGTCCGTGAAGACCTCCGAGAGTCTGCGCAGTCTCTTTTCTGTTGCAACCTTCTCCAGTATGGAGGCCTTGAGGCGCCCTTCGTGGTGCGTGGCTGCGTCGCTCTCGTCTTCGTCCGGACTCACGGCGTCCTCGTCGTCCGCGGGGGTGGAGGCTTGGGCTGCGGCTGCGATGACGTCCGAGTGCATTAGATGCGGAGGGAATCCCGGGTCTAACGGGCCGTCCAAGTGGAGGTGAGCCAACTCGCGCTCCAGAGTGGAGTCCATTGAGGAGACTTTGGGCTTGGTGGGGAGGAGGCGCTTTTGACACTGAACTGAGCTGCTCGGGCTGCTTGCACGCATTCAGCTAACGATATTCGGTTGCGTAGGGTGGACCTGCGGAATAGAATGGGCTTGTTGAACCAGTGACGTCGGTGACGACCATGTGCGTGGCGCTGTGAGGATGGAGGTGTTGAACAGGAGAGGGACCATTCACGCACCTTAGTAAGAGGTGACATCTGAGTGCGGAGCTGTGTGCGTGGAGACTGGTTTTCATGCTTTTCACTAGTCGTTTTGGCATAGAATTTCATTGTATTTCAACATTCAACTCACTACAAGATGGCTTAGCTCAGCGCGGCTGCAGCTTTTCCTTCGCTACAGGACACGCCCGGGATTCCACCACTCTTTTTTTTTTTCAAGGCTCAGCTTCGGTGAGAACCTCCTTGATAATCGACGTGCACTCGTCGAGCTGCTTCTCGTTCATGACGAGAGGGGGGGCGAGGCGGATGATGTTACCGTGCGTGGGCTTGGCTAGCAAACCCTTCTTGGCCAAGTTCATGCAGAGCTGCAAGGCGTCGGGCTGGTTCGGCTGCTCGTTGATGATGATCGCGTTCAGCAAACCGCGACCGCGCACACCCTTCAACACGCTCGACTTGAAGCTCTCCATCTCGCCGCGGAACTTGTTGCCGAGCTTGAAGGCATTTTCCGCCAGCTTCTCATCCTGGATCACTTGCATTGCCGCCATAGCGACCTTGCAGCCGAGCGGGTTGCCGCCGTACGTGGAGCCGTGCTGACCAGGCTTGATCGTGAGCATAACCTCGTGGCTGGTCAGCACCGCTGAGACCGGGTACATGCCGCCCGAGAGAGCCTTGCCCAGAATCACGATGTCGGGCTTGACGCCTTCGTAGTCCACCGCCAGCATCTTGCCAGTGCGTGCCAGACCAGTCTGCACCTCGTCAGCAATCCACAGGATGTTGTGCTTGGTGCAAAGCTCACGGACACGCTTGAGGTATCCGTCGTCAGGCACGACCACCCCAGCTTCACCTTGAATCGGCTCCACCATAAAGGCAGCGATGTTCTTGCCTTCCTTCTCAAAGACAGCCTCCAACGCAGCAATATCATTGTACGGGACGCTGCTGAAGCCAGGCATGAACGGGCCGTAGCCTCCGTACGCGTCCTTGTCGTTAGAAGCCGACACAGCACTCAACGTGCGGCCCCAGAAGTTATTCTTGGCGAAGATAACCTTGGCCTGGTTCTCGGGGACGCCCTTCACATCGTACGCCCAACGACGCGCGAGCTTCACGGCCGTCTCGCCGCCTTCCACGCCCGTGTTCATGGGCAGGATCCGGTCGAAACCCAGCAGCTTGGTCATGTACTCCTGATACTCGCCCAACACGTTGTTGTAGAAGGCGCGAGAGGTCAGAGTGAGCGTCTGCGCCTGGTCCGTCAGCGCCTTGACGAGCTTCGGGTGGCAGTGGCCCTGGTTCACGGCCGAGTAGGCGCTCAGGAAGTCGTAGTACTCCTTGCCCTCCACGTCCCAGACCTTGCAGCCGCGGCCCTTGTTGAGCACCACAGGCAGCGGGTGATAGTTGTGCGCGCCGCATTTCTCCTCTCGGTCGATGTACTGTTGCGCAGTCCAGACGTTACGCGTGGAGGCGTTGCGCAGTTTGGCGGCAACGGGACGGAGCTTCTGCTGCATGCCAGTGACGGCCTTCATGGTGGCTGGCGGGACGCTTAAAAAGACTTGAGCGGGGGAGGACGAGCGCTTGAGCTGCTGCCGGCGAAATGGTGAATGACGCAGGATCGGCACTGTGAGAGGAATACTGAATGCATTCGATAAGGTACGAGAAATTAGTTCGGTTGAAGCACGATGAACTTAGGGAAACGATGGCGTAGTGGAGGGTATAGTAAACTGAAGCTATTTTGTTTATTGATTGTGTATATACTATACAAATTACAAGTTGGGCGTCTTTTTGTGCGCTTATTAGGTTCGGTATAGAGCCTCGTACCTATCGACTTGCTATATTTGATACCCTATCCCGACCCACTTCAACTTGGCCAGAGGTTGGTCCGAGACCGATCTTATCCTCACGGAAATTGAACTAAACAGCATCGCGCCATGAAGCACTCGGTGAAAATGACATGGAGGAGCTCATACGTGTCTAGTGCTAGTCTAGCGCATGAATGGTTTCGTAGTAGATACCAAAAGTGATCAAGGTGCTGGAGGGGTATATTAATGTATAGAGGTTAAAATATGAGAGACTTTATGAGAGACTTCCCAGCTGCTAGCGATCGTCAACCACGGTGCATGCTTGATCATCCTCGGGGCGTGTGCCAACCACCCAGTGCTGCTGAGTTGCGTTGCCTCTGGCTAGGGAGACGAGGTATTCAAGGTCGTTGGCGTCCAGACGAGCCGAAGAGGTAAACGCACGCTCATCAATGCAATGGATTGGCTGGCATCTGCAACTGGCAGCATCTTGGTCGCGCTCATCAATGCGATGGATTGGTTGACCACTGAGGGGCATTCTGCCTAGAGGACGTTCAAATAGCATTGGGGCGATCCCTGCACTCGTTGTGCATGTTGTACGTGACCAACAATCGCGTGTTGAAAATGTGTTGTCAATAAATGCCAGCAACGTGGCGTGCCACCCTACTCATTTTGTGTACGTACTTTGCCGTAATACCTTCGTTCTTCTGCCTATGCTCGCTCAACGTTCAATCGATCCCGAGGCGGGTTCATCTTCTGGATCTTCACCAACGGATCGCGGCGGAGCGTACTGATAAAATAAACGAACACAGCGCATCAGACAACATGAAATCAAACCTGGCAAGAAAGAGGCCGTACCTCAGATCGTTGGGCGTCACGAAGATGAACTGCTTCTTGCCGTCCTTCTTAGCAGCATCAACGAGCAATTGGATGGTCATGTCACGGTTCACCGAGTCCATGAACACATCGAACTCGTCCATGATTCGGAACGGACATTCAATGCTCTTGCCAAGCGCCAGCAGCAGCGAAACTTGAGTGTAAGACCGCTCACCGCCAGACAGCTCCTTCATATCCGTCACCTGGGAAGCTCGCGAGGCTCCCCTCTCGTTCTGCAGCACCGCAATTTCCAGCCGCTGGTCACTATGCCGAAACTTCAGCTTACCTGCGAAGTTGTTCAGACCCATGAACTCGTTGAATTCCATGGACGTCCGATGGGCGATCTCCTTGCGCAGGACCTGCCACACTCGTTTGCGTTCCTCTAGCATCGACCGAATACGCTCCAAATTGTCCCGGAACTTGTCGAAGTTTTTCTTCTTGCTCTTATACTTGATCTTTCTAGACTCCAAGTCATCCTTCAGCTCCCCAAGATCCATGCCTTGGAACCGACTGCGTTCATGGTCGATCTGGCGCTTGATATCAGTTAGCCGCTTGCCATAGTAATCGTGCGAGTGTGTGACAGCTACTCGCTCGCAGTGCTGCTGTGCCTTTTGCCTTTGTTCCTCGCACTCTTCTTGGAGTGCGGCCAGCTCGTCTTCCCAGTGCATCGCCATCTCACGAAGCGAAGACGCCTCTCGCTGGTACGTCATCTCCTGCACCTTCATCTCGCTCAAGTGTTTGTAGATCGCGTCAGCGTCTTCCTGGTACTCATTCATCTCGGCAGCAATCTTCTTCTCCATCGCGTCCAATTCCTCGAGCTCATGCAGCTGGCCTTCCAAGTCTGGGTTGGACTTGGACAAAATATCGTTCAGCTCTTGTTCACGACGATGGAAATCCTCCAATTCGTCCTGAACACCCCTCACCTCGTCCTCCAGCACAGAGGTATCCAGTGTGTGCTGCTGTAAATCGTCCGACAATTCCTCCTCAAGACTCCGCAACTCTGCACGCTTCTGGTTAAACCGACGTGACAAATAGTCAATACGGTCGTTCTGCTGCTTCATCTGGTGGCGAAAGTCTTCGCGGTCACGCCTCAGCCGAGCCTCATCACGACGCAACACCTCCAGGTTTCCTTGCAGATAGTCTAGCTTCTGCTCCAACTCCCTGATCTCGCCCTCCAAGTCCTGGCAAATGATGGAACTACGACGATTCCCTCTGTGGGCAATGAAGGCCAAGTTGCCAGAGCGAACAACGAACTTGTCACCACTCGGAAGGTACACTTCAGACACGAAACGCGCCATCCTGAAGTTGCCGCTCGAACCGCTCAGAACACTCTGCTCAGCTGTCTGGCGATCATCAAACAACAGTTTACTTTCCGAGCTGCACACATCGATCAGAGCGTTGAATACTTCGTCGTCATTCACTTCGAGGATGTTGCAAATCGCGTGACCGGCGAGATCACCCTCTGCCAGACGCAAATTGCCATATCGACGACCAGATCTTTGCGAAATGATGATGCTGGCCTGGTTCTGCGGGCAATGAGCCTGACGCTTCAGGTCATCCAGCAGAGCTTTGTCTCGGCCATCGACAACTAGATAGCTTCCTAGTGTGCCCTTCAATGCCACCTCGATCGCGAGAGCAAAGTGCATGAACCGTTCGGGAAGCTTGGCATGGAGACCAAGGGGTCCAATGGGCGGTTCGCCAAAGCGATGCCGATTTTCGTGAATGAGCTGCTGCAACTGCGGGATTCTGCTTCCGTACACGGCGAGACTGTCGCGCTTCTGCCCTCGTAGCGAATTAATCCGGTGCTGGATCTTACTGGCCTCGCTGTCAGCTTCACGCAGCTGATGAACACAACCATCGTGGCTGTTTTCCACTTCATCCAGCTCCTGTGGACGCGCCTGCGCACGATCTTTGACCTCGTTTACTTCGCTTTCGGCATCATGCACTTCTCGCCGCTTCATTTCGATTCTCTCACGCATTTGGTCATTCCGCTGCATACGATTATGAAGCATTGCTTCATGATTCTCTCTCTTTTTCTGCAAGTCGTGCTGCAGACGCGCGAGTCGCTGGTTCGCACGCTGCTTGGACTGTGTCAAGTTTTTCATCTCTGCCTTGCAGTTATGCAGCGGGCGACGGGCTTCACGGATCCTGTTCTTCACATCCGTTTTTCGGTTGTTGTTCTCGGTCATACGCGCACTGACCTCCTCGAGCTTGTCGTTCTTATCTTTCTGCTTGCGCTCGAGGTTTTCCACCGCCTCCTTCGTCTCTTCATACTCGCCGTTAGCATGTTCGGCCTCGCGTTTCTTGCGCGTCATCTTCTTCTCCATCTTTGCAGCCAGCACCTCCTTCTCGTTCACAAACGACCAAGCCAACTCCTTTTTCAGCACCTCAAACTCCTCCTCCAGCTTACCAATCTGTAAACGAAACAAAAAAAAATTTCAGCATCAAACAAGCATCAAACCAGTACCTCAATCCACTCACGCTCTGCGCCTCTCTCCACTGTTTCTTAGCTTCATCCATGGCATCTTTCAACGTCGTAATCTTGGCTCGTTCCCTCTTCAACGTCGACTCGGCAATATTCCTCGTTTCTTCATCAATTTTCGAGTACGTTGTTCTCATCTTGTACAGATCCGTCGACTGAAGGAAGAACTTGTATTTGGCCTTCGCGTCGCCCTTCAAAAACAGCTTGGCATTCTCCTGATCCAGAATGGCACAAGGGTTCTCCGTCTGGATGTTCAGATGGTCCAGCATGGCGTCCAGATCCGTCTTCAGCTTGGACACCACGATCCCCTTCTCGTCCTTCAGCCTGTACTCCGCCGATCCATCGTGTCGAATCAACCTCTCGACCATGATCTTACGGCCGAATTGCTCCGGACGGAAGGCGTCACTGCCCACCGCATCATTACGTAGCGTAATCCGCACGAGAGCATTGCCTTCATGTCCGTGTCGGATGAGGTTCTTGATGCTTTTGCCTCGGTGCGTACTTCGAGCACTGGCCCCTAGACAGATCTGAATCGCTGCAATAATAGCGCTTTTCCCGCTGCCGTTCTCCCCAGTGATGAAGTTGATGTGTGGGCTCAGCGTCACTCGCATCTTGCGGTGGCACATGAAGTTCTCGCAGTAGATTTCCTCCACGACGCCCATCTCCGACGTGATGTTGGCGTCCATCTGCGATAGTTGCGCGGAGGTCGACGTCTTCTTGTGGTGCCGCTTGCTGCCTACGTCGACGTCGTCATCGATGTCGTCGTCTACGTAATCATCTTGTGCTTGGTCGTCCGGGTTTAAAGTGTCCATTTCGTCCTCGGTCTCGCTGGTAGTGGACGCTTCTTGGCTGTTGTCCGAGTCGACGCGACGCGTCTTGAGCGCCTTGGCACGCGGCCGACGACTGGCCAGCATTTGCTGCTGGCCTTGATGCCTCTGTGTGCGTGGAGAGGAAGAGGCGGCGCGGTGGCCGCGACGAAGAGCGCGCGCTGCAGAATTGACTTGAGCGCGCCAAAATAAAAGAATTCAAGACATGTGAGTGGTGGAAAATAAGATTTGGATTACCCAATCACTGGATGAGACAAGACACTCACTTCAACTTGCTGTTTCCAGTGACTCATTGTGCCTTTAGTGGTGGAGCCATTTTTTGGACTTTCATCATTGGATCGGGTCGTAGTGAACTGCAGAAAGAAGCAGACAAGCGGTTAACTTACTGGAAACTTACATGGTAATATTTTTTTTTTTTTGCGAAACTTACCTGAGATCATTGGGGGTGACGAAGATGAACTGCTTCTTGTCTGCTTTCTTGGCAGCTTGTACCAGCAATTCGGCCGTCATGTTGCGGTTCGCTGAGTCCATGAACACGTCGAACTCGTCCAAGATGCGAAATGGACACTCGGTGCTTTTGCCCAGAGCGAGCAGGAGCGACACCTGCGTGAACGATCTCTCACCACCGGACAGCTCCTTCATGTCGGTCACTTGAGATGAACTCGTCGCTCCTTTCTCGTTCTGCAATACGACGATCTCCAGTTGCTGTACACTGTGTAGGAACCTCAACTTGCCTGCGAAATTGTTGTTGGCCATGTAGCTGTTGAGCCGCTTGGACGTGCTGCTCACGAGCGCCTTACGGAATCGGTGCCAAGTCACCACACGCTCCTCCAGCATGGAGCGGATCCGCTGCAGACTGCCACACACCGCGTCGAAGTTGGCCTTCTTATCTCTGTACTTTTGTTCACGCAACTCCATTTCAGCTTTTAATTCCGTGAGGCTCAAACCTTCCAACCGCTGTTGAGCTCGAGCTAGTTGGTTTTCAAGAATCTTGATGCGTTTGCTGCAGTAGGCTGGAGAATTCACCACAGGAGGTCTTGACCCCGCTTGAAGCGCCTTCGCATACTGATCGTCACGCTCTGCTTGGATCGAGTTTGACTGCTGCTTCAATTGGTCCACTGCCCCTCGAGCTGCCTTCATTTCGCTTTGGCTGGAGATCTCGTCCACTTTGACGCCACGTAGTCGTCTGTAAACAGCATTTGCAGCGTTTTGGTGCTCGCTCATCTCCGCAGCAATGGTGTTCTCCATCTCTTCCAGCTTCGCTAGCTTGTTCTGGGGACCTTGCAAACTTATATCCGAAGCGAGAATCTTGTTGAGCTCCTGCACGCGCCGATGGGAATCCTCCAACTCGCCCTCGGCAGCCTTCACTTCGCCCTCCAACACTGACGTATCGAAAGAATCAAAGTCATCTTCCGAAGCATCGGCCAGGTCCTTCTCGAGACAGCGCAGCTCCACTCGCTGCTGGTTAAATCGCCGAGATAAGTAGTTCGTGCGCTCCTTGTCCTGCTGAATGTGGTGGCGTAGTCTGCTATGTTGCCCCACAAGTGAGACTCGTCACGTCGTAGCTCGTTCATTTCCACATTCAGATTGTTCAGCTTGAGCTTCATGTTTGCGATACCTTCATCGACATGCTGACTAATAACACATCCACGCCGGTCTCTCTTGTTGGCGATATACGCCAAATCGCCTTGACGCACGATGAACTTGTCCCCGGATGGAAGGTATACTTCCGACACACGACGTGCCATTCGGAAATCGCCACTTGATCCCGTCAAAACGCAACGCTCAGCTTCCTCTTGATCATCAAACAGCAACTTGCTCTCCAAACTGCAAATGTCTATGAGCGCGTTAAAAGCTTCGTCGTCACTCACTTGGAGAATGTTGCAAATGGCGTGAGACGCTAGTGCACCTTGAGGCATGTCCAACTTGGTATATCGAAACCCGCTTTGCTCCGCAATGATCACGTTTGCTTCGGTCGCAGTGCAACGCGCCTCGCGTCGAAGACTGTCAAGCAGAGCTTTGTCTTGACCATTGACTACCAGATAATTTCGCAGGACTCCTGCCGTGGCTACTTCGATTGCTGCTTCAAAGTACATGAACTCTTCCGGCAGTGTCACGTACAGACCCAACGGTCCAATCGGCGGAACAGTAAACCGATCCAAGTTTTCTTGTCTGAGTATCAATTCCTGCAAGCGCGCGATGTTCCTGCCGAAAGCCGCGATTCTGTTTTGCTTTTGCTCTCTAAGAGAGCAGTAACGCTTCTCGGTCTTCTTAACCTCTCGGCCGAGTTCATCAATGTGCGATTTGTAGTTTTCTTGCTGATCTTCTAGCTCTTTCAAAGCGTGATGGTGCGCGTCAGCGCCAACTTTCGCGTTGTCGAGTTCTCTTTTTGTTTGCGCTATATCATGCTGCTTCTTGTGGAGATGATCTCGTAGGTCATCGTTTCCCTTACTAAGGTTCTGGTACATAGCGGCATGGTTCTCTCGTTTGGTCTGCAGGTCGTGCTGCAGTCTTGCGAGTCGGTGCACAATGCGATTTTCTGATTGAGCCAACTGACGCAATTCCGCCTTGTACGCTTGCAGCGGACGTCGAGTTTCCCGGATCTTGTTTTTCACACCAACCTGCTGCTTATTACACTGCTCCATTCGCGCACTGCTACCCTCAAGCGCCAAGTTAGCTTCAGTTTGCTCCTTCTCCAATTTTCCCACCTCCCGCTTCGCTTTGGCACAAGCTCCAGCAGCACTTTGAGCATCAAGCTCCTTCTGGTTCATCTTTTCCGCCACTTTTGCAGCGGTGGTCTCCTCCTCGACCACGAAAGACCAGGCTAGCTCTATCTCCAACATTTCAAACTCCACTTCCAGCGTCTTGATCTGTTAGAAATTCACAACATCAAACTCGTCAGTACATTTTAGCCTTCATGGTTCCACCTCTAGCATATAAAACTGCGTACACTTTGACCATCCATCCACAGCTTCCTCGCTTTCTTCATTGCACTCTCCAGCGTCGCGATCTTGGCCAGTTCATGCCTCAGCGTGGACTTCACTATCATCCGCGTCTCATCGTCGATGTTTGAATATAGTGTCCACATCTTGTCCAGGTCCGTCGACTGAAGGAAAAACTTGCATTTGGCCTTCGCGTCGCCCTTCAAAAACAGCTTGGCATTCTCCTGATCCAGAATGGCACAAGGGTTCTCCGTCTGGATGTTCAGATGGTCCAGCATGGCGTCCAGATCCGTCTTCAGCTTGGACACCACGATCCCCTTCTCGTCCTTCAGCCTGTACTCCGCCGATCCATCGTGTCGAATCAACCTCTCGACCATGATCTTACGGCCGAATTGCTCCGGACGGAAGGCGTCACTGCCCACCGCATCATTACGTAGCGTAATCCGCACGAGAGCATTGCCTTCATGTCCGAGTCGGATGAGGTTCTTGATGCTTTTGCCTCGGTGCGTACTTCGAGCACTGGCCCCTAGACAGATCTGAATCGCTGCAATAATAGCGCTTTTCCCGCTGCCGTTCTCCCCAGTGATGAAGTTGATGTGTGGGCTCAGCGTCACTCGCATCTTGCGGTGGCACATGAAGTTCTCGCAGTAGATTTCCTCGATCACACCTACTTCAGAGTCGACCCGGGATAGCGTAGCTGCATCGAATTGTGTCAGATCATCCTCCATAGCTGAAAGCTGCTGAGTGACATCTTCAGAAATGGCTTCAACTGCTCCGTTGACAGTAGCTGAGACCTTTGACAACAACTGCGGGCTTCGCCACGTCTTCTGCTTCTTCGGTGCTGGTTGCTGGTGAGCCATCGAAAACGCAAATGGTAGCACCAAAGCAGTTCCCACGTTAGTTTGAAGAACTCGTCTTAGTTGATTCGGTATCCTCTGCAAAACTGCGGAGCTCGAGGCTGGTTGGTGACTTGGAGGAGCCCAAGCTGCCACAAGTTTTTCGCGGCGTTGATGTCACGCCCCCAGTAGTTCGCTCTGCAAACTATATTTCCGCAGACACGCACATTCCTCGACCTCTTGGTTTTCGTCGTCCCGTAGATCTTGAACGGCGTGTTCACTATCGGTCACGAGCACTCGGAGCAAAGATAACTGGTACGAAACTCGTCAACCATAATGAGGGTTGCACGGCGAGAGAGTTCAAGTGCGAACCGCTTGAGTGGGACGTGCATGTGGCCCGCGAGATGAGTCTGGCTGCTCCATTTTCCGAGAGCCACACACACGTCACGGTCTACGTTCGGGACGACACGCTTGGCGAGTTTCGCCACGGCCTTGCGTTTGAATCTCGACAGTGTAAATCTCCACTTTCGAAACCCTTTCAGTGCGCAGAACTCCAACATGGCGTTGATATTCCTCCACATGTGCTCGTAACGAGATAGCAGAGACACCGACGACGAAGTCTTGAACGATGGCATGCCCTTCACAAACGCACCATAGCGCGGATGCCTCTTCTTCAGGTTTTCATGCCAAAATGCATGGTGCTCGACACGACTCATGTGTCGGTACTCTCGGGACGTGACTTGTAGGACGTGAGCATTGTCGTGCAGGAAGTGAGTCCGGCGCCTGACACCGTGTTTCCGCGGACGGTGCTTTGGGTGGTGCCTGTGACAGATCTCGCACCACCCCTCCACATCACACTGCGCTCTGCTGCGTCTCTTGCGTCGGTGGCGGCGACGGCGGTTCCTGCTGCGCTTCTTGCCATGGCGTCTACCGCCAACGTGGCCTGGACAGGTACTGCACCAACCGGGCATGGAGCATGGCTCTTCCGGTGGGTTGCAGACAAAGCCCAGCATAGGACGGCTGTATGCCGTCAGCATCATCCGTAGACCTGGGTCAATCCCGATCAATCTATGTGGTATATACTTCGGAGAAAGAGCAGGTCGTTCAACAGGAGCAGGAATTGACGTCAGCACAGCAGCACTGTAGCCATTTGTGGAGATCTGATACTCGAAGCTGCGCCTTGGAACGCCAATTCGGGGATCCGCAGTATGGTTGACGCAGTCTCCGAGGTTGAACACCGTGGTCCACATTCGCTCGCGTACTTCTTGGAACTCCGTAGGCGTGGCATACGTCCGATGGCCACGAGAGTTCGTGGACTTGTAGAGACCAAAAACGTCCTTACCCATCGTCGCCAAAATTTGTTTTGCGACTTGGTAGAGCACCTCTGTCGTGACTGGGAAGAACGCCGGCACACAGGAGGTGGGCTGCGGCAGCAACGTAAAGAGCCGGCACCCTTTCGGGATCTCGTCTTGGTCGTGCATTGGCTCCATTACCTTCAGCATATCGTAAAGCTTGCCGAGAAATAGCACCTCGTGGCTAGCGATGTTCGCAGCTGTAGGAGGCAGTTCTAGCCACTCAAGCCATTGCTTCTCGACGTCCGTGAGGTCTTCAGGACTTGACTTTAGTCGAGCGACCATGGCCTCAGCTGCTCCCCGCGGATACGCAAGCTGCAGGCTAATGAATTTGACAAGCCGCGCCTCAAAGTTCGTTCGAACGTGTTGCTGCGCCGCAACGAGCATGTCATTCGCCAGTTCTTTGATAGCGGAGCTTGAATCGAATAGCGTAGGTGGTATATACGACATGACCCTCGATCGTGAAGCCTTGTACTTGTTGATGGACTCCTCTAGTGCAGCGTTAGCCGAGGGTTTTGGCGCGGGTCTCTGTTCGTCATCAAAGACAGCAGTGCAGCACCGGTAGAACGTAGCTTGGTCCAGCTGTAGGGCTGTCTCCATCGTGCGAGATCTTGCCGGCACTACTGGGTAGTTCGGGTAGCTGCGCCGATGGTGCTCGAACAGGCGGCAGCAGTGGAAGTTCATGACCATCATTGCCTCCACTCGAATCTGCTGCAGAGCCACAGCACGTTGTTCGAGCGCGTCCCGGATGTCATGATTCGGACAAATGTGCCTCAGTGGGTATGTCACGGTTGAGAACACTAGGGCGCTGTTGGCTCCTCGAAGAAGGGTGCGACGATGGTTCGCGGCGGCGCGTTGCTCGATGTCGACTTCATCAGGCAGTCTCCACACGACCGCGAGTTCTGGCAGGGGCTCGACGATGCCGGGGTCGATAGCGAACGAATCCATGGAGGAAGGATATAAGTTTTCTTAACTATCTGGATGCCGGGGTGGTATGTCAATATTGGAAGGCGTCCACTGCTTGAAGCTGAATCGGAGCCAAACAAACACGTTAGCCAGCTTCTTCTCTTCGTCGTGCGGCAAATAGACAATTGTACATCACACGTATTGTTAAGGTTCCTTACGTCCATAGTAGCGTGAGCAGACTGAAGTGTCGTCCATCGAGTGAGATGTCACGACGCTGCCTCCACTCTATCTTATCTTCCAAAGGTTGTATAACAGCTTCCCTAACCATTTCACTGATCGGTCAAAATAATTCCGAGGACAGCGTCAGGAAGTGGTCAAGTTGGTTAGACGTGATCCCGGGAAGTTCCCCAGTAGCTTCAACAAACCGCAATGCTGGACTGCAGCGGAAAGAAGTACTGAAACAAACTTGAGAAGCTTTCAGCCTGCACTCTTTCACTCACTTCATCACTGTTCTGCAATATCGCAGTCGTCGGTGTGCTTTGTGCCAGCAGCGCTTCGGCTCTGGATTGCAAGATAATGTGCCTGCCGTGGTGAGTCGACAAATGGTTCTACCCCTTTGTTGCAGTTGTTGATCTGATGAATTCTGTCGATCAAATGCCAGGAAGTGCTTCGTGCACGGCGGATGCTGATGGAGCGCAGTACTGAAGACGATGGACCAACTAGCCAATTGATCCGCGAAGGTTTTGATCAATTTCTCGCTGATCTTACGCGCGAGCGTGAAGCTCTAGATGTCGGCCAGCGCAACATGCCGTTGGATGTTTGCGTCTTCTGTGTGCAATTTCTTCCATCTTCATATAACATGCCCGGCGACGCTGATGAAGAACAACGAGCTCAGACTCCGATGAACTGCGCTGTACGAGCAACTCCACCTTCTTCGCGCGCGGGTTCTCGTTGTACTAGTGGGGGTCGAATGCGTTCAAGTCTCGTTATTCAGCACCAGTTTCCTGCAGCTCTTGGTAAAAGTCCGCGAACTGCGCGGGTGACATCAATTCCTCATCGACCGCAAAGTTGGTCTCGACCCTCTCCATCGTATCGCCTCCTGTCAAACGATGCCACCCGCGTATTGCGCATTGAATCGCCTGCAGCAGCGCTGAATTCAATGTCGACGAGGAATGGATACGACCAACACCGCGGTCTTTTGGCCGTCACCGACGACGTCATGGGCAATCTTCGAGTGCAGGAACAGCACCAACTTGAAGCCATTTTGCGCACTGAAAACAGCAAACGAGAGATGCATTACCAGCGACGCCTTTCGACAGCGAAGCAAGCCCAGCAAACTGCTTGTGAACATTCCGAATGCAGGACTGGGGTCGTAGATTCTGAAACACCACAACGTCAGAATATTATCGACGCTCTCATGCGCGGCGCAGGGACCTTGTATACTGGAGTGGTTGTTCATCAAGAAAATAATGCTCTAGCACCCACACCTCGAACGAGTGTCGCCGCAAAAAGCTCCAAGATCGTCACGAAGAAGCATGGCCGTCATTTCAAGACAGAGCTCTTCTTTCCTGCGATTCCCGTCACCGCTCGAGCCCCACCCAAAAAGTAGTGCAAGATGAAGAAGCGCCAACAACCGTGGTCGCGCACTACACAATTCAACTCGCGCTTGAGGAAGGAAAGTTCTATTGTGTCTCGATTCATCCGTGCGTCGCTAATAAGCATGCTACACAACCAGTGAGGGTACTTCACTCACTGACAAGGACTCCACTTTGTTATAGACCCAGCCAGCCTTGGTCGCTGAAGAAGAAGCCGATCGTAGAGCCGCCGGCAATGCCGAAGAACAGGCAGAAAACCATCACAGCGCCGCCCGATTCACGGTCCTCGGGTTTCAACATTCGCGGGGCGACGCCCATCGTCACCGTAGACAAGAAACCATTCGTCACGCCGATGATGAGGTTGAGCACGATGTTGTAGGCGATGGCGCCCATGTCGTCAAAGCCGAACGAATACAGCGAGGTACCAGCCACTCCCATGAGCAGCAACGGAATAAACGCCAGACGCACAATCGACAGACCGAGACACCACTCACTGTTCAGCAATTTGTACACGGCTGCACCAGTGAACACACGACCGAAAAAGTCGCCGTAGTTGTAGCTGCCCACAATGCCCGGCGAACAGTACCAGTTATTCGTCACGGTGTGGTCAACTGCAGCGTATGGCGGCGCGAGGTTACGCGCAGCAGCACAGCCGAAGCCAGGATACACGGCCAGCGAGACGACAAATACCAAGAACTGCGCCAACGCCGGCACCCAAATGATGCAAAAGATGCGCCACAAGTTGCTGCACGTCTTACTGACGGGCAACGTGCTCAAGCTCTCAGCCTTCAGCGACTCGGCGTTGCGCTCCAACAGGAACTTGACGCATGGCAGGCTCACCAAGCGGTAGTACACGAACAACGCCGCAATGAGCACAACGATCAGGATGCCGAAGAACAGGTAGAAGCTGAGCTTGGTGGAGTCACTCGTCTGGTGAACACCACCAACAGCCAGACGCAGAATCGTGGCCAGCGTGATGTTGAAGATACCTGCAGTGCCGTTGCCGATCTGTACGGCCTGGGAGAACTTGGGGGTCGGGAACAGCGCCGCGAATGTGTAGTATGTAGCCTCGGAGAGCGAGTTGCCAAAGCCAATGCAGGCGAAACAAAGCAGTACCAAAATCGCTCCGGTCTTCTGGTTCGAGAAGTTGATAGCGCTGAAGACCATGATGAGGATGGCCATGAGGATGAAGATGCCGTAACCCACGTGCACACGGAACTGCCGCGTGATCTTCTTGTCTAGGCCCAGGAACATCTGCAGACCCTGGCCGATCACCATGGGCCACGAGGTGACAAGTGTCGTCAAGAAGGAGAAGTCGAGTCCCGAGTCGGCGAACTGCACCTCGTAGAAGTCCTGAGCGCTCAGGCACGAGTAGTAGGCCCACAGCACCGAGCCGTTGAGGAACATGAACATGTAGAAGATCTTGCGCTCGTTCTGGATCATATCGTCCCAGATCTCTTGGGGCATGCCATCGTGCCCGATTTCGAGCCCTTCCTCATTCTGGAGTGACGGGATGAGCTTCTCCGACTTGCGTGGGGACTCCATGGCGCTTGACTTTGCTCGAGTTCTTTTTGTCGCTCAACTCGCAGATAGCCGAATGAGCGCTTGGGATGGCAGCGCAGGGCTTGACTGGCTGGCTTGAAGCTGTCGACGAGCGAATGACCCGGGTGATTTCTCTAGTCAGCGATCAAGTACGTCAGCAAGCATCTTCTTACCCTGCATGCATGTAGGAGTGATGGTCCAAAAGTTGCCTTTCGCTAGTAGTACATGTATCGGGCCCCTTTCAGCCTTCACTTTCACTTCCATGGAGCACGTGCACGGAGAGCAATTGTTTGTGCTCGCACAACTAAGCGGCCGACAACTCGAAAGAGGGAGGAGACCAGCCCCGCTTCTTTCAGTCGAAAACATGTCGCCTTTGCACTGTATTCATGGATAGGCGATGGTGTTGCAGCGTAGCGCCATGAGTTGGCAGCGTTGTGCTTTGGAAACCGCGGAAGCAAGAGTGCACCCTTTTCGTCGGCCCATGGAGGTTTTACATGTGCCGATACCCACGTTATAAGATGTTGTACTGAATAAACTTGCTCGTCGTGCACTGCAGTAGCAAATGCAAACAGAGAGCAGCGTGTACAGTCTTCGCAGTAGAGCGAACTACGCTAAGCGACTCGAAGAGCCAACTTACAGGCCGAGCCAGCCCTGGTCGCTGAAGAAGAAGCCGAGCGTGGAGCCGCCAGCGATACCGAGGAAGAGGCAGAAGACCATGACGGCGCCGCCAGACTCGCGGTCCTCCGGGTTCAAAAGGCGAGGACCCACGCCCATGGTGACCGTGGACAAGAAGCCGTTGGAGAGACCGATGATGAGGTTGAGCACGATGTTGTAGGCAATGGCGCCCATATCGTCGTAGCCGAACGAGTACAGCGAGGTGCCAGCGACGCCCATGAGCAGCAGCGGGATGAAGGCCAGACGCAGAATGGAGAGACCGAAGCACCACTCGCTGTTGAGCAGCTTGTACACGGCGGCGCCGGTCAAGATACGGCCGAAGAAGTCACCGTAGTTGTAGGAACCCACGATACCAGGAGCGCAGTACCAGTTGCTAGTCACCGCGTGAGTGACGTCCGCGTACGGAGGCGCGAGGTTGCGTGCAGCGGCACAGCCGAAGCCCGGGAACACCGACAGCGACACGAAGAAGACGAGGAACTGCGCCAAGGCAGGCATCCAGATGATGAGGAAGATGCGCCACAGGTTGCTGCACGTCTTGCCCACAGGCTGCTCCGTCAGGTTTTCCTCCTTGGCCGACGCGGCGTTGCGCTCGAGCAGGAACTTGACACTCGGCAGGTTCGTGAGACGACGGTAGACGAACAGTGCGGCAATGAGCACGATGATGAGGATGCCGAAGAAGAGGTAGAAGGCCAGCTTGGTGGAGCTGCTGGTCTGCTTGACACCACCGACAGCGAGACGCAGGAGCGTGGCCAGCGAGATGTTAAGGATACCGGCCGTACCGTTGCCGATCTGCACGGCCTGCGAGAACTTGGGGATTGGGAACAGCGCGGCGATCGTGTAGTACGTGGACTCGGACAGCGAGTTGCCGAAGCCGACGCAGCCGAAGCAGATGAGCACGAGGATGCCGCCCGTCTTCTGGTTGGAGAAGTTGATAGCGCTGAAGACCATGATGAGGATGGCCATGAGGATGAAAATGCCGTAGCCCACGCGCACGCGGAACTCCTGGGTAAGCTTCTTGTCGAGTCCGAAGACCATCTGAAGCCCCTGACCGATGACCATGGGCCACGACGTGCAGAGCGTCGTCAAGAAGGAGAAATCGAGTCCCGAGTCGGCGAATTCGACGGTGTAAAAGTCCTGCGCGCTCAGACACGAGTAGTAGGCCCACAGCACGGATCCGTTGAGGAACATGAGCGAGTAGAAGATGTTGCGCTCGTTCTTGACCATGTCGTCCCAGATCTCCTCGGGCATGCCATCACGACCGAGCTCGACCTGGTCCTCGGTCACGAGCTTCTCGGACTTGCTCGGAGACTCCATCGCAGTCGGTTAGGAGAGACTTGAGACTTGAACGGCGAATTCCGGAATGACCGACTGTGGTGCTGCCAGCCCCGGACGAGACTAATGCATTCTGAATCGCTTGACGATTAACGTCAACTTGCATTGGTGGAGGGAGCCCGTGTGTGTCTGCTGTGTCTGCGGGAAGAAACGGCCCCAGCAGGTTCGGGATCACCTCGATAGCCAGGCCACCATCGCCGACATCATCGACCGATCGTTGCTGCTCACGCTGAGACTCGTACCGCCTGGAGCGCGGCAGCCGGTGCAACATGGATGAAAGGCATCATGCGCGAGCAAAGAGAAGTTCATCATGTTCGTCTTTAGAAGAAACGACTGCTGCCCTACAGACCGAGCCACCCATTGTCGCTGACGAGGAAGCCGAACGTGGAGCCGCCAGCGATGCCCAGGAATAGGAAGAAGACCATGACGGCGCCGCCCGATTCGCGGTCCTCCGGCTTCAACATGCGCGGCGCCACGCCCATGGTGACCGTCGACAGCAGACCAGTAGAGATGCCGATGAGCAGGTTCAGTACGATGTTGAAGGCCAACGCGCCCATGCTGCCGTACGGAAACGCGTACAGCGAGGTGCCAGCGACGCCCATGAGCAGCAGCGGGATGAAGGCCAGACGCAGAATGGAGAGACCGAACGCCCACCCCATTGTCACCACTCGGTACACCGCAGCCGTACACAAGACCCGACCGATGAAGTCGCCGTAATTGTAGCTGCCGACGATGCCGGGGGCGCAGTACCAGGTCGCCGTGAGCGTATGGTCTTCGTCGCTGTACGGCGGGGCCAGGTTCCTCGACGCGGCGCAACCGAAGCCCGGGAACACCGAGAGCGACACGAAGAAGATGAGGAACTGCGCCAAGGCCGGGATCCAGATGATGCTGAAGATGCGGCCCAGGTTCTTGAGTGTACGGCCGACCGACTGGTTCGCTAGATGTTCCTCCTTGGCCGATAGTTCGTTGCGGTCCATTAGGAACTTGACGGACGGCAGACTTACCAAGTAACGGTACAGCAAGATGGCGCAAATGAGGACAACGACCAACAGACTAAAGAACAGATAGAAGCTCAGCTTCGTGGAGCTGCTGGTCTGGTTCACGCCTCCTACGGCGAGACGCAGCACCGTGGCCACTGTGATGTTGAGGATGCCGGCGCACGTGTTGCCGATCTGTACGCCGTTGGTGAATTTCTCGATCGGGAAGAGGGCGGCGAACGTGTAGTATGTGGCTTCGGACAGCGAATTGCCGAACCCGATGCACCCGAAGCACACGAGCACGAGGATGCCGCCCGTCTTTTGGTTGGAGAAGTTGATGGCACTGAAGATCATGATGAGGATGGCCATGAGCATGAAGATGCCGTAGCCCACGTGCACGCGGGTGCGTTGGCTAAACTTCTTGTCGAGTCCGAAGACCATCTGAAGCCCCTGACCGATGACCATGGGCCAGGCCGTGCACAGGGTTGTCAGGAAGGAGAAGTCGAGGCCGGAGTCCGGGAACTCGACCACGTAAAAGTCCTGGGCGCTGAGGCACGAGTAGTAGGCCCAAAGCACGGATCCGTTGAGGAACATGAGCGAGAAGTAGATGAACTTCTCGTGCTGAACCATGTCGTCCCAGATCTCCGGAGGCATGCCATCGCGCCCGATTTCGAGAGGCTCTTCTTGAACGAACTTCTCCGACTTGCTAGGGGACTCCATCGAGTTGGCTGTGGGACGAGACGAGCTTTGCGCAGGACGAGGCGATTTCGGAAGTGAAGGCTGGAAGACAAGCTATGACGGAACTTGACCACGGTTGGCGGTGCCGAGCGACATTAATTAGTCCGCGGTTGACTGATCATGGTTGAAGTGTTCCCAAAACTACCACACTTTCAAGAAAACTTGAAACTATAATGTGAAAGAAAGGAGAAGAAGAGGAAATGCAGTGAACGTTCACTACAGGGATCCGATCCGTCTCCAAGACGTACATTTGCAGAGCATGGCATGGCATGTAAGAGAGCTTATACTGCTACTACAATTACATGTAGAAAAAAAAAACTCCACAACAACCATGCTATCGGCGAGAACGATCAAGCGCATCCAAAGAATCCTCGGCGTTGAAGTGAGCGCGCCTGCGCCTGCGAGCGTTTGAAAACAGGTGAGGCAAATCGTTGCCCGCCGTTGCACCCTAGCGAAAAACGAGCCGCACGAGCACGTCTGATTCTTTTTCTATTCGCCGTGGTGAGCCCTGCCTTCAAGCATTGCCAACGCCCTCGCTGACGATCAACTTGATCACCTTGATCATCAAGTGCCTGGCACTGCCTGCGCGCATTCACCTCTCGAGTTGCCGCAGTGCATCAAAGCATCTCGGTAAGGTAAGGACTTTACCGTAAGGTTACCGGGCAACACGGACGCGCAGCGCGTCAATTTTGAGATGGCATACTCTTAGCGGGACGGAGGCGTGCAGTTTTGATAGGTCTTGCCCATTTCAACAGAAACGCATTAATCTTCGTCCCGAAATAAATGATGCGTTGATTTGCTGAGACCATCCCACTGTTGTAGACGACAGCGCCAAGCCCATCCTCAACCTACACTTGCCATCCGTACATCGCCCGGTTAGTATCAAGTGTGCAACTTGCTTTTTGGCTGCAATGGTAAGCAGTCGGCGGATTGCCTGTGCTCCGCGGCTTAAGGCGTTGTTGAACACGTCCTCCATCTCGTGAATTCATACCCCTGGAGGAACACGTGCGGACCAAATTCCTGCGGCCATCAGCAAGGTCACTGACGACCACGGCGTCGGAAGGTGCCGTCACGCCATCGGCTCCTCTTGGTGGGGTTGCTGAGGTTGCTCCGCCAGTCTTGAAACTCCATTTAGGCTGGATGGGGTCCAGCCGAAGATGAGAGAGCTGCGTTGAGACCCGAGGGCTGTGCTTGAATTTCAAGCCTTGGAACATAGCTTACCCCCGAGCAATCGACGGGGCCACGCCTGAGCAAGCAGAGACAGCAACGATCGATTGGTTCCGGCGCGCCCCGAGCCAGATTGGACGAACACGGAAAACGCGTCGCGCGTCACGGGACACAACGTCAGGCCTTTTTCATTAGCCAGCGAGGGCCGCGTGAAAGGCACTGCGCATGTGGTTGCCTCTCTCTCTCTCTGCTGCAACCCAGCTCCAGTCGTTTCGCTGTGCAATGCACATTCGTCGATCATCATGGGTGTTTTACAAGTGTCAAGCCTGACACGAGCACTAACTCAGGGTCACTAGCTGCTTCAAAGCGCGAAACTCTCACAGCGAGCACTAGCCTCCACCACGTACTGTACCCTTTATCGTCAGCTTATCTTCGTCCCTTCCCTGTTGCAATTCCTACACGTGCCGGATACAGTGTTACAGTGTTACAGTGTTACAGTCTTCACCCCGCCAAGCCTGTCGCTTCTCGTCGACGGGGCCAGTTCTCGCTGTAACCCGAGATGCTAACTAGACTACACTACTGCTGCTGCTCGCTGTTAACTTGAAAGACGCTCAATGACCCAGCGCATACAAAGCGCATGATGTTGAAGGCAGCATTTTCGTCCCTGTTTGCGATGAAGCCACAGTGCGGGCACACGAACGTATCTTGGTTGTGGAGAGAGAGGTGCAGTCGCAAACAGGAACGAAAATGCTGCCTTCAACATCATGCGCTTTGTATGCGCTGGGTCATTGAGCGTCTTTCAAGTTAACAGCGAGCAGCAGCAGTAGTGTAGTCTAATTAGCATCTCGGGTTACAGCGAGAACTGGCCCCGTCGACGAGAAGCGACAGGCTTGGCGGGGTGAAGACTGTAACACTGTAACACTGTAACACTGTAATCGAGACATGCTCCGTGACCGATTCTGAACTCCTGAGCCGGACCACCCTACGGTATCAAAAACAATCGAGTCAAACGTACTGGTGGAGATGGCGCCACTACATATCTTTTTCTATCATACCTGCCCGCCGATGGGGGAGCTACTCTGCAGTGAGCGCTCTCAATTCATTCTGCAATCCGCCAGGCGCCGAGCAGGTCGAAACCGAGCGCCATGGAGTCCCCACGCAAGTCGGAGAAGCTCATCCCGTCACTCCAGAATGAGGAAGGGCTCGAAATCGGGCACGATGGCATGCCCCAAGAGATCTGGGACGATATGATCCAGAACGAGCGCAAGATCTTCTACATGTTCATGTTCCTCAACGGCTCGGTGCTGTGGGCCTACTACTCGTGCCTGAGCGCTCAGGACTTCTACGAGGTGCAGTTCGCCGACTCGGGACTCGACTTCTCCTTCTTGACGACACTTGTCACCTCGTGGCCCATGGTGATCGGCCAGGGTCTGCAGATGTTCCTGGGCCTAGACAAGAAGATCACGCGGCAGTTCCGTGTGCACGTGGGTTACGGCATCTTCATCCTCATGGCCATCCTCATCATGGTCTTCAGCGCTATCAACTTCTCGAACCAGAAGACCGGAGCGATTTTGGTACTGCTTTGTTTCGCCTGCATTGGCTTTGGCAACTCGCTCTCCGAGGCTACATACTACACATTCGCGGCGCTGTTCCCGACCCCCAAGTTCTCCCAGGCCGTACAGATCGGCAACGGCACTGCAGGTATCTTCAACATCACGCTGGCCACGATTCTGCGTCTGGCTGTTGGTGGTGTTCACCAGACGAGTGACTCCACCAAGCTCAGCTTCTACCTGTTCTTCGGCATCCTGATCGTTGTGCTCATTGCGGCGTTGTTCGTGTACTACCGCTTGGTGAGCCTGCCATGCGTCAAGTTCCTGTTGGAGCGCAACGCCGAGTCGCTGAAGGCTGAGAGCTTGAGCACGTTGCCCGTCAGTAAGACGTGCAGCAACTTGTGGCGCATCTTTTGCATCATTTGGGTGCCGGCGTTGGCGCAGTTCTTGGTATTTGTCGTCTCGCTGGCCGTGTATCCTGGCTTCGGCTGTGCTGCTGCGCGTAACCTCGCGCCGCCATACGCTGCAGTTGACCACACCGTGACGAATAACTGGTACTGTTCGCCGGGCATTGTGGGCAGCTACAACTACGGCGACTTTTTCGGTCGTGTGTTCACTGGTGCAGCCGTGTACAAATTGCTGAACAGTGAGTGGTGTCTCGGTCTGTCGATTGTGCGTCTGGCGTTTATTCCGTTGCTGCTCATGGGAGTGGCTGGTACCTCGCTGTATTCGTTCGGCTTTGACGACATGGGCGCCATCGCCTACAACATCGTGCTCAACCTCATCATCGGCGTGACGAATGGTTTCTTGTCTACGGTGACGATGGGCGTCGCCCCGCGAATGTTGAAACCCGAGGACCGTGAATCGGGCGGCGCTGTGATGGTTTTCTGCCTGTTTTTCGGTCTATCGGCCGGCTCTACGATCGGCTTCTTCTTTAGCGACCAAGGCTGGTTGGGTCTGTAAGTTGATTTCGTACTACATGATGCACAAATGAACAAAGTTATTCATTCATTCACAACTTCTTCTTGCAAGCATTGTCGAAAGCATATAACATGTCCTACCAAATATCCAAAAATCGCGAGGACACCTCGACGTTTCGAACGCCTGCTTGCGACAGAATATAGCGCTTCCCGTGACACTTTATTCTTGTTGAGGTTAGGGCTCGACACACCTAGCCTCAGCACCGTGACCCCTCTAATCTAATAGTGAGAGGACACGGTGCATGACTCTGAAATATAATAATAAAATGACTGGTAGCAACACATTTATACAGTGTGTTTGACTACCACATACAAATATGTAGAGAACAGCAAGGCTAGCTTGCTATTCTACTAACACTAAAATCACAACCTTTTTTCTTTCTTCACCGCTACACTGTTTCCCCCCAGTCCTCCTTGGCGCACCCGTGCTCCCAACAACAATTCTGTCGCAACCGAAAATCAGCCAATCATTGCCTAGTTTTTTAGAAAATGTATGTAAATCCTTGTGTGAATAGCGCTCATATAGCGTTTTCAGTGCTCGCGATTCGTAGGGCAAATTTGATCGTCATTCGAAGCGAGTTATCGGAATGTGGAGTGGTGAGCCCTCCCCCCCCCCAAAACTACCGGTCCGCTGTCGATTTCGATCCCCCAGGAAATGCTCTTTACACTGCTGCTTCTCAGGTTCGCGTAGGCTTCCCGCACATCAACTTAGCCAAATCTTGAGATCCCTTTGATGTCAGCAGTGGATGTTCTTCAAAGACATTGGAGAGCCACCAACCCAGCAGTTTTATCACCAGGCGATCTGCGCCAGAATTGATTAGCTCTGTTGCACCGCCGATTCGTATCGAGTGTGTCGAGAACAGTTTGGGATCAAGACCTTGCGCCCGCGCACCTTGCTTCAGTGTCGAGGCCACCTCCTCTGCAGTTATTCCTCGGCCTTTTCCAGTTGTCAAGGCCGGTTGATCCTGCTGTGTGTTAAACGCCCGAGCACCTTTCAAAATCCATCGAGCAGCCTTCACTGGGCACAACAGCGCGTCCCCCGAACAGTTGTGATAGCGTAGCTCCTCGCGTCCATACTGGTTGTTTTTGGCGCCCAACAATCGTATGCCTACAATGACACGAGGCAGTTTCCCACATTTTGGTACAGCCGATTTTCAGTTGCGACAGTGGAGTTTCGGAGTTTTGATTGGTGGATGTGGAGTGGATCTACTGCGACATTTTGTGGAAAGAGTGCGTGGTTTGAATGGTGAGCGTGTGGAGAGCCAAGGATGGGCCCTTAGGTTCCGGAAGCGCGCGTTCCAGAGGTGTACACTCTGAAACGCACATGCGCTCAGTCCGGAACCGCCCCCCCCGTCCTGAACACGGGTCGCCAGGAAGAAGCATAAATTGTCTGCACGAACGTATCGTGTCAGACAACCCGTATTGCCTTGGCTCCAGGCACTGAATACCACCGTTCCAGGCCCAAGAACCACTCGAATATACCCACAAGCAAGAAAGTATGAAGAACAAAACCCACAAGACACACCAAGACTCAAGATACGAATGTGTATTGACTCCCAGGTGTTCAAGAACACCCAGCAACGTGTCGTGATGATGGTTGAAGACGAAAGAAGTCTGAAACCGACGACCCAGACTCCTAGAAGTCTGAAACTGACCCCCAAAAGTCTGAAACCGGCCCCGTTCCAGAGATATATGGCCTCGTTTCAGAGATTCCAAGCCTCGGTTCAGAGATTAGCGACTGCTGTGGACACTACCAAGCTACCAAGACACAAGAGCAGCAAGCCAAGACATCCTACGACTGTGTACAGCGTGTACGACCAAGAACTGTGCGGCCAAGAGTCCAGTTTCAGAGCAGAAGAGACGGACCAAGCACGTGGAGGTCCTGTCGAAGACAAGTGAAGCGTGTGCACCTTATACAAAGACCAAGCGAACTCCCCCAAAGGTATACAGAACACAAGATAATTACCCAGAAGATATTGAGAGATTCAGAAAGAAGATAGCCGAAGTAGAGAGTAACAAACAGAGTTAGTTTTACCAAGTTGAGCACAAGTCGAATTCGTTCGGTGGCCTGCTAGGACAAGGGCGCGGATATAAGGACGCCGCGTACTTCCTCCCAAGCTTCAAGTCCAAGTTGCCTGTGGGGATCGTACGCGACGGCGTCTCGGAGTTGATCCACGGCATTCCATATCCTAGTTGGGCCCACTGAGTGAAGGTAAGAATGGGGTTCCCATTTCATGTTAACGATTCTGCTTGGAGGGTTTAGTAGTCCCCTTTAAGTGTATTAGTAGAATGCGTTTCAGAGATTCAAGGGTATTGTATCCCTCTTAGAGGGTGGTGCGCGTGAGAAGAAGAGTGCGTTTCAGACTGATCAGTGTCTGGAACGTATGCTCAGTGGAATGGTGATAGACCCACCGCTCAAGGGTCTTAAAGAATAAGTAGCGGCTGTATATTTGCATATATTACTCTGTATTTTGGCTATCTTACAAGGGAGTGTGTTCTGGGGCTTTGTTCTTGGTCTAAAAGGGTGCGTTTCAGACAATAAACGACACGCCCGACACGCTCAAGGCCTACATTAACTACCAACTCGGCAGGTTGTCAGGTTGACACCAAGATCGAACCGAAGACGATACACGAGGGCCACACGCCGACTCTAGAACGTTCACGTTTCAGAGTTTCTGACCCCAGTTCCGGAGAGTTTATTAACTCTCTGGATCCCCTGGGCTACCGCACTATACACTTGCGGAGAAAAAGGTTCACCGACCTCGCCACACCAAGATGCTGCGGCTGAACATCTCGGAGGAGATTTGGTTTGTCAAGAACTCAACGCGTATCCATTGGAACAATTGGAGAGTACAACTGCGGTTGTAGACAAGTTGAATGAAAACCAAAGGGATATTTTCGACCAAATGATGGGCGCAGTACAGTCTCCCCAAGTCGGCCGGAAACTATTTTTTATTGACGGACCAGGGGGTACCGGTAAATCCTTCTTGCTCGAACAAATCCTTGCCAGGGTACGTCTGACTGGGAGGGTTGCTGTGGCAGTTGCATCCAGTGGAATTGCAGCAACATTGCTGACAGGGGGTCACACGGCGCATTCTACATTTCGGATTCCACTGAAACTAGACGACCATTCGACGTGTAATATTCCGAAACAGATCCAGAAAGCAGAATTGATACACCGGGCCAGTTTGATTATTTGGGATGAGGCACCGATGATGCATCGAGCGTGTTTTGAAGCTGTCGACCGAACTTTTCGCGACATCATGAACGATGAAGTCGAGCCGTTTGGGGGGAAGGTTATGGTTTTCAGTGGTGACCATCGTCAAATCCTACCGGTTTTAAAGGATGCTGCCAGGGCTGAAACGCTAAAGGTGTGTTTTAAAGCGTCTCCCTTATGGCAGCACCTCCGCCAGGTGCGTTTGATAGAGAATATGCGTGTGAAAACGGCGCTTGATCCAGATGATGCTGCGGAGTTAGCCGAATTTTCGGAGTTCTTACTTCAAATTGGAGAGGGTCGCTATCCGGTGAATCGCGATATTGACGACAACGATATCTGTATCCCGCAGAGCATGTGCGTTACTCCAGTCTCCAGTGGTGCCTCGACTTCTAATCAAGATTCCTCTGATGAGGATTCAGAGTACGAAGCTCCGAATTTCAATTTGCTTCCACCATTGGATCCTGAAGGTGAACGCGAATCGGACGAGCCTGAAGATGATCAGCGCACTCGCAGTGTCAACGCACTGATTGATGCGATTTACCCCGGGGTGGGTGATCCTGACTTGCCAGATCAGTACTTTGTGGATCGTGCAATTTTGGCGCCAACCAATGCAAGTGTTCGTCGGACCAACGAAACGGTAGCTGAGCGATTGTCTGGAGAGACACGAGAATATCTCTCCAACGACAGCTTCGACGGTCCCGGAGATCAGAACCTATTCAAGACTGAGGTTTTGAACTAACTCAACTTCTCAGGAATGCCCCCTCACAAGATGGTTCTCAAAGTTGGCACTCCTATCATTATGATTCGGAACCTAAATAGCGACGAAGGTATGTGCAACGGAACGCATCTGCGAGTGGTATCTTTGCGAGAGGAATGCATTGACGCGACTATAATGTCTGGCCCTCGACGTGGACAACGCGTGTTTATCCCGCGTGTCGAGTTTCTGAGCGATGACGAGGATAAAGAATTTCCGTTTACCCTGCGACGCAAACAGTTCCCGGCAGTACCAGCGTTTGCGATGACGATTAACAAGGCGCAAGGTCAGTCAATTCACCACGTAGGTATCTACCTGGAATCACCTGTGTTCGCACACGGACAACTATACGTTGCCATACCTCGAGTAACATCCAGAAAGGCGATCAAGATAGCCATTGGTCCGAGAGAATTCGACGACGGCGCGGCGCACACCAAAAACATTGTGTACAGAGAGATTTTCCAGTAGATAACACTGTAATACACGTAATTTAGCAACAAATTATTCCTTTTCTGCTAAATATTATCTAAATGATGATTTTACTCATTTTACCTAACTAATACTACGATTTAGCTTAGTCGTATTTATAAGCCCACGCGCCCGCGCAGCGGGCGCCACGAGCGCTAGTCCCGGTCTTTAAAAACGATCCGTGACTGTCCGTCCGTCCGCGCCACCTTGCAGCAAAATTTTCATTGGTTAAAAATCGGTTCTCACATAAGTACGATGCCCGACTTTTTTGAACGCGTCATTTCGGAAAGCGCGCGGACGGCGGAAGGACACGAAGGCGAACAGTTAACGGCGACGAGAAGGACTGTGTGGCTTCATTCATGTATGTATTAATTAATATTACGTACTTTTCAACTACGTTTTGCTCGGCCACCCCTCTAGCTCTTCGGAGCCCGACGCTGAGGCGCCCATGTTCGCCCGCCAGCGGCATGGGAAGTCTCATACCCAACCGGTTAGTGAGGCAGATCCATGTGGCGATAAAAGTCGGCTTAGCCGGGACGCCTGCCTCACCCCGGAGAGTGGTCGTGTATGGAACCGGCATGGAACTGGGTACATCCTAAAGTAGGGTTCATCTCTACTTGGGTAAATCCCCGGTTCTGTGTTTCTGTGTTCGCGGCAGAGCGTGTGCGGACAGCCACGAGGCACGGGCAAGCACCTGGGCCGAGCCGCTGGGGGCAGTGACTTGAGGGCTTATGGCTTACCTTTTGCTTTGGACGGTTTGGGAGCTCTTTCTTCGGTTCGCTGGGGTCAAACTGGAAACCTTACTGCGCCGGCAATTGGAACCGCTTACCGCACGCCCGCCCAACAACAAAACAAACACAACGGAGGGCGGCGAGTAGCTGTGCTATACAATAGACTGCTTGCCTATTGCGATTCGCACTGCGGTGGAGACTGGTCAGCTATATGCTACTTTGCCTACGTATTCGTGCTTTTAGGGCCGAATGGTAGCTTTTACGATCCTTCAATGTCTATGATGCCACGTAGACGTTCCGACAAACCTAAAATACCCAACTACCGACCCATTGCCCCTTCGCAGACAAAACGGTTAATTGCCTGAGCTGAGGAAGCTCAGTGGCATTAAGCGAACACTCAACCACGGTCGCCAAAGGAAGAGACCAATAAAAAAAGAAAAAATATGTGGTGAGTTGTCGCTTCAGCACAAAAAGGACTCACTGCCGTCTCTCCAAAGGTATTGAGAGGCAGCGCCGCACTTGGTGGGTCGTGCTTAAAGGAGGTAACAGCGGAGGTGAGGGACAAGAAAAGGAATTAAAAAAATAAGTCGGTTCAAATGCTTGGCTAATGAGGCGTTTTACTGTCGTGAAGGCTGCCGTCTGGCTTTGAAGTTATGAATGCTGTAGTGCAAGTGGTTGCAGTAGGTCGGTATCTGCGATGGTGTGGGTTGTGATGGCGTGGCGGTCACGTTGTCGTACGGCTTCTTGCCAAACTCTTCAAGACGGCGGAGAGACGACTGAGCGACGTGGAGACACCCAAGCGCAGTTGACTAACCTTAGATTAGCGTAGTAATAATAGTAGTAGTGTAGGATAGGATTTTCCCGGTGTTTTACTGACTTAGAACTATGTACTTTGTATCCGCAGGCACAATGGCAAGGAAACGAAAGTACTCGACGTTGGCCGAAGTGAATGGTGCATTTGCTGCTCCAAGTGGCGGTGAAGACCCTGTGGCAAAGAAGAGAAGACAGAAGAGTTTAAAGGCTGCGCTTCGTCGGCTTGAACAGCATCAAGCACGGGATGCAGCGGCGCGTGAGACTGTAACTGTTTTATCAACTGTGACGATGGCGTGGAATCTGTTGTGATTGGGGATGCGCCAAATACTACTTCTTCCGAACCGCTGACGACAACTGGGATTAATACCGACGCGGCAGAATTACAGCCCCCTTCGGTTCCCCAGCGGCAACAAGCAGCGGAACCACAAGCAATTACCGTTACCACTTTCGAAATAGGTACTGCGCCTGCCGCAACTGCAGAAAACAGTGGGGTAGCTGACACCGGGACGCGGCGAAGATCTTCTGGAAGGCGGTCGAGGGCCGACATGACACCGTCATAGTTAGACCGGGTGCGCGCTGCCGACAGAGAAAGAAAGCAACGCCGTCGAGCTGACCGTGTAACGGGCCAGGTATTTACCGTTACTAGCTTACACGTAGTGTAGAGGAAGCTCACAATAGTAAAGCCAAGTGTTAAGTCCGAAGCAAATTTAACTCTGTTTTTATTTAGAGCCAGGGCGGTAGCCCTAGGCCTCATGTGAACCACTCATATACATGTCAATGTCTGATTGGCTGAAATGAATGCTCATTTCAACCAATCCGCTAATGACTGTGTGCCACACACTAACTGTGAGGCACCATGCCTACTTATGTAATAACTGAAAGATATCTACCTACTTATGTAATGGGAGGGCCCATTACATTACCCCCACTTAAAGTTGCTCTTACGCAACTCAAGCTCGATCTCACATTTTCACTGAACGGCGAAAGAAGACTCAACTGGCGTGAAACTCAGAACGCCCGCTGCAGCGAACGACATAAGACGATCGCGCCGCAGAAGATGAACACGCAGCTTCCCCACTCGTCGGCGCACACGCCGACGCCGGTTACGACGGCAGCGGACACCCCCATCGCGTCCAAGCTCCGCCCAAGCACCATGGATAGCGAACTTGCACCATGGGATCTGTACGACCTGGCCCAAGCGGTGAATCCTGACGCGGCTGAAGACATGCGCGAATACTTCCGCCGCTTCCGGGCGACGAGGAATAAGGTCGTTGAAGATGCCGGACTCGAAGCTCTGCAGCGTTCGTGGTGCGCTTTCGTCAAGCGGTGGAATTTGATGACGCGTGACGGCTTCTTGCAGTGGCTGGACCATCGAGATGAAATGCTTCAGGATCACTCGCTGGCCGAGTTACGCCAGCGTCTCTGTGGAATCGCGTGGGATGAAGATCGCTTCTGTTACGTGCATCTACGCGAGGGGTGTTCGTCGTGTTCTTCTGGGCCACGCCCGACCCAGTGGGAGTGGGACGACGAACTCGCTGAGAGACCGCTCAGCGCTGCGCAAAATGACTGGATCGCGAAGTACAGCCGGTCCCTTTCTGACTCGAGTCATGCCACTAGTACTGGCGGTTCGCGCCGACAACGATCAGGTCGGGATCATGGATCACGCGCTCGATCTCGTTCACCTGCTCGATGGCGTGGGCGTTCACGTTCTCGTTCGCCGGAGAGCCGACGTTCTCGCACCCGTTCACCGCCGCGATGGCGTTCGCGCTCTCGTTCTCGCTCGCCACCGCGAGCGATGCCTCGTACTCGTGGACCACGTCCGGAACGTCTCGAAGAAGGTTGGCGCGGAATTCCCATGTATCATCTTCGGGAGGGAACCCCAGCCAATACACCTGGTACTTACGCGCGGTCGGGATCGCGCGGGTGGTGGCGATATGAGCGCGACTACGGGTACGAGCGCCAGGAGGGTCTTCGTGCGCCACAATGCGATCCACGATCCAACGAGTATCGCCCGCCAAATCAATTACCGGCGGAGGGCCTTCGCGTCGATACTTCCCAAGCCTTGGTGGCTCGGGATGATGTCGATTTGGCCATGAACCGTACGCTTGACGATCAGGTTGGGGCTGAGCGAGCTGAGGACGCTGCTTGGCGTGCGGAGCGGACTGTGGAGCAGATTCACCAGTCAAACCAGGAACTGCGGCGCCGAGTGCGTGAGTTGGAGGATCACATTCGCGAAGGGAATCGCGGTGCACCTCGTCCACGACAGCGGGCGCCTGGGTCAGATGGGTCGATGGCGCGACGCGCTAGCCGTGAGGGCCGCTCGACTCACGCTCCGCCGGCGTAGCCTGGCGAACAGGATCTGGAATTTCTGCGGGGTAGTAGGGCTTGAGTCTCCCGACGTAAAACGTCGGGTGTAAACGTAAAGATGATGGAATATCCAGAGTATACGCGTCGCCGATAACCTTGATAATCCTGAAAGGACCAATAAAGCGTGGAGCCAGCTTGTTTGCACCAAGATTAGTTACAGCGGAGGATCGGATACCTTCGGTCGACAATAACACACGGTCACCCGCGTGAAATGAATTCATGTTCTTGCGGCCTCTTTTGCCAGCGTTCTCTTTCTGCTTGTCCACTGCAGATTGCAATGCATCACGTACAAACCAGGAAATTGTTTGGCGTTGCAGCACAAACTCGGAAACTGCCGAGTGGTCGGCTGCAAGTGCCGATGGTTTCGGGGCGAAGTTGGCGAGGGGGGCGGCGCGCGCACGAGCTTCGGGAAGATCAGCAGGGTCGATCAGGGTTCGTTCCGTCCATTCAACAAGCGGAGATGCTGCGTTGCGCGACGCAGCGAGAATCTTCTTGGCGTGAGCCCGAGTCACGGCGTTCACGTTGACTTCACTCGAAAATACACGTTGGGGTGCTGGTGTGTCAGCCGGTGAAGAGTCAACGGTAGCAGCTCCTCCCCTACCAAGGGTGAAGTCACGGGACTCCATGGGATGGCCCACGGCAAGCATCGTGGGCACGCGTGGGTGACGCGCGAAGTTGACGAAGAACGGGGTCAAACCCGTTGACGAGTGCTCGGCATTGTTCAAAGCGAATTCAGCGAGAGGCAGGAACGAACACCAGTCCTTGAAGGAGGTGGCAAAACTCCGAAGCACGTCTTCGAAGATACGATTGACGCGTTCAGTTTGTCCATCTGTCTGCGGATGTGCCGCAGTGGACATCATCAACTTAGTACCCAGTAATTCGAATAACTTCGTCCAGAATGCAGCAGTAAACCGCGGATCACGGTCAGAGACAATCGATTCAGGAAGACCGTGGTGGCGGAAGACAACATCGACAAAATGCACCGCGGACTCTTCCGCGGTGATCTAAGCAGACACAGGCACGAGGTGTACCATCTTGCTGAATCGGTCCACGAACACAAGAACTCCAGTGTGGCCATGTTCATCGGGTGGAAACCCAAAGACAAAGTCCATCGACACCGAGCGCCAAACGTCGGTGGGGATCGGAAGAGGTCGAAGCGGGGCTTGTGACGATGGCGAAGGCTTCACGCGTTGACAAATCTCGCAGCTACGCACCCACTTGCGCACCCATTTGTACAAATGAGGCCAAAAGAAGTCGCGCGATACAGCCGCAAAAGTCTTTTCGCGTCCCAAATGACCACTGACAGGAGTGTCATGGTACTCGTGGATGATCCGTGCGCCAAGGTCTGCATCATTTGGAACGACAACTCTCGGGGCATCGAAGCGATCGATGGCGTAGGTCAACAAATTTCCATCGAGCCGATATCGCTCGATGTAGCTACGCGTGGACCGCGACAGAACGCTTAGTGTAGAGTCACTAGGCGCTTGGAGGTGCGCCAGAATACTTGCATACTGCTCGTCGTGTTCGTAAGCCGCTGCAATCTCTTCGCGTAAAGGCATTTTGGGAGATACGTTCGTCAAGTTCAGCCCCAAAGTGACACAGGCCAGGCACGTGTCATCATCGTCTTCATCGACTGTCTGCCGACCTAAATGTTCGCGGGGGTCGTAGTCTGGACGCCGAGAAAGCGCATCGGCGAGGATGTTATTCTTTCCGGGTTTGTAATGCACGATGAAGTTGTACTCGGAGAAGAACGATAACCAACGCGCCATGCGCTGTGGCAGATGCGGACTCTTCATCGCTGTTCGCAGCGATGCGTGGTCGGTGTAGACAGCGAAGGTTTGCTCTCCAAGCAAGTACACTCTGAACTTGATCAGAGCGTAACGCATGGCGAGGAGCTCCTTGTCATGCACAGGATAATTCCTTTCCGCCGGCTTCATTTGGCGGGACTGATAGCTCACCACTCGCTCACGCCCCTCGCCATCAAACTGCATCAGGGCACACCCAATGGCGAAGTCACTGGCATCACACACGACGTGAAATGGCTTCTTTTCATCAGGGAGCATAAGGACGGGTGCCGACGCAAGGCTCTTCTTCACCGAGTCGAACGCTTCTCGGTGCTCCGGTTTCCAAACCCAAGCCGTATCTTTCTTCAACAACGACGACAATGGCTGAACGAGTTTGGCATAGTCTTTCGTGTACTTGTGCAAGTAATTCGCCATACCCAGCCACTGACGTAATTCAGTGGGATTTGTCGGAGTTGGCCAAGAACAAATTGATGTGACCTTCTCGGGATCAGCACGGACGCCATCCTTGCTCACGTAGCAGCCCAACACCGGAATCTCCGGCGCGCAGAAGATGCACTTCTTCAAGTTTGCGTAGAGTTTGTTCTCCCGCATTACTTGGAAGACTTGCTTCAAGTGTCATAAATGGACTTCTAGCGCGCTGAGATCACCTTCAGCGCGGCTATGAACGAAGATATCGTCGAAATAGCTCGGTGCAAAGTCGCGAAGTGGACGAAGCACATGGGAGACCATGCGATTAAAGGTAGCAGGCGCGTTCTTCAAGCCTTGTGGCATGACGAGCCACTCCCAGAGCATACCGCTCGGGGTACTGACTGCTGTGAGTGGCGTATCGCTCTCTCTCATCAAGATCTGATAAAAGCCGTCGGTCAAATCAATTGCACTGTAGATGACACTGCCCGACATCGAGTCTAAGACCATATCCTTGCGCGGAATCGGTGTCTGCGCCGGGATAGTCGCATCATTCAACTTGTTGAATGCGTGAACGATCCGCCAGCCACCGATTGCCTTCTTCACACAGAACGTTGGACTCGAGTGTGGGGAAGTGCTTTCTCGTACGTGGCCAGCCTTACGTCGATTCTCGAAGAACTCGTCGATGGCCTTGACTTGTTCTCTCGGTAAAGGCCATTGGCGGGTCACGCAATACTTGGTACCTGGCGCGAGGTCGATCTCGTGGCGCACACCTCTATCAGCCGGCAATTCGGCGGGGATCTTGTCCGGAAAGACGTCCACGAACTCGCGGACCGTATCGTAAACTGGGTTACCGGACGCTTTCAGTGCTTCTCATGACTGCGCTGCGAAGCGCTCTTCCCGCGCCGACTTTGGTTCGGCGTTCTTGGGACGCGAGGTCGCCTCGGCATCGCTAATAGTGTTGGGTGAATGGGGTATCGCGTCCGCGTTCGTGATCAGGCACACTTGTTCGATCTCTCCCGCTTTAAGACCTCGAAGGAAGTTCTTCCAAGAGAGACCTGGAAGGCGGGTGAGTGGTGGAACGACACGTGGCGGATTTTCGATCTCGATCATGCGTCGGCGTTGAGGAGTGCCTTCCACATATTCGATCACGGAGACTGACTCCGTTGCGGGAGTGACGCTCGTTGTGGAGCGACACAGCTTCAAACAACGCCGCCTGGACTTTTTCTTCTTGCGCTTCGAGCGGGTGCTCGAAGAAGATGCGTCGCTTTCACTGGACGATGATTCACACCCCTCTAGGTGTGGGAAACCATGCTCAACCACACCGACAACACGCGGGTGCAGCTCATGCTCAACCGCGGTATCGTCACGCGGGGACGGCGCGCGCCCGACCGCATTCTTGATCTGCGACGGGAAGCCATACTCGACCGTCGATTCATGATGTGACGGGAACCCATGCTCGACCGTCCTCTCGTTCATCGGCAGGAACCCATGCTCGACCGCCGTCTCATTTTTCGGTGGGAATCCATGCTCGACCACCATCTCGTTCTTCAGTGGGAATCCATGCTCGACCACCGTCTCATTCTCGTTAGGTGGGAGCGCTTGTCGCTCGACCACTCGCTCGTTTTCGCGCCTGCGCGAAGTTACCCAATCACCTCCCAGAAGCACGGAACAGGCTACACAGAGAGGGCCATCGCTCGCTCTGTGCGTCGCTTGTGTCGTAGACGTCTGATCCACAACGGTGACGTGGGGCCAGTCTCTTGGAGCAACCAAGAGGTGTGTGAAAACCTCGCTCACGTCGAAGTCACTTCAACGCTTCACTGATCGTGCCAACCAATCGATTTCTGGCTGGTATCGCGCTAGCCATGGTATGCCCAGGATACAGTCAAAGGCATAATTCATCTCAATCACCAGGAAGTCATCCGTGCTGCGAAAACCGTCGAATGTGTACGGCAATGACAGTTCGCGCCGCTGCATGCGGTGGGGTTTCCCGTCTGCAAGCTTGACGACGACCTCGCCCGACCCACGTCGGACGTGAATACTGTCCGGGAGGACGGACAGACACGACTCGCGGAAGAAATTGTTGGACGCCCCAGAGTCCAGGAGCGCGCGCAGTGGACGCTGGGCACCCAAGACATGGAGGCTAACGATGATCAGTCGCGTATCGTCACTGGCATTGAAGTGTGCACGTAGCACTTGGGGGCTAGAAGTCCGAGTTGCCACCGGAGGACCCGGGTTTCCATTCCAACCAGTAGGGCGCCCCGCACCTACTCGCCCAGGCCGTTTTTTTGACAGAGCGGCTTGGATGGACTCGTCAACCACATCGACGGTAGCGTTCACGACGACAGGAGCAGGCGCACGGCAAACAGCCGCGCGGTGGCCAATCTTACGACAGCGGAAGCAAGTCAATGGGCGAGAACCGCGCGCGCTGCGCTTCGCGGCGGGACCTGACCGCCATTGCCCACTTGCTGCCTGGATGGCATCGATTTCCATCGGTTCGGGTGCATCCATTCGAGCCTCAGGAGCCATGGTCCTGGCATATGACGACGTCACCACATAATCCTCTCGAAGAGCGAGAGCAAACGCTTTCTCAAGCGTGTCAGGTTCCGCGCGAGTGAGGCTATATCTCGTCATACCCTCGCGCATACCAAACACAAAGACGTGGACTTGTGACGCCATGTCAATCGGTTTTGTCACGATGCACGACGCGAGGTGTCGTGTCTTCTGGACGTAATCACGCATGGACATCTTGCCTTGCCGCAGGGCAAAGAATTCAGCGCGTACGCGTGACTCGTCTTGAGGCGGCTCGAACGCAAGACGCAGATCTCGCTGGATAGCGTCCAGCGTGGGGAAGGCTTGCTCGTCCATCACGAGTTTACCGAGGGCCCACTCTTTGGCCTTTCCGTCCAGCCGAGATAGCAAGAAGTGGACTTTGGCAGACGGCGCCTCGATCAACCTCGAGGCGATGGCTATATCGATCTCCCGGAACCAGCGATTTAGCGGGAGTCGATCCGGACCGGTCCCGGAGTACTTGGACGTCTCCATCTTCACGGCATCGTTCTTGGAATGCGAGGGAGTTGGTACTCGCCGCTTAATGTCGGCGAGCTCGCGTTCCATGAACTCTTGTGCAGCTTGCCGCTGCTGGTCCGGTGACGCTGTACTTAACAGCGAAGTCACGACAGACTCTCCGGACACCGCCGCAAGGCGGTGGAGGGCTTCCCACTCAATTCGCGTGAGATGGGGGAAGTTCTCGTGCTCCAGGGTCATCCCTGAGGGGCCAGACGTCAGGACTTGATTCATCTTGGTCTTGGACGTTGGAAGGACTACAAAGTGCTACCAGGTGTAACGGGCCAGGTATTTACCGTTACTAGCTTACACGTAGTGTAGAGGAAGCTCACAATAGTAAAGCCAAGTGTTA
The DNA here is from genome assembly GCA_025722995.1 of Phytophthora agathidicida. Lineage (NCBI taxonomy): Eukaryota > Oomycota > Peronosporomycetes > Peronosporales > Peronosporaceae > Phytophthora > Phytophthora agathidicida. The sequence continues at coordinate 9,110,400 of CP106971.1, forward strand.
AGTCCGAAGCAAATTTAACTCTGTTTTTATTTAGAGCCAGGGCGGTAGCCCTAGGCCTCATGTGAACCACTCATATACATGTCAATGTCTGATTGGCTGAAATGAATGCTCATTTCAACCAATCCGCTAATGACTGTGTGCCACACACTAACTGTGAGGCACCATGCCTACTTATGTAATAACTGAAAGATATCTACCTACTTATGTAATGGGAGGGCCCATTACAGACCGTACGTTATCTCATGTTGTACGCGACCGAGACGTGGACGCAGCGCGCGCGCGGGCTCGCCGGTCCGGCCTTTCAGAGGAGCAACAGCTATAAATGCGTGAAGTTGATGCTGCAGGCACAACCGGTCGCCGCGCTGCTATGACGGAACAAGAATCCCAGGCTGCGAGAGCGCAGGATGCAGCTGCGCAAAGAACACGACGGGGAGCTATGACGGATGAAGAACGCCAGGTAGTGAGGGTTCGTGAAGCAGAACGGCATCAATCACGAAGAGAAGCTTTGACTGAGGAAGAGAGTCAGGCTGAACGGGTTCGGAACGCAGAACGGCAGCAAGCGCGAAGAGGAGCTATGACTGAAGAAGAACGACAGGCTATACAGGATCATGACGCAGCGGCTCATCGAGCTCGACGAGAAGCCATGAGCGACGACCAGCGTGAACAACACAACGAGGCTGAGTGCCTTCGCCGCAGGTCCAGTCAGCACAAGGTAGGTCTCGCGTACTACGAAGACTTCGACCCAGCGACCGTTCCAGGTGGACACCACTACTTTACACGGTTTATTGACGAGAACCGAGATATCGAGAGGGGTTGCCAGCATTGCAGCGCCTGGAAATTCCCAGAAGAGACGGCAGGTTGCTGTTGTCGTAATAGTTTGGTCCATGCCCCGCCGGCCCACGAGGCTCCACTGCAACTCCGACGACTCTTCGATAACCGGACATTCATGCGCTCTATCCGTGTGTACAACAACGTCTCCGCGTTTACATCGATGGACGCTTCCCCATCACGCCCGCTTCAAGTGGATGACAGCGTCGTCGGGAATGGCGTGTACAACTTCCGCGTACAGGGGTCTGTTTGCCATCGCTTGGGTTCTTTGTTACCCCCCCCATGGACGATCCATGTTTGCCCAGGTGTATGCGAACGACCCGGACATGGATGCGTGAGTGAGGAGCCGGATGCAGATGACAGGCGGGCTGGACCGCTCGATACTGGAAACAATTGACGAGGTGATGGTTGACCACAATCCGTACGTTCAACAGTTCTTACAAGCTCGACAAATGTTGGTGGAACGTACTCGGTATGAGTATGAGGAGGTTCGGGAGGAGCGGAAGCGCCGCTGAGCAGCAGGAGAGGATATTCCTGAAGATGACCCAGCGTTGCGGCTTCAGCAGTTGGTCGCGCCTGACGACGACCTTCACCTTCGTCTACATGTGAATAGGAACGCGAACCCAGGCACTCACAACACCCCGACTGCGTCCGAGGTGGCCGCGATTGTCATTGACGATAACGCTGCTCGACCTCGGGATATTCTTCTACGACCGCGTCAAGGAGGGTTCATGCGCATCTTCGAGACCAATGACAGCTACGATCCGCTTCAGTACCCTCTCCTCTTTCCATACGGGGAGCGGGGTTGGACGTACGATATCCTATACGTAGGGAACCCTATGAATTCCAAGGGGGAGCCATTGACAATGTCGCTACGGGAGTTTGAGGCATATCTGCTATATGACAGGACAGCAAGTGATTCTCTGATTCTTCGGGGAGGTCGTCTAACACAGCAGTACTGCGTCGACCAGTGGGCCAAGGCGGAACAAGAGCGACTACGCTTCATTGAGAAGAACCAGCTCGAGTATCGACTGGAGACACTTCAGGGCCTCACAGACGCGTTACGGAGCGAATCTGTTGATGTTCATCGGTTGGAGGCTGATGCAATAGTGGCACAGGGTACATCTCGGCCCAGTACCTGTCAACCGGATGGAGCAGTACCTGACGCGACCGATCCAGAAGCTGCCAACCTTGGGCGCCGGGTAATTATCCCTCCTAAGTTTACTGGAGGCCCTCGCTACGTGTACCAGCGCTTCTTGGATGCTATGGCTATTGTACGAGAAACAGGTGCTCCTAACCTCTCCATCACCATGACCTGCAACCCCAACTGGCCCGAAATCAAGGGAAACTTGAAGCCGCACGAGAAGGCGTCGGATCGACCTGATTTGGTGGCGCGCGTGTTTGTTCAGAAGCTCAAGGCGCTCAATAAGGATCTCGACGAAGGAATCTTGGGGATTCAAGCCGCGCGGGCTCAAGTGGTCGAATACCAAAAGCGTGGCCTTCCTCACGCCCATATCCTTTTGATTTTGAGACCAGAGGACGCGCCAACAACTGCAGAAGATGTCGATCGCTTCGTGTCTGCGGAGCTTCCGAATAAAGAGACGCACCCCCAGCTCTATGAGACAGTGATGTCCAGTATGCTTCATGGCCCCTGCGGACGGCAGCATCCAAAATGCCCCTGTATGAAGAACGGCAAGTGCTCTAAAAAGTTTCCCAAGCCGCTATCGGAAGAAACTGTCATGGCTCCCGACAAATACCCATCATACAAGCGTCGCCGCCGCCCCGATGGAATACTTTGCCACAAAGGCAAAGTTTGGGACAACGCAACGATTAACCAGTGGGTCGCCCCGTACAATGCGTTTCTTTCCCAGAAGTACAACTGCCACATCAACCGTGAAGTGTGCTCGACTAACAAGGCGGTAAAGTACATTTACAAATACGTCTACAAAGGATCGGACATGATCACGATCACAATTGACCGCGAGGACATCGAGGCCAACGAGATCTTGCAGTACTTGCTGGGACGCTACATTTCTCCCGTTGAGGCATGTATGTGCCTGTTTAGGCATCCCACGCAAGCATCGACACACGCTGTGGTTAGCCTTCCGATCCATTTGGAGGGCATGAGCCTGGTCGCGTATCGTGAGCATGCTACGACGCCTCAGCTCCATAACTTGGTGCGTCGCGGCGATCGATCTATGCTCATAGGTTTTTTTAGACTCTGCGAGAGGAACCCAGTTGAGACGGCTGATCTGCTATACAAGGATGTCCCCAAGAAATACAGATGGGATAAGGACCGAAGGGCTTGGGTGCCCTACAAGAAGTATGTGGCGTCTTTGGGCCGCATCGTTCATGTGTCTCCTCAAGACCCGGAACGGTTTTACCTACGCCTTCTCCTCTGTAATCGCCGATCACCGAAGTCATTTTGTGGATCTCCGGCTGGTGAATGGCATAGAATACCCAACATTCAAGGAAGCTGCGCTGGCAGCTGGATATTTAGAGGACGGCGGAGAGTGCGCGGATTGTACGACAGAGGCGGCGTCGTTCAAGATGCCGTACGAGCTGCGGCAGCTTTTTGGAATTATGCTGGTATATGCTATGCCTGGTCGCGCTGCGGATCTGTGGAACAACTTCAAGAAGGATATGTCGGAAGACTTTGTTCGTGGCATTGAAAACAGCGACGAGCTTCACAACATAACGCGCGAGGATACGGTGCGCCTGCGGATGGTGGAGTACAAAACGTTGAAGCACTTGGCACAATATCTGGCTTCAAATGCGAAAACGCTGGAGACGCATGACCTTCCTGGACTGGAAATCTACAGCGACGTATCCTCGGAAGTAGAAGACGAAGGCGCGACGTCTGTCGACATTGTTCAGCAAGAGATAGACGCGTATCCCCAGAATGAACTGCAGCATATTGCGACGCAAGAGGACCAACTGAACGAGAACCAGAGAGAGATTTTCGGCAAAGTGATTGAAACTGTGAATAACCCGGTGGGAGGAGAAAAACTTTTCTTCGTGGGCGAACCCGGCGGAACTGGGAAGTCATTCTTGCTGGAGCAAATCCTGGCTCATGTCCGCCTGCAGCGCAAGGTGGCTATAGCTGTTGCATCAAGTGGAATTGCAGCTACTCTATTGGCAGGCGGTCACACAGCACATTCGACGTTCCGTATCCCGCTGAAACCCACGGAGTTTTCGACGTGTACCCTTCCATGGCAGAGCCAGAAACCGGAATTGATTCGTAACGCCAGTTTAATTATCTGGGATGAAGCTCCGATGATGCATCGGGCGTGCTTCGAGGCTGTGGATAGGTCATTCCGAGATATCATGAAGAACGAGCAGAAGCCTTTCGGAGGGAAGGCTATGGTGTTCAGCGGGGACCACCGTCAAATTTTGCCTGTGTTGAAGGATGCTACGCGAGCAGAAACATTGAAGGCCTGCTTTAGGTCCTCGCCACTTTGGGGACATTTGCGTCAAGTGCGTCTTACGGAGAATATGGCTGTCCGGACTGCCCCCGACCCGGCCAGCGCAGCTGAGTTGGCTGAGTTTTCTGATTTCTTGCTCCAGATAGGCGAAGGGCGGTATCTGGTCAACTCGGAGGTTAGTGAAAACGATATCTATCTCCCTCGCGATATGTGTGTATTCCCCGAAGCCCGACGCCCTGCATCGGCGGGTGATGCGGGAACCGACGATGACGAAGACATGAAAGAGGCCCCCAGCTTCGGACTTCTCCCTCCCATCGAGGATATGCACAGAGACGACCTGGATGAAGTCGACGATGATCGCCGGAAACGCAACGTCGACGCGCTGATTGATGCAGTTTACCCTGGAGTTGCGGGTGATAATTTGCCAGATGAGTACTTCGTGGAGAGGGCAATCCTGGCGCCTACCAACGCAAGCGTCGGACGTATCAACGATATGGTTTCGGAGCGTCTATCGGGGGAGACAAAAGAGTATCTGTCGGTTGACAGTCTCGAGGGAGCTGCTGACGCGAATATGTTCGAGCAGGAGTTCCTGAACTCACTCAACTTCTCTGGAATTCCACCGCACCGAATTGTTTTGAAGGTTGGGACGCCAATCACTATGATCTGAAACCTGGACAGCGACGCAGGATTGTGCAATGGAACACGGCTTCGAGTGGTGTCTCTGCGTGAGCGAAGCATTGAGGCAAGTATCATGACGGGCCCATTCAAGGGCAAGAGGGTCTTCACCCCTCGTATTATCTTCTACTCTGAAGACGACGACAAGGAGTTCCCGTTCAAGCTACGACGTAAGCAGTTTCCAGTTGTACCAGCCTTCGCCATGACGATCAACAAGGCGCAAGGACAGTCGATCCACCACGTGGGGGTCTACCTCGAAACACCCGTGTTTGCCCACGGTCAGTTGTATGTGGCGCTCTCTAGAGTGACTTCAAGGAAAGCCATCAAGATTGCGGTAGACCCGGAAGCTATTGACGAGGATGGAAGAGTGCATACGAAAAATACTGTTTACCGAGAGATTTTCCAAGAGCGGCGTTGGTCGATAACTGGAAATACATGTAGCGTTTAGCAATGAAATTTCCACTGTGACCAACCATGCCGGCAGCGTCCGCGTAGCGGGCGCCACGAGCGCTAGTCTCTTGATGATATGATAGACTCCGTGGACCCGATGGTTAAAAAATCAAAATTGTTTTTGTCATCCTATGGGTTAGTTGTCTACGTAGAAGAAAGTGGAGTCTCGCGGGCGCGAGGCATCGGTGGCCTCGGAGGCGCGGCTCATGTTGCTGCGACGCTGCTGCACCTCGGATGACACCTCGCTCAGCACGCGGTGCAGTTCGATGGGGTCGCACGTACGGCGAATCTCGTCGTTGTAGGGTCCATTCAGTGGGTCGTACAGCCCCAGCAGACACGAGAAGAATCGGTCGTGGTTCACGTGCTGCATCATGAGGCAGCATGTCGAGAATGGCACCTTGCCCAGCTTGTTTTTGTCCATGTAGCGGAAAATAAGGCCCGAGTACGGCAGCAGCTCGGACGGATGCTTGCACAACCAGGCGGCTAGGAGCTGGATAAGCTCGGGCTCCGCCAAGTGACCATCTCCATCAACGTCGTACTTCTCAAACAGCACGCGCAGTCGCTGCACGTATTCGAGCTGCGAGGGCGGAGCTGCCGAGGTAGCTGTCAGATGCTGGATCTGTTTCAGACGCACGTAGCCCGAACTGCGGATGGCAGCGGGCGTCTTCTCGACCTGCATTACCAAGTAGCGCACGCAGAAGCTCACGTGCTCCAGCACCACGAACAGCACGATCTGGAACATACGCCATCGTGGCGTATCACTTTCGTTTACGCACGAGCTGGGATCGGCTGTCTCGTCAGCCTCGATCGTCCCGAACGGCACCACATACGCGTTGCTAAACGTGAAGTTACAGTCCGTCCAGAAGTATCCGTAGTGGTACACCACTGCGAAAGCTGACACTACCGTCACACCGATGATGTTGGCGTATGCGAGCACTGTGGCCCATTCTCCAATCGATGTATCACGCCGCGGCATCGGCCGCCGGTTCGCAAACAGCAACCGGAATGCATCACCACGCACTTCCAGAATGTTATTGAAGAAAGCTGGGAACGGCAACAGCGGCCACACCACTGTGAACATCATCACATACGAGAACTGAATGCAGGCGTCCAAGTAATCCAGCACCGGATCGAAGATCGGCAGCTTAACCTCCGCCAGAATCTCGTATGCCGAGTACTTGTTCGAGTCATCCGACATCGGCAGCACGCTCACGATGAAGCCTGTGTCCTTTTGCACCAAATGGGCTAGGCGAGTTGCTGTCAAATTCGTGACTGGGGAGCCGTCTTCTTTAATCTCACGATGGTTGTGCCCGCTGCTGGCACTGGAAGTTTCCTGAGAGCTGAAGTTCGCTGCAGGTTGCATGGACTCCCCCTGGTAATTAAATCGGAAACATCGAGACAGGTGGCGCACACACCATGTGAATGGCGAGGCCTGACGACAACCGATCGAAGGACGACCACGAAGCTTGCGAAGTAGATACGGCGCGATTGTCTCCAGCAACATATTCAGGAACTGTGTGACCACGAGCGGGGTGACGAATAGCGTATCGAGCGTGAGCAGATTTGGGTTCCACTCGTATGGTGCCAGTGCACCAAGTCCAACTTTGTGAAAGAGCTTCAGGATTGTGTTACCAAACGGCAAGTAGACAAACGAAATGAACAGAAACCAGAAGAACCAATTACTCCAGACGAAAACGAAGCGACGGTGAATGAGGCGGTTCTCGTGGTCGGACTTCTTCGCGTAGTTTTCCCACTGCACAAACTTCTCCGACATCCAGTTGAACAGCTCGAAGAAAATGATATCAATGAGCAAACCGAGAATGATACCCTGGATCAGGATATACACCCACCGATCCGTGCCCAATGCAGAGTTGGTCGAGTTAAAGCACGTGATAAACCAGATACAAGAATATGAATCCTCATTGTCACCGTTGCATGCATCGCAAGTGGGGGCGTTCTTGGCGTACACATACCACTGGATGAACGGCACAAGACACACGCACTGGATCAGAGCGCATACCAGCACAAAAAAGAACATGGTGAGCTGAATCCAGTGGTTCTTGCGTTGCTTAGGGATCTTTTCCATTTCGTGCGTAAGCTGGTTCTTCACCCAAACGTACTTGAAACCAGGATTGTCATCATTGCGTTCGTATACAGTGTTCTTGTACTTGGTCAAGTTCCACTTTTCCACAAGTAAACGCGTTTCGCGAGCCCAGCACACCAGGAACGACGGTCCCCAGAAGCAAACAACAAACACGCCGATGACTGCGAGACCTTCCATGTATTGCTTCCACAGTGGCGCACTCGTGAATCGGAAGCACAAGTAATAAAACAGGCAAGACAACGTGAGCGGCAATAGATGCTTGGTGTAAATGTGCATGAATGCGAACAGGAAGGCCACGCGTTCACCGAAATGGAGACGAAGCTCCTCGACAGCCCAGCGATCACTGTTACCCGCTGCAGCCTTGCGCAGGTTCAGCTCAAACGTTCGCTTGCGATATTCATCGAAAAATTGTCTGTTGAAAGCACGATCATGCAGCGGGAAGCATTCCACAATGACATCATTCACCGTGAGCTCCTTGTTCACGTCGATAACCCACTCTTCCTTGTCGTAGTCTTTAAACGCATTCTGGATAATGTTATGCGTGAGCTGCAGCTCCAGCGCCGGCGAGAAACACATCTCCTTGAGTGAATCGAGGGACTCCTCTGCCAATCGACCAAGCGAGTCACCACGCTTAATCGACAGCTCATCGAGTTCACGCTTGAACTCGTGCAGCAGCAAGTCCGGGTTCTTCTTCGGGTCAACCAGAATACACAAGTTCCTTCCCACGTCTTCTTCCTCACTGTTCGGGTCCTGTTTACTGCGGACACCCCGCTGATCTTCCAGATAGTTGTCGTACAGTGCGTTATCCAACAAAATAACTCCCAGCCCCGCTTGAATCAGTCGCCGCACACATTTCTGCTGCAAAGCACTCACTTGTTGGGGTAAGTCCCGTCGAATCGACGCCGCCGAGCGCGATGGGAATCGTCTTTTCAGTAAATGGAAAATCTGCTCGGTATGTTTCAACACGATCGCGAACGTGTACTTCTGCGCCTCTTCAATAGACACATGAGGTGCTCCGTTCATAAAGTAGTGCATGGCATCCAACGGGGTTTTCTCGCACTCCCCATTTTCCAGATCATCATCATCTTGAAATTCCTGTGCTCGTCCTAATCCTGCCAGTCCCTTCCGGTTGGACCTCGTCGGATCTTTCTGAAACATTGGCAATGCAAAATTCGGCTCCCCCACCTCCGTCAAAACTGCTCCTTTCCTCTCCGAGACGTGCGACACTCCACTCTTGGTCCTCGTTCTGGGCGCCGACTGCACCGTCGACGGAGCTGGCGACTGCGGCGCGTAGTAGACATCAAAGGCGTCTTTGCTGTCGAAGGTCCTGCTGCTAGCCATCCTAGCCTGCAACTGCAGCTTAGTCTTCTTATCCTGTTTCTCTTTATCCTTCTTATCCTGCTTCTTCCACATACCCCGTTTGTGCTTGGTCTCGCCTGCAACGGGCGTGACGCCAGCCTTGCTCGTCTCTTCAGCGTGGTAGCTCTCAAGTGTCGGCAGACTGCAGCGGTCCTCGTCGAATTGTTCCCTGAAACTTGGCTGCTTGGCTAAACGGACACTTAATCCTGTATTTGCAGTCTTACGACTGCGTAAGAGCCACTCGGACGCTGGCGCCGATTGCACAGAGGCGAACGAATGGTGGGAAACCAAACTGGAGCGGTGACTCTCGCCTCCGTCCGTGTCGTCCGATGGCCGTCTCCGCATAGAAACCGCTTGGACTCGGGACCGCAGCTCCTGCTCTTGTTGCGCCATTTCTAAAGCGGCGTCCACCTCCATTTCTAACTGCGCATCGGTCGCGTGGTGGGAGTTGCTGCGGGCGCTGCTGACGAAGCGCGGGGACGTGTCGCCAGGGTCCGCCGGCGTCGCCATCCTCGCCGTCTTGTGCGCCTGGGCGAGCGGACGCTTATTGATTACTGCCGGCTGTTGGGCACGATGCTTTGGGATCAGAGGTACCGGATATGACGGCTTATAACGTATATACAAACTTAAGGTCTATAGTTTTTAACTTTCTGGAGGTTTTAGAGGAATGTTTGCTATGACATAGCTGATCTTCGAGTCAGAGCGGATGTTTTACAGGGCTTTGACTTTGCAAGCTATCTCTTACTGGAGGCTTGATCCAGTTGCAAGTCGTGGTGATCTCCATTGAAAAGTGGACATCCGGGAGATTCCCAGAACCCGTTACGACACCGAAGGCTCGTAGAAATCAGTTGCGCCGTCATCGCCAAGTATCCTTACGCAGGAAACGCAGTGGATTCTGCTCGGGTTGATCGGCGATGGGAGGGAAGTGCATTTTCGTCCAGTCTTTGGGGACACTCAGCAGACAGACGAGAGATGGAGATTACTCCCAGCGGCAAGACCGCGGATCGGGTGCGGTAAGCGCCTCGATAACAATTTGCCGCCCATCGAGATCCACTCCCAAGATACATGTACCAGCTCATGCTGACGCCGCGAATGCTCATGCCGTGCAAAACACTGCTAAATCCTAAAACGATCCTAAAAGGCAGAGAGTAAAACTCTTATTTCCAACAAAGTACGACTCTCTATTCCTAAAAGTTTCGCTTTGACTTGATGTAATGCAGATCCACCGCAGTCGAGAGTGCGAGTACGCGCGCGTGTGGGAGGCCGACGCCTCCGACGCCGCTTCTCTACAGCAGCAGCAGCTTCAGGCGGCGTGGAGAAACGCGGACCTTTCCACTGTCTCCGTCTCGAACGGCGCCATCCAATTGCAAGCTTCAAATGAAGACGCTACTTTCCAGATTTCATTAACAGCATCAACAAACCACACGCTACACCGCGTCTCAGTGCGGACGCAATTGCCACAGGTAGGTTGAGTGTGCGTCCTTCTATTTAACCTTTAGTTAACCCCTCTTTTGGTTGGTGTCAGACTGGACAAGCAACTCTGAAGGTGACGCTCCCAACACGCGATGGACTCACGATGGCACTTGGCTCAGCACCTGCAAACAACGAAATGCTGGTCGGATCGTCGCAGAACACGTCGGTTGTGGCTCAATTGCCCTGCGTCTCGGTGCGTCCTAAAAATGATGAAAAGGAGAAAAATGAGGCTGATGATGATGCTTTTGTTGTTGTTGCTGTGTTTTTTGTTGTTAGGATGTGGCGGATGCGTTTCACGATGTGGATTTTGTGTGGGATGACAAGTGGATGCGCTGGTTTGTGGACGACGTGATGCTGCTGGAAGAATTTATTCGAGGGGCTGAGGAGGAAGAAGAAGAAGAAAAGAGGGAGAGTGATGATGGTGGTATTGTTGTGGAGTTGAATATTGGAGATGGCGGTGCGAAGCTGGCGGTGGAGAGAATTACGTTGAGTGCAGCCAATGCGTCGGATATATACTGCAAGCCGCGATATTCGAGCTCCAGCAATTGCCGAGCGCAAGAGTGTACGTTGATATGTAGTATTTTATATGGTTTGGGTGATACGTTGGTGATGCTTTGTTGGTTGTGTAAATGCAGCCTTTTCTCCGCGTCTTGGCTCGATTCGGGGTTCATTGTCGGTGGATGAAGTGCAGGCTTATATTGACGAGGTGGCTGGGGCGTTTCCTTTGATCACTAAAGTGGAGGATTTTGGGCGGTCTGTGGAAGGTCGGCCACTGCGTGCGCTATGTGTGGGGGCATGCTATGCTCCTGAAGAACAAAAGATCCCGCAGGCTCTCTTTACTGGAATGCACCACGCCCGCGAGGTAGATTGCTGAATATTTGCTGGTGTTTGTACTAATTTATTGATCGAACTGACATGTAGACTGCGTTTCTTACCCTACGTTGTCTAGCCACTGTCCATGATGGTACGTTGTCTGTGTAAATGTTCAGTATCGGTGTCCTGCACAGCCTCACACCTGGTTGTTTTCAGAACATGGTCTACACGATCGATATTTTGACATCCGACTATCGCAATGGAGATCTGGCAGCCCTGGAGCTGTTGACATCGCGCCAGCTCTGGTTCATGCTGGTCGTGAACCCGGATGGATACGCGCATAACGAAATGTTGCGTGTATGGGAGAATAACAAGATGGGCCAGCGCAAGAGCGCAGCACCAACGTGTGATAAAAGTCCTGCTGACGCAGGTGTGGACCTGAACCGCAACTACGACGCCTGCTTCGCGCGTGACAGCAAAGGCAGCAGCAATGAGCCCTGTGGAGATGACTATAATGGGCCTACCGCTTTCTCTGAACCAGAGACGAAGGCTGTCCGTGCCATTGTGGAGCGTAATACGTCTGACTTCAGCGTGGCGCTTAACTACCATTCGTACGGCAAGTACTTTAACCTGCCGTTCGCTTGCCAGGCTGAAGGACAGCCCACTGAGCCGAACAACTCCATATTTGTGGCGTTGGCTCACGAGATGGCACATTTCAATGGATTTAACTATGGACAGTCCTGGAAGGATAGCAACTTATACACGGTGAATGGAGAAACGAGCGATTGGATGTGGCAGGCGCACGGCATTTTCGCAATGTCACCGGAGGTAGGCCCTGGATTTGAGGTGGCATCCGTTCCAGGATTTTGGCCACCCCGTGACGATGTACCTCAACTCGCAGCCGAACTTCATTACACAAACTTGTACGCAGCGCGCATGGCTGGCCCTGTGTATTCTCTGGATGTGAAGGGAGTTCAGCTAGGTGCAATCAACGACGGCGGCTCAACCTCGTCGTTTGTGGCTGTAGATGTGGCAGTCTCAAACAGTGGTTTGCGCTCGGCAACTACTGAGTTGGTGGGATCAATGTTCGTGAACGGAACTAGCTCGAGTGATGCTGTACATTTAGACCTCAAAGCGGCACCAGGGGGCTCTGGGTCCTTGGGTCAGGAGAGCCGCACCCTAATGATCCCGTATTCTGGCGAAGATTTCCACCAGTCCATGAAAGAGATCAAGGATCTGTATCTAGTTGTTCGAGACTCATTCAGCTGCCACCTCTTCCGTGTCGGTACGTTGTGAAGTGATATGAACGATTGCATGAGAGATTAATTCGTATCTGACTTACGGTTTTGTGTGTGCGTGCCTGAATGTAGCGATTCACTTCCATTCGGCCGTTGAAAAGACAAACCACCCAAGCTTTCAGACGTGGACAGCGCTGCCTCTACCTCGCTGCGGAACTTGTGAGTTATTTGGTGCGGGTGGTGCCGCTAACCCGCTCAAGCCCTTGCCGATTTGCCCCGAAATCAAGGATGTTGCTTTTCTGGAGCCCGTTCGCACACGGAACAGCGACTTTGCGGTATCTCGATCCCCATCTACAGAACCCCCACGTGCTGTTCCTACACCACAGACTACTGCAACTGCCAACACTTCTCCTGTTACCGTGGTTAACCTCACTTCCAGTGCTAGTGCATCTGCAGAACTGACGAGCGACCAACGGACATCAGTATCATCATCAACTTTGCCATCGTCCGTGTCGTGGTCGGGCCCAGTCGCGATGGCATCGCTCGCAGGATTCGTGTTACTTGTGGTGATCGCTGTCTTCTTTCGTCGACGTCTTAGACGAGGCAAAAAGAAGCCTGCGAGGACAAAAGCAGCTTCAGGGGCTCAAAAGAAACGAAGCAACGTGCAATACTCGCGCATTGATGAAGATGTGGCAAACTCGCCACTGTCACGAAACTACGACGATGACGATGAAGACATTGATCTGGTGGATGCTGAGTGCGGGATCGCTGTCGATGACGATGAGGACGTTGTAGTGGTGTCAAAAGATCGCGTACAGTCTCCTCGTCGGACAACGAGGCCGCTGCGGTCCGCGAGTGAAGACGTCGTGTAACAGGTTGATTCAGCACCTCAGTGCTTTATTGTGTGGATAACGTGTGGTGACCAATCTTATTCATCTTTTTCTGCCTGCTGTTTGTTTTATTTACCAGCTCAGATCCGTGTGGAGGTAGTCTTTTGTTTCAAGGACGAAGGAGCCATCTGCGAGTATCATGGAATGGGTAGGCAGCACGCTGCAATTTGGTATTATGGATGAAGACGAGGAGTGACAGGTGGAGAGGCACTCCCGCCACAAGCAGCGTGTCTGGGCATGCCTTCCAAGCCCTTCAATCCCTTCAGATCTCAATCTACCAGCTCAGCAACACACCGCCAAGCAGCCAGCCTCCACCTTCTCGCCTCGCAGCTCTACGGCAGCTTCAGCCAACCCGGCATCATCATGAGATCCGCCAGTCGCTATGTCACTCTCCTGCTTGCTGCGCTTTCGGTTGCAAGGTCGGGCGCCTCCGATTCGTGCCAGCCTGTCCTGAGTGGCTCGTACTCCGGCGCGGTCGTATCGTATCCGAACCTCAAGGACCAGATCGAGCTTGTGGCGAAGCAGCAAGTTGCTCAATGGTACACTGATCGGGTTTCCGACGTGTCTTCGCTGGCCCAGTCCGTCGTGCTGCCGAAGTGTGACGTCGACAGTCAAGATGCCAGCCCACCCACGATTGTCGTGTACGGCCTGCCTCAGAAAGACTGTGCTAACGGATACTCGTCCGGTGGGTCGAATGCCAACGCTGACGACTATCGCGCCTTCCTGCAGCAACTCTCGGACGCTGCTGGCGACCGGCAGGTGGTGTATATCCTGGAACCTGACGCTATCGGCCTTCTTGCGGATGGAGGATGCGGTAACGATAAAGGCTACGCTGCCAACCTCGGTGTCGCGATAAACATCCTCTCGCAGAATGCCAACGCTGAAATCTATCTGGATGTGGGTTACTGGACAGTCTCCGATGACGAGCAAGCTGCAGCTGTCGCGCAGATCGTGAAAACGGTTGATCCGGATTCCAAATGCAAGGGAATCTCCCTCAACACGTCCAACTACCGCTCCAACGCAGAGATGGTGGCAACGTGCGAGCGGTTTGTCAAGGCCACCGGCAGGAACTACAAGTGCATTGTCGACTCGAGTCGAAACTTCGTGGCTCCAGTCTCGACCGAGTGGTGCAACGCGAACTGGGCTGGTATCGGCGAGCTGCCAACGAGCAACACCGGCTCCGACGTCGTTAGTCGCTACGTGTGGGTAAAGCCGCCTGGTGAGAGTGACGGCGAGTGCACAAGCGAGTCCAGCCTAGCTCTTCGAGGGCCTAGCGCGGGAACGTTCTTCCCAGACCACTTCGTCCAGCTCTGGGATAATGGTGTGTTCGTCCAGAAGCTTGGACAGGCTGCAATCAACGCGGCTGCCAACACGACGACCAACTCCGCTACCGTGCAAACTGAGGCACCAGCGGCGACCCCAGCCGCGACACCGGCGTCAACTTCGGTTGAGCAGGTCGCCACCCAGGATGTCGAGACATCGCTGGCAACGCTTAACGTCACCGATGATACCCTTGGCCAAGTGCACGCTGGCGACGACGAGTCTTCCGGTGACAATGGCAGTGAAACAGCTCAGCCGACTGCGGTGCCCACCACACCGACACCATCCAGTACCGCTCCTGTGGCCGTAGAGGTCGAGCTTCCTCGCACCATGGTAGTGGTGGACGTGACCCCGGACGACAATTCTGGCGAAGAGTCGAATGAAGACTCGTTCTCCGGCGCGGACGAAGCCCTTCTTGGCAAGCACAAGGCCTGCGTGTAAGTATCAAATCGAAGCCCCGGTCAAAGGCGGTAGCAACCTAAAAGTACAAAGTACTAAAACGCTAAATGGATTAGTCCACATGCATATCTGTGTAGCGTCAAGATGAGAGTTGGGTGTGTCATTCCATATTGCCCATACTCTTGCAGCTTAGCGCCCTTGGCTCCAAGTACGGACGGACAGAAGGTCCATGCTCCGGAGGAGTAGCCGCAGGAAGAGGGTCTCTGTTCACTCTCCAAATTGTCGATTTGTCACGTGGGGGATCGGAGTGCGCAGCTACCCACTTGTAGTCAGGAACAAACTTGCCCGTCCGGTGATTTAGCTTTAGATGGTTGCGGCAAGAGATCTTGATCTGAGAGGCTTCTGCCCTTGATACGCGCCGTGGTGAAGCTTGCCGCAGTGCACTTCTTGAAGGCATTGTCTTGAGACTTCTCGGGATGGAGAAGAGCAAGCTGCACGAAAATAACACTTCCGAAGGTAGTTTCGGGCGGGTAACCAACCACGTGGTGCCATTCGCCTACAGCTCCAATCGGGGACCATGCAGCGTGACGAGTGCATCTACAACTTGATCCCGAAGGTTCACGTGGAGCCTGCCAAGCCCGAGCGGTACCGATCCAAGTACGACCCCAACGTACAGCCTACTGGGACCACGTTCGGAGTGCGAGGCAAGACCAAACTCGAGGGTGCAAACCTGGGCACAGCCCAGAAGTTCGAAAAGCCTTCCAGTGCCCGCGGCTTCGGTCGTCTCCCTGCCAAACCGGACCCCAAGTCTTTCATCCGCAAAGGCGAACGCAGCGCCAGCGCCAGCGCTATCGTCTCGAAGAAACGTGAGTCTGCATGCAGCACGAAAGGAAGAAAACGGTGTTAGACCTATACTGATCCGTTCCGTTTGTTGTATGTGACCTTCAGCGGGAAAGTTCAATTACCCAGGCGCGACGAGACCTCCTGTGGTGACGAAGGATGACAAACCCATTATGGGTCTCAAGTCGGCCAAGAACTACGTCACAGCTAACGCTGTCGAAAACATCCTCGCGGTTCCGGGAAACCGGGCACGCGTGAAGAACGAGCCCCCACAGTACATGCAAAAAGAGGACTATGGTCAGGTGCCGCGATACTTGAGCCAGGTGAAAGACGAAATCGAGCGCGAAAACTCGATGATCGAGGAGTTCGTCCGACAAAACCACAACTTGATGGAGGAAGACAGTCGCGATCGCGTTGATCCCATGGATGAGAATGAGCGAGTGGCGCTCGTAGACGCTCTCAAGTCCAAATGGGATCACGTGAACGTCAAATACCAGAAGCTCTGCCATAACGTCGTCTTCGACACACTCGGAAAGGTTCGGCGAAAAGAGACCTTCGAGAAGGAGCTTGACCAACTCGAGAAGGACATCCAGCTGCTCGAAAAAGGTCACGTCGTCATCAGCCAGAACAACGACCGCTACTGAGTCGCCAGCTCACAGTGAGAATACCCATGATGGCCATTATTCAAGCAGCTTAGCCAGTCCCAATAGCCCCTCCAAGGCTAACTTGATTCAGCAATATATTCGCTTCAACTCCACGTCCTCCTTAATTCAGGCACCAGTTCGAAGCTGAGAGGGGGTTCCCGCTGCAAGCTTCTCCACCTCATTGACAGCCTCCTGGATACGATACACGAGAGACCGCAGCTCTTCCACAGAGCATGAGAACGCCACCGTCTGGAGTCCCGAGTCTTCGACACGGGGTGGCTGCACTTTCAGCTGCACGAAGTACAGAGGCTCATGGATACTGCCAGCACTAATCGAGCGCAGGACGTAGTCCAGTCTCCACGAGACGTCCACCACGTGAGCGAAGTCGAAGCCTGCTCAACAAACAATGTTAAAGAGAACTTTCATCTTCCAGCTTTTCACAAATGTAGCCAACTCACTGGTATTTTCCAGCACGAGCTCCACACTCGGTACTGCGCCAGCTAACACTGGCATGAGCTTCAGCTGCAGGTCTTCATCTTCCACTCCAAGTGCGTAGAGTTGCTGTCTGTAGCAGGTACCAAGAAAATATAAAATTAGAGAATCCAGGATTATCCTTGTTTTGTCAAGTTGCCAAGCTCGTACCGCTGCTCCGCTGGCGTCCGAGCGCCACCGTCTCTAGCACAAGTTGCCACTATGGCGCACATGACTGCGAAGGCCTCGTTATCGCTTGGAAGCGGTAGATCAGAGGCTTGTTGACTGCTGGTAGAGTGGGTGAGGTTCCCAGCCATTTCGGAGACGGCAGCGCTGGCCAGAGCCTCCAGAGACGTCTGAGAGAGCGTGGCGAGGATATCTAGAGCACCGTGGGGGATCACATGCGTGTCTCCGTCCAGGAAGGCGGCGGTGTCGTCTCCGAATCCGCCGGCCATGTTTGCAGCGATAATCGGATCAGATTAGATTTTGAGAGCATCTCATATTTTATGTGGCATATTTTGAAATGTTCTAAATGAGGAATCACAGAACCTAAAAACAGTGCACTGGTACTACCAGTGGCGTTCACCCGATACCTCTCTACCATTGTAGACCCTCTTCAAATGCAGCCTCCATCTGCAACTGCAGTCTGCTTCAGGCCAACCGCATATCATGTAGAGTCGGCCCGATGTGTCCATTTGGATAAAGCACGACAATTGTATGCTTACATGCAGCGCATTCTGTATTCTGTGGGCAGGTAGTGGCGGTATCCCCTCTCCGCAGGCAGCACGATCACAGCGATTACTAGATAGACCGAGCACATGACGCTCGCCATCAACGAAGTCAATGCAGTTATCAGCAGGTCGATCATCAGGATGCGAAATTAATTTCGCGACGACATTTGGTGAGATGGTGAGATCGGTGCTTGCTCCTAGTATCCTAGCAGGAGTCCTACATATCTAACTTACCAATACATGAACCGACTTCGTTCAACCAAACCAGTAAAACGGAGGATGGAATTTCTACAGGAACACATCTAGTTTTCTATTGAGACGACACGGTTTACGCTGATTCTTCTACAAAACAAATGAAAGCAATTCCACACGTGCGAGTGCTCATACTGACTGACTGGACTGGACAGACTAGCTCAGTTTGCCGGGATCGCCTCTTACGCGAAGGAGACGGAGCTGGTGGAGTACTGGCAGAGCGATCCCGAGGGTCCAGCGCCCAGCTTCTTGGGCTCGCCAGACGTCGAACCCTGCGACCATGCGCACACGTCCACCTTCTTGCCCTTGATCTTGATGTTGTCAAGCGTGGCCTTGTCGCCCCAGTTCTTGTTCACCGTGACGAGGCTCACCTTGCCGTTGACGGCTAAGATGTTCTTGAGGCTCACGTTGCGCGACTTACCGCCGCACGTGCCGCACGAGCGGTAGAGCTTGCCGAAGTCCTGCGCGTAGAAGCCCTCGATGGAGACGGTGCCGAGACCGTTGTGCTGGATGACCTTGTCGTCGGCCGAGCGCGCGCCACCGCCGATCACCTTGGTCACGCTGCCGGCCGAGCCACCCTTGATGCTCAGCGCGTCCTCGCACACGTCCTCCCACCACACGTTCTGGATCGTGCAGCCGTTCTGCTCGCAGTGCACGCCCTCCATTTGGTCCTTACCGATGATCACGTTCTTGAGCGTGGCGCCGGGCTCCACCATGAACACGGCCGTCTGCCATCCGCTCTCCTTCTGTTCTCCGCACTTGATGTTCGAGCGCGCGTACGTCTTCATGCCGCCATCGAACGTCGTGCCCTTCTTGACCGTGTAGGGCGCGTCGAGGTAGACGGTGCCTTTGCTGGCGGGCCACGATCCGTCGGGCATGGGGGCCGCCTCCGAGCGCATGGAGGCACCCGAGGCGACGGCAGCAACGGCAGCGAGCGCGACAGTGAAGGCGGAGAAGGCGTTGACCATGGTTGGCAGTCGGGTGTGTAGATCGGTGGCTGGGTGGGTTGGTAGTTGCTCGCTTGCTGTGAAGAGCGCGAATTGAACAATGAGGTGAGGTGAGGTGAGGTGAAGTGGGTCGGCGTCCGAATGTCGTGGTGATGGCGATGGCGATGGCAATTGTTGAAAGAGGACTACCGAGGTGCAACCAAGCAGCAGGTCGTCGGCGACCGAGCGCTGGGCAATTGTCAATGTGCGTGATGCAAATCCTGTCGCTACGATCCGTTGTCGTGAACGCCGGCTCCGGGGTGCCAGATGCAGCAGCGCCACCAGAACCAGAGAGCAGCGTAGATTGTTTGATATGTAGTACGGTATCCGCTAGACGGACAGAAAGATGACCACACCACAGCGTTCGTCCTCCACATGAGGTTTGCCTGCTTAGTGTCCATCTGTGAGGTCCGTTCATACGAGGAGGCGGCCCAGCTCCCCGTCACGGACGGCAATGTAGGCTTTGCCGTCGAATTGACTAACAGGCGCGATGGGGTCTTACTCGTTGCGCTACATTGTGCGTTGCAAATTGCTTCTGCCGTTAGGTACAAGTTTCCTGGGTGGGTGGGTGGATACCCGTGCAATGCGCGCGTCGTTGCAAGATACCGCCTGGCGAGTCGTTCCGCAGAGATGTGCACCGGGTGGCGACTACAGCAATGCAACAGATTCGCGTGGGCGCCGCTGTCAAGAGAGCAAAGAGAACGGACAGCAAAATCGTCGCGCGGTCGCGATCTACATAGTACGCAACTTGAGTCTATCTTCCCGCGAACGCCAGCGGCAGCTGGTTCACGCGCACACCAAGGTGTGGGGCTGGATGAAAAGCTGGTGATTGCGAGCGCAGCCGAAAGTTGGCAGACTAGGGAGATTGACCGCTCGATTGTTTTAATTCTTAGTATTACCGACGAGCCTTCCTCAACGTGTGTTCGAACGAGAAATGTATGCATGCATGTTGGCCAGAACCATCCACGCGGGTGTAGTTTCAAGTTCTCAAAGAACTTTTCAAGTAATAGCCAACGAAATTAATTAGTCGAAATTCGGGAGCTAATTACTCGAAATTTGGGGGAAAACTAAAACTCTGCGATGGTCGAGAGACTAACAGTAAAACTTGCCCTCACCGCCTCATCGTGACCTAACAGTAACAACAGGAGGTATTCATGAATGGTTAGCATGTCTTTGTGGCTGGGCACGGAATCGTCGACCTCAGGTCAATTAGTTTAAAACTCAACGATTACATTCGCGCTTGCACTGGTTGTCCCTCTGATCAGTACAAATCGCTCAGGAGTGTACCTGTAGCTGTCATAGCGTTGAGCTTTTCGCGAATACCTCCTGTTGTTACTGCTAGGTCACGATGAGGCGGTGAGGGCAAGTTTTACTGTTAGTCTCTCGACCATCGCAGAGTTTTAGTTTTCCCCCAAATTTCGAGTAATTAGCTCCCGAATTTCGACTAATTAATTTCGTTGGCTATTACTTGAAAAGTTCTTTGAGAACTTGAAACTACACCCGCGTGGATGGTTCTGGCCAACATGCATGCATACATTTCTCGTTCGAACACACGTTGAGGAAGGCTCGTCGGTAATACTAAGAATTAAAACAATCGAGCGGTCAATCTCCCTAGTCTGCCAACTTTCGGCTGCGCTCGCAATCACCAGCTTTTCATCCAGCCCCACACCTTGGTGTGCGCGTGAACCAGCTGCCGCTGGCGTTCGCGGGAAGATAGACTCAAGTTGCGTACTATGTAGATCGCGACCGCGCGACGATTTTGCTGTCCGTTCTCTTTGCTCTCTTGACAGCGGCGCCCACGCGAATCTGTTGCATTGCTGTAGTCGCCACCCGGTGCACATCTCTGCGGAACGACTCGCCAGGCGGTATCTTGCAACGACGCGCGCATTGCACGGGTATCCACCCACCCACCCAGGAAACTTGTACCTAACGGCAGAAGCAATTTGCAACGCACAATGTAGCGCAACGAGTAAGACCCCATCGCGCCTGTTAGTCAATTCGACGGCAAAGCCTACATTGCCGTCCGTGACGGGGAGCTGGGCCGCCTCCTCGTATGAACGGACCTCACAGATGGACACTAAGCAGGCAAACCTCATGTGGAGGACGAACGCTGTGGTGTGGTCATCTTTCTGTCCGTCTAGCGGATACCGTACTACATATCAAACAATCTACGCTGCTCTCTGGTTCTGGTGGCGCTGCTGCATCTGGCACCCCGGAGCCGGCGTTCACGACAACGGATCGTAGCGACAGGATTTGCATCACGCACATTGACAATTGCCCAGCGCTCGGTCGCCGACGACCTGCTGCTTGGTTGCACCTCGGTAGTCCTCTTTCAACAATTGCCATCGCCATCGCCATCACCACGACATTCGGACGCCGACCCACTTCACCTCACCTCACCTCACCTCATTGTTCAATTCGCGCTCTTCACAGCAAGCGAGCAACTACCAACCCACCCAGCCACCGATCTACACACCCGACTGCCAACCATGGTCAACGCCTTCTCCGCCTTCACTGTCGCGCTCGCTGCCGTTGCTGCCGTCGCCTCGGGTGCCTCCATGCGCTCGGAGGCGGCCCCCATGCCCGACGGATCGTGGCCCGCCAGCAAAGGCACCGTCTACCTCGACGCGCCCTACACGGTCAAGAAGGGCACGACGTTCGATGGCGGCATGAAGACGTACGCGCGCTCGAACATCAAGTGCGGAGAACAGAAGGAGAGCGGATGGCAGACGGCCGTGTTCATGGTGGAGCCCGGCGCCACGCTCAAGAACGTGATCATCGGTAAGGACCAAATGGAGGGCGTGCACTGCGAGCAGAACGGCTGCACGATCCAGAACGTGTGGTGGGAGGACGTGTGCGAGGACGCGCTGAGCATCAAGGGTGGCTCGGCCGGCAGCGTGACCAAGGTGATCGGCGGTGGCGCGCGCTCGGCCGACGACAAGGTCATCCAGCACAACGGTCTCGGCACCGTCTCCATCGAGGGCTTCTACGCGCAGGACTTCGGCAAGCTCTACCGCTCGTGCGGCACGTGCGGCGGTAAGTCGCGCAACGTGAGCCTCAAGAACATCTTAGCCGTCAACGGCAAGGTGAGCCTCGTCACGGTGAACAAGAACTGGGGCGACAAGGCCACGCTTGACAACATCAAGATCAAGGGCAAGAAGGTGGACGTGTGCGCATGGTCGCAGGGTTCGACGTCTGGCGAGCCCAAGAAGCTGGGCGCTGGACCCTCGGGATCGCTCTGCCAGTACTCCACCAGCTCCGTCTCCTTCGCGTAAGAGGCGATCCCGGCAAACTGAGCTAGTCTGTCCAGTCCAGTCAGTCAGTATGAGCACTCGCACGTGTGGAATTGCTTTCATTTGTTTTGTAGAAGAATCAGCGTAAACCGTGTCGTCTCAATAGAAAACTAGATGTGTTCCTGTAGAAATTCCATCCTCCGTTTTACTGGTTTGGTTGAACGAAGTCGGTTCATGTATTGGTAAGTTAGATATGTAGGACTCCTGCTAGGATACTAGGAGCAAGCACCGATCTCACCATCTCACCAAATGTCGTCGCGAAATTAATTTCGCATCCTGATGATCGACCTGCTGATAACTGCATTGACTTCGTTGATGGCGAGCGTCATGTGCTCGGTCTATCTAGTAATCGCTGTGATCGTGCTGCCTGCGGAGAGGGGATACCGCCACTACCTGCCCACAGAATACAGAATGCGCTGCATGTAAGCATACAATTGTCGTGCTTTATCCAAATGGACACATCGGGCCGACTCTACATGATATGCGGTTGGCCTGAAGCAGACTGCAGTTGCAGATGGAGGCTGCATTTGAAGAGGGTCTACAATGGTAGAGAGGTATCGGGTGAACGCCACTGGTAGTACCAGTGCACTGTTTTTAGGTTCTGTGATTCCTCATTTAGAACATTTCAAAATATGCCACATAAAATATGAGATGCTCTCAAAATCTAATCTGATCCGATTATCGCTGCAAACATGGCCGGCGGATTCGGAGACGACACCGCCGCCTTCCTGGACGGAGACACGCATGTGATCCCCCACGGTGCTCTAGATATCCTCGCCACGCTCTCTCAGACGTCTCTGGAGGCTCTGGCCAGCGCTGCCGTCTCCGAAATGGCTGGGAACCTCACCCACTCTACCAGCAGTCAACAAGCCTCTGATCTACCGCTTCCAAGCGATAACGAGGCCTTCGCAGTCATGTGCGCCATAGTGGCAACTTGTGCTAGAGACGGTGGCGCTCGGACGCCAGCGGAGCAGCGGTACGAGCTTGGCAACTTGACAAAACAAGGATAATCCTGGATTCTCTAATTTTATATTTTCTTGGTACCTGCTACAGACAGCAACTCTACGCACTTGGAGTGGAAGATGAAGACCTGCAGCTGAAGCTCATGCCAGTGTTAGCTGGCGCAGTACCGAGTGTGGAGCTCGTGCTGGAAAATACCAGTGAGTTGGCTACATTTGTGAAAAGCTGGAAGATGAAAGTTCTCTTTAACATTGTTTGTTGAGCAGGCTTCGACTTCGCTCACGTGGTGGACGTCTCGTGGAGACTGGACTACGTCCTGCGCTCGATTAGTGCTGGCAGTATCCATGAGCCTCTGTACTTCGTGCAGCTGAAAGTGCAGCCACCCCGTGTCGAAGACTCGGGACTCCAGACGGTGGCGTTCTCATGCTCTGTGGAAGAGCTGCGGTCTCTCGTGTATCGTATCCAGGAGGCTGTCAATGAGGTGGAGAAGCTTGCAGCGGGAACCCCCTCTCAGCTTCGAACTGTCTCGTGATAAGGCAGTCTTGGACGCTGTTTTACATTTGAATAATTAGTGTTTTATTGCGAGACGGAGGCTGCATTGCTGCCTTCCGCTCCATCTTCCGAGTCGGCTTCGGTCTCGCTGCTGCTGTCGAAGAGCACGTCCCATCCTAGTCCCCACGTGGCCAGCACGTCTTCTCGCGCTGTCTTGCGGAAGTGCCGCATCTTCGTCCGTAGGTACATCTGGATCTCGGACCGCAACGCATCACAGGGCTCCACCATGGCCATTGTCAGGGGTTCACGGGTGAACGGGTCTCTACCGGTGCTGCCACCCTGCTGCGACGAAGCTAGCAAATGACGAGCAATCACCGCACGATCTACAATGTTGCCCGATGGTAAACGCACGGGATCCGTCATCAACGTGCTGAGCAGCGGGTCGAGATACTGGTCTGGGATGTCTCCTAGACAAGCCTCCATGGCCTCCTGCACGTGGATCATCTCGTCCGCCTCCTGCATTGCTCGAACAAACTGCTGCACCCATGAGTCATCCAGGTAGAGGTAGCCCACTTCCACGTCTTCTGCTTCCTCGCTTGAGTCGCCATCGGAACTGCTATCTTGATTTCGCTGTGGTCGCAAGAAGCGACAACCACCCACAAACAGCCTGAATTCGAACCGGCCGTCCTTGGCTAGTGTCGCTATGAAGCGCTTGCCTAATCGATTCCTTGTCGCGGGTGTACCACTGACAAAAGCCCCAGTTGACACAGCTTGTTTTTCCAACAGAGCGAGTGCCTCATCTTCATCCAATTCATGCTTTGCTTCTTCGACTATTGCTCGTACCTCTTCAACGTCGTCCTCGTCGTCGAGGTTTGACGATCCGAGATAGCTCTCTGACTCGATGCGAGTGCACAGAGCACCCAGACCCCAACGCACATGCGTATCCAAATCGCCCACGCGCCTCTCCATGATATCGCTGCCAGATCGGACGATCTTCCAGAATGACGAAGGCGAGCAAACGCTCGAAGACGAGGAAGACCCCGACGACTTCAATGTGCTATGGCCAGCATAGCGCACTACAAGTACAATTAAGTGCGCCAGAAGCAGCTTGCCATCATCCACCAGTGGCTTCGAAAACTTCCATTCCTTCTCTTCATGGGCGTTTGCCAACGAGGCCACCAGAAAGCTGAGTGTGCGAGCAGCTTGCTCTACCACTAATGGCTGCAACAGCACATGCCGCAGTGCTGCGGCAGGAGCCGACAGTGAGCGCGAGTTGTTTTCCCCACTGACGATCGAAGCAAACCATGAAGTCAACTCCAGTTCCTCCAATAGGAGACGCATCGTCAAGCGCAACTGTTTCGCGTTGATAGCGACGTATCCATCAAGCATATCTCGTCGAAAAGGCAGCACAACCACACTCCCGTCCAGTGAATCCTCAATGAGATCGTGAATCTGCCGCAGCGTCGCTATTTTGTTGTTTGCCTCATCAAAGAGCTTGGCAATATCGCTCCACAAACCGCTCATAAGCCCCGTCAACTGCTGAGTGCTATCATTACTTGGTTCTGCAGATAATGATATCTGCAAAGCCTCGACGGCATCCGCATCAGGCGTGTTCAACATCTGCAGGAAGCTCTGGCGTTGACTAGGTAGCTGCCACAGATAGCGCAGCAGCATCGTCACTGATATCCTGGTGGGTAAAAATCCCCACAACATGTGGTCTCCGCTAGACACAGCGCTTGTGAAAGCAAGACCATTGTTGCTGGCGTTGTAGCGATCCATGTCAGAATGGAACTGCAGGAGACCAGGTACCAGCCATCGCGACAGCAGTTTATGACGCTTGAACAATGACTCCACCCGTTGGTGTCCTGGACGACACTGGACTTGCTGACCCTTTGACACGAATGTCAACAGAGTCGTTAAAGAACGCAGTGCCTCCACCCGGAGGTGAGGATTCTTCGTGAACTTTGGAGCAACCACGATCTGTGTGAGCATCACTAAAATCGGCTCCACAACTTCTGTTACTTCATCCACCGATTCACAGCCACCATTATCACGCCTTATTTTCTTCAGCTCGCTTACGAAATCACGGTACTCCAACTTTTCAAGGCCCAACAGATACGCAACGTCGCACAGATCAAAGAAGAAATGCTCAGGAAATCTGCTGAACATGGAAGAGAACTGTGAGAGTGGCTCACCGAACGGATCTTGCGGAACATCCCCAGCAGGAAAAGCTGCAGACGCTTCGTGCAGAAGCCAGCGGCACGTTCGGGCGTAAAACACCAGCCACTCCGCCACGTTAGCGCTTGCCAACAAGTGCAACTCCACCTTCACACATTTTACACGGATATCGTCGAGACGAGCCTTGCTGGCCTTGTAGTGCACGGATTGTTTCAGTGTTTGACGCTGGGAGCCATTCTGCCGCCGGCGACTTCTTCTCTGACGTTGATTCTCCAACTCGAACCGCTCTTCGTCGCAAGCACAAAATGCCTGCAATTCGTGGAGTTCTTTCATCATACTTAACCATCGTGACAAAGTGGCTAGTGGCCCGAAGTGGAGGTATTTGAGAGTGATGTAGAACAACTCAGTATCGCGGGGGAAGCGACGACGCGGAATTAGTGCCGGAGGATGTAGTAAGCGTCGGAAGTGCAGCTTTCGGAGTACATTATCCGATGGTATTGGTAGGTGTCTTCGCCATGGGTTGGTAACCACAAAGTACACGTGTCCTGGTGCATGCAACTCGTTCGGGTTGCCATTGCTAAGCTTCTCCTCGCGTGCCAAGCATGTAGCACACACCACTCGGGGTGAGAAGCAGTTGGCGCACTTGTAAAGAACGTCATCGGGCTTGCCACTAGTACCTAATGCGTCCCCACAGTCGGCACATTGCAGGCTTGATGGATCAAACTCTTCTGGCACGCATTCCACGACATTGCTTGAGTCTGTTTTCTGCTTGTTACTGGTAAGCCACTCCACAGGAAGCGGTTGATAATGCTTCAACGCAAACACAGGAATCGGCGATTCAATGCGAAGAAAAACGTGATCCAGATTGTGCATAATTGTTTCAGACTCAGATTCAGAGGATGAGTCCGGTGCAGCCTGGTGCGCGCGGAAGATCTCAAAGCAGTCACTGCACAAATCCATATCCGCACAAAAAGCACACTTGTACCGCACACCGTGCAGGTTTTGGAACGCGCACTGGTCGCACACCACGCCTTCGTGACAGGATAACCGTGGATAGTAGGTAGTAGACACTTTTTCCTCATCTTGATCATCCTGTTTCTTCTTTATACGTGCATTGTACTCGGCGATGCAGGTCTCGTCACGGGCCTTGATTTCAAAAACCTCAATACCAGCAGCGTCTTCTTTGGCACGTGCGTCTTGAGTATTGCGCGAATAATGCAGCGGAACCTCGGGAAAATCTTTGCTTGCGTACACGCGTACAGGCTCCACACTTTGATGATAACTGGAATCGATATAACTTGGATCATGCTGAGCTTTGTCCAGCAATGGAAGTGTGTGAGCGAGCAACATTGTAGTCACATTTACCAGGAACCCGTCTAATCGCTCATGCGCATCGTAATTCAGACGCCTTCGCGGATCTGCTGTCATTAATGTGAGAGAAATCCAGCATATCATAGCATCCACCACAAGCGGGTGCTGATCGTCTGCTAGTAGTGTCCTCATGAGACTCTGCAACGTTTCACGTAGCTCGCCATAACCATTTGTCCACTGCGCACGAAGGCAATCAGCAACTGCAGAACCACGGTTCGCGCTTCGCACAGCCGCGTCCAGTTCGTGCGTATCGTCAAGCATAGTAGACGCGCGAAGGAATGGACCTAGTAGCGTACTCAGCGACATCGTCCACGTCCGCATGAACAGCGGGAACCAAGCCACTGCTGGTCTACCGGACGAGGGCATTGATGCTGGTGGAGACAGCACCAATGCAATCCCTGCACTTCTATCAGCCGTCAGTAATTCATGAAATAGTTGTAAAAACTCTGCAGCTCCTTGGAAATTGTGCGGGTACAGCTCCAGAGCTCGGCGACGCAGCTCCTGTGCAATTTGGCGTACAACCACCGGCCCTGTCTTGTGCCTTAGCTGCGGTACAACCAAAGAGAGGAAACGATCTGCTGTCAGTCTGTTCATATCTTTCAACGGGCTGTTGCGAGGCGATCCTGTCACATTCGGGATCCTCGTAAAGCATTCTCGGCACAAATTGAAGTTGCACGCTGCACAGCGATACACACACGCAGCGCGCGCACCGTCGCTGCCTGTCGTCTGCGAAACTCGCTCACACACGGAGCATTTCCACTGTTTCGCCCCCAGAAAAGCACGCAGTGGCAACGACGGCAACAGCTCGTGCTCATGGAACGTATGTCGTGTACCAACGTTACGCGGCTGCAACAACACGTTCACCACCGCCACGCCCATCAACTTGGACAATTTATCCGCGGAATCGACTACCATTTTCTGACTTATTGGAGCCCAAATTTGCAACAACTCAGCAGCAGCAAAAGCCACGCCTGCGTCCACACTCTTCAAAGCGTCCACCAGTGCGTCCTCCTGTGTCTGTAGCTTCTTTGTCCTTCTCTCCAATGTTTTTATCATCAGATAAAGGGCTTGTAGAAAGAAACCTGCGCCATGGTCCTTCAAAGTGTCCTCCGAAAGGTCCTCGAACGTCTCACTTGCAGTAAATAAGCTGCTGTTCAAAGGTTTTGGTGCCTGCTCTGTCGCCGTTTTCTTCTTCTGCGTGCGAGGCGTGAGCGGCCACAGCCTGCGACTTGTGGACGTTTCTGTCTCTTTATTAGCTTCTTCTTGAGCTGCTGCTTGGAGCTGCACGAGCGCGATACTTTGGCGTTGGACCTCTTTCCACCACTCGACGGCGTCTACAGCCACCGACTCGCCCGCCGAGAACCGCAGCGACGGGGACAGAATATGTACATCTAGAAGCTGCGCCACCAAGCGAGTTAAAGCGTCCAGAAGCTGCAGGTAAACGGCGGAGTCTGTTGAGTGTGGTGGGGCGTCTTGGAGGCGTGTACTATTGACGGGTAGCACGTCGAGGGGAACGGGATCTGGACGCTGCGCGTTGGGGTGTGTGCTGGCAGGTGAGTGAGGAAGGTTGGCAGAGGCGTCCGAAGCGGCTGGAGGCGGCGCGGAGTCGCGGGCGCACAGGAACATGGGTGTCCTCTATCTACCTGTATACGGGCGAATAATAAATTATACTCAACAACCATTTTGTGGCGATAGTGGATTGTCGGGTGCGACTGTGTAGCGGTCTGTGGCAATTAAGAGGCGTCGAGGAAATCGCGTTTTTTCGGGCCCTCTTCGAGAGATTATCCGGAAATATCCGAGATATTTTCGAAAATCCTGGTCCGGAAAGTTGGTTTCTTAGAGTGAAAGATCCAATACTGAAACCAAGTCTAATGACTACTTATTCAATAAGTGCTACTTAAGCCGCTACAACTAGAAATAGCTAGAAGATCTGTTGCGAAACTAAGCCATCAACAAGATCGTTCTCCAGTATGCAGCGTGCAGCACGGGGGCTTGACACACCCGCGGGGACAATGGGGCAGGAGTTAGCTGCTGAAAAACACTTTGCAGAGTTCCTAGAGTCCGCAGGATTATCAGCTTTGGCTCTAGATGAAATGCATAGCTTGCTATCTGAGGGTTCTTGCTTGCCTACTCAGAACTTTTACTCTTTACTAACAGCGTTCTCTATCTTCTTGCAAACAAAGAAAAGTACAAGGACACACTCGGGTGATGGTCTACTAGCCAAGTCGACGGCTCTAGGATGTTGTTCGCAAACTCTCAACATGCTTCGAGAACGGTACCTCACGTCGCTGTCGGATTCGCAGCGAGTTGCCAAGATCTGGGACAAAATGGCAAGCAACATTGAAGAGCGCAACTTAAGGACCAATGTGCAGACCAACGACACTCCAGGGTGTACTGTCAATAATCTCTGTGCTTTAGTTGAGCACTTAGTCGTGCACGCAGAAGTGGCTACAGGACTCAAGTCGGTGCACGATGCTGCCCTGCTAAATATGATGTGGCACACTTTCGGAAGGGCGATTGATACCTGCTTTCTTTGCCCGCAAACAGCAACTCTCAATAGCAGCGTCGGGGGAGCTCTTCCTCCACATTGCGCGCATCAAGACTTCTGTTGTACAAGGAGTGTCCATTTTCAATCCCCCAGAGCGGTGGCAGCAGTGCGTTCCTCACGCATTCGGATTGCTCTTTGTGTGTTACGATGAACCGCCGGAATTCCTGTTCCCGTTAGTGCCGCGGTTCACGACATCAGACTTGCCCGGAGAGCAGACGTACACTCAGGAAGAAGTCGTGGTATACTGGGAAAGCCTAGAAGAAACTGTGGTGTAGCAGGATCCAAAATTTATTCGGATCCCAAGCTGGCACACACTTCGCCACAGACGCCGACTGCGGAGGGGGTACTCCGATAACCGTGGGGGGTCGCTGGGGTATCACCTTGTGTACCCTGTCGGCGGGCGGATTCGCTCTCTCGATAACACGAGATGCGAAGTGATGTGAGGCTTGAACCTCCTTGGCGGGGACTCGGGGAGGTCGGATCTGCGCGGGTATTCCTGCGCGCAGTTCCAGGTACGTGGATCTCAGACTTCTTGGTCGTAGATCCTGTGGATCCGATCTGGATCCGGAGTTGTTGCCTTATTGGGGGGGGGGGGGGGGGGGGGGGGGGGGGGGGGGGGGGGGGGTATATCCTTTACGTTGCTTGACCGCTTCCTACAGCGGGATCTTCGAGGGGGGTTGAGGACCGAAGGGCAGTTACTAGCCAAGCGAATCTAATAGACTGTCACTTGAGCACTGGTACAAATGTCTTTATTAATGTACGGGCCAATACTAATTCCCAATACTAAAGTCCACTTGTGTCCGACCAGGCAAATTCGGTTCTGATTTATGTTTAGACCATTCCTAGCTTCCCATCCCAACTATGATCCCCTTCGTACCCTACTCTCAGCCATCCGTTGCCTTGTTGATGTCCTAGGCTTGGATCCCGGATCCAGGTTATGGATCCTGGTTACGGATCCGCCCCCGTCCACGTCCTTGGTCAAGATCCGGCTTCATGTCCCACTGCTGGCTCCATACGGGACCTACCGTTGCCTTTTCTGCCTGACCGATGACGGTAGTCAACTGCCGGATCCATTCCCATCAAATCCGCACAGTGTAATACCACAGAAGCTCTGGATGTCATGCATCGCGACGTAGCCGAGACAAGTGATCGTCGACGGATGCAAGCTCGAGCACGGCGTGCAAGCAAGTCGAAGCCGCCGAACTTCTCTGTAGGCGACTTTGTCTTAGTCGCCATGGTCACCAAGCATGCAAACAAACTGGCCATCAAGTGGCATGGGCCCAAACGCATTACCCGCGCGATTTCTGACTGGGTTTTCGAGGTGGAAGACCTGAGTCCACCACGCTCGACTACAGTGCACCATGTTTCCCGTCTTCGGTTTTATGCGGAAGCAAGTCGCGGAGTAACAGAGGATTTGCTACAATACGCGCTGCACTTTCAAGGTGGTCATCTTGTCGAAGAATTTCGTGGCGTCCGCTTTAATGAAGCTTCAAGTCGATGGGAAGTCGAGGTGAAGTGGCTCGGACTCGAAGACACCGAGAACACCTGGGAGCCCTACACTGCTCTCCAAGCGGATGTGCCAGTTCTACTTGAGCGATACTGTACCGCTCACGCTGCCGAACCCGATATTGAAGCCGTGATCTCTGCGCATTCACGCCGTTGTCGCCGAAATAATCGTCGTCGGCGCTAATTGCATCTCGGTGGGGATCACCAAGCGGAGGGGGAAGTGTTCTGGATCGCTGACCAAAAGCGTGCTCCCCCCAGATGATGAGCATCAGGTGTGAGATCCCAGGATGTGTGAGATCCTAGGTGTGATGCATCAGTCGTTGTCCCCATTTCTCCGTTGCCAAGGACGCTCCCAAGGACGCTGTGCAAGCTAGGAGGCTATGTAGGCAACAGGTATTCGTAGGACGCGACAAACTCTCTCTTACTTTCAATTCACTTTGCAATTTACCTTGGACAAGGAACTTCCTCGACCGTGAACGTCCTGGACGCAGAACAGTCGTGTAGTCATCGGCGATGCTGTCAATTGTGTGCCAATCTATTCCAAAATGCTTGGCCGCGCTCTTAATATTGTAGCAAAGTTTCGCTGGAGCAGTAGAGCATTTGATCTGGTTCAGAGGATTGTCCAAATACACCATTATGTCCCATTCCAGTTGCAATTGAGACGGGAAGCCATCCAAAACTGCTGGAGGCAGTCCCGGGCTCATGTCAACGGCGATTGGGCGTTCCGGGGCTAACGGAGCTCTAGGCGCAGCTCGGTTGGGATCGAAAACCTTTTTGCGAGGTAGGCGCTCTTTGAGTAATCCACCTCTGTAGGCAGCAGCCACCCAATTAGTGCTAGGAGCAAGCTGATCACTTGTTGCTGTAGCCACACCAGTAGTCGGATTGTCCGCCGACGGCGCGTCTTCCGCTTCAGTACCAAGAATCCATGCAATCGATATCCGTGAGCTGGACGCTGGAGCCGACACAGCGTTGGGGATCGGGGCTTTGTCCTTGAGGGTGCTCATGGCCAGGGTCGCTCCTGCCTGGTCGGAAGCAAATTCAACAGGACAGGGCACAGTTGAATTTTTTAAACAAAAAAACAGTTTTTGCTATAAAAAGGAAAGTTCAATAAAAGTGACTTGAGTTGAGTATTGGCGTGACCATGCCTCGTCTCACGCGAGGATTCGACTTTTTTCGAAATCCTCGCGTGAGACGAGGCACGGTCACGCGCCACAACCTAGAACGTAGCCTATATAGTTTAACTTTCTTATTTTATTATCGTTTCTAGTTTAGCTGCTGAAGTGGAGAGTGATGCCGAAGGCGAAGGCTCCAGTGGCCATGCAGTTCAAGCGGCCAAGCTGCGCGAGTGCAGCAGCAGAAGCTGTTCGAGATGGGAACGATCACAACATGCAATTATGGTATTACACTGTGCGGGTTTGATGGGAATGGATCCGGCAGTTGACTACCGTCATCGGTCAGGCAGAAAAGGCAACGGTAGGTCCCGTATGGAGCCAGCAGTGGGACATGAAGCCGGATCTTGACCAAGGACGTGGACGGGGGCGGATCCGTAACCAGGATCCATAACCTGGATCCGGGATCCAAGCCTAGGACATCAACAAGGCAACGGATGGCTGAGAGTAGGGTACGAAGGGGATCATAGTTGGGATGGGAAGCTAGGAATGGTCTAAACATAAATCAGAACCGAATTTGCCTGGTCGGACACAAGTGGACTTTAGTATTGGGAATTAGTATTGGCCCGTACATTAATAAAGACATTTGTACCAGTGCTCAAGTGACAGTCTATTAGATTCGCTTGGCTAGTAACTGCCCTTCGGTCCTCAACCCCCCTCGAAGATCCCGCTGTAGGAAGCGGTCAAGCAACGTAAAGGATATACATACCCCCCCCCCCCCCCCCCCCCCCAATAAGGCAACAACTCCGGATCCAGATCGGATCCACAGGATCTACGACCAATGTAGCGAGGTCGGTGAACCTTTTCCGCCGCAAGTGTATAGTGCGGTAGCCCAGGGGATCCAGAGAGCTACTAAACTCTCCGGAACTGGGGTCAGAAACTCTTAAACGTGAACGTTCCAGAGTCAGCGTGTGGTCCTTGTGTATCCTCTTTGGTTCGATCTTGGTGGCAACCTGACAACCTGCCGAGTTGGTAGTTAATGTAGGCCTTGAGCGTGTCGGGCGTGTCGTTTACTGTCCGAGACGCACCCTTTTGGACCAGTAACAAAGCCCCAGAACACACTCCCTTGTAAGATAGCCAAAATACAGAATAATATATGCAAGTATACAATCGCTACTTATTCTTTAAGACCCTTGAGCGGTGGGTCTATCACCAGTCCACTGAGTATACACTCCAGACACTGGTCAGTCTGAAACGCACTCTTCTTCTCACGCGCACCACCCTCTAAAAGGGATGCAATACTCTCGAATTTCTGAAACGCAGTCTACTAATACACTTAAAGGGGACTACTAAACCCTCCAAGTAGAGTTATTAACATGAAATGGGAACCCCATTCTTACCTTCACTCAGTGGGCCCAACTAGGATATGGAATGCCGTGGATCAACTCCGAGACGCCGTCGCGTACGATCCCCACAGGCAACTTGGACTTGAAGCTTGGGAGGAAGTACGCGGCGTCCTTATATCCGCGCCCTTGTCCTAGCAGGCCACCGAACGAATTCGCCTTGTGCTCAATTTGGTAAAACTAACCCTGTTTGTCACTCTTTACTTCGGCTATCTTCTTTCTGAATCTCTCAATATCTTCTGGGTAATTATCTTGTGTTCTGTATACCTTTGGGGGAGTTCACTTGGTCTTTGTATAAGGTGCACACGCTTCACTTGTCTTCGACAGGACCTCCACGTGCTTGGTCCGTCTCTTCTGCTCTGAAACTGGACTCTTGGCCGCACAGTTCTTGGTCGTACACGCTGTACACAGTCGTAGGATGTCTTGGCTTGCTGCTCTTGTGTCTTGGTAGCTTGGTAGTGTCCACAGCAGTCGCTAATCTCTGAACCGAGGCTTGGAATCTCTGAAACGAGGCCATATATCTCTGGAACGGGGCCGGTTTCAGACTTTTGGGGGTCAGTTTCAGACTTCTAGGAGTCTGGGTCGTCGGTTTCAGACTTCTTTCGTCTTCAACCATCATCACGACACGTTGCTGGGTGTTCTTGAACACCTGGGAGTCAATACACATTCGTATCTTGAGTCTTGGTGTGTCTTGTGGGTTTTGTTCTTCATACTTTCTTGCTTGTGGGTATATTCGAGTGGTTCTTGGGCCTGGAACGGTGGTATTCTGTGCCTTGAGTCAAGGCAATACGGGTTGTCTGACACGATACGTTCGTGCAGACAATTTATGCTTCTTCCTGGCGGCCCGTGTTCAGGACGGGGGGGGGCGGTTCCGGACAGAGCGCATGTGCGTTTCAGAGTGTACACCTCTGGAACGCGCGCTTCCGGAACCTAAGGGCCCATCCTTGGCTCTCCACACGCTCACCATTCAAACCACGCACTCTTTCCACAAAATGTCGCAGTAGATCCACTCCACATCCACCAATCAAAACTCCGAAACTCCACTGTCGCAACTGAAAATCGGCTGTCCCAAAATGTGGGAAACTGCCTCGTGTCACTAGACGCGCCATTGTGGTGACCTCAGGCAGAGACTCGGACAGCTCGATCCATTGCTTGCCCATGAACGACTTGTGGAAGCGAACTGATTTACGATCCTTGGACACGAAGAAGTAGCGGTCTATCCGCAGCGCTATTGCGTCTGAGCGCGCAAATACACTCTTGAACCCGATGTCCGGGAACGTTGTCTTCTTGCCCTTCTCCTTTAGAGCATCAAACAGCGCGGCGGACGAGACGACAGTATCCTGGAAGTCGTCAATGGCTCCAACGAAAACCTCCGAATTGCACTGAAGATGCGAGGCCAGCTTCTTCTTGTTTCGGAAGTGTTGTCGAACGCCTTCCTTCGTCGATATCGGACGGTACTGCTGCGCCAGCGCCTTGGGATCGATGAACCCTCGAGCTAAACGCGTAGCTCGCTCGTCCTTAGAGGCAGCGACAAGCTTGTTGAAGACAGCACGACGAGTTGCAAACATTTGGTTCAGCTTCGCCTTTTGCTCCGATGACGGCTTCATCGCCACCTTCGTGCAGCTTGTTACGGGAGGGAGCTCCACAGGGGCCTTCACTTCTTTCAGCGAGCGCGCTTTCTTCTTGCGTGGCTTGGGCGGCTCCACGACGAAGTCAGTGATCTTGGGGTCCCAGTCTGGTGGGTCGGTGTCCACGCAGTGCGTCACTCGGAACCAGGAGTCCTGGAGAGGCTTGAAGACCATCGGCACCGCTGCGCTGTCCCGAACGTCGTCAGGAGCCCAGAGGCCGTCGGCGACTTCCTGATGGAACCACACATCTGGGCCTTCGAGGACGCGTCCGTCTTGTGCGAGTGGCTGCCTCTTATTCTTCTTGTCTTCTCCGCCGATGCCCTTGCGTTTCTTGCCTCCAGATGTCCTCGCGCGCTTCTTCTTGGACGCTGGCTTTGCCTTTCCAGCCGCCTTGCCCCGCCCCTTGCGAGGCGAAGCCTGCGCCATGGCCGCCGGAAGTTTAATGAGTAGGCTAGGTCGAGGTCTGTTCTGTGCCCCGGCGTTCGCGACCGGGGGCTTGTGGCCAAGAGGGTAGATTGCAAAGTGATTTGAATTGAATGAGAGGAAATATGCATCTGAGAAGCTGCTAAGACTAGAGGGAGCTTGCGCAGCGCCCCCCGAGCGTCTCCTAGGTGCCTCTGATCTCAGGTGCGAGATCTCACCTCTGGCAGCACGTCGCTGCTGGTGAATCATCACTGATGACACGAATATAACCTCCAGATGCCCATCATCTGGGGGCATCATCTGGTTGCTGCCAGAACAAGGTCGCTTGAGTAGGAGACGGTATGTTGTGGAATGAGAACAAGCCACGTTCACGTGGCCACCGACTCGATGGCAATCTTGTAATGCAGTACGCTTTCGTGATGAAGTACTAGAAGCTGGACATCTTTTGTTACGTAGCCAGGTAGAGGACACAGCACCAGGAAGCCACTCAATACTTATTACTCCTGCTTACACCTCCTTTGCTACGACTTCCTGCTGAGTCTGCTCCACTTCACAATCAACTAAGACAAAACCCTGTGTCCGAGCTGGCCCTCCTCGATTCCTAATCGACTCCGGGATGCCTCACAGCTTGACCACCATTTTCACCATGTGCGACTGGGACTTTGGCCGCACTACTTTGAGCGCGTATGACTTCCATCACAACATTGATGCCTCCTGCTTCTATTATATGAGCTGCACAGCAGAAACGGCTTCCGAAGTACGAGGTCGAGCTGGGTCTATACCCATTTAACTGCCGAGATGGCAAGGTTATAGAGACTATCTTCAAATTTGGTGACGCCTTCGGTCGAGAAGAAGATGAAGACGTTCCGAAGCGACTCGGCTAATCGTCGTTTGCGCTGCTTTCGTGCAGCAAGAAGAAGCAAAAGGAAGGAACTCGATTTGATTAACCAGCTAGCGAATTTCTCGTATGGGTGGGTTTAGCTTAGACTACGAATGTAACTAATCGAGATTACCCTTGCAGAAATCCAACTTTGTGGGATGCAACTACACTCGTTCACGATCGAGCTCAATAGCGCCACCCATAGCGCGGAGCTTGAGACGGCGAAAAAGGAGCTCGAGGAGACCAAGCGCTCGTGTGACTCATGGGAGGAGCGGACATCCGCTTCATAAAGTACAAGAGGACGCGTACGAGTTTAACCATGACATCATCGTGGACGTCGAGAATTTTCACACGGACAAGACCACGACCAATTACATATAGGTGGTCCGATGCATAGTGGAGCAGCTACGATAGAAGGACGTGACCGTCGAACTACGACAGCAGGGGGAGATTAGCTACGCCCTCCACTG
Organism: Phytophthora agathidicida; assembly: GCA_025722995.1. NCBI lineage: Eukaryota > Oomycota > Peronosporomycetes > Peronosporales > Peronosporaceae > Phytophthora > Phytophthora agathidicida. Next base: position 9,147,559 of record CP106971.1, read on the forward strand.
CATCGACTTTCATCAGCTGCAGAACAAGACCAACCAGTTCGTGGCCAAGATTAAAGACCTCAACGGGTAGTTGCTGGAAGTGAGTGTTGACTTCTAGGCGATATTTGCGCTCACAGAGGTGAATGGGAAAGTTTTCGACGAGAAAACGTTTGTCGAGAACAAGAACTACTAGGTGTAAGCTATGAACTTCGATGTTGTATTCTCATGAAACGCTGAGTCACAAATGTAGGGTATCACCATGGTAACAAGCAATTATTACGCTCCATTAGAAAAAATGACACCCGAACTGCGAACCCGGCGGGCCAACAGCCCGCAAACCAGTCATCCAAGCGCCTCGATTACCGCGTGCCTCACAACAACGCCGAATCCATTTTTCCTCAGAAAGTCACAACAACGCCTAAAAGCTGATAGTTTACCACCTTCGGAAGCTTCTTTATATCACTTCATGACCGCACAGTTCTGTTTTACGTGAGTTCTAAGGTGTTAACGTTTAGTACGTATGTGATCACATCACTGCGCTCCAGCCAGCCAAATGGCTACATTAGTGTCCACCACTTCATAAAAATCCGTATCTTGAACAGCCGTGTCAAAAAGATACTTTTGTGTCATTCGCCGATCTTCGCTCGAGCTCAGCCAGCCAGCCACACGATGCGTTCTGCTCCACCGCGTTCTTCTTGTTTTCGTCTGCTGGTACTCCTCGCTGCAATGGGCGCTAAAGTCGTCGCAGTTGAGAATGTGCCGGAGGTCGCACCTCTGACCGGCGACCACCTCCAAGAAGAGATCGCCAACATCGCTGGGGAACGTGAAGAGATCCTCACTGGAGACTTTGACGAAGAATTACTCGATGGAGAGCAGGCGCTGATCGCTGCAGTGCCAGTGAGCAATGGACCGGACAGGTTCCTCCCCATGGACGCACGCAGCGGCGACGTCGTGGATCTCGTGGGCCAGTTCATGGAGCAATACCAAGAAGAGGTGGGTCGCACAGCGCTCAAAGCTTCGGTGTTGCAGGTGCTGAAGGCCGAGAAGACGGAGCCACGTGAGGAGGTGCATAAGGTCGAGATCGGCACGGGATACGGAGAGAAGAACAACTTGCAACTTGTGGAGACGGACATGAGTCAGGTGATCCGAGTCTTCCTGCTCGTGGACTACGGCTTCCAGACCAGTATGCTGGACTCCAAACGCCCTTATGTGTCGGTCTTGAGACTCACGATGGATTGCGTCAACGACACAATTGCTGACAAGGTGCAAACTATGGAGTGCGACCTGATGGAACACTTGGATCTGCCGAGACACAAGGGAGAAGTGGGGAAGGCGATCAAACGAACCATCGCTGATGCAGCTCCAGCTTCGTTCTTGAAGAGCCACTCACTCCATGTGAAGTACGACGCTGTGGAGCTGCAGGATATTGCAAACGATGATGAAGGGGGTGTTGAAACCATGGCCTACGTGAGGTACCGTGTGGCGGACGCAAGCGACAAATTCAGTGACGATGACTGCGTGATTGTCGTGCAGCAGGCGCGGGGGATCAACACGCTCATGTACACCGACACGGTCTGCTATGATAGTGCGTCCAGGTCGGTGGTAATGGCTGCGTATGAGTATGCGTCCAACAATCTTCCAGTGGGGGCTCTGATCTTCGCTGGAGCTTGCGGTGCGGTTGTTGCTGCCGTTCTGTTGATCCGCCATCGTCGCAAGAGTCAACGCTTCGGCTACTCGTACGTGCAGTCAAAAGCGCCGTCTCACGTCCCGACGCAGGAATCTGCCGCTGGTATCACCAAGTATGTCGATTCCGATTCCCCAGCCATTGCTTGTTAAGGCAGTCTGGCACTGCCGCAGCTCGAGTTGTGTGTTTTACTTTCGTCGCATCACGGTGCATGTGTATGGTTTGTATTTCTTCTAATGGAGCTGCTACTGCCCATTGCCCCTGGCTTCCCAGTACTTGGCGTAGGATTTTTCATGTTTGGACAGTTTCTTCGCGAGCTTCTTGCGTTGGGTCTTCGTGAGAGGCTCATCATCCTCGTGTGTTGGGAACCCGTCAGCGTCGAAGGTGTCAAACCGACCAGCAAACTCCGGCGACTTCTTAAACAACTCTGACGGAGCTATCTGCATCAGCGCCTCGAACTCCTGCTGCTTCTGCTTTAAAGCCAATATTGCACTGTCGTCCAATTTTGCCGCCTCGTCATCAGCCGCTGCAGTTTCCGATTGGGCTGCCTCGCGCTCTGCATGGGAAAGTAACTTGAAGACGGAACGTCCTGGTGCGAGGTCCTCAATCTGGATCCCCAACGGAGGCAGTTCTTCATTGCGCAATGTGTCACACAAGGCCAATACTCGAGCGTTGCCTGGTTGCTTAGGATCATGCAGCGCTTCTTCTCGCACAGCGGCTCGGAATTTCAGCAGAGAGCGGAGGAGGGCTTCTTGTTCGTCCCTGCTGACCATATCATCACGTCCATGGAAGTGTTGCTGGATTTGCGCTTGTCCAGGAGCAGCGAACCGACGCCGCATCATCATCGAAAACTCGGCGTGAAGCCCTTCCAATCCAAAGAGATCCAACACCTCAAGCACGTATTCAGTTATGGAAATCAACACCTCATCGGGTGCTCCTGTGTCACCCCTTTGCACCAGCAAGTATGAGTTTCCACGAGATACCAGGTCCAACACGAGAGACAGAGCGTGTGGCGTATCTAAATCGTCCAACAGCGCTTCATCCACTTGCGCTTTCGTCGCAAACAGTGCGTCCAACAGCTCCAAATCCTGGTTCTCGCAACGTTTTGACTTGACTTCATGCGTGTCAAGACTGCTGCTTGAAGTCTCATAGTCTCCACCATACGCCATGACACTTCGGAAGAACCCCCTCAATCTATCCGCCACTGCTTCCGCATCCCGCACTCGGTCCTCCGAATACACCAAGTTGGATCGGTACTTAAACTGCAAGCAAAACAATCTGAAATGGTCCGCCGTGTGTCCATCCGCCAAGAAATCCTTCACCGAAATGAAATTCTTGAGGGACTTGGACATCTTCCTTCCGCGAATGTACAAGTGGCCAAAGTGCACAAAGTGCTTGCACCACTCCTCGTCATGGTTACACTGGGGTCCATGACTATGAGCTTCACACTGCGCGATCTCGTTGTTATGGTGTGGGAATCGCAGATCCACTCCTCCCGTATGCACATCCAGCTTATCCCCAAGCACATGATGCGTCATGGCCGAGCACTCGATATGCCACCCAGGTCGTCCCATTCCCCATGGCGATTCCCACGCCGGTTCACTGGGTTCTTTGGCCGCCTTCCACAGTGCAAAGTCTTTTGGGTCTTTCTTCACCTTCTCCTCTTCTTCCACCGCTTCACTCTCTTCCACCGCCGCCAACACCTCGGCATTCTGCTGCGACTGTCGTCTCGGGTCCAATTTCCCGTAACTTTGACCCAATTTTTGGGTGTGGAAATATACCCCGGAGCCGTCCACAGCCTCGTACGCGAACCCTTTTTGCTGGATCTGCTCAATATATTTTACGATCTCTGGAAGATGTTCACTGACTCGGGTGACGGCCGTCGGGGGCTTCACGTAGAGACTGGCCATGTCTTGGAAAAACTGTTGCTCTTGGTCTCTGGCCAGAGTCTGGGAGCTCACGTTCTGCTCCTTGGCACGTTTGATGATCTTGTCGTCGACATCTGTGACACCCATGACCAACTGCACTTTGTAGCCACCTGTGCGCTCCGCCACGCGGCGCAGAATATCTTGACTAACGTATGCCCTTGCATGGCCAAGATGCGCCTTGTCGTAGACGGTAGGGCCGCACGCGTACCATTTTAACACGTTTGGAGTGGATGAGGAGGTCTCTCGCGGGAAAGCTTCGTACTGGCCGGTTAAAGCGTTAAACATCTTGAGGTCTCGGGAAGAGGAAGAAGAAGGCGAGGAGGAGGTATACAGCCATCGTGGTCCTAGGATGGAGGAGGAGGGACGCAGAGACAGAGGTGGAGATGACAGGCGATGCAGCATCCGCATGATTAATGTTTTGCTACGCACGTGTGGCCAAAATGATAGACACACAAATGATACATTAAATTAGTGTGAATGTACATATTCTGAAGATCAGCTTCAACTTGAGACTTGATGCAACGTACAATGGTGTATCGTCAGGCATATATAGATAGGGCATTTGCCCTATTGGACCTAAACAACTTGTTTAGGTGGTTTTGGAGACTTAGGATAGGGCATTGATAGGGCTCCATACATAACCCAAGTAATATTGACGCATGACAAACCTTATATGCTCCGCTAATAGTGTCATTAATCGTCATCGTTACTTGTGGGGATCTGAATGCTACTGAGAAGTTCGTATTGCTTCGTATGAAGAGATCCTTTTAGCGACAAGTTTGTAAGTCGGGCTTTAGAAGGTGGGTTTTCCCACTTGATGATCGAGAAATCACTCTCTACAGTCGAAGCTCCAGGGAATGTTGTTGCAAGTCCTCCAACAAAGCGGCGCAGCAAGGAATAATTACCCTGAACTTTGCTCCAGCTTCCCTCAAACGTGGTAACAGTATTTTCACGCATCAAGTCTTCAATTTGGCCACGAAAAACGTCACTATGTCGGTATTGGTCGCACAATTTAGAGTGTTCTTGCTCAATACTGTAAATGTCAGCTTCGCACCGGTGTAATGCCATTCTTTCACGATGGGTAGTTATGAAACTGGACAAATCACGCCCTTGCAACTGGACAAGCTCGCGTAGAAGGGCTGGAGGAAGCTCCCCCTCAACAGGTTCATTTTGGTCGTTTCTAGCTGGCCTGATCTCATTAATTTCCTCAATAATATTAGCCATAACAGTAGCAAAGTCCCGTGTAAGACCTGCCAGCTTTGTTTGCTCGAGCTCGTTCAAGATAGAAAGTAAAAAAATCCCGTCATCTTGGAGTAAATTGGATATAAACACCGGGTCCACAAGAATTCTTATATTATCCCCCAGCGAATATGTACTAGCCAGGAATTCCAAATCTTGGCCATCGTCACTCGATACGTTTCGTGCGCCAAACAATATTTTGAGCTCACTTGACAATCGATCAAATTCTGTTACCTGCTCTGTGATTAGAGTCGTATTGGCTTCTAGTTTGCGGAAGGTAATTACCGCGCGTTTGGATAATTTTTCAACCAGTGTGAAAACCAGCCACCACTCAATAGGGGGATTGCATACTGGTTTTTTCTCCTTTAGATATGCTATTGTGGCGAGGCGGTGACCAAACCCACGGGAAAGCCAAACAGAGTCGACCCCGGGAACACCAAAGACTGTTCCCAGTCGGCGTGTGGGTCCTCCTCTTATATATCCCCTTGAAAAAGTGGTTCTTGAACTAAAGGCTACGCTTTGGGCCCAGACTTGCGTTGGCCACACCAAGCTGCCCTCGATTCTCGAAATCACCAAGACAAGAAATCTCCAACACTGAACACTACCAAAGCGGAACTTGGCTCTCGCTAAGTAGGTCCCAGTCCACACGTGATATATCCAAGCTCAAATGCCCCGAGCTTATCCAAATGCAACACGTCACGTTCACACACACTCTCTGTCCTCTTCTTTTTAGACCCTGGACCCTGGTCTTAACAGCCTCTTCTTTCCTCGGCGAGTCCGGCTTCGACTCACCCCAGTCACTACACTTCCACTTGCGGCTCAGACTGAGAGCCGCGTACAGGATCCTCCACTCGCACCTCAGATCCAGGAGGTGCCAGAAGTTATGGCTCGGATTGAGCCGGTCCGAATCCAGAGTACTTGCACTTCACTCTGGGACCACCCGCGCACCACGCCTTGATTCAGGCGAAATAACCCACACAGAAACAATTCCGGAACACGGAAACCAGTCTCCACTCCAGACCCAAAGTCGTCCAGTAGCGAAAACTCTGCTAAACCTCAGAGAAGTCACCTCTTCCCGAAAATATGAAGCACTCCACAGCACCGACCGAAGACCAGCAACCGAGAGTGGGAATATGAAATAACAAAGCCAGAACAGTAGCCAGAACAGCAGAACCGTAAATAACTTGGTTAACTGGAGTTGAATTTACTTGGATATTCTCCTCGTCCTTCCACACACTTGATCTCAGTATGGTCTGCACACAAATGCGATCTGACCAACTCACTTGCGTCCTTCGGGGCAAATTGAACTCTGTTTTAATATAAATCACATGCAAACGGAGACCTACAAAGATAGAGCGCCGGCTCCGCCACAAATAGCTACACTTTGAAGTCAGAGAAGACATAGGGATGCTTGAACTAAATCCAAGCCAGGAGACTTCAACCTCACGGCATCCAAACACTGGCCGAAATTCCACACTCAACCTGGAGTCACTGCTGTCGACACGAATTCGGGACCTCATTGGCTCGTCGACCAGCCACCATCCTGGTCAGGCAGGGGGGTCGCCACCTGAGATGTACCACTCCACTTCAGTCAGTATGACCCTTCGACGAACTGGTCACCTGCTGCCACACTGGGACTCGAGATGCATAACTGGGATCCGATACTCCACGCTGGAATCCGTGACACCACAACCGGGAACAGCACCAAACTTGGGATCCCAGACCAAAGTCCGGGATCCGAGCACACGATCCGGGATCACACACACCGTCCTGGAATCCACTGCATCAACCGCTACTCCAAGTCATCATCCTGGGATCTGGGAACTCACACCGGGAACTCCGAAAGTGGACTCTGGGATGTCGGAACACAACCACCACTTCCTCGGACACCTCTCGCATCCCTCAACACTTCTGGGCACAACTGCACCATCGGGACTCTGGGCGTCAGGACTCGATACTCGGCTCCATGCTGCCACCGCAAGACACTCGGCAACGCGTACGACAACCACGACGTCTATAACACTCCGGGAGCCAGCTCCACTTCCGGACACAGTAGCTCGAAGCAGCTGCTCCTAGCCCACATCTCACTCGGCTCCTTCCTGGTTGACAACCTTTCGGTCAGATGGGTGGGGTCTCAGAAATTTGGAGCCACCTCATCACACTAGCACACGGCTCCTGTTCTTTTTAAACCATTGGCAACACCTCACCATGGATTCCCAACTGGTATCTTGCAGCAAAATAGCAGACGAATCCAACGTTCGGTTAAGTTTTTGCTGGCGACGCAGGTACGCAATCAACTGTGCCATGTAGTCGTAAAACTTTTTTCATCACGGCCTTAAACGCCTTCTGGAGAACCAAATCAAGTTGGTGTAAACCGCACCAGACGCGCATAAATCCAGGTTTGCAAACTTTCTGGAAGCGTGTCACCAAACCTTTATACACTCCAGTCATTTTTCTTTCTCCATCAGTTGTGATACCCAGCATCACATCTCTCCAATGAGGGCATAAAACGTCGAGAACAGGAACGACCGCGCCGAACATTGCTTCACCAGTATGGGAGTCACACATCGGAATAGCTAGCAAATATAAACTTACTATTTTCTCTCCAATCCATACTCGTACACGAGTGTCCAAGTATGAAATGGACATATGCGTAGCAACATCCAATGCAATTGAAAAAGTCCGCGAGCGAGAAAGTATCTGCTTAATTTTCTGGAGGTTAATCGCGCAAATGAAGCGTGCATATTTTGGAGGAATGTCCGGCGAACAGGAACCAATAGACGCTAAACCTGTGCGTTCTTTCGTCATTGCCAGTACAGATAACGCCATTCGAAATGACATACCAACACTCAGATAATCCACAATCAGGTGAAATTGAATTGGGTTCTTGATTGTCAGTATGTACTGCAAACCAGAGTCGCTTGAACGCAAATTCGCACGCACAAGATTCCACGAAACATCATCGTCGCCATCTTCCAGCTAAACTTGGCCAATGATGACACCTAAAATTGCACAATCAACAGGAAATTCAAGCGGAGTTTGATTTTCTTGGGCAAATGAACGGATACTTGAGCGAAATGATTGAGCCCCGTCGAAATATTGACGTTTCTTGTCCGCCGAGAGCACTTGGTAGACAACCCATCTTGCAGGGTGTTGACGTTCAAGGTGCTGCCGGTAATGCTCAGGTCGAAACGGTTTTTTGAAGAACTTCGCGTTATTCGTAACTTTGCGCTTTGCACCAACTTTCAGTTCACGACCAAAAAGACGTACAAACCCGACAAGTGACAGAGACGACAACGCTGTTCGTCGGGTTTCTCTCAGTAATTGTTAGCCCATATTTTAGTTGATGACTGTCTTGAAATGGGGTTGACCGTCTCTGTTTTTGTGAGCCCCCCCCCCCCCCCCCCCCGCTTGTTGTATGTCTTCGTAGGGCGTCCCACCTCGACCACCGTCGCTCTCCATCTTCATTCTGAATGACTTCGGGCACCACGACCACTCGAAGCTCACAACAAGATATTTTGGCCGCAGATGTAAGCTATTTCGGTTTGCTAGAGCGTGAATTCAACGTGTACTCTCGGATAGATTTCATAGTAAAACGACTTTTCCCCGTTGATCGACTTGTGTTCAATAGGGCACAATTCAGATTTAGGATAGGGCGCGTTTGCCCTAAATACCTTGAAATGCCCCATCTATATATGCCTGTGTATTGTTCATAGTGTTGTGCGGTTTAGTTTTCTGCGGTGCAGTTGACAGCGAGCAGACAGTTCTGGTCCCACCGTTTGGTGTAGTACGTAGCGAGTCGGCGGCCGTTGTCGCGCCAGGTGTGCCATTCGGCTTGCGCTTCGGCTGTGAGGTTCGGGAAGAGGTCGATGGTCATGGCGTGGTCGCTTTCCGTGTCGTGCAGCATCATCGCTTCGCTCACCTGGTCGTACCGCAGACGCTGGTGGCCACGAACGATCGACATCTTGCGACTTGGCTCATTGCTGAACACGACACGCTGGCCGTACGGAACTTTACGCTTGAGAGAGCGACCGATGCCATTCTGTAGAAACCCTCCTTCCGGGACGCCCGTGATGTCTGCTAGAGTATTGAGGTAGTCGTAGTGCTCCACTGCATCCTCGATCACCAGCCCCGCTGCATCGCCCAAACGTCCTTCTGCGATGATAGCAGCGGCCACACGCGTCATGGACTCCTCGTGTGTGTTCGTCACGTCAGCTTCCGGTGCCTGGCCGTGGTCTCCCGTGATGATGACGATCGTGTCGTTCAGGATACCCTCCTCCGCCATGCGGTCCATGAACTTGCCCAGCTCCATATCGACGAAGTACCTCACTTCCAGGTATCTCTGGACCATATCGGCGTGCGGGTGTCCTTCGTAGAACGCAGAGAAGTCGGGCTTCTCAATCTCCGAATACCACTTCGGCCACGAGTCGAATGGCGCGTGACTGGAGATGGTGTAGTGCGTAATGAACGACGGCTTCTTTGGCTCACCGTTGGCGACTCGATCACTTTGTTCCTTGGTCATGTTCACGAGAAGATCACCGAGGATCTGGAAGCTCAAGTCGTCGTGCACGCCCCAGTTCAATCCGCGATGCGGTGCACCGAGCCAGTCGTCGCGCGAAATGCCAATGCTGGTTTCTGCGATTTCCATCATCTTCTTGTTGTCCCAGATATTATCGAAGCCATGGTTCGGAAGGAAGATATCCCAACCGTCCAGGTCGATTGAAGACCCCGTCGTGAACCAGGTGTCGTAACCTTTTTGAGTAAAGAGCTGAGGCAAGCCCGTCAGATTTGTGTCCTTCGCGCCTCCAGTGATGCCTGTCTTGACTGCGCTGTCGTATGGAATCTGGGCGAACAACACGCTTTCCAGCGAGCGGCTTGTGGGGTTACTGGACCAAATGTTGCGCAGAGCAATGCCACGTTTTGCCCACCTGTCAAAGTTCGGCGTGATGGTCATGTCGGTACCCTTGAACAAGTTAGACGGGTCCTCCTGTCCGACGAGATAGCGCGAGTCTTGCCATCGGAAAGACTCGACGCCGACGATCAGAACGTTCGGCGGGTTGTCGGCCTTGACGTCAACATCGAAGGCAAGATCGCCACGGAAGCCGGTGGTGCGTCGGAAAAGCGAATCATCTCCAAACAGTTCGTGCTTCTCAGTCTTGTGAATGTACATCTCCACCCAGGGCTGCTCCCCAAACACGGTTGTAAGTGTGAGATCGGTCGGCGCAGGCTGCAAGGCGTTGAAAAACAGCTCGTTCAATGTCGCATTCAACGCAGAATACGCCACCACCGGTTTACTCGCAGAACTGATCGTCACGACAACAGCAGGAAGGACTACTAGTCCAAACAACACTCCAGCAACTCGCACAGCATGATGACACGCAAGTCGTTGATAACTCTTCCCAGACGATAGCAATGCATCCGTGTCTTCACCATTGGAAATTGGACTGTCAAGACCACTACCAGCACCTTCTTCAAGACCGTGCTCCGCATCTTGCACCGCGTTTTTGTTGATACATTTGTTGCCCCGTGTCTCCAAGTCCACAAGCTTCGGCACTAAAACCTTCGACACCAAATGCGTCGGGTTCCATTGCGCGAGATCGGCCCAGTCCGCCCACGTGCGCACAACTCCTAAGAACGTCGCCACCGTCATCAGTCCAACCGCATTGAGATATCCCGAAGTCACCTCCTCAGCGGTGATCGGGGCGTCTTTCAAGTGTTCTCTCTCCCTGATGATCGTAGCTACCAAACCACTACTGAACCTCATATCTCGATGCACTACAAGCAGCAAGTCGGCTACAAAAGGCGACATAACAGCCAAGAAAAGTCCCCACGACACGAAGAACGTCGCGAATCCCCCATAAACTCGAGCAATTGGCCCCAGCTTGTGGTGGTGCATTGCAAAATGTTTCAAGGTGTCAAATAAACACAGGAAGCTGGCGAAGTACGTGGTGCACACCAAGTCCTCGAGGAAGCCGAGCCCCATGACGGCAGCTTTCACCTTCAGTGTGTAGTCTTCAGCACCACTGTACTTGGTGATGAGCGACTTGAGCGCGACAAATCGACTGGCCGAGAAGTACGAGAGCACGAAGCTGTAGATAAATAGCCAACCGAACCATTGCGGGGCGTCCGTCAGCTCGAAAACTTGTTCCGGTCGATTCCACCGTCGACTATTGAACTTGGTCTTTGGTGATTCCGGACTGTACACGCCCACGTCGTCTTCGGCCATTGGCTCCGAAACCCGGTGTCGTGTGGAATGGTGGGAGAGCTCCATAGTCGACACTGATCAGGAAAAAGAACCCCTGTCCGATCTCCGATAGGTTCTGGACTTGAGTTCGGCTTCGTGTCGAGCTGAGTGTTTATTGGAGACTGGCCATCGCCGTCAGCCTTCGTCGGGTTGCGGTCGTCTGGCAGTAGGCACAGGCTATGTGCGACTTGCAGGTGCTTTTTTTCTGTTAGAAGATGACCTGGTTGCCTCCAGGCGGTGTATATATCCCATATGTACACCGTTTAAAGGAGTTTTAGATGTTCGAGACTGTGCAAATAGTACCTCCACAGGCAGATCTTCCAGCCCGAAGCGCACGGAGTACATGTGCATGAAGCTCAATCCTGGTACATAATGCATGAACATATAGTGCATGCACACGAGCGTACATGACATGGACTTCAGCCAGGAGAGCCAGGAAGATTGCTTTCGTGCATTTTGATCACGGGGCACACGTGCGTGACACGCCTCGAAGGTACGACAAGACGAAAGCGTTGCACCCAGCCGGAATCCGATTTGCCATGCAGATGACGAAAGCGTGCCCGGTGCATGAGGCGAAGAACCCCTGGGACAAAGCTAGTCACTAACCGGCAAATGCAAATGCAAGCCTCTCGCAACGCGTGGCAAGTCTTTTCGACCATCCGCAATCGATTCAAACGAGAGGTGATGATGATTTCAACTTAAACACTTGTCAAGCCGTGTGAAATTCATGCTGGTATCGATTCTATCGACAATCAATCTTCGTAGTTGTCATCTGCTGTGCTGCATGTAGACCATGTAGACCAGGCATGGTTAATTATGCCAGTCGTTGAAGGTTATCAATAGCATCGGTTCTGACCCGAAGCTTCCTCATAGCATGGAGTTGGCCTTCTCATTGCAGCGTCTTACGTCCTAGGGCTAGAAGTTGTCCGCGATGAGCATCCGTGTGCACAATTCCGAGCACTTTGAGGAGCTGCGTCAGAGCGCCCTCAGCAACTCTTCCCTATCGTCAAAGTAAGTTGAAAAATGAAGATAATTTATATCTCTTCAAACTTACGCATACACTGTTTGAATGTAGATCGCGCTCGATAGTATCACCTTCCTCGAAAGCGAGCAGCAAGATGGCAGCCTCAGCTCTGTCAAAGGAAACGCACATGGTAAGGCATTTCCCTGCTTCGTACACCAAATCCCTGCTTCGTACACCAAATCCTCTCTCCTGACGATCCGAGTTTCCTACTTCAGAAACGCATGGCCATGAAGCATGAGCTGTACGTGAAGGAGCAAGATGCCTTGGAAAAGAAACTTGCTGAGACCATCGCTGAGAACTTGCACCGACAGAAGAGCAAGAAAGAAGGGCAATTTCTAAAGTTACAGCAGGAAGTGGAGGTAAGACCGCGAACTGGTTCCAAAACTTTATCATTTCTCGAGAATTCACTACGCTAATTTTTTGTTTGTGTTGTAGGACGGGAAAATCCTTGCAAAGGAGCTTCACGAGAAATTAGAGTTGCAGCAACAGTCGAAGGCTCGGCAGATGTCTCGCATGCACGAGGAGTGGACCACTGACGTTTTCCACAGGCTCAATGACCCAATACTGAACAAGGTGCAGACCATGGATGGCAAGCAGCGCAGTACCGAGAAAGCTGAGGCATACCAAAAGTTTCTGGACATCACTAACAAAAAGGGTGGCCTCTTCCGCGACATTATCATCGAAAGCGAGTACAACCCGTTGAGCGACGCGAAATTCTTCAACCACCGAGCGAAATTGGACGATCCAGTGAAGCGAGTGATCCACCGACGCGAAGAAGAGGACGCGATTGCTCGGGACGGTGCCAATATGTCGAATGAAAATGGTGGAGACCGCCCAGGCTTGAGAGAACAGTACGTCGGCCGTCCCGACAATCTGGACGTGAAACTCTGGTCCAACGGCGTATTCGAGAGCACCCCGTATGGTTATTTCCACAAGATGATGAACAGCACCGCTAGCACTGAAGGATCCAAAACGTACGCGTCGCATGTAAAGTTGGACCACTACAACGTCGAAAAGGGCCCCGAAGTCCTGCGCCAAGAGCTACCCAAAGGGAAACGTACCAACTTCAATGAACACAAGGTCCCAAAAACCACCATTCAGCTGAACTAACACGATGTGAATGTCATGAAAAGCAAACATTATCTTGTTCCAGTTGCTCGTTTTCCTGAACTACATTGTTGCAGTTAGCCGAAGATCTCGTCAAGTACTCCCGCGGCTTGCAGGATGATCCACAGAATGCCAATGATGAACGAGAACGACGACGAACACATTCCCACGCGGAAATCCATCTTCGGAGAACTGCCACCAAGTCGACGTGTAATCTCACCGTACACGGCCGCGAAGATGCCCATGGTGAGGATCGATGCGCCGCAGAAAGAACCGAGATATGCAATGGACTTGCCCCAGTTATTCAGCACAACTGCAGGAAGTACGCCTAGAATTCCACCGGGTCCTGCGATACCGTGCACGATTCCGACGCAGAGTGCGGTGATCTGTTGTCATGAAAAAAAAAAGGTTAGCAGAGTGTCCGATTGAAGTTCAGCCGAACTTACCCTTTGCATCATTGGGTTCTGGAAGCTCATGTTCGAGCAGTATTTGTCCTTGAACGTCTTCGATTTCTCGGAATCTTGGTTCGATTTCGGGGATAGTGCCATCACCGGTGTGCCAGGTCCATTGCCATCCGTACTCTCATTGTCTATCTTGTTGTTCACCACCAGGAAAAACGAGCTCGCCGGCGTGTTTCCAGCTGGAACGGAGTTCGGTGTAGCGGTCTCCACTCGTCTTGGATCGGGACTGAACTCGACCACAGTCGGCATCTTGGCATTACTCCGGGTGCTGTCATAGTTGGACTCGAGGTCGTCATTGTTCGTCTTCTCCTCGTCGAGCGCTTGATGATACCTCTGGTAAATACTTCTGCCCGTCCAGATACCCAGTGCGATCATAAAGACACCCACGACGTAGTTAAGATATTCGCCGACAGAGTCAAGGTCGATGGTTTGACCCACAGCGAAGAAGATGCCGGCCATGGTCAATAAACCAAGGGAGTGTCCACACCCCCAACGGATGCCCAACGCGAAGGCCTTGAACGAGCCACCCGTTGCCATTGCAGCTAGAGCGCTCAAGTGGTCTGGGCCGGTGATAACGTGCACAATGCCAAGCAGCAAGCCCGTGGAGATGATTTTACCGACAGACGCGTGCTCCAGACTACTGTCTGCTTCGGTTAGAAGCCGAGTGATGGTCGATGTAACTGCGTCCATGACTGCTTCGATTCTTGCGGTGTGTGTCGGTATTTCTTCGGCGAGGTGTTTTGAATTGTGAGCCTGATCGGATCAACTCTTGTTTCGGATCTCCATCGACGAGCTCCATGTGCCGGGGACGAGTCGATGACCAGCTTGTTTCTGAATCGGAAGGATGCCTGGAGAAGTTAAGACGGGGGACAACTGCTGCAACACCGGCAATGGCCAGTTAAACGCCGTATTTGCAGTGAGATCTGTACTCAACAGTGTGTTGTGACCATTAATTCGTTAATCTGATAGCTCAGCGGAGCATCGGACCCTCAAGCTGCTTACGTTTATTGCACACTATTCAGAAACTCGTATCATTCACTCAAATTTGTACATAGGACTAAGATCCCTGCCGGACGATTCTGACTACCGCTTAAGCTAGGCCCAAGAGCTTTAAGACCACGACTCCGGAGCGATCTCGTCTCTTGGCACACCGACCGAGTCCTCCCCAACGAATGTATCGGGAGTTCGTGCGCTGCTTTGTCGTTTCCGTATCCTTCCTGCTTCAACTTAGCCCATACTGAAACGAGGATTAGTTTTGTGCTTTTGTGAATTACTAAATTAGTCCGACCAAAAAATACTCCATTGATTTGCGTCACTTCGACTTTTTTCTCAGAAAAAAGCGTCATAATCGTCGGGATCAAGCGCAAGCGCTCCATCATGCCGCTCCCCGCTCCGTGGCTGTCGTACAAGACGCAGGATGGCAAGGTAAGCTCTCTCACTATAAACCCCATCGTCCCGCGCGTCGATTGATACCTCCCGCGTCTCCCAAGCCTCAAAATTGACGTTGGAATCGCTTCATCGTTCACACCCCATCACTATCCTAACACCCAAATACTACTTATTCCTGCAGGAATATTACTACAACCCGCAGACGAAGGTGACGACATGGACGCGGCCCTCCAGCTCCTCGTCCTCCAAGACGCCGCCCAAGCACGAACATCACAAATCCAGCAGCTCTGGAGGAGGCGCGTCATCCTCAACCTCAGCTTTGCCGACGGGAGGGGCCGGACGAGGCGGCCTATTGGCTCAAATCCACCAGGGAACCAAGCTCAAGAAGGTCAAGACGGTGGAGAAGACGCTGTTCGCTGATCATCCCAGTGGCGGAGCTGGATCAGGTTCTGGAGGTGCGGCTGGAGCTGGAGCTTCTGCGCCGGCAGCCAGTGCCCCAATGGGGGGAGGCGGAGGTGGCGGAATGAGTGCCATGATGGCGGCTATTAAGTCTGGGGGTAATTTGAGGAAAACCCCGAGTTCAGGTATCCAGAGAGAGAACAGCAGTGGCGGTGGTGGTGCTAGCAGTTCTAGCAACGGCACTGGAGGTTTTGCCGAGATCATGCGGAAGAACCGTGAGGCGGCTGCTCGGAAATCTGGAGGCGGGTCGGCCCCGTCGGCGCATAATAGCACTTCGGCCCCTACGACCCCACGGCACGTGGTGAGCTCGGGAAGTTACGAGAATGGAAGCAGCGGTTCAGTGGAAGCACGACTAGCTGCGATTGAGAGCAAACTCGACAAGATCATGGCACACCTCGGCATTAATTGAGCAAGTTTGAAGCCATAACGCAAGTGCCTGCGAAGGAGACACCAAATCAAGTAGAACATCCTTCGAACAACCCTGGTGAAGGCGGTTAGTTTTTGTGGTATCAGTCAACATGTTTAGAGCGGAGGAGGCAGTGGCCGAGTGAAACAACAGGACGAAGAAGCTGTCGGAACTCTCAACACTCTACTAATCTGTTAGTCTAGCTAGCTAGGTACGTGGCTGCAGCTTAACCAAAATGCATGGCCATTTCCTGGAGCGACATGCTTTTCTTCTTCTGCTTCTTCTTGCCATTGCCACGGCCTCCACTTGGGACGTTGGAGACGCGGTTCTGCGCGATCGCTTGCACTTGGTCATCCCATGTTGTACGAGTCACGGGCTGCACACCAATGGGCTTGCCAGCCTTGGGCAACTCCGGGAAGTCGCTTCTGGCTGACTTAAAACTGGGCGCAGCAGGAGGCGGTGTGATTTCACGAAGCACTGGTGTTGGGGTGGTTGCGTATGCTGAAGTCGCGGCGCCGTATCCAGACGACGGGGTTGAAGACGACGACACACTAAGACTAGCAAACGAATCGATGGGGGCACTCTGAATCTTCGTACTCGTAGGAGTACGGCCTAGAGCAGGATATGCTGACGAACTGGATGCTGCAGGCGGTGGTGCCTGCCAACTACCAGACGAGCTCCACTGAGTCGTTGGCTGTGTGTCGCGGCCCAGCATGGAACGCAAATTCGTGTTGTGCACAATTGCGGCGGGCTTGCGTCCATTAGCAGTCTTCACGCCACTTTCCTTCAGAGCATTGCCCCAACCAGACTGCGATGGTGCAGGAGGTTGGCGCTGCTGGTTCTTGCGGCGTGGTGTCGGCGCTTTCTGCTCCTGTTCAGCCTGCTGCTTGGCAGCCTTCTTGTTGCGCTTAGACGTAGACTCCTGGAACCCCTGGGCCTTGGCTTGCTTCTTGTTCACCTGTTTGTGGTACGCAAAGAACGTGTCCACTTGCTCCTGGTCAGGCGACAGTCGCATCAACGGCAGGAAAAGCTGCGAGAATTCTGCGGGCGAAAACATATCACTCATCTTGGCGTAGAAATCCGGGACTTCCACTTCACCCAAGCGGAAACGCTTGCACCCCTCGCGGAACACCTCATACTTCGCATCACTACCCAGCACCTGGCGAATCTTGAGCACAACTGCAGTTTTGGACGGCGCAGGACCCACAGGTTCGTCGTCCTCCGAATCCGATTCCTCTTCCTCAACTGCAGGGGCGGGGGCGGACAGCTTCTCCTCTAAGCCGCCGCCCGTTTTCCGACCTTTCTTCCTTCCTTTATTATTCTTTCGCGCGGGCTTCAGCACTCCTAGCAGCGGGTTGTTTGCACCCAACACAGCAGCAGCAGAAGCCAAGTCCGGATTCTCGTATTCCCATCCATTGTTGTCCATGTGCGCACGAAGAGCTGCCGAAGGAGGTGGCGCCAACGCATTCCGGAACGTCGACCCAGCAGATCTGTTCGACGTCGAGCTCGATGATAGTGCTGGGAAGTCTTCAGCCCGCGGACGATGAGACACCGTCTGGCTTTCCCACATCGAGAACGATGCTCCTGCAGCGGCACTATCTGATCCCGAGAGCGACGGGAAGTCTGCCACATTGATCGTGTGGTTACCGGACGGTTGTTGTTGGAACAAACTTGGATCTTCAAACTCGCCTTCATCTTCAATCGACGCGCGTCGGACTGTGAAATGCACGTCGATCTTGCGACTCGTCTTGATGTGCGGGTGGTCCACCGCCATATGGCCCTGGAGATCTAAATGGGACTTGAACACGACGAACTTCTTGGCCAGACACTCTCTTTCCTCACACAAGAAATGGTCTGCTCTGAAATGGTTCTCCAGATCATTATAGTCCTTGTAGTATCTGTTCTGCACATTGAGCTGGTACAAACAGATATCGCACTCGAAGTGGTTCTTCCTCAAGTGATCGTAAAGTTCCGTCGTCGAGTAAAACCTCGAGAAGCAAAAGTCGCATCTGGGGTGGCCCATAAACCCCTCATGCGGGTTACCCTTGGTATTGTGTTTCTTGAGCTGATCTCTGGTGAAAAGCTCCAGTTCCTCTAGAAACACCTTCTTGTTCTCCAGACAAATGCTGCAGTATTGCAGACCGTGCACGTCCAGCACGTGCGTGCGTAGTGCGGCCACCGTGGCGAATTTCTTGCCGCATTTCTTGCACAGCGGGTCGCGCAGCTTGCGGATGCGCTTGGCGTAGTCTTCTTTCAGGAAAAACATCCCCGAGGCCTCGTCGAATACGTGCGCGGGGCCGATGTTGTCCCCCCAGTCCTGGAACGACTCGAAGCTGCGGTCCTCGCCGCCCTGGGGCAGGCAGATGACGCGCGCCATGTCCGTCTTGCACACGACGCACGACGTCTGGCCCAGCAGTTGACGCAGACGCAGCGCGCAGATGCTGCAGCAGCCAGTGTGGTTGCACACGCCCACGGTGTTGAAGCGGGAGACGTGGTCGATGGCGTTGCAGCACAGAACACAAGCGGCGGGGGCGGACTCGGCCATGGCAATGGACTCGACTAAGACTCGACTTGGCTCGTTGGGCTCGAATTGCAGAATGCTTCAGCTATGTACGCAAATACTTAACCAAGTAATGGTATTATTGGCCAATCCCCGAGCTATTGATCGATCTAAAAATAAAAATAAGTGTGAGTGTTGGTCGTGTAACGTTATATGAGGGGTATTAATTCTGTACTATAGTATCAACTGCGTACATACCCGATGCTGCTGCGCCACCGCACGGCAGCTTCCGCGCTGCCTCGTTCGTTGTCTGCTTGTCTTTCTTCCTCTTCCTCCTCCAGTAATCAATGGTCTCCGTCGTCACGCTCTCGTGGTGCTAAACTGCAGCGTTGGGGGTCTCCTAGCAGCGGTCAAAGAGGAGGTGGAAATGGTCGATGGCGCGACAGTGACCGCCGTCCTCCTCTCACGCGCACGAACGACGGCAAACCAGTCCCGCAGTTAGCGGGCGAAGGTGTTTACGGCATCCACAGCGTCCTTCAAGCGCTGGAGAGCGGTCACCGCGACGTCCACGCGCTGTACGTGAGAGAGGAACGCGCTCCGATGGCTGGTGGCCAGCGTCCCAAGAAGAAGAGCGCGGCGGATGTGCGTGCAATGGATCGCATCAAGGAATTGGCGGAGGCGAAGAGTGTGGACATCATCGCGACCAGCAAGTGGATGCTCAACCACATCACGGGGGACAAACCACACCAAGGATTCGTGCTGGACGCTGCTCCGATTCAGCTGAAGGAGTTCGTCCCTGCGGAGCCGTCAGTGCTTACAGAGTCGGAGCGCTCGCCGGTGATCTTGGCGCTGGATGAAATTCACGACCCGCAGAACTTTGGGGCGATCCTCCGATCGGCGCACTTCTTGGGCTGTGCAGCGGTTGTGGTGAGTGACCGGAATACTGCGCCGTTGTCGCCTGCTGTTTCGAGAGCTTCGGCTGGCGCGTTGGAATCCATGGTCGCCAATGACAAGTTGCTCAAGGCGAGGAACCTGCATGAGGTGCTTGCGATAAGTGGAGATCTTGGCTGGCGAGTTGTGGGCGCTAGTAGTGGATCGAACTCCACCACGTCCACGAAGCTTTCTGCGGACGCCCAACCCACGATTCTTGTCATGGTACGTTTGGGTTTGCTGACGACGATAGTGCAAAGGTTTTTTAAACTTGGATTGTTGTTTTGAACAGGGTAACGAGCACCGCGGTCTCCGTAAGGGCATTCGACAGTGCTGCCAGGACATTGTCATCATCCCAGGTACGACAACCTTTCTTTCAATTGTGTACACACTTTAATGACGTTGATGCAGCTCAAGCTACTGACGAAGACACACGTGTGGACTCGCTCAACGTCAGTGTCGCTTCAGCGATCCTGCTCTACGAACTCTTGCACCACTAGAGCGCGTTAAAAAATTGTCTCTACTCATGCAGTTGATGATCTCGCAGCTGCCTGCCTTAGTGTGGAACTTGTGCGGTGGAAGATTGGCACGCGAACAGAGTCAGATATCTCGGTGAACATTTGCGTGCACGCCTCTCCGACATTTGACTGTAGCAACATCAAAGCAAATTATAGTCAGTCCATCGCCCCAAATACAAAACTGCCGAAAGTTTGCTTACCGAGACGCTGCCAGGCAATGTTGGGTGCCCGAGGCACACTGCCACCGTGAAAGCAGTAGGATCCGAGAATGGTGATACCGTCAGTTTGATAGTGTGGTCAACTGAATGCTTTCGCGGTCCACGAACGCGAATGCTACTTACTGGAACGTGGTGGTAGGCCACATCGCCATTTGGGAGCACACTCTTGACGTACAACTGAGTAGTATCCCGCGCGTTCGTCACGAAGCAGTGTACACGCTGCTCAAACGGCCAATTCGCTGTAATTTCTCGAGGATCTAGCTTGACGCGTGGAGCCATTGCCGGTTCCACAATCGAAGCGTGAGCACAGGGTAGGCGTCGGTAGTGGATGCCAGCGTCACCGGTCAGGGTTGCACCCTCGATTAGTGTTGTAGGCCATGTTTTCCGAACGATTGCGACGAAGGCGCGCTTCAGGTCGTTCAGCGAGCTAACGTCGGTTAGCAACTGGGTTGGCAACAATCCATCGCCTTGGCTCTGATCATCGACAAGGAAGCGTAATCGAGTTCCTTCCTTGCCTATCCACCGTAGCTTTTCAATTGTAAGAAGACTATCGCTGGACTTCTGCAGCAACGCGAGCACGAGTCCTACACGGCCAAGCATAATCAGCTAGATCACACAAGAAGAGTTGTTAGTTTTATGAGTATTATGCTTTCAGTATCATGAAAGCAGACCGTACCTGTAGCAACTCTGTGCGGGTGGACGAACTGAGGGCTAACGCTTTGACGTAGATGGCTGTGGCATGGTCGACCATTTCTTGGCAGCCCTTTTGCAGGTCATTGGGTAGCTGCAAGCTTGCAAAGGCTTGCGCTTCTTTTTGGTCTTTACTCGCTCCACTGGTAACGTTCGTATGCTCAGAACTCACACTCGGACTGGTACTGAGCATGGCCTGCATTGATACATACTTGTGTGCAGTAGGTGCAGGGGCAGCTGAGGCATCAGGGAACGAATGCACGTGCTGGTGAAGGCGCACAATGACATCGATCACTCGGAAAAATACGTCAAAGCCATCCGTGGCAAATGCGGTGCGGAGGCGGTGAATCTACGCAGTATATAGCATAATGGGTTAGTCACCTACGCACACAAAATAAAACAGTTGAGATAGTTGTAGCCATCGATCTTACAGCTTTGAGGTACACAGCGACGTTCCCGTCTGTTGGAGGCACTCGCAAGACATCCAAAGAGTTGGACGGTTGAGACTGTGTCTTGCGGCTACTCGAAGCAGCCTGAGATGCATCTGGTTGCGAATTCTTCAGGAAGAACAGGCTAGACGCGTTAGCGGGCGCGGTGTTTGTAGCCTCCGACTTTCCATCATTTTGAAGCTCAACACCGAGTAATGTTTGACCCACACTCTTAATGGAACGGCGCTGACCACTATGAAATGTCTCCTTCCTCACGCGATCTGCTAGATCGATATCGGCTTGCAGCACCTTCGAGCACTTCTTCCCAACATCTCGCACTGCATCAAGAAATGGTTTATCCCAAGAATCACAATTGTCATCGCCATCATCGCTACCCACTGAAAGGCTCTCGGACGAAGTGGAAGATGCAGTCTCCAATACAAAGTCTACGACGCGCTGAACTGTCCAAGAACTGGATAAATCACAGTATCCCAACACGAGCAAAATCTCAACGGCCACGGACTTGACGCTGTCTGCGTCAGATACTGCACTCCGAATCAAGGAGCTTAAATCAGCGCTAGATATGGCAAAGTCTGTCTTCGTCTCCAACGTGTTCCGACACGACAGTAGGCGACCCAAAGAGTTCACTAACACCCGACGCAGTTGCGCGGCGCTTGGGACGCTTGCACGGGGGAGAACGTCAAAATGCGCCGTGATGGCGCGCTCCAATACTCGCTGGCCCCACCGTCCAGCTCCAGCGTCAGGCATCGTGGCCACTTCACTCAATCTGGCAATACTTCGCGAGGCTTCCACAGCCACATCGATATCAATATCTTCCAAAAGTGACAGTAACACACCACTAGACATCATACGGCGTGTGTTCATTTCCACAACCTCAGGTGCCACATCCACAACAACTTCATCAATCTGCGTCTTGACTACCGCGTGCTCCACAACCTCACTAGCAAGTACTCTGGAGAATCCACGCAGGCACCTTGCAACTTCACCCCGCACCGTTTCGGACGCGTCATTACCGGCCATACACAGCACGTAGAACGCTTTTTCTGGTAGAAACAACTGTGTTATCACCGTAGTAGCAGCCAACGACGACGGGAAGAACTTGCTACTAGCAACTTCATGTTGCGGGTGCAGATCCGCCAACGCCACGAGCACTTGAGCCGCCAACACTCGCACCTCTTCACTCTGTGCAAACAGCACAAATCCTGCCAGCCGATCGAAATGATCCACTACAGTATCTTTCGTCTCTGACGTTGAAGTCGTCTCTGACTGAGCAAAACACCGGCCTACATCGTGCAGTCTCAGATATCCACGCAGACAGATCGCCTGCATGCCGGCGTCATGGTCACGCACACACGTGTGCAGCAGCGTTTCCACCTGTTTGAACTTCTCGGTGAGCATGAGGCAGTCCACGACGATGCACATCATGTCTCGACGGAGCTTAAAGTCTTCGCCCACACTCATACACTGCATGAGCTGCTCCCCCATAGCATCAACTTGGATCATGGGCTCCACCACAGCAGCTTTAACAGCCAATAGCTGTCTCAGACCACGTACAATGGCCCCCACGACGATAGCTCCGCTGCTTCCTGCGTCTTTATTGGTCTGATTCCCATCGCCGCTCTGAGTCTCCGACTGTGTCTGATTCTGCTGTAGGAACGAGAAGAGAAAGTCGATAGCCGCTGCTGTCTTGGCGCCTGGAGAGGCTGCAACTGAACTGTACTGTAGTAGAAGACGGGCTTGTAAATGGGGGTCGGAGGTGCTCTGCAGCTTGGTTCGGATAGCGTCTAAAACGGCCATAGGGTGCGCTTGAGAAGCTTGTCCTGGCGCTAATATGGGGCGGTGAGATACAGAAGAAACATCAGATGGAAGGGAAGATGGTGGAGGAGAGATACGTGGACGTTTGGCGTCGATATCGGCCGTGGGGGCCGCGCTGTCGCCGCCCGAAGCCGACGCTTCCCACTCCCGGTCGCGCTTGACAGTCGAGCCCATCTTATTGTGAAGTAGCGTTGGGATTTGTGAAGTAGACAAGAAGTAGAGGCATGAAGTACAGCGAAACGGCACATGGCTACATTTTTTTGGCAAATATAGTTGAAAGAATGCAACCTTAGCTGCAAGCTTAGACCGAGTAGATGGCTGCAGGTAGGAAGCCGGTCAAGAAGGAGAGCTGGTGGTGGGAGACTGTGCCGGACCCGTCAGCGACTCCGTCGGCCGCTTCAATTGCGAGGTATCGCGCACTGCAGGAGCAGCTGCTGAACTATGACCAGAACGCGTGGTTGACCAAACATGCCAAACAACCGCGCTTCCGATTTTCAGGTGAGCAGAAGCGCATGCTGCGCCAGTGGTTCGACGCATTAGACACGGACGGCTCGGGGAAGATCTCGGTGGAAGAACTGGAGGACCCGATGCTGTCGATTGGCATCGTGAACGACACGAGGGAAATCGCGGAGATCGTGAGAAAGCTGGACAAGGATTCCAATGGACAGATTGACTTTCAGGAATTTGTGGATTTCCTCACGCCGAATGCCAGAACCAACAAAGGATCGAGTCCGCAGAAGCATGAAGTGATGTTTCATCAGCTGACGAAGAAGATGGAGGTAACAACGAGGTTTTAGGTTTTGGATGAAGCCGGTGGTACTAAGTTTTTTTGCGTATCGCAGCACCAAAGCTCGGGTTTCTTGGAAATCAACACACAGCTATCGATGGAGAGACGAAGATTCATCCTGGACTCGATCACAAGCTTCACGTCGCAGTCCATCCAGGAAGATCTCGCGGAGCTCAAGCATTTCAAGGAGGAAAAGAATCCTGAAGGTAGATCCACCTCACCAGGGCGCTCAAGGCATCGACGAGCGATGAGCAAGAAAGCCAAGCTTGCTGCACTGGCCACTCGCCACCAAGAGGAACTGCGCTTTCAAGCACTCGAGCAGGTCTTTATTCGAAACAGCGCACTGAAGGTTTGTACGCGCCGTAGTCACCCCGAAATGGTCGGGCATCTCATTAATATGTATGTTGACGTTACCGATTTTTGCAGCGTCTCCAAGCGATGCCGCCGTCGATGCTTGGAACGACTGGTGCTACCAGACGTGCACAACAGCGACGAGTTGAGCTCTTGACGCCAATATCAGCGGCTGAGAAGCCCGTCGCGACGCCTAAGCGCTCCATTGTAGCAAGTCCGAGCGTGGAGAGTCTAGACGCCCGCCGCGCCAGTGCAAAGCTGCTCGAGCAGTCGGGTATGGGCAGCTACAGACGCATGTTACCCGCGTCCGAGCATTGCATCAGCATGCCGAATCTCCCCACGACGGCAGACGTCGGTCGGTGACTTGCTGGATCTGAAGATTCCTATCAAAACTATCACACAGAAGGCATCGCAGCTGTATGCTCCGCCGACACACCAGCTGTCATGAACGACAGGAGCCCGACTAGGCTGCGACGCGTAGCTTGCCAGTAGTCCAAGCAACGCCGGCGAACAAGGCTCGTCGGCAGCTTATCCTTCAGTGCACGCCTCCTTCAGTGCAGCCAGTGCGAACGACGCTTCAAGATTTCGTTGAAGTCGTAATCCGCTCTTATGCGGACCGCCGTCAATATAGAGGGATATTGAATCTAAATACCTTTCCGATACGAACAACAAGATGCTTGATTCCAATTTGGAATGGATTCTCCGAGGACTGCTCCTCCTTGAAGTTGGCTACAGCGAGCACATGTTCGCTGGAAAGGCTTCATTCTCGAAGATGACCGGCACCACGAAGGTCACCAACCCAGGCAAGGCAAGCTCCTTCTTCCGCGGCATCCGGCCGACGCCCATGAGCTCTCTGGACGCCGCCGCCAGGAAGATGCTCGAAACGCGACGCGCCAGCGACCCAACACTCCACAGCGACAACGACGACAGCAATAACAACAACAGTGAACCCCTCCCAGAAGAAGCTCAGGGACTGAAAGACCTGCTGCTGTCCTCCGCCTCACTCCAGCGCTCGCGCTTCAGCTTCTCCAAGCTGCGGCGCGTTGTCGTGCCGCCCGTGCAGATCCCCCCCGAACTGGCCGCGCCCAATGCCATCAGCAACATTGTGGCGGGCTCCAAGATCCCCATGACCAAGGCCATGTGGATGCGACGTCGCGCGCACCTCATGCGGCGTCTACCAGGACGCATCGATGAAAGAGTCACGTGGTAAGAGAAGGAAATCCAGCGACCCACCAAGCCTATATAACGATCCATGTTCTGCTGCGTGTAAACTAACCTTATTTACAATACAACCCACAGAACTCGCTCTCTCTCTCACTTCCGTCTCTTCCAGAAAAAAAGGGAAATATTCTTCGTCTTCAGACGAAGTTAGTTCGGTAGGCGCTGCTTTCTGATGCTGATGCTTTGCTCGCTCCTCTGGAAGCTTCGACGGCTTCGAGCTTCTCCTGGTGGAACTTGGCGTTGAATCGTTTCTCCACTCGCCACTGGTACGTGATGACCAAGGCGGTGGAGGCTAGACCTGAAGCTAGCATCGGAGGCCCGAATAGCTCCTTAGTGTCGCTGGAACTGCCCACTTCAGTGCAGCGAGGGCCTGTCCATGACTTGGACGAGCACTTGCAACGGCCTTTGGAGCTGCATGTGCCCGTGGATACGACTTTTATGTTGATGGTGCAGTCATTGTCGGACTTGCAGAACGTCATACCGGAGACTGCAGTGTACGGGTTGTCGCTGTTCGTGTAGTCATCGATGTTGTCTTCGATCCATTGTTTCGTCGGATGAGATGAAGGATCACAACCGATGGCCATGTCCGTGTTGGACGAAGTGTCCTGGTACAGCCGAATGTAGTCGATCTTGAGGTACATCGGGAACGAGTCGCAAATGGCGTTGCTTTGGGAGCTGGAGCCATCGCCGTAGTATTCTCCGCCGGAAGTCGCGTGCGGAGGCTTGGAACCCCATGTCTTGGACAAAGCCACATTGAAGAGCACGTACATGGGCTCCTCGATCATGATCTTCTTGGGGTTCATCTGCGCGGCATCCTGCGGTGGGTTTGTGATCGCCTCGGCTGGGATCTCGAAAATGACTTGGCCTTCCACTTCCCAGCGGATGTAACCAGAGTCGCCTGTGACCCACTCGAGACTACGTGACCCAGTCCAAGTACGCGCCCATGTGAACTTCCCAGTCCGTGGAGATGGCGTCCATCTGATAAGCAAACTCCGAGCTGGCGCTGGTTGAGCCACTTGATGCTGTGCACTCCGACGCGGTGTTGCCAGGACTGCATAAGTATGCCCCATATAGGCATTCTGCATCGGAAAGCACGTACCATTCGCATTGATACCCCAATGCTCTGTGCCGTTGTCCTTGTACCCCATGTCGGCGTTGACATCATATGAAGCGGGACATAGCTGCATGGTGCATGCATTCTCGGTGATCCCCTTGCTCAGCGACGCATTGATCGTGGCAAAGGTCTGGATGTCGTCCGGCTCAACATCGCAGATATTGTTGGCACCATAGCGAAGTCCCTGGTACCATGACTTGTGTCCGCGAACTTGCTTGTAGTACTCCGTTGGGACATCCTGGTTGTTGGCACCTTCGGTGGTACAGATGTAGCTGTAGTAACAATATGAAGACGCACTCGTGTTGTCCTTCATCATTCGGAAGTTGCCCGGCATGCCTGGTCCAACTTGGACCGAGGACGAAATGGCAGTGCCGCCACCCTCAAGGATATCGATTTCAGGCGCACCTCGACCTTGATTCGCATTCACCCCCGGCCCAGGACTAGCGTTGCAGGAACTAATCCTTTGGTTCTGCGGGTCGAAGACGGTCTCGTTGCACTCATTGTACGAGCACGGCCACATTCGATTCGTGGACGCAGTAAACAAAGCTCGGCTGAGGTTCCCCATCAACCAGATGCCAGGCCACGTCGGGTAGTAGTCGACGTTAGCGGCGCGAACTGTCGTCGACCCAGTCTTCACGTCTGGATTGCCTGAAGCATTCGTCACGGCGCCTGGAAGCTGCACACGCACCTCAATCATGCCGCCCTGGAAGCAGAATTTGTTCCAGCTCTGCACCATACCCGATCGGTAGTAGAAGTTGACCGTTTGATAACCTGGTGGCGAGATGTAGCTGTTCCAGACCGTCTCGGAAATCGTCTCGTCCGTGGTGTTAATGAAGAAGTAGCAGTTGCCGTCATCGTCGCACTTCGTTCCAGTCATGTTGATCGAATAGACCTCCAGAGCCGAGTTCACACCGTCGGGGATCTCCATGGCTGTCCACATGTGGTCGACACCGGCCTTGAAGCTGCGTCCTGCGACGTTGAACTCGTCGCTCATGGTCAAAGTCCACTTGTCTCCTCGCGACGAAGTGTAGGTTTTGGCGCTCGTGGGCGTGGCCACGTCTACCCAAGGCAAGATCCCCGACTTGGTCGCGTAGGAAGTTCCCGTCTTGGCACTTGAAGTGGCGAACAGTGAAAGACCCCACATCACTAGTGCAAGCATCCTCCACACATTGGGCTTTCGTGTCAGCATTTTTTTTTTTAGTACTTACTACCGTACCAGTCTGGAATCGGTTGACTTGTGAAATGGAGAGATGGAGCAGCGATTGGAATGTGGCGAAGGTGGTGGATCAATGCCGTTTACGTGACCTACCTGTCGAATTTCGCCGTCCTGTCATCTTGGTGTCATCCGTGCAACATGGCACTGATAACCTTAGCATGTCGCTGGCGGTGCAAACTCGATCAAATTCGAGTGTGCAGGCCTTGCGTCAGTAAAAAGTTACCTACGAGACACAAGACGGTGACTCAAGAAGCTGCTGGTAATCATACAGCATGACCCCCGAGGAACGTCCTCCAAGTCAAGACCAATGCTGGTCAGCATTTGGGATGGAATTAATTTGATTCCATCTGCATTATTGGTCTCATTGAGCGCAAAATAATTATTTTTCCGATCCATACTCACTTCAAGCTAAACAGCGTGAAAAGACAGTCCCACATCTTATTGAGAATCGTGCCAATCTCGGCACGACACGCGACCTTCGGCTCGGAGACGACTCTTCCTCTTCTCTCTCCAGCCACCGACACCCACCATTACGCTGTCTTAACTACCTGTCGTTTCCTCTATCTAACCCCGCAATCGCGAGCACTGTAGCGTCCGTATCCATCGAGAAAATCGCGATTTACTGTGTACTGCAGAACCATGGAGAATGATCAGCTCAAAAACCAAGACTTCCAGACTGGTAGGAGCGACGCCGCCAACGCCAATGAAGAGAAGAAGTCACCAGCTGATGACCAGCCCAGTGGCGTCTCTGGGCCACCGAAATTGAGCGAGTTATCGCCCTCTAAAGCTGCCCATGAGCTGGTTCGGAAGACTATGGTGGCCTGCTTCGTTGACGAGAAGAGCTGCTCCTCATCTGAAAGAGAGCAATTAATTCGAGACGTGCAGAAGCTCACCCGGACGTTCGCCAAGAGACTGCTACTTCCTCCTGAAAAGAGCAGCACAGAAGGAGAAGAAGATAGCCAGTCCCAATATGTTCTCCCTCGTGAGAGAGTGGTGCCTCCCTCGGCCTACTTCTCCTTCCATGATAACGGTCGGATGCACCTCCCGATCGTAGATTGGAGTGCCTTTCGAGGGTACTCAGTTGCAGTGTGGATTAATGTTGACTTTTGCTTGGCACAGGCGAAGAAGGAGGGCGTTGCAGTGGAAGGGGTGGCTCAGGAGGATCTGTACGCCAAATTTAATCTTTTCAGGTTCACGAACGGATCAAATACGTTGGGAGTGGAGGCTTCGTTGGAGTATACGGACGATAAGTCTGGAGGTGGGCATGGAGTGCTGTTGAATGTCAGTTGCTGTGCTCCCGGAACAGCGGGCGACGCGAAAAAGTCAGCGTCGGTTGCAGTGTCTACTTCGTATTTGGCGGAATGGAGGAGGATTCAACAGGAGATTGATTTGGTGCCTGGGAAGTGGCACCTGTTGGTCATATCACATTCGCTGCATTATGTGAAGAAGAGTAAAGTGACGTGCCATGTGGACAGCAAACTGCAGTTCAAGGAAGAACTCGTGTACCCTTCAGGACTGGTGACTGCTTCGAAATGCACCGTTGGAGGAGGCCGCAACGCTAAGGCGAAAATTGCCAGCGTGGCCATGTATCAGGAAGAGCTTTCAAAAGGGACGATAGAGTTGATGTACACGTTGGGGCCAATGGTTTCTTCGTTTAATCGGTGGTCTGCAGCGTTGCCAGCTAAGTCAAGTAGAATAGTCGCCGGTACTCGCGAACGTGCGCTTGGGGTATCACCGCTGAATGTCCTGGAGAACGAATCATTTGCAACTTTTTGCAAACTACAGGTCGTGTTTGCATTCAATGCCCAGAACACGGTCAACGAAGACTATGCAGATCTTGGAGTAGAGTGGCTGTGTGAGGGCACAACACCCACGTCCAACGGAAAGTGGTTGGCTTTAGAGAATACGGTGGGGGCGTCTGCTGAGATCCAGCAACGAAATGCCAGACTTGGCAAGAGTACACAAAAAATGATATTCCCCGAGTATCACGCAGCATGGTTCCGGTCCGTTGGTGTATCGTCGGTGCCAGTACTGTTGGACTACATTTTGACTGCCTACGAGAGAGTTACGAAGAAACAAGAAACTGGGGAAACTGCTGAGAGCTGTGGACCTACTCCAAGTACACAGCAAAGCGATCGCCCTCTTTCAGCGATCATTGAAAGTGTGGTGGTCGACTTACTTTGGATTTTAAAGGGCATGCTGCTCAGCAATGTGGCTAACCAGCAAGAAGTTATCCAGAACTATGTGTTTCACATGCTTTCTCACGTTATGGTGCAACACAAAAACTGTCTTTCAGTGATTTGGACGCCAGGAAGTCTTGTTGTTTGCGTCGAAATGGTTAAGAGTATCTTTGGGATGACACCGCCACCGAGAAAGAGTCTAGAGTTTGGCGACAACCACCCGTTTCACGTGTCGATCTGGACAACAGATCCATTATTCGCCTCAGGAGTGCGGGCCATCCTGATGGATTACAGGTTGTGGACTCAAGCAGACTACAAGACCCAATCCATTTACAATCATCAGATGTACGGGTTGGCCTGTGAATACCCGCGAGCGTTTAACGATATGCAGGCAGTGCCGAAGGTGTTAGAGATTCTTGGGAACTTCTATTCGGTTTCCCATTCTTCACACGCTTCAGGCGAGAGTGAACCGAGCCAGAATTCGCAGCAATTAACAGAGCCTGACGACAAAGATCACCACTGGAAGCAGCAAAGCATCCAAAGCCTGGTCGAAGTTATCGAGGTGTGTCTGACAAACCAGAGCACACAGGTGCACGAAGTTCTGGAACAAGAAGTCATGGAGACAACATTCGCTAAAGCAAGCAATCCTGTGGTGGCTAGTGGGGGTACGACTGCAAGCGGTACCGGCCCGTCTCCCGCTCCGTCTACTCCATCATCTTCGTCTTCTCCTTCGATGGTGATAACCGGTCGTAAGGGAGGTGTGTTTAGCATCAACCTCGAAAGTATTGTATGGAGCGACCAGACGACTCCTGGGGAAACTTCGTCAGGAAATCCCGACGCCAGTGCTGGAGATGAGAAGGGGGCCGCCCCCCAAAAAAGTATCCTGCAGTCTATTCAGGTCCGGTTCTCACTCGTTCGCGATATTCGTGCTGTGATTAGGTTCTTGATGACGAGCAAGGATGCGGCTGTGTGCACCTCGATATTGTTGCTGTTGCGCCGGCTCGCAGTGTCCTTTTTGGATATGCGATTTGCCTTGGTTAGCTCCAGCATTATGGATTGCCTATTGTACTTGATGCACGACCGCCGCAGCGACGTGGAAAGCAAGGAAGACAGTGAGAACTCACACGTGTCGACCCATGTTCGTATGGCATGCGTCCCTTTGTTTATCTATCTGCTGGATTGGCTGGAGTCCATCGAAGGTCGCACAGTGTGGTGTGGCCTCGAAGAGCACCTGCGATTGGTCCTAAACGGTCAAGGGAGCTTTTCGGTTGGATTCCTAGAGCTCATGATGGAGTTTTACTTCGACCCTGCGTGGCTATTAGGTGTTCAACACAGCATCATCATGAATGATCCGTCTAAAAAGGACTCGCTCCTCTTTCCGATTGCGCCAGCAGCGTCAAACAAATCAGCGATAGTGGAGGGGAATGGGCTCGAGGATGGCATTGCAGTTGCATCGGCAACTATTACTGCTAGTGGTGAAGTGGGCACGGGGATCGGTGGATTGATTGAGTGGATTAAGATGGCCAACCAATTTGTTGGCAAGCGTTTACAATTGACATGGGAAAAGAGAGCTGCTGTTATTCGATTGACAGCACTGCGGAGTCTGTCTAACGTTGGCGCGGAGATTCAAGGAAACGATAATGACGAGGACAACCCAGCGCTTGTGGCTGATATGTTTGATGAGGGTGTCAGTGGTATATTGAGTTTGCCTCTTAAGGGCATTTTGCCATTCTTGCCGATTTTGTTGGGAAAGAGTACTCCCCACTTTCGCGAAAAGGTCCTTATGGACATCAATGTGAAGCTGAAGACAGATGAAGACCTCCAGCAACAGCTACTTTTGATGAAGAAAAACTGGGCGGATGCGCTTTTAGAGTTATCGTTGACTTGTTCTGTTGGTGTAGAGCTGGTTACCACACCGACTGGGAGCGAAGATGATCATGATGGCGCTGTCGAAGAAAACTGTGGCCGAGCATACAGTTTTGACGCTAGTAAGACCGGAGAGGATCTAGTACTTGACACAATTGTGTCACTACTCTGCATGGCGATGACCGACAACCAGGGATGGCGATCATTCACACATTTGCTGTTGGCCCTAAAAGGTATCCAGGTGAAATATTACCAGGCCTCTGCAACCTCAAGCTCGTCTGCACTATCTTCTCTGCCCCCGTTAGCTCAAGTGGCTCCGCACGTCAACCACTCTGAATTATTCCGTGAGCCACTAAACTGGGTTTGTCGCGTGGTCGGTATTGTTTTACAGCGTATGGCGAGGAGCCGAACGATTTTGTCACGGACGTTGGCGGAGAATGTGCAGCGTTTGCTATTCCTTGTTCATGAAACGTTGTTGGTGCTACCTTTGAAGCCGCCACCAGCAGAAAGCGCGGAGGCGCCTTCCGATAAGTACTCGTGGTCTGACGCACAACTTTTCTTACTCAACGCAGTGTTGGATATCTGCGCCCGATTGGTTGATAGCACACATCAGATGCATCGTGTTGGCCTCTTTCCTGGACTTCAAATTTTACAGCATGCGCTGTCATATATCTCTGCTAAAACTATGATGGAACGCGTAGTGGAGGTTCTGATCCAGAGTTTTCAGCAGGAGCTAACAGCCGGTTCTGCTTTGCGAGTATATGAATCCGTGCCGACGCGTGATGTTTTCCTCCACGCGCTTGTTGACCTTCGTCGAGCGATAGTCGTACACAAGAAGGAGGAGATGCTGGTGTCATTGCGAGGGCTGACCCTCCGGATATGCACGTCTGGGTCGTTTGACGAAGAATTGGGTGTTGCGGGGTTATCGGTTCATGAACTCGGAGAGCTAACTGAGCAACAAGCAGTGGAAGTAGTATTAGACGCTCTGGCGTTAGCGATTAATGACACTGAATCGCATGAGCGAGAGGAGGTCGAGGACATGGTGCCATACTTCCCGGTTGCCAAAGAATTCCAGCAGGAAGCTACTGATGCTACTGACCAGGCCGCTGATCTAGTATGGCAGACTAGTAAGAAGTACTCAAACGTGGATTATGCAGACGACAGTGAGCGAGTACTTTGGGCAACGCTTGAGGTTGAAGAGAATCGGATGCTCGCAACTTTGCGGAATGTGACAACTCGAGAAAAGCAGCGTGTGATGACTTCTCTTTCGGTTCAGCGTGAGCAAAAGCAGGAATGGACGCAGAAGCTGTGGCTGAAACACGAATTTACTTTTCGCTCACAATACCAGTATGACTCGTTGAGACGTTCTGCGCCAGAAACATTGGCGGCTTTGCAGAAGACACTTATGTGGCGGCTCGGACTTTACGAAACACCTTTTCCATCTCGGATGCGGCGTACAGTCGACGCTGATTTGCAGTTAAGCTTGGAGAAGATGCTGGCGCTAAAAGCTGAAGGTTCCGCAAATGATCAAGCTGAAGCGGAAAAAGAACTCGTTTTGAGGAAGCACCGAACGGCGTCGGCACTGGCCCTGCCATTGGACATGCTTCATAGTTTCGAGGGTGACACGGAAGGAAGTGATGCGAGCTCCGTAAATACAGCTTCTGGCGAGAACTTACTGGAACGAGTTGGTCGGATTGTGGCACAGCAGCGTGGTGGTGAGATTCGAGATATTACGTCGGACGATGCACTTCCAGCGTCTGAGTTGGCAGACACCTACGTACCAAGCACGGGCAGCGGTGATAAAGGTGGCGATGAGATAGATGCACGCTCCCTTGCTGACAATGAGCCTCTAGAAGAGTACAAGGATGACGGGAGCGCAACCGGCACAAGTGGAGATGAAGGCAAATCGAGCTCGTCTACACCTTCTGGTACAACGTCAAAGGGAACTGCTCTGTTGGGGCAAGGCCAAAAAGGACTTGATCCAGGTGCCGGTATTGCTGTGGCGCCGGATGATCAAGTGTACGCCAGCGTAACGTGTCGACGAGTAGTACCAGAGGGAATTGTCCTTGGCCGCCTCTCTCTTTGTGGGAAGCACATCGCGTTTGAGCCACAACAAGAGCTACCTGACAACGGTCAGAGCCCTGGCGGAGGTATCACCCCTGGGACAACAGACTTTGACGATAGTACCCTTCCTGTTCCATCAAATACAAGTGCGGATGAAGCCGCACCAGGATTGCATCGATGCTGGCGATGGAAATACTCCCGTCTCGTAGGAGTTTACCTCCGTCGCTATCGGTTACGTGACTCAGCAATCGAGATTTTCCTCCGCAACGGCAGTACGCACTTCTTGGACTTTCCACTGACGACCAAGAATCGACGTAATGAATTTGTAAGGGTACTGTATTCGTTCCTTCCGCGAAGTACTCCCAAACAGTGGCCCGGGCGCGTTATTCCACACCTGGCGGCTACTACCAAGGCATGGCAAAACCGGCAAATCAGCAATTTTGACTACCTCATGGCGCTAAACACATTCGCAGGACGAAGTTTCAATGACCTGACCCAGTATCCGGTATTCCCTTGGGTGCTTTCAAACTACGAAGACTCGACATTGGATCTGAGTGACCCCCTCAACTTCCGTGACCTGTCCAAACCAGTCGGTGCCCTCAATGCGGCGCGGCTGGAGGAGTACTGGGAGCGTTACCACTCATTCGATGACCCCGTGATCCCCAAGTTCCTTTACGGTTCCCACTACTCGACTTGCGCAGGAGTTGTGCTGTTCTTCCTCTTCCGACTGGAGCCGTTTGCTAGCCTGCACCAGAAAATGCAAGGCGGCACCTTCGATCTGTCGGATCGCCTCTTCTTCTCGATCCAGGAGACATGGCGTATGTGCAACTCCCAGATGTCCGAGGTTAAAGAGCTAACCCCCGAGTTCTTCGCTAGTGATGGCACCTTCCTACGGAACAGAAACGGCTACGCACTTGGCAAACGGCATGACCAGAAAACAGTAGGAGATGTTCAGCTACCGAAGTGGGCGAGCACACCCGAGGAGTTTATTCGTATCCACCGTGCTGCACTTGAGAGTGAATACGTCTCTCGCCGCCTGCACTCATGGATAGATCTCATTTTTGGCTACAAGCAGCGCGGGCGTGCGTCACTCCAGGCAAACAACGTCTTCTACTACCTGACGTACTATGGTGTTGTTGATCTGGACAAGGTGGAGGATCCATTTTTGAGGGAATCTATGGAGCTGCAAATCGCGCACTTTGGTCAGTGCCCCATGCAACTGTTTGCCACTCCGCACCCGAAGCGACACGCTGCATTTTCGCGGAGTGCAGTAGGGAAGACAATTGCACCTGCTGTGGTGCCCAACAGCAACCCCATTTCAGGGCTAGCAAGTCCGCCAATTAGTGGTGGTTTTCCGGGGAAAGAGACCAGCTCCAACGGACCATCCAGTAGCATTGCTCGGCCACTCTCACTGGCATTCCAAGACTTTTCTCCTAGCGCGCAGGAACAGCGTCGAAATTGGAGTCCCGTTGCTACCGTGAAGGGTATCGCACAGAGCGGCATCAAACTGCTCAAAATCCTTCCTGACCGTGTTGTAAGTGTGAACGAGCTGGGTGTAATTGAGGTGTACTACTGGAAGTTGCTACCGAAGCCAGCACCGCCATTGCCGGATGTGGGCTCTGCATCATCAAAAGTACCAGGGTTGCCTCTGAGGACGTTTGCTACTGACTCGGGTGAGACGATGGGTCTTGATAGAAGCAGCTTTTATTCTGTTACCGGTACCGAATCACAGCGCGATAGCGAGATCGACTCGATGCAAGGCGACCTAGCGATAGCCATCGAGGAAGAAGGCGGAGCAGACGCGGTGAACGATTGTCCTTGGCTACTGGAAATTGCCCGCGATGATTCGCCGTTCGATTACGTCCCACGGATACCTGTATTCGACCACGTCCACCACGATGATGAAGGTTTCAACTTGCACAGGATGTCGCATGAGTTTCCTGTGGTTATATCACGCAATGGACGTGTTCTTGTATCGGGAGGTGCGCGAAATGGCGCTCTGCACCTCCGTTTGCTGGATCTTGACAACGGTCACGTGATTGGCAAGGCTAGTGTGGTTGGACACAGTGCTGCCGTCACGTGTCTAAGCTTGGACCGCTGGAGCTATCATAGTCACAGCCAGATTGTTGTCTCGACGTCACAGGAAGACGAGGAGTTGCTGGTGTCTGGGTCGCAGGATGGTACGATTGCGCTTTGGCGCCTCTCTCGTCTCAAACCCGACATGCTTTTCCGTCTACCGCGCGTATCTCCTCGGCCAATCCAGATCCTGCGTGGACACGCGACGCCTATTGTGGACTGCTGTGTGAGCACCTACTTGGGCGTCGTTGCGTCATGTTCCTATTCCGTTGGAATGACACATTTCCTGTACGACGAAGGACAAGTGGCGTTCGTGTTCGAGCCTGCTGAGGAAGGAGGTGAACTGGTTCGTGTCCGTTTATCCGTCAAAGGACACGTTATTGCTATCACGAGCATTGCACGAACGGTGAGTGAAGCCGACGCAGACAGTGAAGCAAAAGAGCGAGTGGTGGTGTCCAGCGTCTGCCAGATTTTCAACTTGTCAGGCGTGCTGGTCCAGTCGCACCACCTTCCGGCTGAAGAAGTATCCGACGTGCAGGTTTCAGCTGAAGGTGACCTGATCTTTTTCACGCTTTGCCCCGGAGTCATTCGCATCTGCCGCATCGAAGAGTACGTTGGTGACTGTCGCTTGCTTTTGGTCTATGACATGGTGCTAACATTTGTCTTTTTCGCAGCTTCGTGACGGTGCAAGAGTACGTCTCTCCTTCGTCCGTGGGGTCCATGATCTCCGCGACGTGTTTCGGCCCTAAAGAGGCCGTGATCTTGCTCGCGTCAGGCCACGAAGACGGCACATTGTCGCTTCAGCTGCTGCCCGACGCCAGCGGCTCCGTCTCGTTCTTGGCGAATGTCCGTCGCCTACTCGGCGTTTCGTCCAAACTCAAGCGTGTCAAAGGCACCGTACAGCACGCGCAAACGCTGGCCATGTCAACCTTAGACAATGCGAAAGCTGTCACGAGTACCGCACGAGATATCGCCGGCGAAGCGCTCGGCGAGGCCAAAGTCATGATGCGCGGCTTCTTCTCCTACCTACAGAAGGGCTGACTTGTAGACGTAAAGTGGAGCCATATTACGCAAAGCGCGTCACGCGTAGCGCAACGTCTCTGCCGCGTTTTATACTTGGTTTTTGTATGGTCTTACACAAACAACGGAGACGGTACCACTGTACTGTATGTGGTATGATCTCCGTTGTCATTCCTCCATCTGCCGCGTAGTGCTCCAGTGTCCCGGTATAATGGCGCCCAACTCGTCGCTGCAGGAGAAAAACAATAGTGGGGAGAGATCGAGTCTCCTCCCCACGAAGCAGTCGGAAGCTGCCACTTCCTCCCGTCCGCAGTACCGCTCCATCATCGTGAGCGTCTGCTCCTTCATCCTCGTGACGGAATTCTGCGAGCGCTTGGCCTACTACGGCCTGTCCGGGTCGCTGCCGATCTTCTTCCACCGCAACTTGGGCCTCAGTAACGTGCTGGCCACGGAGCTCAACTCGACGTTCACGTCGCTGTCGTACCTCACGCCGCTGCTCGGCGCGTACGTGGCAGACCGGTATCTCGGTCGCTTCAGCACGATCGTCGTCTTCTGCTCGCTCTACATTGTAGGGCTGGCGCTCTGTGTCTTTGCCTCCTTACCAGCTGTGTCTTCATTGCCGCTCTTCATGCTGGGGCTGTTCGGGGGAGTGGGGTTCGGTGCTGGCGGCATTAAGCCCAATGTCGTGGTTCTAGGAGCTGACCAGTTCGACGTGGACATCCCTGCTCAAAGAGCAGAGAAGGACAGCTTCTTCAATTGGTTCTACTGGGCTATCAACGTCGGCGCGACGTTCAGCTACGGGGTGTTGACTAATTTGGCCGTGAATGGGCTACCGCCCTACATCTCGGCGGATTTTGGCTTCTTTGCGTCGTTCGCCATCCCCTCAGCGGCGTTCGTCGTGGCGGTGCTGGTGTTTTACTCTGGGAGGAAACGGTACCGACGTGTGCCGCCTAAGGGCAGCGCACTGAGTAAATTTTTCTCTGTGCTGATTCAGGCCGGTGCACGGTCGACAAGAGGAAAACTTGTGCTCAGTGGAGGCTTGGCTTTCTTGCCGGGCATTGTGCTCACGACAGTGTCATACTTTATTCAGGATGCGTTCTTGCACATGGCGGTGGCGCTGGCTGGCGCGGGCGCTGTAGCGTACGGGACCTTCGTGTTGATTTGCTCGGGAGCTGCTACGGGTTGGTTGGGATTGGCGGCGCGAACGAATGGCGGGTCGTTTTCGTATCAGGAAGTGCAGGATGCCGCGCAGGTTGTTCGTCTTGCGCCGTATCTGGGAATCATTATTATTTTCTGGGCAGTGTATGGCCAGATGAACTCCAACTTCGTCATTCAGGGCTGTCAAATGGACCTGCGTGTGAAAGGCAGCGAAGGAGCCTCGGGCCAACCGGTGTTGTTATCGTCTGCGATGCTCAATATTGTGGACTCTGGCGTGATCCTCATCTTTATTCCAGTGTTCGACCGACTGTTGTATCCGCTGCTGACCAAGATGGGAATCTATCCGACGCTGCTGCGCAAGGTTGGAGCTGGACTTGTGTTTTCGCTTCTGGCTATGCTGGTGGCTGCCTGGACGGAGCAGATCCGCAAGCGCAGTCCCATGGTTGAGGGCATTTCTTCCAACTGCAGTGCTGAGGGTGAGGCTCTGTCAATGTCGACGATCAGTGTGTGGTGGCAAACGCCACAGTACGTGCTTGTTGGTGTGGCTGAGATCCTGACGAGCATTTCGTCCTACGATTTGTTCTACTCGGAGGTTCCTGAGTCCATGCGCAGTGTGTGCCAGGCGCTCAACCTACTCACCACTACGCTGGGTTTCATCGTGGCTGGCGCGCTCAACAGTATCTTCTCCTTCTGGATCACAAGTGACCTCAACGACGGCCATCTCGAGTACATCTACTACATGATGGCATTGCTCGTGTTCGTGCTGCTGGTGGCCTTCGTGTTTGTATCGCAGACGTTCGAGTACCACGCGCCTCAACCGGGTCTTGACGGTGTATCTGGTTTCTCCCCTGCGCTCTCGCGCGCAGCCAGAGCACTACGGAAGAAGTTGCAATTCCAACGCAATGCCAGCAAGTAGATTCTGGTTGCAGTAGACTGTGAGTTCAAGACTCAGTACGCTTTCAATGTACTTCGTAATGGGTATCAATAAATTCAAGTACGCTCATCAAATCTGAACGTGGAGCGCTCGATAGCAGAAAAGTATAATGCTGTCATTTGCACGTTCATGGTTTTTATTGTACGCCAACTAAAGCTGAATACTGACGTTTATTAGGCGCAACTAACTTACTACTGCGCGTTGTTGCTTCCTCACTTATTGAGGGAATTGGGAACATGAAGTCTGAAAGACAGGTCGCTTCAGAGGATGAAGTACTCAAGGAGCCAAATATCCTCTGGGGCGAAGCTGTCCTCTTGCACGCACAGAACTGGGCTCGACAGGGGAGACGCATATTGTGGAGCCCAGTTCATCGAAGCCAAATCGATGTCGACTGCTGTGGGGCTGGTGGACTCGAGAGTCTTTTCTTGATCCTCAAAAGCTGATGGACTTCCGACGATCGAGATGCTCGATAGAGCATAGTCATCACCACGCGGTGCGACGATCGAGGCGAGCGGTGATGCAGCTGGAGACCAGCACAACGAGGTGGTATGCTGTTCGTTCACCGAAGGTACCGACTGCTGTTTCTTCTGAAGCTTCTCGCGTTGCGCCTGACGCTTCTTGGCACGGTCGTGGCGGCATTTCATGTCACTACGCTTCTTGGTGCGGTTCTGCTGGTTGCGGTGGTATTCGCAGAGCAGAAGCAGCGTGCCGTTGGCCTTGACTGCCCGCGGATTCGGGCACCGGCCCGTCTTGTACCGACAGCGCGTCGATGGCGAGCACGTCTCGGTATCTGCGGGTGCTGGGGAGGTCGGTGTCGGAGACGTTGGCGCTTCATGAAGCTGCATGTTGACGGAGCAGCGCGTTGCTGAGGACGAAAGCGTTCGCCAGCTTGGAAATCTCGAAATGAGCGACGGGAAGGCACCTCAAGCGAGCCAACGACAGAATAAATAGCAGTACCCCCGCGAGGCCGTTGCAGGCAGCACCGAAACCTGAGAACTGTCAAAAGCGAGAGCTTGGGATGGCTGGAGGTCAGTAAATTTAGGTAGGGCTCGCTGGTGGGATCGTTCTTATGAGACTTCGACTTGACTTGGGCCCCCATGGCAGCTGCCATGGGTAGCGCTGCCCCGCGCCACGGCGCCACTGCGCCGTTATGAAACGATTTCTCCTTTGCGGCCAGGAAGGCCTACGCCTCCCCCATTTAAATGTGCTTTCACGCATCGGCGTCACCGTATTTTTGCAGCATCGCACGAACAGTGGGGTCCAAACTACAACATTTCACGCGGAGGCTGGTCTCGAAAGGAGGGGACATCCCAAAAAACGCGCGTTGTATCGTAGACACACACACCACGCTAGCTTCGATCATCAAATGATTCGTGCTGACAAGAGCCGCATTAGACTCGAAACGCGTTCTTGTTCCTTGCTACATTTGGTGGTGGATCTCTGCAATCGTTGTTTGAGGCGGGTACAGTCCCAGCCAATACTAAAAATGATCTCGCGATATCGCCGCGCGCACTGTTTGGTGTTCGTTTGTCATGAACGAACAGCATGCAGAACTCCCTCATCCTCAGACACTGATGTATTATCGCGGGAAAAAGCTGGTTTGGCACGATTGTCAAAAGTTGAATGGTAGCCACCCCGTCTAGCAAAATCCCGGTAGACATCCATTGGTGGGTTAGTTGCTGGTGTTGGCCAACGCATTGGACGATCACCCCGGTCTTTAAAAACGATCCGTGACTGTCCGTCCGTCCGCACCACCTTGCAGCAAAATTTTCATTGGTTAAAAATCGGTTCTCACATAAGTACGATGTCCGACTCTTTTGAACGCGTCATTTCGGAAAGCGCGCGGGCGGCGGAAGGACACGAAGGCGAACAGTTAACGGCGGCGAGAAGGACTGTGTGGCTTCATTCATGTATGTATTAATTAATATTACGTACTTTTCAACTACGTTTTGCTCGGCCACCCCTCTAGCTCTTCGGAGCCCGACGCTGAGGCGCCCATGTTCGCCCGCCAGCGGCATGGGAAGTCTCATACCCAACCGGTTAGTGAGGCAGATCCATGTGGCGATAAAATCCGGCATTGCCGGGCTGTCTGCTCCTCCTCGGACCCAGTCGTCGGTACCAATGGTGTATGGGACTCGGCGCATTCGGTAGTAATACCGGGTGCGCCTCCGAGTCCGTGGTCGGGCACAGTGCGACCACCCTTAGGGTGAAGGAGCCCCCCGTTGCTCACCGTGCCGGTATAGGTGGTTAGCTTTATAGGTTAACTGATAGGTAATAGGTTAACCTCACTTGCGCCGCCGTTGGTAATACGAAGGCGGAGGCCTGAACTACTGCGCTACGAGGCACTGGGGGGTGAGTCTTGCTCTCAGCCGAGAGCCTCCGATAACCGCACTGTCACATAAGATATTCCATTAGGAAGGTTTTTAGAGGGACACTTGGAATTCGATTTCCACCAACGACAGCACGTCGGACAGGCCAACCCCGTCAGTAAACGCTCTTTAGCCCTAATCTCATTAGCACCTTTTCTTATTTTTCTTATATATAGACTTTAGTACTAAATTAGCAGCTCCACGCTCCGTGTTTTATGCTTAGGAGCTGATACTCAACTGAGTTGTCAGCCACGGCATCCCAAAACCGTCGTCAATACCGACAGCCACACATACAGCATTTTACTAAAAAAAAAACAACAACAAAAACAACAAAAGCAAATTGCTGGTGGCTTAAATACGAAATCTTAAAGTAACTTGAATTGTTATCGTGTGACCCACGGTAACAATGGAGGGTTTACTTAAAAATAAAAAGCTAGGACCTGGAAACCTGATTTGTGTACCGTGCAGCCCATGGTACATGGAGGAAGGTGGATGCCTAGACAAGCAAGACTTGATCGGTCAACCGTGTTACCTACGGTTGATAGAGGAAAGCAGATGCTTCGTCGGTTCGTAACGGCGTGCGGGGAAACAAAAAAAACACTACATAAAAAGAAGCATATTAAAAGAGGCTGTACAATTCAGTACTGAGGTTTATTTAAGATACTAGGGAATTAGCTATTGATTTTGGGGAGAAAAGCAAACACTGACGGAAGAAGCTTTAAGATGTAATTGATTTAGTAGAGGTTTATGTCTGAGGTCCTCTTTAAAGCTTCCACTCGATCTTTGGCCAATCGACGAATTCTAAAAGACTATGGTATTACGTGGATATTTCGTGGAAACATAGTGGAACCGATGGGACGAAAACGGAAGTATAGCACGGTAGCGGACATTGAAGATGCATTTCGCGCGCCGGAAGGACATGAATCGGAGCCAGACCGCAAGCGGAGGTCCAGGAACAGAAACGCGGCTTTGAATCGACTGAGTAAACATGAAGAGGCTGCCTTGACGGCAGCACTAGTCTACGAATATTGAGGATGGTGATGACTCTGTAGCGGTGTCGGAAATGGTTAGCGAGGCGCTGGCGTCTGTGGATGCTTTGGCGACGCAGAGTATAGCACCTGTTGAATTAAATGGTGCTGCCTCGGAAGCAACGACGGAAGTTAGTGGTGCAGCGGCAAGTGTTTTGGTACAGCAGGAAGTACCGACTGATCAGGTGAATTCTGCAGCTGATATCCGGACTGATTCAGCACCAGTCCGGGTTCGCCGCCCCCGTCAAAGAGCTAATATGAGTGCCTCCCAGTTAGCAGAAGTTCGGAGAAAAGACCGGGAACGAAAAGCAGCGAGTCGAAGCCAGATGACCGGCCAACAAAGACGCGTTGAACAAGGGCGTAATAGCGCTGCCAGAGCATTACAGCGACTGCAACTGAGTGAGGGTGAGCGACAAGCGATTCAGGATCGTAATACCGTTGCGCGAGCCTCCCAACGAGAGGACATGAGCCAGGAAGAACAGCAAATTATTCAGGAACGAGATACAACCGCTCGAGCTGTAGCACGGAGCCAAATGACGGGAGAGGAGTTCTTGCTACAGCATGAGGCACAGCGGTTTCGGAATCGATCCCGTAAGTACAAGAAGGGTTACGGAAATCATGAAGATTTTAATCCCAGCGTTATTCGCGGGAAGGGCACATTGGGGAGACGCCACTATTTCTCGCGCTTCAGGAATAATCGGGCTGGCGATGAGCGTCAATGTGTGCATTGCAAGGCGTGGAAGTTTCCTGGGGAAACGGACAAATGCTGTTGCAGAAAAGAAAAAGTTCAATTGCCTCCGCGCCAGGAGGCACCGGAGTAACTGCGAAGGCTATTTGAGAAACCCGACTTCATGAAGACCATCCGTGCATACAACAATGTATTTGCGTTTACGTCGATGGGGGCATCTCGCTCGAAGCCCCTTCAAGTTGATGAAAGTGTGACGCGTGGCGGTGTTTACAACTTTCGGGTGATGGGGACAGTTTGTCATCGGATGGGTTCTCTTCTTCCGCCTCCAGGCGCGAATCCTAAGTTCGCTCAGATCTACATAAATGACCCGGACAGCGCTGCACGTGTGGAAAGCCGCATTCGCATGACCGATGGCTTGAACCCAGAGTTTGTCAGTGACATTGATGTGACGATGGAGGAACACAATCCGTATGCACAGCAGTTTCTCCACACAAGGGAAATTCTAATTGAACGGAGTAAATCTGCACTGGAAGAAGCAAGAGTTGATCGAGAGAGGCGTCGTGAAGAAGAAGGAAAGCAGGAAGAAGATATGCATGAACCCCTCATAGACCCAGAGGTGGATTGTGCTCTTCGTCTTCACGTAAATCGTGGCAGCAACTCCGGAACACATAACACGCCAACTGCTTCGGAGGTTGCCGCAATTATTATCGACGCTGACGCGTCCGAACCTCGCGACTTAGTCCTCTACACCAGACGAGATGGTTTCAATCGTTTTTTCGAAACCGACCCATCTTACGATCCTTTACAGTATCCTCTTTTACACCCCTACGGCGAGAAGGGCTGGATGTACAAAATATCTTATGGTGGCGACGAAAACAATGACGACAATGGGGAAGAAGACGAGGGCAGTCGGCGCGACGAGAGGAGAGGAGGCAACAAGACCACGACATGGAAGAAGAACTGGACGGGTGGGGGTACGTAGTGCGGTTTGAAGATGGCACCGAAGAGCGGCGTAAAACGACAATGTCGTT
The DNA here is from genome assembly GCA_025722995.1 of Phytophthora agathidicida. Taxonomy (NCBI): domain Eukaryota; phylum Oomycota; class Peronosporomycetes; order Peronosporales; family Peronosporaceae; genus Phytophthora; species Phytophthora agathidicida. The sequence continues at coordinate 9,191,702 of CP106971.1, forward strand.
GCGTGAATTTGTGGCATATCTGCTGTATAACCGGACTGGAAGTCATTCGCTTTTACTACTCGGTGGTAGATTAACCCAGCAGTATTGCGTGGATCAGTGGGCGAAAGTGGAACAAGAACGACTTCGCTACATCGAAAAAAATCAACTCGAGTTCAGACTCGAATCTATACAAGGCCTTAAGGACGCGTACAGGAACGAAAGCACCGAAGCGCAACGCAATGCTGATCTTCACGATTTAGCGCGTAATGGAACGAATTCGAATTCGACATCTACTCTATCACCCCAAAACGAATCCGGGAATGCTGGTGATATAGAGGCAAGTAACGTTGGTCGTCGGTTAATTCTACCGCCTTCGTTTACTGGAGGGCCGCGCTACATGTATCAAAGGTTTCAAGATGCCATGGCTATTGTACGTGAGCTTGGAGCTCCAAATCTTTTCATTACAATGACGTGCAACCCGAATTGGTCAGAGATCAAGGAAAATTTACAATCGGGTCAAACTGCATAGGACAGACCGGATATCGTGGCTCGGGTGTTTATGCAGAAATTGAAAGGTATGTGCAAGGATCTGGACGAAGGAGTGTTGGGAATACAAACGGCTCGAATTCATGTTGTTGAATACCAAAAACGAGGATTGCCCCACGCGCACATATTGATGATACTGAGACCTGAAGACAAGCCGGTCACGTCTGAAGATATAGATCGATTGGTTTCCGCAGAGTTGCCCGATCCGGACAAACACCCGGAGCTTTACGAGACGGTGTTTTCCTGTATGATGCATGGTCCATGTGGGGACCGAAACAAGACCTGTCCGTGCATGAAAAATGGGAAGTGCTCGAAAAAGTTCCCGAAACCTTTTGCAGAGGAAACGACGATGGCCGCGGATAAATATCCAGTGTACAGACGACGTCGACGTCCGTCCGGGCGTTTGGTGCGTGGGAATAAGGTGTGGGATAATGCTACTATCAACCAATGGGTGGTTCCGTACAATCCTTATCTGTCTCAAAAGTACAACTGTCATATCAACGTGGAGGTGTGCGCAACGAGCAAAGCGATCAAGTACATATACAAATACGTGTACAAAGGAGCGGATATGACCTCAATTACCATTGAAGGCCAAGTCGACGAGCATTCTCTCAATGAGATCTTACAGTATTTGTTGGCGAGGTACATATCTCCAGTTGAAGCATGTATGCGGCTTTTTAGACATCCGACGCAAGGGTCTACGCACAACGTGGTCAAACTGGCCATTCATTTGCCTGGACAGAGTTCTGCTGTGAACCGAGCGAGCGCAACGAACCAGCAAATTCGACGACTCATTCGTAGAGGTGACATGACGACATTCACGGCATTTTTCTTGCTGTGTCTTATGGAGCCTGAAGTAGCGGGGGAAATGTTATACAAGGACCTACCTTCGGTTTACAGATGGGACAAAAAGAAAAAATGGTGGATATCCTACAAGAAGTACGTGCCTTCCATTGATCGCATGGTTCACATGTCTCCCCAAGACCCAGAGCGGTTTTATTTGCGCCTTCTGCAACGCTACAGACGTGGACCAATGTCTTTTGAAGATCTAAGAACTATTGACGGGATCATGTACAGAACCTTTCATGAGGCTGCACTGGTGGCTGGATATTTAGACAATGACCGTGAATGGGAAGAATGCCTGGCTGAAGTGGCTCACGAGCGGATGCCTTACCAACTCCGTCAGCTTTTTGCAATTGTTTTCGTGTATTTTCTACCGAGTAGTCCTATGGGGTTGTGGGAATGTTTTAAGCACGACCTAAGCGAAGATTTTCAAAGAAATCTTGGTGCCGACATGGATGACCTGCGCGTGGAGTACAGAACGCTCCAAAGCGTGGATAAGATTCTTCGCGCTAACGGGAAAACGTTAGCCAATTACGCACTTCCCCTGCTCGAGAACTACGACCAAGATGCTGCGGATGAACATCTCGGAGGAGATTTGGTTTGTCAAGAACTCAACGCGTATCCATTGGAACAATTGGAGAGTACAACTGCGGTTGTAGACAAGTTGAATGAAAACCAAAGGGATATTTTCGACCAAATGATGGGCGCAGTACAGTCTCCCCAAGTCGGCCGGAAACTATTTTTTATTGACGGACCAGGGGGTACCGGTAAATCCTTCTTGCTCGAACAAATCCTTGCCAGGATACGTCTGAATGGGAGGATTGCTGTGGCAGTTGCATCCAGTGGAATTGCAGCAACATTGCTGACAGGGGGTCACACGGCGCATTCTACATTTCGGATTCCACTGAAACTAGACGACCATTCGACGTGTAATATTCCGAAACAGACCCAGAAAGCAGAATTGATACACCGGGCCAGTTTGATTATTTGGGATGAGGCACCGATGATGCATCGAGCGTGTTTTGAAGCTGTCGACCGAACTTTTCGCGACATCATGAACGATGAAGTCGAGCCGTTTGGGGGGAAGGTTATGGTTTTCAGTGGTGACCATCGTCAAATCCTACCGGTTTTAAAGGATGCTACCAGGGCTGAAACGCTAAAGGTGTGTTTTAAAGCGTCTCCCTTATGGCAGCACCTCCGCCAGGTGCGTTTGATAGAGAATATGCGTGTGAAAACGGCGTTTGATCCAGATGCTGCTGCGGAGTTAGCCGAATTTTCGGAGTTCTTACTTCAAATTGGAGAGGGTCGCTATCCGGTGAATCGCGATATTGACGACAACGATATCTGTATCCCGCAGAGCATGTGCGTTACTCCAGTCTCCAGTGGTGCCTCGACTTCTAATCAAGATTCCTCTGATGAGGATTCAGAGTACGAAGCTCCGAATTTCAATTTGCTTCCACCATTGGATCCTGAAGGTGAACGCGAATCGGACGAGCCTGAAGATGATCAGCGCACTCGCAGTGTCAACGCACTGATTGATGCGATTTACCCCGGGGTGGGTGATCCTGACTTGCCAGATCAGTACTTTGTGGATCGTGCAATTTTGGCTCCAACCAATGCAAGTGTTCGTCGGACCAACGAAACGGTAGCTGAGCGATTGTCTGGAGAGACACGAGAATATCTCTCCAACGACAGCTTCGACGGTCCCGGAGATCAGAACCTATTCAAGACTGAGGTTTTGAACTAACTCAACTTCTCAGGAATGCCCCCTCACAAGATGGTTCTCAAAGTTGGCACTCCTATCATTATGATTCGGAACCTAAATAGCGACGAAGGTATGTGCAACGGAACGCATCTGCGAGTGGTATCTTTGCGAGAGGAATGCATTGACGCGACTATAATGTCTGGCCCTCGACGTGGACAACGCGTGTTTATCCCGCGTGTCGAGTTTCTGAGCGATGACGAGGATAAAGAATTTCCGTTTACCCTGCGACGCAAACAGTTCCCGGCAGTACCAGCGTTTGCGATGACGATTAACAAGGCGCAAGGTCAGTCAATTCACCACGTAGGTATCTACCTGGAATCACCTGTGTTCGCACACGGACAACTATACGTTGCCATACCTCGAGTAACATCCAGAAAGGCGATCAAGATAGCCATTGGTCCGAGAGAATTCGACGACGGCGCGGCGCACACCAAAAACATTGTGTACAGAGAGATTTTCCAGTAGATATGTAGCGGGGCTACACCGAATAGTGACATGGGTTCAACTATTCTGGGTGGTGTGTCAAACACTACTGACACATCACGGACACAAGTGGGTACACAGTACCACTTGCTCTGAGAGCCAACCAATGGGGCTGCTCAGGTTTTGTATAGGTTTCACTATAGGATATTTGTAGTTTGTATTGCAGGCCAAATTATGATCATCCTGTAAATATATTCAGTCTTAATTCTACGTTAGTCTTGGTAACTCGTCCCCTTAGGCCAGGGACCAGTGAACTGCCGTTCACTAGGAATTCGTATACTCCTGCACACTTCCTCTGTGCAAGGTGCTGTGCGACCCCCGTCACATTTTGGATGGGTAAAGCTAGTAATACATGTACACTAGACCTAACAACCAACTGGCAATCGCCAGGCGAGTGTGACACCTGCACTTTAGTATATTCCGATTGATTATTATATCAGTCTGTGCCCGATGAGAGACACATGGTTGTCGAAGACTATCCGCCAACTTGCATATGCTACATCCATTATACCGAAAATTGTCGCCCAGAAGGACGCAAGCCCGCCCATACCAACGAGCCTAAACCAAAATAGTCTTGATCACTTCGGAAATAACTCCGTCTCTGAGAATATCGACCATCTTCCCAACAACTCCATCGGGCAACACGGCTCTCGGATGGTGCGGGCATTTCGAGCGACAGGTGTCAGCCATGTCGCCACAGTACTATCGATGCTCGAAGAGCGCGAAACTGCCCGGCGCGAAGAGCTTGAGGAGTTTTCGCGGCATGCCATGGACGACGACGAGCAGCAATCCTCATCGTGTCCAATTTCGACGGGTTTTATGCCGAAGGTGGCGTCGATGCCATTGTGCGGCTCACAAATTTCGCGCCAAGAGAATTCAACGTCTTGTGGTTTTCGCTCAAGGATCATGCTCGCCGTTATTGGAACGTGGGACGAGGCCGGCGCTCTCAGTTCAAGGAGAAGGACGTGTTTTTCATGCTGCTAGTGGTCCTCAAAAATGGCAGAACCTGGGAAATGCTCTCACATATCTTTCACATCAAGACTCCGACGTTCATCAAGACCGTCACTGGGTTCCTCCGCGCAGTGGCGCTGAAGCTTTTCGACGATTGGGTCAGTGAGAAAGCTGACGAGGAAAAAATGCGCATGCTGGCAACGTCAGGACGTACCTTCGTCCACTTTCCGTGCGCGCTGTACGCGACGGATTTGACTTTCCAACAGGCCAACAGGCCTGCCGGCAACATGGCAGAGGTGCTGCCATTTTACAGCGCCAAGCACAAGCTGTACGGATACAAGGTCGAGGTGTCCGTCAGCCCGCGAGGCTTCGCCATCAATTGTACGAACCACGCCCGCGGCAACACGTCTGATATCACTATGTTCAGGCAGAACGAAGCCTTCCACCGTGCCATGCGCGTGAAGGGTGAGGCCGACCGCTCCCTGCAAGATGGCGGCCCTATGGCGTCACGGTATCCGGACGAGCGGGCCATGTTAGCTGATAAGGGGTATCAGGGGTTGGCGGAGCACATCCGCTGCATCCATCCCAAGAAAGGCATCAACCTCCCGGAGTCCGACAAGCAGAACAACAGGAACATATCAAGCGATCGAATCATCGTAGAGAACTGGTTCGACCGACTCTGCGGCCTGTGGCGAATTTGCGCTGATAAGTATCGGTGGAATGAGGACCAGTACGACGACGTATTTCAAGTGTGCGCAGGCCTAACCAACTATCATGTAGGTATCAACCCGCTTCGCGACGCGAGCGGCGAGGAACATCGCTTGCGGCAGAACCGACTTGTGTCAATCGGTGCGAGCATTAAGAAGAACCGCCGACGATCTCAGGACAAGTATCGGAAGCGGAAGCGGCTCCGCGCGCAGATGGCCCTCAACGACATGGGGGATGACGAGGACAACAGCTACGGGCGGTCCGATTTTGAAGACGAGTTTGAAGAAACTCAGTTGTGAGCACAGTCGCAATTGACTGAGTAGTTGCGAAGTGACACACAGTTTTCTCAACTGTCTATGTACATTCGAATGATCCATTAGCATAGCCACTTTTTGCACATGAGTTCCTGTCATCTCTGTACTTGGGTTTGAAGTTAATAACTTCCGGAAAACAAACCAACTGGTTTTGAGATCAAATGGAGCTTCAAAGCATCTGACGTGGTTTTGGGTTCCCCAGAAAAGTGTACTGTTCATGAAATCTCGTAATGCCGCTTGTGCGCCAATGCTATTTTACGTTTTCTTATATTTTTTTCTTGGGCTTTGCTCAGGAAAGCTAATCGGATTGGCAAACTCCGGCTTCCACCCACGACGCTCGTGCCACGGCCAATGGTACGGCTTTATTCTGCTACAACTCCGTTCCTCGTGGTTACAGGTGAGACCACGGAAGCCAAAATGGCAGTCATTTCAGCATTTCCTTCCTTTCCAGAAGTTTAGACAATCCTCCGCTGAAATGCGTTTCGCTGTTTTCCTCGCCCTGCTCGTGGTCACCTTCGTGGCAACTTGCTCTAGCTTCGCCAGCGCAGAGAACACCGCTCTGGCCAACGACTCCAACCGCCGTCTCCGAGCTTCGGAGGCCATCGAGGAGGAGAGAGCTATGACTAAGCTCGAAGCGTCAAACAAGTTTGTCACGAAGCTGAAGGAAAAGGCGATTATCGCCAAGGCCCAAAGGATGATGGCCGGTGCTGCGGACGCCGCGAAGCTCAGCGACGACCAGATGGCCAAGCTGGCCAAAATGGTTGCGGACAACGCGAAGAAGGACAAGTCGTCGTGGCCGCGTCTCAAAAAGGCCCTCAAGATTACTCTTGGTGTCGGCGTTACTAGTGTCATCCTGTACGCTGCTTACAAGATGCTCTTCGGGAACAAGGCCACGCAGGTGCCGTCTACCACGACGACGGGTTCGGCCTAGTTCAGCTACTCTCGTGGTATATACCTAACATTCGCGCTGAAACCCAAAAGTCAGTGCCTATTTCGATTTGCTTCGGTGAAAGCGACCTTGCTGAGGTTGGATTAAAGGTTGCCTTTTGAGCGAATAAATTGGGTTCGGACCCTCAATTTCTGTAATGAATCGCCTCGGAGCTGCTTTGTTTTAGCAAGATCGATCACTTTTAATACGTCGGAATGGGTTTTTCATGTAGGGTCAACTAGCACGTTAGCCAACACTTCAGCGGATACGGAAAGGATGCAGTACCCCACATTATCATACTGTACTACGGCACAGCGGCTTGCCTGTACAGTATTGCCCAGTTAAGCTGTGTAGTTTGAAAATCGGCATCTACGATCGAAGTTAGAGGGACTGTTATTGATAACGGATTTCAAATCGAGAACAGTATCTATGCATGTTGCCTCCATTCATTATTGCTTACCTGCAAAGGCTTGGTAAATGAATCATCATTTTCCAGACTGACCCTAAAACTAGCCACAAAGAGTACGATAAGCGTGTTCTGGGGGTTGCACCTTCAGACCAGAAAATGTGTCCTTCCGATGGCCAAGGACGCCCAGAACCGTGTGGGGCTGCTGTCGCTGGATCAGGTTGCACCAGCCCGCGTGGTCGACGAGTAGTACTGTACTTCACGTGCAATACTAATTAGCGCCTCAAATTTCTCTTCATGCCTGAAGTCTACGATAAACAACTAAACAACAAATAAAATCCATAGTAGCTGGTCCCAGCTCAAGCAACCCCTGAAATGAGTCTGAACGCTGTTCGTAGGGAGATCAAAGATGTATTTATTGTACAACTTCGTACTCGTAGAGTGCTTACAAAGCACCACGAAAGCAACTGAACGTAGGACATCGTTAGGTACAAGTACATGTACACCGAAACTCCGAAACGGGCTACCGCATCGCCTCTGTCGTGTATAAATGCCTTCAATTTAACTCAAAGTATAACATAGAGGACATGTCACTACAAGTGGCGGTCAATGCATTGAAACAACTAGGTACGTTGGTAAGTCTGTCTGGGAGTAGACATTGTAGGAAGCGTTCTGCTCACAATAACGGGTAACTAGTTAGCTTAATCTTTTTTTTTCATTCAATTCGCATTAATACAAAATGGCAGTAGCCACAACACAGGATTGTAAACATCGACAACATCCCTTCAAAATACTGTATGAATGGTTTTCGGAGAATAATCTTCACTTTAGAGGCAATCGACGATGCAGAAGCACACAACCAGCTCATGAACGCTACGCGTTTTATTGCCAATATTTAATGAAACCAAGACGTTAACAGTTGGTGAAGCTCGCTTGTGTACGATGTTGAGACCTCGTTGGGCTTCCCAGGCCGGGAGCTGTCTTCGCTACCTTCTCCCCCCTATTGCTGTCACCCTTCTTCTCCAGTTTTGCATTAAAATCACTCATTTCGTCAACGTTCTCCAATTTTGGGCACGTTCGCAAATCGATTGAGCATCAGGGGGCACATCAAGTGCCCCCAATGCTTTATGCACTGCATCTACGCTGCAGTTTCGGTGTACATGTATTGATAATGTATGGCACTGCAGACACTCATTGCACTCATTGCATGTATTCTTTGTCGTTGTAGGATCGTGGACAATGAGAAACGGTAGCACCAATCCACCTTCAGCGATGGTACGAGCATTTCTTTCTACTTGCATCACAACGCGATGTTCTTAATTGTCGTTCCGTTCATGCGGTCGTTCATCTAAGTCTACTATATGTAGTTCATGCCATGTATGGTAGAACTTCCACAAATGTCGACGAGCTGTTAGGAACAACAGGGTTAGATGACAGCTCCTAAACAACCATTGTTTGAATCCAAACAGTTGAGCAGGCAGAACTGTACAAATAGCAAATCGCAGATTTGAAATCTGTCGAAGCAGTTTCTTCACTCGGTCACGGGTGACCCGCACATGCCATCCCAGTGAGGAACGACCCGCAAGGCGGAACTGATGCGGCAGACTGCCATTGGCAGCGCATCTGCAGAACCAGATCACCCAACTTGAACGTTACTTTGAAGTACAGTACTCCCTCTCAACAAGCGCACCTCCCTCTTTCAATATCCCATCGTATGAGCATGGTTACAAACTGACCACCCATTGAGATGCAACTGATTTTTGCGAACACCCCCCCCCCCCCCTAAAATCACATCGATAAACCCACCGCGCTTGTTGAGAGGGAGTTCTGTACCGGTACATGTAAACCTGAATACCTTTCCTTGGCGTCTAAGGCCTGGACTCGGGTTTGCCGATCTGAAGACGATTGCCACTCTGTATATTTACCTTTTATTCCGTATTGTGAAAATCACCCATTATGTCCAGTCCGGTTAAGCTAGCAAGGAGGGGTAGCTAGGTGAAAAAAAATATTGCGTTTTGAGTATTTATATGTACTCATTGCGATGGCGATGCGCACTATAACCTCTAGTTTATAGCTACCGTTCATGTGCGATGCTGTTTATCTATATGTCTGGCCCTCAGAATGCCCAGTTGACACTGGGCATTCGTAGTCATTTGCTTATAAATCGATGGCAATCCACGCTATATGAACAGGGATGAGGAACAGCAAATCGGGGTTCCATCCTATTTAATTAATACAAATCATTTAATAAGCACTTCAATCGATCGATTTGCAAAAAAATAGGACATACTGCGTGGTTTTCACAGTACCAAGTCTGATTTATCATCCAGATAGCACTGTGACCTGGCACTGTGCTGTACATCCAGTTCGACGCGAGGAAGGTATTTTTCTCGAACAGATGGAGAGGCTGAATATCTTGGGCTCTGCTCAGGAAAGCTAGTCGGATAGGCAATCCTGCTTTCTGTTCCACAGTTAATGAACGGCTCTATTTTATGCTGCATAGTGCACTGCACTATGGTCTGGTATGAGCTTGTCCACCCGAACTACATCGCGCGAGCTCTACAATCAAAGTCATTCAAGAATTTTCGTCTTACCCGGAGACTTCTCGAGACAATCATCCATGCGTTTCGCCGTTTTCCTCGCCCTGCTCGTGGCCACATTCGTGGCTTGCACTGGCTTCGCCAACGCCAAGACCGTCCCTGACAACGAAGTCCGTCGTCTTCGCGCCGAGGCCCCTGTTGACATCGCCGCCAAGTTCATTTCGACTGTGCAGGAGAAGGCTATTATCACCAGGGCCCAAAAGATGATGGCCGGTGCTGCGGGCGCTGCGAAGCTCAGCGACGACCAGGTGGCCAAGCTGGCCGGCATGGTTGCGAAGTCATCAAAGCAGACCCCTAAGTCGTGGCCGCGCCTCAAAAAGGCCCTCAAGATTACTCTTGGTGTCGGCGTTACTAGTGTCATCCTGTACGCTGCTTACAAGATGCTCTTCGGGAACAAGGCCACGCAGGTGCCAACTACCACAACGACGGAAGGCTCGGCCTAAGTTTGGCGTTAACTGCTTGTATTCGATTCGACGCGGCGAGATACTCAGAATTCAGAGAATGGTGTTCTGGTGGGAGAATCGCGTAAGGAATCTTCCTGGTATACGATTCAACCGGCGTCATCTACTCTTTCTGGTCCTCGCCCCTGAGCCGAGTAGAATTTTGGTTATGCTTTCTCATTATTTTGTAATGAACAATACCCATGATTTCATTTCATTTTTTGTAGTTTGGTTATCGCTCGAAATGTATTGTACGCGTTGGTCACCAATGTGCATGCCGTCAGTCATTTGCCTTTGCCACATGATTAGTATTCGATCTAAAAAACACTGATTGATTTCTTGACTGTGCATGGCGGTTTTCTTTCGGTAAATCTACAGTACGCAACATAGACTTTGATGAGTACTTTATTGTATTGTAAACGCGTTTCGCGAGCCGTCTTGCCACCATACATGTAGTGGATTAACTTCCGCATGCGTCGGGTTATCTCCGATTCTCTACTGATGGGGAATGGTCTATGTATTTTAGTTAGGTTACAGTACCTATCAACCTAGTGGTATTTTATACTGTAAGCCTGCGATGCAGTACAGATGATACTCTTGAGTTACATTTAACGGTACACGTTAAAGAGAAACAACAGTGGCTGTCAGCACATTTCGAGACACGCACAACGGTTAACCGTCCGCAGCATTCGACCCCTACTACGACAAGAAAAGCGTTGGCGATCCAGATGAAGCAGATAATAATCACTTGTGCAATCAGGAGAGGATCTGGCTGTTTGTTTAGATCTTCAGGAATGCCTTCAGTAGATAGCCAAACTGTTCGTTGTTATCATTGCGGACGCCATGGGTGTGCCACTAAGACCACTCACTGATTGGGTTTTGCGTGACGCAGACTTCTTTTTAGAGAAGAGGTGGACAAGAAGCGTAGGAATGCCACTGCTGGCATTGTCTACTGACATCCACCGACTATTTCTCTTTGGCGTGATAGTGGTAAGTTTGACTTGCTCTTGTAAGGGACATTGAAGACCACTCGAACCAAACAAATAAGAGGTTATCGCAAATGAGGATATCGTTAACCAGAGGATCATCTGAGACGTATGCGCGGCGGTGCCGAACCACCGAGCAATCCCGGCAGGCAGTTGCAAGACCAAGAAGTTTGAATGGGTTGATCAGTTGTACAGTAACGTATTTCGTCTGCGTGAAGCAAACTAAGCTGCGATAGGTACCTACCGCGAAGTTATTACTATGGAAGTCCACCGCAGTATCGTAACGTGTGTGCAATAGACTTTTTACTCGACATTGACTTGTCGCTGACCAGGACTCAGTGCAATTTGGTGTAAAATTCATTTTGGGTATGTACAGGAAGTGCCTGATAAGCCAGACCGACCAGACAAGTGTTTACTGTTTACGTCAGGTGCAAGAGGGTTGATCTGGCATACAATTGCCAAGATGAATAGGCTCTTCCCGACAGATGGAGGACTCCTTTCATCTTGAGCTCTGTTGGGATAGCCCATCAGATTGGGAATCCCCTTTGTCTTCACTAAAGCATCGAGGTTCAAGCAGGCAGACGCGTTCATGAAAATACAAGCGACCTGCTGTCGCTCAGGAGCACAATCGGAAAGCCAACGTGTTTGTATCAAACTTTGGTACAACGGCTCTATCGGCCAGAATCCCATGCTTGTGGCTTTACACGCCTCTGTTCCTTCATTCCTCAATCAGCAGTCGGAACGTTCACGTCGTAAACTGAATTGAGAAAATAATGCGTCTCAGTGTCTTCTTGGCGCTGGTCTTGGCCACCTTCGTGGCGACCTGCATCAGCTTCACCAGTGCCGAAAACGTGGCCCAGATCAGTGACGTCGACGGTGGAAACAGTCGAAAGCTCGCTAAGACGGAGGAATGGTGGGCGACGACGGACGACAACGGAGAAGAACGGAACTTGGATGGCGCCAAAAAGTTTCTCAACAGGCTGCAGGGTCAAGTGGCAGCCAAGAAGGCGGCCATCGCGGCTGGAAAGGGAGTCCAAACTACGAAACTCAGTGATGAGCAGTTTAAGACGATAACGAAGGAGGTGGCGACGAACGTGAAGAAGAACCGCAAGGCCTGGCCAATTATCAAGTCAGGACTCAAGATCTTGTACGGCTCCTTGCTCGCGGCTCTCATTATTGTTGCTGTCGACGCAATGATCTACCAGAAGAACTGAGAATTTTACAATCCGTTGTCTGGAGGTGCCAAACCATAGCACCTAATGTGTGGATGTTATTTTTCATGCAGAGGCCCGATCAATATCTTTGTCTTCTTAATACTTGGAGCAATACTTATTCTTGCTAGAGCCCTTGCTGTGAAGCCTCAACAAGAATTTTGGAGAATCTTTGATTTGCGCGAGTTGTAGTTGCCTGCAGCTCTAACAGAAGTACGTTGGTGAATGCAGATCGTATTCGTTCTTGCTAGGCCCGGTGAAAAGTATAGCCGCCTGCTTGCGATTTTTTTTGCGGCCCTTGTGTTATCACCATCGCGCATCGGCCTCGCCGTATTAGCGACTCCAATGCGGAACGTGGCTCTAAAGGCGATACTACTAGTAGTACCTGAAGTACAGGAAAAGAAAAAAACTGACGAGCGCTGCTGAAGCAGAACGAGGAATATTATTAACTTCCTTTTACAGAGTATGTTGCTCCAAGAAGCTCAAGACATAGAAACGATACCGATTTCGCGTAAAGTCTGCGAAGCTGCTGCAAAAGCACTGTGTTTCGGCTATATTCACTAAGAATGATCTCGAGAGATCTTTACGTTCGGACTGGGCTACCGACGAATGAAGGCACTACGTCTTTCACTCACCAGCAGCCCGTTTACCGAGTGGGCTTTCGTTTGAGGTCCTTCTCAGGGTCCCGTTCCCACGTTGGTTGAATTCAGTCGACTTAGCCGATTCGGTGTCCTCTGCAAAACTGCGGTGTTCGAGGCCGGTTGGTGACTTGGAGGAGTCCTAGCTGCCACAAGTTCTTCGCCGCATTGATATCACGCTCCCAGTAGTTCGCTCTGCAAGCTATATTTCTGCAGACCCGCACGTTCCTCGACCTTTTGGTTTTCGTCGTCCCGTAGATCTTGAATGGCGTTCCCACCATCGGTCCCGAGCACTCGGAGCAAAGATAGCTGGTACGAAACTCGTCGACCATGACGAGAGTTGCGCGGCGAGAGAGTTCACGTGCGAACCGCTTGAGCGGGACGCGCATATGGCCCGCGAGATGGGTCTGGCTGCTCCATTTTCCGAGAGCCACACACACGTCACGGTCTACGGTCGGGACGACACGCTTGGCGAGTTTTGCGACGGCCTTGCGTTTGAATCGCGACACCGTGAATCTCCACTTTCGAAACCCTTTGAGTGCGCAGAACTCCAGCATGGCGCTGATATTCCTCCACATGTGCTCGTAGCGAGAGAGCAGAGACACGGACGACGAAGTCTTGAACGAAGGCATGTCCTTCACAAACGCACCATAGCGCGGATACCTCTTCTTCAGGTTTTCGAACCAAAATGCATGGTGCTCGACACGACTCATGTGTCGGTACTCTCGGGACGTGACTTGTAGGACGTAAGCATTGTCGTGCAGGAAGTGAGTCCGGCGCCTGACGCCGTGTTTCCGCGGACGGTGCTTTGGGTGGTGCCTTTGACAGATCTCGCACCACCTCTCCACATCGCACTGCGCTCTGCTGCGTCTCTTGCGTCTCTTGCGTCGGTGGCGACGATTGCGATTCCTGCTGCGCTTCTTGCCATGGCGTCTGCCGCCAACGTGGCCTGGACAGGTACTGCACCAACCAGGCATGGAGCATGGCTCTTCCGGTGGGTTGCAGACAAAGTCCAGCATAGGACGGCTGTATGCCGTCAGCATCATCCGTAGTCCTGGGTCAATCCCGATCAATGTATCTGGTATATACTTCGGAGAAAGAGCAGGTCGTTCAACAGGAGCAGGAATTGACGTTAGCACAGCAGCACTGTAGCCATTTGTTGAAATCTGATACTCGAAGTTGCGCCTTGGAACGCCAATTCGTTGATCTGCTATGTGGCTGACGCAGTCTCCGAGGTTGAACACCGTGGTCCACATTCGCTCGCGCCCTTCTTGGAACTCTTCAGGCGTAGCATACGTCCGATGGCCACGAGAGTTCGTGGACTTGTAAAGCCCAAAAACGTCCTTACCCGTAGTTGCCAAAACTTGTTTTGCGACTTGGTAGAGCACCCCTGTCGTGACCGGGAAGAACGCCGGCACACAGGAGGTGGGCTGCGGCAGCAACGTAAACAATCGGCATCCTTTCGGGATCTCGTCTTGGTCGTGCATTTCTTCCATCTCCTTCAGCATGTCGTACAGCTTGCCGAGAAATAACACTTCGTGACTCCTTATGTTTAAAGCTGTAGGAGGCAGTTCTAGCCACTCAAGCCACTGCTTCTCGACGTCCGTGAGGTCTTCAGGACTGGACTTTAGTCGAGCGACCATGGTCTCAGCTGCTCCCCGCGGATACGCAAGCTGCAGGCTAATGAAGTTGACAAGCCGCGCCTCGAAGTTCGTTCGAACGTGTTGCTGCGCCGCAACGAGCATGTCAGTCGTCAGTTCTTTGATAGCTGAGCTTGAATAGAAGAGCGTAGGTGGTATGTACGACATGACTCTCGATCGTGAAGCCTTGTACTTGTTGATGGACTCCTCCAGTGCAGCGTTAGCCGAGGGTTTTGGCGCGGGTATCTGTTCGTCACCAAAGACAGCAGTGCAGCACCGGTAGAACGTAGCTTGGTCCAGCTGTAGGGCTGTCTCCATCGTGCGAGATCTTGCCGGCACTACTGGGTAGTTCGGGTAGCTGCGCTGGTGGTGCTCAAACAGGCGGCAGCAGTGGAAGTTCATGACGAACATTGCCTCCACTCGGATCTGCTGCAGGGCCACAGCACGTTGTTCGAGCGCGTCCCGGATGTCAGGATTCGGACAAATGTGCCTCAGTGGGTATGTCACCGTGGAGAACTTTAGGACGCTGTTGGCTCCTCGAAGAAGGGTGCGACGATGGTTCGCGGCGGCGCGTTGCTCGATGTCGACTTGATCAGGCGATCTCCACGCGACCGCGAGTTCTGGCAGGGGCTCGACGACACCGGGGTCGGTAGCGAACGAATCCATGAAGACAGGAGGCTTGACTGTTCTGATAGTGAGACTGCTATCCTATATGCATGCTGAGTGGCTGCTGGCCACCACAGCCAAGTACACTTTCGTCACACCTGACAACGCCGCAGACGCCGTCTCCCGTAACTCCACTGCTGGTGCTGACGCTGCTGCCTCAGCGGCTTCAACTGCGACTTAAACTTCAACAATGTTGACCGCAAAAGGCGAATTGATCTAGTGGACGCCTTCTGTCGGGGTGGTATGTCAATTTTGGAAGGCGTCCATTAGTCAAAATAATTCCGGGGACAGCGTCAGGAAGTGGCCAAGTTGGGCAAGCTGGTTCGAGCAGTCAGACGTGGTCCCGGGAAGTTCCCCAGTATTTTTAACAAACCGGAGTAATATGGATGAATATGACGACTTATCCGATCATACTTATGTTTTGTATTGGTAATATTGACCAATCAAGTAAATTTATTAATAATTAGCCAATCATATGTACCCTATAAAATATTTTTTACCAATCAAACAACAGGAGGTTAGGTAGGTCCTCTATACCAGCGATTCTGGCGTATCTGATCGGATGGACATGCAGCATATTATATCGCCATTCAAACTCATTATACAACACATATCACTTGCATATTTGCATCCTATCCGACCAATCCGACCAGCATGGGCTTAGACGAGCTCAAGCCCGGCAACACCAAGCGTGCCAAGGATACGGCCATCAGCGCGTTTAAAACGTTTTTGAAAAGCGAACATGTAGAGTTTGACTATGTCAAGCAATGCGTAGAAGACGACGCTACAGGTAAGTGTTTTGTGTCTGTATTAGATAAGTTCGGTATGTATCTAGCTTTTAACGAGGGCAAGAAGGGTAAACCTCTTGCCCGGAATACAGCTATGCAATACTTTAGACAGAGTAAGATGTGGTTGTTTGAGCTCTTCCCTGTGCAACGACACATTGTCGAGGCAAAGTTGCTAAGCATGGGGAAGACACTCGACAGCTTTTGCACGAAAAGAGATGGAAAAGTAGTCAACAAAGCACCACCCTGCTCTAAGAGTGATTTAAAAAAGATGATGGTGCATTTGTATAGGAATGCATGTTGCTCTAGTGACTACCAAGATGCGGCTTTACTATGTTTGCTGTGGTACCTGTTCGGAAGAGCATCCGATCTATCCCTGGTCCGGAAGCAAAACCTGTCCGTCGACGCAGCGGAGGTGTTCTTCGTGCGCTTCATCCGGATGAAGACGTCTGAAGAGCAGGGCCTTTCACTCTTCCCCGACTCCGACTTCGCCACGTGTCCGCTGCACGCGATCGCTGTGGCGCTCATCACTCAGTCCGCTCCGTCCGCCGTCTTGATCGACAACTTGCCCCAAGTCCCTGTCGCCGCCGCTGTAAACCTGTCTCCAACCACGCCGCTGCTGGAAGTCCTCAACCACCCGGACGAGTTCGCCTCTCTTGAAGGCGTCGCTACGCCTGCCGCTGCTGCCCAAGCACCCGTGGACACTACGCCCACGATCTACGCCCACGTGAACCGCCTACTTGACCGTGTTGCCAGCGCCGCAGGAGTCGCAGATGCCTTGACGTTGCACTCGTTCCGTCGTGGCGGCGCGCAGCATGTGAACGGCTGTGATGGCCTGACGCAACGCTGGATCTTCGACCGAGGTGCCTGGAACATGAGTACCACCAACAAGGGCTTCAACTACATATTCAATACAAGTCGGGAAGATCACAAGGTTAGCAAGGCACTCAGCGGATATGACACACAAACCGAGGTGAAGGCACTGGATCTGAAGCCCTTCGATGCCAAGACGCAGGAGAAGATCACCGGTATTCAGCGCTTCCTGTTTGCAACCTGCTTCAAAATGGAAAGCTCGAAGTACAACCTCAGTCAACAGGTGATCGATGTCCTCACAGCTTACCACATCGTGCACTACCCCTTCATGAAGAAGCTTCAAGCGGATGGGCTGGTGTAATGGGGCGCTGTTTACAACAGTCCCCAAAACACGGCACGCACGCTTGTGCGGTTGAGGAAGCGTTCCCGACTTGGAGGGAAGTCCCGACTTGGAGAGACAAGGAGCGATTCCCGACTTGGAGGGAGGGGGCGACTTGAGTACTTGAGGGAAAGTTTGCAACTGAATTGAAATGAGCTTATGGTTCCTGAATCCTATGAATAAAACCACTAGGGGCCCTTGAGGTTAAATGTAATTTAACCTACACATGTAGTATAAAACCTTGAGTTGAATCAGGTTGAACTTGAAGATTCTCCTTCGAAGAATCTTCCTGCCGCGTGGCGTCTTGTGATTGGCCACAAGAACTCAGGTGACACGCCGGCCTTGTTACCAAATAGTGTCCCAGGTGAGGAACCATCATCATGCACAAAGGAGTGCAGAGAACACTTGACGTAATCACTGATTGTGCCATGGGTGGATGTGAGCAAGCATTTGACCATGTTTACGCCACCTTTACCTCCATGACAGCAGTGTGTGAACCACACCAATCTGTGATCGCATAACCAATGTAATAGGCCAGGGGGCCCCATTACATCATCCTCTCCTTAAAGTAGCAATCACTCAATGTCTTTTGGGGATGAGTGGCTCACTTTAAAATTCGCCATGAAGCGATAAAGTGTCCAAGCATCTCTTGAAGAACCCGCTATGCGCAAGCAACAGCGTCGCGCTCCAGAACTCTTCGATGTGTCCTGCATCCGCCGTCGGATGGGAGACACCGAGTTCTATAAGGATCGGTTCTTCCGTTGGCGTCGGATCAACAATCGCGATGATCCGAACCAACCCATCGCAGCTAAGAAGGACTCATGGCGAACCTGTGTTCGTCTCGAGAACGAGGGCAAGATGGAGCGCTTGCTCAGCAAGACTCCAAGTCACGACAAGGCAGCCCATGGCCTTCGTCGCGGTAGTGTCTCCAGCGACACTACAAGCTTGCCTCGTAGCTGCGAACCACGTCGGGGACAGCAGACTCAAGGGTCTGTTTCGGTTCCCACGTGTCCGAACTCGATAGAAGCGTTGACGAGTCAACCGCTTCTTCCCACGAGTCTGTCGGTCTTCGTGACCAACAATCGACTCTACGATCCACCGATGCTCTCCCTGATGATCAATCAGCGGAGGTGGGGCTGAACGCAAGAACGATCGAGCGACTCTGGAAGTGGAAGAGTGCTCATCGTGCGCAGATCGAGGGACTGGAAGTTCGCAACGCGGTTCTCGCTGACCGGTGCGACAGCCTCGAAGACCAACTGAGGGAGCGGGAGTCAACGATTGACTCGCTCTCTCATGGTCCAGCCCAGCGTTCGGCATTGAAGTCCCGTTTCGAACAACGGCTCGAGCAAGTTCAGGCTGAACTTGAGCGACTCCAGAAGGCTCAGAAGTCTCGCGAGACTTTTCACGAGCGTCTTCTGCACTCCGTGGAGGATGCAGGAACTGCGCTCGAGATACTACGGAAGGAGTACCAGTCTCGACTTCTCGTGTTGGAAGCTGTGAAGGACGAGTCCTTCGATGTGCTTCAGAGCCTCTATGCCGAGAAGAAGCTCCACGACGATGAGTTGAAGGCTCTTCGTGATCAAGTGGAGCGACTTCATGGTCTTTTGGATCGTCATCCAAAGGCTCGTTAGGGTCAGCAGACCCACTCGGAAGGTAAGGCTTTAGTCTACCCACGTAAAACGTCGGGTGTAGACGCATGCTTGTAGGAATGTCTAGTGTGTAGGCATCACCATTACATTTCATTACCTTGAACGGTCCAATAAATCTTGGTAGAAGTTTTGAACTTCCCAAGTTGGACACTGCATGTTCAGGCAGGTTTGCCGTACTAAGCAATACAAGATCATTGACCTTGTAAGTTTGCTTGTTCTTCCGTCCACTCTTATCTGCTTGTTCTTTTTGTAGATCTTGAGCCTTTGCTATTGCGTCTCGAACAAACCTCACAACGGCTTGTCTCCTCACAATAAAGTCATTGACTTGCTGCTTTTCACGACTCTTCATGCCGTTCAAAGGTTCCATCGAGTCAAAATCCACTTTGAGCTCGGAAGCAGCATTCAGGTCATGCTTTGACTGTGGCGAATTCTCAGTCGCCGTAGTCCCTCCTCCACTTAAGGTAGAGACCTCTCCCACTAGCGACGCCGGTACTCTCGGATGGAGACCGTAGTTCACATAGAATGGGGAGTGACCCGTCGAGACATGCGTGGAGTTGTTCAACGCAAACTCGCAAAGAGGGAGAAACTCGCCCCACTCTTTGAATGACGTAGCGTAACTACGCAATACGTCCTCAAGGACACGATTCACTCGCTCTGTTTGACCGTCCGTTTCGGGGTGTGCCGCTGTTGACATAACCAACTTGGTGTCCAAGAGTCCAAACAGTGCACGCCAGAACTTTGCAGTGAAACGGGTGTCACGGTCTGACACGATCTCAACTGGAAGGCCATGCAGACGGAACACGACGTCTACAAATACCTTGGCAGTCTTCTATGCTGAGATCTTGTCCGAAACAGGTGCAAGATGAACCATCTTGCTGAATCGGTCCACAAACACAAGGATGCCGTTGCGTCCGTGTTTGTCTCGCGGAAGTCCGAATACGAAATCCATACTCACGGACCTCCAACTGTCCTGGGGGACAGGCAAAGAACGAAGTGGGGCTTGGGTGGAGCCTGAGGGCTTCACTCGCTGACATATCTCGCAAGTCCTCACATACTTGCGCACCCACTTGTACATGTGTGGCCAATAATAATCTCGGGAAAGACTGAGAAACGTCTTCTCACGTCCGAGATGACCACCCGAAGGGCTGTCATGATACTCATACAAGAGTCGATGACGCACGCCTTCGTCGTTGGGGATAACGATCCTTTCTGTATCCCCGTCGTCAACCGCGTAGTACAGCAACCCATTGCGTACTTGGAAGCGGTGAACGCGTGATCTTGTTCGAGCTGGCAGACCTTGCAGTGCTTTAGCGGAGGGATCCTTGAAGTACTTGAATAAGTCCTGACAGATCTCGTCGGACTTGTAACCCCCGATAATATCTTCACGCACTGTAGTCGATGCTTGAACAGCGATCGCTTGAACATCTTCACAGAGTCGACACGCTTCGACCGGACCCTCGTTCTTGGATTTGGGATCGTAATCCGGACGTCTTGACAAAGCGTCGGCTAAGATGTTCATCTTGCCTGGCTTATAGTGAACAACAAAGTTGTACTCCGCAAAGAAGGAGAGCCACCTCGCCATTCTCTGCGACAAGTGAGGAGTCTTCACCGCTGTCCGCAGCGACGCATGATCAGTATAGATCGCGAAACGCTCCTCTCCAAGCAAGTAAACACGGAACTTGACTAAGGCAAACTTCATCGCAAGAAGTTCCTTATCATGAACTGGGTAGTTCCGTTCTGCGGGTCGGAGTTGTCGTGACTGATACGATATAACTCGCTCTCGCCCCTCACCATCGTGTTGCATCAACGCGCAACCAATGGCATAATCGCTCGCATCACAGACGACGTGGAACGGCTTGTCGTGGTCCGGAAGAGCCAACACAGGAGCTTCACGCAGACTCCGTTTGACCTCTTCGAACGCCGCTTGGTGATCTCTTGACCACTTCCACTCAACGTCTTTCTTCAGCAGTTGTGTCAGAGGCTGCACTAACGCTGCATACTTGCGCGTTTTCTTGTGCAAGTAATTCGCCAGACCCAACCACTGCCGCAACTGCTTGAAATTCTGAGGCACAGGCCCATCGTCAATAGCTTTGACCTTCTCCGGATCGACGCGAACACCGTTCTTGCCCACAAAGCAACCAAGAACAGGAATCTCGGGGCAAAGAATAGGCACTTTTTCAAGTTTGCGTAGAGTTTGTTCTCTCGCATGACCTGGAATACGTGACGTAGATGATCGAGATGTACATCAGACTTCCCATTGACGGCCTTACTATGAACGAATATATCGTCAAAGTAACTTGGTGCGAACGTTCGCAAAGGACGAAGGATGTTTGTGATCATGCGATTGAAAGTCGCAGGCGCATTCTTCAGTCCTTGTGGTATCACTAACCATTCCCACAGCATACCACTCGGGGTACTTACTGCAGTTAGTGGTACATCGCTTTCGCGCATCCGAATCTGATAGAATCCATCTTTCAGGTCGATCGCACTGAAAACGGTACTGCCAACCATTCCATCAAGGATCATGTCCTTGCGCGGAACCGGAGTCTGAGCAGGTATGGTTGCATCGTTCAACTTGTTGAACGCATGAACAATGCGCCACCCGCCAGTCGCCCTCTTCACACAGAAAGTGGGGCTGCAATGCGGAGACTTGCTCTCTCGCACGTGACCAGCCTTAGCACGTTGTGCGAAAAACTCGTCGATCGCATCGACTTGTTCCTTCGGCAACGGCCACTGTCTTGTGATGCAGTACTTCGTGCCAGGAAGTACATCAATCTCGTGACGAATGCCTCTGTCAAATGGCAATTCGTCCGGCACCTTGTCTGGGAAGATATCTTCGAATTCCCTGGCAAGCGCATTCACGGGGTTCGTCTTGAGAGCGTCCCATGACTGCTCCTCAAACCTCTCTTTCCGTGTCTTTCCGTTCAACACATCTATATTCACATTTGATGCAGTGTTGACGAAGTCTTTGTCGATCGCTTTGACGATCGCGCAAAGCTGCGAAATTTCGCCTTTCGCCAGGCTACGCTTCAGCGTCTTCTTGCTCATCGATGGCAAGGAAGTCAACTCTTCGACCGTGCTGGGAGGATTTTCCACTTGGACATGACGCATTATTGTGCTGTCACCCTCATCATTGTAGACCACGACGTTCGCACACCTGCTTGTGGTGCCTCTCTGTGGGTCACCACCTTCATCACCTTCCTTTGCATCTTGATCAGGGATGCTTGATGACGGAAATCCATCGTCGTCGATCTTCTCTTGGTCTTCATTCTTCACGCCAGAACGCGGTCCTTCATCGTTCTTGGCAACAGGAGTAGTCTTTTCATGGCGCCTGACTGCTCCACCTCCAGCGGTCTTCACGGGCTTGTCTCCCGAGATCGAGGGGCCATCGCACTCCTGGGTCTCGTTTGACACACCTTCCACAGATGTATATGCCCATACCACTTCATCCGTTGTCATGCAGCTCAACTCGGCTGCAATGCACGACTTGTCAACGGAGATCTTCTTCTTCATCCAGTCAATGCGAGGTTGGTAACGCTTCAACCACGGCATGCCCAGGATGATGTCAAACTTGTCATCGAGGTCGAGTAATATGAACTCGTCTTCACCTTGGAAACCTTCAAACTCAATTGCCAAGCGCATCGTTCGCTTTGGCATTCTCACAGTTGACCCATTAGCCAACCGAACAGCCATATCATTCGTCGCGTCGGGTGGAATCATACCATTCCCAATCACGACCTTCGCCCGAACAAAGTTGTTCGACGCGCCAGTGTCAACCAAAGCACGTAGAGGCGTTGCAATACCATCCACGTAAACTTTGAGTATGATCAGAGCAAAGCTCTGATTGACACTGCCATCACTCTTAGTGGAATCTGCATGTGCGCCGCGCACATCGGGGCCAGAGTTCTGTGTCTCCACAATATCCACAGTCCTCTCGTTAGACCCAGTAGGGAGCCCCGCCCCTACTGGTCGTTCACGTTTTTTTACCCTCGGGAACGGTCGAACCGGCGACCGAAGTTTCGGTTGCTGGTCTGGTTCGAACGTGACCCCCGTGTCTCTTGCCGTTCCGGCAAAGACACCCTGCAGTTCCGAGCGATGTGGCCTGGCTTCCCACAGCGGAAGCATTTGCCATTACCACGCGGACGTACGTCTCCCGACGTGGAAGTGTATGATAAGTCCATCGGCTCTGGACCGTCGTTTACTGGCGACGACATGCGGACTTGACGCGGAATAGGTCCACCAAACTTGGCTTGCTTGATGCTGAATTCTTCTTGCATCGCTCTCTCGATGGCTTGGTCCAACGTCGTCGGGTACTCGCGGAACAACTGGTTCCGGATCGGCCCGTCGTCCAAGCCGGCCATGAACGTGACAACTTGCGTTGCCATGTCAATCAGCTGATCCACAATGCACGACACGAGATATCGTGCGCGCTGTGCATATGAGTGGAGGTCTTGGCGTCCTTGCCGAAGCTTGAGGAGCTCAGCACGAGCGCGAAATTCGCTCTGCAGAGGCTCAAACGCGCGCTTCAGCTCCTGCTTGAAGTCGTCGAGATTGTAGAAGCAGGTTGGCTCCGCCAAACGCTTCCCATATGCCCAACTCTTCGCTCGACCCACAAGGTTGGACATCGCGAACAACACTTGCTGAACTGGGTCTCAGAGCTGTCTTGCAGCCACTCCTGCATCCAACTCAACAAACCATCTTGCCAGAGGTTCGTTTTCTCCGCCGCGATACGGAGAAATGTTGATCTTCAGAGGCATCACTCTCATCGTCGAGACAGAAGTTGCTTGCTGTCGATGAGAGGTCATGATCTCGTGATGCATGAAGTTCACGGCCGCGTTCCTCTGGTCATCTGGTGACGCTGATCTCAGCAAACTGATCACAGCTGCTTCACCAATGATCCCACGCATTCGCTCCAAGGCTGCCCACTCATGAGAAGACAAATGAGGGAATTGCTCATTAGTCAACTCAACAGTTTCCGGTACTGCTGGACCATGAGAGACTTCCATGTCCGCTGCCTCCATGACTCATTCAAGGAGACTGGATTGCTGGCTTGTGATATTCGTAGCAGTCAGAACGTTTAGACTCTGAAAATTCAAAGGCGGACAGGCACAACGGCACTAAACCACAGACCCAAAGAAAAGAGGTTCCGACGTGATGCTACAATCACAACCGGGCAATCAACGTTTGTCGACCTGCTCTTGGCAGTCGCACAAACAGTCATTTCCGGTCGCGGGAAGGACCACAAAGTGCTACCAGGTGTAATGGGGCGCTGTTTACAACAGTCCCCAAAACACGGCACGCACGCTTGTGCGGTTGAGGAAGCGTTCCCGACTTGGAGGGAAGTCCCGACTTGGAGAGACAAGGAGCGATTCCCGACTTGGAGGGAGGGGGCGACTTGAGTACTTGAGGGAAAGTTTGCAACTGAATTGAAATGAGCTTATGGTTCCTGAATCCTATGAATAAAACCACTAGGGGCCCTTGAGGTTAAATGTAATTTAACCTACACATGTAGTATAAAACCTTGGGTTGAATCAGGTTGAACTTGAAGATTCTCCTTCGAAGAATCTTCCTGCCGCGTGGCGTCTTGTGATTGGCCACAAGAACTCAGGTGACACGCCGGCCTTGTTACCAAATAGTGTCCCAGGTGAGGAACCATCATCATGCACAAAGAAGTGCAGAGAACACTTGGCGTAATCACTGATTGTGCCATGGGTGGATGTGAGCAAACATTTGACCATGTTTACGCCACCTTTACCTCCATGACAGCAGTGTGTGAACCACACCAATCTGTGATCGCATAACCAATGTAATAGGCCAGAGGGGCCCATTACAGCTGGGTGTCCGACGTTTGGAGGCGGCTGCTGCACAAGCTGGGGTATCCGTCGCTGAGTTGCTGGCGTGGTCGTCGCATCTTGCTGCCTGTAAAACCAAGAAGCACAAGCCAAACAAAGAGGAAGCCGCCACACCCACCAATAACACAAGCAACGAGCACAAGATCGTCGACCATCAACGCAGTGTGATTGACCAGTTAATGGAGCACATCAAGCGCCAAGACGAGCGCTTGGATAACCTAGAAGCTAAGATAGACGGGACCACACCACAAAACAAGAGCAGGAAACGTCCGCAAGACCCAAGTCAAGAACAAGAGAAGCCCAAGCGCCGACGAGGATCAGTGACTCACCTTCACACAACGTGGTTCGCGTGGTACGCACAGGAGCCGCGCTGGTTTGTCGATGCGCCAAAGCGAGAGAGGTCCAACGCCAAGCAACTCGTCGCCCTCATGAAGCTCTTCGTCGCTGACGACTTGAAGCTCGACCCAAGCGCAGCCGACTGTCGTGACCGGGTCCTCGAGGTTGGAAAGAAGGCGGAGGCTGCTGTGCTGACATTCCTCGGCGATCGCGCGATCAAATCGCGTGGTTCCACCGCCGTCCGCAAGCACCTGCAGGAGCTATACGCCAGCGGCTCTCTGAACGACTTGGTGGCCAAGTACCTCCGGCTTAGCCAGTCCGCTGCCATCAGCGACCCAGATCGACAAGATCCCCTCGAACCTGTGCCTGGCAAGTCATCGTAGACACCAAACAAGACATACACATGTTTAGAATGCACAATGCAAAGTCCATTTACCGTCTCGCTCGTTGGAAGCTTAAAAGGCAGTCGACCAGCGGGTATCGAAACCACTATCCACCACCAACTTGATGGCGACGGCTGGAGTCGAACCAGCAACCTCAGGGCAATGCCCTGCGCTCTCCCACTGAGCTTCGTCGTTGGATGGGGGGGGGGGGGGGGGGGGGGGGGGGGGGGGGGGGGGGGGGGGGGGGGGGGTGTCGAGGTGGATGGTGGCCGCGGCTGGGAGGCCTGCGTAGTAGCGTCGAAAAAAAGGAGACTGAACTCCAAGCCGCGCTGTCGGAGATGGCTAGTGTGTATGTGTGGCGTTGGCAGCCACTGCCTGGCTGAGTGTCTAAACACTGACAAATGTCACGATTGTATTGGTTGATTCTTAGCCAATAGGGATGTGCTACAACGAGTGGTCTTGGCTGTTTTCCGGATAGTTAGTTCACTTATCCGGACTATCCAAAAATTGGGGCTCATTGTTGAATTTATCTGCTCGAGAGCACATGGCTCTCGAGTTTAATTTGCATGTATATAGAAAAAGGCGTTTTTCTCAGCCCACAGGCCGTTTCAGGCCATTTCCTGCCACCTATAAACTTGGCTGAAACAGGCTCTTTTTCATCACCATCAAGAGTTTGTTCCCCTAAGCACCCCTAAACACAAATACACCAGTTACACACAAGTTTACTGTATCATACATAGATGTACCTAATTTATGGTACAGGTCGGAGAGGTCCTCTGGTCGGAGATATTTCGGGGTAAGAGAGGGAAATCGCGTCTAAATTGGCGACTACACAAGTAATCATAACAAAGAATTTCAATTCAAACAATAGTATGACCACAGCGGGGTCACCGCGCTTACTTATGGGCGTTAAGTGTGTGTGACTGAAACACCTTCATCGTTGCAAAATCCATGGCAATGATGGGTTGGAAGCACTTTACGTCAGATGGAAAGCAAGATAGGATTCCTTCCTGAAAGGAACGAAATGATGCAACTGTTCGCTTGTGCCGCTGGCACAAGCAGACAAGGTTCGGTTTTCAGTTCCGAATCAACCGATAGTCGAGCATTCAAGGATTGTGTCTTCTCTTCGACAGTCCGACGAGAGATTCAATAATGCGTCTGCAATTATTTGCCGCACTCGTGGTCATCACCTTCGCTGCAAACAGCATCAACATCGCTACGGCCGAAAAAAACCATGTCAAAGTCAACAATCAAGTTTACCATTCCACGGGCACTCGGAAACTCACAGATGGAGGAGAATGGGTATCGAACATCGAGAGCGAAGAGAGGGGTGTATCTCTGGAATCAGCGAATAACATCATCAGCAGGCTGAGGGCAAGGGTAAATGCGAAGAGCTTCGCTGGTGCTACCGAAAAACTCTCCGGTGCCCAGGTGAAGATTGTATCGAAGAAGGTCGCAGCGGAAGTGAAGAAAGATCCCAAGGTATGGCCTATCATCAAGAAAGGACTCAAGATTCTGTATGGCACTTTGCTCTTTGGGCTTATAGCTGCTGGGGTCTACGCAATGCTCCAGTCAATGCACAATTACAATTAATGGAATGCGAGAACATCAAGACGTTGTCTTCCCCAATTTAATGAATGCTCTTTGTGGTTTGCGTATTGCATTGCTTCAGCGACAAAACGTCACCGCGCTTGATTGTCCGTCGACTTAGTTTCAACGAGCAACAGCTATCCTTTGCCCCAGTTGACTTTGGCTGGTTTCATGAACCGAAGGCGCGAAGCGAGGTCGGAGATGAAAGTTATTTTTCCCGATCGCACGTGACTGATTCAGGATCCAAAAGATCCACAAGCGCCAGATGCGCTTAGAAGCTCATTCTACTTTCTTCCCCTCGGAGCTCAACCCGCCACTCCGCACCCTAATTTTCATAATGCACGTTTGCCCCTTGTCATAGCGTCGATAGTGGGAAAGATGCTTGTAACGGGCAATTTGATTGTCATGGGTTTGGTCAGAGCCCCGTTTCTATCATAGATCACTTTCCTCTTTTTGTTGCAATGGTTCTCTTCTGCTCTTCCTCTTTCCTGTTGCAACTTCTACTGCTTCGTGAATTGTGAACTGTAATAAGTAGTGCAAGTCCGGTCTCAGGAAATTCGTGAGCGACCACCATTGCGTTGTGTCAGCACCTGTCGTACAGCTGCATTCCCACATCCAGCCCATCAAGGCGGGTGGACCCAAGTCGCAGGCACCACTTAGCGACAGATTAGGAGGCGGTCCCATGTTCTTTTCAATGCAGAACGAGAGGACATTGTGCATCACGACCACAACACGACAAGACTCTCGTGAAATACAAAAAAACTCGAAACGTTTAGCCTTGTTCTGATGGAGTGATGGTTTTCGACTACACCTGCCAATCACTCTTTAGCACGTGAATTGGCTGTTGAGCTGTGCATCTGACACGAAGTGACTGCCTCCACCGCAGCGCCAACCATCACCACATTTGAACCAGTTGAAGCCCATAGGACACGGACAGATCCGGCGGATCTTCTCCTGAATCGCCTCAGCGCGACGTCGCTCTTCTTCCAACTTCGCTTGGTCACGAGCGCGTCGTAGGGCATCCAGATGGACAGCATGTGCCTCCTTAGCACGCTTCAGTTCTTCCCAGTCTTCGTCCGAAACGCCGGGGTCTCGCTGCTCTTTCCCCGTCTTCTTGTCGTCAGCTTCTTCAACTTCCGGGCCTTCTTTAGCTTCCACCTCGATGGTTTCTTCCACAGCAACCGACACTTCCTCTAGCTGCTCTGGCTCATGATTTTGGCACTCAACGTCCTCGGGCAATAAGCGTGGCGTTTGTGGTCGCGGCTCTTGGGTTCTGATAGTCGAAGTGTCCATAGACACAGATGACTGCGAGAGCACTGGACCTTCTGGTGGACGACGAGCTGCTAGAATAAACTCGCTTGCCATAGCTGCATCCTCTGCTGTGATGGTACGAATCTCCTCGGGCGAGTCGAACACACGCTGTGCACGACACTGCTGCAATTCCTTCCACACTCGAACCGCATCACGTCCGTTACCAAATCCATCTAGCTTCTTTAACTCCGCAAATGTTTGATGCAGAACCTCCTCAGCTCCATGTCCAAGCTGGATGTTTTCCTTCTCAGCCTTAGCTCGGACGAACGCCACGCCATCCTCTGCTTCCCAGTCCGGGAAGTCAATAAAGCGCGTGAAGCGGCTTTTAAGACCAGCATTGCGATTCAGCATAATGTCCATGTCCTTCGGGTAGCCCGCAATCACGATAACCATTCCGGCGTAGGACGGGTCTGTCATGGCAGCTACCAATGTCGTCATGGCTTCCTCTCCAAATTGGCCTTTCCCCAATTCGTACGCCTCATCAATAAACAGCAACCCACCCTTCGCCTCGACAAATTTCTCCGTCACCTTCGTCTTCGTCTGACCCGAGTACTCTCCAGTGAGGTCCAATCCTGAAGTTTCTACGAGTCTAGTGGTCCCCAGCGCACTCATAGCATGTAAGATCTGTGCCATCACACGCGCCACCGTCGTTTTTCCAGTACCAGGAGACCCTCGGAACACGAAGTGACCGATATCAGGACATGCTGAACCTTCACGTTTTGCCACTGCCATCTCCACCTGCAAGCGAGTGAGTTGGTCTCGGATCTTCTCCATCCGATACAACGCATCAAGCAACTTCATTGGGTCCGCGTCGGCCGCAACTCTCTTTCCCGGTACACCGCCACCCCGACGTGCAACTAAAACCTTTTCGCCAGCCTTGTCGGCGTCAGCCTCCGTGATCGACCGCTCTTCTTCAGGTTCGGCCACAACGCGCTGAGCACGGCATGCAATCAACTCTTCCCACATTCTCACAGCGTCTCTACCGTTGCCGAAGTTGCTCAATTTCTTCAACTCCACAAACGTTTGCTGCAGTGATAACACGGCCTCGCTTTCAACCTCAAAGTTCTCAGACTCTGCTTTTTCACTCAAAAACGCCACCGCATCTTGAGCCTCCCAGTCAGGGAAGTCGATGAACCGAGTGAATCGGCTCTTCAGTCCAACGTTGCGATCGAGCATCTGGTCCATATCCTTCGGGTATCCGGCGATGATAATTACCATGCCAACATAGGAGGGATTGGTCATGGCAGCTACCAATGTCGTCATCGCCTCCTCTCCATAAGTACTTTTACCGAGTTCATACGCCTCGTCAATGAACAGCAATCCGCCCTTCACTTCACCGAGTTTTTCCGTCACTTTTTGCTTTGTTTGCCCTACGTATTCGGCGGTAAGGTCCAGTCCAGACGTCTCAACAAGCTTCGTTGTTGCCAGCACCCCCATGGTATGAAAAATCTTTGCCATCACACGTGCCACAGTAGTTTTACCCGTGCCAGGGGATCCTCGGAAGACAAAGTGACCAACCTTTGGAAGACCCGAGCCTTCGCGGTCCGCCACAATCATTTGGTTTCGTAACTCCGTCAATTGTTCCTTAATCTCGTCCATGCGATACAGCTCATCCAGCAACTTCAGGGGGTCCTTTTGCTTCTTTGACTCGGGTCCCTCTTCGACTCCAACGTCGTCAAGAGTTAATACAGTCATCCCATTGACCATAGAACGATTCATAGCCTTGCCTAACGCATGCTTCAGTAATTGTTCCACTGCACCAGCGTTGCCAAAATTCGGCTGGGTCTTTTGAAGCGCCAGCTGCTTCAGTAAAGCCTCCGCCACGTTATACGGACACGTCACATTTCGCTTAGCGCAGTTCCATTCGAGAATATCCAAAAGCTCATGCTCCGTGTAGTCCTCAAAATGGAATGCATACTGAGGAGGAAAGCGGCGCATCAATCCTGGGTTCTGCGTGCGCAGCATCTCCAGCATTTCATGCTCGTATCCAATCAGCAACACAGCTATGTCGTCACTCTCCGTGCCCTGAACCTTCTCGACCAGCACATCCAGCGCTTGTTTGCCATACATATTGTCGTTAAGATTGTAGGCTTCATCGATGACGAGAACCTTACCCTTCGCCATGTCCAGAATTTGTGACGTTTTGGTTTGAGACTCTCCAACGTGACTCCCGATAAAATCCCCAGCAGTCTTTTTCACAACTTCGCCATTGCTCAAGAAATGAAGAGCCTTGAGAACACGACCGTAATATCCTGCACATGTTGTCTTCCCCGTCCCTGGATTACCCAAAAACAGTCGATTGAGGCACAACGGTATTGTCTCCTGGCCCTTCAGTTCGCGCTCGTAGTTTTCGTCACTAATGCGGACCAGCTTCTTCATCTCCTCTTTGATTTTATCCCACCCAGTCTTCTCCTCCACTTCGTTCAGCACAGTTTGCAACTTCGGGTTGGTAGACGGACGCTCACCAAGCAAATCCACCGTCTTAAACGTGAGCTTTCCGCCGAAGTCCTCTCTAGCCATGGCCTCTTTAGCCGCTTGATCGAATAAGTTACGTACAGCTCGCGCATTTCCAAAACCTTTACGCCCTGCCGCCTTGGCAAGACGTCGACAGGCCACCTTCGCGATCGCCTTCTCGTATTTCCACCCACGATCTTGTGCTAAATCATCCCAAACAATTTCCAAATCCTGCGCGTCAAAGTCCTCGAACCTTACTTCTTGAAAGCGTGACGGCAGGCCATCATTGTACGCATAGAGTTTCTTCTGGATGTCGTCTTCATATCCAGCCAGAATGATTGAGAGGCCGTCACGCTTATCCTCAGCAGCCGTCAGCAACTCTGCCACAATAGGTTTACCTTTAAAATCACCTGATGGATCCAACTCGTATGCCTCATCAATGAACAAGACACCACCCGTGGCTTGCTGCAATTTTAAGCGAAACTCATCAGCACCATCGTCCTTTAACTTTTGAGCAGTGCACTCCACGAAAGTATCTGTGGGGCGGATTTTCGAGTCTCGCAGGAGTTTGGCGAATAACCGCGCCACTGTCGTTTTGCCAGTACCAGGGTTGCCTACGAAGCAGTAGTTAAAGGGCATCGAGTTCTTCTTGCGCTGAGTAGCAGACAGTTGCTGCAATGCCATCGCGTTCTTAAATAAGTTTACCGCAGCTTGTTTTACCTTCTTCAGCCCCACCAGCTTCAGTAGATCCTCCATTGCTTCCGATCGACAGCCGTGTTGGCTCTTCAGCGACTCCCATTTATCTTCCACTGATACCGAAGAAGACACGACTGAACCAGTCTCACTAGTTTGGCCGACTATTGTCTTCCCCAACTGCAACTCCGCCTCATTCAGCCAAAACTCGCTTGCCTCCGGATAAAGTGAAGTGAACATCTGAAGGAGCCTTCGCTGGAGATCTGACGGCTGCGTTTGGCTCATTCGAACAGCAAGACGTGCAATGGCTACGATAACAAGGGGATGAGCGTAGCCACCTTCCTCTGTGCAAATTTGAGCCGCATAGTCCTCCAATTTCGAACGTGCTTCATCGGCGTCTTGCTTTCGTACAGCAAGTAACTCCAGAGCCAAAAACAAGTCCCCGTCCTCTTTCAACTTACCCTGGCTTTGGAGCAAATGGATGTACTTAACTCCACCAAATGGAGACTTGGATTGTTGCTCGCCCGCATCTTTAGATGGGACAAATGTCAACTTGGAAGCGAGGGTCTTTTCAATCCGCTGTGGAATAGCGTCCGCTGCTCCTGTGGAGAGTGATTTCCCATCCCATGGGAGCCACAAATTTAATTTCTCGTAGATAGGGCTCACTGATCCAACTAACAGGCGGAGTTTGTCCAGATCTTCGTCCGACAAGATGCAAGGCGACTGTGTGGCCGCCATAGATTTTCGTTCGTCCGCACTTGCCGCCCCTGCTGGCTTCGTAAAACTGATCTTTAGTGGTGGCTGTTCGACTTGCGATTTCTCGGGTAAGCACTTCAACATAGCATCCCGGTTTGAATTCGTGATATCAACTCGATGGACGGGGAACAAGGTATACGGGTGCCAAACAACCCAATTACCACCCTTCTTGCCAGATTTTGCATCACGATAAACAGCATCATATCCGTGCGTCGACTGCCGACTCACCCAGTCGCGGATGTTGCTCCCACGCTTGCCTTTGTTTTTAGGGATATCAGTAGGATTCTTCAGGTGCTTTGCAGTATAAAGGTGGCCAAACAGGACTGATGCTTTGCCATCGCCCACCACACGAGTAACGTTTTCCTGAGTTGCCTCATATACTTCAATTCCGTTCAAGGTTTGCTGATTCCCAAAGGTTCCCATTTCAAACTTGTCGATGTGCTGTCCTTGTAACTTGCGGTTTAACACCACGAACACAGGAAACTCCATTGGCGAAAACAGGGGGTCGGACCATTCTACCGTCCCATTTAGCCCGTCCTTAAATCTCCCCAACAGTTTGACCTTTCGAACGAAAAACTCGCGTTTACTGGACAAACTCATGGTAATGTGCGCCACACCTTCCATACCTGGCAAAAAGCGAGCTGCTTCTGGCGACCACAAGGCGAGCTTTTGGTCGTTCAGGATGCGTTCTGTATTCTTGATCGCAGTGTTCAAGCGAGTGGTAGAACAAGTAGGACAGTCCGACGGAAGACCTCTACTACACAACCGTAACGAAAACGAATGACCTTCCGAACAAAACCATTCCGTTTCGGACGTACACTGGACTGTGTCTGCCGAGACGTTGCACGGCACCGCCACCTTGTTGCCGCAGCGCGAGAAATTCCAGCAGGACTTATCGACAGACTCTTGGCAGCACACGTTGCCCACGTCATCGGAGCACTTCATTACTGCCGCATGCCCACAATGCAATGCTTTGAGAACGCGAACACTGCATGGACCTGGTGTCTGTTTCCCTTGTAGAAGTTTAAAAGCATCACCGCACTTCATCTCGATATCGTGACCACAGGTGGTGGTCCGGCGGAAGCGCACAGGAGCTGTACAATCTTTTAGTATTGATCGCAGATTTGTCGGTCGAGCGCCAGGAACGGGTAGAGTATCCACCACTACGCTGTCTTCACGCAACAGTTGGATCGATGGTGATGCCTCTCGCCATGGCTGCCATGTCTTCAAATACTTGCACAAGTGGCACGGTAGACGCACAACATGCCCACAACTAGGCAACTCCGCTGTCACTGGTTCTTCGCAAACAGTAGTAATGTGACGAGCCTCGCTGCACTTCATATTTGCCTTGTGGCCGCAGGTCCGAACATACGTCACCTCATGACTGCATTGGACATTAAGTCCGTAGCTGCGGTAGTTGCTAGAATCCCCTTCGTTCACAGTTTCCAGCGGATCGATGTCATCTGCCTTTTCGGTGCATTGTGCGACTTTGTCTATCAGCCGTTTTTCCTCGAAACAAGTCGTTGAACAATCATGCCCACACTCCGGATTAGACACCACAACTGGTTCTTGGCAACGTGAGGGGCTTTGCGCAAGCTCGAAAGCTCGTTCACATCTGACCATCTCGTGATGGCCACAACGGCGTTGAAACTTCACCGTTCGCTTGCAAAAGTAGTCTTTCGGCCCATACGACTTGCCCTCTTGAACAAAGTCGATCGTTGGGCATGACTCACCAGTCCATAGATTCAACATTTCTGCTGTTGGGCACGATACAACCGTCTCATGCCCGCACCGCGGCAATGATATCTTGACCTTCTCTTTGCACACAAATTGACGCACCCGACCGGCGTAGTCCTGGCGGTCGTGACACTTCATCGACACTGTGTGTTGACATGGTGGTGTGTATTCCAC
The DNA here is from genome assembly GCA_025722995.1 of Phytophthora agathidicida. Lineage (NCBI taxonomy): Eukaryota > Oomycota > Peronosporomycetes > Peronosporales > Peronosporaceae > Phytophthora > Phytophthora agathidicida. The sequence continues at coordinate 9,225,718 of CP106971.1, forward strand.
TTTTTCCGTGCACGGAGGTGCATTCCCCTTTGAATATCGATCGAACTCACAGCACGTGCACTTCAGAACATGCTTGCACTCTGGGTACACGTACGGCGCAATAGCTTCTTTGTTGCAAACTGGCCATGAAGCACGATGGGCCTCGATCTGACTGTGAGCGTGGCATTTCATCTTTTGATTATGTCCACAGGGTAAGCAGACGTCCACACGAATATCACATTCGTACTTCTTCAGAGCTTCGTCAATTGGCATTCCCCGCGCGGAAGCCGTCACTTCAGAGCACTTGACTACTCGTGGATGGCGACTGCAAGGCGACTCCACTTCTACACGACAGTTCTTATTGTGTTTGTCGACCTGGGGCCAGTGACACATCAAACCACACCCATGAGAGCACGAAAGCTCTACGGAACATACAACGGTGCAAAATCCAAGCTTCAAGTCTCGATCTTCCTTCGCCAGCGTGACTGACGTTCGATGCTCTGGGCAGCAGATCGGTAGTGCAGGGCCGATGCGCGGTCCATCATACGTTGTGCAGTCGCTTGCTTCGGCATTATCGGATTCCGCGTCTTTCTCGAGAAGCCCTAAAGTCTTCTGCCAGTGTTCAGTCTCCCCAAAGTATTCCACATTGCCCACAACATACATCCCCAATCGTGCCCGACTCAGCAAAACGATCATACGGTTCTGAAGCTTCACGAAGGGAGTGCGAGACTTGCCATCGATTACAAGCGAGATAATGACGATATCGGCTTCGTCGCCTTGGAATCGATCCACTGTCGACACAAAACACGATGGGGCTGGTCGTGGATCTCGTCCTTTAGTCATCATACTTAGTCCGTAGGTAGACATCAGCATCTTCCGCATCAGCATCAGCTGCCCTTTGTACGGAGTGAGCACAGCGATGGACTTCGGAGGCACACCGCAGTGCACTAAATATTGCACTAGCTTACAGGTCATCTTCGCTTCCTGGTGGTTTACTCGGGATAACCCAACTGATGCTCGCTCCTGTGCGCCAGAATGTGTCCAAAAGAAAATATGTGGTGATACACCTGGAACTTCGCGTCCTTCTCCCTCACATGCATCCAAGAGTGGAACCCTTACGCTCTTCCTCATTGCACCACCAATCACTTTCGTCCCGCAAACTTCATGGTCCTCAATCGTCGTGATCTCGGTGTAAAAATTTCGAGTGAGATCGCAGATGTCCTTGCGCATCCGGCGCTGGATTGACAAGACCGACGACGGCACTTCATTGCCTTGCGGAGCACTAATTAGTCGCTCAAACATCGAGATGTTAATTTTGTTCACCCGCTCAAAATCAATTCTACCCATTACCGACGGCTGCAGCTGCATGTGATCGCCAATCATCTCCAGCTTTCGTGTAGATGAGCTGAAGCATGACACCAGCAGAGGCTCCATCACTTCCGAAGCTTCCTCAACCAAAATCGCGAACGGGTTGGTAGTACGGATAGCCTCCAATCTCGACACGCAGCCTGTGATCGTCCCACCAATAACAGATTTGCCTTCGTACACACGAGAATTCGCCCGGAGTATTTCACGCTGAAGTTCAACTTTTAGATCTTCGATTCGCTTCACGAACGCACGCTGCAAGCAGGAGTTGATGTCGCTCCACAAGTTCAGAACCGAGAAAAGTGCGCTCCACCGTTTTTCTAACTCCATACCCCAGTGCCACTCGTGTGGGAGCAACAGTTGCTCATCCGATGATGCCCACGGCGATTCCCCTTCATCATCAATCTCCTCGATTGTATCGATGATCTCCTCAACCTCGTCGCCTTCAACCTCCCAAACGTCACGTAAATGTTGTAAATGCTCCGACTCTTCGACCTCATCCTCGTTGTCGAATTGAACAGCGTCAACAAAGTCTTCCACATCGCTATCCGAGCCCAATAAGTCATCGTCTTGTACTTTGGCCTCATCCGCATCAGTGTCTGAACTGGATTCATCAGGTTTGGAAGGTTGAACAACCAGTGTTCCATCATTTACTGGCTCCTTCAGGATCCCGACGGTCTCCTGGTTAGCAGCCATTGCCTCACTTTTAACCGTATTGTTTGGCAGCGGTAGCTCAGGAAGCTTTGTAGTATGCAGGTCACTGCGACTTACATGATCCCTGCAGTAACTTGAGCCCGACAAAGGCTTTCCTTTGCATGATTTGCCTTTTCTTGTCTGTGCTAGGCATTTGTCGGTGCTCGTTTGAGCCGCCCGAGCTAACAGAGCTACAGCTTCAGCGTGATGGGTCCCACAATATTGTCCCGCTGTAGCAATTTCGCCACAAGATTCGCCACGCTTCGATACCCACTTGCAGTATAGTTCTTCGACGTGGATTTTGCAATACGACGTATTGGGCTCCGCAAGTTCAGCACACAAACCATCGAGACCCCAGCACAGTGGGTGTCTTTCGCACGCATTTCGAGGAGGTTCTTCCTCTGCCATGCTCGCCACCTCATCCCGAGCTAAGCAAACGAAGCACGCGTGGTCTTCGCAAAATAACTGGTCCTCATGTAGCCGGCAGTTATTGCACTGTTCGGCTGAACACAAGTGTCGTTCACAATACAGCCGCTTGTGAGCCACGCTATCATGGCAAAACGATTCTCCGTCGTGGCTAAACTTGCACGAATGCTCTTGGCAACATTTACTACCTTCAGCACACACTTTCAAGCATGACTCAGAGTGTGAGCATAATGGTAGGGGGCAGAACCCCGAAATCCACCGAAATAGTACTTCCTGAGGATCAATAGCGGGGTCATAGTGCTTAATGCCTGTGTGCAATCGTGCGATATCTTCATTAGCCAGCATCAGTTTCTGACTCAGCACATATTCCACGGACATAATAGGAGCATTAGTTTCGGCAAGGCTCTTCTCCACTAGGCCGACAACGTCAATTTCTTCGCTTGTGTCGGTTTCTTGAATCTTTTCCTCGATATCGCCAACCACGCAAGATTTGCCCTCATCCACTTTTACACTTTCCTTCAATTTCAAAAGTGTGGCCACTGCCGATGACACAGCTGGGACAGCATCTTGTACAATTTTGCACTCTTGACGACTCAGTGTCTTTTTACCACCGCCAACGATCGTCTGAGCTTCGAAAATGGGAGCAAAGTCACGAAATTTGTGCCACTGCGCGCGTAGTTCTTGGCAGTCTTCGATACATTGGGAGGCTTTGCGGACAGCGGGATCTGAAAACGCAACGTTACGCTCACGGTAAGGCTCCAATGCAGGTTCGATGCATCCTCCGCCAATGCGCACCAGCTTCTTGAAGCCATTTCCAAGATAATATCTACCAAAGTAGGTATTGGTTCTTGTGGTATGATCCAACGTTGGCTCGGACCGGAGCAAGTCCAACAAAAACTCATCAATCGCGTGATTCTTGTATGAGAGAACCAGGATTGGAGGATCACCGATTTCGCGATTTTTCATCTTCCAAAGGTCTCGGATTATGAGCAAAGCGCGAACTACCACAACACCCAAGTACGACTTTCCTGTGCCCGGTGGCCCTTGTGTGCAATGGACTGGGTACATCAACGCCTCCGCAAAACTCTTCAATTGCCCGGGATCAAGTGTCGCACTATTTACCAGCTGAATAAGTGAGTGTTGTAAACGACCGCGTAGGCCTTCATCTCGGCGAATGTCGACGATAGGGTCCAGAAGCGACGCTCGGATGACTTCTCGAATCAGTCCTTGTGTGGATAGCTGATTAATATCACTTGAAGGGCAAACAGCGTCATAGTTATCATCAGCCTCATAGTCACCACTGACCACTTGATCCGGTCCAAAGCTAACTTGGTCACACAAATTGAGTAGTGCGCCATTTTGGAACGGGATTGGCATCTGATGTTGTTTCTCCAGAGCTTTCAACACTGGAATAAACTCGGGGACAAACGTCTGGCAATCAATGATCGCCACAGCATCGCCTATAGACGGATTGTGATTCTGCAACGCATTTCCTGGCTCATCGAGATACTGGAGCAGTCGCAACGTTAGGCATCCCCGCTCACGAGCCTTGAACTCATCAAAACTTTTGCCCTGGAAAATGATTTCTGCCCAGTATACTTCACCAGTGCTTTGCAACGACGCCCCACGGTTGGCAAGTCTCACGATTCCGATCAAGTTGGGACTCGACAGCCGCTTCGTAGTTTTCCAGTGGATAGGCTTTAACGGCGGTTTGCGCGATGCCACTTGCTCGATCGAAATGGTTCCGTCATATTTCACATTTGCAATGCAGCCATCGTAGATGTGCGTAGAGGCATATTTTGACGGGGGTCCACGAAGTCGCTGTTGGTATTCCCCTGCACACTTGCTGCAATATCCTTTCGAATGCATCCTGTGGGCACACAAGAATGTTGCGAAACGATCACACTGCGAGTTTTTGCAGTTTATCGGAGAGTGTTTCCCCGGAAATGGCCACAACGGCTGATCACACACTTTGTCGCCCATCTTCACCGTGCAATGTGGCAGCAGTGCATTGTTCCCTTCCACGAACGTCATTCCGATCCACAACTTCACAATTGTCACGAAATATTCGTCACTGCTTTCGTAGACTCTTCCTTCATTTGTACGAGGAAGCTGCAGCTTGGGGAGCAAGGCCGGTTGGAAGTTCTTATAATCCGCCAACCACGCCACCGTTGGGTGTCGCCAATCCGGCAATGCCACGTCGTGCTCCACTTCCGTCATATCTCGGACCTTCACCTTAATACTCCACGATTTCTCTATTTCATTTAGCAACGACATCAGTTTATCACGTAGTGATCGGTGCGGCTTCAACTTGACATTCAAGCTCCTATCTGCCTCCGCAATCATCTCATCCAGTGCGTCCTTCACGTCGTCTCTCCTCAGATCCCACGTAAATTTCAGCAGCCGAGTAACAACCCGCTCAACTAATTCCACCCCTTCCAGAGTTTCATCGTTGCCATCCAGCGCATCACCCCCTCCATACTGCGTCAGTTGACTCAGTAACGCACTCACTGCTTTACTTATTGCAGGTAGTGGAGGAGGATCAATTGAGGCTGAAAATGGCAACCGAGCCAGCGCCGACAGCAGCATCCTCAGCACATCCAATGGGAGACTCTCCACCCCTTGCCAGCAACTGATCCAGGCCTTCTCCATGTGGCCGATCGTCTCTTTTAGCTTATGATTGGGGCAGTTCTTGAGCACCGACCGGATGAATTGAAGCGTCGGCGGGTTCGACGGAAGCTGCTGAGCACGAAAGCCTCCCGTTCGTCCTCCTTGTCCCTCGTAGCTGCCTCTTCCTCGTCCTCTTCCTCGACCGCCTCCTGGAGTGCGATTGCCATTGCTGCTAGGCCCTCGTCCTCGTCCTCGTCCTCTCCCTTGTCTTCCACCGCGACCTCCAATCATGAAGAGTTAGTTAGCTCTCTCTTTCGTTTTTATTGTGGGGAGAAGGTTCCCAAGCGTGAGACCATCCCCAACAGAAATCATCTATCTGGACCCGGTCACGGGTGACGCCAGAGTTCCGCGGACTTAGGTCGAGCCGTGATTCGCTTGCACGCAGTTGAAGCAGGCGGACGGTATCTTTCACGCCCGCATGGTACCCCGAGGACAGTGCTGGCAATTGACTGTAAAAAATCGAACGTGTCAACGTTTATTGTGTGCATTTTCCCACGATGGACCTCTTCAACGTAGTAACTTCTGCTTTCACGAAATAAGTGACTCTGTTGGCAGTATGAACATTCAGAACCACATGGACGAGTTCTCTCTGCGGGTGGAGAGCATGCGTGTCTGGCGAGTCTGTCGTCGGCTATTACGAATGATCTCCATCGTCACGATGGCCTTCTGCAAGAATTCTGGGACTTGGATCGTTTTGTCGGCAGCACGCAACAACGAAGGGAAGCCCAGCTTCTTGGCCACTAAATTGCACAGCAACCGAGCACAGCGTCCATTGCCATCGTGGAACGGGTGGATGTAAAACACCAAGACTGCAAATGCATAGTAGGCACAAAGCAGCGGGCGGTGTTCCCAGCGACTGGTGTCGTTCAGTGTGTTGATGAGGTTGTCAAGTGCAGTTTCGATCTCCCCAGCAGGGATGAACACACGGTAGATACGAGGAGATGCGTATCCGACAGCAAGATCTGTTCGAAGGACGCCACCCTGTCCGCTTGAAGCTGGGAGGAGACACTGGTGCAACGACAAGAGCTGGTCGCGTGTGATCACACATGACGTGTCGTGCATGATCTCGTTGATGACGTCCAGCAGCTTCTTCCGTGGATTATCATCGGCTGAAGAGTGTCTGCGTGTTGCTGGGGTGTCGTGAGCAGAGCCGATTGCGTCGTACAGGTCGCTCGATGTGAAGGTGGCTGGTTTCGCTCCGTCGCAGCAATCAGCAAGTTCCGTCTTGCGTTCGAAAGCATCGTATTCGCCTTCGAGTTTCTCCGACAACTACACACCAGGTAGCATTACAGCGGAATTAGTTTGAGTATGAGAAGTGCAAGGAAACAATAAGGTGACAAGCTAACCTGTTCTATTTGGCGGTAAACCGGAGACTTGGGGTTTTCTTGATGACCGAACAGCTTCTCGCCTGCAACATGAAAGTGTTAATACGAGATCTGTGGATTGCGCGACAACAAACAACGACGCATCGCGTTACCGTGTGGAGACTTTGAGGTCTTTGTGTGGAAGGGAGTCGTTTTCGCCGGAGAGGGTACTGCTGGGATCGGTTCTCGGCCGGGGTGAATGTGTCCTACAGATTAGCACAACATGCGCAACTCACGTTACACCGTCATCTCCAAACCAACAGCCTCCCCGATGGCTTACCTGGAACGTTGAATTTGCACAGGACACATTCTGGGGCTTCAGGCTCGGCAGGTGTTGATGTCTCCGGGCCCTCGTCGACCTCCATATCGTCAGTATTGCTGGAACTCACGCTGTCGTCGTTTCCGTTCTCGTCACCAGTAGCTTGCTCCTTCAGATATCTCTCCACCTTGTGGGACAGATCCTGTACATCCGCAAACAACTCCGCTTCTGTGGGGCTCACAGTGTACAAGTACTGCAAGTAGTACTTCAGATGCCCCAGCAAGGCCCACTTGGTCCGGATCTTGCCGTCACACTCCTCAATTACATGCTTCAAAGTCGAGTCTTCATTTTGCTCGTGCGGCTCTCCATGACTGTGCTCACGCAATGCATCATTAAAGAGGCCATTGCGCAGAAGCATCACTAGTGAATGCAAGATCGGAACGACAGCTGCGTGGTCTTCACTGCTCATGGAGGTGGCTAGCGTGTCCACCATATCGAACAGAGCCCACTCAAGAGCAAGAGGTGTTGTGTCGCAAACGTTCACTAGGTATCATTCACCAACCAAGCAGTCCGTTAAGCAAGATGAGCGCAACCATTATAAAAGATAAGAACAGTACTTACGGTCTTCACGTAGAATCGACGAGTCAGTCAACTCTCCATTCGAAGTGATAGCATTATCCAGCGTTTGGCAGTATTGGAATCGAGGAATACGTCCAGTACCGATGTTCGAAGCGGCAGCGCTGACGAGTTCCTGACGAAGCGTAGACAGAATCATCACAGAACGAACGACCCGCTGGATACGCTGCAATTCGTGTTGGTCTTCGGACATGGCGCGGTCAGAGTACCACGACAGCACTGCAACTGTCGACATTTTACAAATCATCGGGACAGATACGACGGTCTGGATGCCAGCTCGCCGAGCATGTGGAAGCAGGAAGAACTGAGATTGCTGCGCTGTGTGAAGATCAACCCACTCCGGATGCTGTCCACTAAAGACGCTTCCAACATGACCCTGGCCAGGATCAACCATGATCATAGACGACACCTTCCGATACTTCTGAATGGCATCGGCCCACAGTGCCGCTGTATCGATAGGACGGTTCTTGGACGCTCGGGGCGACAACAGCCCTACCGGTTTAAGTTGTCGCTTGGCAGTCGAGCTGTTCTTCTGCCAGATGCTGTGAGTTATCAAAATGCAGTTGTCGTCGTCATCCAGCACCGGGCAATGTACTTGTCCCATCAACCACGGGTCCTACGAAACAAAAAATATCCTAACATGAGCAAAACGCATAAATAACTAAGTGCACTGGAGCTACGTACCCTTGTGATGACTCGCAGCGTAAATTCCAGAGCTGTCGCCAGCGTCGCATTGTCAATATGGTCGACAGCTACCGTCGCACGAAATCCACTCTCAGTAGCATGGTTAGCAATAAGAAACTTGGCCAATTCATTGTGCGCGAAATCCACCGCATCCGACAATGGCGACGATCCCCATCGATCCAGCAAATTGACGTTCGCTCCACAGTCAACCAAGTACTTAGCCATCTGTAAATGACCTTCGGCGCTTGCTACATGCAGCAAAGTACGCAGATCGTAGTCCTCCATATCCGGTCGTACAAACTCCGGCACCAGCTGCTTCAGTTTCTCCAAATCTCCTTTCTTCGTCGCTCGGAACGCCATTGCAATATTCTGTTCATCTTCACTGCTTTTGACTTGACGGCTCACCATTTTCTTCTTCTGATGCGCACGCAGCATCTCCGCAATAACAAACTGATGCTTCTCCAGAGCAATACTAATAGGCGAGCGGCCTTTAGCGTCCACCACATTGGTATTTACACCAGCAGACAGCAATAACTCGATGACGCCCAATTGGCCATTTTCCACTGCAACATGCAGCGATGTGCGTCCGAGTTCATCCGTCACATTCACTTCTAACCCACAGAGCCACGACCGCTTGACATTTTCTGTATTTCCTTCTTGTACAGCACGGAAGAAGGCGCTGACGTCGGGACTCGACCGACTCCTGAATAAGAATATAGCACAGACAGAAACAATCAGTTAAAGGCAACTTCAACTTGTCCAACACTGAAGGAAACGTGTCACTGACCGCCTCATCCCCTCGGACGTTTCGCCAGTCGCTAATGGCAACGTTTTATCTTCTTCGAACAGCGAAAGTTTGCGGCCGAGCGTGGCATCTAATGAACGTAAGATGGCTAGATTTTTGGTTTCGAGTGCGCAGTCGATCGGGGAGCGTCCCCAGCGGTCTAAAGCTTCAGCGTTGGCTCCGCATTGCAGTAAATAGTCCACCATGGCCTGTTGCTCGTCGCTTACGGCGATATGAAGTGGCGTTCTGGTAATTGAGAGGATAATAAATATATATTAGAACAAGTCAAGAGGCGATAGGCCAAGAGGAGAGCTGATCGTACCGTTTGTCGTAGTCGGCGGCGTTGACGTCGGCGCCGTGTTCCTCGCGTAGGCGACGCATGGCCTCCAGGTTTCCTTCGGACGCGGCCCAGCACATGGCAGTGGAGTGGGGGTCGCCGGGCTCCATGTCTGTCTGTCGTCGGGAAGGAGGGAAGGAAGCTGGTCAAAAGATGGCGAGTCCGGCGCGCAATGTATGCGTTAGTGGAGCCCGTCCAAGATGATGCAACAGATGGTAACGATTTTGACGGCAACTTCAAGTTGTCCTAATTTAGGACACTCCTAAATCCTAGCTTGGACGAGCATCGACTGCGCAGCAGCAACATCACTAGGCAGCATATCCCAGTTGCACAGCAAACGCAAGCTTCACCGCAACCTCTGACGTGTTCAAACGACTCGCTTGTCCTCGCGCCAGCTCAAATCCCCCACGGAGAGAGCAAGCAAAGTCTTGTGTACGATCGGACTCCCTTAAGTCCGATTTGCCGCCACGTACTTGCCCATCATCTAAAATCCTCACAATCCAATTTGCGTCCAAGAGCTCAAGTGATCAAGCTTCGGTCTTCGTTTCCGCCAATGACCTTCACCCCCGCCGTGTCCGTGCAGCCTCAGCTGTACATCTACGACCACTGCCCGTTCTGCTGCCGTGCACGCGTGGCCATGGGGCTCCAGAAGGTCAAGCACGACGTGCTGTTCCTGGCCAGCCACGACGAGGCGACTCCCATCGGCCTCGTGGGCTCCAAGCAGGCTCCAATCCTGCTCCCCGTGGGCGAGAAGCCTTTCGCTGAGAGCTGGGACATCGTCAAGTACATCGACGAGCACTACGGCGCCAACGGGCCTATTCTGCAGCCTGCGTCAGGCCGCCAGGATCTGGCCAAGTGGGTCGACGACATCATGCCGATCCTCGTGACGCTATATCTGCCGCGTTTCCATGCCGCCCCCTTGCCCGAGTTCAGGCTCAAGGAGTCGCGCGACTACTTCAAGAACAAGAAGGAGCAGAGCTTTGGGTCCTTCAGTGAGAACCTCGTCAAGTCTCCGGAGCTGGTGGAGCAGGTCAACAAGAAGCTCCTGGAGCTCGAACCGCTGCTGCACTCGAGCCACTCGGTGAACGAGAAACTGAGCTACGATGATCTGGATCTGTTCGGTCGTCTGCGCGGCTTGACGCTGGTTAAGGGCGTGACGTACCCTGCCAAGGTCCGCGAGTTCCTCGAGTACTTCTCCGAGCAGGGAGATGTGCCGCTCTACGACAACGTCGTCAAGATCTAATGAGGCCATGAATCGAGGCTGTGGTAGTGATCGGTAGCAGACTGAAGGGTATACGATTAGTTTTAGGCTTGTTGAGCTGAGAACTTCAGCTTTTGTTCGTGATAAGGCAGGATCCATTCTTTGCATCTGCCTCTCTCAGTCTGTCCCTGAGGGCAACTTCGTTTCGTTGCGAGCTGTGGCTTGGTACGGCAAATTTTTCACAACAGTCATTCAGAAACAAGAAGCATTGTCACCTCCACGCGAAAAGAGCATTGCGCGTATGCATCTCATTTTTCCGTGGCGGGATATCTAATGCTTGGCTTGTCATTCCTAAGCATCAACGACCATCGCATACAAGATGGCTCGTTGTGCAGATGCTGAGCCAAATTCACCAATATTGTCGTTGAGACGGCCCGTTGCGTATCGACCGTTGACCTCCAGGAAGCTCGTTCATCCACTGTATTACGAAATATTTGCTGCGGATTCGATAGTACTTCAATCCGCAGCATACAGCTATTGTACAATCATGAAGGCTACCACCTCCTCGCGAATATTAGACCACTACTTGTTTCCACTCCCGTCAAACGCGACAGCTTGACAATCAGGATACTCACGAACATCCACCAAATAGTCAGCCCTTCGTGGCGTCAAATTAAATATCAGTTCGCCGCTCTTGCGTGTTGTAGATGTAGCGGTGGGTCCGAGAAGCCTCACCATTCAAGTTCCGCAAGCCATTCTGTCCAATGGTCATGAACATGTTCACGTGGCTGGTTGCCACTCCTTGAGAGCGCAACAAATCGCCCAGTTGCGAAAGAACCTGCGGGGCATTGGTCATGGTCACAGTGGCGGGTGACGACACGATAGCACGTGAGCCACCACCCCGCAGGAACGGGTGATTCAATAAACCACCTTCTCCGGTAATCGGCGGTCGGAGGCGATGGTCTCGCTGTAAGCACGAACGCATTACATCTTCCAGATCCTTGTTCTCCAGCGGCGGGAACTTAATTGGGATTGTCGGATCGATAATGCAGCGGAACTTTTCAATGATGCTATGCACATCACCGAACGGGGGCTTCGAATACACAATCTGGTAGAGAATGCATCCCAGCGACCAAATATCACTCGCTCGGCCAACCTGAACAACGCACAAAAGAAAATGCGGTTAGTCATTGTGGATTTATTTTTCTCCACCAACATTTCTGATGTACCTTCATTTTGCCTTCAGGGTCGCGCTGGCCATCAGGATTTGTGTTGCCCTGAATTGCCTCCGGCGACATGAAGTTAACGGTGCCAATTTGGCTGTCGCGCTCGATGTTAGTCGTGTCATTCGAGATCGTCTTCGCGATTCCGAAGTCGATAAGCTTGAGAGCGCCATTCACGAACAAGAAGTTTGCTGGTTTTAAATCCCCTAGACAAAGTAACCACACAGTACGCAAATAAGCACACGACCACTCTTACCACATCGCTAAGACGCCTTTGAACTTACCGTGAATAATTCGCCTACTGTGAATGGCGTCCACAGCTTGGAGCATCTGAGTCCAAATCACTCGCAGGAGATTCTCGTCCATATCGCCCTTCAAATCGCTAAGTCGCTCACTGAGGTCGATTTCCCCATGCTCCATTATCTAGTATACGGAATATAGGCCCAAAAACGGATAAATAAGATGCGCTCGCTTAATCCATAATATCACGCAAGGGCGTACCACATTGATCTGCCGCTGCTGAAGGTCCTGCTCGGCAGCAATTAACTTGATGATATGCGGGTTTCCTTGCAAGGTTTCCAGGAGTTTAATCTCGTTTGTATACTGGGCAATACTTTGTGCATCCAGCTTTTTCAGCTTGATTTTCTTCAGCGCGTAAATCTTGAGATCTGGCCCCAGCATTCGGTAGACTTTGCTGCTCCCACCACTTCCAATCTGCTCCAGCTTGATATACTTTTGGCCGTTCACCTACGCAATCCAAAAAACAAGTACGGTCAGCTTGTTCATACCTGGTAGATGCGAAATCAAGCTAAATCGCACCTCAACTCGGCTCGTCAAAGATTCCAATGCATCTCGCGACGAGGCACTACTCATAGAAGCCATTGGTGGAGACGACGAAGATGATATAGAGCTTGGTGAGCCCAAATCACCATAGTTTCTCGCCGCAGCTACACTTGGATCAAGTTGTAGACGTTTCGGGGAGCGATAGCGATCGAGTGCACGTGATATGTTGTTGCTAGACAGCCCAAGCGTTGCATCTGCTCTCTTTTCCAGCGGCAATGGCTTTTTCACGATTGGGGAGCGAAAATTGTCCGTGACCAGGGCTTTGCTGCTGATTACAGATGTGTTCGTCGGTGCTACTGGTGCATCCATGTTCTCCGGTGGTAGCTTCACTCCCGCGTTCTTCTTGAATGGTAGTCCTGGCACCGCTTCTGTCCCTTTCTCAGGTGGTATCTCCGTTACTGAAGATTTAAACGCCATAGCAGCTATCGTGGGATTCTCGGGTGCGTTTTTAATCGATACTTCCATCTTGCTGTTGCCGGTATGAGCGCTTTTCTCCTTTTCCTTCTTGTTCTTGTCTTTATCGGGGTCCCATTCCAAGATGTAAGCAAATTTACCCATATTGATTTTTGGCTTGGTCTTTGACTTTGTTTCCAACTTGATTCCGAGTGACGTATGCGTGGTCTTCGTGGTCTCCTGAACAATCCCCATCGGCTAGTTAGCTGCAGTCCAGGCAGGCTTCAACTTTAGGATTTCATCACAAACCTTTATTGGAATCTTTGGCTTGTTGGGGTTGGCAGGAGTTGGTTGACTCCCCATCATAGCATTATCGTCATCGTCGTCATCGTCATCCTCGTCGCTCTGATCTCCACCCGAAGCAATCACTCGAAGCGGTGGGCCACCTACGGCCACACAAAAAATACACACACATGCACCGGTTAGATCAGCCAGACCACCTGTAACAGCAGCAAACTCCTTACCAAGAGTTCCAAATCGCGACGCCGCGTTGTGCGGTTTCCTCGAGGTCGACTGCGACTTAAGACTTGACCGCGTAGGGATCAACGGTGTCGTGAGTAACGGCGACTTGTTTCCAGTGCGTGGCATTTTAGACACAGTCGAAAACCCCACTCCACTTCGAGGCTGACTCAGCGGCGTCGCACTCGACGGCGTCGTCGACGCACCCGACGCGGGGGTACACCATCCTCTGTTGTGGCTGATAGGCGTCGTATCCGCCGGATTAGTCGACGGATGCAATGGCGTCGTACCACCTCTTGGAGTCGTAACAACCTGAAACCTGTTTTCCTCCTGATTGGTCCTCCTGAAGGCCTGCATTCTGCTCCTCAAGGCCATCACCTTCTGTTCCTGTGGAGATCCCGAGAACGCCGCGACCCACCCAGCTCTTCCTGCAATTATTTTTTTCAACAGTTCCTTCTTCTGCAATGAAGTCAGCGCGTCATTATTCACTCCGTTCTCCAAAATCTCCTCCGCCGTCTCCAAATTCCCTCCTGCTGCTGCTGCATATTCAAATGCTGCTTGTTCTTCATACAGCAGCATCTGTTTATCTCCCACTTTTCTCTTCTTCATCTCTTGGAAATTCAACCTCACTTCCGCTTCACTCCTGCGATAATGATCACTCTTTAGTCACACTCAACTCAACTCACTAAAAACTCAATACTCCACACTCACTCGCTCATCTTGGCCAACATGATGCACATCTCCGTATACTCCGCTGTCCCTTTCACCGTCTCCGAGTCCCCCACACACGTCAGGGCGCGCTTTAACAGCCGCAGTTTATTATATTTCCCTGGATTCCCAGCCAATGGGCAGCGCAGCAGCTCCAGCCACTTGACCACAGACCGCGGCGCCTCTTTTAGGCCAATCACGAGCCGCAGACGCCGCTCCGAGGGCTTCTCCAGCATGAAAATGGAGCGCGGCGACTCCCCGAAGTGCAAAATCTGCGTCGCTTTTCCCTCTGCGTCCGAATAGCGGGCTGTGGGCTGGGGCAGCTGCTGTAATAGGGACTCTATGAGAGATTCCGAGACGGGGGGGAGGTTCTCCTTGTCGTCCAGAGGCTCCATCCTGATCTTGCGACGGGTTGGGAGGTCCCGCGGGCGCTTGCGGCCTCCCCCGCCGCCGCTGTCGAGGCCGCCGAGCGCTATGGTGGCGTGGACCTGTCCGCGATGGCGCGGATAATTGAAATTGGCTGATTGGTGGATTTTCAAAATATCGTTTCGACCAATAGAAGAAGTTGAGAGATTTGATTGGTGAATAAATATTTTAACCAATGAAAATGTACGTTAGAGAACGTGGTTTGATTGGTGGGAAATTGAAGAGTGCGTTGACCAATTAGGAGACGATGCCAAGCAACTTCAACTTGACCCTTGTGTCAAATGCTTGAGAAAGACGTCGTGGTCCTCTTCTTCACTCTGCGAGCTTCGAAGGTACAATACAGTTAATTGCAGCAGTATGAGCGGCGCGTACTTCGTGGGGCGGACGCAGCTGCTGGAATGGCTCAATGCGCTGTGTGGGACGGAGTTGACTCGTGTGGAGCAGATGTGTTCAGGTGCCGTAGCCTGCCAGGTGCTGGACGCGCTGTATCCTGGCAAAATCCCCATGGCCAGAGTGGACTGGACAGCCACGCAGCAGCACGAGTTCGTGCACAACTACAAACTGCTGCAGCAAGCGTTCGCGACGCTGAAGATTGACAAGCGGATCCCAGTGGACAGACTCGTGTGTGGTAGGTACCAGGACAACCTCGAGTTTCTGCAATGGCTCAAGGTCTTCTATGATAAGCGCGAGCCTCCTCAGCAGCCGTACGATGCATTCGCTCGACGGGCAAAGGGGAAAGGCGGTCGACAGTATAACAGTAAACTGCGTGGCAGCTCTCTTCCGGTCTTGGCGCCGGTGAAGAAGAGGGCGAGAGCTTCGGGAAGTACACTTCGGCGCCGGAATAGTGGTGAGGCGGAGAATGAGGACTATGCAACAATTTTGGAGAAGATAGAAGGCTTGAAGATCAAGAGTGAAGGAATCGCTGCGGAGAAAGAAGCGCTTGTAGCGCAGATTAACGGGCTACGGGACGCTGTACGTTGTCAACGTTTGCTGGTGGTGTGAGTGTCTGCAGTTGCTTACTTGTTGGTGGTCAGGTTGAACGCACGAAAGAGGAACGTGACTTTTACTCGAAGAAGTTGCAGGAGATTGAAGAGCTGGTGCACGACGCAGAACTGTCGAAGGCAACAAGTGCGCAGACCAATTTTCTCGGACTGTCGATTCTCGACATTCTGTACGCGACGATGGAAGACGAGCAAGATCAAGAGCAGGAACTGCCATTTTGAGAGTGAAAGTGGACAAGCGGCGCCAATAAGTAGAGTCGAGAGTAGAGCTGAGCGTCGTATGTAAGATAATAGCAAGAACAACCACCTTCGAGCGGATCGTATTTGCCTTTCAGTGTGGTTGCAAGCTTAGTTTCACGATACGAAGATGTGCTCGTCGAGCTGTATATGAGTAAACTGCGGTGCTTACGCGGATACGCCGTCAAGCATTGACAAACCGTGTCGCACGTGCACTCCAAAGCACCAAGTCAGGTCGAGTGCTTCAAGGCACGCGGATCTCACGCTGGCACATAATCAACAGGTTAGAGAAGGGCAAGCACAGAGGAGAAGAGCAATTCCGTTGAGCGTGAAGCTCGCACCGTCGCACCCCACAGTTGAAAACTCTTCCTAGCAACCACTTTGACTACCTCGCATCTATCGAGCATGGCGACCCAGCAACCCAAGCTCTACATCTACGACTTCTGCCCCTTCAGCTGCCGTGCACGCGTTGCACTGGGTTTCAAGAAGGTCAAGTACACCGTGGTTTTCATGGCCTTCGATGATATCGCGACGCCTACGAGTCTGGTAGGCACTAAGGCGGCCCCGATTTTCGAGCCCGTTAACGAGAAACCCTTCACCGAGAGTTGGGATGTCGTGAAGTACGTAGACAACAACTATGGCGACGGTCCGATCATCAAGGAGGCTTCGGGTCGTGCAGATTTGGCCCAGTGGATCGAATCCGCCATGCCCTCATTGAATGTGCTCTACAACCCCCGGTTGTATGCTGCCCCACTGCCGGAGTTCACGTTCCGTGCGTCGCGTGAGTTCTTCAAGAGCAAACGGGAGGAGTCCATGCCGCTGAGCGAGGCTCTGGCCAAGACCCCGGAGTTGGTAGAAAAGGTCAACCAGTTGCTGACCGAACTCGATCCCCTGCTCCACTCGAGCCACCATGTCAACGAGGAACTCAGCTACGACGACCTGGACCTGTTCGGTCGTCTACGTGCTCTCACCCTTGTGAAGGGCATCGAGTGGCCTACAAAGGTGCGTGAATTCATGGAATTCATTTCTGAGAACGGCGACGTGCCCATGTTCGGCAACGTTGTCAAGATCTAAGGACGTATTAGCGCTATGGCCACACGCCTTGCATGTAGAGATGGCAGGTAGTACACCCCCACCATCAAAAACACCGTGATGAATATCCTAAGCTTAGTTCATATCCATGAAATCTTGGTTACTAGTGTCGGTTGGGAATAGTCGGCTATAAGTCTTATCACCTCTCCATCGACAACGATGTTCCAGACACAGGACGGGGCCGGGGGCAGCTACACGTCAACGATCTACGGGTTCATCCGTGACCAGAAGTATGAAGAAGCTGTGCGTGTTCTGCAGATCGAGCTTGAAAACCACCCGCATAGTCGAGCTGCTCTCTCGCTGTTGGGGTATTGCTACTACCACATGCAGCTCTTCCACCAGGCCGTCGGCATGTACGAACAGCTCTGTGCAAACTACCCAGAGGTGGACGAATATCAACTCTATCTAGCTCAGTCGCTGTACAAGTCCGGGCAATACGACGCGGCCTCGAGACGAGCTAGTCAACTTGAAAGCGAGCAGTTCGCACAACGTGTTCATCTGCTGAGAGCAGCTTCGTACTACGAGCAGAACGACATAAAGGCCACGCGATCAGTGCTGGAGGAGTGTTTGCCCGACGATCCCACCACCATAGTCTTCGACGGAGCCATTGAGTACAAGGAAGGCCGTTTCGAGGCTGCACGCGCTAAGTTCGCGGACGCCCTCAACATCCTCGGCTACCAGCCCGATCTGTCGTACAACATCGCCCTCTGCTTCTTCAAGATGAAACAATACGGAAACGCCATGAGGCAGATCGCCGAGATCATTGAGAAAGGAGTACGTGACCACCCGGAGCTTAGTGTAGGCAGCAAAAGTGAGCAAAACATCGACGTCAAGTCCGTCCGCAACTCGACGGTGCTGCGGGAGACCGCGTTGGTTGAGGCGTTCAACTTGAAAGCGGCTATTGAGTACGAGATGAAGAACTACAAAGGAGCGAGAGATGCGCTGTTGGACATGCCACCTCGACAGGAGGAAGAGCTTGACCCCGTCTCGCTCCACAACTTCGGACTCATGAATATGGACGTGGATCCTAATGGAGGCTTCAAGAAACTCAATTTCTTGCTGCAGAATCCACCATTCCCCGTCGAGACGTTCTCGAACTTGTTGATTCTGTACACGAAACACGGATTTCACGATCTCATGGCCGACGTGCTGGCGGAGAATACCCATTTGACGTTCCAACTGCTGTCGAAGGACTTTTACGACTTCATGGACGCTACGGTAACGCTACAGACATCGCCCGAAGACGCTTACAGGAAGTACGACGAATTGGCCACCAAGCACGTTGAAGGGCTCCGTAAACTGACCAAGAAGATCCAGGACGCGCGCCTCGCACAGTCGAAAGAGGACATTAAGACGTCGCTCAAGGCTTATGATGACGCGTTGGAAGACTTTATGCCCGTGCTGATGGCCCAGGCGAATATCTACTGGGAGCGAGGCAACTACACCCAAGTGGAGAAGATCTTCAGACAGACGGCCGAGTTCTGCTCGGAACACGAGGCTTGGAAGCTCAACGTGGCTCATGTGTTCTTTCTGCAAGGCAACAAATACGAGCAGGCCATCCAGTACTATGAGCCGTTTGTGAAAAAACATCAAGACAACCTGCTAGACGTGCAGGCCATCATCCTGGCTAATCTGTGTGTGTGCTACGTCATGAACACTGACAACGAAAAGGCTGAGGAGTTGCTGCGTTCTATCGAGCGAGAGGAGGAAGAGGAGTCGAGTCGCGACCCAGACAAGAGGCTCTTCCACCTCTGCATCGTCAACCTTGTTATCGGCACGCTGTACTGCTCCAAGAACAACTACGACTTTGGAATTTGCCGAGTCATGAAAAGTATGGAGCCGTACCACCGCAAGCTCGGGCCAGACACTTGGTACTACGCTAAACGCTGTTTTCTCGGGTTGGCACTCACGCTGGCCAAGCATATGACCACCATCCGCGACTCCACCATGGACGATATCCTCGAGTTCCTCGACTGCGCCGACCAGCACGGCAAGGATATCTACACGACAACGGCTGCTGACCAAAAGAACGCCGGTATGACCGATGCGATCCAGCACACCATCAGCTACGAGGTACGTGACTCAAAACCGGAGTTCGTCCTCTCCACAAGCTAACTCTTGCTGCTTTCTTAATACAGGCTCGCGTGCTAAAGCGCACCTTCCTCAAGCTGCGCTCGTAGAACCGGATCAGAAGCCTTTCTAAATCTAAATCTAACGCTGTCAGATCTGAAATTTGCGTTCACGGAATGACTTCATGTTGCACGAATGTTGCCCAAATGGAAACTAGCAACTGCTGCTGCTCTCACTATGACCTCGATGATGACGTCGGCAGCGTTTCCTGCAGTGGCAACACCGATGTCTGTGCCGCGAGCAAGAATGTTCCCTCCGCTTGGGTTCGCTGTGGATCCTCTGTGCCCTTCTACCTAGAGCGTTGGTCTGCAGTTCGTGGAGTTTCCCCAGCTCCACTCCCAGCTCGTTCCGCAGGCGCGCCAACGCAACACCATTGACCCGTACCTCTTGTAGAATTTGCTGTAAGAGCGCGTTGTTGATTGATTCCAACGATGTCTGCGAGTTGGGGGTCGGCGATACAGTCGCCGGTGCTCGCGGAGGGGACGGTGGACGACTGTCGTTTCCGTCGTCGTCACTATCGTTGTTGTATCCGGTGTCCTCGTTGTCTTCGACGTCCTCGTTGCCCACGCTGCCAGCGTTCTCTCCGTCGCCGTCGTTGGCTCTGTGCGGAAGCATTTTCGCCAGAAACACGCGTGCCAATTTTTTTGAGCGTTATGCTGGCAAGCGTCAGCCAGCCAGCGCGATGGCCGTTAACAGACCAAAGACACGAGCGAGGTCACTACAACCCTCGTTCGTTACTCTCCACCCTCCAGTTCTCTCAGAGCACACTATCTATCTTGCAGCAAACAACAGGAGCCCCACCGCGTTTCAACACATGGAGTCGAGCTACACCCAGCCTGTCATCGACGTGTCTGCCAAGTCCGGCACCTACGCGCCGTACCCCGATACACCGTATTCACCGCGTCAAGTCGACCGATGCGAGCGTTCACTGCACCACACCAACCGCAGCCAGTACTCTCGTGACGAATTCCACCACAAGCGCTGGTTCGTGACGAATAGCCCCCACCTTCGCGAGTGCTACTCGGAGTTCCTTGGCACCTTCGTCATGGTCTCCTTGGTATGGTATATTCACTAAGAATGATCTCGAGAGATCTTTACGTTCGGACTGGGCTACCGACGAATGAAGGCACTACATCTTTCACTCACCAGCAGCCCGTTTACCGAGTGGGCTTTCGTTTGAGGTCCTTCTCAGGGTCCCGTTCCCACGTTGGTTCAATTCAGTCGCCTTAGTCGATTCGGTGTTCTCTGCAGAACTGTGGAGCTCGAGGCCGGTTGGTGACTTGGAGGAATCCTAGCTGCCACAAGTTTTTCGCGGCGTTGATATCACGCTCCCAGTAGTTCGCTCTGCAATCTACGTTTCTGCAGACACGCACATTCCTCGACCTTTTGGTTTTCGTCGTACCGTAGATCTTGAATGGCGTTCCCACCATCGGTCCCGAGCACTCGGAGCAAAGATAGCTGGTACGAAACTCGTCGACCATGACGAGAGTTGCGCGGCGAGAGAGTTCACGTGCGAACCGCTTGAGCGGGACGCGCATATGGCCCGCGAGATGGGTCTGGCTGCTCCATTTTCCGAGAGCCACACACACGTCACGGTCTACGGTCGGGACGACACGCTTGGCGAGTTTTGCGACGGCCTTGCGTTTGAATCGCGACACCGTGAATCTCCACTTTCGAAACCCTTTGAGTGCGCAGAACTCCAGCATGGCGCTGATATTCCTCCACATGTGCTCGTAGCGAGAGAGCAGAGACACGGACGACGAAGTCTTGAACGAAGGCATGTCCTTCAAAAACGCACCATAGAGCGGATACCTCTTCTTCAGGTTTTCGAACCAAAATGCATGGTGCTCGACACGACTCATGTGTCGGTACTCTCGGGACGTGACTTGTAGGACGTAAGCATTGTCACGCAGGAAGTGAGTCCGGCGCCTGACGCCGTGTTTCCGCGGACGGTGCTTTGGGTGGTGCCTTTGACAGATCTCGCACCACCTCTCCACATCGCACTGCGCTCTGCTGCGTCTCTTGCGTCTCTTGCGTCGGTGGCGACGATTGCGATTCCTGCTGCGCTTCTTGCCATGGCGTCTGCCGCCAACGTGGCCTGGACAGGTACTGCACCAACCAGGCATGGAGCATGGCTCTTCCGGTGGGTTGCAGACAAAGTCCAGCATAGGACGGCTGTATGCCGTCAGCATCATCCGTAGTCCTGGGTCAATCCCGATCAATGTATCTGGTATATACTTCGGAGAAAGAGCAGGTCGTTCAACAGGAGCAGGAATTGACGTTAGCACAGCAGCACTGTAGCCATTTGTTGAAATCTGATACTCGAAGTTGCGCCTTGGAACGCCAATTCGTTGATCTGCTATGTGGCTGACGCAGTCTCCGAGGTTGAACACCGTGGTCCACATTCGCTCGCGCCCTTCTTGGAACTCTTCAGGCGTAGCATACGTCCGATGGCCACGAGAGTTCGTGGACTTGTAGAGCCCAAAAACGTCCTTACCCGTCGTCGCCAAAATTTGTTTTGCGACTTGGTAGAGCACCTCTGTAGTGACCGGGAAGAACGCCGGCACACAGGAGGTGGGCTGCGGCAGCAACGTAAACATTCGGCATCCTTTCGGGATCTCGTCTTGGTCGTGCATTTCTTCCATCTCCTTCAGCATGTCGTACAGCTTGCCGAGAAATAACACTTCGTGACTCCTTATGTTTAAAGCTGTAGGAGGCAGTTCTAGCCACTCAAGCCATTGCTTCTCGACGTCCGTGAGGTCTTCAGGACTTGACTTTAGTCGAGCGACCATGGCCTCAGCTGCTCCCCGCGGATACGCAAGCTGCAGGCTAATGAATTTGACAAGCCGCGCCTCGAAGTTCGTTCGAACATGTTGCTGCGCCGCAACGACCATGTCATTCGCCAGTTCTTGGATAGCGGAGCTTGAATAGAATATCGTAGGTGGTATATACGACATGACCCTCGATCGTGAAGCCTTGTACTTGTTGATGGACTCCTCTAGTGCAGCGTTAGCCGAAATCCTTGGCGCGCGCATCTGTTCGTCACCAAAGACAGCAGTGCAGCACCGGTAGAACGTAGCTTGGTCCAGCTGCAGGGCTGTCTCCATCGTGCGAGATCTTGCCGGTACTACTGGGTAGTTCGGGTAGCTGCGCCGATGGTGCTCGAACAGCCGGCAGCAGTGGAAGTTCATGACGAACATTGCCTCCACTCGGATCTGCTGCATAGCCACTGCACGTTGTTCGAGCGCGTCCCGGATGTCATGGTTCGGACAAATGTGCCTCAGTGGGTATGTCACGGTCTAAATAATTCCGGGGACAGCGTCAGGAAGTGGCCAAGTTGGGCAAGCTGGTTCGAGCAGTCAGACGTGGTCCCGGGAAGTTCCCCAGTATTTTTAACAAACCGGAGTAATATGGATGAATATGACGACTTATCCGATCATACTTATGTTTTGTATTGGTAATATTGACCAATCAAGTAAATTTATTAATAATTAGCCAATCATATGTACCCTATAAAATATTTTTTTACCAATCAAACAACAGGAGATTAGGTAGGTCCTCTACACCAGCGATTCTGGCGTATCCGGTCGGATGGACATGCAACATATGTATATCGCCATTCAAACTCATTATACAACACATATCACTTGCATATTTGCATCCTATCCGACCAATCCGACCAGCATGGGCTTAGACGAGCTCAAGCCCGGCAACACCAAGCGTGCCAAGGATACGGCCATCAGCGCGTTTAAAACGTTTTTGAAAAGCGAACATGTAGAGTTTGACTATGTCAAGCAATGCGTAGAAGACGACGCTACAGGTAAGTGTTTTGTGTCTGTATTAGATAAGTTCGGTATGTATCTAGCTTTTAACGAGGGCAAGAAGGGTAAACCTCTTGCCCGGAATACAGCTATGCAATACTTTAGACAGAGTAAGATGTGGTTGTTTGAGCTCTTCCCTGTGCAACGACACATTGTCGAGGCAAAGTTGCTAAGCATGGGGAAGACACTCGACAGCTTTTGCACGAAAAGAGATGGAAAAGTAGTCAACAAAGCACCACCCTGCTCTAAGAGTGATTTAAAAAAGATGATGGTGCATTTGTATAGGAATGCATGTTGCTCTAGTGACTACCAAGATGCGGCTTTACTATGTTTGCTGTGGTACCTGTTCGGAAGAGCATCCGATCTATCCCTGGTCCGGAAGCAAAACCTGTCCGTCGACGCAGCGGAGGTGTTCTTCGTGCGCTTCATCCGGATGAAGACGTCTGAAGAGCAGGGCCTTTCACTCTTCCCCGACTCCGACTTCGCCACGTGTCCGCTGCACGCGATCGCTGTGGCGCTCATCACTCAGTCCGCTCCGTCCGCCGTCTTGATCGACAACTTGCCCCAAGTCCCTGTCGCCGCCGCTGTAAACCTGTCTCCAACCACGCCGCTGCTGGAAGTCCTCAACCACCCGGACGAGTTCGCCTCTCTTGAAGGCGTCGCTACGCCTGCCGCTGCTGCCCAAGCACCCGTGGACACTACGCCCACGATCTACGCCCACGTGAACCGCCTACTTGACCGTGTAGCCAGCGCCGCAGGAGTTGCAGATGCCTTGACGTTGCACTCGTTCCGTCGTGGCGGCGCGCAGCATGTGAACGGCTGTGATGGCCTGACGCAACGCTGGATCTTCGACCGAGGTGCCTGGAACATGAGTACCACCAACAAGGGCTTCAACTACATATTCAATACAAGTCGGGAAGATCACAAGGTTACCAAGGCACTCAGCGGATATGACACACAAACCGAGGTGAAGGCACTGGATCTGAAGCCCTTCGATGCCAAGACGCAGGAGAAGATCACCGGTATTCAGCGCTTCCTGTTTGCAACCTGCTTCAAAATGGAAAGCTCGAAGTACAACCTCAGTCAACAGGTGATCGATGTCCTCACAGCTTACCACATCGTGCACTACCCCTTCATGAAGAAGCTTCAAGCGGATGGGCTGGGTGTCCGACGTTTGGAGGCGGCTGCTGCACAAGCTGGGGTATCCGTCGCTGAGTTGCTGGCGTGGTCGTCGCATCTTGCTGCCTGTAAAACCAAGAAGCACAAGCCAAACAAAGAGGAAGCCGCCACACCCACCAATAACACAAGCAACGAGCACAAGATCATCGACCATCAACGCAGTGTGATTGACCAGTTAATGGAGCACATCAAGCGCCAAGACGAGCGCTTGGATAACCTAGAAGCTAAGATAGACGGGACCACACCACAAAACAAGAGCAGGAAACGTCCGCAAGACCCAAGTCAAGAACAAGAGAAGCCCAAGCGCCGACGAGGATCAGTGACTCACCTTCACACAACGTGGTTCGCGTGGTACGCACAGGAGCCGCGCTGGTTTGTCGATGCGCCAAAGCGAGAGAGGTCCAACGCCAAGCAACTCGTCGCCCTCATGAAGCTCTTCGTCGCTGACGACTTGAAGCTCGACCCAAGCGCAGCCGACTGTCGTGACCGGGTCCTCGAGGTTGGAAAGAAGGCGGAGGCTGCTGTGCTGACATTCCTCGGCGATCGCGCGATCAAATCGCGTGGTTCCACCGCCGTCCGCAAGCACCTGCAGGAGCTATACGCCAGCGGCTCTCTGAACGACTTGGTGGCCAAGTACCTCCGGCTTAGCCAGTCCGCTGCCATCAGCGACCCAGATCGACAAGATCCCCTCGAACCTGTGCCTGGCAAGTCATCGTAGACACCAAACAAGACATACACATGTTTAGAATGCACAATGCAAAGTCCATTTACCGTCTCGCTCGTTGGAAGCTTAAAAGGCAGTCGACCAGCGGGTATCGAAACCACTATCCACCACCAACTTGATGGCGACGGCTGGAGTCGAACCAGCAACCTCAGGGCAATGCCCTGCGCTCTCCCACTGAGCTTCGTCGTTGGATGGGGGGGGGGGGGTGTCGAGGTGGATGGTGGCCGCGGCTGGGAGGCCTGCGTAGTAGCGTCGAAAAAAAGGAGACTGAACTCCAAGCCGCGCTGTCGGAGATGGCTAGTGTGTATGTGTGGCGTTGGCAGCCACTGCCTGGCTGAGTGTCTAAACACTGACAAATGTCACGATTGTATTGGTTGATTCTTAGCCAATAGGGATGTGCTACAACGAGTGGTCTTGGCTGTTTTCCGGATAGTTAGTTCACTTATCCGGACTATCCAAAAATTGGGGGCTCGTTGTTGAATTTATCTGCTCGAGAGCACATGGCTCTCGAGTTTAATTTGCATGTATATAGAAAAAGGCGTTTTTCTCAGCCCACAGGCCGTTTCAGGCCGTTTCAGGCCATTTCCTGCCACCTATAAACTGGGCTGAAACAGGCTCTCTTTCATTACCATCAAAATTTTGTTCCCCTAAGCACCCCTAAACACAAATACACCAGTTACACACAAGTTTACTGTATCATACATAGATGTACCTAATTTATGGTACAGGTCGGAGAGGTCCTCTGTCGGAGATATTTTGGTATGGGGGTCAATAACCAAGTCGTATTGTCTGAAGGCAAAAATGGCACGTGGCTCAGCATCAACATGGCATGGGGTATCGCCGTTCTCATGGGCGTCTATTGCTCCGAAGGAGAGAGCGGTGCGCACTTGAATCCAGCAGTGACCCTTGCGCACGCCGCGTATGGTCGGTTACCCTGGTGGGAGGCGCCGGGATACATGACCGCACAGTTCCTCGGAGCTTTTGTTGGCGCCGTCGCAATCTACCTACTCGACTACCAGCGCCTCATGAAGGCCGATCCAGAGAAAGAAACAATGTACCACAACTTCGCAACCTACCCAAACCCAGAGATCAACAACCTCACCGCTTTTTACACTGAATTTCTGGCGACGGCAATGCTGCTACTGTGCGTGTATGCCATCACGGACCAGCGCAACCGTTCGCCCGGCACTGTTGGAACTCCATTCGCGTTCGCATTGGTGATCATGGCACTCGGTATGAGCTTCGGCATGAACACAGGATATGCTATGAACCCAGCCCGAGACTTCGGTCCTCGTCTCCTGACCTTTTTTGCTCGAAGGTCTTCACGGAGAACGGCTGCTACATCTTGATACCGATGTTCGCTCCTCTCATCGGCGGTGTTGTGGGAGCAAGTATGTACGAGATCCTCGTGCAGGTACAGCACCCCCATGACCCGTCCGAGTTTTAAGCGCACGATGACAGACCTCAACTGAAACAGGGCGAGACGCGCTCTGTTTCTTTAGCATACACTAGTATGCGCTTTTGAGGAAGCGTAAGTTACGTAGGCTTTGTATGCAAGTAGAAATACACGTCCCCGTGTATTTCTAAGCAAAAAGACCGAAACTTTAACTTGAAAATAGAAAACTGAATTGAATGGAAGCCCGCCGCGTGGCGGGCCCTTAGCAAACCTATCTAAATGACTTATGTATCTACGAAGGTGAAGCCATGGTTGGCTCTCACGCTCCGGCCCTTATGTATGCGTTTGATTGGTGGAAATGTGCCCCTTTCCACCAATAGCAGTGCGCTTAGCGCCCGCCAATGTTTGTGCCATTGGCGGCTCGAAATGATTGTTGACTGTGTATGTGACGCGCACACACAGAAGGCTTGCCGTATACTTGTCCGTGTATAGTTCGGCTATACACGTATATCTGGTGTACCCAATTACACCAGCCTGTGTAACCCTGTTACACTACCCCCCTCTTTAAACACGAATATCGCGTCTGAGAGGTAACGGTGACCACACATCAATCTGTGGTCACTCCCTGTTTTCTCGCGTCTCGAGAAAACACTCCGCGCCCATTCCACAATGAGCGCGTCAAGTCCCAAGGCCCCCACAAGCCCCGCAAGCTCCGCCGCCGCCGGTGGGGACTTCCCACCGGTCACCAAGTTGTCTGTGAGCGATTATCGCTCACAGCTCGCGATCAAGCAGGCCGAGCGGGCTGCTGCGAAGCCTGATGCTGCTGGGGATCCAGCAGCAAGCGAGTCAAGTGTGACGCAGCCTGTGAAGGCTGCGTCTTCAAGCGATATGCCGCCTGCGAAGGCAGCGCTCACCGGATCCCCTGGATCCGGTGCTACGAGTGAGGCACAGCCTTCGCAGGCTGTGCCAGGCGAATCTCTAAGGCCCGAGGCGATGGATGTGGATCTAGATGATTCACATCTAGACCCAGAGCTCGCTGTCGACTACGGCAGCGAGGGGATCGAAGACGACGAGGAGTTGGAAGACTCCTCGTCAGAGTTGAAGGTTGCCGCGCCCGCTGAGGGCCAGCATGCTGCTTCAGAGAGCCCCGTATCGGGCTCTCGCCGCCAGCGCGACGTCGCGCTGGAAGAAGGTGAAGTCGCGCGCCCGAAGCGCGCGCGCTCGGACGTGTCAAGCTCGGCGGAGGCTACCTCCGCCGCAAGTGGTTCTTCAACGCCGGCAGATTTGCCGGCGGGGCGTCGTGCTGCTCGCGCGTCCGATCCGACGCCGTGGATGTTGACATCCACGGCGATCCAGAAGCTGCGCTACAGCGACGAGGGGGCTGCTGCCGAGCCCGTCTCTCTCTTCGATGATCGTCCGATCATCGACGATAAGATCGCGGGCCAGCTCCATCTCGGAGCTGACACTGCTGAGCGACGCGATTGCTTCGCGTCGCTATACCTGGCGTCGCGTTACTACAAGAACGCGCGCCGTGGTCCTCAGAGCAAGGTCTCTGAGACTCATGCTCTGGCACAGGGCTGGAACCAGTTCGTGTCGAACTGGAACGCGAACCCCGACTTGTATCGGTACCGTCTTGAACGGCACCGCACTCGCTATTATGAGCATAATAGCACAGGTCGCGTGGTGCATCTGCACAACATGTGTGCAGATGCGGGCATCCCCTGCGCGGTTCCGCGCAGGGAGCATTGTCCAGTCTGTCCGCAGGATGCGGACAGACTATCCGAGAGTGATGTCATGGGGTACACGCGCATCCGTGTACCCGAGAAGGTGACCAAGTGGCGCGAGAGGGTGTTCCCCGACGCGCGTGTCACCTTTCCACCGCCCAGTCAAACCTTGTGGTTTGACGACGTCTCTGGGAAGTGGATCACTGAGTCGAGGGTTACCCCCGACTCGGCCGTAGGTGGTGGCGCTGTTCGTACGCCATCACCATTTCCGGAACGTCCATCACAAGGACGTTCCGCGGCTCCCAGGAGTCGTGTTGGGGAGGCCATCCTCTCCAACGACATCGAAAACGACGCTGACCTTGGTCAGCGCGTGGCTCCTGGTGAGCTACAATTCGCTCGACAATCCAGCGAATTGAGCCGTCTGCAGCCCGCAAGGGCGCAGGCGGTGGGGGGAAGACGTCGCACCCCGGATCAGCCACGCTCGGCTGATCCGATTGTTGGTCGCCTTGAGGCGGATCACGCGGCCTTCCGCGAGGCCGCGTGGAAGACGATCGCTGACCAGGGTCAGCTGATCTCGAACCTCTCCTCGCAAGTGGAGAGTGCTCGGAGCACCGCTGCCGATGCTCTTTCTCGAGCTGCTGAGCTCGAGAAGAAGTTCGCGAAGCTCGTGGAGAGCGTCGGGATGCGCCCTTCGCGGTCCGCTGCGAAGGGGTCTTCTGATGACGACCACTAGGTGGGCCGTCAGGCTCCGGCGTGCTCGTTTCCAACGAGCTCGCAGGCGTATCATGCTCATGATACGCCTTCAGCCGCCCAACGTAGAACGTTGGGTGCAGTCGCATGCTGGACGGTATGTCCAGCGTGTATGCTGTGCCTTGGCGGTGCAAGACACGGAAGGGGCCGATGAAGCGTGGAGCGAGCTTGCTCGCTCCAAAGTCCGAGACTGCATGTCTAGGCAGGTTTTGCGTAGACAGTAAAACTAATGAATTCCTTTTGAACTCACTAATGTTGTTCCTTGACTTCTTGTCCGCGTTCATCTTCTGTCGATCAACAGAAGATGCAATAGCATCACGGACAAACCGCATGACGGCTTGTCTGCTTTGGACAAAGTCCCTTGCATCGACATTGGTCGTCTCGACCAATGTGACATCGCTTGACCTCGTGCCATGCACGAGGTGTCTTTCATCTTGAACGTCCGCAGGTGCTGCGGACGTGGCCTTGTTCGTCATCGAAGTGACGTCGCCCGGCGACGTCACAGCCTTCGTCACTTGGGATCTCCCGGTGTCCGTCTCTGAGACGGACACGTCATCGTCCGTCACGTCTGCTCTTGAGGCAGACGTGGGACGATCCTTGGCTTGTCGCTTCGCTCCCAGAGCGAGGCGGTCTTGGTCTTGCCTTGGCGCGTCCGTGTCCGGCACGGAGGCGGTGTCATCTGCGACGCCCGCACCCGGTGCGGACGTGATGTTCTCCATTCGCTGACGCGCTGCGTCAGCTCGCGTCACAGCGGCCAACGAATCCTCGTTGGCTGCAGCTTTTGCTGCGGCATTTTCATGTGAGTGCGCTTCACTCGCATTTCCTCCCCCACTCAAGGGAGCTGTCACCCCGCCGAGGGTGGCAGGGACACGTGGATGCCGCATGGCATTCACGAAGAACGGTGTATGCCCCGTAGAGGCATGCACCGAGTTGTTGATGGCGAACTCCGCCATCGGCAAACAGTCGCTCCACTCGGTGAACGAGTGGGCGTAACTCTTGAGGATGTCACCGAGCACGCGGTTCACGCGCTCGGTCTGACCATCGGTCTGAGGATGATCGGCTGTCGACATCGACAGTCGCGTGCCAAGGAGGGCGAAGACCTCCTTCCAGAAAGCGGCCGTGAACCGAGGGTCACGGTCCGATACGATCTCGCGGGGCATCCCGTGAGATCGGAAGATAAGATCAACAAACAGACGAGCCGTCTGTTTGGATGTGACCTGTGCTGGCACCGCAGCAAGATGCACCATCTTGCTGAAGCGGTCGACAAAGACCGCTATGCCAGTCCGACGCTTGGCGTCGGGCGGCAACCCGAAGATGAAGTCCATACTAATGGACTCCCAACACTCTGCCGGGATTGGCAGAGATTGCAGCGGTGCTTGTGAAGCCAATGTCGGCTTCACACGTTGGCACGCTTCGCAAGCACGAACGTACTTGCGCACCCACTTGTACTGGCGCGGCCAGTAGAAGTCACGCGAGAGAAGCAGGTACGTCTTCTCTCGGCCCGGATGCCCCGCCCATGGGGCATCGTGATACTCGTAGATGACCCGCAACCGCAGGTCATAGTCGTTTGGGACGACGATGCGTGCAGCATCGTCGTCAGCTGTGCTATAAAGCAGCAGCCCATCGTGTGCGCTGTATCGGTGCACATTCGAACGCAGATGTGGAGGCAGCGCTCGACGCCCGGCGTCGGTCGGCTCCTTCACATAATCCAGCAGGCGCTTGACGTCGTCGTCAAGCGCATACGCCTTACGCACGTCATCGAGCAGCGATGACGTGGGCACACTGCTTCGCTCAACGCCAATGGCGTTGACATCAACTACCTTGTAGTTGTAATCCGGTCGACGCGAGAGCGCGTCGGCCACCACGTTGAGTCTTCCAGGTTTGTACTCAACCTGGAAGTTGTATTCCGCGAAGAATGACAGCCACCGTGCCATTCTTTGAGAGAGGTGCGGCGACTTCACAGCCGTCCGCAACGATGCGTGGTCCGTATAGACCACGAACGGTTTATCTCCGAGGAGATAGACACGGAACTTCGCCAGTGCGTACTTCATGGCAAGGAGCTCCTTGTCATGCACTGGATAGTTGCGCTCAGCTTGCTTAAGCTGACGCGAGTGATAGCAGATTACACGATCACGACCGTCGTGATCGTGCTGCATCAGCGCGCATCCGATAGCATAATCGGATGCATCGCACACCACGTGGAACGGGCGGTCTTGGTCAGCGATGGCCAAGACCGGCGCCTCAGTCAAGCCCTGCTTGACTGAATCGAAAGCCTGCTGACACTCAGCAGACCACTGCCACTCCGTGTCCTTCTTCAGGAGACGTGACAGTGGGCGAATGCGCCCAGCGTAATCGTGCACGTACTTGCACAAGTACGTGGCCAGCCCAAGGAACCGCCTCAGTTCCTTGGCGTTCGAGGGCGCAGGCCACTCGTTGACGACCCTGACCTTCTCAGGATCGGGGCGGACTCCGTCTTTGCCGACAAGACATCCGAGAACCGGAATCTCGGATGCACCAAATATGCACTTCTTCAAGTTTGCATATAGCTTGTGCTCACGCATCAGCGCGAGCAGACGACGGAGATGCTCCCTGTGCATCTCTGTGGCGGTCTTCCCGCCCACAGCCTGGCTGTGGGCGAACACGTCGTCGAAGTACGTCGGCGCGAAGTCGCGAATCGATCGCAACAGGTGTGTGACGCACCTGTTGAACGTCGCAGGGGCGTTCTTCAGCCCCTGTGGCATCACCAGCCACTCCCAAAGCATGCCGCTTGGCGTGCTTACAGCTGTGAAGGGGATGTCCTCCTCACGCATTAAGATTTGGTAGAAACCATCTCTTAAGTCAAGAGCACTGAACACGGTGCTCTTGCTCATCGAATCGATGATCACATCTTTTCGCGGTATCGGCGTCTGCGCCGGTATCGTTGCCTCGTTCAACTTGTTGAACGCGTGGACAATGCGCCATCCGCCCTGCGCCTTCTTGACGCAGAACGTCGGAGCACTGTGCGGGGACTTGCTTTCCCGCACTTGCCCCGCGCGCCGACGAGCTTCGAAGAACTCGTCGATGGCTTGGACCTGCTCACGCGGCAGTGGCCACTGTCGCGTGACGCAGTACTTCGTCCCCGGCACGAGATCAATCTCGTGCTGAATGCCCTTGTCCCGCGGAAGTTCCGCGGGAACCTCATCAGGGAATACGTCCGCGTATTCCCTGAGCACATCGTAATAGGGACTCGCCTTGAGCGAGTCCCAGCTTTGCTCGGCAAAGCGGTCCTTCTTGGTCTTGGCGCTGAGGGCAGTGTCGCCCTCAGGATGCTTGACGAGGACCTGCCGCAGGTCCTCGAGCTCCACTGTGATCTCGGTATCCTCACGCGCGGTGAGGATGCATACTTGCTCTACGCGCCCGGCGCGTAGATCCCGTGCAAAGCCCTTCCAGCTCTGCACTTCCAGCGCTGTCAACTCCGAGGAAGTGCTCGGAGGACCCTCAAGTGTCAGCTCCTGACACTTGACGCCCGAGAGTGTTTGCGTTAACGCATTCACTCTCTCGTACGTGACGTCACCCCTTGCGGGTGACGCAACCACGTCAGCTACACCCTTAGGCGTATCGCGCTCTTGCGACGGGGAGGCGATCTCTTCCCGTCGGGGCCCGGCCCGATTCAAAAGTGAGGAGTCAGCTTCACTCCTCACATCGCGACCCTTGCCGCGATGATGGGTGCCGGGCCCGGCCTGGTTTCGACCCATATCTTTTTCTTCGACGGGCCCGGCCCGTCGAGATGCCTTGATCCTTGACTCCTCAAACCCGGTTTGAGGAGGCGTCTTCTCTTGGTGCTTCGCCTCGGGCCCGGCCCGAGACGGGTTCTTCTGTATTCTTGCCTTTCCGGACCCCGTCCGGAAAGGGTTCTTCTTGATATTGGCTCTCGCAGGCCCGGCCTGCGAGGCGTTTCTTCCAAACCCGGTTTGGGAGAGGGTGCGCTCCCGGAGTGCACCCACCTTTCGTCGATTTGCCTGTGCCCCGGGCACAGGCGAGGAAGCGCCCCGGTCGTCTTCCGTCCTCGTCTTGAGCGCGTCGGCCTTTACGGTCGACGCGCAGTCTTGGCTTGGCTGAGCGAGGGTGACCTCGCTCACGTCGCGTTTACTGCGCGACGCACTCGCAGCGCTGTCAGGGCCATCGCTCTCTGTCGCGCTATCTGCCGAATCGAGGACGCATGCGTCCTCGAAGCCGTAAGAGACTATAGACTGGGACTTCCAGTCTATCACTGGGGCATGGCGTTTGAGCCACGGCATGCCCAGTATCATGTCGAACTTATCGTCTAGATCCAGGACGATAAAGTCCTCAGTGAAGGCCCGGCCTTCACAGCCAAAGCGAACTGATACAGTTCGCTTGCGCGTTTTCACGGTTGCTCCTGTCGCCAGGCGCACCACCAACTCACTTCGAGGAGTCGTCTTCTCCTCGGCGTTCATAGCCCTCAGGCTTTGCAGTCGAACAAAGTTGTTCGATGCACCCGAATCGACTAGCGCGTGCATGGTTCTCCCATGCACCGCGACTTCCAGGATGATCAGCCCTGCTTGATCATCCTGACGCTTGCTGTGGTGTCCGGCACCACAAGGGGCTGTAGCCGTCACATGCCCGACATCGGCATGTGTGACTACACCAGTAGGGCGCCCCGCCCCTACTGGCTTCCAGCGTTTTTTGGTCGTCCGCGCCAACGATCCCCGTTGGCGCGATACGACGTGCCACGTGTGGCACGATTCGACGTATCGCGAGCAGCAGGCCCCGGGCCTGCTACACACTCACGTGCGAAGTGGCCGGTGTTTCCACACCGGAAACACCGTCCCGCGCCTCTGCGCGGCTCCGTCTGCTGCCTGCCAGCAGACGCACTCGATAGGTCCATGGGCTCTGGACCGCCCATGGGTCTTGCACGCGGACGTGGCGCCCCTGGCGTGTCCGCGTGGAGCTTAGCCTGGTGCAGGCTAAACTCTTCCTGCGACGCAAGCCGAATGGCTTGCTCGAGAGTACTCGGGTACTCTCGGAAGAGATAGGTCTTCACAGGCCCATCCTTCAGTCCCTTCATGAAGGTGACTACTTGTGTCGCCTCGTCAATCGGATGATTGACGATACTCGACACCAAGTACCTCGCGTGTTGGGCGTAAGCCAACACGTCGCGCTTGCCTTGACGCAGGTCGAGGAACTCCGCCCTCGACCTGAACTCGGATTCAGGCGGCTCAAACGCTAGCTTGAGCTCGCGCTTGAAGTCTTCGTACGTGCTCCAGCACGTACTGTCCGTAAGACGTCTTCCGTACGCCCAGTGTCTGGCTCGTCCAGTCAGACACGACATGGCGTACGCAACTTGGAGCGACGGATCCCGGATCCGTCGAGCAGCAATTGCTGTCTCCAGTTCTACGAGCCATCGTAGAAGAGGCTCGTTCTGGCCACCCGAGAACGGAGTCACTGACACCTTCAGTGACTCAACGCGAGAAGGGGCTGACGCCTCCTTCTGTTGGCGTTCCTTGTCCATGTAGTCGACCACGACTACATGGTGCTCGCTTGGTGGCAGCGACCGTAGCATCGCTGCCACGGTGGACTCACCTACGACTCGCGAGAGTCGTAGCAGTGCCTCCCACTGCTGATCGCTCAGGTGGGGGCAGTCCTCCCTCGTGATGCGGGGAGGACCCGCGCTTGGAGCTCCGTCAGGCAGGGCACCGCCTGACGAAGGGTTTTCGTCTCCATAGCCAAATGCATCCATTTGGCTAACTCTGTAGGCGTTGGACGGACTACAAAGTGCTACCAGGTGAAACAGGGCGAGACGCGCTCTGTTTCTTTAGCATACACTAGTATGCGCTTTTGAGGAAGCGTAAGTTACGTAGGCTTTGTATGCAAGTAGAAATACACGTCCCCGTGTATTTCTAAGCAAAAAGACCGAAACTTTAACTTGAAAATAGAAAACTGAATTGAATGGAAGCCCGCCGCGTGGCGGGCCCTTAGCAAACCTATCTAAATGACTTATGTATCTACGAAGGTGAAGCCATGGTTGGCTCTCACGCTCCGGCCCTTATGTATGCGTTTGATTGGTGGAAATGTGCCCCTTTCCACCAATAGCAGTGCGCTTAGCGCCCGCCAATGTTTGTGCCATTGGCGGCTCGAAATGATTGTTGACTGTGTATGTGACGCGCACACACAGAAGGCTTGCCGTATACTTGTCCGTGTATAGTTCGGCTATACACGTATATCTGGTGTACCCAATTACACCAGCCTGTGTAACCCTGTTACATCAACAAGCCGACAACACTTACAACATTATTCTGACGTTAGCTAAACACCAGCAAACAGCTCGTACGCATAGATTTCATCCACGCCATGAACACCAAAGCAATTACTAGTAGGCTTATGCCTCGTTGTTGATTTCTTCGACAACTTCACGTCGTGGTAAGCATTGAGGATGCTTTGTTTGCGTACTCGGCCACCCTCGGCCGCATCGATGCGGCCGAGGGTGTAACGTCAACGTCGACCGTCGCGTTTATCACGCAGTCATCACTAATAAGAGGATATGTTTATTGAGAGAGAGTTTGCACAGTTTATGTAAGACACTATTAGAAGATAGCTCAGTGCAAGTATCTCGTCATGAGAGCAAGAACTTGAGGAGCTGTGGCATGAACCACCAGCTATCGTGTTGCTGGTGTGCATGCCTCTGTTGAGGGAGTTGCATGGAACAGTGGGATTTTTTGTGTAACTCGTGTAACCATCATCGAGATCGCATGCACGCCACGAGCGCCAGCACGCAGAGCGGAGGCAGTCCCGTCACGGAGGACGAAAGGTCCATGTCGCTCTTCTCATAGCCTTCTCTCGCCCCCACCAACGGCGCCAGCTTCGCACAGCTGTTGCAGCGCGCCACGGAGAGCAGAGACGTCAAACAGATAGTCACGCCCGAGGGATTCAAGGCGTTCATGTACGCAGCCTCGTCCGGGTCGCTGTATTTCATGCGAGCTCGCGACGTGGATGGCATCGATGCCGCTTTCATCGCCGAGATGAACAACCACGCACCGGCGACTAGGAATGTGCAGCAGAACCCGGAGGACCCGCAAAGCGCGCCTCCTTCCAAGAAGAGTGATGACCTTCACGTCCGTAGAAAGCTCTCCGATCAAGTCGGTGCCCTCCAGCAGCTTCAGCTCCTCCACCGGGTCCGAGGAGGGTCCCACCGATGGAAAGTGCAGCTCGTCTACATGCTCGTCGCTCGAGCTACGTCGTCTACTTTTTCTTGACCAGGATCAAGGTACATACCGCTGCTTACTACCGCGGCCGGTAAGATCCGTCTCCTCAAATAGGAGGGTGCCGTGCTGGTGTCTGTCTATGGAGCTAGACGACTCGTCCTGAGTGAAGAACTCCGTTGCGTCACGGACAAGCTGCTAAGGTATGAGAGCGCGCACGGCACGAAGTCGGTCCGCGAGTCTCTCCTGCATGATCAAGGAGTTGAATGGTCGTGTCCCACTTGATGTGATGTGTTCGCGAAAGTTAAGACGACGGTTGCTGAACTTGTAGAGATCCTCGATGAGCACAAGAAGACTACCGTCAGTGCTCGGACTCGGTTGGTCGACGAAGCTGATCAGATGCAATTAGAGACAATTTTATGGGCGATGTACTATGCAAACAACACTGTCTTGATCGTGGTTCATCACTTGTTTCCAGCCAGCAGCGATTCGGTGGTTGAGTTGTTTTGTTTAGCCGCCCTCTTCAAATTATTGATTTTACTGAGCACTTGCTTGCTCTCCAGTTTTGACTCCGGGAATGCTTCTCGAAAATCTGAAGTCCATCTTTTGGGTGGATGTCAGAGTTTTCAGAAAGCAGTGCACGGAAGAACTCTGCTACTGGTGCAGAAGCAAACTCACGCCTAGCGCTTGGCCGTCTAGACCCGTCAGTCGAAGCGGGTATAGCATTGTTAGTCTGCTTTTGTGCCTTGACAAGCTTCCCAATTTCCATTCGAATCTCATGTTCTTGAGGCAAGTCAAATCTGTTAGGGTAGCGTTTACGCAGCTCTTCCAACATCAGCCTTGGTCCGAGCTTGCAGGATTTATCTCTTCGCCCTCTCTCAAACATTTCTTCGATATCATTGCGAAAAGGACCGATATATCGGCTTCCGTAAGTCTCACCTCTCTTTGAACGCCTCGCTCAGCCTCGAGAAAACTCATGAGAAAGTTGGTCATCATCCTCAACCGAGTCAAGCCGCTCAAAATATTTTTCGGACGCATCCTGTACAGACAGAGCCCCAGCACGGTGAAGTTTAAGCACAATCCGTATAGCATACGATATCGCATCATTCGAGGGAATGAGTTATCACGAGGTGTTGGTATTTTTTCCAGCGCCATGTCCTACGTCGAAGTTAATCTTCTGTAGCAATAGAGACTTCAGTAGCCGGCCCAACACTTATCTCTGCTTCAACGACTTCGATATCACTAGTGCAGTTATACTCTTCATTGGAGTTTTCTTGCTCTGCGTCACTACCTACACCAGCGGATAATTCTACGGCACCAACTTCTCCATGTTCGCTATTGTAGTCCGGAAAAATCTCGGCGGCATTCTCGTCACCTTCGCATTCTTCTTCTTTTTCAACGTGGCACCGAAGCTGTGCTGGATCGCAATGAATCACTACTCCTTTCCCTATGTGAGAGTGCTCAAACATACGAAGCGTGAACGGCGGGCACCGACGATATCCCGAGCCTTCCAGTGATCCATCGGAAACATCGTGATACTCAATTTGTACATCATTTGCACGGGCTATTTGACGTCGAAGGTCAGCCTCCATATTGGACACCGTATTGAGAAGTACAGCTAGCTGATCCCGATCATGGTCAACCAATTCAACAGTACAATTCGGAGGTCCATTTCGCATCTTTAATCCTATGACAGCCTGGGTCGGCGTCACACAATTGTTGCCTTCTTTTACCTTGCTCAGCAATAGCTGCATGGACTTCGCAAAATGCGCGTCCAAAATACTCTTTCCATCTTGTGTTTCAGTGTGTACGAATCGCTCAATTCGAATGCCGTGAAAACTTGAAAGGTATGGAAACAGCAGCGGCAAAAATCCTGTCTGGTAGCACGCTGCATTATCGGACTGGATAGCGATCCGTTTGATAAAAGGGAGATCTTTTTTCAAGCGCATCAGCATTGCCTCTACTAACGAAATGACAGCAGCCTTGTCTTGTTTGCTGTCGTCTCTCGATAAATGGTCAAAGTATATCTTTTGGGCGGAAATGGAAGGTTCTCCATTCCCACGTGAAGCTTCTTGTTTTTCAAACTCCCAAAATTGGACGTTGGCGCCATGCCAACTCATACCTTTATTGCCATAGTGCTCAAGCGATTTCTCCCTGTAGTAGATCGGGTCTAATTTCATCTTGTAATCGATCGTCACCACGGCTTCTTTGGACTCTTGTTGCGCTAAACATCTTTCTTTCATGTTGTCGTGAAGCTTCTGAATAGCAAGTTGCTGGTTGATAACTCGAATGCGGTGTCCAAGGAACAGTTTTGCATTTTCTCGACAGTCACTGGTGATAGATACAGCGGACGGAGGTGCTCCGACCGTCGTAAGCGTCGACTTCAGGCGATCAAAGTATCGAAAGACGCTTCGACAGTCGTTACACACAGACAACTCGTCATCTTCGTGTGACTTCTGTTCCTGAAGTCCAAATTCAATGTCGTGAAGGCGACACTCAATTCCATTTTTCACTCTATTCTCGAACCCATATTTCAAATACGCACAGACGACTTCACTCTCACGAAGAAGTCTTTCAACATCCTCGTTGCCACAATCCATACTTGATGAAATACTTGTGATCATATTGAACGAGTCATTCACCAAAACACCAACAACATAGTCAACAGCCTTTCGAAGTTTTGCATCACCAGACGTGAAAGCGGTAGCAATTCGGAAAAATGTAGCTCGCGACAGAAGTGTCGAATCGGAGCTTTGCTGCTGGTACACTTCGAACATCGCTGTTATTGATCGCCGTCTCGTTATTGCCGGAAACAACTCCACATGACCATTTAGTTTGAGCCGTTTGGTCCCCCACGACAAAAACGACACGTTGGCAGGTGACAAAATGAATCCGACAGCTGCTTCCACTTCTTCTTTGTCATAATGCTGAACAATCCTATGTTTGACGTTCAGGTTTTCACCAGCGGACAGTGTTAGTAAATCCTGCGTCCCCCTTGCAAAGCTGTCGTTTGACGATGAAAACCCGGAGACGTGCCCACAGAGTTGCTTCACTTCAGCTCTGCTAGCGTAACTAAGACATGCTCTCAGTGTACGTCGCTCGATGGAGCCTCGCTTTGATTTCGCGCAACACTCGGCCATCATTTCCAGCAATCTGTGGTACTTCGTGTCATTTTCATCAAAGCGGAGTTCCTGAGGAGAGAAGAACGACTCCAATAAGGACTTCACACTCTCGTCTTCATTCCCACAAAATACCAAGCTTATCCGACGCATAATTTCCTCCTTCAGTGATTCTGTAAATGTAATTGCAGGGTTCCCCTTTTCGTGCCATGTATCTGGATTTTGGCGATCTTTGAGAGAGGGAACATGGTGATACGCATGTTCTACGCGATCGGGAAGTCCAACTGCACGCAGAATATCGCCGATCGTGTTTGGATCGGCACCTGTCGCTGATGAATCACTGCGCAATTTCTTACCGTCCGGTGCTATTGGCATTCTTTTGTTGCGCTGAGGAATGATTGGAGATTCAAACAGTGTTCCCGGTTTGTACTTGCTAGCTTTTCGTTTTCTTGAGCTGTTTTTTCCTGAACCTCGTTGTCCACGCTTGCGTTTACCGGGATGCTTGTCCGGAACATCTTCGCCCGAGACGCACTCGACTGGAACGTCTTCGCATGAGGCGCATTCAGCTGGAGCGCCTTCAGCCGAGACACCTCCGTTCGTAACGTCATCATCTGGAGCGTCGTCAGCCTGGATGCCTTCGTCTGGAACGCCTTCAACTGGTAGCCCTTCGTCCGGAACTCCATCTCCAACGCCGCTTTCTTCCAGAGAGTTTTCTTCTTGAATACACCGGCCCATACGTGGACTTGTACACGGTGATTTATCTGGAACACTTTCAACGAGAATATCTTCAGCTGAGGGGCCTTCGTCCGGACCGCCTTCAATCAAGACGATATCGTCCAGCATCTTGTTATCGTCCAGACAGTCTTGCATTCTCGGGGGCCCTCGTTACGTACGATAAGATGGAGCGTTTCCTAGCACAGATCTGAAGCCTGGGTCAAGTCGAAATGCCTATGTCGGACCTCACGCAAAAGAGAACGCTGGGGAATACTTAGACAGATCAGAGACCGTCGCCCGCTCAAACCAGTAGTTTCGTGTCTGTAGAATTTGGAGTCGACGGTACCAATCGTTTCGTGGCTGTGGACGTGTACGGGGTGCAGCAAGTCTTCGACAGTATGCAGTCGGAGCACTTCTTGCGGAGGCCACGCCGCTGGGTTATATACATGTAACCACAGGCGTTTTTATACGCATAGGGATAGGTCCAACAGCGATGACCACAAGCAAGGCAGGAGCAGCTATTGAAGCGAGCTGCTGCTATACAATGACCATTTATTTGTCTTGTAGAGTCACCAGGGCTCTCAAAGCACGTAGACATTATTAAAAGACTCATACACCCCATGTGTGCAAATTTGAGCGTCCAATTCAGCCTAGTGATTTTTTGGACTTCCAGACGCGTGGTCCGGTTGAGCCAGAGACTGGGTGTTAGTAACGATAATTATTATTTGGAATCTAGCAATCCTGGTAAACATGCGAGATGCTTGCAGAAGTTGATGCGCGCCACGTTATCTACACTGACAGCCCCACCGACCGAACCGGTCGTCATGACAATTTCTCGCACTGAACATTTTGCCCTCATACTTCATTTCACCCACACAACAGAGGTCCATGATGACAGCTCCGACTCGAACGTTCCCGTCGCGCAAGGTGCGCATCAGCAACATCGACGACCCCAGCGTGCAGCCTCCAACAGAGACCCCCCACGCCGATTTTTCCACCGACACCTACGTTCCTATCGTCGAGTACGAGTCCACGCACCGCAACCAAATCCAGCTAGCCGAGTCCTCCAAACGAAAACTATTCGTCACGCACAACACGCACCTGCGTGAGTGTCTGGCCGAATTCCTGGCCACAGTTCTTGCCATCGCCTTCGGTCTCGGAGGTATCGCCCAAAACGCCCTATGGAGTGGTGGGGGTGATACTATGACTGTCAGTTTCGGGTGGGGTGTGGCGGTGATGCTCGGTACATTCGTCGCGGACAGTGTTAGTGGGGCCCAGATCATCTCCGTCATCACGGTCACTAATGCGGTGTATGGCCGAATGCCATGGTGGAAGGTTCCAGGGTACATGACCGCACAACTCTTGGGTGCCTTTGTCGGCGCGGCTCTTATCTACGTCTTGAACGCACAGAAGATCCGACGGGAGGACCCCAACCAAGAGACGATGTACAAGCTCTTCATCACGTACGCGCGCGACGGCGTGTCCAATTACACGGCGTTCTACACGGAGGTACTCGCGTGTGCGAGTATCATGCTGGCGTCGTACGCTATCAAGGACAAGCGCAACCGCTGGCCGGGCAACAGAGGAACACCGTTCGCTTTGGCGCTGCTGGTTACAGCCATTTCGTGCTCCTTCAGTACCAACTCGGGGCTGGGTATGAGTCCGAACCGAGACTTTGGGCCTCGCCTCTTCACGTACATTATCGGCTATCACATGGTCTTCACGGAAGACTCGTACTACTTCTGGATCCCGATCGTGGCGCCGCTTATTGGAGGTGTTATCGGCGGGGGCTTGTACATCCTCTTCGTCGAGATGCAACACCCAGAGCTCCCGCAAAAAGTGACAACGGAACGAGAACGACTCACAGAAAGCGCAGAGATAGCTTAGTGACGTAGATCCACCGTAATACGATATCAATGTCGAGTCAATTTGACGCTCTTTAATCGACGCAAACATGTGAGCGCAATTTGCCTTGCTAGTGGCAGCCGTGGATAGTTCGTAAGAAGCATTTGGCTCCGTAGACTGCACTCCTCAATTCAAACACATGACATTGATCTCAGCACCACATTGTGGCAGCAAGGTCCCCCTGGGGATTTGTCACAACGCAGGATGTCCGAAGCTTCATGTGGATATGCAACAACGCTGTACATGTATTAGACCCGTCTGGACAACCACTCACCCGAAAAGTGCAGCACATAGGATCCGTTCGCGACACCAATTGCCATAGGAGCCATACAGCATAAGGCTCTACTTGTCATCTGCACTGCCGGCTCTTCCTTTATATGACATGCCACCTCCAGGGCACGGCAACTCGTCGCTATTTAAGAAGGTGCTAGCTCATTCTCCATTTCATCCTTTCAAGTACCCAGCCCCACTCGCTGCCCAACAATGGAGGAACCAAGTTTCGTCAACAGTGGCAAGTACGTCAGCGATCTCATTGAGCGATCTGGGCATCACAGCAGCGGCAAAACACCCAAATTGACTCGGTATCCGTCAACCCCGCGCACTCCGATGCACCATCGACCTGGCCAGGCGCCGTACAACTTCGCCAACACCCCGTACACACCGCGACGCGTTCCTCGCAGCACTTCCATGCACTCGATGCTCCACCAGACGAATCGCAGCCAGATTTGGCTCGCAGACGACAAGACTCGGAAATTACCGGTCATCTTGAAGAGCGTGCATCTCCGTGAATGCTTAGCCGAGTTCCTGGGGACATTGATGCTCTGCGTCTTCGGTCTCGGCGTGAACAACCAAGTTGCGCTGTCAAAAGAGGCCGACGGGACGTGGCTCAGTATCAACATTTGCTGGGGCATCGCATTGCTCATGGGCGTGTACATCGCGGAAGGTGTGAGCGGAGCGCACCTCAATACCGCCGTGACCTTCACACATGCGATGTTTGGGCGTATTCCGTGGTGGAAACTACCGGGCTACGCGTTCTCACAAACGTTTGGTGCATTCGTCGGCGCTGGTCTGGTCTACGCGTACCAGTACCAGAACATCCAGGAAGAAGACCCGCACAAGTTGACCATGCATGCCAATTTTGCGACGTATCCAGACGACAAGATCTCCAACCTGACTGCTTTCTACAGCGAGGCTTTGGCGACTGGGTTGCTGCTGCTGGCTATCTATGCTATCACTGATGAACGGAACCGAGGGGCAGGAACTGTGGGCACACCGTTTGCCTTCTCACTGCTCTTTATGGGCCTCGGCATGGCGTTCGGCATGAATACGGGCTACGCGTTGAACCCAGCGCGTGACTTCGGTCCTCGACTGCTGACGTACTGTGCTGGCTTCGGGTCAAAGGTGTTTAGCAGCAGGAGTTGCTACTTTTGGATCCCCATCTTGGGGCCAATGCTTGGTGGAGTGATCGGTGCTGGTGCGTACATTTTGCTCGTGCAGATCCAGCACGACGTTGAAGAAGAGGAGGAGGAAGACCTGTAAACGAACGAGCAGCTTTTATATAGTAAATACTCCGATAGATTTTGTTATTGCTTGCTTTTCTCCTCTTCACTGTTACTTTTGCTGAAAACTTGGTTTTATAGTGCCATGGTTTCGTAGATCGGAAACGCGTTCACATGAAGGACATGCTGGTGCAGGTTTTCGTAGGTGTTGCCAACGTGCAACAACAGATACAGATCGACGCATTTGAGACGTTCCACCGGAACAAGAACACCTGCTACTCTGTAGTTTGGCGCCACTTGTTCTCCTAAGCAGCACCCAGATGTCAGAAGCGCACCACAAATGAGCCCCGTATCATCGTGTGAGACCAACAAGCTCCACATAGAGCACCACGTGTTGAAGTGTCACTTGCAAGTGGAAATCTCGTTTTCTCCGTGATGTACGATGTTTTTGAAAGACAAAGTTGCATTTTTCCAGTAGCTTCAGGAACCCTTCATTATTTGATTCACCACCGTCCAAGGATACCAAGAAAGCGTCATCTACAGCAGAAGTTCCATCGCAACATGGAGGAAGCAAGCTTCGTGCACAGCGGGGATATCTTCTCGCTCACCGACAAGTCCGCTGGCTACCAAATTCCACACTGCTCCAAGAATGGAGGCGGCGGAGGAGGAAACATCCCGGGGCGGCGCCGTCGAATGCCTCGATCGTACTCTACACACTCGGTACTCCACGAAACCAACCGAAGCCTAGTGTACATCCCTGCGAGCAGTCGATCGCACATCCCGTTTGTGACCAAGAGTGTGCACATGCGTGAGATCCTGGCCGAATTTCTCGGCACGCTCGTGTTCCTGTGCTTCGGTATCGGCGTGAACAACCAGGTGAATCTGTCGGCGGATGACAAGGGCACATGGCTCAGCATCAACATTTGCTGGGGGATTGGCGTGCTCATTGGTGTCTACGTGGCGGAGGGGATCAGTGGTGCACACTTGAACACTGCCGTCACCTTCACCCACGCAGTGTTTGGGCGTCTCCCGTGGTGGAAAGTTCCGGGGTATGCAGCGGCACAAACGATGGGGGCCTTTTGCGCGTCAGCGCTGGTTTACGTACTGCACTACCAGAGTCTGATGGACCAAGACCCAAACGGAGAAACTACGCAGGACAACTTTGCAACCTACCCGAAGGACAACATCTCCAACCTCACTGCGTTCTACAGCGAGACATTGGGGACGGCACTCCTGCTCATGGCAATTTACGCCATTACGGACGAGCGGAACAGAGGCGCAGGTCCTGTCGGGACGCCATTTGCCTTTGCAATGCTATTCATGGCACTTGGAATGGCGCTGGGGATGAACACAGGGTACGCGCTGAACCCGGCGCGTGACTTCGGCCCTCGGTTGTTCACGTTGCTGGCTGGTTACGGACCCAAGGTGTTTACTGCCAACGCGCATTACTTCTGGGTACCGATTATTGGCCCTCTTGTTGGCGGCGTCATGGGCGCGGGCGCGTACTTCTTTATCGTGCAGTTGCAGCACGATAACGACGACGAAGGGAGTGAGAACGACGTGATTTAGTTACATCTGGCTTAAACTTTATACAATTGTCTGAATGCTGCTTTAACTGTACGACGGGGGACTTGGGAGTGGTAGCAGGAGCGATTGATGGCGCTGTTCTACATGTAGCGTAGATCAAGTCTTTCAGCAGGAGTAAAGATA
Organism: Phytophthora agathidicida; assembly: GCA_025722995.1. Taxonomy (NCBI): domain Eukaryota; phylum Oomycota; class Peronosporomycetes; order Peronosporales; family Peronosporaceae; genus Phytophthora; species Phytophthora agathidicida. The sequence continues at coordinate 9,270,425 of CP106971.1, forward strand.
TCTGGATTGGAGATATCGAGAGACGACGTAGAACCAGCTTCGGAGTCGCCGGGGTAGCACGAGAGCAACTTGCACTTGCTGTGCGACGATTTCGCCGTCCTCATCCAATACGTCGGCGATCCGTACTTCACCAAGTCCGAGATGGACGTTTAGCATTTATGGAGTTGTAAAAACGTCCAAATAGAAGTCGAGGGGAACTGCAAGAAAAAAGCACAAAAGGGAACGGATAAATCATTGCCGTTGCAACATACTATGCTATGGTGAGTCTTGCCTGCTCGTTAGAGAGTTGGAGAATGTCATAGCGATCCGCTGCGTATATCGCCATCGCACACCTTTGAAGCAGGCCAAGAAACGCAAAGCGGCAGCATAGAAATTGGAGTTGTGTGCTACACATACTAACATGGATCATGAAAGGGTGTAGACGCTGAATGGAGGACAGAACTGCTAACCTCGCCAAGATTGATAAAGACACACAAGCGACCGAATAACAACTACATATTCGGCAGGAGTTGATTTCTACTCCCCCTCCGGGTCAACGACGATCGCAAGCACAATCTGCTACTTCTCCATTGTCCTTTACCTTTGCGCTTTCGAGCAATCGGGCAAAACGTAAGATTCCGGCGACTAAATCAGACTTCGCCACTAACCCTGTTTGACATCCATGACACCAAGCCAGCAACGCCTAACGTATAAAGCGAAACAATCAGAAGGCGGCCAAAACTAAATCCGTGCTAGGTCCGTCTTGAGAGTTCTTCGCTGCAATTGCTTTCACGGCCTGGGCTTCTTGACGAGTCAGCTTGACCGACCTCAATGGTTGTCGCAACAATGGAAAACGATGGCCCATTGTTTCCCATTGTTTTCCGAGGAGCTTGGTTGAAGGGGTCTCCAAAAACAACGTACTGAATGGAGGAAACCTAAAAAAAGTCAAAGTGTAGATTTTTTTAATCTTTTGTGGTAATATCAATCCAACAACAAAAGACAGGGAATTGTACCATGGTAGTAACATGAAATCTCCCTAGGCCGAACCGTCCATCACTGAAGTAGCCGGTGCCTGGGTAGCTGCCTGTCTGTTCATGAGCTTGTACGCAGCGATCATGACAGCAGCGCCAGCACCCACACCGAGCGTGATCTTGAGAGCCTTGCTGAGGCGAGGGCCTGACTTGGCATCATTCTTGGCCGACTCGGCCACCATCTTGGACAATTTGGCCATATTTTCGGGGCTGAACTTCGAAGCCTCCTTGGCACCAGCTTTCATCTTGGCGGCTTCCCTCAGGATTTTACCCTCGTTGAGATGCGAAATGAAGCCGGCGGCGATTTTAACAGACGCAGGTAGTTCTTTCAGGGAGGCGACGGCGGCGGGGGCGTGGACGTGATGATGACCGTGGAAGCCGTGCTCCGCACGAAGTCGGCGAGCTTCGTTGTTAGCGACGTTCTCGGCGCTGACGAAGCTGGAGCAAGCCACGAAGGTGGCCACGAGGAGGGTGAAGAAGACGGCGAAACGCATCGTAGTTTTTCTCGGCGACGATGGAACTCTGGGGGTAGAAAGCAAATTCTTGAGTGGTAGGACAGGAATGAGTTTATCATCTCGCTGCGAACGGTGAAAAAATACAGCAAAATGAAGCCGTAGCTTTGTTATGAGGGGCACACTAACTTCCAACGATCGAATGAGGAGCAAATCTGGGCGCGGTGACACCATCTCTGATCGGTTGGCTGGAACTGAAGACTAATTTCATTCTAATGAACGGTAATTGGACGTTCTACAATACGTTTGTCCGTAAGCAACTTATTCGAACGTCGTCGGCGAACTAATAAATTCGCCCACGACGTTCGAACCACGAAAACTATAACTTGGGGAGATCAATAATATTGGCAACGACTGGTTATTGGACGCTCTACAATAAGTCGGCACGATTTATACCAAGCAAACCTCGCTTTGTTACCTGGTCGCGTGTAGGCTTTGTCCGAGGTCCAGCAAGAGAATTCGCCGACGACTTCGACATTGCCACAAAAGCGTCGTCGGCGAACCTCTCAACTCTGTGAACGCGGTTCATGCACGTGTACGCGGCAAGCATGACCTATATACTTGGATATTGGACGCCGTTCAAAACCCAAATGTATGATTTTCGGTCATACATTTCGGAGAAATACGCACCACGCTCTGCCTCCCGCTCCTTTGCATTCGTTTCGTTTCTCGGGAGATACATTGCTGTACCTAGTTTCTCTGGTAAACTATTACATCGTATTACCTTGATTTGCAATCGATCCATCGTGAAGTTCACCACGACCGTGGTCCAGTTTAGAAATCTGTTTCTGGTCTTAAACCCGTCGGATAAAACGAATCCTTCACGCAAACAGAACTGGGGGCAAGTGATGATACATTGTTGCGGTCGAGTTGAAGGGCGTGGTGAGGCGGGTTCGCTTCTTGCGAACTGAGTAAAAACGAAAGTGAGCCCTATCGATTCTACCTATCTTAGGTAAGCTAGCTTCGTTGACGTCTCGGCCTGCGACGCAGCACGTTCTTCATGCTCCTGTGGAAATAGGAGTATCCGTTCATCAGGATACTTCTGCCTGTCGGATTCCGCAATGATAGCGTCCAGGCTTGCCTGGGTGGGTTCCCTTGAACACCTTTCACAATCCAATCCAGCCGCCGAATAGTTCTCTCTTGTTGTGCTAGTCTCTTTCGCAGGTCTTGGTTTTCTTGCTGAAGGTGAGCTATCCAGTAGCGTTGGCGAAGATCACGCAGTTGTCGTTCCTCCGGTCGTGCAGGATATTCCGCATCCAGGACTCGAAGCGCTTTGAAGGCAACGATCTTCTCCTGGCTATTGAAGGCGAAAACCTCCTCGTGCTTGTGGAATAGCGCGTCTGTCATGCGTAGTTGATAGTTGAGAAGGAGTTGAATCAGGGACCGCTCGGCCGTGCGCACCAGGTCCTAAGGGAGCAGCAGTCTCCATACACCATGACACGGAGCGTAGTCCCCCCCCATAGCAACTCCTCCGCAGTGCCTCCTAACACGTTTCTTGATGTTTTTGCAGAGCCCAAATTTGTAGACGCGATCGTAGTCAGTGAGCTCGTGCCCATGCGTGTCGATCTTGCCCTTGTATGCTCTAGCAGGTCCACAGTCAATAATGTACAGGCCACTACATCGCCTGTTCGCTACGGACTGAAAGACTTCTTCTGCTGATGGGTGGCCCCCGGGTACAGCGCGCGTAGCAGCTTCTCTGTCAACTTGGGCGCATCCGCGACGTCCTCCAGAAAGACGAATCCATCGAGACCACCGGTGTTCCAGTTCGCGTCATGATTGTATTGATGCCAATGGTTATCTGCGGGCCGTTGATAGTAGTACTTTAGTTTGTTGGTCTTCACTAGTGAGGCCTTCGATGCAGGCCCGTGCCGATGCGCCTCGGACGACAAAGCCTCACGGCGTCCCCAGCCCGGGTAGCGGTGTGTACGATCTTGACATCAGTGGTCTTGAAGAGGGAGGTGAGATCGGCCAGGAGGCCTGCCCTGCCGTACGCGACGAAAGCTCCGTGTCCGTCCTTGTCTCCAAGCACAGGCGGTGCACATTGAAAACGCGAGCGAGCAACTCGATTCCGCGCTGATCCATGCTGGATGCATGCATGGTCAAAATGGTCAAACAATGCAGATTGAAAGCAAGCAAGTGTAGTTGTACAAACCCAAAGATTGGCAGACAAACAAACAAACAGATCCTCTTGAGATGCAGAAAGCGCTCTTCTTCTTGCTCGACACTAAGTGCTGGTCACGACCGAATGAGAAACAGGCCCCACTGTTTTAACAAGCTCGCCAGCTTGGCAACCTGCCCAAAAGTCTGCCTCGGGTTGCTTGGCTTGTTCTCGGTTGGTTGTTGGCGTGCAGCTCTCAGTATTTCTCGTCGGCTGAGCCCTCTTCACTTTTCACGATGTCCAGAATTTGTCGGCTAACCAAGCCGCGTGTCAAATATCGATACATGTATACGGCGTCGGCATGGCGTGCACAGTGCTGCAGAGTAGCAATTCAACCGCACGTTGACTGGATCGCTGCGATTGCCTCCGACTACAAGCTAAGTGAGCAACATCGTTGCAGTTCGGTTGGCGTCAGGCAGCGGTGATCCTGGTCCAGGATTCCTGCACGGTTGAACTCGACAACTTGAAGTGGGCTCAATCCCGTAGCTCCATCCAACCTTGGTGCTGAATTAATGCACAGCCAGCCAGACCGCGCGCGTCACTACGTCGGTGTCGGACACGCTAGCGCGACCGAAGCATGCCGCGTGCTTCGTTTGCAGTCTGTGTTGGGTTACACTCTGTTGACTCGGCTCTGTTCAAGCACAAAGACACTGGCCACGCTCACTTATACGATTTTATACTTGGAAACAGTATGCTCCAAGTTGAAGCTGGTCGATCTTCAGCACTGAAGCACTGAGCGGGGCGCTTCAGAAAGCCCCAAGCGGAAACGCATCCTCACATGCCCCAAAGGAAGCGAACCTGCAGGAAGCGCTGTTAGCGCCGTGCCGCCACTCTGTGTTGCTCAGCGTGTTAATAGAGTTAATACGCACGCACGCCAGGCTCAACTTTAGTGGGGGTGACAGAGGGAACACCTTGCATTCCTCGCGTGCACGCACCGGCTCACCGACTGAACATTGAAGTTGCCGACCGACTCCAGGATGGATTTCACCAGAATACGCGGGTCTGCCCCGGCCCTGCAAGTCATTCGTTGCTGGATGCCGACTCAGCTCCTCCAACAGTTCGAGATCGCCCTGGAATTTCAAGCTGTAGCGCAAGATCGCGACGCTTGAACTTGGCAGCGCTGCAGCAACAACACGCGGACGAAATCGCTATCCGCAAGCGCACACAGCCAACGATCGCAGCATCCTGCAGCGATTCGAATAGATATTGCTTCGGTGCTATGGTGCTTGGTAGTGACCAACGTCAAGTGCAATGCGTGCAGGATTTGTACGCTTGGAAATCTACTTTTTTCAGCGTTGCTCGTTGTTTCGCTGCCGAATGGAGCATTAATGCAGCCCTTCCTTGAATCGGGAGCTGGCAAGCCGTTCCTCCCTTTCATGCACGTCCTGATCGTTCGTCAATCGCTGAATCGTTATTGATCTTTTGCAATACTTCACAACATGCTGATCAAGTTTCACTATTTTACGTCGAGTCTTTCAGGAGTATGGTGCCCTTAACAATTTCTAGGCTTGGTTGCCCTAAAAGTCTAACGAAATGCTCAGTGATCATTGAACTTTTTCGGCGATCTTGTAGGTCGTCTCTACTATCCCACGTCCGCTTTGACAGTTTACGGTCCCTCATGTTGTCGAGATTGTCGCTGCTCGATACGCAAGTGGCAACCTGGAGCTAAAGTCGTCAAGACAAGCCGAGAGTGTCCCCTTCCAGCGTTGAACTTGTTCAACAGCTCTCGCGTCAGGGCTCTGGCTCCCGTCCAAAGTGTCATCTTCCACCACAGTCACCTGCAAAAAGAGACTTCAGATGATGGCACTTTCTCGTGTGGCGTAGGCTGGCAACCGCGTTTGAGATCTACTCATTTTCCTTTTAGACGCCTTGCGAGCACTTCCAAGGTCGCTTTCCACCAGTCCACGATGGCCCCGCTCCCCTCCAACCAGAACCCGAATGTTACGCCGGCCAACCAAGCCCCGCCGCCGTTCGAGGACCTCGACGGCAAGCGTGAAGCCAGCTACATCGATATGCCGGTGACCCCCAAAGCCTCCAGCGCCAACCCCAAGCTCGCGAAGTTGTCGCGTTTCGCCGTGCAGAGCGTGCACCTGCGCGAGTGTTTTGCCGAGTTCCTCGGCACCTTCGTCATGATCTTGTTCGGCATGGGCGTCAATAACCAAGTGACCAACTCGGAGGAGAAGAACGGCACGTGGCTCAGCATCAATATGTGCTGGGGTATCGGCGTGCTTATTGGCGTCTACTGCACGGAAGGTATCAGTGGTGCCCACTTGAATACTGCAGTGACGCTGGCTCATTGCGTCTACGGCCGTCTTCCATGGTGGAAGGCGCCGGGTTACATGATCTCGCAGGTCTTAGGAGCCTTCTGCGGCGCTTTCGTGATCTGGGTCATGCAGTGGCAGAACTTGAATGCGATCGACCCGAACCGCGAGACGACACAGAGTAGCTTCTCCACCTACCCGAGCGACAACATCTCCAACTACACGGCCTTCTACACGGAAGTGGTTGGTACGGGTATGCTGCTGCTCGGCATCTATGCCATCACGGACCAGCGCAACCGGCCGGCCGGTCCTGTGGGTGCGCCCTTCGCCTTCTGCCTCCTGATCATGGCACTGGGGATGTGCATTGGCATGAACACGGGCTACGCTATCAACCCGGCGCGTGACTTCGGCCCTCGTCTCTTCACGAGCATCGCTGGCTGGGGCTCCAAGGTTTTCACGCTGCGCAACCACTACTTCTGGATCCCGATCGTTGGCCCGCTGATCGGAGGGGTCATCGGGGCCGGTCTGTACACGGTGTTGGTGGAGATCCACCACCCTGCGCAGGCGCTTCCTTAAAGAGCAGCGCTGCTTTGACGTTTTTCTCATACGAGAACTTCGTGTTACTAGTGCATGGAAGGAAGGAGCGAAGGCCAAACAAGTCGCAGTCTATCGTGGTTTCATAAAATAAAAACCTATATACTATGCGTTCACATCAGAAGTCTCCGCTCTACGTTGTCCATCTCATCGTCTCCATGAAGCGTTTTCTGCTGTTGATCATTCCAACCCGACGGCTTCAAACGGAGCAGTGTAGCACAGCACAACACAGCAATTTCTTTGATGCCCTGTGCTCGCCGCCGCTAAAGCAGAAATGATCTTTTTGATCCGTGCGGCTTCGGAGAGCGCTCGTGACCGAGCGTTGCTATGCAGGGCAAGCATTCAACGCCTCAAGCTGCGTCGTGTTGAGAACGCCACACAATCCACTCTTCTGTAGACACGGGCCGACAGCGCAGAGGTCACATCGTATGCGCGTCTTTGCGACCACTATCGACTCCAAGCTGCTGGGCCAACTTGGTGAAGCTTGATCGTGCTGCCGTCGAGAAACAACAGCAAGGAGGTGGTTGCATCTTGCTGCGTTTAGCTTCGGCTCCAGCAAGTTGCACCTCAACAATAAGAACATGTCCGTAAGATACGTTTAACATCGCTGCTTGGTGTCAACTTCAGCCATACGGTGCGACTTCAACGCAGCTTCTTCGACCTGGCAGACACAATTCGGATCGCGGGTGTCTCCGTCACTTTCGGATAGGCGAGCCATGCTAGCTTCTATAGGGTTGGAAGCTTAATCTGCAGTATTCGTGCGCACTCGCATGGTAATTCTCGATGCCCTACTAAAGGCGAGGCCTCCATAGCGAATCCAGCAGAGACGCGAGCGTTAATCTGCACCACAGATTGAGACGCGCAATGAGACAGGAGCAAAGCAAAATGCAGGCTCACCACTTCTTTGACCCGGCACCAAGACCCCGTCAGGCATCAATTCCATCAGGATGCCGCCAACCTGCACTTTGTATGCGAGGCTGACGACGACGACCTCCCCACCGAGGCACGAGAGGGTTTACGTGCCGTCAATCATAAATTTTCCCGTGTTAATCGACCTGCATTTCTCGTCCCGATGGACTATCACACCAAGAATCCCACACTTGACGGCCTCGCTTGCTTGGGCTGCTTCAGCCTATGCAGCAACCCATGAGAGACGCAGGCAGATTCCTCGGTTCGAGCTTCGTTCCCAAACTCATTTTCATTTGTACTTTCAAGTACACAAGCGACCATCATCGGACTCGAATCTACCCCACGGACTCCAGTCTATCCAACAGCTTCATCATGGTCAAGTACGCAACAGAGGATGTGGCCCCAATGCCCACGCAAGAGAACCTGGTGATCAACCCCGAGGCCGACAAGATCGAGAGCGGCTACGCCAACATGCCCACGACCCCCAAAGCCACCGACCTCATGCCTATAATGGCCGAGAAGCGTACGGGCATGTACCGATTTGCAGTGCAAAGCGTACATCTCCGCGAGTGTTTCGCCGAGTTCCTCGGCACCTTCGTCATGATCGTCTTCGGCATGGGCGTCAACAACCAAGTGACCAACTCGGAGAACGCCAATGGCACGTGGCTCAGCATCAACATTTGTTGGGGAATCGGTGTCATGATCGGCGTCTACTGTTCAGAAGGCATCAGCGGTGCCAACCTCAACACTGCAGTGACGTTGGCTCATTGTGTCTACGGCCGTCTTCCATGGTGGAAGGCACCGGGTTACATGTTCTCGCAATTCCTCGGTGCTTTCTGCGGTGCATTCACGATCTGGGTCATGCAGTGGCAGAACTTGAACAAGATCGACCCGAACCGTGAAACGACCCAGAGCAGCTTCTCCACGTACCCGGCTGACGGCATCTCCAACTATACGGCCTTCTACACGGAGTTCATTGGCACAGGTATGCTGGTGCTCTCCATCTACGCCATCACTGACCAAAAGAACCGTCCTGCCGGCAAGTACGGCAACGCTTTCGCCTTCGCCTTGATGATTATGGCGCTGGGTATGGCCTTCGGTATGAACACGGGTTACGCCGTCAACCCTGCGCGTGACTTTGGCCCTCGTCTCTTCACGCTGTGCGCTGGCTGGGGCACCAAGACGTTCACATCGCACCATTATTACTTTTGGATCCCCATTGTGGCGGATCTTACTGGTGGCGTGTGTGGTGCTGGTCTCTACCGTCTTTTAGTGGAGATCCACCACCCTCAGACGCCTCTGCTTTGAACAGAGTCCATACTAGAGAACGCTAAAGCAGTCAACTGTAGTGAGTGGAGACTGCTAGATGTTCAAAAAATAAAATATTTAACCAGAACAAATGTCTCGGTTCCTCGCCAAAGGTTTCGGAAGTCCGAAGTATCGAAGAATTACATTTATTTTACGAGACTGGGTTAAGATGCAAGCACTTATTGCCGCATTTCTGATGGCCTGACGTGATAACAACACTATTAATTGAGGTTCTATTTACCCGCGTCTTCTTCTTCATATTTTTTCCCCCTTAGTTATGGCCGCCGCTATCTAATAAACAGAAGTACAGGCTAGCAGTTGAGGATCCACCTGCGAGTTAGGTGAGATGCAATTGTTCACAATAAAATGAATTATCAAGGCGCAGCACATTCTGAAAGTGTGGCCATGCTTACGTCTAAATATCGTTGAAATCGCCGATAAGCAGCGTAATTGCCTGAGTTTTTGTGAAAGGGTCCGTTGCTATTTGGATTGCCGTTATCAACTGCGCGATCGGAGCACAACTTCAAATGTATTCACAGGTATTGTTTAGGAAATTGCACTTGCCTCACCACAACAAGATAGCTGAGAAGACTACAAGTGGATGCATGTGTTAATCAATGCTATCCTGGAAGCTTCGCAAAATTCTTTTCTGCGTCATGGCTGTGTAGTACCCGCCGACGCAATATTGTTTAGAATACAACTGATGAAAATGAGTTTGTTCGTGTTTACTATTATCTGTACAGCACTGATCAACCGCGTAAAAATTACATCACTATGAAGACTACGCTGTACTTTGAAGTAGTGAGTATTATTGCAGAGTATTTACCACTTATTGGTTCGTCGTTGCTGTTGGAAATCCATCAGCAACTGCACGACTAAAACAATATTTAGTAATGGTTGATACGCTACGCTTATCGAAAATTGCAGACGCCACTTGAATAGCCATTAGCCTTACCACTCAACCACAAGACTAGGAAGCACAAGACCCTCCTCGATATGTGCTCTTTGAAGTATTAGTCAGAAGACAAGACCGTGGTGAAAACAAAAACTTTAATTTACTCGTGACTTCTATGATCTATGATACATGTTTGTTCTACGCTTTGTTGTCGGTGGTAATGCTTCGGATACCACCAACACAGAATTGGCCTACAGCAGTGGCTCCTCAGGCTGAGGGTGGTGGATCTCCACCAAAATGCGGTACAGACCCGCACCGCACACGCCGCCCAGAGAGTCGGCCACCAACGGGATCCAGAAGTAGTAATTGCGCGTTGTGAACACCTTAGAGCCCCAGCCGGCAATAGCCGTGAAGATACGAGGACCCAGGTCACGCGCCGGGTTGACGGCGTAACCCGTGTTCATGCCGAAAGCCATGCCCAGAGCCATGATCATGAGACAGAAGGCGAAGGGCGCGCCTACCGGACCCGCCGGACGGTTGCGCTTGTCCGTGATGGCGTAGATGCTCAGCACCAACATGGCCGTGCCGATGAACTCCGTGTAGAAGGCCGTGTAGTTGGAGATGTTGTCGCTCGGGTAGGTGGAGAAGCTGCTCTGTGTCGTCTCGCGGTTCGGGTCGATCACGTTCAGGTTCTGGTACTGCATGACGTAGATGACGAAGGCGCCGATGAAGGCACCCAGCAGCTGCGAGATCATGTAGCCGGGTGCCTTCCACCATGGTAGGCGGCCGTAGACGCAATGAGCCAGCGTCACTGCAGTGTTGAGGTTGGCGCCGCTAATGCCCTCGGAGCAGTAGACGCCAATAAGCACGCCGATTCCCCAGCACATATTGATGCTGAGCCACGTGCCGTTGGCGTCCTGCGAGTTGGTCACTTGGTTGTTGACGCCCATGCCGAAGATGATCATGACGAAGGTGCCGAGGAACTCGGCGAAGCACTCGCGCAGGTGCACGCTGTTGACAGCGAAACGGTGGAGACCCTTCGGCTTGGAGGCGGTTGTTGAGAAGGGAGTGGTGGAGACGGCCTTGGGGGTCGTGGGCATCATTGCGTAGCCGCTCTCGACCTTGTCGACCAGGTCGTAGGAGGCGATTGTCGATGTGGCAGCGATCGGAGCCACGTCCGGAGTCGCGATGGCTGCGGATGACAGTGGAGCCATGTCGACTTGAGGTGGTTGGTTGTTGTGGTGGTGGTTTGCTTGACCAGTGGCTGGTGAAATGCAGAATGGTTAGCGGCGGATCGAGCTTTGACGGGGCTTTGCTTGACAGGGCTTTGCTTGGCAAAGACTTGCAATGTTGCATAGTATCAAGTGCTGTGACGAGGTGGGGGCGTTCATTCAGTGCGACAGTGTTAATTTTGAGGTTTCTAAGTGACTGGTTATGCACGTTTCTATCGGGTTAACTTGGTTATTGTATAGTCCAATGTGGCGTCCAGCCAGCAGGGGTACGTACCGAGTTGGCGCGTGTTTCTGCTTCGCGATATCCGATGACCTTGAGCAAGCGATTCAAGCGGCTCGAGTAGCGCACACCGAAATATTGACTGGATGTGGGATTGCTGTCTGGGATCATGATGGGTTGGTTTGAGACGCCCTCCTCTTAAAGCTCAGCGACGGAAGGGAATCGTGTCCTGGAGGCGGCGCAGTAGTAAGGCTGGGCTGGGTGTCGTTTTGAAGTGTGGCGAAATGATGGCAGACGTACAACCATTTATTTCCATTATGCTAGCTGATGTCTACATCGGCGCGACGTGGAGGCAATGCGCTTGTATCTTCGGAAGAACGGGTACACTGAGGGCCGAGATAGATGCGTGCGATTCGTAGGTCCGTCCCAGGTTCGTGTGCGCTGGAAGTACCCGAAAGTAGTTGTAGCGTATAGTCTGTTAGTGTAAGTGCATGCGTCGTAGGTGCTCGTTAGAAACCGCACAGGTGAAGCGAAGTAGACGGTTGTGTACGATCCGATATTAGTCCGTTGATGTTGACGTGCATTCGTGCACAGCGACCGAAAACCATAAAGTTATTCGATCTTCGGTCAACTTATCGGGTAGCTTTACATTTCGCACGAGCTGTATCGGCGGTACAGTTGCTGCTAGAGCCTTATTTCAAAAAGTTGATTGTGGAACATCACTTTCAACAAACCACTCTGCCTCCAGGACACGATTCCCTTCCGTCGCTGAGCTTTAAGAGGAGGGCGTCTCAAACCAACCCATCATGATCCCAGACAGCAATCCCACATCCAGTCAATATTTCGGTGTGCGCTACTCGAGCCGCTTGAATCGCTTGCTCAAGGTCATCGGATATCGCGAAGCAGAAACACGCGCCAACTCGGTACGTACCCCTGCTGGCTGGACGCCACATTGGACTATACAATAACCAAGTTAACCCGATAGAAACGTGCATAACCAGTCACTTAGAAACCTCAAAATTAACACTGTCGCACTGAATGAACGCCCCCACCTCGTCACAGCACTTGATACTATGCAACATTGCAAGTCTTTGCCAAGCAAAGCCCTGTCAAGCAAAGCCCCGTCAAAGCTCGATCCGCCGCTAACCATTCTGCATTTCACCAGCCACTGGTCAAGCAAACCACCACCACAACAACCAACCACCTCAAGTCGACATGGCTCCACTGTCATCCGCAGCCATCGCGACTCCGGACGTGGCTCCGATCGCTGCCACATCGACAATCGCCTCCTACGACCTGGTCGACAAGGTCGAGAGCGGCTACGCAATGATGCCCACGACCCCCAAGGCCGTCTCCACCACTCCCTTCTCAACAACCGCCTCCAAGCCGAAGGGTCTCCACCGTTTCGCTGTCAACAGCGTGCACCTGCGCGAGTGCTTCGCCGAGTTCCTCGGCACCTTCGTCATGATCATCTTCGGCATGGGCGTCAACAACCAAGTGACCAACTCGCAGGACGCCAACGGCACGTGGCTCAGCATCAATATGTGCTGGGGAATCGGCGTGCTTATTGGCGTCTACTGCTCCGAGGGCATTAGCGGCGCCAACCTCAACACTGCAGTGACGCTGGCTCATTGCGTCTACGGCCGCCTACCGTGGTGGAAGGCGCCCGGCTACATGATCTCGCAGCTGCTGGGTGCCTTCATCGGCGCCTTCGTCATCTACGTCATGCAGTACCAGAACCTGAACGTGATCGACCCGAACCGCGAGACGACACAGAGCAGCTTCTCCACCTACCCGAGCGACAACATCTCCAACTACACGGCCTTCTACACGGAGTTCATCGGCACGGCCATGTTGGTGCTGAGCATCTACGCCATCACGGACAAGCGCAACCGTCCGGCGGGTCCGGTAGGCGCGCCCTTCGCCTTCTGTCTCATGATCATGGCTCTGGGCATGGCTTTCGGCATGAACACGGGTTACGCCGTCAACCCGGCGCGTGACCTGGGTCCTCGTATCTTCACGGCTATTGCCGGCTGGGGCTCTAAGGTGTTCACAACGCGCAATTACTACTTCTGGATCCCGTTGGTGGCCGACTCTCTGGGCGGCGTGTGCGGTGCGGGTCTGTACCGCATTTTGGTGGAGATCCACCACCCTCAGCCTGAGGAGCCACTGCTGTAGGCCAATTCTGTGTTGGTGGTATCCGAAGCATTACCACCGACAACAAAGCGTAGAACAAACATGTATCATAGATCATAGAAGTCACGAGTAAATTAAAGTTTTTGTTTTCACCACGGTCTTGTCTTCTGACTAATACTTCAAAGAGCACATATCGAGGAGGGTCTTGTGCTTCCTAGTCTTGTGGTTGAGTGGTAAGGCTAATGGCTATTCAAGTGGCGTCTGCAATTTTCGATAAGCGTAGCGTATCAACCATTACTAAATATTGTTTTAGTCGTGCAGTTGCTGATGGATTTCCAACAGCAACGACGAACCAATAAGTGGTAAATACTCTGCAATAATACTCACTACTTCAAAGTACAGCGTAGTCTTCATAGTGATGTAATTTTTACGCGGTTGATCAGTGCTGTACAGATAATAGTAAACACGAACAAACTCATTTTCATCAGTTTCCTTCACGCATCGGATGGGGGGGGGGGGGGGGGCAAAAGTTAATGCATTGCGTTAGCAGTGAGTCGAAGGGCGCGGTGAGCGGCCCCAAAGTGTAGTTAATTGGTTGCTGGGCAATTCGACTCTCTCCAAACGCACCATGCGTGTTGATAGCCCCGGTGACGTTGCAGCTGAGTGTCGTGGGTATTCCTCGAAGCAATCGAAGGCCCATCGGCCGAGCAGCTTATTCGACAGTCTGTCTGCTCCTCCAGCGACGAGAGCCGTAGCACCGCCGATGCGAATTGGAGGCTGCTGAGGCAACGGCAACATGCTAAACATGGTGGGGTTGCCAGGGAAGGCATAGTTTCCCGATGTCGTAAGTGTACTATAGATAGGATAAGCAGGAGGGTGAGGAGCACGCAGTGTGCTCAGCTCACTTTAAAATCTCCTTTCCGCAGCTAACCCGTCACGCTACGCCCATTTGGTGGCAACTCAATGCTACAGTTTGCCCCAACTTGACATTGCTGGAAATTGAGTGCGTCGAGTACTGTGATGCTGGTACCCCTGCTAGTCGTGCCGTTGCCTTGAGCGCCTTTGACACCGTTCGAGCACTCAGGCTCACGCCCAGGTGTGTAGCTGATTGCACACCTAGCTCTTTTCGCGCTCTCTTCACATGGTAGAGTCCCCGAACTGGTCAGATGAGGTTATCTCCCGACTTGTGCATAGTTCTCCATGCGCCGCGACCGTACTGGTCGTTTTTAGCACCTTTCAGACCTATAGTGACCGAGGTAGCCTGCCGGAACTTGATCTTCTTGCCGTCCTTGTCAGAGAAGAATACATTACGGTTCTTGAGGCAGAAGAAGGCAGAACTATCCTGATGAACGGATACTCCTATTTCCGGACGCATGAAGAACGTGCGTCGCAGGCTGAGACGTCAACGAAGCTAGCTTACTTAAGATAGGTAGAATCGATAGGGCTCACTTTCGTTTCCACTCAGTTCGCAAGAAGCGAAAATTTTAACGCCAAGCAATCGCCAATGACTACTCCTGTCCACGTCGGCGATCTCGCCTTTCTTGGCCCTCCCCACACCAACAAGCTTACAGACTTTCAGTACGTGGAAGTTGTTGGCATCTCCGATAACGTGGGCGTAGTAAAAATCACCGGACCCGACGACGACAGCCAAACCGACACACTTGAATTACCGCTGGATGCTATCAAGTTTCGTCTTGTGTCCGAATCAGAGCGACGACGCTGGCCAGGTTCATTCATCGCTCACCCGATAGCCTTCGTGCAGACATCAAAGGACGGCGTCGATGAGTGGGCCTATGGGGTAGTGTCAGGGTACGCCGCCTTTGAGACGACGGACGTCCTACATATAGTAGGCGCAAATGGCCCCTGCCGACTCCCGCTGGTCAATACTCAGTCTGTGATAAAGGTGGCTCCTCTAAATTATGCCTTACAACCCGGTGGTGGTGTCAACTTCACAGCTCTAAACCCAATGGAGCTTCTTCACCAGCAAGATACGCTAATTGCAACCAGTCGTAAGCGGAAGACAGGCATTCCGGCTTCGGTAATGGCAAGTCTCTCTGTATCATTTTCAGCAGACGAGCTAGTTCCGCTAGTAAAACCATCCACCCTTCAGTTGGTGCGCGTCCGCCGTCAGCACTTAGTCGACTTCGTAACAGCCGCGCGTGCAAACCGCCCAGAAGATCTGTATTCCGATAGTGAAGTCAACCCAAAAGGCGACCCACTTGCACAAGGAGGAAACAAACGAACGGAACAACCTAACCCGGATGGTGGCCGTGGCCGCAGCAACACTAAACGACCAATTCAACGCTCGGATGTAAGTCTTGACGACGACGAAGACTCAAACTACTCCGAGGAAGACGATATTCAAGAAGTTCAACATATGAATGCATCACTCTTGAAGCGCCGACGTACCAACGATGACAGCGAAGGATCCGATAACAGCTCTACATCGACACCTGGCGAAAATATTAACAGAGATATCGTGTTTCATCCGTCTCCAACTGACCGTCGTATCCACGCCATGATCGTGAATCGACGTCATACAGGTAAGATTCCTCAAATCTTACTTCAATCCGTCCAACAGTCACCATACGTTGAGTTTGTGGGGAGTCCTGCTGTGTTACGTGGGTTGTACTCCTTCGGATTCGGTCTCGGGCTTTCGATCATGCACTGCAGACGCGCTCTTGTGGATGACGAGGTGGCTACTAGCGAGAAAGGTGCCAACTTGTGGGACTTCTCGTCCAAGAACGACTTACCAACGCCTCCGAAGGCCACCTGTTTTACCGACTTAATCAGCGCTCTTAACGCATTGCACAAGTTCGGTCAGCATTTCTACAATATCACGACAGCAGATTTCATCGCGGACGCAAGAAACTTCATTATCGACTACGCAGACCATGCCCGATCAGACCCAACAATGGCTCGATTGCTGGCCTTCTGGATCAATGGGAAATTCAGTCTCTTTCGTAGTAAGTTGATCACAGAAAACTTGAGCGTGGCATCGGCAATATCGGCCCAGTTCTGTCAGAGCGACGACAAGCTCGCAGCTCTACAAGACTCATGTCACACTTGGAAGCAAAACTCGCACCCTAGTCGTATACGAACGTTTGACAGTGATAGGAGTACTCGGCCGCATAAGTCTTCGACCAGCAATCGCATTCCACCGAACGTTTTCGCAGATCTACCGAAATCAGACGATGGCCGCCGAGTGTGTCTCAAGTTTTTGTCAAAGTCGGGATGCCAGTACGCTAAATGCTCGAGTGGACACTTTCGGCCCCAGTCTCTGACGAAAGGAGCCAAAGCAGTGATTGGCGAAGGTGGGGTGGTCTCGCTACTCAATATCAGGAGTTATGACTCCTCTCCAGTCCTCCCACCATCCAGGTCAACTCTCCACGAAACCATGAAAGTGTAAACATCGCTCTTCACCAGAAGTTCATGTCGTCGTTGCGTCGAGTTCGCGAAGCAAATCGTATTACTATCAACAAGAATATCCAAGAAGTGGCCACGAATATGGGACTCACACCACCACCGCATCATCCAACCGCAGTGAACGATGTCGACTCAGACCAAGTTCGATTTTGGACAACCTTTGCCGAACAAAGCCAACGGGGATTACCACGCGTCGTCCGCCTACTTCGTGGGCAGACAGAGTCCGATCTGAGGCCAAACAAGGATCTCTTTGAAGTTAATGTTCCGGTAGAACCCGCGATCGCAGCAATAGTCCACCAGTGGAACTCAATCGTTCAACAAGGTGTACATCCAGAATGGATAACTGGTTCACCACCAAGACAATCAACACGATCTCGTAACCACGCGGGCATTCAACGGTGGTCCGTGCAAATTCGACGTCAGCTTTGAGCAGGTCAGTTGGATGGCCGATATCTCGTCGTCGAAGCAAAACTCGCCGATCTGTGGCCCGAAATTTTCATCAGTCCACTCGGAGTCGTTGACAAGACAGGCTCAACGTCGGGAGCTATTCGGCTAATCAACGACTACTCGATACCACTCGGTCATTCGGTCAATGACATCACTCGACGGGATAACTTCCCATCGATATCGTATAATCCACCTCGGGATATCGCTAAACGCATCTTTCACTCGCAACATCTCGTGTCGGAGAGCGAATTCTGATGATGCTCGGGGATGTTTCGGGCGCATTCCTCCACATCCCGATTCACGCAGACTCGGCGCACATGTTCGCTTTCATTTTCGATGGCCTCCTCGTCATCGATTTATCGTGCGGTTTCGGCTGGTGCGGGTCACCAGCATTCTACTCGCTCGCTGGATTCATCAACACGTTGTACGAGCACGGCAACGCAATGAACCGTCAATTTACCGGGAACGTCTGATGTGACGATCACACTTGCCTGGAAATCGAAATCGGGACCAAGTGCTTTGACGCCAACTTATCTTTACGACGGGCCATGACAACCGTCTTAGGACCCGCATCCATCAATGAGCAAAAGTTCACTACTTGGTCTACCAAAGGAAAAGTGTTGGGTGTGCAGTGGAATACTGAAGACGCAACCGTGTCCATCCCACCCGAAAAGCTCTTGAAAGCGTCAGAGAGTCAAAAATCTGCAGGTAGCAGGCCGTTCATCGAGGACAACAATGCTCAAAGCAATCGGAAGTTTACGGTACGTGGTTAGTTGTTTTCCACCGGCACGAGTGTGAGGAGGTGGCTCCAAATTTCTGAGACCCCTCCCATCTGACCGAAAGGTTGCCAGCCACGAAGGAGCCGAGTGAGATGTGGGCTAGGAGCAGCTGCTTGGAGCTACTGTGTCCGGAAGTGGAACTGGCTCCCGGATTGTTACAGACGTCGTGGTTGTCGTACGCGTTGCCGAGTGTCTTGTGGTGGCAGCATGGAGCCGAGTATCGAGTCCTGACGCCCAGAGTCGCGATGGTGCAGTTGTGCCCAGAAGTGTTGAGGGATGCGAGAGGTGTCCGAGGAAGTGGTGGTTGTGTTCCGACATCCCAGAGTCCACTTTCGGAGTTCCCGGTGTGAGCTCCCAGATCCCAGGATGATGACTTGGAGTAGCGGTTGATGCAGTGGATTCCAGGGCGGTGTGGGTGATTCTGGATCGTGTGCTCGGATCCCGGAGTTTGGTCTGGGATCCCAAGTTTGGTGCAGTTCCCGGAGGTGGTGTTACGAATTTCAGCGTGGAATATCGGATCCCAGTTATGCATCTCGAATGCCGGTATGGTATCAAGTGTCCAGTCTACCGGAGGGTAGTACTGACTGAAGTGGAGTGGTACATATCAGGTGGCGATCCCCTTGCCTGACCCGGATGGTGGCTGGTCGACGGACCAATGAGGTCTCGAATTCGTGTCGACGGCAGTGACTCCAGGTTGAGTTTGGAATTTCGGCCAATGTTTGGATGCCGTGAGGTTGAAGTCTCCTGGCTTGGATTTAGTTCAAGCACGCCTATGTCTTCTCTGACTTCAAAGTGTAGCTATTAGTGGCGGAGTCGCCGCTCTATCTTTGTAGGTCTCCGTTTTCATGTGATTTATATTAAACAGAGTTCAATTTGCCCCGAAGGACGCAAGTGAGTTGGTCAGATCGCATTTGTGTGCAGACCATACTGAGATCAAGTGTGTGGAAGGACGAGGAGAATATCCAAGTAAATTCAACTCCAATTAACCAAGTTATTTACGGTTCTGCTGTTCTGGCTACTGTTCTGGCTTTGTTATTTCATATTCCCACTCTCGGTTGCTGGTCTTCGGTCGGTGCTGTGAAGTGCTTCATATTTTCGGGAAGAGGTGACTTCTCTGAGGTTTGGCAGAGTTTTCGCTACTGGACGACTTTGGGTCTGGAGTGGAGACTGGTTTCCGCGTTCCGGAATTGTTTCTGTGTGGGATATTTCGCCTGAATCAAGGCGTGGTGCGCGGGTGGTCCCAGAGTGAAGTGCAAGTACTCTGGATTCGGACCGGCTCAATCCGAGCCATAACTTCTAGCACCTCCTGGGTCTGAGGTGCGAGTGGAGGATCCTGTACGCGGCTCTCAGTCTGAGCCGCAAGTGGAAGTGTAGTGACTGGGGTGAGTCGAAGCCGGACTCGCCGAGGAAAGAAGAGGCTGTTAAGACCCGGGTCCAGGGTCTAAAAAGAAGAGGTGTGGCGAGGTCAGTGAACCTTTTTCGCCGCAAGTGTATAGTGCGGTAGCCCAGGGGATCCAGAGAGTTAATAAACTCTCCGGAACTGGGGTCAGAAACTCTGAAACGTGAACGTTCCAGAGTCGGCGTGTGGCCCTCGTGTATCGTCTTCGGTTCGATCTTGGTGTCAACCTGACAACCTGCCGAGTTGGTAGTTAATGTAGGCCTTGAGCGTGTCGGGCGTGTCGTTTATTGTCTGAAACGCACCCTTTTAGACCAAGAACAAAGCCCCAGAACACACTCCCTTGTAAGATAGCCAAAATACAGAGTAATATATGCAAATATACAGCCGCTACTTATTCTTTAAGACCCTTGAGCGGTGGGTCTATCACCATTCCACTGAGCATACGTTCCAGACACTGATCAGTCTGAAACGCACTCTTCTTCTCACGCGCACCACCCTCTAAGAGGGATACAATACTCTTGAATCTCTGAAACGCAGTCTACTAATACACTTAAAGGGGACTACTAAACCCTCCAAGCAGAATCGTTAACATGAAATGGGAACCCCACTCTTACCTTCACTCAGTGGGCCCAACTAGGATATGGAATGCCGTGGATCAACTCCGAGACGCCGTCGCGTACGATCCCCACAGGCAACTTGGACTTGAAGCTTGGGAGGAAGTACGCGGCGTCCTTATATCCGCGCCCTTGTCCTAGCAGGCCACCGAACGAATTCGCCTTGTGCTCAATTTGGTAAAACTAACCCTGTTTGTCACTCTTTACTTCGGCTATCTTCTTTCTGAATCTTTCAATATCTTCTGGGTAATTATCTTGTGTTCTGTATACCTTTGGGGGAGTTCACTTGGTCTTTGTATAGGGCGTACACACTTCACTTGTCTTCGACAGGACCTCCACGTGCTTGGTCCGTCTCTTCTGCTCTGAAACTGGACTCTTGGCCGCACAGTTCTTGGTCGTACACGCTGCACACAGTCGTAGGGTATCTTGGCTTGCTGCTCTTGTGTCTTGGTAGCTTGGTAGTGTCCACAGCAGTCGCTAATCTCTGAACCGGGGCTTGGAATCTCTGAAACGAGGCCATATATATATGGAACGGGGCCGGTTTTAGACTTTTGGGGGTCAGTTTCAGACTTCTAGGAGTCTGGGTCATCGGTTTCAGACTTCTTTCGTCTTCAAACATCACCACAACACGTTGCTGGGTATTCTTGAACACCTGGGAGTCCATACACGTTCATGTCTTGTGTCTTAGTGGGTCTTACTCTTCATACTTTCTTGCTTGTGGGTATATTCGAGTGGTTCTTGGGCCTGGAACGGTGGTATTCAGTGCCTTGAGCCAAGGTGATACGGGTTGCCTGACACGATACGTTCGTGCAGACAATTTATGCTTCTACTTGGCGACCCATGTTCAGGACGGGGGCGGTTCCGGACTGAGCGCATGTGCGTTTCAGAGTGTACATCTCTGGAACGCGCGCTTCCGGAACCTAAGGGCCCATCCTTGGCTCTCCACACACTCACCATTCAAACCACGCACTCTTTCCACAAAATGTCGCAATAGATTCACTCCACGTCCACCAATCAAAACTCCGAAACTCCACTGTCGCAACTAAAAATCGGCTGTCCCAAAATGTGGGAAACTGCCTCGTGTCACAAGTCCTCGTTCGAACGGCTCTCCGTCGTTATCCTGCGTCCCTCCGGTCCGACAGGAGGTCGCAACCTCCGCCACCGTGTAAATTCCACTCATCACAGTTACTTCGTAGGTGCAGGGTACGGCGATGTTAAACGCGTGTATGTCGCCAAAGTCGATATTCAGAAGTTATCCTCGGCAGAAAAGGACGTGAAGACATTTCTTCAAGACAAGAACTGGTACCTTTCGACGCGGCTCTCGTCTGAGTTATGTGAACTCAACGACAGTGATCCCGAAGAGGTGAAAGGATTTTACGATCAGCTACAAGCGCAATATTTCTCCGGCGTTCCTTACTCACCGCCAATTGATGTTAAGGCACTACTGGTTAAGCTCGTTTTATCCCTGGCTGTCATCGATAACCAACGTGTCCAAGAGAACAACCCCATGCCGCTCCAAGTAGCTGACATAGAACAAGAAAAGATAACGTTACGATTGATGATTGCCAAGATGGAGCACGAGCTCAAGGAGAAAGATCGACGCATCAAGGAGCTCGAAGAAACGAACCGTCGTCTATTCAAGCACAGCACTACGTGATTTTCCCTATCAGCATTGCTAAGGTCTTTGATATGTAGTGAATTGAATAAATCGAGGATGATAACGATGGTTTACAACTTGCAGAGTGACTCAGATCAAGGACATCCCCACGACAGTGACACCTCTCTACAAGAGCACGGCTATCTCTCTCCACAAGAACAGAAGCGAGCACATCACTATAGTCAAGAAGTCTTCTTGACCTTCGCTGGTTTGATGCATGCGCTTCACAGCACACGCTCGCCGGTGGCAAATGAATTTCGCGATTGGGTGTACAAACAAGTCTTCGCGCTGGCGTATAGCACCGTGGAGCAGAAGCAAGAAATGCTGTCGTCGCTCTGCAAGGTCGACAAGTCGTTTTTGCAGGCTTTCATGAAGCTAGTTCCAAACGATCTCGCTTGCTTGTACCTCGTGGACACGATCATGCGTGAGAACGGCAAGAAGGTGTTCAAGTTTGGACGCTCTGAGAAAGTCAAGGAAAGATTCTACAAGCACAGCTCGGCGTTCGGCGATGGTGCCATTCTGGACACTGTGATCTTCGTTCCAAGCGACTGCCTCAGCGAAGCAGAGACAAAGTTGAAAGCGGCCATTCGTGAGAGTGACCATTTCGCGTTTAACAAAGAGCAAGAACCCGTTCTTCTCGACACAGAGAGCTACAAGTCCGTTCGCTCCATCATGTAGACGATCACAGGCAAGTACAATGGCAGCATGGCCATCCAAGCAGAAGTTCACGCTCGCGAAATGAAGGACCAATATCACGAATACAAGCTGCGCATTAAAGACTTGGAGCGCATGACTGAAGTCCTCAAGGAGCGCATTCAGAATGCAGTTGCTGACGGAAAAGCCAAGGCCGCTGTTCTTCTGGTTCAGCTCACAGAAGATAAGAGCAAAGTCAGTATGCTTCAACAACAGTTGACAAGCAAGCTGGAGAACATGGAGCTACGCCAAAAGATCGCCGCTATCGGACACGCTGCTGAGATCAAGGAAAAAGATCGACTCATTGGAGAGCTTCACGCGCGCAACAATGAGCTTGAGGAGACCAACCGTCGACTCAGCAAGAACTTTCCAGAGGCGGCTTGATTTCGACGCCTGCGGCCACGTGAACTGCAACACGTGCTAAGACGGTTTGAAGAGATCAGTGAGGCAGAGAATAAATATTTGAATAAATTTAAAAGCTACTCGTCATACTCATACGATCCCATGTTGTTGACCTGTTTCCTCAGCGCAGAGAACTCCCGCAATATGTCCTCCTTCATTGATGCGAGATTTGCGACTTGGTGCTTGAGCTTGATGTTCTCCTTCAGCACGTAGTCGACGTCGTTCTTGATTGAGTCGAACCTTTCGTTCAAACTGATGCTGTCTTTGTTGAGCTGCTGTGTCTCCTTTCGCATCATGACGTTGCTAGCTCGAATGTTGCGAACGGCGACCTGCGTGTTGATCTGTTTCTGCTCGAGCCGGAGCACGTCTTCTTCTGTCACGCGAGGCTGCGTGAAGTACCCGTTTTGCAGCTCCGCATCGCGCTCTTCCTCTTCTTCTCGTACAGCATACTGCTCCTCGCGGATGCGGTTGTCCAGCTTCATGATGACGATGCGCAACCCCATCGATAAGTTGTTGTGATTGTTATGCCGAAGCTTATCCAGATAGCGCTTTGAATCCTTGTAACACAGAGGACACGGCTCCATTTTACGCACGCAGCAAGGAAGACCTTCCTCGATTGACAGCATCATGCCAGCGACTAATTATCGACCGACATCAAAGCATATCCCTGACGAAAAGCTTGATGCATTGCATGAATACTTCCCTATCTTGATCAAGGCTTTTGGAGATATCATTACTGGCAAAGGAGCAAAGCGATTACACTTCATCGTGCCCGTGCTTGCAAGTGTCTGTGCGCTGCTCGATGGAGATGTCCGAATCCTGGCCGAAGAAACCGTTGTTGGGAAACGTGTTCACGGAGACGGAGCCTTTGAGTTCGTGCTTAAGCGCGGGGAGAAACGTGTTTACATTGTGGAGGCGAAGCGAGACGACTTTCAGCAGGGTCTTGCTCAAGCTTACGTAGGAAACGAAGCACTTGCGGATGTAGAAGGACTGCCGAATGTGTACAGCATTGTCACGAACTTCTTGGAATGGGTCTTCTCGAGAAGTCTGGATGACAAAATTGAGCGAGCGACACCCGTAACGATGTCGATGGAGAATGACGTTCCCGCACCCGAATCGGTGAAACAGATTGCAGGGATGATTTACTCCATCCTGTCGGAAGACATCTAGCTACTGAGGGCACTGAAAATGTCTACGTTTTTCCTGTGCCTACCGAGTGGAGAGACGAGCTTTCAATTAATGCTGTAAAATACAAGTTCGCCGGTGTGTGGTTGAATATCAAAGATGGCCGTCTTTGTTGGCGGTGCATTAATAATGTAATCACGGCGAAACGGATTAGACAAGTCCGACACTAGCATAGCGGTAATGACTTCGTGTACATCTTTATGGATAAGCATTTTTTTTGTGGTCGCATCAAAGAGGTTATGTTGTTGCTCCGGCACGGGGAGATCTAAGTCGAACGGTGGATACGCAGATGTCTCTACGGATGCCTCGCCAAGCAGACTCACCACCTTCCGAGTAAGGTCCTCGCGATTCCAGCGAAACACGTTTTACAGTTCGAGTCCTTCCAGCTCAGGCGCGGAGTGTACTCGGCGGATGGTGTCTTCTACCGTTCGATCCTCGGCGTTTATCTGTTCCTGTACGTAGTTCAAAAGCAACCTGCAATGCTTTTTCATCATTGTCTTCATGGAAATCATCAGCGTTTTCGTAAAATGAAAGACAACATCCAGAAACCCATTTAAATGTATTTACCAAAGCATCGCTTTGGTCAACGAATTCAGCATCCCCTTGTGACTCACTGAGCACCATTGCGAAAAAACAACCGCTGCAAGAAAAAGCAATAATACTCCATATTATACTCCCATATATTACTACCGTAGTATTTGAGAAAGATAGGTTATTATCAGGTAAATACCCCGGAAAAAAATAAAGCTACGCAAAAAAAATTTGAAGAAACGTGAACTCTATTGCGTGGTGTTACAGTCTATCATGCTAACGAGGGTGCAGACCCAGAGACTCTACCCGAGTGCGTTGGTGCCTGCTATTCGGCACCAATGCTTCATTTGACAGGGTTTGACTTACTGCTGTGGCTGCGGGTGGTGCATCTCCACCATCACGCGGTACAGACCCGCACCCGCGACGCCGCCACAAAGCGGAGCCACGATCGGGATCCAGAAGTAGTGATTGCGCAGCGTGAAGACCTTGGTGCCCCAGCCGGCCAGGCACGTGAAGAGACGAGGGCCGAAGTCGCGTGCGGGGTTGATGGCGTAACCCGTGTTCATGCCGAAGGCCATACCCAATGCCCAGATGAGCAGGCAGAAGGCGAACGGAGAGCCAACGGGGCCTGCCGACTTGTTTCGCTTGTCCGTGATAGCGTACACACCGAGCACCAGCATTGCTGTGCCGATGAACTCCGTGTAGAAGGCCGTGTAGTTGGAGATGTTGTCGCTCGGGTAGGTGGACCAACTTCCCTGCGTCGTCTCGCGGTTCGGGTCCACCACGTTCAGGTTCTGGTACTGCATGACGTAGATAACGAAGGCGCCGCAGAAGGCGCCCAGCACTTGCGAGACCATGTATCCGGGCGCCTTCCACCACGGTAGACGGCCGTACACACAGTGGGCGAGTGTCACAGCCGTGTTGAGGTTGGCGCCGCTGATACCTTCGGAGCAGTAGACACCGATGAGCACTGCCACGCCCCAGCACATGTTGATGCTAAGCCACGTGCCGTTCTTCTCCTCGGAGTTCACGACCTGGTTGTTGACCCCCATGCCGAAGACGATCATGACGAAGGTGCCGAGGAACTCGGCCAGGCACTCGCGCATGTGCACGCTCTTCACGGCGTAGCGCGAGGCAGCCTTACCCTGCGACGCGGAGCCGGCCTTGGGTGTCTGTGGCGCGTCGACGTAGCCCGTCTCGACCTTGTCGATCAGCTCATCGTAGGAGACGGTGGTGTCTTGCTTGGAGGCCATGGCGGCGGAAGGTGTTGGGTGTTGATGTAGAATGGTAGGAGTAGATCACTACCCGCGGTGGAGTAAGTGAGTGACTTGACCAGTTGAAGGTGAAATGCAGAATGAGTTTGGAGTCGTCGCCGGTTTTGATCCGATACAGTAAAGCATGACCGTGCTACCAGTGGTAGCCTACCACGTGATTAATTTCCTGATTACCGATGGTTTTTCTGCTTGGACGTTCGGTTTTGGCGCGTGTCTTTCGAGCTTGCCGAGCCCAAGCCGAATCCGGCTCGACAACTTGGCAAAATGTGACGAGGCATTTGCTTCAGTTTCCGAGTAAGCAACACTCGTGCGGCGGCGCGTCTATAACGGCGTTTAACTCGACTAGAGCTAGAACCTCGAGCCCGGGGCCAACACTGCCTCTTCACGTGTCTGGTCGGATTGGGTAGCAAGGGTTTCACGCTGCACGACGACTTCTGCCTCACTATGGGGCGGCGTGGTGGGTGCCGGAGATGCAACACCCGTACCCGCAAGGGTTAACCAAGCCGGATGTGGAGCCCGAAAGCGACCATCAAACACACTTAGTGGATTCCTGATCTGTTAGACTGTAACCCTGTGTTTTTTTAAAAAGAAGGCTAAGTTTTGGTAGTGCTGGCTAAATCTAAGGACATTCCTTTTCGCACAAATGGTGATGTGTACATGTAGATCCGCGCCGCTGCCAACAAACGCCCTTGCCGTTCACGGTCGGTGTCAACAAAAGTGGTCCGTAGATTAAAATGTACCGCGGATTAAAAGGTTAATGTCAGGTGATCCAAAAACACGAAAAACACGTCGAGACGCATGATGGGTGAGAGGCTAGCTTCGGCCGGGGTGGGTAATTCGCGTGGTGGCGTCAACGCAGCCAGACAACATCCTGAATTTCTGGCAGAACCCGAGCCTGATCGCTGGGTTGTACTCACTCGCTCGCTTGCTGAACACGACTGCTCGCTCGCTCGTGATGGCCAATCGCGATCCCGATGCATTAACAAATATATCGCTACGATTACTTCCATGGAGAGTGAACAACTAGTTGGTCGGTGTGGGTGTCTGTGCAAGCAAACTTGGTGATTAATTCATGGTCCGATCGCGTGCGCATGTCTTTCTGCGTATATTTGCTGCAGTTTGCTCAATCTCACAATCCAGCTCGCCCTATCGAGCCGAGCCGACTTAACGAGCCACTGATTTATTTATTTGTTAATTCATGCCTGGTTGCACCCGCAACGTACTCACGACTCCTGGACGTTGTCTTTGCTACCTGTGCTTCCAGCACAGTGACACCCAGGCTACCTGCCAAACAGTGACTGGCACTGCGTCAAATGACCAATGCGCATGCAGACTACTTCATCAGTTAAATATTTTAGATAATACAGACCAGCTCCGCTCAATGGACGATACCCGATGTAATGGTTCCATCCATTTCACTATCGGCAATAATAACTGAGTCGTATCCCCACCGTCCACGGGTTTATATCGAATGAAAGCTAATCCTGATCACTAGCCGTGATTCACGACTATTTATCGGAAGGGAGGCCAAAAACGACCACCAGAACAACCTCAACATGGTCTGCCGAATCGAACGGAATTCAATCCTATCGTAGGATTCTTACGCGGCTCTCGTGACCCGTGTCAAAGATGCAGAGTGCCATGGATAAGTCGGGATCGCGATTGGCCATCACGAGCGAGCGAGCAGTCGTGTTCAGCAAGCGAGCGAGTGAGTACAACCCAGCGATCAGGCTCGGGTTCTGCCAGAAATTCAGGATGTTGTCTGGCTGTGTTGACGCCACCACGCGAATTACCCACCCCGGCCGAAGCTAGCCTCTCACCCATCATGCGTCTCGACGTGTTTTTCGTGTTTTTGGATCACCTGACATTAACCTTTTAATCCGCGGTACATTTTAATCTACGGACCACTTTTGTTGACACCGACCGTGAACGGCAAGGGCGTTTGTTGGCAGCGGCGCGGATCTACATGTACACATCACCATTTGTGCGAAAAGGAATGTCCTTAGATTTAGCCAGCACTACCAAAACTTAGCCTTCTTTTTAAAAAAACACAGGGTTACAGTCTAACAGATCAGGAATCCACTAAGTGTGTTTGATGGTCGCTTTCGGGCTCCACATCCGGCTTGGTTAACCCTTGCGGGTACGGGTGTTGCATCTCCGGCACCCACCACGCCGCCCCATAGTGAGGCAGAAGTCGTCGTGCAGCGTGAAACCCTTGCTACCCAATCCGACCAGACACGTGAAGAGGCAGTGTTGGCCCCGGGCTCGAGGTTCTAGCTCTAGTCGAGTTAAACGCCGTTATAGACGCGCCGCCGCACGAGTGTTGCTTACTCGGAAACTGAAGCAAATGCCTCGTCACATTTTGCCAAGTTGTCGAGCCGGATTCGGCTTGGGCTCGGCAAGCTCGAAAGACACGCGCCAAAACCGAACGTCCAAGCAGAAAAACCATCGGTAATCAGGAAATTAATCACGTGGTAGGCTACCACTGGTAGCACGGTCATGCTTTACTGTATCGGATCAAAACCGGCGACGACTCCAAACTCATTCTGCATTTCACCTTCAACTGGTCAAGTCACTCACTTACTCCACCGCGGGTAGTGATCTACTCCTACCATTCTACATCAACACCCAACACCTTCCGCCGCCATGGCCTCCAAGCAAGACACCACCGTCTCCTACGATGAGCTGATCGACAAGGTCGAGACGGGCTACGTCGACGCGCCACAGACACCCAAGGCCGGCTCCGCGTCGCAGGGTAAGGCTGCCTCGCGCTACGCCGTGAAGAGCGTGCACATGCGCGAGTGCCTGGCCGAGTTCCTCGGCACCTTCGTCATGATCGTCTTCGGCATGGGGGTCAACAACCAGGTCGTGAACTCCGAGGAGAAGAACGGCACGTGGCTTAGCATCAACATGTGCTGGGGCGTGGCAGTGCTCATCGGTGTCTACTGCTCCGAAGGTATCAGCGGCGCCAACCTCAACACGGCTGTGACACTCGCCCACTGTGTGTACGGCCGTCTACCGTGGTGGAAGGCGCCCGGATACATGGTCTCGCAAGTGCTGGGCGCCTTCTGCGGCGCCTTCGTTATCTACGTCATGCAGTACCAGAACCTGAACGTGGTGGACCCGAACCGCGAGACGACGCAGGGAAGTTGGTCCACCTACCCGAGCGACAACATCTCCAACTACACGGCCTTCTACACGGAGTTCATCGGCACAGCAATGCTGGTGCTCGGTGTGTACGCTATCACGGACAAGCGAAACAAGTCGGCAGGCCCCGTTGGCTCTCCGTTCGCCTTCTGCCTGCTCATCTGGGCATTGGGTATGGCCTTCGGCATGAACACGGGTTACGCCATCAACCCCGCACGCGACTTCGGCCCTCGTCTCTTCACGTGCCTGGCCGGCTGGGGCACCAAGGTCTTCACGCTGCGCAATCACTACTTCTGGATCCCGATCGTGGCTCCGCTTTGTGGCGGCGTCGCGGGTGCGGGTCTGTACCGCGTGATGGTGGAGATGCACCACCCGCAGCCACAGCAGTAAGTCAAACCCTGTCAAATGAAGCATTGGTGCCGAATAGCAGGCACCAACGCACTCGGGTAGAGTCTCTGGGTCTGCACCCTCGTTAGCATGATAGACTGTAACACCACGCAATAGAGTTCACGTTTCTTCAAATTTTTTTTGCGTAGCTTTATTTTTTTCCGGGGTATTTACCTGATAATAACCTATCTTTCTCAAATACTACGGTAGTAATATATGGGAGTATAATATGGAGTATTATTGCTTTTTCTTGCAGCGGTTGTTTTTTCGCAATGGTGCTCAGTGAGTCACAAGGGGATGCTGAATTCGTTGACCAAAGCGATGCTTTGGTAAATACATTTAAATGGGTTTCTGGATGTTGTCTTTCATTTTACGAAAACGCTGATGATTTCCATGAAGACAATGATGAAAAAGCATTGCAGGTTGCTTTTGAACTACACAGTACGTTGCTTTTTGCGTAGTGCACTATAACAAATACAATGAGGTCTTTGTGAGCATTGTGCTGTTCCGCTATGAATGGTGCTTTTACCGTGACGATGCTTGCAGCTTTGAGCGTGTACCTGCTCATGAAAGATCGGATGAAGTTGAAGGATGGTGGTGTATGAACGATGCCCTGTACGCCGCTACGTGGCTTAATACCATATGAGAAGTATGGGCTCCCTGAAGAAAGATACTCTTGCGGCGTTGCCAGCGCAGTACGCACTTTAGACCTTGGCGTAGGCTAACCCCTTTTTAGCCGGGGCTGGCCGCGAACTATTAGAAGGCAATGCGACGAATTCGCATGATATTCGTTGCATAGAAGGAATCTGCCCATGAGCCTGTTGCCACCAAGTTGGTGGTGAAATTGTTCGGATGCTCCCAGATTTGTGCAAGCACCACCTATGGTGTGTGTGTGAATCTGAGAGGAAAGACAAGCACCGCGGACTGTCTTGCCTTTGACGACATTTTAATCGCGCCAGGGCCATGCATGTGACAGTCGAGAGAACTGTAGCACCACTGAGATTGCTTGCTCAGCTTCGCATAGAGACGATAACAATCCAGCCTTGTTGTTGCCCCGAAAACACTTCTCCGCTGAACATTTTCGCTGTGCATGAAAGTACAGCTCTGCTAGCCGTCGTCGTTGAACAGTATTAAGACTCATTTGCGTGCATGAGGAATACGAACGCCCAGCGACTTCTGGCATCGGTGTCGAGTTGCAGAGCAGTCTACCGGCAGTTCGCATAAATCAGTCCGCCGAACGTACATACAGGTCTATCGTCAGCAAGCGTGGTGGCCGAACTCAACAGGGATCAGGGTCCTGTACATTGCACTACCGGAGGAATCTTGGGGATCAAGCAGACGAGCGCTGCTTCCCTTTTGTCTTCTCTATTAAAATTCACCGCCGAAAGTGCCAACACATCGGTTAGCTCCAGCAACTCGGTACGCTTGGTGTCAATACATGGTGGTGTCTGTCACAGGGCCTGTAACTTTGAATGCCAAAGCAGGCGAGAGGCAGGCGCAGCCAGCATGCGAAGTCACGAACGTGGAAGCCCGCGTCGCGCAAACAAAGTTTGGTGTGGTTCTAATCCTCGTCAGCGCTCTGCGATGAATCGGTTGACGCTTTCTGAATCGCTAAAGAAACGCGCTTGGCGTGCGCCCCAAGCAGGTGATGTGGAGTCAAACCAGCGGTCTTAATCTTTAGCAGCCTCTCGCGCGTGTCGATGCGTAGGCGCCACGCCGTAGTGACATCTCGACTGCTCTCTCTCCACCATTTTCATGGCGTTTGGGGTGCTCTCTCCTGCCTCATTCTACAATTTCCCCATTGGTGATCAAGTGGCAGAAACCCTTCAAGCCACAATGGCCCCTTCAATTCAAGACTACGACGCCGACAAGATCGAGAGCGGCTATGGTGGCATGCCCGACACTCCTAAGGATACCACGTTCGTCCCCACGGTGCGCACGGGTATGGCCCGCTTCGCTGTCAACAGCGTGCACCTGCGCGAGTGCTTCGCCGAGTTCCTCGGCACCTTCGTCATGATCGTCTTCGGCATGGGCGTCAACAACCAAGTGACCAACTCGGAGGAGAAGAACGGCACGTGGCTCAGCATCAATATGTGCTGGGGAATCGGCGTGCTTATTGGCGTCTACTGCTCCGAGGGCATTAGCGGCGCCAACCTCAACACTGCCGTGACGCTGGCACATTGCGTCTACGGCCGCCTACCGTGGTGGAAGGCGCCCGGCTACATGATCTCGCAGCTGCTGGGTGCCTTCATCGGCGCTTTCGTCATCTACGTCATGCAGTACCAGAACCTGAACGTGATCGACCCGAACCGCGAGACGACGCAGAGCAGCTTCTCCACCTACCCGAGCGACAACATCTCCAACTACACGGCCTTCTACACGGAGTTCATCGGCACGGCCATGTTGGTGCTGAGCATCTACGCCATCACGGACAAGCGCAACCGTCCTGCTGGCCCCGTGGGTGCTGCTTTCGCCTTCTGTCTCATGATCATGGCACTGGGCATGGCTTTCGGCATGAACACTGGTTACGCCGTGAACCCCGCTCGCGACTTCGGTCCTCGTTTGTTCACGTTCTGTGCCGGCTGGGGCTCCAAGGTGTTCACGACGCGCAACTACTACTTCTGGATCCCTATCGTGGCTGATCTGATGGGCGGTGTAGCTGGCGCTGGTTTGTACCGCCTGCTCGTGGAGATCCACCACCCTCCACTCCTGCACCAGAGCTAAGGCTTTCGGGTAGATAGACTGTAAACTTCAATTCAATACAGTGCGTATTGACTAAGATTTGAGTAAGGAGTTGCGGCTGGTGGTGGGGTGGATGCCGCTTACCTGTAGTAGTTCATTGTGCAGAGTGTCTGGTGATTGTTGCTGTGGCGCTCCAACGAAGCTATGAGTGACGGGGAACGTCCGTTATTCAATGCCACGGCCGTGGTTGCAACACGAAAACTAAATGAATCTGCAGTACTTTACTACTTGACGCAAGTTTTCCACGACAATTCTTTCGAGGCTTAACAGGGTCAGGTAGTGGTTTTACCCAGTCACCAAGCAACAGCCCCGCGTTTCTTGATGGATACGACTGACGTTGGAGGGGCCGCCACTGCATTATGTGCTGCATTGTAAGATCCAGTCACTGCCACCAGGTTGTTTGGCGTACTCCCTTCCGGCAGGCGTAGCGCACGGCTTCCACTCGAATCTTCGCGAGAAGACAAGTAATAGCTTTTGACGTTTACTAGGTCAGCGATGTAGGAGCTGTTAGATGAGCAAGCGAGGGGTGCCGGACACTATGTGGCAGTCAATTGTCCATTGGCAGAGCGATGAGCGGCCTTCAACGCGTTGCTTGCTAAGCTATTGACTTGGAAAAACATAAATACGTTTGTGCGTGACTCGATGAACGGCGTGCATCGCTGAGACCAGCCCAAAGTCGGGAAAATACTAGAAAAAAACACAAATCAACTGGGACTTACCGATAGGAGCCGTCTCACGGCTTCAAACACCTGTCATGGCTCACGGCACAAGGCTTCTTCATCTGCTGCACGCTACGTTGCATGTCATGTTGACCAACTACATGTATGGATACCAGTACGCGGAGTAGTCGATATTTGGGTTTGTTTGAGATACATCACCTCTCCATAGACATCGACAAGCTGCCTCATGATCAAAGGTAGCTTATCGGAGTCTGATCCTTCCCGCTTGACACGGGCAACAGCTCCAGCATAGATACGCGGCGTCTAACGCACCCCAAGCAGCCATACAGAACCTGAGGTATGCCTGCTTGGGGTGCATTGGACGCGGCGTATCAGTCAACACCTTATCACGTAGCGCCATATTAAGGAGTCGAATTAATGTAGTGTCGCTCAGTTGAATGGAAACGAAAGACTCCCTTGGTCAGAATCAAGAGGGATCGATCGTGAGACTGACGCTGCATGTTCCTTGCCACCGCGTTTGGTCGCTTCCTGAGCATTCGATGTCTCCGCCATTGCGAGGCGTCCAGTTAACTCGAGGACGCCCTCCCAGCCAGCTACCCAGCTCCAATCTCATTGTGCATTTCGCCACCTCTCAGTCGGTCGGTTTTTCCTTCTTCCTAGCAAACCATGGCCCCGCTCCCGTCTACTCAGAATCTCGACGTCGAGGCTGTCCCCATTGTGGCCGAACCAATTACCCTGAACGATGACTTCGACAAGACCGAGAATGGTTACGCCGGTATGACCACTACCCCCAAAGGCGCTGCAGTGTACCCGAATCGCACGGGTATGGCCCGCTTCGCTGTCAACAGCGTGCACCTGCGCGAGTGCTTCGCCGAGTTCCTCGGCACCTTCGTCATGATCGTCTTCGGCATGGGCGTCAACAACCAAGTGACCAACTCGGAGGAGAAGAACGGCACGTGGCTCAGCATCAATATGTGCTGGGGAATCGGCGTGCTTATTGGCGTCTACTGCTCCGAGGGCATTAGCGGCGCCAACCTCAACACTGCCGTGACGCTGGCACATTGCGTCTACGGCCGCCTACCGTGGTGGAAGGCGCCCGGCTACATGATCTCGCAGCTGCTGGGTGCCTTCATCGGCGCTTTCGTCATCTACGTCATGCAGTACCAGAACCTGAACGTGATCGACCCGAACCGCGAGACGACGCAGAGCAGCTTCTCCACCTACCCGAGCGACAACATCTCCAACTACACGGCCTTCTACACGGAGTTCATCGGCACGGCCATGTTGGTGCTGAGCATCTACGCCATCACGGACAAGCGCAACCGTCCTGCTGGCCCCGTGGGTGCTGCTTTCGCCTTCTGTCTCATGATCATGGCACTGGGCATGGCTTTCGGCATGAACACTGGTTACGCCGTGA
The DNA here is from genome assembly GCA_025722995.1 of Phytophthora agathidicida. Lineage (NCBI taxonomy): Eukaryota > Oomycota > Peronosporomycetes > Peronosporales > Peronosporaceae > Phytophthora > Phytophthora agathidicida. Next base: position 9,304,440 of record CP106971.1, read on the forward strand.
ACCCCGCTCGCGACTTCGGTCCTCGTTTGTTCACGTTCTGTGCCGGCTGGGGCTCCAAGGTGTTCACGACGCGCAACTACTACTTCTGGATCCCTATCGTGGCTGATCTGATGGGCGGTGTAGCTGGCGCTGGTTTGTACCGCCTGCTCGTGGAGATCCACCACCCTCCACTCCTGCACCAGAGCTAAGGCTTTCGGGTAGATAGACTGTAAACTTCAATTCAATACAGTGCGTATTGACTAAGATTTGAGTAAGGAGTTGCGGCTGGTGGTGGGGTGGATGCCGCTTACCTGTAGTAGTTCATTGTGCAGAGTGTCTGGTGATTGTTGCTGTGGCGCTCCAACGAAGCTATGAGTGACGGGGAACGTCCGTTATTCAATGCCACGGCCGTGGTTGCAACACGAAAACTAAATGAATCTGCAGTACTTTACTACTTGACGCAAGTTTTCCACGACAATTCTTTCGAGGCTTAACAGGGTCAGGTAGTGGTTTTACCCAGTCACCAAGCAACAGCCCCGCGTTTCTTGATGGATACGACTGACGTTGGAGGGGCCGCCACTGCATTATGTGCTGCATTGTAAGATCCAGTCACTGCCACCAGGTTGTTTGGCGTACTCCCTTCCGGCAGGCGTAGCGCACGGCTTCCACTCGAATCTTCGCGAGAAGACAAGTAATAGCTTTTGACGTTTACTAGGTCAGCGATGTAGGAGCTGTTAGATGAGCAAGCGAGGGGTGCCGGACACTATGTGGCAGTCAATTGTCCATTGGCAGAGCGATGAGCGGCCTTCAACGCGTTGCTTGCTAAGCTATTGACTTGGAAAAACATAAATACGTTTGTGCGTGACTCGATGAACGGCGTGCATCGCTGAGACCAGCCCAAAGTCGGGAAAATACTAGAAAAAAACACAAATCAACTGGGACTTACCGATAGGAGCCGTCTCACGGCTTCAAACACCTGTCATGGCTCACGGCACAAGGCTTCTTCATCTGCTGCACGCTACGTTGCATGTCATGTTGACCAACTACATGTATGGATACCAGTACGCGGAGTAGTCGATATTTGGGTTTGTTTGAGATACATCACCTCTCCATAGACATCGACAAGCTGCCTCATGATCAAAGGTAGCTTATCGGAGTCTGATCCTTCCCGCTTGACACGGGCAACAGCTCCAGCATAGATACGCGGCGTCTAACGCACCCCAAGCAGCCATACAGAACCTGAGGTATGCCTGCTTGGGGTGCATTGGACGCGGCGTATCAGTCAACACCTTATCACGTAGCGCCATATTAAGGAGTCGAATTAATGTAGTGTCGCTCAGTTGAATGGAAACGAAAGACTCCCTTGGTCAGAATCAAGAGGGATCGATCGTGAGACTGACGCTGCATGTTCCTTGCCACCGCGTTTGGTCGCTTCCTGAGCATTCGATGTCTCCGCCATTGCGAGGCGTCCAGTTAACTCGAGGACGCCCTCCCAGCCAGCTACCCAGCTCCAATCTCATTGTGCATTTCGCCACCTCTCAGTCGGTCGGTTTTTCCTTCTTCCTAGCAAACCATGGCCCCGCTCCCGTCTACTCAGAATCTCGACGTCGAGGCTGTCCCCATTGTGGCCGAACCAATTACCCTGAACGATGACTTCGACAAGACCGAGAATGGTTACGCCGGTATGACCACTACCCCCAAAGGCGCTGCAGTGTACCCGAATCGCACGGGTATGGCCCGCTTCGCTGTCAACAGCGTGCACCTGCGCGAGTGCTTCGCCGAGTTCCTCGGCACCTTCGTCATGATCGTCTTCGGCATGGGCGTCAACAACCAAGTGACCAACTCGGAGGAGAAGAACGGCACGTGGCTCAGCATCAATATGTGCTGGGGAATCGGCGTGCTTATTGGCGTCTACTGCTCCGAGGGCATTAGCGGCGCCAACCTCAACACTGCCGTGACGCTGGCACATTGCGTCTACGGCCGCCTACCGTGGTGGAAGGCGCCCGGCTACATGATCTCGCAGCTGCTGGGTGCCTTCATCGGCGCTTTCGTCATCTACGTCATGCAGTACCAGAACCTGAACGTGATCGACCCGAACCGCGAGACGACGCAGAGCAGCTTCTCCACCTACCCGAGCGACAACATCTCCAACTACACGGCCTTCTACACGGAGTTCATCGGCACGGCCATGTTGGTGCTGAGCATCTACGCCATCACGGACAAGCGCAACCGTCCTGCTGGCCCCGTGGGTGCTGCTTTCGCCTTCTGTCTCATGATCATGGCACTGGGCATGGCTTTCGGCATGAACACTGGTTACGCCGTGAACCCCGCTCGCGACTTCGGTCCTCGTTTGTTCACGTTCTGTGCCGGCTGGGGCTCCAAGGTGTTCACGACGCGCAACTACTACTTCTGGATCCCTATCGTGGCTGATCTGATGGGCGGTGTAGCTGGCGCTGGTTTGTACCGCCTGCTCGTGGAGATCCACCACCCTCCACTCCTGCACCAGAGCTAAGTTGCTGCTACAGCATGCAGTAATGGAGCGCGTAAATACATAGAGGAGCAGAACACGTCGCTACAAGCTCTCGGCGTACCTCGCAACACAAGACATTTGAAAGCGTTTCGTGCTTTCGTAGGCTTAGAAATAAGCTAGGGACAATGAAGTGCTGCGTTTACATTTCATCAGCTCCGGATACGTTTGCGTTAACTGCAATCTGAATTGGATAACGCGCCCCCTGCGCGTTATCAGACAACTTCAAGTTGCCTTTTTGTGGTGAACACAAATAAATGTCCGCCACACGTTGCGTATCACTTGCACATGCGCACATGTGTAGAGGTTCGTCAGACTCAAACCGCTTTGGATCACCTCGTTGGTCACGAAATTCTCCCTGTCGTCCCATGTGAGGAGGAACTCCCAGGCGTTTGACGCATTGGCGTTGACCTCATCGACGAAGAACGGAGAGATGTAGAGCGCTATGGCAATGTCGCAGACACAGAAGACCACCTCACCGATTGACAGCACAAGTCGCATTTTGGCAGCGACTGTTTGAGGAGGTGGAAGATCGCTGCGATGCGATTGGCCCACACGTTGATTTGATAGGGGTAGGTACCAACTTCAACTTGCTTGTACTTGCTCTCCTTCCAGTGGGATGCCAAGCGAAGAGAGCTGTTCTTGCGTCAGGACACAAATGCATCGGCTTCAAGACCACGAAGTGCAGACTGCAGTACACCATTCACGCCAGTACGAGACTCGCAGCATTGGCGCGCGCTCTGTACTCACTTTTGCTCGGAGCTAAATACTGTACGTTGTTTTGTAGGCGTCGTGTACGAACCTGGCGCGCTGTCATCACTGCAATCGTCAAGGTGAAGGAGCCGCAGCAGAGCGATCGCTTCTCTCCAGCGTACAAGTTTATTGGCATCGGCAATGGCAGCGAACAGGAGTGCTCGAGAGAGCCGCTCCCCCTGAATTGGCGAGTGGACAGCTAGGTCCTGGACCGAGACAGAACGAATGAACCGCTGAAATACTTTTTCAACGCCTGTGCGAGTGTCTTCGCCATAGCTTCTTCACCCAAAATCGGCGAAAAACAAGCGAAGTGCCTGCCAGTCGAGAGCTGCGCGCCTACGTGTCCGCGTGTGGTAGACCGGCCCCAGACAAGCAAGCGGCCGAGGATGGCAAAGAAGACACGCTGCATGTCCAGCGGTGCAGCGTACAAATCGAGGTGATGACAAGTCCATCCAAAGGCGAGCGCCAATTGCAGTGCGCCACAGCTCCACCCTCCGTTCGGGTTTGCTTGCTGGCACTCGTGCTGGGTGTTCGCGCACGCAGGTTGTCGCAGTGCCTTCCAGCCGAGCACCTTCTCTTCGAGTACGGAGAACGACGCCGAGAGCAAAAGCCAGCACCTCATCTCGTAGGATTTGAAGCTGGTGACTGCAGACAGTATCCATCCAGCAAACGCGAGCGCGCGCGGGTCGCGTGCTGCGCACAACAAAAGCGGTGCCGACAGGAGGGAGCGCACGCAGAGGGAGTATGTAGAACCAGCGTTGTCAGTTCGTTGTAGTCATGTGTAGGGCATTTCCGCCGGGGAGAGCTGCGAGGTCAATTCGTCGTTTCTTCCTTAATTGTCTGTTTCTTTCATTCATTCTGTTGCGTATGGCACGATGCATATCGGACAGAGCAATGGGTCTGTTGTTGAAAATGTTGCGACCTTGCGGGTTTGTGCATTTAGCTCTAATGCAAATGCCTCCTTCCGGTACTCGCAAGCTGCTGCGCGATGGCTCCTCATCGTGTCTCGGTGGCTCCTGAGATTCTTCGCGTGGCTCCAATAATTCGCTTACGACCACGTCTTCCTCTACTGGGTTCAGATCGCAAACACGCAGGCGATTCTTGTTCTGCTTGATAATATGGTGCCGCACAAACGGCTTACAGTTGCCGTTCCACAAATTAATAAAAGTTTCCTTGTATTGCCGAACTACAAAACAAACAACCTTGTCAAAGACAAAATCAGAAAACAAAAAGCAAGAAGCTTACCGATACTGCCACTGATAAACCACATATCCTCTGTGTTCCTTTGCATTGCGTTCACTGAAATATTGGCCGATCCTCCAACCAAAATGTCTCCAGTAATTAAGATCTTGCGATGAAAGAGACTTCCGAGCGCCATCGTCGCCACTCGCACCTCCACTCGGCCCCGCCGTAGTATAGCAATCACCCTGGGGTCCAACATCGTAGCGCACAGCACCATGCGAACGTCCATGCCTCGCTTTTTGGCGGCTACAAACTTCTCAGCTATAGTCAAGTTTGAAAAATCGTACAGCATTGCCCACAGATGGTCACCAGCTCTAGTTTTGTCGATGCACGAACCTAGTTTAGCCTCTGCACCTGCCTGCGTGAGTTCATGAGGAAAAACCATCTCCTCGAGCCCTATCAACTGCAGGGCAAGCGCTCTTCTTGCAAGCGTTCGCACATCTCGCGCGAACGCTTGCCATTTCCGCGGTGCGTCGTCCATGAGGGCAGCAATGGTCATCTCTCGAGCGAGCGATATTGTGTCTTCAACGAACTGGAGGACAGAGCCGGCTCTGTCCTCCAGTTCTGCGTCCAGCGCTGGACAGGATGGCAGGTGCGGCGTTATCGCCGGCGGCAGCTCGGCAAGGCTTGTACCAGGATCTTCCCAACCAAATGGAGAGCTGATAGTTGTGGCCATATGTGCACTATTTGAACCGCTTGGACTGTCCACTTCCTGATTGTCCTCTTCAGATTGGCGATGGAGAGGGTCTCCATCGCCGAACTCTGGCTCGCGCTCGTCTACATGGCTGCTCGACGGCGAAGGCGACCGTGGACGAGTCGCCAATCGAGGGAAGGTCTCCAGTCTGTTGTCCTTCAAGTACTGTTGGTATAGCTTTTTGAAAGTCCGCTAGCTGTGCCGCTGGAACGGCTCGTGCCGTCGACAGGCGTCGAGGTTAATAGCGCCATTGCGTTTCCTGGAGGCTGGGTCGTGTAGCATGTAGTCTAGGATAGCTGCTCTGTCTTCATCGCTCACGCGAGGCGCCATGGCTTTCCAGCGGCGCGAAGCCTACATGATGCTTGAAGCAGAAGAAGGTTTCTCTTTTGCTGCTGGAATAACCGAGTCATATTACTGTCCCATGGCACTACTCTACAAACTGCTGTCGTTGTAGCTGCTATCGACGAAGTTGATCTCCTCGAATGCTGTGAGCGCTGGTTCTTGACTCTCGAGACCGCGCTTCCTCGTAGTAGTGGCTTCCTGTCTGCACTTCTCCCACTCACGGCGGAACTGGTTGCTGTCTAGAATCAACTCCGACTCGGTGTCCAGGCTTGACTGGGGTGGGGGGGGGTACCCTTGAACACCTTTCACAATCCAATCCAGCCGCCGAATAGTTCTCTCTTGTTGTGCTAGTCTCTTTCGCAGGTCTTGGTTTTCTTGCTGAAGGTGAGCTATCCAGTAGCGTTGGCGAAGATCACGCAGTTGTCGTTCCTCCGGTCGTGCAGGATATTCCGCATCCAGGACTCGAAGCGCTTTGAAGGCAACGATCTTCTCCTGGCTATTGAAGGCGAAAACCTCCTCGTGCTTGTGGAATAGCGCGTCTGTCATGCGTAGTTGATAGTTGAGAAGGAGTTGAATCAGGGACCGCTCGGCCGTGCGCACCAGGTCCTAAGGGAGCAGCAGTCTCCATACACCATGACACGGAGCGTAGTCCCCCCCCATAGCAACTCCTCCGCAGTGCCTCCTAACACGTTTCTTGATGTTTTTGCAGAGCCCAAATTTGTAGACGCGATCGTAGTCAGTGAGCTCGTGCCCATGCGTGTCGATCTTGCCCTTGTATGCTCTAGCAGGTCCACAGTCAATAATGTACAGGCCACTACATCGCCTGTTCGCTACGGACTGAAAGACTTCTTCTGCTGATGGGTGGCCCCCGGGTACAGCGCGCGTAGCAGCTTCTCTGTCAACTTGGGCGCATCCGCGACGTCCTCCAGAAAGACGAATCCATCGAGACCACCGGTGTTCCAGTTCGCGTCATGATTGTATTGATGCCAATGGTTATCTGCGGGCCGTTGATAGTAGTACTTTAGTTTGTTGGTCTTCACTAGTGAGGCCTTCGATGCAGGCCCGTGCCGATGCGCCTCGGACGACAAAGCCTCACGGCGTCCCCAGCCCGGGTAGCGGTGTGTACGATCTTGACATCAGTGGTCTTGAAGAGGGAGGTGAGATCGGCCAGGAGGCCTGCCCTGCCGTACGCGACGAAAGCTCCGTGTCCGTCCTTGTCTCCAAGCACAGGCGGTGCACATTGAAAACGCGAGCGAGCAACTCGATTCCGCGCTGATCCATGCTGGATGCATGCATGGTCAAAACGGTCAAACAACGCAGATTGAAAGCAAGCAAGTGTAATGGTGCAAACCCAAAGATTGGCAGACAAACAAACAAACAGATCCTCTTGAGATGCAGAAAGCGCTCTTCTTCTTGCTCGACACTAAGTGCTGGTCACGACCGAATGAGAAACAGGCCCCACTGTTTTAACAAGCTCGCCAGCTTGGCAAGCTGCCCAAAAGTCTGCCTCGGGTTGCTTGGCTTGTTCTCGGTTGGTTGTTGTCATGGAGCTCTCCGTGTTTCTCGGCTTGTGCTCTCCCTCAGCGCCCAGCGCAGCAGCGGAGAGGTTGAAGGACCCCTCGATGATGATGCGGCCATCAATGATCCATACCTTCGAGTGCTCCGTCGCAGAGTCGTTCGGGACATACACCTCGAAATTCTCCCACAGCAAGAACTCGTAGACTTTGTGGCAGTGAATATTCCACATCGTTTTCTTGTCTGCCAGGATCACCACCCGAACTCCTTTTGCCTTGGCCTCCGCCAGCTTAATGGCAAGCTCCATTAGCGAAAAGTTGTACGCCGATAAGAAGATAGTATACTGAGCACCACCGACATACATGAACAGCTTTTGTTTCAATCCAGTTGTGCGGCCGAAATACGACTTGTGCTTATCATGGTGGCGGAGACGGATCTCCTCCAGGATCTGTCGACGATGCACAGCAAAGACCCGCGCCTCCTTGCACAGCGCGGCGATGTCGGCGTCGTCGCAAACGTCCGCCTCCTTCCCCCGTTTCTGGAGAGCTGACAGCTCAAAGCGATCTGCCAGCTCTAGGATAGACGCAGCCTTTGGGCCGCGCTTTGGCGTTGGCGTGCCCCTCGCGTCGAAGCGCCTTTTGACTATGGCCGCGGAGCAGCCGTAGCGTCGCTTCACTTGGCGCTTGTCTTCCTTCGAGAGCTCGCCAGTGCGCAACGCCGCGCTCTCGATGGACTGGAGGCAGGTGAGCACCGCCTCGGTGGACGGGTTGTTGGCTTCGCGCTTGTACTCCTCTTGCCCTGCGGGCGTTTTCCTTCTTCGCTTGTTGTTCTCTTGGCTCGCCATCTTCTTCTTCTTCTCGCCGCGTCGCTTGTTCTGTTGTGGGCCGCCATTTTCTTCTCTTCTCTCGTCGCCGCGGCGTTGACCACGTTTGCATCCATTGCTGGGGGTGAGGCGGTTGAACCGAGGTGGCGCACCTGGGCACGTAGAGCTCTCCACACGATCAGTTTGCTGTGATGCCAGTTGGCACTTATTCTGCCTGTGAACACCCCGAGGAACCTCATCGTTTGACAAGGGGTCCACGAAAGTAACGTAGGACTCGCAAAGCACACGTATGTAAGACGCACGACGTCCCAGTGTATCTAAGACGCGGCCCGGACAACGTAGACTACCTTCATTTTTTGAGCTGCACAGACCGTGATGTCTTCCTATTCGACTTCGAGCACTTTCTTGATAGTCTTGAAGACGTCTTCGCGTCCTGAATCCAGTTCACTCAGGCAAGAGTGCTTTAGCCATCGTTGAGGCCTCGTACATGTACTTCCTGAACGACAATTAACTGTCGCTGGTCCTACGATCTTTGCGCCTACTGACCAAGAGTGTGGCGCGCTCGCTGGTGTCTGAACAAGTCGGGATTCCGAGCTGTTTTGTAGGTGCAACCATCCACTCCGCGCACAAACCGTTTGATGCCCCTGCACAAATGACAAACATACACATAGCAAAACGTTTAGTTTCAGATGCCAAGCGTACTACAGGTCACTTACTCATGCGAACGTTCATGGCCTCGTCGGTCTGATGAGCGAGCAAAACGTTTACCGCAGCCGCCATATTCGCACTTGTAGGGCTTCTCACCCGTGTGAACACGAGTGTGTGTTTTCCAGTCGGCTTTACGCAAAAAGCCTTTGCCGCACGTCTCGCAGCACCACTTCTTGTCACCGCCATGAATTAAAGAATGCTGATTGAGATCCCCTTTCCGCGTGAACCTCTTACCGCAGTCTGGAAAGAAGCACATGTACACCTTCGGTGAGTTCTGTCGTGGCGGCTTCTGGCTCGCTGTCCCGGGCGATAGTGGCATCACTGCAGTTGGCGACATCACACTATTGGAGTGCCGCAACTCGGTGAAGGTGGCATCCCCGCTTAGGAATAGCTCCAAGTCCGCATCGGGCTTCGAAACACGGGGAGATGCTGAGTCAGCGTGCGTTGTAGGACATCTCACAATCTGTCTGTCGTCCGTGCTCGTTGAGAAACCCTTCGTAACAGACTCTACCTTCGTAACTAATTTGCCAGCCTTGCAAGCAGCTTCAAATGCGTCGATGTCCTTGACGGCTTGTGCACGGTCGGTGGTAATTGTGCAGCTCTCGGTGTTCTTGGGCTTTAGAAAGGCTTTCCTTATCCCCTCTTTACCCAACGCCGCCACAGTGATGTTGAATGAGCCATCGACGATAATACGGCCATCGCAAATCCACTGTTTAGTGTGCTGCATAGCAGCGTCCAGCGGGATGTAGATCTCCATGTTGTTCACCAGTAAATATTCATAAATATCGTGACAGTCTTTGTTCCACATCGTTTTCTTATCCGCGATGATCACAACGATGACTCCGCGGTTCTTCGCCGCCACCACACGCTCTGCCACGCCTCGGTGCGAGAAATACAATGATGAGATGTACATTGAAATGTGCGTGTTGTCGATTAGCCCGAAAAGTAGTTCGAGCAAAGTGCCATCTCGCCCCCATGTACCTTTAACTGGTACGTCGCGTAACATCAGTTCCAGCAGTAGGCCATCGTGGTAGCGCCCATAGTTGCGTAGGCTCATCCCTAGTATCTTGGCGATTTCTGTTCGGTTGTACGAGATTACACTGCTGCTCTTCTTTCCAGCAGTATGCTGTTGCGCTAACGTTGCTGCTGCTTGAAACTTGTCCGCTAATCCAGCAACAGATAAAGGCGGGGGCCCTCGTGTCTTCTTTGGCTGGCCGCGACGATCAAAGCGGGCCTGGACAAGGCGAGTCGTGCACCCGAGAATCCGCGCCACCTCGCTCCTGTCGAACCGCGACAGTCCACCTCCATCCTGCTGCAGCGCCGCGCTGCCGCCGATGTCCTGCAGACACAGCAGCACAAGCTCTGTCGTTATCGACGCAGCAGCAGAAGAGTTTTCAGCCGCCGCCGCCATCTGGGTTGGTTGGTTCTTCTTCTTTCTTCTTGCCGCGTTGCTTGTTCTCTTGGCTCGCCATCTTCTTCTTCTTCTCGCCGCGTCGCTTGTTCTGTTGTGGGCCGCCATTCTCTTCTCTTCTCAATAGTAATAATTAATTCCTCTCAAAAAGAATGATTTGAGGCTTGTAATTTGGGCCAGCATCATGTCGGACGTGAGCAAGCTCGTGGCCACCTTCGCGCTGGGCTCGGCCGTCGGTGTCGCGGCCACTGTGTTGGTCCTGCGCCAGCCCACGAGCAGCCTGAAGAAAGCGCTGCCCAAACTCTACGTGTACGACCACTGCCCATTCTGCGTGCGTGCACGCATGATCTTCGGCTTCAAGAAGATCCCGCACGAGCTGGTCTTCCTGGCCAACCACGACGAGGCCACGCCCATCGGCCTCGTGGGCTCCAAACAGGCCCCCATTCTGCAGCTGGCCGATGGCCACGCCTTCCCGGAGAGTATGGACATCGTCAAGTACGCGGACGAGCACTACGGCGGCCCGGCCGTTCTGGCCGCGTCGGCCAACCGGCCCGAGATCAAGCAGTGGATCAAGGACACGGCCGACGTGTTCCGGCTGCTGTACCACCCGCGCTTCCACGCGGCGCCCTTCGCCGAGTTCGCGCAGCTCGAGAGCCGCGAGTACTACCGGGCCAAGAAGGAGAAGACCATCGGCCCGTTCGGCCAGGCGCTGGCCAAGACGCCCGAGCTCGTGGCCGAGGCCAATAAGCACTTGGAGCGGCTGGCCGACATGTTCCACTCGAACCACTCGGTCAACGAGACGCTCAGTTACGACGACATTGACCTGTTCGGCCGGCTGCGTGGCCTCACCCTCGTGCGGGATCTCGAGTGGCCCCAGAAGCTGCGGGACTACGTCGACTACATGTCCGAGAAGGCCGACATCCCACTGCTCGACAACATGGCCGTGTACTAAGGAGAAGGCAAAAGAGAGAAAGAAAACAGAAGTTGGTGAAAGGTGGAGGTGGGCCATTGCCTGTAAGGGGGACACTAACTTTTTTGCTTCCATTTTTTAGTGTTATGGCTGTAGAACGGTGTTGTGCTGGCCTAGTTGCGAGCTTTGAACTTCTTTGCAGCGGGAACGATGATGCTGTTGAAGATCTCGTCTGTGTCGTAGATGGTGTAGTCGCCACGGTACGTCTTCAAGGACTCGAGGCCGAACTCCCAGTACTGCATGCTGGAACCCGCGGCGTACACGGCATCACTCCAGGCTTCGTACACACTGGCGTTGTGGGTCTTCACGCCGTATTCCTCCATGACGACGGGTTTGCCAGCTTTCTTGCCAGAAGCAACGTGGTCGTTGATCCACTTCTCACCCCATGATACGAACTCGCTGGCGTCCACACTCCAGCCGTCTGGGTAAGTGTGGTAAGTGCCGTAGTCGATGCTTTTGATCGCCAGGTTGGCGTCAAAATCGACCCCGGAGAGTCCGGAGTACAGGTACACGCTCTTGTCCGTGTTCATAAACCCTTCGCTCCCTGTAGCGACGAGGTGGTTCGAGTCCAGATTCTTGATATACTGCAGCAACAAGGGGCACAAGACAACAGATTAGCTTCGAGCTGGCGCAGATTCATACTTGCACAGCATTGCACACTCACCACCGACATTTCGGTCATCCATGTGTTGATGGTTGCCGTCGTACAATTTCCAGACTCGGCTAAGCCTCCTCCAGATCCAGCGCAGCGGCATTCGTTGCAGAGTTCCCAACTCATGATCGTGTCATCTTCCTGGTCCATTACTCGAGTAAAAAGCCAAGCTTCCAAGTGTTATCAAGAAGAACTTGAAGGCGCACCTTGTAGCGGTTGACGAAAGTGGAGATGTACTTCTTGTACGCCGCCTTAACCTTTTCGTCCGTATAGAAGTCATCGTGGTACTTGCCTCCGAGTTGTTTCACGTACACATCTGAATGGGCAACAATACAAGATCAATAAGTACCCAAGACAAGTCAAGACAGGTTGCAACGCGATACTCACCCATGCCGCCGTAGTCCGACCAATTGTTTACCAGTGGCACGACAAGTTTAACACCGGCCGCTTTGGCCGCTGCGACGACTTTGTCGAAATACTTAAGACCGTTGTCATTGGTGTTGATGCTGGCAGTGCCGTTCTCCCACAACTGGTAGACAATGTTGTACGGTGCCGTGCCGACGGTGGTCAAGTCTGCGAAGCCCATTGTTCGGCACACAGTGATGTCGTTGGTGGCCATCGTCTTGAAAATGGCGGTCAAATCCGTCTCGCTCTGCGCAATTCATGAAGAACTTAGTCTCACCGAAGCATTCTTGGTTTCAAAGTTGGAATCTGTCTACCCAATTGATCTCGGAGGCCCAGTACGCATTGGTGCCGAAGATGTAGAACGGCTTGCCATCGACCTCGAACGCAGTCCCGGATGTCGTCACGAAGCCAGCAGTGACTGAATGGATGGCAAGCGAGGCCAAGGCTGCAGCAGTAGCAAACACCTTCATCTCCGCGTCTTGTGCTACCGATAAGATGACAAATGAGCTGCGTTTATTTCATATTGAGCCAGGGGCGAGGCACAGTTCATGAACTCACAAGCACGCGCATTTCGTTTTCGTGGAAGACAATTCTTGGGATTGTGAGGTAAAGTCTATCCATCAGCACTTCAACGACCACTTTGATCGGCACGTACTGACTGTACTCGAGGTTATCAGGTAAAACACAACAACGGGTGTTGCTACTCGCAGCCGCTACTCAAGGTTTTCAGCGGTGTAGAGTGCTGAAGAGGGTTGTTGCTGCTCTACTTCGAGCCATTGCGAGCCTGGAACTTCTTGGCGGCAGGTTCAATGGCGGTCTTGTAGATTGCATCCGTATCGTAGATGGTGTAGCCGTCACGGTAGTTCTTCAGCGACGCCAGTCCGAAATCCCAGTACTGCATGTTCGAGCCCGCGGTATACACGGCATCGCTCCAAGCCGTGTAGAGTTTGGCGTCAAGTGTCTTCACGCCGTACTCCTCCATCACAACAGGCTTACCAGCCTTTTTGCCAGAAGCGACGTGGTCTTTGATCCACTTTTCACCCCACGACTCCGTCTTGGAGCTGTCCACGCCCCACGAATCCGGGTACGCGTGGTAAGCGCCGTAGTCGATGCTGTCAATGGCGATGTCAGCGTCGAAGTCAACACCCGATGGGCCCGAGTACACGTAAACGCTCTTGTCCGTGTTCATGAAACCTTCGCTTCCCGACGCCACGAGGTGGTTCTTGTCGAGACTCTTGATGTACTGTAGCAAAAAAACCGGGTTAGACTCGTAGAGACTAGAAATGACTGTCGAGCTCTCAACTCACCGCCGACATTTCGGTCATCCAGGAATTGATGGTTTTCGTGGTGCACTTGCCGGACTCAGGTAAGCCTCCTCCAGATCCAGCACAGCGACATTCATTGCACAGCTCCCAGGCCATAATGGTTTCCTCCTTAGCGTAGCGCGTAACGAACGTCTTGACGAAGTTCTTGTACGCAGCCTTGACCTTCGCATCCGTGTAGAAGTCATCGTGGTATTTACCACCAAGCTGCTTCACGTACACATCTTGAATAACAAGGATACCCGGTGAGCAAGCCAGGCAATCCGCATCAACAACTACATGTATAACGAACACCCACCCATGCCGCCGTAGTCGGACCAGTTGTTCACGAACGGCACCACCAGCTTGATCCCTGCCGCCTTCGCAGCAGCAACAACCTTGTCGAAGTAGCCAAGACCGTTGGCACCAGTATTGACCGTGGGCTTGCCGTTCTCCCACAATTGGTACACGATGTTGTACGGCGCCGTGCCAGTCGTATTCAGGTCGGCGAACCCCCACGTGCGGCACACGGTCAGGTCGCTCTCACCCATGGTGTTGAAGATCGTGGCCAGGTCCGTCGTGCTCTGCAGCAGAAACACAGCCAACCGTTAGGTATGACGCAGTAGCCCAGCAATACTATAGAACAGCGACTAACCCAAGTGATCTCCGAGGCCCAGTAAGCGTTGGTGCCGAAGATGTAGAACGGCTTGCCATCGAGCTGGAACGTCGTGCCCGACGTCGTCACGTAGCCGGCGTTGGCAGTGTGCGCGGCGAGAGACGCCAGCAATGCAGTAGCAGCGGTGGAAACCTTCATGGTGAATCGCTTCCGGGGAAAGTCGGCAAATGAAGAAACATTGACGATCGCACACGGCGAGCTCCGGCTGGCAGCTCCTCGGATAGTGAAGTCTCATTGCGTTTGGCCTATCGAGCCTTCAATGAGTTTGATTTCTTTCATGCCAAATGGGTCTGCGCGGCGGGATACGCTGCTTTCCTGCATTATGCAAAGGCTCCAAACGCTTTACCTTACATAGTCGATGTCCTGCTTTCCGTTGCAATGACCACTACATGTATACCAATCCGTGGTTAGTGCTGAACATTTCCTCGAGCAGACTTGAATTGCTGCTCTGACTTCATTACTTTAGTAGAGCCGTGCCTTATCCATGACGGTGGCCGCTTTCTTCGCAAATGTAGCATCGCAGTTGTCGAGTAAGACGCTGGACCACCGCGGTCACCACCTCACACAACAGAAAAGTTTAGAATATTTTTGAACAAGCGGCGAGAAGTAAGGCCAGTCGCGGTTGTAAAGCGACGCGTCGAGTTATGGCGCCGCTGAAGATCCTCATCGTCGGACCCAAGGAGGCCGGCAAGTCCATCGTACGTACGTCTGCCATGAAAAAAATTGCAAGGCTCATGTGCAATGAGCGTAAGCATGATTGCGTGGATTTAGATCGCCAACTTCCTCGCTGAGCACTCAGATAGACTTGGAAGCCAAGAACGGTACGAACCCACCATTGGAGTGCGGATCCTCGAACTCGAGAAGGGCAAAGCGAGTGTCGAGCTCTGGGATGTATCGGGAGATCAGAAGTAAGACGCTAATTGCACATTTTCGATCCTTTGGTAGAGTTATGTTGACATTCGTGTCTCCTTGCAGCTATGAAGCGTGTTGGCCAGCCGTGATGAAGGATACGGACGGCGTTATCCTCGTTTACAATCCAGAGTCGCATGTCCACGAGAGTGAAGCCATGCTTTGGTAAATATTTCTAGGCTTCACGAAGCTGAGACGTGTTCGAAACTAACTTGTTTGCTGAAAATTCATGTTCTTGTCTGATAGGTACGAGTGGTTCATGCAAAACGCTGGTTTGGACAATTCACAGTGCCTAGTGTTCGAGCACTCAACTGGTAACAGCAACGCTTCGACTTCGTTAGCGTCGAAATCGCGTCTTCCAAGTCACTTACGTGTTGTCGCTACAACATTCGACACCCCGAATGTTTTCAAGAGCGAGTTTAGTCGACTCGTGACCGCTGCACTCGAACGCCAACAACGCACGGGCAACCGCAAATGAAGGCACCAGCAACTCATGGATCGAGCTCAATAGTCTGGAGACCCTTTTCAATTAACCACCCCCAACAATTGCCTAATACTCGTCTTTAGGCACCGTGGGCAGCAACGCTATCTCTTCATCGTCCCCATCAGTATTGTCGTTTCACCAACTTCCTCTTGTTTTCCAAGATCACCCAGTCCTCCATCGAACCCGTCACCGCCAGCGTCGGGGTCATCAGGTGGAGTCGGGTGGCTACCAGTGCCACACCATCCAAAACTCCTACCAATTGTTGATCCAGCTCCTGCGCTGCCTTGAACAACGTCTGATGCTCCAGTTTCTGGTACATGTACAATTGTTTAAGCTGTACATAATGTGTCAGCGTGACACAGTATCGCTCGTTATCACAGATGTGTGGCTTATGGTGTATGCAGCGATAGTCTTATGCCGTTTTCAGAATCTGATCAATGATCACAACCGCACCGGCGGGTTACTAGGAAGAAAGAATGGCAACGGACTTGGAGTTTCTCAACGAGGTGACTGCCTTCTTGGAGACGGAGGAGACGTTCGTTCCTGGTGGGTCTACACCTCCTAGGTCTTTTGGACGGGACGGGGTCTAGCGACCAAATCTCGGGAGGAGGATGGAATTGGTGTTCCTATGATTGCCACTAGCATCCGCCGGCAGAGATTTATACTTCTTCAGCAGCTCATTCACGCACTAGATTCTCACCGAGATGGTAGCGAAGTAGTTTGGTATCGACCAATTGCTGAACTATTACGTCAACGGTATGGAACATTTTCACGAAGGTGGAGTGGGGACTTTCTCCTTCAAGATCCCCCTAAGCCTCCTGGATGGCGGCAAACAATGCTGCCACAGTGGTGGCGTAAAGTGCTCCTGGACTGGAAACGGATTCCTTGGGCAAAGCAAAACTCAGTACAACCCACAAGAGCCAAAGTAATTCAGCACGCGCTGTTTAGTCCTATAGGGTGGAACACGTCATCAGAATTTCAAGTAAGGCGTACTGACGGCGATGTGTCAACACCACTGGGAGCAGGAACTTTCAAGTTTAAATGCTTATGCAAAGAGCTCGCATCCAAGCAAAAATGGTGTCTAACTGATTTCCTAGAGAAGTCCTATCAGTGGCCTACGCCATTCGCATTCATGTGTGGAATTAGGAGGGAGATTCGCCCATTGCTAGGCTCAAGAGTCCTGGTGAGGGACATATTGGTGCTGTACCACCAATTGACCCAGATTTTCTATCGCGTGCTGCCCCATCCTGAGGCGGGTGGGGTAGCAGCCTCGGTTAGAAGTGTTTTTCCGCCTGTGCTTGGTGTAAAAGCAGGAAATGGGCCGCATTATTTTCCAAATCTACGCAAACAGGACTGGGACAAAGTGTTGCATCCTGCTATTTCACTCGGTTTGGGGCGCGAATCTTGCTGTATTGACATTACCTCCTGCCCGGGTGTGGCGAGGAGGGTTTATAACTAGCTGTAGGAGCTTCTAGACTTGTTGAGTCGGATGTAAATTGCGGAATGGCTTGTTGAGCAACGAGCTCTGCGGTCCTAGCCTTCTTGCACTGACAAACAACCGACCAAATGACTGGAGCTGGAGACGACTTCAGTGGAAGCAGACCGGTATGAAATGTGTCCGAACCCTCACCCAACCGCGTAAAAAGTTACTTTCATCGAGCAAGCTCAACAAAAGTACACAGTCATCCTCACTAACCAACAATACGAAATTGTTTGATTCTAGTCATGGTCTCCGACTACCGGTAGGAAAGCTCACGCAAACCACGAATTAGTAGTATCCGTAGAGTAGTGTTTGTGGCAGCACTAAAGTACAGGTTTCGGGATAAACGACTGAAACAATGGTATTCATGAAGACATGCTTGCCGTTTTCCGAATGTCTTCTCCTCCTGGTTAACCATTTACGCGCCCTTGTAGAACTGTCGAATGTACACGAATATCTTGGTAAACAACACTGGGTTCTTGATAAAGTTCTTCAGCGCCTTAATCCATGCTAGTGGTACTGACTGCATGGCCCTCTCCTCCGTTCCATCAGAGCTCCCCACGTCCAGTTGAATCGTTTCGATCCCGTTTGTCGACTCTTGGGCGCTGGTGTCGTTGTGTAGTAGCACAATCAGATCCGCAGTACGGTTGCCATCTTTGAGAGTGACGAGTCCGACGCGAAGGTTGGGAGGAGCCGTAGTCGCTTGAATGGTATCTTCCTTGGGTTCAGCATCGGTGACGGCGGTGACGAAGCTTGCAGTCAGAGCTATTAAAGACACTAGCAAGACTAGACTGGAGCGCATAACGTTTGGTTAACACAGAACCGGGACTTGTCGCTTGCGTGCCACTGCAAGACTCGTTGTCTTCGTCGCCAAGCGCAAATGAGAAAGAGATACTCCTTGCTCCTTGCACCGAAGACGTTGGTGATCTGGTCCGACTCGTAACCAGTCATGCTGTGACTGTATCTGTATCTGTTCTTGCGGATCAAATTCCATGTCTTGCCACCGTCTCTCTTTGTTTACTGTCCCGCCCGTGTCATCACGTGTGGATCAACAATATCGTTGGCGCACTTCACTATACCACCCAGGGGGTCCTACCCAGAGGTGATCCGTGGCTGGTTCCTGCTCTGTAGATGTCTTTGAGCCGTTGAACTCCAACTTGGACAAACAGCTTCGGGTTCTTCAGAGCAATTTTGAGCACTTCAATCAGCGACATAGCAGGCGCCGCCGCTCTCTCCTCCTCGATCTCTTTTGGTTCAATTGGGGTTCGATGGTCTCATTCATGACGAATCTTCAAATCCATCTTGCCAGATTTGAAGGCAAAAAATTAGTCTACCGAATTCGTCGATAAGCTGGACCCCCCCCCCCCCCCATTCAATTGTGTCCAAGCATGTTGCTTTCGAGAGGGAGCCTGTTCAACCTGAACTTCGAGGCTCAAGTCATGGTAAGACTGCAGCTGTCAAGCTACTTGTAATGCTAGCGATGGCTTTAGCAATTACTTGGTTTGTCGAAACTGCTATTTCCTCCTTCCTCCTGTCCACTACCCAACGAGCCAGCTCTTCTTCAAGCTGAGGATCGTCGCGAGGGCGTCCCATGTTCAGCGACCGCGCGCGTGGATTTGACTGGACAGCAATCTCTAGCTCATCTCGGCTTTTGATCCATCTCCGTGCTTGGCCAGGTAGAAGCCCATAACGTCGACCAGTTCCCTTTATAGTTGCTCCTTCAGCAGTAGCCTCCAGCACGACAAGTAGCTTCTTCCGGACGGTATGCGTCGCCTTTACCATCGCGCGCTTCAGTGTGTCTTCCGGTTTGGTTCATGGCGTGAGGCTAGCATCGCGAGATCTTTGGATTATTCACCTACGCCACTGTTCGTGCTTTCGTCGACAAGCTGGACCCCTTTGGCAATGTACCACGGGGGTCCAGTTTATCGACGAATTCGATAGACCTACCCAGACGAGAAATTCGCCAACTAGTTAATCAAATCAAGTTCCTTCCTCGAACGCATGCCAAGTGCGTAGCTTTGTGGCCCGTAGACCACTGGGAACACCAGGGGGCCCTCGCGTTAAGAGGAATGGTACAGTCTGTTGTGATGGAAGTCATACGCGCTCAAAGTAGTGCGGCCAAAGTCCCAGTCGCACATGGTGAAAATGGTGGTCAAGCTGTGAGGCATCGTGAAGTCAACATTAGGAATCGAGGAGGGCCAGCTCGGACACAGGGTTTTGTCTTAGTTGATTGTGAAGTGGAGCAGACTCAGCAGGAAGTCGTAGCAAAGGAGGTGTAAGCAGGAGTAACAAGTGTTGAGTTGCTTCCTGGTGCTGTGTCATCTACCTGGCTACGTAACAGAAGATGTCCAGCTTCTAGTACTTCATCACGAAAGCGTACCGCATTACAGGATTGGCATCGAGTCGGTGGCCAAGGCTCGTGGGAGCTGCTCATGGATTGCTCTCATTCCACAAGTTGCAGTCTCTTACTCAAGCGACCTCAACCTAGCCTACTCATTTGACTTCCCGCGACCATGACGCAGGCTTCGCCTCGCAAGGGGCGGGGCAAGGCGGCTGGAAAGGCAAAGCCAGCGTTTAAGAAGAAGCGCGCGAGGACGTCTGGAGGCAAGAAACGCAAGGGCATCGGCGGAGAAAGCAAGAAGAATAAGAGGCAGCGAGTCGCGCAAGACGGACGCGTCCTCGAAGGTCCTGACGTGTGGTTCCATCAGGAAGTCGCCGACGGCCTCTGGGCTCCTGACGACGTTCGGGACAGTACTGCCGTGCCGACGGTCTTCAAGCCTCTCCAGGACTCGTGGTTCCGAGTGACGCACTGTGTGGACACCGACCCACCAGACTGGGACCCAAAGATCTGTGACTTCGTGGTTGAGCCGCCCAAGCCGCGCAAGAAGAAAACCCGCTTGCTGAAAGAAGTGAAGGCCGCTGTGATGCTCCCTCCCGTCACGAGCTGCACGAAGGTGGCGATGAAGCCGTCATCGGAGCAAAAGGCGAAGCTGAACCAAATGTCCGCAACTCGTCGTGCTGTCTTCAACAAGCTTGTCGCCGCCTCCAAGGAAGAATGTGCTACACGTCTGGCTCAAGGATACATCAAGCCCAAGGCGCTGGCGCAGCTGTACCGTCCGATGTCGACGAAGGAAGGCGTTCGACAACACTTCCGAAACAAGAAGAAGCTGGCCTCGCATCTTCAGTGCAATTCGGAGGTTTTCGGTGGAGCCTTTGACGACTTCCAGGATGCTGTCGTCTCGAGCACCGCGCTGTTCGACGCTCTGAAGGAGAAGGGCAAGAAGACGACGTTCCCGGTCATCGGGTTTAAGAGTGTATTTGCGCGCTCAGGCGCAATGGCGCTGCGGATAGACCGCGGGTTCTTCATGTCCAAGGATCGAGTAGCAGTTCGCTTCCACAAGTCGTTCATGGGCAAGAAATGGATCGAGCTGTCCGAGCCTCTGCCTGAGGTCACCACAATGGTGCGACTAGTGCGCACACGTGAGGGGGGCTTCTATCTCTGCGTGTCCACCTGCAAGGACTTTGCGCCTACGCTGAGCACTCGCACGGGTGCTATTGACCCAGGCGTGCGTTGTTTCATCACATTCTACGATCCCAGCGGCCGAGTATTCAGCATCGCGGACCCCGACGAGTAGATACTCCAGCGACTCAAGATTGCGGACGCTCTGCGACGCAAGCTGGCGCTGCTCGAGCAGAAGATCGTAGAGCCGCCGTGTCGGGGGAAGGACTGTGCGTGCAAACGGACGAGTGAGGGGCGTGAGGCGGCGAAGAACAAGGAGGACAAGCGTCGACATCCGTGCCACACAAAGACCAAGGTGGCAAAGAAAATGACGGCTGCAGAATGCGTCGTCATCACTGAACTGCTGCGAAACAAGCGGCGGCGTCAGCGCCTGGGTCAGCAGATCCGACAAATTCTAGGCAAGGTGACGCGCATGGTACACGACATGCACCAGAAGGTCTCAAAGTGGCTGTCGCTGAACTACCACGAGGTACTGCTGCCAACGTTCGAGACCCAGCAGATGGCCGCTCGATATGTCCGAGAAGAGCGTCTGGACATCACGCCTGAAAGCCTTCTCGCTCCAGCTGAAGAACTCGTGCTTCGGGGACGGAAGCGGAAGCTGCGTCGCCCGACTGTCCGCGCCATGATGACGCTGTCGCACTTCAAGTTCAAAAAGATGCTGGAGTACAAGATGCAGCGAACGAGTGGTCGAATGGTGGAGGTGTACGAGGAGTACACGTCCAAGACCTGCTCAGGCTGTGGCTGCATTGACGAGAAGCTCGGCGCCAAGAAGGTCTACAGGTGCAAGCACTGCGACCTGATCCAAGATCGAGATGCTAACGCAGCACGGAACATCTTCCACAAGAACGTGGGTGTGTCCGTACTGCGCGACCATTTCACCGGTGTTCCTACATCGGGGAGTCCTGCTAGCTCTGCGCTAGCGTAATAGGCCCAACAACCGTAGGTTCGTGTAGCACAGCTTCGGACGGAGGCCGTGATGCTATTCGGGTAGCCACGGACCTCTAGAGGCAACTACGTTAGGAACTACACATACTATATTCATACAAATAACAAGTGTACACACGTCTTGTGTTCCATGTAGGTGATGGCGTCGCGAATGATACTCGCCAGGAACACCCGTAAAACAGCGCGAGTCTCGCTGTAGATTAGGCCGGATAGTCGAACGATGCCAGCACGCCGAGCCAAACGTCGAATCGCAGGTCTCGTTAGGCCCTGCGTGCTGTCGAGAGCGTAAATATCGGTGACTTGTCCACGGATGCCATCGCTAGCATCTCACACCGTGCTAGCCAGCAAATATCAGTCAAACTCGGTTAATTATACAGCAACATATACCAGGTCGGAGCGTACATTTCGTATTTCATTTGAGTCAGCTTGTCCACGGACACCGTCGATGGCGTCTCACTCGTAGGCAGTAACCTGCACTATGCGTTGTCTGATACAGTAAGAGGCAGCCAACTAAGTTAAATATGCAACAATGTGCCAGCTTGAGGCCTACCTATATCTTCAGAGGTGGCTTTCTCCGCCCCCGTCGACGGCATCTCGCTTGTAATCTGCACGAGGCTTCGCGGCGAGTCGCGGCCCTGTGTCTATCGGCAAATGTCAATATGGGTGCGTGTCCTAAATTCATAAATGGGATGCTTGCAGGATCACCACTTTACAGCAGCGTGCCGCGTTGGTGGTGGCGCTCCTGTGTGGCGGTGAACCGATCCACAACAGTGTTGGCGTTCGTGGCGCCCTTCGTGAGCGTGGCCAAGTACGAGATCAGCAGCGCGTCGTTGAAGACTCCAACAGCAAACCCACGATATCCTTATTGGTCGACTTCCTGTCTAATTCGCTCTTGAACGCGGCGGCCGGAAGCGCAGAACACGCCGCCACCATGGCTGTGATCCGGACGCTTCTCCGACAAGCTCAGGACGATTCGGACGAGAGCGGTGATGATACTGATACTGACGGAGACGATGAAGACGATGAAGACGACGACGCTGCTCAGCGTACTGCTACTCGTTTCAAGATACTTGGTGAACTGCTAAGTAGCGATGAACGCTTGCCCAGTCTGGACGATTGCAAGCTTGGCAACACGTACGAACGCAACTACGAGTTGGAATTCCCCGACGACGCCACCACCGGCGTCCCTCGATCTCCTACTCCAAACGACGAGGAAGCCCGAATCGCAGCAGCAAAAACTAATGGGGTACTGCAACTCGCCGATGTTCTCGCTCCACCGCCCGAGGACTCCCCAAGAGAACTCAATGTACCGAAGCCCGATACTCACGACTTGCGGCTGCTGTGCCACCTTGCTGTCAAGACGTTAGGCTGTGCGTATTCCTTCGTGACGGTCATGTGCTCCAAGCACGAACACGTGCTGGCCGGAACACATCCTGACTTTGCTGAAGCTGCCGTACCACGAGAGCAGACAACGTGTCAGCATGCACTCATGACTCCGCATCCGTTCATGGTCGCACACCATGAAGCCGACGTCCGCTTCCACAACCAAGCCGCCACCTCTCACATCCAGATCCGGTTCTACGTGGGCTTCCCGATGCAAGTCGACAACTTGACCGTGGGGATGATTTGCTGGGTTGATACGAAACCTCGCAACGAGATAACGCGCACGCAGTACGGGACGATGAAGCGAATTGCAAGTACAGCGCTTCACTTTTTGCTGCAAAAGAGCCGACAGCTGCAGCTGGAGGTGCAGCAGCAAGAGGAGCAGCAAAAGCTTTTGTCAAGTTCATGATACACATTGTTTCACTCGGACTATGAACTGTTCACCGACTCTTCCCAACTTCTGTCCTCAACGTACGATTTCTCAACACGAACGCTGTGGCCAGAAGCCTGCTACCTGGTTCTCGCTCAGGTGGCGTGGCTCGCTGCTAAAAAAGCGTGGCTGCTGCTAGTGGCTCGCTATTGCGAGAAGCCACGATACGGAGCACAAATCTCATCAAGGCAAGTCAAACAAACGATCAATGCACCATCAGCGAGCAATGCACCACCAGCGTCACTGCTTCGTGATCCAGACGCACTTCAACTGTTTTCTCGCACGAGATAAGATGCCACGACTGCGTCTACCAAACCTTCGGGAGCCAAAACCTTCGACGTTTCCAGAGGCAACCGCACTAGCGCTCGTCAATACCGACATAATCAACCACAGTAGCGCCAACGCCAAAGATCCCACTGCAGCGGAAGACAACCCAACTATCAAGTACTGCGCAACATTGCCAAACTCAGTCATTCAGTTATTTGCCGTTCGCCTCTCTAGTTCAGTCATGGCAGCAGCACTCGGGAAGCGCCGTACGCACCATCGCTTCGCCTTGGGCGAGACAGCGTCGGAGCGCAGATCTTCCAAGCGCCGCCGACACGAGAACACGAGCGACTACGACAATCTCTGTGAGCTCTTTCGCGCGATTGATATCCACGTAGAACCAGAGGCGTCTACGGTCAAGTGCAAGTTGTCCAGCTTGCTCGTGGAGGCTACCGACGATGCAGAAAAGGAGAGGCTGTCAGTGTTCGTGTCCGAAGTGGAGCGCAGTGTTCGGACGCTGCACCAGATCCGCATTGAGAGCTCTCGTCTGGCCAACCTGCATCTGCTCAAGTGCATCGAGAGCAGAGGCACCATACCGATGCCGACCATCAACCGCGACTTTTTCGCGCGATGTGTGGCTGGTGTCGGTGTCGAGAACTTCGTTGCATCGAACGAAAGGAGAGATCCACACCTCTATCGGACTATTATGCAATATCGCCGGGAGCGAACAGCCGTCGAAGGATACGAACGTCCGAGCATCGTTAGCTGGTCATCGGCTAAGGATTGTATCACGAAGGCCATGTTGACGGATGCGCTGCGCATGATCAAGGGCGAGTACTATAGGCGGACCCAGAACTACATCAAACTACGCTTCAACATCCCCACTAATGGGGAATTCTACGCGCAGTTCGTCGAGGTGTACGAGTTTGTAGATGTGGGGGGTCCAATTAGAGAAGGCGCAACTCACCTCCGTGAGTTCTTTCCTGTGAAGCCGACGGCGGCCAACATCAATAACGCCATTAGCTACTTCCTCGAGCGACAGTATCAAATGCTACGGTATATCAATGCCCACATGAACGAAGAAGACGAGCGTCGCCGTGGAATCCGTGCTTTCTCTTTACTACCGTTGACGACATCGTTCGTCCCAGGCCACATTGCCATCAACACTTCTGTGCTGTGGGAGATGTGGCGTCGCGCACGTCGAGAATTAGGCAGTCGACGGAGACTGGATCTGGACCTCTTGCAAGAGTTTATGGTGACGGGCAGCAGAGGCCGTCTCCGATTCCCGACCAGCCCAGAGTTTCAAGCGGTGAAGGACGCTGCCTGGAGGAAACTCTTCAATGTAGCCGAGTTTGAGACCGGCCGCTGGCGATTTGCAAACTTCATCACGACTAACGGCTACGAGGTGAGCGTGTTGCGCACGAGGGAGTGCCTTGGTAGAGAGAACCCGTTCCTGTCCTCACGAGCGTTCACGCCGCAATTGCCGCTGGATTATATGCCGTCGCATGTCATCGGCGACGATCCAGGAGTATGCGCAATGTGCACCACCGCATGGCGACACCCCCCTGTTGATGACGTGTTCCACGCGAATTGCTTGTACCGGTTCAAGAAGATCAAGCGCACGAAGAACACGGCGACAACCAAATGGCGTCGCAAGCAAGCACGTCGTCGTAAGCGACGTCGACGACTACGCTGCAAGCGGAGGTGCATGCATGGGCCACGGACGTGGAGAGAAGAAAGAAGAGCGTAGCGGCCGCGGGGTGAACATCCTCCCGCAATTGGGGACGAATTTACCATTGTGCGATGTAGCACGGCGGAATACCGCCACCTTGCAGGCTTCAATAAGCGCACGTACTGGTTCGAAGCGTTGAAACGTCGAGAAGAGCACTACGCCGCTGTACTAGACCAGATGCCGTCCTTCAGATATGCAGCGACCGACACGTACTGGACCGGGCTCAGGTTCCTGTGGGGAAATGTGAACTTCCTGGTGACGTTCTCCGCTTCGAAGGCTTTCCGAAGATGGCGCTTCCACAACTATGTATATAAGTGCAAGGCGCTGAACCATATGTGTGAGCGAGTGGTTCCGGTCGCCAACGACGGCACATTGGTCGGTGTGGGGGCATCTGACAATCCACGTGGGCTGCGTGGGCGGTCACATCCACCGCTAAAAGGGTTTGCAAAAGAGATAGCAAGGCGGGCTACTGTGCGGACGATCGACGAATACAACACCAGCAAGAAATGCTTCAACTGCCACGGCAACCTGACCCAGACCGCTTTCGATCGGAGGACACGCACCGCCCAAGAAACTCCACCTGCTGCCGCAGTGCAGCCTGCTCCACCAGCACAAGCACGCCATCAGGCGCGCACTTCTCGCAATGTTTTGCACTGTACCAACAGCGATTGCAGGACGTTCTGGGATCGCGACGTGTGTGGGCCGAGCGAACTCTCGAATCTCCCGAGCCCGACGTGATGACACGACAGCGCGAAAGCAAGATGGAAGACAGCGGGGTCTGCTCCGCTGAATAGTTATGGGCTATTAAGTTAGTCTATGTCTAATGTATCTACTCGTGGATGACCGGTAGGCCGTGAGTCTTGCTGTACGTGCGTTTCTGCGTCTCCCACATTGCTTTCGTGAATGGCACTCGTTTGCCCGACACGAGATCCCGACTCCCTCGTCGCACAGCGAGTTTCTTTGGGATGTTGACGGGTGGAATGACAATTCGCTTCAAACTGCTGAGACTGAATCGGGTGGGCCGCTTGCGGTGCTCGATGAGGATCCGCGTCTTGAGTTTCATCGCTTCGTGTAGACAGCGATCATACACTGGGGTAGCCGAGGCAGCCTTGGGATGTCGGGGGTGGTGGTCACCGTGCTTGTGCTTGTGGTGTTTGTGCTTGGTGTTCCTTGTCGGAGCTGGGGTTGTGTCGACGCCGCCGTGGTGGGCAAGGAACATGAGGCTTCGACCTCGCTTGTGCTGCGCAGGCTCCGGTTTCACGACGGGGGCGTGCGATACCGGCTTGGCGATGGCCATGGCGATCTCGAAGAGCTTTAATCGCGTTGTCCGAGGCGAAAGACGTTGTGCTGGCAGACGAGGAAGGGGGGACCGCTCGATCGCCTCCACTCGTTGCTCGACTCGTCTATTGTTGCCGCGGCTGGCATGCTGGAAGCTGGTGAAGCCCGGTCGTTGTCCGGCATGGCATCCAGCCATCGATGGCAATCCAGCGGGCCAGAAATGAGCCGGTATTGCTGTTAGCAGGTGGAGTTTGAAGCGGAGAGTATGACGGCGAACACTGCTGGCACGGACGATTTGCTCGGGATATGGAACGACGCAGGGCCGAGCCCCGGCATTTGCGCGCTAGACAAGAATGGCGCCACTTGAACCGCTCGGAAGACTTGGACGGCCGATTCTCGACGATTGAGACAACGCTCGATGGAATTTGCTGGTGGCACGGATTCGGATCCTGGCACTTGCGACCGGAGTGCCGAAGCCGCTGGATACGTTTGAGTTCGTGCCGAGAACGTACAGGTACCCAGCGCAAGTCCGCCATTGCATGCGTCCGCGCGCAGAGGGTGTTCATGAACTCCATCCGCACCGTCGTCGCATTGCCACCGCCAATGGCTGCGTTTGTGTGCGATTGTAAGTGAGCGGAAAGCGAGGCAAGTGCAAGTCAAGCAAACGTGTCCATGCCGAACTTGAACGTGGATAAACTCGCGGTGCACCAAGCAGAGGATATGCACATGAACCGACACCGACGGCTGCAGCAACACGATGTCATCAACAGCACTACTGTACAACCAAAGCACCAAGCGACTACTAGCATCCAAAGGCGCAGGGCAACAAGACAAGCATGCTCGTCAACGAAAAAAGACTTTGGTTTGGATGTGTCATTGATTGCTTTGTATTTGTTCGTATTTACAGGCTAGTTTATCAGGAAAATTGGTGGCTTTGGTTGGAGGAGGCCCTTTATGCTTCGAGGCTGGTGTCCTCGCGCAGGATCGGGAGCATGTACAGCCGACGCAGCACGAGCTGCTGGCGCATCTTCTCCGTCTCCCACATGCAGCGCGTGAACGGCACGCGGTGGCCGCCCACCAAATCCTTGCTGCCGCGGTGCTCGGCGATCGACTTGGGGATCGACACAGGCGGCACGATGACGCGCTTCATGACCGCGAGGCGGAAGCGCGTGGCCGGCTTGGAGTTGACAGGGTGCAGACGCGCCTTGAGCGTCATGGCGTCGTTGAGGCACCGGTCGTAGACGGAGGAGTCGCAAGGCGCGCAGCTGCATTCGAGCTGCTGGCGCCCAGCGTAGCTGCGTTTGTGTTTGCGAGTTACGCGTCGAGACGACGGCGGGTTCTCCACCGCCACGTCAACGACGGACTTGTGGTGCTGGCGCCCAAAGCCCAGCAGCGTGAGGCCCTTGTGCTTTGGGACCTCAGCGTCGTCGGCTACGGGCTTGCGGAAAAGGGACTTGGCGATGGCCATGGTTGAAGGAGGGTTCTTAAAAGAGAGAGAGGAGACTTGTGCTCTTCGAGGCAAATTGCGGAATGAAACCTGCCCAGTGCAGGTCGGCTTCTCGCGGTGCAGAGGTGCGCTTGTTTGGCGAGGCTATGTCGCACCACTTCCCGGCAAAAGGCACTGATTGCTCAGTCGGCATACGGATACTATCCGACAATGCATTACCAGAGGGGGAATACATGTATAATTGATGTAAAAGTAGACGGATAATATTAGTAAACGATATTATAGAGGGTGCAACGTCTCATTTTTACCACGTTGGCACAGAAGGCGTGCCTCGGCTGAGTTGTGGGATCCGCCGGCACGAGATCGGCGCTTGCCGAGGCGACCAAGCAACCAGGAGCAAATGCGAAGGCAATGGAGGAGTGGGCGCCGCTCTATCGCTTCTGGGGCGCCCGTGTTGAAGGTGCTCGGCGCTCTTCAAAGCGCGCTTCTGTGGTGCTGAGAGTCTCAGTGAGACCGCCGGACATTTGGGAGATGGGAATTCGGAACCCGAAAGAGCCGGAGCGTATCCACCATCACTCTCGAGAAAAAAGAACTTGACTTGGTATTTGTATGAATTTGTGGCGTCGTTGTTATTGGTTAAATATTGACCAATAACATCGCTTCATGGTGTGTGGAGTGCAAGTTGTACGTGGGCATTCACAGCGATTCTGAAGCGGTTTGCGTCGAAAGGACTCGCATCGGACGAGCAGAAGCCTCGTTGGCGAGACGAGCAGTGTGACACAGAGGATTCACCGTTGTTAGCGGTTTGTGGAGTGGAGGAGGTTGTGGCCGAGGAACAAATTGGAGGAGCAGGGCAGCACGTCTCGGCGGTTTGGGTAGCCATTGCAGTGTAGCTTCCTTCACGTTGACATCGCGAGCTACGCCGCGTACGTAATGCCGAGGCCATTCGCAATTCGTTCACTATCGACTGCTACTTTGACGACACACAGGTCACCCAGTCTTCTTGCGGAAAGTGCGTCCACGAGGGCTAAAAGGTTTGTTCGCTGCTGTGGGTCACAACTGTAAATCGAGAAGTGAGCGAGAGGCGTAAGGCGATTTCGGCGGGCTTGTTGGCGCAGTGTGAAGCATGTCGCCGAAGCTCAGGCCGCTCGCAGCATGGAGCGTGCTGCAGACGCTGAAGTTCAGAGGTCCGCGCGACACGGACACGGCGATGCCAGCATAGACAGACCCAGACGCACGACTGGCGCGCCACGCCAACACCTTTCCAATCGCTATTATCCCGCGCGCTAGGACAGCCAAGCTGTCGCTACTGTATCGCAGGATCCAAATGGAGATCGGCCGACAGCTCTCGCTTCATGTGCCAGCAACAACAGCTCCAAAGACTCCAAAGCAAGACGATGGCGCGCGGCGGCAGGGCAGTCGCTACCTCCGCCAGCGGCAAGCGATGCGGGCCCCTCTGCTTCCTGTGAGAGGCATCACCATGGCAAAAGGCAGCGAGACCGCCTACGCAAGGCTACAGTCTACACCACCAACTTCAAACGCACAGCCTCATCGAAGACAGACAAGAAAGCTGCCAGCGGACAATTTGCCACCGGAGGCCGCAGCATTGAAGCGCCGCATCTGGGACTCGCATCCGGGCTCGCTGTACAAGTTTCGTTTGGACAAGATGAAGCGGGTGGTTACTCCTCCCGTGGAGATTCCACCGCCGTTCTCGGACCCAACGGTGTTGACTCACATGGTCTCCGGAAAGACCGTCCCCGTGACGAGGTTCATGTGGCAGCAGCAGCGCGATCTCTTCAAGACGAAGCGTCTACCGATGCGCATCCGTGAAGGCATCGCGTACTAGCGACGTCGACGGCAGATCCAATTGTGCAGCAAATATTTTAAACATGTACATGTATCTAAGCTTACGCAGTTCGTGCAATGCAGCAGGGGCAAGTTCGGTGGTTGTCTCTTGAGCGCCGGAAGGTCGTGTCGATGGTGTTCGCCACGTCGTCAAGTTCTTCCTCGCAAAAGGATGCGTCTTGGAACTTCAGCTGAGACGAGTGCAGCGCCCTACGGACAGCGGTGGCCTCGATCGACTGCCAGTCGAATGCATGCATCTCTTCTCACTACAAGTGAAGCAAAGGCATGTTCAACAAGTTGTTGATGTGGCGGCTTGAGCGCGTGCATCTGCCAGCCGGGAGCGCAGAGTTCTGCTGGGCGGATCGTGCAGATCGATCTGCTTCAGCTTGGTGCGCTCGTCGATGCTCCCCCTGTGCTTTCTTGTTCTTCTCTATCGCGATAACCTTGCGCACAGCGATCGAGATGCAAAGCACTCACCATACTGCAGACACCCCTGTACCTTGCTAAATCGCCTCTACGCATGGTGTGGTATGATAGTCGGTAGTAGGTGAATTTCCAGCTGGTTCTCCAGCATCGGAGACCAACCTCTACCAAGCAGGCCTTTGCCATGGTCACATTCGCACCATCACAGGCTACTGCGCTTGCCATCTTGTGATCCACTTGCAGATTTAACCGGAAGCGATTCACCATGAAGGTTTCCACCGCTGCTACTGCATTGCTGGTGTCTCTCACCGCGCACACTGCCAACGCCGGCTACGTGACGACGTCGGGCACGACGTTCCAGCTCGATGGCAAGCCGTTCTACATCTTCGGCACCAACGCTTACTGGGCCTCGGAGATCACTTGGGTTAGTCGCTGTTCTATAGTATTGCTGGGCTACTGCGTCATACCTAACGGTTGGCTGTGTTTCTGCTGCAGAGCACGACGGACCTGGCCACGATCTTCAACACCATGGGTGAGAGCGACCTGACCGTGTGCCGCACGTGGGGGTTCGCCGACCTGAATACGACTGGCACGGCGCCGTACAACATCGTGTACCAATTGTGGGAGAACGGCAAGCCCACGGTCAATACTGGTGCCAACGGTCTTGGCTACTTCGACAAGGTTGTTGCTGCTGCGAAGGCGGCAGGGATCAAGCTGGTGGTGCCGTTCGTGAACAACTGGTCCGACTACGGCGGCATGGGTGGGTGTTCGTTATACATGTAGTTGTTGATGCGGATTGCCTGGCTTGCTCACCGGGTATCCTTGTTATTCAAGATGTGTACGTGAAGCAGCTTGGTGGTAAATACCACGATGACTTCTACACGGATGCGAAGGTCAAGGCTGCGTACAAGAACTTCGTCAAGACGTTTGTGACTCGCTATGCTGATGAGGAGACGATCATGGCCTGGGAGCTGTGCAATGAATGCCGTTGCGCTGGATCGGGAGGTCTGAAGGAGTCGGGCAACTGTAACACCACGACACTCACGGACTGGATGACAGAGATGTCGTCGGTAAGTTTCGAGTTATCGATTCGTTCACCGAGGTTTATCGTTGTCTAACTCATACGTCGTTTAATGCCTTGCAGTACATCAAGAGCCTGGACAAGAATCACCTCGTGGCGTCGGGAAGTGAGGGTTTCCTGAACACGGACAAGAGCGTGTACCTGTACTCTGGCCCTTCTGGTGTTGACTTCGACGCCGACATCGCCATTGACAGCATCGACTACGGCGCTTACCACGCGTACCCGGATTCGTGGGGTGTGGACGCCTCTAAGGCCCAATCGTGGGGTGTGAAGTGGATCGACGATCACGTGGCGTCAGGTAAGAAGGCCGGTAAGCCTGTTGTACTCGAGGAGTACGCCATCAAGGCGCTCGACTCTGAGTCGTACTTGGCCTGGAGCAACGAAGTGTACAAGTCCAAGTCCAACATGCAGTACTGGCAGTTCGGCATCAAGTCGCTCAGCACGACGAATGACGGCAACACTATCTACGACAAGGATGCCCTGTTCTCCACGGCCATCGCTACCGCCGCTGCCAAGTTCGCGTCTCTCAATGGTGGATCCTCGTCCAACTCGACGTCGTCTGCTGCTTCGAGCTCGAGCAAGACGACCGCTCCGAGCTCGACCTCGGGTAGTGTTGATGCTGAAGCTAGCGTTGCCGAAGAGGCGAGTACGGGCGGATCAGCCGAGACGACTGACGCTCCTTCGGACACCACTGCAGCACCTACGGCTACGGACGCTTCCTCGGACACCACCCAGGGATCGGACACGACTGAGGACTCGGCGGTTGACTCGGACACTGGTTCGGACACGACGGCTTCGAACACCGATGCTTCGGCTGACACGACCGAGCAATCGACGGGTGGATCGGACTCGACCACTCCGACCACGACGGGCGCCCCCGTTGCGACGACCGCTCCGTCGAGCGACAAGTGCGGTGTGCGTCGCCGCCGTGCTTAGAGGACAATGTTGTCGGTAAAGTTTTGGATGTTTCGAGAGCACGGTAGGGTGTCTGCGTGAATGTAATTGCACCTTGGAATGAGTTGTTAAACGGCTGAAGAGCTTTCGATGCAAACGGTCATTCTGGGGAAGGTTAGATAACAACGGCAACTGGAAAATAGTCGTCTTGCTAAAGAGTTACTGTATGTGAGGGTTTCCACTATGCATTTTGGTCGCCCTCCTGGCGATAACAATCGCTCTGACCACCACCACCACTGCGGAAACGTTCACAGTCAAACAGGGGTCAAACAAGGGGTATATTCACTAAGAATGATCTCGAGAGATCTTTACGTTCGGACTGGGCTACCAACGAATGAAAGCACTACATCTTTCACTCCCCAGCAGCCCGTTTACCGAGTGGGCTTTCGTTTGAGGTCCTTCTCAGGGTCCCGTTCCCACGTTGGTTCAATTCAGTCGACTTAGTTGGTTCGGTATCCTCTGCAGAACTGTGGAGCTCGAGGCCGGTTGGTGACTTGGAGGAATCCTAGCTGCCACAAGTTTTTCGCGGCGTTGATATCACGCTCCCAGTAGTTCGCTCTGCAATCTACGTTTCTGCAGACACGCACATTCCTCGACCTTTTGGTTTTCGTCGTCCCGTAGATCTTGAACGGCAAGTCCACCATCGGACGTGAGCACTCAGAGCAAAGATAGCTGGTACGAAACTCGTCGACCATGACGAGGGTTGCGCGGCGAGAGAGTTCAAGCGCGAACCGCTTGAGCGGGACGTGCATGTGGCCCGCGAGATGAGTCTGGCTGCTCCATTTTCCGAGAGCCACGCACACGTCACGGTCCACGGTCGGGACGACACGCTTGGCGAGTTTCGCGACGGCCTTGCGTTTGAATCGCGACACCGTGAATCTCCACTTTCGAAACCCTTTGAGAGCGCAGAACTCCAACATGGCGCTGATATTCCTCCACATGTGCTCGTAGCGAGAGAGCAGAGACACGGACGACGAAGTCTTGAACGAAGGCATGTCCTTCAAAAACGCACCATAGAGCGGATACCTCTTCTTCAGGTTTTCAAACCAGAATGCTTGGTGCTCGACATGACTCATGTGTCGGTACTCTCGGGACGTGACTTGCAGGACGTGAGAATTGTCGCGCAAAAAGTGAGTCCGGCGCCTGACACCGTGTTTCCGCGGACGGTGCTTTGGGTGGTGCCTGTGGCAGATCTCGCACCACCCCTCCTCATCGCAGTGCGCTCTGCTGCGTCTCTTGCGTCGGTGGCGGCGACGGCGGTTCCTGCTGCGCTTCTTGCCATGGCGTCTACCGCCAACGTGGCCTGGACAGGTACTGCACCAACTGGGCATGGAGCATGGCTCTTCCGGTGGGTTGCAGACAAAGCCCAGCATAGGACGGCTGTATGCCGTCAGCATCATCCGTAGACCTGGGTCGATCCCGATCAATGTATGTGATATATACTTCGGAGAAAGAGCAGGTCGTTCAAGAGGAGCAGGAATTGACGTCAGCACAGCAGCACTGTAGCCATTTGTGGAGATCTGATACTCGAAGTTGCGCCTTGGAACGCCAATCCGTTGGTCTGCAGTATGGCTAACGCAGTCTCCGAGGTTGAAAACAGAGGTCCACATTCGCTCGCGCACTTCTTGGAACTCCGTAGACGTGGCATACGTCCGATGGCCACGAGAGTTTGTGGACTTGTAGAGACCAAAGATGTCCTTGCCCGTCGTTGCCAAAATTTGTTTTGCGACTTGGTAGAGCACCTCTGTAGTGACCGGGAAGAACGATGGCACACAGGAGGTGGGCTGCGGCAGCAACGTAAAGAGCCGGCACCATTTCGGGATCTCGTCTTGGTCGTACATTGGCTCCATCTCCTTCAGCATGTCGTACAGCTTGCCGAGAAATAGCACTTCGTGGCTAGCGATGTTCGCAGCTGTAGGAGGCAGTTCTAGCCACTCAAGCCATTGCTTCTCGACGTCCGTGAGGTCTTCAGGACTGGACTTTAGTCGAGCGACCATGGCCTCAGCTGCTCCCCGCGGATACGCAAGCTGCAGGCTAATGAAGTTGACAAGCCGCGCCTCGAAGTTCGTTCGAACGTGTTGCTTCGCCGCAACGAGCATGTCATTCGCCAGTTCTTTGATAGCGGAGCTTGAATAGGAAAGCGTAAGTGGTATATACGACATGACCCTCGATCGCGTAGCCTTGTAGACGTTGATGGACTCCTCTAGTGCAGCGTTAATCGAAACCCTTGGCGCGGGTATCTGTTCGTCACCAAAGACAGCTGTGCAGCACCGGTAGAACGTAGCTTGGTCCAGCTGTAGGGCTGTCTCCATCGTGCGAGATCTTGCCGGTACTACTGGGTAGTTCGGGTGGCTGCGCTGGTGGTGCTCAAACAGGCGGCAGCAGTGGAAGTTCATGACGAACATTGCCTCCACTCGGATCTGCTGCAGGGCCACAGCACGTTGTTCGAGCGCGTCCCGGATGTCAGGATTCGGACAAATGTGCCTCAGTGGGTATGTCACCGTGGAGAACTTTAGGACGCTGTTGGCTCCTCGAAGAAGGGTGCGACGATGGTTCGCGGCGGCGCGTTGCTCGATGTCGACTTGATCAGGCGATCTCCACGTGACCGCGAGTTCTGGCAGGGGCTCGACGACACCGGGGTCGGTAGCGAACGAATCCATGAAGACAGGAGGCTTGACTGTTCTGATAGTGAGACTGCTATCCTATATGCATGCTGAGTGGCTGCTGGCCACCACAGCCCAGTACACTTTCGTCACACCTGACAACGCCGCAGACGCCGTCTCCCGTAACTCCACTGCTGGTGCTGACGCTGCTGCCTCAGCGGCTTCAACTGCGACTTAAACT
The DNA here is from genome assembly GCA_025722995.1 of Phytophthora agathidicida. Taxonomy (NCBI): domain Eukaryota; phylum Oomycota; class Peronosporomycetes; order Peronosporales; family Peronosporaceae; genus Phytophthora; species Phytophthora agathidicida. The sequence continues at coordinate 9,339,457 of CP106971.1, forward strand.
TCAACAATGTTGACCGCAGAAGGCGAATTGATCTAGTGGACGCCTTCTGTCGGGGTGGTATGTCCATTTTGGAAGGCGTCCATTAGTCAAAATAATTCCAAAGGCAGCGTCAGGAAGTGGCCAAGTTGGGCAAGCTGGTTAGACGTGGTCCCGGGAAGCTCCCCAGCATCTTTAACAAACGAGTGGTATGGGCTTCTACCTGGCCAAGCACGGAGATGGATCAAAAGCCGAGATGAGCTAGAGATTGCTGTCCAGTCAAATCCACGCGCGCGGTCGCTGAACATGGGACGCCCTCGCGACGATCCTCAGCTTGAAGAAGAGCTGGCTCGTTGGGTAGTGGACAGGAGGAAGGAGGAAATAGCAGTTTCGACAAACCAAGTAATTGCTAAAGCCATCGCTAGCATTACAAGTAGCTTGACAGCTGCAGTCTTACCATGACTTGAGCCTCGAAGTTCAGGTTGAACAGGCTCCCTCTCGAAAGCAACATGCTTGGACACAATTGAATGGGGGGGGGGGGGGGTCCAGCTTATCGACGAATTCGGTAGACTAATTTTTTGCCTTCAAATCTGGCAAGATGGATTTGAAGATTCGTCATGAATGAGACCATCGAACCCCAATTGAACCAAAAGAGATCGAGGAGGAGAGAGCGGCGGCGCCTGCTATGTCGCTGATTGAAGTGCTCAAAATTGCTCTGAAGAACCCGAAGCTGTTTGTCCAAGTTGGAGTTCAACGGCTCAAAGACATCTACAGAGCAGGAACCAGCCACGGATCACCTCTGGGTAGGACCCCCTGGGTGGTATAGTGAAGTGCGCCAACGATATTGTTGATCCACACGTGATGACACGGGCGGGACAGTAAACAAAGAGAGACGGTGGCAAGACATGGAATTTGATCCGCAAGAACAGATACAGATACAGTCACAGCATGACTGGTTACGAGTCGGACCAGATCACCAACGTCTTCGGTGCAAGGAGCAAGGAGTATCTCTTTCTCATTTGCGCTTGGCGACGAAGACAACGAGTCTTGCAGTGGCACGCAAGCGACAAGTCCCGGTTCTGTGTTAACCAAACGTTATGCGCTCCAGTCTAGTCTTGCTAGTGTCTTTAATAGCTCTGACTGCAAGCTTCGTCACCGCCGTCACCGATGCTGAACCCAAGGAAGATACCATTCAAGCGACTACGGCTCCTCCCAACCTTCGCGTCGGACTCGTCACTCTCAAAGATGGCAACCGTACTGCGGATCTGATTGTGCTACTACACAACGACACCAGCGCCCAAGAGTCGACAAACGGGATCGAAACGATTCAACTGGACGTGGGGAGCTCTGATGGAACGGAGGAGAGGGCCATGCAGTCAGTACCACTAGCATGGATTAAGGCGCTGAAGAACTTTATCAAGAACCCAGTGTTGTTTACCAAGATATTCGTGTACATTCGACAGTTCTACAAGGGCGCGTAAATGGTTAACCAGGAGGAGAAGACATTCGGAAAACGGCAAGCATGTCTTCATGAATACCATTGTTTCAGTCGTTTATCCCGAAACCTGTACTTTAGTGCTGCCACAAACACTACTCTACGGATACTACTAATTCGTGGTTTGCGTGAGCTTTCCTACCGGTAGTCGGAGACCATGACTAGAATCAAACAATTTCGTATTGTTGGTTAGTGAGGATGACTGTGTACTTTTGTTGAGCTTGCTCGATGAAAGTAACTTTTTACGCGGTTGGGTGAGGGTTCGGACACATTTCATACCGGTCTGCTTCCACTGAAGTCGTCTCCAGCTCCAGTCATTTGGTCGGTTGTTTGTCAGTGCAAGAAGGCTAGGACCGCAGAGCTCGTTGCTCAACAAGCCATTCCGCAATTTACATCCGACTCAACAAGTCTAGAAGCTCCTACAGCTAGTTATAAACCCTCCTCGCCACACCCGGGCAGGAGGTAATGTCAATACAGCAAGATTCGCGCCCCAAACCGAGTGAAATAGCAGGATGCAACACTTTGTCCCAGTCCTGTTTGCGTAGATTTGGAAAATAATGCGGCCCATTTCCTGCTTTTACACCAAGCACAGGCGGAAAAACACTTCTAACCGAGGCTGCTACCCCACCCGCCTCAGGATGGGGCAGCACGCGATAGAAAATCTGGGTCAATTGGTGGTACAGCACCAATATGTCCCTCACCAGGACTCTTGAGCCTAGCAATGGGCGAATCTCCCTCCTAATTCCACACATGAATGCGAATGGCGTAGGCCACTGATAGGACTTCTCTAGGAAATCAGTTAGACACCATTTTTGCTTGGATGCGAGCTCTTTGCATAAGCATTTAAACTTGAAAGTTCCTGCTCCCAGTGGTGTTGACACATCGCCGTCAGTACGCCTTACTTGAAATTCTGATGACGTGTTCCACCCTATAGGACTAAACAGCGCGTGCTGAATTACTTTGGCTCTTGTGGGTTGTACTGAGTTTTGCTTTGCCCAAGGAATCCGTTTCCAGTCCAGGAGCACTTTACGCCACCACTGTGGCAGCATTGTTTGCCGCCATCCAGGAGGCTTAGGGGGATCTTGAAGGAGAAAGTCCCCACTCCACCTTCGTGAAAATGTTCCATACCGTTGACGTAATAGTTCAGCAATTGGTCGATACCAAACTACTTCGCTACCATCTCGGTGAGAATCTAGTGCGTGAATGAGCTGCTGAAGAAGTATAAATCTCTGCCGGCGGATGCTAGTGGCAATCATAGGAACACCAATTCCATCCTCCTCCCGAGATTTGGTCGCTAGACCCCGTCCCGTCCAAAAGACCTAGGAGGTGTAGACCCACCAGGAACGAACGTCTCCTCCGTCTCCAAGAAGGCAGTCACCTCGTTGAGAAACTCCAAGTCCGTTGCCATTCTTTCTTCCTAGTAACCCGCCGGTGCGGTTGTGATCATTGATCAGATTCTGAAAACGGCATAAGACTATCGCTGCATACACCATAAGCCACACATCTGTGATAACGAGCGATACTGTGTCACGCTGACACATTATGTACAGCTTAAACAATTGTACATGTACCAGAAACTGGAGCATCAGACGTTGTTCAAGGCAGCGCAGGAGCTGGATCAACAATTGGTAGGAGTTTTGGATGGTGTGGCACTGGTAGCCACCCGACTCCACCTGATGACCCCGACGCTGGCGGTGACGGGTTCGATGGAGGACTGGGTGATCTTGGAAAACAAGAGGAAGTTGGTGAAACGACAATACTGATGGGGACGATGAAGAGATAGCGTTGCTGCCCACGGTGCCTAAAGACGAGTATTAGGCAATTGTTGGGGGTGGTTAATTGAAAAGGGTCTCCAGACTATTGAGCTCGATCCATGAGTTGCTGGTGCCTTCATTTGCGGTTGCCCGTGCGTTGTTGGCGTTCGAGTGCAGCGGTCACGAGTCGACTAAACTCGCTCTTGAAAACATTCGGGGTGTCGAATGTTGTAGCGACAACACGTAAGTGACTTGGAAGACGCGATTTCGACGCTAACGAAGTCGAAGCGTTGCTGTTACCAGTTGAGTGCTCGAACACTAGGCACTGTGAATTGTCCAAACCAGCGTTTTGCATGAACCACTCGTACCTATCAGACAAGAACATGAATTTTCAGCAAACAAGTTAGTTTCGAACACGTCTCAGCTTCGTGAAGCCTAGAAATATTTACCAAAGCATGGCTTCACTCTCGTGGACATGCGACTCTGGATTGTAAACGAGGATAACGCCGTCCGTATCCTTCATCACGGCTGGCCAACACGCTTCATAGCTGCAAGGAGACACGAATGTCAACATAACTCTACCAAAGGATCGAAAATGTGCAATTAGCGTCTTACTTCTGATCTCCCGATACATCCCAGAGCTCGACACTCGCTTTGCCCTTCTCGAGTTCGAGGATCCGCACTCCAATGGTGGGTTCGTACCGTTCTTGGCTTCCAAGTCTATCTGAGTGCTCAGCGAGGAAGTTGGCGATCTAAATCCACGCAATCATGCTTACGCTCATTGCACATGAGCCTTGCAATTTTTTTCATGGCAGACGTACGTACGATGGACTTGCCGGCCTCCTTGGGTCCGACGATGAGGATCTTCAGCGGCGCCATAACTCGACGCGTCGCTTTACAACCGCGACTGGCCTTACTTCTCGCCGCTTGTTCAAAAATATTCTAAACTTTTCTGTTGTGTGAGGTGGTGACCGCGGTGGTCCAGCGTCTTACTCGACAACTGCGATGCTACATTTGCGAAGAAAGCGGCCACCGTCATGGATAAGGCACGGCTCTACTAAAGTAATGAAGTCAGAGCAGCAATTCAAGTCTGCTCGAGGAAATGTTCAGCACTAACCACGGATTGGTATACATGTAGTGGTCATTGCAACGGAAAGCAGGACATCGACTATGTAAGGTAAAGCGTTTGGAGCCTTTGCATAATGCAGGAAAGCAGCGTATCCCGCCGCGCAGACCCATTTGGCATGAAAGAAATCAAACTCATTGAAGGCTCGATAGGCCAAACGCAATGAGACTTCACTATCCGAGGAGCTGCCAGCCGGAGCTCGCCGTGTGCGATCGTCAATGTTTCTTCATTTGCCGACTTTCCCCGGAAGCGATTCACCATGAAGGTTTCCACCGCTGCTACTGCATTGCTGGCGTCTCTCGCCGCGCACACTGCCAACGCCGGCTACGTGACGACGTCGGGCACGACGTTCCAGCTCGATGGCAAGCCGTTCTACATCTTCGGCACCAACGCTTACTGGGCCTCGGAGATCACTTGGGTTAGTCGCTGTTCTATAGTATTGCTGGGCTACTGCGTCATACCTAACGGTTGGCTGTGTTTCTGCTGCAGAGCACGACGGACCTGGCCACGATCTTCAACACCATGGGTGAGAGCGACCTGACCGTGTGCCGCACGTGGGGGTTCGCCGACCTGAATACGACTGGCACGGCGCCGTACAACATCGTGTACCAATTGTGGGAGAACGGCAAGCCCACGGTCAATACTGGTGCCAACGGTCTTGGCTACTTCGACAAGGTTGTTGCTGCTGCGAAGGCGGCAGGGATCAAGCTGGTGGTGCCGTTCGTGAACAACTGGTCCGACTACGGCGGCATGGGTGGGTGTTCGTTATACATGTAGTTGTTGATGCGGATTGCCTGGCTTGCTCACCGGGTATCCTTGTTATTCAAGATGTGTACGTGAAGCAGCTTGGTGGTAAATACCACGATGACTTCTACACGGATGCGAAGGTCAAGGCTGCGTACAAGAACTTCGTCAAGACGTTCGTTACGCGCTACGCTAAGGAGGAAACCATTATGGCCTGGGAGCTGTGCAATGAATGTCGCTGTGCTGGATCTGGAGGAGGCTTACCTGAGTCCGGCAAGTGCACCACGAAAACCATCAATTCCTGGATGACCGAAATGTCGGCGGTGAGTTGAGAGCTCGACAGTCATTTCTAGTCTCTACGAGTCTAACCCGGTTTTTTTGCTACAGTACATCAAGAGTCTCGACAAGAACCACCTCGTGGCGTCGGGAAGCGAAGGTTTCATGAACACGGACAAGAGCGTTTACGTGTACTCGGGCCCATCGGGTGTTGACTTCGACGCTGACATCGCCATTGACAGCATCGACTACGGCGCTTACCACGCGTACCCGGATTCGTGGGGCGTGGACAGCTCCAAGACGGAGTCGTGGGGTGAAAAGTGGATCAAAGACCACGTCGCTTCTGGCAAAAAGGCTGGTAAGCCTGTTGTGATGGAGGAGTACGGCGTGAAGACACTTGACGCCAAACTCTACACGGCTTGGAGCGATGCCGTGTATACCGCGGGCTCGAACATGCAGTACTGGGATTTCGGACTGGCGTCGCTGAAGAACTACCGTGACGGCTACACCATCTACGATACGGATGCAATCTACAAGACCGCCATTGAACCTGCCGCCAAGAAGTTCCAGGCTCGCAATGGCTCGAAGTAGAGCAGCAACAACCCTCTTCAGCACTCTACACCGCTGAAAACCTTGAGTAGCGGCTGCGAGTAGCAACACCCGTTGTTGTGTTTTACCTGATAACCTCGAGTACAGTCAGTACGTGCCGATCAAAGTGGTCGTTGAAGTGCTGATGGATAGACTTTACCTCACAATCCCAAGAATTGTCTTCCACGAAAACGAAATGCGCGTGCTTGTGAGTTCATGAACTGTGCCTCGCCCCTGGCTCAATATGAAATAAACGCAGCTCATTTGTCATCTTATCGGTAGCACAAGACGCGGAGATGAAGGTGTTTGCTACTGCTGCAGCCTTGGCCTCGCTTGCCATCCATTCAGTCACTGCTGGCTTCGTGACGACATCCGGGACTGCGTTCGAGGTCGATGGCAAGCCGTTCTACATCTTCGGCACCAATGCGTACTGGGCCTCCGAGATCAATTGGGTAGACAGATTCCAACTTTGAAACCAAGAATGCTTCGGTGAGACTAAGTTCTTCATGAATTGCGCAGAGCGAGACGGATTTGACCGCCATTTTCAAGACGATGGCCACCAACGACATCACTGTGTGCCGAACAATGGGCTTCGCAGACTTGACCACCGTCGGCACGGCACCGTACAACATTGTCTACCAGTTGTGGGAGAACGGCACTGCCAGCATCAACACCAATGACAACGGTCTTAAGTATTTCGACAAAGTCGTCGCAGCGGCCAAAGCGGCCGGTGTTAAACTTGTCGTGCCACTGGTAAACAATTGGTCGGACTACGGCGGCATGGGTGAGTATCGCGTTGCAACCTGTCTTGACTTGTCTTGGGTACTTATTGATCTTGTATTGTTGCCCATTCAGATGTGTACGTGAAACAACTCGGAGGCAAGTACCACGATGACTTCTATACGGACGAAAAGGTTAAGGCGGCGTACAAGAAGTACATCTCCACTTTCGTCAACCGCTACAAGGTGCGCCTTCAAGTTCTTCTTGATAACACTTGGAAGCTTGGCTTTTTACTCGAGTAATGGACCAGGAAGATGACACGATCATGAGTTGGGAACTCTGCAACGAATGCCGCTGCGCTGGATCTGGAGGAGGCTTAGCCGAGTCTGGAAATTGTACGACGGCAACCATCAACACATGGATGACCGAAATGTCGGTGGTGAGTGTGCAATGCTGTGCAAGTATGAATCTGCGCCAGCTCGAAGCTAATCTGTTGTCTTGTGCCCCTTGTTGCTGCAGTATATCAAGAATCTGGACTCGAACCACCTCGTCGCTACAGGGAGCGAAGGGTTTATGAACACGGACAAGAGCGTGTACCTGTACTCCGGACTCTCCGGGGTCGATTTTGACGCCAACCTGGCGATCAAAAGCATCGACTACGGCACTTACCACACTTACCCAGACGGCTGGAGTGTGGACGCCAGCGAGTTCGTATCATGGGGTGAGAAGTGGATCAACGACCACGTTGCTTCTGGCAAGAAAGCTGGCAAACCCGTCGTCATGGAGGAATACGGCGTGAAGACCCACAACGCCAGTGTGTACGAAGCCTGGAGTGATGCCGTGTACGCCGCGGGTTCCAGCATGCAGTACTGGGAGTTCGGCCTCGAGTCCTTGAAGACGTACCGTGGTGACTACACCATCTACGACACAGACGAGATCTTCAACAGCATCATCGTTCCCGCTGCAAAGAAGTTCAAAGCTCGCAACTAGGCCAGCACAACACCGTTCTACAGCCATAACACTAAAAAATGGAAGCAAAAAAGTTAGTGTCCCCCTTACAGGCAATGGCCCACCTCCACCTTTCACCAACTTCTGTTTTCTTTCTCTCTTTTGCCTTCTCCTTAGTACACGGCCATGTTGTCGAGCAGTGGGATGTCGGCCTTCTCGGACATGTAGTCGACGTAGTCCCGCAGCTTCTGGGGCCACTCGAGATCCCGCACGAGGGTGAGGCCACGCAGCCGGCCGAACAGGTCAATGTCGTCGTAACTGAGCGTCTCGTTGACCGAGTGGTTCGAGTGGAACATGTCGGCCAGCCGCTCCAAGTGCTTATTGGCCTCGGCCACGAGCTCGGGCGTCTTGGCCAGCGCCTGGCCGAACGGGCCGATGGTCTTCTCCTTCTTGGCCCGGTAGTACTCGCGGCTCTCGAGCTGCGCGAACTCGGCGAAGGGCGCCGCGTGGAAGCGCGGGTGGTACAGCAGCCGGAACACGTCGGCCGTGTCCTTGATCCACTGCTTGATCTCGGGCCGGTTGGCCGACGCGGCCAGAACGGCCGGGCCGCCGTAGTGCTCGTCCGCGTACTTGACGATGTCCATACTCTCCGGGAAGGCGTGGCCATCGGCCAGCTGCAGAATGGGGGCCTGTTTGGAGCCCACGAGGCCGATGGGCGTGGCCTCGTCGTGGTTGGCCAGGAAGACCAGCTCGTGCGGGATCTTCTTGAAGCCGAAGATCATGCGTGCACGCACGCAGAATGGGCAGTGGTCGTACACGTAGAGTTTGGGCAGCGCTTTCTTCAGGCTGCTCGTGGGCTGGCGCAGGACCAACACAGTGGCCGCGACACCGACGGCCGAGCCCAGCGCGAAGGTGGCCACGAGCTTGCTCACGTCCGACATGATGCTGGCCCAAATTACAAGCCTCAAATCATTCTTTTTGAGAGGAATTAATTATTACTATTGAGAAGAGAAGAGAATGGCGGCCCACAACAGAACAAGCGACGCGGCGAGAAGAAGAAGAAGATGGCGAGCCAAGAGAACAAGCAACGCGGCAAGAAGAAAGAAGAAGAACCAACCAACCCAGATGGCGGCGGCGGCTGAAAACTCTTCTGCTGCTGCGTCGATAACGACAGAGCTTGTGCTGCTGTGTCTGCAGGACATCGGCGGCAGCGCGGCGCTGCAGCAGGATGGAGGTGGACTGTCGCGGTTCGACAGGAGCGAGGTGGCGCGGATTCTCGGGTGCACGACTCGCCTTGTCCAGGCCCGCTTTGATCGTCGCGGCCAGCCAAAGAAGACACGAGGGCCCCCGCCTTTATCTGTTGCTGGATTAGCGGACAAGTTTCAAGCAGCAGCAACGTTAGCGCAACAGCATACTGCTGGAAAGAAGAGCAGCAGTGTAATCTCGTACAACCGAACAGAAATCGCCAAGATACTAGGGATGAGCCTACGCAACTATGGGCGCTACCACGATGGCCTACTGCTGGAACTGATGTTACGCGACGTACCAGTTAAAGGTACATGGGGGCGAGATGGCACTTTGCTCGAACTACTTTTCGGGCTAATCGACAACACGCACATTTCAATGTACATCTCATCATTGTATTTCTCGCACCGAGGCGTGGCAGAGCGTGTGGTGGCGGCGAAGAACCGCGGAGTCATCGTTGTGATCATCGCGGATAAGAAAACGATGTGGAACAAAGACTGTCACGATATTTATGAATATTTACTGGTGAACAACATGGAGATCTACATCCCGCTGGACGCTGCTATGCAGCACACTAAACAGTGGATTTGCGATGGCCGTATTATCGTCGATGGCTCATTCAACATCACTGTGGCGGCGTTGGGTAAAGAGGGGATAAGGAAAGCCTTTCTAAAGCCCAAGAACACCGAGAGCTGCACAATTACCACCGACCGTGCACAAGCCGTCAAGGACATCGACGCATTTGAAGCTGCTTGCAAGGCTGGCAAATTAGTTACGAAGGTAGAGTCTGTTACGAAGGGTTTCTCAACGAGCACGGACGACAGACAGATTGTGAGATGTCCTACAACGCACGCTGACTCAGCATCTCCCCGTGTTTCGAAGCCCGATGCGGACTTGGAGCTATTCCTAAGCGGGGATGCCACCTTCACCGAGTTGCGGCACTCCAATAGTGTGATGTCGCCAACTGCAGTGATGCCACTATCGCCCGGGACAGCGAGCCAGAAGCCGCCACGACAGAACTCACCGAAGGTGTACATGTGCTTCTTTCCAGACTGCGGTAAGAGGTTCACGCGGAAAGGGGATCTCAATCAGCATTCTTTAATTCATGGCGGTGACAAGAAGTGGTGCTGCGAGACGTGCGGCAAAGGCTTTTTGCGTAAAGCCGACTGGAAAACACACACTCGTGTTCACACGGGTGAGAAGCCCTACAAGTGCGAATATGGCGGCTGCGGTAAACGTTTTGCTCGCTCATCAGACCGACGAGGCCATGAACGTTCGCATGAGTAAGTGACCTGTAGTACGCTTGGCATCTGAAACTAAACGTTTTGCTATGTGTATGTTTGTCATTTGTGCAGGGGCATCAAACGGTTTGTGCGCGGAGTGGATGGTTGCACCTACAAAACAGCTCGGAATCCCGACTTGTTCAGACACCAGCGAGCGCGCCACACTCTTGGTCAGTAGGCGCAAAGATCGTAGGACCAGCGACAGTTAATTGTCGTTCAGGAAGTACATGTACGAGGCCTCAACGATGGCTAAAGCACTCTTGCCTGAGTGAACTGGATTCAGGACGCGAAGACGTCTTCAAGACTATCAAGAAAGTGCTCGAAGTCGAATAGGAAGACATCACGGTCTGTGCAGCTCAAAAAATGAAGGTAGTCTACGTTGTCCGGGCCGCGTCTTAGATACACTGGGACGTCGTGCGTCTTACATACGTGTGCTTTGCGAGTCCTACGTTACTTTCGTGGACCCCTTGTCAAACGATGAGGTTCCTCGGGGTGTTCACAGGCAGAATAAGTGCCAACTGGCATCACAGCAAACTGATCGTGTGGAGAGCTCTACGTGCCCAGGTGCGCCACCTCGGTTCAACCGCCTCACCCCCAGCAATGGATGCAAACGTGGTCAACGCCGCGGCGACGAGAGAAGAGAAGAAAATGGCGGCCCACAACAGAACAAGCGACGCGGCGAGAAGAAGAAGAAGATGGCGAGCCAAGAGAACAACAAGCGAAGAAGGAAAACGCCCGCAGGGCAAGAGGAGTACAAGCGCGAAGCCAACAACCCGTCCACCGAGGCGGTGCTCACCTGCCTCCAGTCCATCGAGAGCGCGGCGTTGCGCACTGGCGAGCTCTCGAAGGAAGACAAGCGCCAAGTGAAGCGACGCTACGGCTGCTCCGCGGCCATAGTCAAAAGGCGCTTCGACGCGAGGGGCACGCCAACGCCAAAGCGCGGCCCAAAGGCTGCGTCTATCCTAGAGCTGGCAGATCGCTTTGAGCTGTCAGCTCTCCAGAAACGGGGGAAGGAGGCGGACGTTTGCGACGACGCCGACATCGCCGCGCTGTGCAAGGAGGCGCGGGTCTTTGCTGTGCATCGTCGACAGATCCTGGAGGAGATCCGTCTCCGCCACCATGATAAGCACAAGTCGTATTTCGGCCGCACAACTGGATTGAAACAAAAGCTGTTCATGTATGTCGGTGGTGCTCAGTATACTATCTTCTTATCGGCGTACAACTTTTCGCTAATGGAGCTTGCCATTAAGCTGGCGGAGGCCAAGGCAAAAGGAGTTCGGGTGGTGATCCTGGCAGACAAGAAAACGATGTGGAATATTCACTGCCACAAAGTCTACGAGTTCTTGCTGTGGGAGAATTTCGAGGTGTATGTCCCGAACGACTCTGCGACGGAGCACTCGAAGGTATGGATCATTGATGGCCGCATCATCATCGAGGGGTCCTTCAACCTCTCCGCTGCTGCGCTGGGCGCTGAGGGAGAGCACAAGCCGAGAAACACGGAGAGCTCCATGACAACAACCAACCGAGAACAAGCCAAGCAACCCGAGGCAGACTTTTGGGCAGCTTGCCAAGCTGGCGAGCTTGTTAAAACAGTGGGGCCTGTTTCTCATTCGGTCGTGACCAGCACTTAGTGTCGAGCAAGAAGAAGAGCGCTTTCTGCATCTCAAGAGGATCTGTTTGTTTGTTTGTCTGCCAATCTTTGGGTTTGCACCATTACACTTGCTTGCTTTCAATCTGCGTTGTTTGACCGTTTTGACCATGCATGCATCCAGCATGGATCAGCGCGGAATCGAGTTGCTCGCTCGCGTTTTCAATGTGCACCGCCTGTGCTTGGAGACAAGGACGGACACGGAGCTTTCGTCGCGTACGGCAGGGCAGGCCTCCTGGCCGATCTCACCTCCCTCTTCAAGACCACTGATGTCAAGATCGTACACACCGCTACCCGGGCTGGGGACGCCGTGAGGCTTTGTCGTCCGAGGCGCATCGGCACGGGCCTGCATCGAAGGCCTCACTAGTGAAGACCAACAAACTAAAGTACTACTATCAACGGCCCGCAGATAACCATTGGCATCAATACAATCATGACGCGAACTGGAACACCGGTGGTCTCGATGGATTCGTCTTTCTGGAGGACGTCGCGGATGCGCCCAAGTTGACAGAGAAGCTGCTACGCGCGCTGTACCCGGGGGCCACCCATCAGCAGAAGAAGTCTTTCAGTCCGTAGCGAACAGGCGATGTAGTGGCCTGTACATTATTGACTGTGGACCTGCTAGAGCATACAAGGGCAAGATCGACACGCATGGGCACGAGCTCACTGACTACGATCGCGTCTACAAATTTGGGCTCTGCAAAAACATCAAGAAACGTGTTAGGAGGCACTGCGGAGGAGTTGCTATGGGGGGGGACTACGCTCCGTGTCATGGTGTATGGAGACTGCTGCTCCCTTAGGACCTGGTGCGCACGGCCGAGCGGTCCCTGATTCAACTCCTTCTCAACTATCAACTACGCATGACAGACGCGCTATTCCACAAGCACGAGGAGGTTTTCGCCTTCAATAGCCAGGAGAAGATCGTTGCCTTCAAAGCGCTTCGAGTCCTGGATGCGGAATATCCTGCACGACCGGAGGAACGACAACTGCGTGATCTTCGCCAACGCTACTGGATAGCTCACCTTCAGCAAGAAAACCAAGACCTGCGAAAGAGACTAGCACAACAAGAGAGAACTATTCGGCGGCTGGATTGGATTGTGAAAGGTGTTCAAGGGTACCCCCCCCACCCCAGTCAAGCCTGGACACCGAGTCGGAGTTGATTCTAGACAGCAACCAGTTCCGCCGTGAGTGGGAGAAGTGCAGACAGGAAGCCACTACTACGAGGAAGCGCGGTCTCGAGAGTCAAGAACCAGCGCTCACAGCATTCGAGGAGATCAACTTCGTCGATAGCAGCTACAACGACAGCAGTTTGTAGAGTAGTGCCATGGGACAGTAATATGACTCGGTTATTCCAGCAGCAAAAGAGAAACCTTCTTCTGCTTCAAGCATCATGTAGGCTTCGCGCCGCTGGAAAGCCATGGCGCCTCGCGTGAGCGATGAAGACAGAGCAGCTATCCTAGACTACATGCTACACGACCCAGCCTCCAGGAAACGCAATGGCGCTATTAACCTCGACGCCTGTCGACGGCACGAGCCGTTCCAGCGGCACAGCTAGCGGACTTTCAAAAAGCTATACCAACAGTACTTGAAGGACAACAGACTGGAGACCTTCCCTCGATTGGCGACTCGTCCACGGTCGCCTTCGCCGTCGAGCAGCCATGTAGACGAGCGCGAGCCAGAGTTCGGCGATGGAGACCCTCTCCATCGCCAATCTGAAGAGGACAATCAGGAAGTGGACAGTCCAAGCGGTTCAAATAGTGCACATATGGCCACAACTATCAGCTCTCCATTTGGTTGGGAAGATCCTGGTACAAGCCTTGCCGAGCTGCCGCCGGCGATAACGCCGCACCTGCCATCCTGTCCAGCGCTGGACGCAGAACTGGAGGACAGAGCCGGCTCTGTCCTCCAGTTCGTTGAAGACACAATATCGCTCGCTCGAGAGATGACCATTGCTGCCCTCATGGACGACGCACCGCGGAAATGGCAAGCGTTCGCGCGAGATGTGCGAACGCTTGCAAGAAGAGCGCTTGCCCTGCAGTTGATAGGGCTCGAGGAGATGGTTTTTCCTCATGAACTCACGCAGGCAGGTGCAGAGGCTAAACTACCGAATTCGTCGATAAGCTGGACCCCCGTGGTACATTGCCAAAGGGGTCCAGCTCATCGACGAAAGCACGAACAGTGGCGTAGGTGAATAATCCAAAGATCTCGCGATGCTAGCCTCACGCCATGAACCAAACCGGAAGACACACTGAAGCGCGCGATGGTAAAGGCGACGCATACCGTCCGGAAGAAGCTACTTGTCGTGCTGGAGGCTACTGCTGAAGGAGCAACTATAAAGGGAACTGGTCGACGTTATGGGCTTCTACCTGGCCAAGCACGGAGATGGATCAAAAGCCGAGATGAGCTAGAGATTGCTGTCCAGTCAAATCCACGCGCGCGGTCGCTGAACATGGGACGCCCTCGCGACGATCCTCAGCTTGAAGAAGAGCTGGCTCGTTGGGTAGTGGACAGGAGGAAGGAGGAAATAGCAGTTTCGACAAACCAAGTAATTGCTAAAGCCATCGCTAGCATTACAAGTAGCTTGACAGCTGCAGTCTTACCATGACTTGAGCCTCGAAGTTCGGGTTGAACAGGCTCCCTCTCGAAAGCAACATGCTTGGACACAATTGAATGGGGGGGGGGGGGGGTCCAGCTTATCGACGAATTCGGTAGATCAAGCGTTGAAGTTGTTGTGTTGCTGCAACGTCGTTGCGTGAGACATGCATCCCGCAACTCAACCGCACCATAAGATGGTCATTCTGACATGAGCTTCCTGCCGCTGGACGACTTGGCCCCGACGCTGACGGACGTTTTGGCCTTCATCGACGACTTCGACAGCGACCAAACGAGCCTCGAGTCCTCGTCTTTAGAAAAAGACCCATTTCTGCCCTCTACTGACGCTGCTACAAGGCTCAAAAAGAGTCGCGCAGCCGCCTCCAGACGCTTCCAGCAGAAGAAAAAAGCCCAATTGTTGGCGCTCAGAGTGCAGGTCACTGCATTGAAGAAACGTCTAAATGAGCTGCAAGTAGAAAATGGGTCTAAAAGTGGGTCAAATAAGCGTTTGGATGAGACCCAAAAACAGATTGTAGTCACGACCTGGCAACGCAGAGCCGAATTGGAGAAACATTTGCGTCTTTTAGTAGAAGAACGCAATCGACAACTGAAGACGGTGACGAAGAGACAGAAACAAACTGCAAAAGTGGTTGCGCACTTGCTACACAGTGTTACGGATGTGGTGGTACGGTTATTTTTTCCTGGTGAAGTTGAATTTTTTATGAAGTTACTAACTGCATTTTTAATTTACTAACTGCAGCATATTGAAGAGGGGTTGCGCACACCTCATCCTATGCCTGCTTCATCTGGATTTGGTCAATTTGTGCCGAGCTTGGATGACGCAATTTACAGCGAGCTGGCGTCAAAAATGGGGAAAATGTATTTTGATGCCGACGCGGTCTTTAATGTTACGAGAAACTCGGCGCAGACAAAGTCTACTGCTGAGAGCGTGGAGATCAGCTGGGATCCTGTGTCGGGTGTCCCGTATGTTGAGTTGAGGTCGATGCTGCCGGTGCCGTTGAGCATTCGAGAAACAGAGGATGCAGTTCACAAGGTCAAGGAGCATGAGATGATCCAATATGTAAGTGTTGACTGTAAATTTGTTCTACTGGAGACTGGGGTTTTGACATATTTTTTGTTGTTGTGTATGCTTTTAGAAGAAGCATGACGTGACGGATCTGGGTTTTAAGAAAGAGTGGCAGATTGAGTTGCAAAACGAGACGATGGCAATGTCTGTCAACGTCTTATCGCTTGCAAGGAGGTACGAAGAGAAGAATCGAGTGATAAACACGTGGGCGTCATTGGTATGTGATCACCCCCTGGACGCGACAGTTCGCTTTCGCGAGCAAGGTTGGGTCTTGATCTCGGAATCACCTTCCACGGGGTCCGTGATCCAAGTGTGCTACCGTTTGTCTCCGGATGTCGAACCTGGAATTCGTTACTCTCAAGAGAACCTAGAGATGCAAAGTATGACGACATTCGTGCTGCAGAAGCTGGGGTCTGTGGTGAGCAAGAACTTCATGGACATGCGTAGCGTTTTCCAAGGGAGTTCCTAGTCGCCAAGGTGCATGGCTCACGCTTGATCCGTGTCGCTGTGGACTACCTAGAGCCGCGAGCTATCGCTTCATCGGCAACTTTGACCGTCTGCAGTGGCAGCAGTATCGATGGGGACGATAGTGCATGTAAGTCTTGTCGACCCCAAATTCAAGACGTTGTAAGCCTTCAGATCGAGGATGTAGGCAGGCAGCTTCAGACTCTCACAAGTAGGCAGCGCCAAGTTGCAGGGCCAGTGGAGCAGAGGATGCAGCACATCAAGGTGGCCCCTACACTGTGTTGGCGATGATGCGTCTTGCGACTTTCTGGGAGGTTGGAGGTGTAGCATCCATTGGAATGTGGCGGATGGTGGGTATTTCGACAACAATACGAGAGAACTGAGTCGGTGCTCCTTACTTGGTGTTAAAGATTTGTGCTGCTGACCATTATCAGCGTTTGGGTTGGTGCTCGGTGCAGGTTGAATGTGGTTCAGATCGACATTGACGGATTCTTCTCCTGTTGGCGAGAACAAAATGGGCTATATGGAATTGATGGGGCCATTATGATGCTGGCGCGTGCGTCGCAGGGAGATAACAGCATGTGAGTGAGTGTAGAGACTTACTTAAATATTGTACGTTGTCATGTGCTTCTAGTTCTCAAGAGGTGTTCTCAAAAGAGTGAGCAAAACAGAGGTTGTCCTTTGTCTTGTGAAGTGATACTACTTCGCATTAACGTCAATACGCATGTGTTTATGGTTATCGGCACCTCTCCCTGCGAGATCCGTCTGGGCACTGGTTGCAAGGCGCCACTTGAGGTCCTACTCGCTTTCGCAGAGCGCGAGGATGCACCAACTGTAGCCATCTGGTCATCTGCCAAGATGGCTACATCCTTGAGTTCCCAACCTAAAAAATGTCTCTAAACTTGACCAGCATTCTTGATTTTTCCGTCTCCAGCTCACAGCATGAGCGGCGGCTTCCTGCCCCTTGACGACCTGGAGCCGACGCTCTCGGACGTCCTGGCCTTCATCGACACGTTCGACAGCGACGCCACCACCTCCACGTCCAGCAGCAGCAGTGACGACGGCAACAACTCCCCGCGCGTCGCGTCCGATCCTCAAAACGCCGTCGACCGCCGCAAGACGCGCAAAGCCGCCGCCTCCCGCCGCTGTCAGCACAAGAAACGGGCCGAACTGCTGGCACTTCGAGCCCAAGTGACGGCGCTAGAGTCGCGCCTTCGGGAGCTCAAGGCGCCCCATAGTAGCAATAACAGCTTAATAAGGACCCTGGACAGCAGACAGAAGCGTACGGTGACGCAACTTTGGCGGGACAAGGCGAAGTTGCAGCAGCAGCTGAGGCTGCAGAGCGAGCAACGTAACAAACAACTTCTGGCTGTTGTGGCTAGACAGAGTCAAGTGGCTCAAGCTGTGAAGAACGTCCTGGGGCAGGTGACGGCGGTGGTTCATCTCGAGGAGGCACTGCGCACTCCCCCGCCGACCAATACCCATAATCTGGACGGGTTTGTCCCCAATCTGAACGATGCAATTTATGGAGAACTGGCGGCCCGATTGGGCAAATTGTATGTGGACGTAGATAAGAGATCGTCAACTCTGGAGCAGATTCAGATTAAGGATCTGTCCACGGGAGTGCAAGTGAGACGAGATGGGAAGACGGGGAATCCGTACGTGGAGCTGAACTTGGTCATGACGACGAATTTGGATGTGTGTCAAACGGAGAAGCTGGTTATGAACATCAAGGCGTGTCACTACAACAAATTCGTGAGTAGTTTTGGGGTAATTTTTCTTTTTTTTACTCTTTGTTGCTGACTTTTTTATTATTATTTTCATGCAGAGGAAATATCTGAGCGAGTTGGGGGCGAAGAAGGAGACTGAATACGAAATTCGGGATGAGGAAAGGGCAGTGGCGTTGAATTCTTTATCGCTGGGGCGGTCGCACGACGACGAGGATCGCAAGATGTACACATTCTCGTCGTTGGTGTGCGACCACCCGACGAATTCCAGCATGCGGTTTCATGAAGAAGGTTTCCTGTTGGTCACCAAGTCGCCCACCAACCCGCTGGGTGGCACTGTGGTGCAAACGTTTTACCGCCTGACCCCAGACGTTAGCTCCGAGTCGTTTTCGTCCATTTCTCCTTCATCAAAATGGGGAGCACAAGACGCAGAGGCGATGAAGTTGTTCGTGCTGCAGAATGTTGGCACAAGGATGTGGAACAATTTCCAGACAATGCAAGCGGCTTGCATCGAGGCACAACTGAACCCAGCGGCGATTTTTGCTTCGTGATAGGTAAATCTAAAAAGACACATTCCAGCTGAAGGTGCATATCCCTAATATTGACGCGTGGTGATCGTGCTGCAAGCAGGTCACGAGTGATTTTCGATGATGTATGCGTGGAGAATATATACCGAAGTACTGCGTTTGATACGATTTTCGTGGGGTGACAGCTATATTTTTTTCTTGGGATAATTCCAAAAGGTGACTCAAATTCAAAAATCTCTTCAAAAGGTGACTCAAATTGTTTTAAACACTTTTACACGACAAATTATGGTAAAATACGATTAACTTACGGTTACTGCGTTATGATGACTAACAAAGGGACGGGTACTGTACCGGCACTGTTCCAATTGGATTACACATTGAAGTGATGGTGTGCGTATCCCAGGAGCGACCCGAAATCGCTCGAGTCCCAGCATGCACCTTGGCGGAGTGGTGTAGGCGCCTAGAAACCTTTGTGTTTCAGGTGCTGTGGGTTCAAATCCCACAGCAGTAGTAAGCGGTACTTGTCAGTTGCTTGAGGTAATTGTCGTGTATGAGTGCTTAGACGGATCAGAGACATAATTAAGGGCCTGGTGCAGCCCGCTCCACCTTCGGGTGCGTCTCATGTGATCAGACTGGGTGATCTTGGTTGGATAACGTGCCACCAATCAGGGTTATCCGATAGTCGTTCGTCTCAAGCCGGATGAGATTAGTCTCTGGGTACACACGATCTCGGTTGGCGCGCTGACACATTAGAGCTTACAAGAGTAGAAGAACAAAGGAGAGATGAACAAACGAAAGTTCACTTTTATGCATTCAAGAAACTACATGGTCCACCCTCCCCTTCTTTGTGTAATGATCACTAAACTGCTCTGCATGTGGCACGGTTGTGTCCATCAGACTTACCGCACTTACCGCACTTGTACACTTTGCGTGTCCGTCCTGTCTCCCCGCGAGACCGGATCCTGCGCTTCCTTGGTCGGCCCGCCTGCTGCCGATACAAAGCCGGCAGTAGCTCATCATCATGGTCCAAAATCGTTTCTTCTGGTATCTCGATTGGGATGACTCCTCGAGAGTAGTGGCTGACCTTGTAATAATCCGCCATCATGTTGAAGATCGCGTCGGAGCCACTCCCGCGTTGACTCATGGCGATGATATGGCGGCACACCACACCGTGCTGTACCCAGAGAACGCAAGAGCACATTGGACCGTCTGCACGAAGCTCGACACGACGTTGCTTCAGCGGTACGTTGATGCGCGACACAAACGCGACAGAGTCGGAGCTTTGGTTGACACAGTAGCTCGCCGCGTCTTGGATTTCATGCTGTAACTTGCGCTCTGCCCGGGGTGTCAACAATCGCTCTTCGGTACGCCAACGCTCGGCTGACTTCGCCCTTGCATGCACTTCGCCCATCATGATGATTGCATACGCCTTGAAGTACTCGTACGGCAACATGAGACGAGGCTTCAACTTCAAGCTGCGCGCTTGTTCGCTCTCGACAAAGTTGGTCGTGCGCCATCCGTATAGACGTGTGGACTGGCAGTGTGAGTAGAGCGCCCATTTTGCTGCCGGAATCTTCCTCAGGTACTCTGCTGCACTTGGATTCACTCCAGCAAGGCTGTTCAAGTTGAATTTGAAGTCAACTTCGGTCAAAGCTGCGTTGGCAGCCCGCACGAACTTCTCTTGTGACACGGGCAATCGCACAGCTTTGTCGCTTCGCATATTTCCTGCGTATACACGGTGTCAATGCCATATCAAAGTCGAAAGAGAAAGGCCGACATACCAATGATGTGACGAACGCAGAACATGTTGAAGATCCCCAACTCCGAAGAAGCTGAGACGATCCCCTTGTGTCGATCAGAAAACACCGGAACAGTCGTCAACGGGAAGCCGTGGGTCAAAATGCGGTCGAAAAACCAGAAGTAATTGTCGTGGTCTTCAATAGGAGCCAGGGAAATCGCAGCAACTCGATTGTTGAGATTGCCGTCGCGGCCGACCATGACGATCTGGACGCCGTTGTACTTCCGGTGCTTCATGTGTGCTGCGTCAACGCCGTACAGATTCTGTCCAGCCGAGAACCAAGCAGGGTTCAGAATGACAATCGCACGCCGAAGTTACCAGTACCATCACGCTCCAACTCGGTAAAAGTGCCGGGGTTGAGCTGCTGAAACTTAGACAAGAAACTGGGCAGCATTGTGATCGTCATCGGGTCTTCTGAGAAGAGGTCGGCATGGATCGTCTGCTTCGAACGATACATCATGCTTTCGCTGCATGATATTCCGGCTTGATGACGGAGCTGCGTCACCAAGGAGTGAGCTGACGCGCTGATATTCGCTGCGACAGCAGCACGGACCACCGGATGTGAAGCAACTTGAGCATGAGTCGGATGAGCGGTGCCGGTGCAGTTCCGATGTTTGAGATCGGCAACTGTAACGTGCCAGTCGCCTGGTCCTTCTTTGCTTCGAAAACGTGACAATTTGACCGTCCATCCACAGGCCGGAGCGCTGGTGCACACGAGACACCTGAATGTTCCGCCCTTCTTGTCCACCCTGGCTTGCTTGCCCTGCAGGAAGGCAGCTCTCTTGATGGCCGCGACCGCTTCCTTCCCATTTCTCCATCGCTCGCGCTTAAGCTCAACAGCGCTTGGAGGCTCTTCCATGCTCTGCTCAGATCTGGCTCAAAGACGAACTCACAGAAGCAGGGATTTGAACGGGTTGAATCTGTCTTCAGAGCAATGCCCTATGCGTTAGAGATGACTGCTTTCTCGACAAGGCTGGGAGGGTTATACTGGTGGTTTGGGTGGTGGATTTGTGAATGGACACCCTCGTCGACCACGCATACTATTCCTATGCAGTCTCTTCCGCGATGCAGTCTCTACCAATGAGTTGCGGTAAGTGACGCACCTACGGTCCTGGATTCACTTCAATGTGTAACTTAATTGGTACAGTACCCGTCCCTTTGTTAGTCATCATAACGCAATAACCGTAACTTAATCGTATTTTACCATAATTTGTCGTGTAAAAGTGTTTAAAACAATTTGAGTCACCTTTTGAAGAGATTTTTGGATTTGAGTCACCTTT
Source organism: Phytophthora agathidicida (assembly GCA_025722995.1). Classification (NCBI taxonomy): domain Eukaryota; phylum Oomycota; class Peronosporomycetes; order Peronosporales; family Peronosporaceae; genus Phytophthora; species Phytophthora agathidicida. The sequence continues at coordinate 9,360,736 of CP106971.1, forward strand.
TGGAATTATCCCTTTTTTCTTTTTGGTGACGCAGAGCGGCTCGGACTCGGCCCCATAATCACAGGAACTGCGTAATCACCGCATCCTTTGGCGGTCACCAACCTGTGTCGTCACACTTGAAACCTCCTTTTCCTCCTGTCTATGAATATGAGCTTCCTCGAGACCGAAGAAGATAAATCCCTCCTGAATGAGGCGCTCGCCTTCATTGACGCCTGCGAGGGCGACAGTTCCCCTGTTGGCACGACAGATGACAGCGATGTTCCCTCTCTCGACGGTCTGTTGGAAGGGAGCAGCCTTGGAGTAGTGAGCACTCCTGCTGCAATTGAAGAATTGAAGGCCGATGGCTCCACCAGTACACCAGTGGCAGTGCAACCAGCAAACTGTAAAGGAGAAAAAACTAAGAGCAAAGCGACGAAGAAGCGCCGTGTGAGAAGTGCCGAGACTTCGTCGACTGGGCTCCAGCGACGCAAGCGGGCGGAGTTAGTGACTTTACGTGAACAAGTGGAGGAGTTAGGAAGTGTCCTAACCCAATTGAGACGCACTGGTGGGCATGCCTTGTCGTCGGATGCAGTGTACGCATTGAACGACGTGGATAATGCGACTCCTGCGATATTAAGTCGCTCTCAGTGGCAAAACCATGCCATCGATCAATACCGACTGCGACTTCAAGCGGAAAAGGTAAACCGACAACTGAAGACGATAATGAAGAACCAAACCAAGGTGCGCGAGGCGTTGAGTGGGGTTCTACAAAAACGATCGGTGCTCTACGTGAGTATTTTTTTGGATAGAAGTTCAAGATTTTCTTCTTCAACTAACCTGGTATTGTGTGCAGGGCATGGATTATCTTATGAAGTACGAAAACCCAAAGCCATCAGGAATGATGTTTGTCGATTTTCCGATGACATATCTTGAGGACACAACAGAGCGTTTGTGCCTTCTCTCCAGCTCCATCTTCGAAATACAACACCGTCCAATCTCAGCCCATACGTCGATGCAGTGCAAATATGATGAGTGTCGGAAGACTAAAACCATCGAATTTGAGACAACGACGGAATTGAATTGTTCACTTCAAGAAGCGGGTGATTTGCTATGGAGAGATTTTCAGTCGGACAGGGTACGTTGACTCTCAACTTCTCTCACCCCTGCCAATTCTTCTATTGATTTGTATCACTTTGATTTACTCCAGACGCTGGGAACCAAACCCGACACGCTCTCGAAGAGAACCATACTGACTATGCCGAGCCGCAATGGCGCCATTGTTGCCGAGAAACTGCACTTCATGCGCAAATATCAAGACAACAGTCAGATGTTGGTTACATGGGCTGATATCATGGTTTTGCCAACGAAACGAGATCTCCAATTCAGGACAGAAGGGTTGGTTCTCCTCTCTCCATCCACGACCAGGCCTGAACAGACCAGTGTTTCCCGGTCATTCCTAAAACTGTACCTTGACGTGAATAACGCTAATGATGGAGTACGGCCGGAAGATGTCGCCTACGGCCAAGATATCGTACTCGGTGCTATGGCTACGAAGCTTCGAAAGTATTGGAATTCTTTTCAAGATATGCTGATCGATGGAACTAACCACGTATCACAACATGCCATTACTGTGTAGAAGTACTCTTCAAAAGCTACCATGTAAACGAGTTGTCTAAGGAAGTTTAGTACGAAAGGGTTAATATTGATTTTGTAGATTGTCGGATGCATAAATGCACCGTAACGTAAAGAGTATTCCTCCCTATTCTCACTTATGCAATGTTCATGGACAACTTGCCTAGATGCAGTAATAGCTGGACAAGGGTTGAATAAGCAACCGTATTGCATCGTCATCATTCTGGATTCATACTATCGACACAATCTTTACGAATTATAATACTAGTCTCGGCCTAGTCTTACTCACACATGAAAGGCGCATCCCCTTGTCAGCAACAACGTGGTCATTGTTTCCCTGCTGCTGACCGACACGTTGCGCTCGCTGTCATTTTTTCACATCTCAATAACCTTAGGCGAACGAAATCATGAGCCTTCTCCCGTTTATAAACGAGATGGAGCCCACACTGAGCGACGTTCTCTCCTTCATCGACTCTTTCGATAATGACAGCAACGACTCCGACGTCGCCCCTAGGGGTGAAGAAGCAGAATCTTCAAGTGACGAAGACGCCTTAAAGCTCCCACATTCGACCTCACGTGTGAGCGACCGTCACCGTAAGCAAAAGGCACAAACTTCTCGTCGCTGCTACGCGAAGAAACAAAATGAGTTGCATTTGTTACGGAACGAGGTGAAGGCGCTGGAGAAATACTTGGTAGAGCTCAAAAGCGAGGGCAGCAAAACTGTACCAAATCTGAACCCTACGTAGAAGAACGCGGTAGCATCGATGTGGACTACTCGAGCGTTGGTTGAGAAACAATTACGACAGCAGGCTGAAGCGCGCAACCGAGCTCAAGGTTACACTGAAGCGCCACAATCGGGTAACAAAGGCAATTGGTCTCTTACTCCAGAATGTTGCAGCTGTCGTGGTAAGTCGATTTATCCGAAAGACCAATAATGTTGTGCGCTTGCTTACGTTCTCTTCTGCTGGTTCCATTGATTCTTTTACAGAACATCCGCAAATCGTTACTGGTACCATCTCCTGCCGAAACGAGCTTCGCCGGTCAAATGCCCAACAACGACGACGCGATTTTCTCCGACCTCGCAATGAGGTCCAGCGCTTTGTATGCCAAGGCAGACGAACTTTTGTCAAATAACTTCGACAGTCCTCGCTTCGTTGAGGTCCTTAAAATTCAATGGGACGTAGCGCCAGGCATCCCATTCGCTGAGGTCAACGCATGTTTTCCAGTGCAGCTTGGAATCCGTGAAGCCGAAAGGCGCGTTCAGGAAACTCAAGCTAGCTACGATGGTCAGACGGTGAGCCAGGGTTTATTGGTTGAGAGTTCTCTCAACATACTATTTCACCGCACTAACTGTAAAGCTGTTCTGTTATTAGTGCGCATGCAACGAGCAACATGAAAACAAGAAGAAAAGTCAGATCAATGTACGGGGCGAGCTCCGGTCCATTCATTTCAACGCGCACGCTTTTTGTCAGATGAACGAAGGTGGCAGCGCTGTTTATTCGACGTGGGCTTCACACATGCGTGGTCAAAACTCATTGTGCTTTCGCGAACAAGCGCTGGTTGCGCTGACGGTGTCACCGTCGAATCCTCACTCTAGCTGTGTCTTTCAAGCCAACTACCGTCTCTATCCAGATACTGAGCTCGAGTCACTTTTCTCGAGTTTAGCATCCGAGAAGACAGCCCCCAAAACCCCAGCGACGAATGCATGTGTACTGCATTCGCTTGGATCTGTGATCTTTTCCTGGTTTCGAGACGTTCAAGATAAACTAACGAGTGCGTCTATTTAGTTTATTTTTTACGAACAGAACTCAAACACCAGAAGGACAGTGCTAACAAGCGTTTTAGCTGCACTGTGTTCATAATTGACCTCTTTTCACGGTGGGCACACACGGAATGGAGAGTAGCTGATGCGTCAACGAGTCGAATTTCAAGATGATTTTTTTAACCTAGCAAAAGTCTACTATACACTGTCTACAACGCCTGCCCCACCCACACAAAATCAAACGAGGCGTAGTACGCAGCAACATTAGCATTGACGTGTCCCGCACGCATCGACCACAAGAACTTGTTGCACCACCTCGTCAATCTTGTCATCAACAATGCTGTCTCTTAGCCTACACGTACCACGGACAGACTCTGTCCGACGGCTCCAGATTCGAGCTTCCCCTGTCGATCGATTTCCAAACCAGACATTGAACCATATCTGTGTCCTACCGTCGTAAACAGAAGGCACAAGAGAAAAGTTGTGAACAGTGCAACCGGAGCTCAAAACCTCGTGAACACTAACTAAAACGAACTTATTCACGGTGGCGAGCCTGGTAAAACCACTGACATGATTTCCCTATCTTCACTTGCATCTCGATGGAACTGGCGCACCACACACCCAGTGTGTTAGCAGGGTGGTAAGCACCGTATGTCAAACGAGCAGGAGGTTTTGCAGCATGGGCTTTGAAACTTTCAACTGATGATGCATTTACCGCCGCTACATCATCACAAAGAGGCGAAATGGAGTCCTACGTCCCGCCCCGACGCACTCGTTTGTCATCCGAGAGTCATTGATTAATCTGTCGTCCTCCTGAAACGTCGGCACAAGACCCACAGCACGAAAAGATGCAGCATCTTCGAACAGAAAATTCCTTCGTGGGCGACCTTATCATGAACGTCACCCCCAATGTTGAAGCCGAACCATCACTGGACGAAATGCTGTCGCATCTAGAAAGCGTGGACGTCTCTAACATCGAAGGTGGCCATACCGAGATGCCTCGGATCAACTGCCACACTGTACGACCAAGGAGAAACAATCAACGCAAGAAAAAGCAAGAAAGCGCTCGGCGGCGATAGCAAAAAGCGGATACCGCACGCAACTGCTACGTGAAGAAAAGGAGCGAGCTGCTGACATTGAGAGGGGAGGTGACAAAATTGGAGAGAGCCTTGGAGGAACTGAATCGACAATCTCACATCGCCAACGAGCTGCAAAGTAAGCCAAACCGCATATCGTCGAGGTGGGTCACCCAAGCACACGTTGAGAAGCAACTTCGACGCAAGGCTGAAGCTCAGAACTTGGAGCTCAAGACCATTTTGGCCCGTCAAAACCGGTTCGCTGAATCAACGTGTCTCCAGATGCAAAGCGTGGCAGCGATTGCGGTGAGGTTTATCTCTTCTTATTGTTGGTGTGACAGAGATTCTCACATTTTGTTGTTGTTCCACAGGCCATTGCGGAGATACCTGTGTGAGTAGAAACAATTTCCGGGAGTGAGTCAACGACAGTCTGAAAATCAATGTGTCGATTACATCACGAACAAAACATTTTTCTCGCTCGCATCGAATTGTTTATGATTTTAGTTAGTTGACGTGGTGCGTAAACGTTTTTTCGTTGTTGTGACCTTAGTTGGAAACCTAGAAACATGTCGAATAACTCACGTTTTAGATATTAACGAACTCGTCACTACTGGTTCGTACACAAACTACAGTACTTGCATTCTAGTCGTGTTAGAGACCATAACAAACTCCTTGGGCCGATTTTCACTGACAGACTGCACATAGTTATGGTGCGTACGTGTATTGCTAACGAGGGCCCATGAATTCCATCGTTCACGGCCTGGTGAAAACCAACTGAAGCGACCAAGGTGCTTACGTCCCTCAAAAATAAGCAATCGATGCCACGAGTGTGGCGTCACCGCCGACTTGCGAGTGCCATTTTCATTCTCAGAAGATCGGATGCTACCATGGGGAATGGGATCACGTCAAGTGCAGGGTTTGGCACGTCTAGTCACGCTACTCCCAAAGTAAACAGCTTTCAGCGCAAACAGTGCCTTTGCTACGCCCACCGACAGCAGCAACCGTCATCAATAATCTGCATAAGCTAAAGAGGCTTATCGTCTCGTTACCACAGATTATCACTGTTGAATCGACGAAGTTCAAGACCAGCGCCATGGCGGACAACAACATCGACGAAGACAAGTTGGCGACACTTGGTGACACTCTGGCGTTCCTTGCGTGGTGTGACAGCAAGAACGAGAAAGCTAAAGCCACCACGGACGATTTCGTTGAGGATGATATCGACGACCTGCTGGATGGTGCCCTCAAGGGAGCAGTGGTGATGCACGCGATGCCTTTGTGGGAGTTCCAAGCACCTTCCAACGCGGAATCTACGTCAATGTTGCCGCCAAAAAAGAAACCACGCTTTCGGAAAGCGTCAAGTTCTTCCACTGCGCTTCAGCGTCGCAAGAAAGCGGAGATCCTGACACTTCGAGAAGAAGCGGTGGAACTTGAAGGGTATCTCGCACAACTAAAGAAGAGAGGTGTCCACAGCCGAAATTGTAGTCGTGATTCGATATTGAAGGATGACACGAGCAAGAAAGAGCCGTCAGCATGGCACCAACGAGCCATCACTGAGCACCAAGAGCGCCTGCAATCGGAGCAAACAAATGAACGGCTCAAGGAGCTTGTCGACCAGCAGCACAAGGTCTACAATAAGATCAACGGGATTTTCCAGCGATGCAACGTGCTTTACGTAAGAAAGGATATCTTCAAGATGAAGTTTGAGTGAGACTGACGTTGCTTTGTTGTTTTGGTTATCTGATTCTTGCAGGGCTTGGCGTTTGTGGAATCGTTAGAATCACCAAGCGCTCACGACGTTTCTGTAGACCATGCAAAATTTCTCCAAAGGCAGCTCGAGAACGAAGTTGAAGGTTTTTACAGAGAATTTACAGCAACCTTCGAACGACAGGATCCTCCAATGCTCTTTTGCGGCTCACTACCAATATTCGACGAGCAGACCAAGTCCTAGATCATCGAGTTCGTGACGATAACCCCTTTGGACTGCTCGAGTGAAGACGCTTTCAGTGGAATATGGGATGTTATCCAAAAGGGCTCGGTACGTCAGCATTGGGAATATCCTGGCGTGAATTTGTTCTCACAATTTGCTGTGTTTACTACTGCAGGACCCTGGGAATGAAATCAATTCGCTACAGAAAAGCATGAATCTGGTACTGCAACATCGAAATCGCGTTTTGCACTTCGAGTCGCTCTACTACCTCAAGAGATTCGTCGAGGAAGATCGGATTGTCATCGTTTGGTCGGATTTGATGCTACTCTCGTCGCAAAATCTCCAGTATCGGACGCAATGTTACACTGCTATCACTCCAGCAGCACCAAATGAGTGTGTAGCTCAAACCAAGGTCAAGCTGTACAGGGAATGCGGCGAGCAAGAATTATCGGAAGCCAAGACACAAGCGCACCACATGGCGTTGGGTGCGTTGAGTATCAAAATGAGGAGATTCTGGCAAACAGAACAGAATAGACTGGTAAGCGAGACGTTGCGGTAAATTTTGATGATAACGATGTAGACTATGCAGTCAAGTCATTCATATGAAGTGGCTATAGCGCAGGATTGCGAGCGCAACAACACTTTTCAGAAGACACCAAAACCAGTAACCTAAACGATCAATCTTCTCCGTAGAGCTGAGGACAGAGGACAGGTGCGTGTAACCACGTCAAGTATTCGTTTGGGCGCCGATTTGGGCTGGTGGTGGTGGCGATGGTTAACAATGCTCCTTGCTATTGACTCAGCAAAGTCTGAATTAGTATTTTTGCCACGTACACTTCTCCATCCTGACCTATTTGTTAGGTGTGGTGACAAATACCCTTGGTGGAGTAGTTTAGCCACGTCAATCCACGTGCTATATTGCGGGTTCTAGTCTATCTGCGTGCAGTGATAACACAGAAGGATTCCCCTCGGTGGATCCGCCAAAGTACAGCAGTAGATAGGAAGGGGTCGTGGCTCTGGTCGACAAACTCGCTAGCGTACGCTGTTTTCCCCAACGTGAAATTTACCATTCTACTACCCTGTCGACCAAATTTGTCTGCCTTCACACACCGACTCGACTGGGGACTCCCGCACCAGCGCCTCCAGTGAGGCCGCGTGTCATAGACCTTTTCTTCCTCTTGCTGCAGTTAGTATCATATGATCTATTATACACCAAGACCGGTCATCGACGACCACCAAGCATCAGACGCGTGCTGGCGCCAAACAACCGTGAAGATATCATGTCGCCGGTTAAGATGCTCAAGCTCGTCGTCATCTTTGCGTCAACTTCACTGCCACGACCAGAGCCACAACATCTACTACGGCTACAAACGCTCCGGCTAGATCGTAGTAGGCATCAGTCACTACTTCAAGGGCTCACGTCAACAACCGTTGATTACCATGAGCCGAGTCGTGTTTACCGATGACTCGAGGCTTCATGGGTGAAGTAACCAACACATGTCTCCGGACAGCAAAGGAGCCTACAAAGTCACCATCCTACCGACAATCGCAGCTATGCCGACAAATGTTTCCCGCGGCGGTGACCAAATTGTCGGTTCACAAATGTGGGATAAGCAACCAAGGCGCAGTCATGGGCTCTCGTCACTCAGTCAATGGCTTTTTCCTGGCGATGAACGGAGACAACTTTACAGCACTGGATGAGGCGCTAGCGTTCCTCGACTTCTGCGACAGCGGAATTCATGACGACTCCGCGAGTTCGAGCCTCCGAAAGCAGGACATTCACGACCCTTTCATTCCGGAAGACATTGACGATCTGCTCATTGCCACCACCAGAGAGGCTGTCCCAATTTTCGCGAAGAAAAACGCTTTGAGTTCAACGGATCTGCAGGCAGCATCCGCGACCAGGAAGAAGAGGAGAGTGCGAAGTGCTGCGAGTTCCTCCACTGTGCTGCAACGCCGCAAAAAAGCTGAGATCGAGACACTGCGGGATCAAGCGGTGGAGCTGGAAGAATGTCTTGTTCAGTTGAAAAGAACTGGGGTTCAAAGCAGCGCTCTAGATGTTGTTAAAGTCGACGGGCGACTTTCTGAGTGGCATCGTCGTGCACTGATCCAGTATCAACAACGAAGCCAGTCCAAGCAAACCAACCGACGACTGAAAGAAATGGTGGAGCAGCAACGGAAGATCTCCAACAAGTTGCGACGGATTCTACACAAGCGGAACGTGCTCGAGGTGGGTATTTTGAAGTTACCTTGCTACTTCTGAAGGTCGAGAAACTAATTGAATATTTTGTTGTGTAGGGGATGAAATTCTTGCGGACTTTCGAGTCGCCGTACTTCGAAGACTCGTTTTTCACTGTGGATCGATGCAGGATATTGATGGATGAACTCGAGGACGAAGTGGAGAGAGTTTACCGTACTTTCAACCATTTTTTTCTGCCGCAACATGATGCCATGGTCCGTCGTACTTCCGACACCACGTACAACGAGACTTGCAAGTCCAACGTGATGGAATTTACCACAACGACACCCATGGATTGGCCCATGAGAGCGGCGTTCAGTCATGTTTGGGAGTTTCTCGAGAGCAGCTCGGTGCGTGATGACTTTATCAACGATCAAAGCGTCTAGGACTAACATCTGCACTTTTGACCCTGCAGGATCGAAGTCGTAAACCCAATACGTTGGAGGCGAAGGTCAATTTAACCCTTCCGCTTGGTGCTAGTGCGTCCTTCCGTTTCCACAAGCTTCATTTCTTACGAAAGTTCGCGAAGGACGATCGGATCATCGTGATTTGGTCGGATCTCATGCAGATGACGTCCAAGAACGTACGAGTACGGTCGCTCGCCCATGCAGTCTTCACTCGATCCGAATCAGACCCACTGAACGCGTGCGTCATGTACACGAACCTCAAACTCTACATGACGAGTGGCGACGACGTCTCCCCTAACGACCTCCGACACGGCCAAGAAGTAGTTCTAGGCACTTTTGGTCGACTCATGCGCGAGTTCTGGCAGGGCGAGCAGAACCGATTGCTGGAGGTAACCTCTCATTCGTACGGAACTGTATAGTATGTCATGCAGTTGCAATTTATCGCGGTTTGATGAATTTATTATGCTTAAGAGTTGGAGTGAAGCACTTTCACACATCTACCTGACTCGTAATCGACGCTTGTTCATCACCACGCTCACCGACACCGCTAACGAACAGCGAGTATAGTACACTTTACGCTCTGTAGTCATCGATGAGTGGTTCGATGACAAGGGAGAGCGACGAACAACCACCGTGGTTGAACCACGATCTCGTACAGTTCTGAACACGCTGTTTAAACTCGCTCCAACGAACTGGACCCGTGCAGCCGTTCCTAACTGCGCCTGCCTCGATCAGGATGATGTCGAACATTCTCGAGAGAGTGTCCGAAGGGTTCTGTAAGCCCACGTGGCCCCAATTGACGATCTCTCTAGAGCCGACATCCGATCCACTTGTTGATTCCACAAGTCTGCGCCTTTGCAGCGCAGCATGTTTCCACTCATCATGAGTGCATTTGTATGCAACGTGTGACTCCCAGCTGTCTCTAGGGCCTGGGATCACGTCTTTGATAGGCAACTTGCTACATAATCCTCGAATCCACGTCAACAACTGGCCTGACTGTGTCTACCGACATTCTATCCCGTCGCAACACCCCTATTTTCCTAATCTGCTTCGTATTACGGACGCTCAAGAACCTGAACTGGGGCGTCCACTAGGATATAACGTGTCGAGTGAGGAGCTCATTTATTCAGTGTGACACAAACGCTTTACCCATGGACGTCTTCGTAGCTGAAGATGACAACCTCGTGTCGCTCGAAGAAGCACTGGCCTTCATCGACGGCTTCGACCAACTCGACCAAAGCTTAACGGATACCTTGGTCGGGGACGTTGATTTGTTCAGTCTAACCCCTTCACCGGAGTCGCTGACTCCCAAGGCGGTGAAAGCTCCAGTCCCGATCGCCACCAAGAAACGTTCAAAGCCACAACGGAAGCTGTCAGAGTCGTCGTCAAATCAAGATGAAAACCCAACTAAGAAGCGAAGAACTCGTAGTGCTGCGAGTTCGTCCACGAGACTGCAGCAACGCAAGCGAGCGGAGATTCAGGCGCTTCGAGAGCAAGCACAAGAACTTGAGGCGCAAGTGGAACTGCTCAAGAAGAACAAATTTCTGCCTGGTGATGTAGTTTTAGAGCTGGATTCGCAGTTGTCGACAGACGGCGATGGAGCATTGGTGATGAACGCCTCCACCCAGAAACCTCCATCGAATTGGCATGAAATGGCTATCACGCAGTACAAAGAGCGATTGGTGTCCGAGAAGACGAACCGGAGACTCAAATCGATTTTGTCGAACCAAGAAAAGGTGAATGGGGCGCTCAGTGGATTGTTGCAAAAGCGCTCGGTGCTTAACGGCATGGACTACGTGTTGTCGGCACAGACAGGAGTGGAGGCGTCTCTGATAGCATCGCGAGGGTCAGCGAACGAGGAATTGGGCGATAAGAACAAAACAATTGTAACTGAGCTGGAAGAACTCGTACAAAGTTTGTATGAGAAATCGCAATCCAAGTTCACGGCGACCACGCAGTCCCCAGCGATCACCTGCGATATGAGGATCAAACACGATGCCAAGCGCGGAAAAATGGTCGAATTCATCACGACAACTCCGATGAGCTGCAACGTCGACGAAGCCAGCGAAATCTTGTGGAAGGAGATGACGACATATCGCGACTACCCCGACAAGACGTACAAATATGTAAGTGTAGTCCTTGCTTATTTGCATTTTCAGAGTGCTAACTCACTATTACTTTTGGTTTATAGATGAAAGCATCCAAGCCGAATACGCATGAAAAGCACTTCGTAATGAATCTGCGAAGCCCATCAGGGATTATCGAGTTGAATGGACTTCAGTTCATGCAGAGATTTGACGAGGAAGATCGAACGGTGTTCGTTGCGGCGGAGCGCATGGTGCTTCCGACAAAAAGCTGCCAGTTTCAAGATGAGTGCTGGATGACAGTCACACCTTCGGAGACTGGACGAAACACGTCAGTGGTGGACATCTCCTTACATCTCTACATGGAGCCCGATGATGGGCTTGACACAAGTACTGACGACGTCGCGTACGCTCAAAATATTGTTTTGGGAAGCTTGAGCAACACGTTCCGGAAATTTTTCCAGGCACAGCAGAACATGTTGATGGAGAAGGCAGGGCGCGTCAGTATCGCTTCATCTACAGCGCCTGGTATTGTCGTGTAGCCCGACGCTTAATTAAATAAAACAAACATCGCAACGAACATTTTTTTTTGCGCGGATCGAACAATCTAAACACTATCTCCATCGCTGCTATTTGTCAAAGAAATTAAACGGAAGCGTTAGAACACAACATCTATCGACGTTTTGGAGTTTCATCCGTGTACATGCGAGGTTGATTTGTTAAAGTTGTTAAGTACGAAAACCTCGAGAGCACAACGCTTTTACTGCTTTCACGCGATCACATATGACTCAACTTCGGTTGGTTTACGCTAAATTTCACAGTCTTGGCTAGAGTAAACAATTTTCTGCGACATAGGAGGCATCCACTGGCATTGGAACTGCGCCGGGATACCTTGACGTCAATATCCTACGAAATGGAATGAACTTTATTTTGCTGTCTATTGTGGGCTTACTGAGCGGTGACGAGAGCTTGTCGATTATCATTATTCAAAAGGCCAGATAGTATTAAAAATGCGACGAGCTACTCGTCGCATCTTTCATGTTATCTACTACATGTACTGAGTTCTTGATGACTCAGCAGTGTTGTCGAGTCATCAAGAGCCCAGTAGTACAGAGCACAGATAGTAGTACATAGAATATAGTAGATGTCGTAATTAGTTATGGTATCGATAACAACTCTACTAACAACTCCAATCACGCCTCCGATTGAAGCCCTCCTCCAAACACGACGTTATGATGCGTTAACACAACTATGCACCTCAAAGACAAAATATGGTTGATTACGAGCCAGAACTCACCAAGCGTTTACTACCACAGAGGTCGCGTCACTGCTCGAATTACAATTATTATCGTCCTCGTCAGTGTGATACTGTATCTGCAATACACCGAGCAACGTGAACTATGGAGGCATCACTTGGAGAAGATCTGGACAGCACAATGCTGGAGGAAATGCTCACTTTGATCGACGCTTTTGACTGGATGACAAGTAAAGGTGGCAGCAGCGACGGCCAAGACAAGTCTGACGAGGGAGTGGAACTTTTTCCTCCAAGAACGAGAGCACACAATCCACAAAAAAAGAAGCGTGTCAGACGCCCAGAGACGTCTTCTACTGCGTTTCAGCGCCGCAAGAAAGCTCAACTGGCGGGCCTGCGTAACGAAATATCCGATCTCGAGGCCCAACTAAATGGACTCAAGCAAAGCAATAAACAGAGCCGAAGCTCCGTGGTGAACTCGCGTTGGTACGATGAAGCCATGAGCCAGTATCTCCGCCGACGCGCGTCGGAAAAACGCAACCGGGAGTTGAAAGAGATTTTTGCGAAACAAGAGCGCGTTATCCAAGATCTTCAACACGTGTTGTTGCAGCAAGATGCTCTTTGCGTGAGTACTATCAGTTGTGTTATTAAGTTCCGTTCGTGCTAATTTTATTTTTGTTGGGATTGGATGCTGTATGTGCAGAAGCATCTTGAAGCGTGGGCAGACCTATGACTAGATGTAGATACCGGTTTGTCTACAGCCACGTGGAGCGAGGGTTCTAGTTCGGAACTCTGGTGGTGTATATATCGTGTATTTCCGATTTCCTACAGGACGCACGTCAATGGTCTCTATTAATTTTAATTCGTATTATACTTCAATCTTCCATGTGACGCTCACAATTTTTTAAACAAATCTTGTAAAAAAAAGAATTATGCCGTTCTTTGCTTTTCTTGTTTTGTTTACCATTTGTGTTGGTTTAGAGACAAACTAAGTACCCGGCGCGCACGAGATAAACTCGTACATGTATTCAGAGGCAAAACTTGTACACGTAAGAGATTATCGCAACTCAGGATGTCGTTAGCCAGAGGATCGTCTCTACTCAATTCTCTCTACATGGAGTTCTAAATAGAATCCCATAATTGGAGTAATCCAAAAGGAGCAAATGACGGAGATCCGACTGACAGAGGAATTGATAGCAGGGGCGATAGCTAAACTTAAGGCCACTATGCTTCTCTCAACGGTGAAGCTCGGCCTGTTTGGAACTCAAAAGAATATCCAAACCAGCAGAGTAAATCCCAAAACTCGACAGAGGTTCAAGGAAATTGCGTTAACAACATGGACACCAATAGCGAAAGAGTTGAAAAAAGCAGTCGAAGATATGACCAAGTCACAGCCACATGTAAACGACGGTCTTGACCGAGGTCGAGTCACAATCTTAAACAACGTTCAAACCCAAATTTCCAAGAACAGAAGCCAAAGTTCAGCAACACAGAATCGATTTTCGATAAGGCAAAGCCTCCAGCGATATACCAGGACTCTGTAGTTTAACAAACATGAATAGAGGACCTCTTCAAAATCAATGAATAACAGTTCACTTCCCCGAGAAGTTCATGGGCAAGAAATGGATCGAGTTGTCCGAGCCTCTGCCTGAGGTCACCGCAATGTTGCGACTAGTGCGCACCCGTGAGGGGGGCTTCTACTTGTGCGTGCCCACCTGCAAGGACTTTGCGCCTACGCTGAGCACTCGCACGGGTGCTATTGACCCAGGTGTCCGTTGTTTCATCACTTTATACGATCCCAGCGGCCGAGTATTCAGCATCGCGGACCCCGACGAGTAGATACTCCAGCGACTCAAGATTGCGGACGCTCTGCGACGCAAGCTGGCGCTGCTCGAGCAGAAGATCGTAGAGCCGCCGTGAGTAGTATATACTGGAACATTACACCGTCATTTTTTTTCCTTACCGTAATTTACCACCGAGAGCAATTCTGGAACCTTCTTTCGGGCCAGCTGCTATTTCAACGACGCAACCTCTCGACCACCTGAGAGCGAAAGATACATCCTTTGAATCTTGAGGTAGTTGTAGAACCACTCGACCGACAACATTCAAACTATACATTGATAAATGCAATAGAACATTACGCCGGCAGTTTCTTACCGCAAGTAATACTACAGTAGTAGTTCAGAGCAGCGCGACGCGTAGCGTTTCATCATTGGTTGAAAATCTATGTCACACACCTTCATGTCCGCTTAAGTACGCCTCCCTCCTTTCTTTCTCATTCCAGAAGCTGCCGGCTCAAGGAAAGATGGTGAAGCTTTTCTGTGCGATCGTTGGGGCGGCAGGAAGCGCGTTCCCCGTCACGATCGATGAAAGTGAGTCGGTGGGGGACTTGAAGAAGGCGATCAAGGCGGAGAATGAAGACATCAAGGGTCCTGCGCGTGACCTGCAGCTCTTCCTGGCGAAGCAGCCCGTTGAAGAGGAGGGCGGCAAAGAGGTCGTCCCTGTTTACCGCCCTTCTGCGGAAGAGATGGAGGAAAGTCTCAAGTGGCTCCCAGACGAACATCGGGCTGCTCTGAAGCTGGTGAAAGGAGAATCCGACGACTACATCAATGCGCTGTCGGCCGGAGAACAGATTCTGGCCTCAAAGACCTTAGCAACGTGGTTCTACACGAAGAACAACATGGAGCTTCCATCCAGTGAGCAAATTCACGTGCTGGTGGTGGTTCCGGGGAAGGGGAAACGCTGTCGGGCGGATGGATGGTTTGGTGAGTCTTTCCTTCCGCTGCCGAAGAAGCGCAAAGTGGACAAGAACGAGGAAGAGATCAACCAAGTTACGAGGTTTTTCGAGATGAGAGATTTCCCTCCGTTGGCGCACAAAAAGATCGAATATAAAGTGGTCGTGGAGAGGAAGGCGTATCGTGTGATTTTTACCGAGTTGATGAACGAAGTACAGTCAAGCTTCGAATACGTTGAACCAGGCAAGGATAGTGAACCAGGCAAGGATTCCAACCTGATTGTCACGGGGAATCCCGGTATTGGGAAGAGTCGGTTCTACCTGTATTGCATCTTTCAACTCATTCTTGGTGAGCGAGAGGATGTCAAGAAGCTGCTCCCATACGAGTTGGTGTTGAACTATGGCTCGGACTTTCGCAAGTACGATGCCGAACGCAAGGAATTTGTTGAATTGGACGGAGAGGAGGTTGTTTCGCTGCAGACGCAACGCCGTGTGCTCCGGCTTGTCGAGGCAACATCAACGCAACTTGTTGGCTGGAGCGGAGTCTCGATTTTGTTTGCTTCACCTGGTGTTAAAGGCATACGGGATTTCGCAAAAGTGGACGGGGGTACGTATATCATGCCAGCGTGGACCTTGGAGGAGCTGAGAGAGTACAACTCATTGCTTCCCGATAACTTGCAACTTGCCGAAGACGACTTGGTTTCGAGATACGACACCTTCGGTGGAATTCCTCGGTTCGTCTTCACGAGAGCGTCTAACGTGAACGTCAAAAATACACTGGATGAGGCAGTCAACTCATTCAGTGCGATGAACATCATTTCTTATGCAAGAAGCAATCACTCTGTGAAGGAGGAAGACTATAGCCACCGTGTCCTTGAAATGGTACCTACCCGGGCTGATTTTCGCGCGGACTACCATTTGGATTTTCTGTCCAAGCACATCGCCGAATTGGTTGTTGCCAAAGTGCATGGAGAGAGCCTCGATAAAATATCGGAATTCGCTATAACTCACGATGATGATGACTCGGGAAGTACGTCTGTGGTCCGCGGCAAGATATACGAGATGCTCTGCCACAAATGGTTTAGTCTGCCCCAGCAGAAAAAACTACACTTTCGCTCGCTGTGCTCGACAACTCTGAACGATTTGACCATTCCACAAGAGATGCAAACGGTACGCTTCACTGCTCTTGACAAACTACAGCTTGCTGAGGGCTGGACGTACTACCGGCCGACATCGAAAACGTTTGGAGCGCTGGATGCATTCATCTCAGATGGAAACAAGTGTTACGGGCTGCAGATGACACTCAACGAGGACCATGGTATCAAAGCTGCGCCAATGAACAAGTTTCTCAAGTGGTTGAAGGATGATGCTCACCTCAACACGGATCAGTTTTACTTCATATTCGTGGTTCCAAGAAAGATTGCAGATTCATATCGCAAACAAGCAACCAGGACGACAACCGGTGCAGTCAGCCAAAAGCCTGGAGCTTCGGCGAAGGTGAACCAGTTTGTAACAGCACTGGACGTATTCAGTGGGGGCAATTGATTTTTTTAGTCCACACTTCAAAGTTACTCCGAGTTCCAGGCTACGTCGGGAGCTGATCGCTTTGGATCTAATCGTTCGCAAAGACCCAGTAATGGCACTTCTTACTGACTTGAACGCCGTGTGGATGTTCTTCTGGTTCTCCGGAGATGAAGATGGCTGTGCTCTCATCCAGACGGCGACCATCGCGAATCGAGGGGAGGCTTTCGAGGTGATCAGGAAGCTGTTGGCGCAGTCTTCCATTATTGGTACCGAGATCAAACTCCCGTACATTCAAAATCCCGTGAAGAGATTGAAGCTGAGAAATGTGTTACCACCTATCGGAGGCGAAAACATTAGTAGAGAAAGCTGAAGCGTCGGTCAAGAGGGCTCAGGATAAGTTGAGGAATGCGTCAGAGAAGGCAGAGACGATGGTGCGGGATGCTGAGCGTAAAATGTTAGAGCGGGGGATGGATCTGAAGACGGAACTAATTCAAGCGCGTACCTTGGTTCTCAACGCTGAGGCGAAGACTCTCGAGACCGATCGAACATATTTGAACACACAACGTCGCTACCAAGATCTCCGCAACGAAGAGCTTAACAGCAGACCTCCATCGATTGATAAGGTAGTGATCGAGACTATACCAAATCCGTACAGGTAGCTACAAGATAGCTCTCATAAGTAGGTAAATGAAATGAATGCGACTTTTGCCTCCCCTTATTTATTTTTTCAATCCTGATAAATATAAAGTTATTAATATAGTAGAATGGTATACTCACCTGAGCAATACGAAGCAAACAAGGAGCGTATCAAAGCAGCACAGAAGCGCTATTACGAGCGCACACGTGAAGCTCGCTTAGCTTATCAAAAAGGTTATGACGATAATAATCGAAACCACATTCGAGCTCGCAAGCGGAAGTCTAAGGTCGAACTTAACAATATTGAAAGCGTACCTAACACAGAAAAGCGAACTTAGCTGATTAATTATTTTTTATCCTGATATATAAAGCCAGTAATCATATAGACGATGACTGACAACACCACACTGAAGATTTTGACAGAAGCACTTGGGGACCTATCCCAGTACCATGCCTCCGGCTGGTACTGGAATACGTTAGAGGACAACGGTAAATGGATGGCTATGGGCAAAACACAATTATATCCATGCCCAGGCTATCGACCAAGTGTTCATCCAAGATGTTATTGCAATACCCCAGTTAGGAGACACTTCCTCATTATAGATAAAGATGAGAATCACCACTTTATTGGTTCAGAGTGTGTAAAACTCTTTGGTGGTCATTACAAGGTGTGTTTCGGTTGTCAAAAACGATACCGAGGTGGATACAAATATTGCAAGGACTGTCGGGACAGTGGCTTGACCTCATTTAGCGACGAGAAGCTACAATTTGGAAAATATAAAAAGAAAAAACCAGTTTCACTGTTAGGGGTAGATGATAATTACATTCACTTCCTGTTTAAGTGCGATATCGTTTCTAACGCCTCTAAAATGGATTTGGCTCGCAATTTACTACCACAAACAATAATTGGCTCAGGTAAGTATCGCGACAAAACTATCAAGTGGATTCAGGAAAACGATGAAACTTATTATAAGTGGCTTAAGAGCTCTAACAAGGAATACGCCAAATATTTGAATTAATAAAATTTAGATTTTTTTGTAGAGGACTATGATATAAAGTCGATCCTGATACAAGATACCAATATTATAAAGTCAGTACTACGAGAAAAATATATCCTCGCATATATAGCCAACATGTTTGCATACGAGCTCGAAGGTCTAAAGAGGTTGAGTATTAAACCTATCGAATGGAGCAGTAGCTACCGTGTCAAGGTGCGCGGTCGTACAGGGAGGATGGTATATATCACCAATATCTCCAACCCCAAAAATATGAAGTTGGTTGCTCAGCAGTACAATGTTGGTATCGATACTCTCAAGAAGCACATGTCTCCTGACTACAAGGCTGGCCCGAAGTATCGCTTTTACCAAGGCAACCATGTCGAGTCTCATTTATACGAGGGGATTCAACCAGCTGAATTCTACGACAAACTCGAGAACGTACTTGCGAGCCAGAAATCTGCTTTCAAGATTAATATTGCACTTGGATACAACCTCGTTAGTCGAACAGATGATAGCGATACCCGATACTTCCACCCGAATTTGAGCAGCACCTCGGTGTTCAGCTCACCGATTGCTATCAATAGCAAGGGTGATATTCGCAAGAAGGTCATTTCGGAGATTCGTTCGATGGAATTAGCTGACAAGCTCAACTACCCCAAATCGGGATACCAGGTAAAGGCAATCACTGGATTCAAGATTTTCATCTACCAGCGCGAACACGCACTGGGTGATAGTGAAGCTGTCATTCCAAAGATTATCCGCGACGACAAGAGTGTAATCAACTTCCCAAAGACTAACAACAAGTGTGTATTCCACTGCATTGCATACCACAAGCAAGATGAACCAAAAAAGGATCCGCGTAGAATTCAAGCTCTGGTAAAGCAGACATTCAAGCAGTACTGCTCGTACAAGGATATCAATTATACACTAAGCCTGTTTTGCAGTTTCAAACCAATCGAGATTCTCCAGTTCGATGAGCTTGAGGACTGCTTTCAGCTAAGCATTAATGTATTCACGATGGATGTGGAGACGGGAAATGTTGAATGCATCCGACGTTCTGACAAGGAGTACGATGTTATCAATATTCTATCTCACGAGAACCATGCTCTTTACATTAAGCATATTGATATGCTTCAGTGTAAATACCAATGCCCAAAGTGTGAGATGGTGTTTGTCAGCTCCGACAAGCTTCGAAACCATAAGAAGAACCGGTGTGAGCTCGTAAATATTGAATCATTCCCAGAAGAACCGACTATTTATCGCCCAGCTTCCAATACAATTCGTTCGCTACTGACAAAGTACTCTATCAAGAATACCAATTAATACATCGATCATTTTATTGTTTATGACTTTGAGGCCATTCTTAAGCCTACGGCGACTCAACATGGGGAGAATACTGTCTTCACGAACGAGCATATCCCGGTGTCCGTCTCTGTAGCTGATAGCTTGACGGAGGAGGTTCGTTGCTTTGTAAATGATGATCCGAAGGCATTGCTCAAGGATATGTTCCAGTACATCAATGATGTCGGAGCGAAGATCCGGAAATACAATGTCTCCAAGTACGAGGCCTTGCTTCGTAAGATAATCGACGCTCAAGGTTTGACAGGCATGGAGGTTCCAGGTACTCCTCTTGGTAATACGTACAAGACACTGGATGTGGATGCTTGGATTCAATCTGGAGACTTTGCCAGCTTCTTTGATTTCCACAGCAAACTCGGCTTTGGTAAGAAGCGGTCGGAATATGGTAAGATCAAGCAAACTCTGGATCAGGTACCAGTCCTTGGCTTTAATTCAGGGCGCTACGATATCAACCTAATCAAGGCAGACTTGTTCGCTACCATTGGAACCGACAACATCAAATCGGTTATTAAGAACCCAAGCTACATGTGCATCGCCACGTCGGACATGAAAATGTTAGACATTAGCAACTATGTACCAGCAGGTACAAGCTATGCTAAATACCTATCAACATACCTTGGTGATTGCAAGTGTGATGACAAGATTCGGTGCGTCTGCGGTCTGGGTAAGGGTATCTTCCCATATGAGTACATTACCTCATTCAATGTACTCAACGAAACTGAAGTGCCTCCTCAGCCAGCCTTTGACAGTGAGCTCCGTAATACCAGCATCAGTGATGATGACTACAAGCGGGTACAGTTTGTCTGGGAGTACCATGGAATGAACTCGATCAAGGACCTACTTATTTGGTACAACAATCTTGATGTAGTCCCATTTATCAAGGCTATCAAGGCGCAACGTGAATTGTTCAAGCGATTCGATCTGGATATGTTTACCGATGGTGTATCTCTCCCAGGTCTATCAGAGAAAGTCATGTATCAAACCTGTTTCAACAATCTCGAGTACCCCACCAAGGCGGCGGCGAAAGCATTTAGCTTCCCATCCAAACGCATGAGTGGATGCAAGAGCCAGGATGCTGAGGCTAAACGAGAGTTCAATATGACTACGGAGCACCTTGACGTTCTTCTTAAACAGCAAAAGTATCTATGTGGCCTATGCTACTGCCAGCTGACCGCTGATACTGCTTCAGCCGATAGAATCAACAACAAGCTTGGGCATATCGATGGCAACATCTTTATCAGCTGCGTGAAGTGCAACACCGCTCGTAAAAACATGTCCATCAAAGGGTTTCGCTACAAGAAGTTGCTTGAGTTCAACTCGGATAAGGTTGTCTATAGCATCGATAGGGAAGAGAAAGATGTTTATGCTAAGATGAAGGCTAACATCGCCGGCGGTCCTTCAATCATCTTCAATCGCTATGCCAAGCGAAATGAGACGAAGATTCGCGGCGACAAGGTTTGTAAAAAAATTATCGGATACGATGCCAATGCTTTGTACCTGTGGGCACTCGGTAATGAGATGCCTTGTGGGCGATTGACTACGATTGATGCCTATCCTGGTATTATCGACGACATTGTCAATGACAAAGTATTTGGCTTCCTCGAGTGTGATATTCGTACCCCACCACACCTCAAAGAGTACTTTAGTGAGATGACCCCTATTTTCAAGAACACGCTCATCGACTGCAGCGATGAGAAAGTAATTGGTCAGCACATGCTTGAGTACAACGAAGCACGCAAACAAAGCCGAGCAAAGCCAGCTCGTAAGCTAATCGGTAGCTACTTTGGTGAAAAGATTCTTATTTATGCTCCGTTGCTCAAGTGGTACATCGCCCATGGAATGGAGACCACCAAAACTTACTGTTTCATCAAAGCCAATTCCCACAAAGCATTTGAACCATTTATGGAGGCGGTTTCTAACGCTCGACGGGAGGGTGATGCTGACAAGTCCAAGGCTATGATCGCTGAAATGATGAAGTTGGTCGGAAACAGTGCTTTCGGTCGATCTGGTATGGACATGAGCAAGCACAAGGAGATCAAGTACGAGTCTAACGACAAAACCATCAAGAGCAAAATTGAACACTTCACGTTTCATGGACTTGAGGAGCTTAATGATGCGTGTGAGATCACCATGAAGAAACGGCGACTCAAGAACAAGAATCCGATCCATTTATCGATTGCCATCTATCAGCTTGCTAAATTACGCATGCTACAGTTCTACTATGACTGTATCGACTTCTACTTCGATCGCTCGGACTTCCAATACCAGGAGATGGACACTGATAGCGCTTACATCGCATTCAGCTGTAAAAATCCGTTTCAAAACTGTATCAAGCCTGAGCTACGCGAGCACTTCAAGCAGCATAAGTATGATTGGTTCCCACGCGACTATAACAACGAGGTCGCTAAGTTCGATCGTCGCACACCTGGTTTGTTCAAGGATGAGTGGTCTGGTGATGCTATGGTATCTCTATCTTCAAAGAACTATATCTGCTACCTACCAGACGAATCTTACAAGGTCAAGGTCAGTGCCAAGGGAGTGCAGCAGGGAGGTGGTTGCAACAGTGATGTACTAAGTCCAGATGGCTTCGAAAATGTTGTCCGTGATCGCATCACACTACAAGGTACAAATAAAGGATTTAGACTCAGCAAGGAGACGAAGTCAATCATTACCTATAGTCAAACTAAAACAGCTCTCAATTACTACTACGACAAGCGTCGCGTACTTGAGGATGGTATCAGCACCGTAGCTTTGGATATTTGAACGAAGCTGCCTAATCTAAGCAACTACACAAAGAGGGATATTTTTTGTATCATAAATATATACAGCAGAGGTAATAGGTACAATGGATCAGCAACTGGTAAAGTTATATTATGACCCCAAAACGGGATATGTCGGTGCTCAGGCTTTGTATCAGAAGGCAAAGGAGTTAGACCCAAAAAGCACATTCAAAGCTGTGAAGGAATGGTATGCGACCCAGACAGAGATACAACGGTTTCAAGAGCAAAAACAGAGATACGATGGATTCAAGATTGCTTCTCACAACCCTAATTCATGGCAGATAGATCTTGCGTTCTGGGAAAAACGACCAATTTTGACGGCTATCAATATCAATTCTCGGCTTGGGTATGCTAAGCTATTGACGAATAAGACTGCCCCAACTGTACTCACATCTCTTAAAACATTTGTTCGTAGTAATAAGGTCGATATACTCACCAGCGACAATGGAAGCGAATTCATGAACACCCAAGTACAAGAATTCTTCAAATCCAAAAAGATCGAACATTTTAATAACGAACCTGGTGATCATGGTACTATGGGTAAAATCGAAAGATTCAACAGAACCGTGAAGCAGCGACTAACCAAAATCGCTCCGAAGCGAATCACACAAAAACTGGTAAATGATATTATTACAAACTACAATAGCACCATTCATCGGTCAATTGGTATGAGCCCTAACGATGCAAAAGGTAAAGTTATAGAAGCTGAGATAACTCATAACCAAGAGGAAGCAGAAAAAATTGAAAACGAGCTTGAAGTAGGTACAAACGTCCTTTATCGTCTTAAGAAGCGAACATTTGACAAGGAAGCTGCCAGATGGAGTAAAGCTGTCTATACAATTGTAGGAATGGACGGGTACCGAGTTGAAGTTAGGTCAAGGAATGGTCATACACTCTACAAATCACCAAACGATTTGAAAATAGTGCAAACGAAGACAACTGACGCCACAATTAACAAGGGTGATATCTTAGAAGCCGAAAATATATTAGACCACAAAAAAATGCGATCTGGTAAATACAAATATTTAGTGAAGTGGGTTGGTAATGAGCCCGACTCCTGGGAGCCCCAGGATAATCTCCGCTTAATCAATAAGAATCGAAGATCGACACTCGAGAAGGAGTATTGGAGCGGGGTTTCAACACCGCGACAAGAGTCTTAGAGGGTGATAGACTTCAGATCCTCCGGACATTTAACGATTCGCAGAGTCGAGGGCGTCCGTAGATCAAAATGCACACGACGCTTTGGCTCAAGCGTAGGCTTCTCTTTTTTTTACTTCTTTCTCAAGGAATCGATTGTCATATACCCCCTCCGCGTCGAATGGATCAGCATCGATATAATACATGCCTGTAAGGCTGTCGGATTGCTTTGCAATCTTATCAATATTCATCTTCGAGTTAAATATCCCCATCTATATATATACCCAAAACTTTATCAAAATCATGACAAACGACGTTGAAGGGAGAGGATCGAAGATCCCTCAGGGGTCCTACGGACACCCTCGGATACCGTCTCCCAATTGCAACGCGACTACGAAATCGAATGAGAAATGCTCTCGTGGAGCGCTCAAGTCCGGCTACTGTAAGCAGCACGATAAAGCCTATAAGATCACTATGTACAAGCGAGAGCTCGCAAAAATGCACGAGAGAGTTAGGTTCTATGTCGAGAAAACTTCGCGTTTCAACGATATGATCATTGACATTCAGCGATGCGACTACATCAAGCTTCACCTCGCTCGAATTAATGGAGGAACAGACAGAGCCTACAAGCATGTGATCACTGATCCCCGCTTCAAAGATCAGGTCGAGGATTTATTCGATCTACCGATCGACGAGGTTCTTCCAGCGTACTACGCTATGCTAAAGCGTCGAAACGACATCGTTCATAAATATACGATGGGCGAATGGGAGGAGGGGCCAGTCCCAAGAATCGCGAGGAAACGATATCAATTTTCAAAACCACAGCAAATAAATTGATGATTTAGTGGCGCAAGCCGCGAAAATCGAGTTTTTCTTAGCTCGCTAAAAAATAATTGATTAATATATACGGTAGAACCATGTTTCCGAACTTCACAAGCATTGCTCAACGAGAGCAAAAGCGATTGGATTTGTTAGAACGTTCCCAGCGACGGGTTCGTCAAGCATTCGCCAAGCGTGCGATGTATGCAGACACTCAATGGGCGTCAGATGCTGATAAGACGCTATTACTATCTAAAAAGACTACGTCGGATGCTTCGACAGATACCTCAACAGATGCTTCATCGGCGGCTGTTGAGGACTCAAAAAAAACTGAAAATGTAGAAGGCTCCCAAAAAATCCCTGAGCCCTCACTTGAGGTAAAAGCTGAAACACCAACCGAAACACCAACTGAAGCGCCACTTGAGACACCTTTGACGGAAGCTACCGTAAAAGATGAGGAGCCTGAACATCCGACTAAAGAAGCGTTGAGGAAGATTTATGAGATCTATCCAGTGCTTAATAAGCTTCAGCTACATCCAGTGGATGGAAATGGACGTCAGCTGACAAAATTCATTATTAAAAACGGTACCACGATTTATAGAGCTTCAAGCAAAAAATGGGCTAAAGTCTCGACTATTGACTGGGATGAGACGTATGATTCAATCCGAGACGTTATCAATACCGATCCGCGCTTTCTTAGATATATCAGTGATCTGAAGAAGGCGAAATCAACTGTATTCCCGGGTTATCAGACTACTGAACCACTGAAAGTATGGGAGAGTCTGATCGGTAAGAAGCGTCGGTTATCAAACCCACTGAAGAATGATGACTCAAATCGGAGCAAACAGCGGCTCGAAGATAGCTTTGCAGTTGATTCATCGACATCACCCGATGATGACACTGTAGGTGAATTGATGTCTAAACCATACACAGCGAGTTCAGACGAGGTCGAGGCGCGACGTGGAGTTAAAAGCGGTATTGATGCGGATATGGATAAGAATCTGACCAATGCTGATAACGACGCTAAACTCATTCTCAATGATTTCTTCAAAGAGCTTCGCAAACAAAAGGTAAAGCTCGCATTTGAACCAAATCCAGTTATTGATACTAAGGAAGGGGAGAAGGTTGAGAAAGGTCTCTACTTCGATAACCCGACCCAGAAACATCTATTCAATGTCAAATATTCCCTCGATAAAAAGCGTATCTCGGCTAATGATTTAGGCAATCTCATGGCGACTATTCGTTGGATGGATACATTCACCGCGCTGATGGACGGTTTTCAATATCTTGACAAATATCTAATGAGCATCGACCAAAAGGGTCATGACGAGAAAGTAGCTCAAGAAACCCTAACTCAAAATCTCAGCATACTTGATGGAGTTCTTAAAAATAATACTAAATCAACTGAGGCAACATCTCGTGTGAAGGAAACGAGTATCGATCCATACGTATCTCTAAAATTGCTACACGACGAAGCCGAGGCTGCGTTCCAGGACTATGGAGAAGCTATGAAAAGGTATGATGAGGCAAAGCAAGCTTCCAAATCCAGACATAGCAAGGCTGCAAAGTCTAATCTCAAAGCGGCAACCGCTGCGATGAGAGCTACCAAGGCTAATTACAACAGCAAGCTCAAGCGATACACATTGTTCAAAAAGGGCTATCCAGACATGGATCTTGATGAATTTGACAATATCGCATCGAAACGCGAGGTGGCGAGGACTGTATCATCCGTCGTAGATAAAGTAGTTGGTCGAGGCCTTCGTGGAGCGGGTAGAGCACATTTTGGAGGTCAGCAGAAGTTAGATAGTGTCGTTCGCAAGGGTAGAACGTACAATCTCAATGACATCCAAGGCATGGCGACACCCTCCGCTTATACCTACAAGCCCTTAGGGAGCAAATACATTCGAATTCCTGACCTTGATGCAGGTATGCTCGTGATCGTTCAGCCAAACCGCCGCAAGATTGGACCTAAGCGCGAAATAAGCGATGATCTTCAGAAGATGCTAAAGGATCTGGTGTATTCGAAGAATATTGAGCAATCGGCATATGATCAGCTATCAACCGATGATAAAAAAATCTTCAAGGAGATCCTTGCGGCTACTCATCTCCAGCACAGTTTCTCTGAGAAGTTGGCAGATCCTCTTGAGTCGCTCAAGGCTGAATATTACAAGCTAAAAGGCGAGATCGAGTTGGGTAATGACAATCCCAGTATCCTCAAGCAATTGAAGGTCGTCACTGTGGATATGTATTCGAATCACTTAATTTCTGATGACGAATTCAAAAATGTTATCGTTCGGCTACTATAGAGAAGTAAGCTAGACGTAGTCAGTGTCTGCGACCCTTCGAACTTCATTCGAATAGAGTACGATGTTTTTCCTTAACCCACGGATTATTGCTCAGTCAGGCGGCTCGTATGGAGATGATGCCGATCTCAATATCGCTGAGCTAAAAACAATCATGAAGAACTTGATCATTCGAGAGCGGCCCCAAACAACTCAGGCTAAGGCATGGGTTGATACTAAACTTCCAACGTCTTCGGATGCATCCTGTTGATATGGAGCGCCACGAGTACTCGCTAGCACCACAAGCAGCCAACGAGGACTCATCCAAAGATGATCAAGCGGCTCCGACGGCGGCAGGAGCAAGAGCACGTGCCTGAGAGCATTGTGAGTGGATAAGCGACGACTGGCCAACGAGACGTCGCTGGTGTCCAGTACAGTGAAATCAAGTCATGTGGACAACAGAGGTAAACAGGTTGATGAGAGGCAGCAAGCAGGACAAGGAGGAGGAAAATTACAACAGAGTAGATTCAGGATATGAAACTAATATCACTTCGGCATTTGCCTTCTACCCCTCAAGCCCAAAACCAACACATCCACTCAGACTGAGTCTGACAGCGGCGGTCAGGTATGGCTGTATGGAAAGAAAAAAAAACCGGTAAAGACCTTCTCGCTGTAATAAGCAAGCTTAGAGCCCTTGGCTCGGTGCTGAGCTCAGCTCAGTCCGGAGCGAACAGCTCTATCCCTATAACCGCGATAGACCCTCATTTTTTTGTCGGCCACCTCAATCTCTAATATTGCGCTCTCTCCCGTTTCAGGATCTTTAGTTGGTAAAAACACACTATCGCCGAGGACTACTATTTGATTCGCTCTCAGCTGTGTAGAGCCTATTACCTGAGACGGTGTCTCGAGGTTTGACTCAATCTCCTTACTCGAGAAGCAACCCATTCGTAGATCTATATTAGATTCGAGAGCTTAATTCATCGACTTCAGCCTTTAATTCCTGAATGGCTTTACACAACACCGCTGTCAGTGATGCTAAATCAATACCCCATGGATTGATCGGAAACCCCTCTGGATTCAAATCATCATTAGCGCCAATTTCCACGGCCTCTGGGATAGTATCCGCTAACTCCTGAGCGATAAATCCAACGTGCTCGGTTTGGTCCTGAACCATACGATACTTCCTTGGTTTCATCCTCATAACTGCTGCCAACCCATGAGGAACGTCTATGATATCTGCCTTTAGTCTCCGATCGGATGCATTGGTATATGCTCCTCCACGTACAGGACAGTACGTTAGCCACGAATAATTAGCATCGCACGTTCCCAATCGTATAGCACCAACTGTTGAATCAGTCCCGATCGCTGCATAGTTCGCCTGACTCCAATTAAAACGATATTTGGCTTTACCATCTACGTTATCCTTTGTATAGAAGCACCCGTTAGCAAATACATCACCAGAGCTATGGATAGTAGCCTCCGCTGAGAAGTTTCCCCCAACCATGAACCGACCGGAATTATTGAACAATGCCGTTGTTGTTCCATTGACCATGATTTTGAATGGGTCGTTAGTCATCGTTCCAATGCACGCGCCTCCTCCGGTTGTATTATTGCTACCTCCCGCCTCGTTATACACGAGCAACTCCACGGCCATTTGGCTTGCTTGATCATTAGTCCAGCGCTGAACACGCTCCCACGAACCGTAAAGGTTAGCGCTAGACCCCAGCACATGGAACTTGCTAGTTGGATTCGTCGTTGTCCCTATCGCGACATTATTTGAAGCAAATAGCGTCAGATTGCCAGACACACCATAGTTATTGAATTGAAGACAGTTCGATACTGAGCCACTTCCCGCGTATGAGTATGTGATCGTAAAGCAGTTGCTTGATGATTCATAACCTCCGATACGGATACTTGCACCAGCAGCGTTCTTAAGGATGTTGAGATCCATTGAGCCATTATTAGCACCAACGGATAGTTGCCCGGTTCCAGTACCATGGAATGATCCGAAACGATATAACGAGCCGGTTTGCGAAGCAGTCGTTTTAGACCAGAGCTCGATATCAGCTCCATCGTATTGAGTCCCCGATCGGCGTAAGCAACTGATTGAGGCAGATGGGGTAGTAGTGTCGTAAGCAGTGCTTGTATCGAGAAGAAATGCGAGACCGACATAACCTGAAAGACCATTCGAATTATTTCGGATGAACAGACCATGACTCCCAGTAGCTAATGAATATGCTGTAGTATTGCCAGCTGAAACATTGAATTGAGCTCCGATTCCCGATACTGTGAGCGCGGTTAGAGACCCTAACGAAGTAATATTAGACTGAGCCGCAGTAGTTAGAGTCCCCGAAATGCCTCCAGAGCCAGCACTAAGATAATAACCACTTACAGTCGATGTTCCAGTTGCCGATATTGAACCACTTGACGAAATGCCACCGGATGAGATAGATAATGAATAAGCCGATACAGCGCCGGTTCCTGTTGTTGTTAGCGAACCACACGTGATAGCACCCTGAAGCGTTGCCGTTCCTGTGCAACCAAAGTTCCGGATGCCGCTGATATCCTTATTTAAATCAACGACTAAAGCCTTTTGCGCTACACAGCCACCTTGAATGATAGAAAGATACATGGAATGATCGAAGTTTGTCCAGGCTGAATTGAACCAGAATTGCATATTCGGGATGTAGAGCCCTGTTCCGCCTGTATCCATCGTAATCGTGGCAATGTTCGATATGGTCCGCGTAGAGCTTAGTACAACCGCTTTCGAACCGGCCGCGGTACCAGTCGTGATTGAGGTTAGATAGCTCGCCTCGGTGGCTCCAAGTGTATTAGTGCCCAAAGTCAGATTTGTCATCGTTAGCGATGTGATACCACTCGTGATCGATCCTGCTGAGCTGAGAACCAATGCCTTCGAGTTTTGAGCCACTCCAGCAGTGATACTAGTTAGATAACTCAAGCGATAGTCATTCTTATCCAAAAAGATGGTTTTGGCGTAGTCATAGGTCAAGTAGCCGTTTGTATCCAACGAGAGATAGAATCCCGGGTTGTAGATAGCAGAAATGAATGTTGGTTGAGGGTATGAGAATCCACTCATTTTTTCTTCTAATCTATATAGTATCGAACGATAAAACATGAGCTTAGTCCCTGATTATGGCGGTGCGATCCCCAAGCAATGTAGGCCCGGGAAATCGGTTATGGTTAAAGATTTAGCCATTCCAACGTTGTACAGAATGATTATGCTTGCTCCGAGCGGATCTGGCAAGACTAATATGGCCTTCCACATCGTTAAGAGCTCTCCGAAAGTCTATGCATACCTACATGTGATATGCCGCAACCCGAATCAGCCATTGTACGATTACCTTCGCGACAAGCTTGATGGCTTCATCTCCTTCTACGACCCCGACACAGCTCCTACTGTAGATCAGATACGACGAACTCCCCTCGCGAGTGGTAAGCCCGAATTGGTGATCTTCGATGATATCACTACCGATAAACACGTACTCGAAAGATTGGTATCGACGTTCTACATCAGATGCCGACACTACAGGCTGAGCTCGATTCTTCTGGCTCATAGCTTCTTCGCACTACCGAAGATGATACGCCTTAACAGTGAGTACTGTGTGATCCTTAAGGCGAACTCAAAGCGAGATCTACAGGTCATCCTCAAGGACTTTAACCTACCTGGGGTGAGTCAGGAAATGATCTTCCGAGCATACAACAAATGTACGTCCCATATCGGTCAAGCACTGGTGATCGATGGCGTCAAGGGTCAGATGCGATGGAATTTCGATAGGGTGATTACTAAGGAAGAGCTCATGTAATAAAAAAAAATATTGGATAAGCTTTAAGCTTGTTGTTGTTCCATCAGACGTTGATGCTTTTGACGAGACCGAAGTTGATTATTATATCATTATTTTTTACATCAGATTAATATACAAACAACAATGGCGTCATTCGTGAAGATCGATAGCACTAACTTGGTCCAAGATAATCTGAATTCGCAGTGGCGATACTCGTTCCCTGGATCTGCTGCTAATTTCTCAGACTCAGTATGTGCGATTCAATCGATTAGTATCTACAACTCCGAATTCAACATTGATTCGCTGGCTTTTGGTAACAATACGTTCAAGGTAGAGGTTCCGACTGCTGGAACTACATCTACGATTAGTGTCAGTCTCCCCGATGGATACTTCAGCTATGCCGATATCAACAGAAACATTCAAGCCGCTTTAGTATCGGCTGGCGCTTATCTCATAGATACCAGTGGCAACAACGTATTCTTCATCCAGATCAGTGAGAACTCAGTCTATTATGCGTGTCAGCTCGATTGCTCACCAACCCCAACTGCTATTGGAACATACACAAGATCTGCAACAGGGCTATACTCTGCTGGTGGTTCGGGTCTCCCTACTACAAGCCGTGTTCCTCGTCTTGTTATTGACAACGCTGCGTTTGGAAAGGTCGTTGGCTTCACAACGGGTACGTATCCGGCGGCATCGCAAACGACTGCATACTCATTGATATCGAATACTATCCCTATGATTCACCCTACGTCAAGCTACATCGTGCGCTGCGATCTTGTAAAGAACGACTACGTTGCGTCTGGCGATATCCTGAGTGCATTTGATAGAGGTGATGCCGACATTGGTCAATTGATTGCCTACAAACCGAGTCAGTACGCTTGGATGAATTGCTTCAATGGTGCTCGATCTTCGATTACGATCACTATCTACAATCAGAATGATCAGCGCGTTCATTTCAGAGACACATCCGTATCGATCATGCTTCTGATCCGCTCAAAGAAGTAAGCAAAAAAAATACTATGCTTATTTTTTTCTATCATTCTCAAAGACGGAAAGAGCCTCCGGCGGGCTTACGCTTAGATCTCAGATTCGCCATGTATGCCTTTGCCTCAGCGCTACCCTTGGTAAGCTTAGACTTCTTAGGCGCTACTCCGACACCGAAACGAGCCTTAATACCCTTGCGAACAGTTCTAATCATCTCGTGGTGGTCGGGGTTCTCAGACTTGCTGATCAGATACTTCTCTCCCTGATCGATAGCATCAGTAATGAGACCCTTGCGCTTGGCATAGCCTAATGCTGCTTTAGCACTCTTCTTAACATCGGCTACAGAGATACGACCTCCCGCTGGTACTCCCTTAGCCATATCATCAGTATCGCCGTCGCTGTCATACACACCGACTCCGGTAAGAGACTTGAGCGCTGCGCGAGCGGGAATTCCTGCTTCAGGCGCACCGACCGCGGTTGCTAACGCCGGGACTGCAAAGTCGGCGGCCTTGCTAAGTAGTCCGCTGTCTTTAGCGAACTTAAAAGCGGATTTGATGCCTTTCCATACGCTGCTCCACACTGATCCGCCTTGGGCCTTTTTGTATCCTTTCTTAACTTCGTGGCGAGTGATGTCGAGACGCACGCCACGACCAGCCTTCTTAGCTTTAATGGCCTTTTCATAACTTGCTGGGTGAAGATGTAAAACCTTGGCTGATCCCTTGAGTTCTTCCTTGGTGAGACTTAGCTTGCCGGTCTTGAAAGCTCGCTTGAGCTTGGCCGGACTGATATCACCTGATACTGATAACTCCTTGTACATAATCGCTCTATATATGAGTTCAGAGAATTAATCAAGAATTAATCAAGAATAGTTAGATTCAGGTCTTTCATTTTCGAAAACAATAACATATTCTTCTGCTTTGAGTACAACCAGCTGAGACTGAAAATACCACAATATTCAGCGTATGTGGATTGATATTGCTTAGTGTTGTATTTACTGATTTTGAGAACTGTTGGCGGCCCTTCTCCCATAGAATCAAAATATTCGTTATTATAGACGCAAACCCAATGTCCAACATCCATATCAGGCTTTCGAAGCAAAATCAGGTATGAACCTTTCCGCGGTAGTGGCTTTTTAATTTCTGACGATTCGAAGATGCCATCTATTTTCACCCCAATCTTCTTAGCTAATTTAATTAAATTGTGATCGCTTGTGATTGCTTTGATGAGCCTTAAGGCTCCGTTCTTGGCGGAGTCGCGAGGCGACCCCTCCTTCGAGATGAGATCCATTTATTTTTTTAATTTTTGGAACTATATTGATGCTCATATAGTTAAACCCACATAGATTTTTACGATGTCTGCTACTCAACTCGCCGACCAGTTTCTATACCAGAGCTCGCTGAAGAGCGACCCCGAAATCAAGGTAGCTTCTAACAAGCGCGTACCGTTTGTAATCGATCTCAACCAGGGGTCGTACCAGAATGGTGTTATCACGATTGATGCTACCAGCCAGCTGAACGGATCTGAAGGATTTGCCTCGCTCCGTGATACCTACATCATGCTCCCCTACAAGGTTTCGATGAAGAACGGTTCGACTGCACAGACAGCGGCTGCTAACCGATACTGTGCTACCCTTAAGTGTGGCAACTTCAACGTCATTGACTCGATGTCTCTTGAGCTCAATGGTAAGACTGTCATCAGTATGGCTGACTACAAACTATTCTGGAACAATCTCCGCGCTCAGACTGAGTACTCGAAGGGATACGTAGAGAAGCATGGTGCTGAAAGCTTCCTATTCCCCGACGCGGCTCAGTCGGTATCGTACAGTAGCGGTACAAGCTCAACGAATGGTGATGGATACTCCAACAATGCTGTGTTCTCCTCCTCATTTACGGCTTCGGCTGCTCCTGGTGGTGCCACAATTCCTAATGATGGGTTTGTAAGTCGTCTTCTATCGAATCCTCCTACTGCTGGCGCTGACTTCTCTTCCACGTGGCCGTCGGCTGGAGTTGCTGCCTCTTCGACTACAATGGCTAACCAGTCTTCTCGTGGTGCGTTCGTTGCCGGTGCTTCTACCGCTAATGCTATCATGGGAACGTGGAACTACATTCTTAAGATTAAGCTAACGGATCTTCACCCGATCTTCAAAGAGCTTGATCTGATGGCTAACCCTCAGATTCATCTGCGCTTCCGTGTTAATCAGGGAACGTCTATGATTGCTGTCGATGCTGCCAAGGGCATGTCGCTAACCAGTACGACTCTATCGAGCGGCAACGTTTGCCCTGTGATGGTCTCTGCATCCTCGACGGGTAATCCTATGGCTGGTGTTCTTGCCGCATCTGCTGGTTTCAGCATTGGTTGGGGCGCCGTTGTCAATTCGCTTGAGCCGACGATTGATGGTACTTACATGCCTTTCACAACCGCTCGTCTATATGTACCGTTCCACAACCTCGAGAACCCTCAGGGAATCATCTCTAAGCCCGTGAAGAAGGTTCACTACCTCGATACGTATGCTCAATGGTTCTATCAGCGCGCTGGTACGGGTAAGAACAGCGGCCTTCAACAGAATGTTGCGTTCGACCTTCCGCTGTCGGCTTCTGTTAAGAATGCTGAGTATGTCGCGATCATGCCTTTCGCTGAACAAACGGGCAACTTCGCCTCCGCCTCGGTTCAGCAGTTCCAGTCTCCGTTCGACTCGGCTCCATGGACGGTTCAGCCAGGATCGACCATTCGCAACTTCAACGTTCGCATCGGTTCTTCGAATGTGTTCGCTATTAGTCATGACTACGACTTCGCTACCTTCGTTGATAACTTCGCTAAGCTTGGTGCTATCAACGGTGATCTAACTCCTGAAATCACTAACGGTTTGATCGATTATCAGACGTGGTCGCTAACTAACCGCGTACTCGTTGCCGACGTCTCTCGTTTGACTGAGAAGGATGTTCCTCAGGCGATTCAAATTAGCGGTACCAACGCTGGATGCCAAGGTTGCAATTTATTGGTTCTTGTTGTCTCAGAGCAGGAACTGACCTGTAATCGCTTGACAGGTGAAGTAGAAGATTATACAACCGCATAGGTTTTAGATAGCATTTTGAAACGATACAAAAAAAATATGATTGCCTTATAATAATAATATTACGATCTAATATCAGGTTCGCCAACAAACTCGTCGTATTGAATTATTTAATTTATTTTTGAATAATTGGTCTGGCTATACATATAGCTATCATAATCATAACATGAGCACACTAACTTTTGGTAAGCACAAGTCGAAGACTATTCAAGTGGTATTTGCCTCTGATCCAGGATACTGCCGCTGGCTTCGTAATCAAAAACTGTTGATTGAAGATCCCGATTCTGAGATCGCTAAATTTCTTGCGCGCAAGTTCGCAAATGGATCCGATGACGGATCGTACCTACTAAATTTCGGTAAGTACAAGGGCAAGTCAGTTAAGCAAATATTTGCTATTGATGAACAATATTTACAGTGGCTACGCTCTTCTAAGTTCGCTACCGAAAAGGCACCAAAGCTATGTGCAGCTATCGATGAGTTGGTTAAGAACTAATTTATTACGTAATTTTTTTTATAAGAAATGAATACCTCGTAGGTTGCGTTGATGGAAAACGAAATCTGCGAGATCTCAGTGGTCGAGCGGTTTTAAAACTACGCCAAGATCCAAAAGACGTCGCTTTCGCTCTCAGGTGGTCGAGAGGTTGCGCTATCAAAATAGCAGCTGTCTCAAAAGAAGGTTCTAGGAATGTTCTCATCGGTAAAATACGGTAAGTAAAAAAAATGACGGTATAATGTGCCGCTACCTACTACTGCCATCCAGTGCTTTCGGATCGCGACATGATGTTCCGCAACCACACGGAGCGCTACACCTTTGGACTGAAGAAAGTGTCCCACTTTGTGCAATTTCTGAAGGACCAGAACATCACCGACCAAGAGGAGCAAGCAATCCTTTATGCAGCTTTGGGGGAACCTCTGTGTATTGATGTGCACAACTCCATGTTCGTTCCGACGCTGGAGAACCAGGGAACCGACGAACAACGAGCCAAATGGCTGCCTCTGGCTAAGAAGTATAAGATCTTAGGAGCTTATGCTCAGACGGAACTTGGTCACGGCTCCAATGTGCAGGGCATCGAGACCATTGCTACGTACGACAAGGCCACGCAGGAGTTCATCATTGACTCGCCCACGCTCACGAGTCGCAAGTGGTGGCCCGGGGGGTTGGGCAAGACGGCCAACCACGCCATTGTACACGCTAGATTGTACTTAGACGGACAGGATGTGGGTGTGCAGGCGTTCTTGGTGCAGATTCGGTCTTTGGACGACCACCAACCGCTCCCGGGGATCGAGGTGGGGGATATCGGCCCCAAGGTCGGGTTCAACGCCATCGATAACGGGTACTGCGCGTTCCACAAGATCCGAATCCCCAGGGAGAACATGATGATGCGGTATGCCAAGGTGTTGCCCGACGGAACTTTCGTCAAGCCTAAGAGCGATAAACTGGTGTACTTGACCATGGTGCATGTGCGAGCCAATCTGGTGGAGAGTTTTGCGGTAACGATAGCAAAGGCTGCTGCGATTACGACCAGGTTCAGTGCTGCGCGGATTCAAGGACGCACTCCGGACAACAAGGGGGAATTCCAAGTGCTGGATTATCAAAATCAGC
Source organism: Phytophthora agathidicida (assembly GCA_025722995.1). Classification (NCBI taxonomy): domain Eukaryota; phylum Oomycota; class Peronosporomycetes; order Peronosporales; family Peronosporaceae; genus Phytophthora; species Phytophthora agathidicida. The sequence continues at coordinate 9,396,829 of CP106971.1, forward strand.
AACACAAACTGTTTCCGTTCATTGCGATCTCGTACGCTGCGAAGTTCGCCGCTAGTGATATGATGGCGAGACATGATGAAGCTGTAGAGATCGTCAAGAGCGGCAACGCTGATTTTGGCGCCAAATTGGCCGCGCTACATGCTGTTTCGTCGGGGCTGAAAGCTTGGTTAGCGGAGAAAGTGAGCGACGGTGTCGAGTCGTGCCGTCGTTTGTGTGGAGGTCACGGGTTTACACAGTCCAGCAATTTGGCTCACCTGTTCAACGAGATCGTGGGCGCGAACACTTTCGAGGGCACCTTCGACGTGCTGGTACAGCAACATGCACGATACCTGCTAAAAGTCCTTGCTGGAGCAAAGACACTCAACGCCAGCGAACCCGCCACTCGTTTCCTGGCCAAGAGCAAGACTTATGCTGATCCGAAGCTGCGCTTCTCCGCACAGACACCTGAAGACTTTGGAGACTTAGACCTGCTGGTGGAAGCCTTTGAAGTGCGTGCTGCTCGCATTCTGCTGGCGTTGGCTGCTCAGATGAAGGCCACCAAGAACAACGGTAACGCGTGCATGGTACTGATGTCTCGCGTGTCGAATGCCCATGCAGAGCTGATGCTGCTCGAAGCTCTGACGAACGGTGTCCGCACGGTTCCTGCTGGCCCTGAGCAACAAACGGTGGGTCAGCTGTGCTCGCTCTTCGGTGCATGGCTCATCACCAAGTCGGTCGGAGATTTCCGCCAGCACGACTATCTGTCTTCCAACCAGGTCGATCTTGTGCACGAGCAGGTTGTGCGTCTGTTGCCGATTATCCGTAAGAATTGCGTGCTGCTTACTGATGCCTGGGACTTCAGCGATTTTGAGCTGAACTCGGCCATCGGCCGCTACGATGGTGACATCTATCGAGCACTGGTGAAGCGCGCTGCTGATGAGCCACTGAACAAGACGCAGGTACCTGAAGGTTACGAGAAGTACTTGAAGCCGCTGATTCAATCCGACCTGTAGGTATTGGGGTATGTGGTCGAACTAGCTGCAGTTCTGCAGCAGAAAATGTCAGATGTAACAAGGAGCAATTTCGTTATTGTGTAAAGTTTCATGACCAGCGTCGACAACAATTTTTGCAGCTGGAGCGTCCTTGTTCATACCGTCGAAGCCTGATGAGATAATCCAAAATGGACCGGGACCTTGAGAAACAAGGCGGAAAGCAGGCAAGGTTGAGGTTGGCGAGTTTGGGGGGAGAGACTTGTTGGGGTGGAAACAAGTTGCAAAGTGATACTGGAATGGATGGGCTCAGCTCAGCATGAGGCACCGTCCCCGACACAGCGCGCCATCACTACTAACACCACCACTCGACGGCAAGAACCCGGACCATGTGAAGCTGTTCACGTAATAGCGGGTGATCACATTCGCAATTGAAAGAGATCGGTGAGTGATTTTCAGCCAAGTTAGTCAGCACCAGGTTCATTTCGATGCTGCGTTCGTGTTTCCTAGTCAGACTGGTCGACCGTCGCCTCATTCTCGTTCTCATCGCGACTATCTTCACGCCCACGTGAAGGCTCAATCTTGATGAAGTCACCATAGTCGTTTCCGTCCGAGTCGCTCCCAAAGTCCGTTTGTTAAAGACACTGGGGAACTTCCCGGGACCACGTCTGACTACTCGGACAACTTGACCACCTTGACCACTTCCTGACGCTGTCCCCGGAAATATTTTGACCCTTCTTCGAGGAGCCAACAGCGCCCTAGTGTTCTCAACCGTGACGTACCCACTGAGGCACATTTGTCCGAATCATGACATCCGTGACGCGCTCGAACAACGTGCAGTGGCTCTGCAGCAGATTCGCATAGAGGCAATGTTCGTCATGAACTTCCACTGCTTCCGCCTGTTCGAGCACCATCAGCGTAGCCACCCGAACTACCCTGTAGTACCGGCAAGATCTCGCACGATGGAGACAGCCCTGCAGCTGGACCAAGCTACATTCTACCGGTGCTGCACTGCTGTCTTTGGTGACGAACAGATGCCTGCTCCAAGGGTTTCGACTAACGCTGCACTAGAGGAGTCCATCAACAAGTACAAGGCTTCGCGATCGAGGGTCATGTCGTATATACCACCTACGCTCCTCGATTCAAGCTCCGCTATCAAAGAACTGGCGAATGACATGCTCGTTGCGGCGCAGCAACACGTTCGAATGAACTTCGAGGCGCGGCTTGTCAACTTCATTAGCCTGCGGCTTGCGTATCCGCGGGGAGCAGCTGAGGCCATGGTCGCTCGACTAAAGTCAAGTCCTGAAGACCTCACGGACGTCGAGAAGCAGTGGCTTGAGTGGCTAGAACTGCCTCCTACAGCTGCGAACATCGCTAGCCACGAAGTGCTATTTCTCGGCAAGCTGTACGACATGCTGAAGGAGATGGAGCCAATGCACGACCAAGACGAGATCCCGAAAGGGTGCCGGCTCTTTACGTTGCTGCCGCAGCCCACCTCCTGTGTGCCGGCGTTCTTCCCGGTCACGACAGAGGTGCTCTACCAAGTCGCAAGGCAAATTTTGGCAACTACGGGTAAGGATGTCTTTGAGCTCTACACGTCCACGAACTCTCGTGGCCATCGGACTTATGCTACGTCTACGGAGTTCCAAGAAGTACGCGAGAGGATGTGGACCACGGTGTTCAACCTCGGAGACTGCGTCAGCCATACTGCGGATCCCCGAATTGGTGTTCCAAGGCACAGCTTTGAGTATCAGATCTCCACAAATGGCTACAGTGCCGCTGTGCTGACGTCAATTCCTGCTCCTGTTGAACGACCTGCTCCTTCTCCGAAGTATATACCAACTACATTGATCGGGATTGACCCAGGTCTACGGATGATGATGACGGCATACAGCCGTCCTATGCTGGAGTTTGTCTGCAACCCACCGGAAGAGCCATGCTCCATGCCCGGTTGGTGCAGTACCTGTCCAGGCCACGTTGGCGGCAGACGCCATGGCAAGAAGCGCAGCAGGAACCGCCGTCGTCGCCACCGACGCAAGAGACGCAGCAGAGCGCACTGCGATGTGGAGGGGTGGTGCGAGATCTGTCACAGGCACCACCCAAAGCACCGTCCGCGGAAACACGGCGTCAGGCGCCGGACCCACTTCCTGCGTGACAATTCTCACGTCCTACAAGTCACGTTCCCGAGAGTACCGACACATGAGTCGTGTCGAGCACCATGCATTCTGGTTCGAAAACCTGAAGAAGAGGTATCCGCTCTACGGTGCGTTTTGTGAAGGACATGCCTTCGTTCAAGACTTCGTCGTCGGTGTATCTGCTCTCTCGTTACGAGCACATGTGGAAGAATATCGGCGCCATGTTGGAGTTCTGCGCTCTCAAAGGGTTCCGAAAGTGGAGATTCACGGTGTCGAGATTCAAACGCAAGGCCGTGGCGAAACTCGCCAAGCGTGTCGTCCCGACCGTGGACCGTGACGTGTGTGTGGCTCTCGGAAAATGGAGCAGTCAGACCCATCTCGCGGGCCATATGCACGTCCCGCTAAATAGGTTCGCGCTAGAACTCTCTCGCCGCGCAACCCTCGTCATGGTCGACGAATTCCGCACCAGCTATCTTTGCTCTGAGTGCTCGGGACCGATGGTGGACACGCCGTTCAAGATCTACGGGACGACGAAAACCAAGAGGTCGAGGAATGTGCGGGTCTGCGGAAACGTAGCTTGCGCAGCAAACTACTGGGAGCGCGATATCAATGCGGCAAAAAACATGTGGCAGCTAGGACTCCTCCAAGTCGCCAACCAGCCTCGAACTCCGCAGTTCTGCAGAGGGTATCAAATCAACTGAGGCGACTTCATTCAAACCAACGTGGGAACGGGACCCTGAGAAGGACCTCAAACGAAAGCTCACTCGGTAAACGGGCTGCTGGGGAGTGAAAGATGTAGTGCCTTCATTCAAAGGTAGCCCAGTCCGAACGTAAAGATCTCTCGAGATCATTCTTAGTGAATATACCTCGTCATCACTTGAAGGCTCTTATGCGCTGTTTATATCGACTGATTTGGGGAGGGTAGTCGTGCCAGCAGCAAGGTCATCAACATGGTGGCGTGCCATCTTCTCGATTGTCGCCACAAAAAACTGAAGCTCCGGATCTGACGCCGTGAAGGCAACATTTAGCTCTCTTTGGAACTGCGCGAGAGGGTTGTTGGTGCGAGCAATGACGCTGTTGTTCAAGCCGTGGACATTCCATACTGCAGGCGGGAATTGCACGATCCAGATGCGCCGGAAGTAGACCCAGAACGAGCACCATTGATCTTGTGGGTAAGGCACATCGGCAACAGCACACCTAGTCTTGATCTGCTGCTTCACCCACCCAATTCCTGCGGTGGCAACTCTTTCCGGTGGGATCGACGCCAGCATGTCTAGCACACCTTTCTCCATCACAAAGCTCACAACTTCCTCCGGTATTCCTATTCGCTCCATTCTCGTCTGACAAGCTTTCTTGAAAAGATAGACGCTGCCCTTCACTAGTGCGCTCGGGAACTGTGCTTGCAAAACACTCAGCAACTCGGTATCGAAGGCGCATACGATTTCATCAGGTTTCAGCTTTCGTCGCGTAGCTTGGACGACGTGGTAGAACACAATGTGATAGTTTGTCAACGACCGGGTTGTGCACACAACGTAGAACACTGGAACGAAGAACCGGACGGTGTGTCGTATACAGCCAAAGTGATGCACTGCTCGAAGCCAGGAGATAGGAGGTGAAATGACGTATCTACGTAAATGGTCGACCCGGAATGTTTGAGCAGCTCAATCAGGTCCGGATGCGCCCAACCGATCACTCGGTTCGGATTATTGTTGGCGGAATTCCCACTCACGCAGTTGAATTGGAGGAATTGCAACCTGGAGTCGCGTACGAGCGAGAGGGGAGGGCTCTCGATGCGTTCCAGAAGAATGGGGTCGATTTGGTTCGTTCCGACACGGACCACTCGATTGACTGGTGGGGGTTGAAACCCACCTTGACCCGGGGTCACAGAAAAGGTTGGTCGATATTGTTGAGGTCGGGTCTGGGTCTGCTGATGCATCTTCATCTCCAAGTCCACAGGTGTGGTCGACGAAATTCGTGAATAACTTGGTGCGAGTGATGAGGTCCACCTTACCCCGACAACCAGCAGACCGGTGATAGCTGCAACGGAACGAAGTTTTGCGTCCAGATGCTGAGGCTCTTGTGTATTGGCACCCTGCCAGGTTGATCGTAGTCGTGTACCGACTGTCTTGCACGGCGGCAGATTGACCCACCACTTTTCGAGCGCTCACATCGTACTGGATGAAAAATAAAAATTGCTGAACAACAATGTGCAGTCGATGGAATTGTCGATGTTGATCACTCTTTGAGCACAACAACTGGATGCGAACACTTACGGGTGTATTCTTTTCTCTTATTATGACTTAAGAATCGCATTTCTCCTTGCTGCCTGTGGCGTACACGGCACCACATTCTTCTGTGCTTCCCGTTGCGTACACCTGCACCCAGTAGTGCTTGCTGGAGGTGTTGGGGTTATAGGCGTATGCCGTACCCGCCATGGTGTACTTGCCCAGGATGGCTTTGCGATCTGCCGACTTCATCCACCAATCCACCACAGCATCAGCATTGGCATGTCCGGCGTCGATGTTTTCAGCCAGGGTTTGCCACTTGTACCCGGCGTCGGTCACTCGCTGCTTGGGGGTCGAATCATCGGTTCCAGTGTCGGAGATGTAGTCCGTCTTGGACTGGTCCTTCACGTGACGCTCAGCTGCAGCCTGCAGTTTCTTGTTTGAGCATAGCGCTGGGAGTCCGTGGGAAGCACGTTCCTTGTTGACTCGGGCCAACAGAGCGGAGGCGAATTTGTTCGTCTGTGTGTAGGTCATTTCGCTGAGGTCGCGGTTCTCTTGGCGGAGGTTGGCGGCGTCAGAGACAGCGGTGAGAGCAAGCAGGAGAGCGATGGAAGACTTGACGATGGCAACCATGGTGGAGAGTTTGTGGTTGGGAGGTGGGTGGTAAATTGGAGAATGATCTTGAAGAGAGAGAACGTGAGACCACGAACGGGATCCGTTTAACAGTGTTGACAGACTGCACGAACACCACAAGCTGAAAGCAGTTGGTGAGGTGACATTACGTGAACTCCGGATGGTAGAATAGACACTAACGTCTGTCACAAAGACTTTGGAAGCCACTCGCCTCGATCGATTACCATTTGATCACGGGTAGCGCATGAGGTCATCTAGCGGCGAATGCCTGGGCCACTACTGAGGAAGCTATTGAACATGTCGACCCAACTTGTATTTTCCTTTTGTAAAGGTTACGATGCTTCTACATTGTTTTTGTGGTACATGTAGAACATACATGGTCTCTGACTGCAATTCTCAAACAATGAACCAACATTACCTGCAAAGCTGCGTCCGCTTGTGCTCACAACGACGGCCCAAACTCGACGTGCCACACTGTTGTTGAAGTTGCAGTGTGGTTGACGTCAAACAAAGTTCGTAAAAAATAATTAGCGCTTGTGTATCAACATCCTCAAATCTCCCTATTTTATCACGCTCACTATTCAATCTGCCAACTCAAGCGCCGTGATGGAACTCAAGGACGTGGCCCCTCTGCTGCTCAAGAAGGAGCGCGCCAATGGCGACATTGACCCCACCGTCCTCACCAACATCCTCCGCAATGGTGCCCGCTCGAACGACCGTCGCAAGGAGCTCGTGGCCATGATCGAGCGCCATCAGTAGTATATACTGGCACATTGCGCCGGCAGTTTTTTTTCTTACCATTATTTTACAAGGAGAATAGGTTTCGAGCATTTCTAAGCGAGAGGAGCTATTTCTAACGATGCGACTGCTCGACCAGCGGAGCGTGTGAGGAGACATCTGTTGCAGCTTAAGCATCCACACAACCTCTCGCTAATCGATACGAAACATCACACAGCGCTTTTTCTTCGCGTAATTTACGGTCAAGGGTAGGGCTGCATTTTCGTGGAAATTCCTCTCTTGGAGCCATTTCTATTGGTCAGAATCTGTCGTGGCTTTTGGCCAATAGTGACCCGCTACAGAAACAGAAAGTTCTCTCTCTCCTCATTCGAGAATCTCCCGCCTGGAGTAAAGATGGTGACGCTCTTCTGTGCGATCGTTAATGTGAAGGGAAGCGCGTTCCCTGTGGACATCGACGCGGACAAGTCGGTGGGCCACCTGAAAGAGGCGATCAAGGAAGCGAAGAAGAACGACTTGAAGGATGTCGATGCGGACGAGCTGCAGCTCTTTCTGGCGAAGCAGCCCGTTGAAGAGGAGGGCGGCAAAGAGGTCGTCCCTGTTTACCGCCCTTCTGCGGAAGAGATGGAGGAAAGTCTCAAGTGGCTCCCAGACGAACATCGGGCTGCTCTGAAGCTGGTGAAAGGAGAATCCGACGACTACATCAATGCGCTGTCGGCCGGAGAACAGATTCTGGCCTCAAAGACCTTAGCAACGTGGTTCTACACGAAGAACAACATGGAGCTTCCATCCAGTGAGCAAATTCACGTGCTGGTGGTGGTTCCGGGGAAGGGGAAACGCTGTCGGGCGGATGGATGGTTTGGTGAGTCTTTCCTTCCGCTGCCGAAGAAGCGCAAAGTGGACAAGAACGAGGAAGAGATCAACCAAGTTACGAGGTTTTTTCGAGATGAGAGATTTCCCTCCGTTGGCGCACAAAAAGATCGAATATAAAGTGGTCGTGGAGAGGAAGGCGTATCGTGTGATTTTTACCGAGTTGATGAACGAAGTACAGTCAAGCTTCGAATACGTTGAACCAGGCAAGGATAGTGAACCAGGCAAGGATTCCAACCTGATTGTCACGGGGAATCCCGGTATTGGGAAGAGTCGGTTCTACCTGTATTGCATCTTTCAACTCATTCTTGGTGAGCGAGAGGATGTCAAGAAGCTGCTCCCATACGAGTTGGTGTTGAACTATGGCTCGGACTTTCGCAAGTACGATGCCGAACGCAAGGAATTTGTTGAATTGGACGGAGAGGAGGTTGTTTCGCTGCAGACGCAACGCCGTGTGCTCCGGCTTGTCGAGGCAACATCAACGCAACTTGTTGGCTGGAGCGGAGTCTCGATTTTGTTTGCTTCACCTGGTGTTAAAGGCATACGGGATTTCGCAAAAGTGGACGGGGGTACGTATATCATGCCAGCGTGGACCTTGGAGGAGCTGAGAGAGTACAACTCATTGCTTCCCGATAACTTGCAACTTGCCGAAGACGACTTGGTTTCGAGATACGACACCTTCGGTGGAATTCCTCGGTTCGTCTTCACGAGAGCGTCTAACGTGAACGTCAAAAATACACTGGATGAGGCAGTCAACTCATTCAGTGCGATGAACATCATTTCTTATGCAAGAAGCAATCACTCTGTGAAGGAGGAAGACTATAGCCACCGTGTCCTTGAAATGGTACCTACCCGGGCTGATTTTCGCGCGGACTACCATTTGGATTTTCTGTCCAAGCACATCGCCGAATTGGTTGTTGCCAAAGTGCATGGAGAGAGCCTCGATAAAATATCGGAATTCGCTATAACTCACGATGATGATGACTCGGGAAGTACGTCTGTGGTCCGCGGCAAGATATACGAGATGCTCTGCCACAAATGGTTTAGTCTGCCCCAGCAGAAAAAACTACACTTTCGCTCGCTGTGCTCGACAACTCTGAACGATTTGACCATTCCACAAGAGATGCAAACGGTACGCTTCACTGCTCTTGACAAACTACAGCTTGCTGAGGGCTGGACGTACTACCGGCCGACATCGAAAACGTTTGGAGCGCTGGATGCATTCATCTCAGATGGAAACAAGTGTTACGGGCTGCAGATGACACTCAACGAGGACCATGGTATCAAAGCTGCGCCAATGAACAAGTTTCTCAAGTGGTTGAAGGATGATGCTCACCTCAACACGGATCAGTTTTACTTCATATTCGTGGTTCCAAGAAAGATTGCAGATTCATATCGCAAACAAGCAACCAGGACGACAACCGGTGCAGTCAGCCAAAAGCCTGGAGCTTCGGCGAAGGTGAACCAGTTTGTAACAGCACTGGACGTATTCAGTGGGGGCAATTGATTTTTTTAGTCCACACTTCAAAGTTACTCCGAGTTCCAGGCTACGTCGGGAGCTGATCGCTTTGGATCTAATCGTTCGCAAAGACCCAGTAATGGCACTTCTTACTGACTTGAACGCCGTGTGGATGTTCTTCTGGTTCTCCGGAGATGAAGATGGCTGTGCTCTCATCCAGACGGCGACCATCGCGAATCGAGGGGAGGCTTTCGAGGTGATCAGGAAGCTGTTGGCGCAGTCTTCCATTATTGGTACCGAGATCAAACTCCCGTACATTCAAAATCCCGTGAAGAGATTGAAGCTGAAAAATGTGTTACCACCTATCGGAGGCGAAAACATTAGTAGAGAAAGCTGAAGCGTCGGTCAAGAGGGCTCAGGATAAGTTGAGGAATGCGTCAGAGAAGGCAGAGACGATGGTGCGGGATGCTGAGCGTAAAATGTTAGAGCGGGGGATGGATCTGAAGACGGAACTAATTCAAGCGCGTACCTTGGTTCTCAACGCTGAGGCGAAGACTCTCGAGACCGATCGAACATATTTGAACACACAACGTCGCTACCAAGATCTCCGCAACGAAGAGCTTAACAGCAGACCTCCATCGATTGATAAGGTAGTGATCGAGACTATACCAAATCCGTACAGGTAGCTACAAGATAGCTCTCATAAGTAGGTAAATGAAATGAATGCGACTTTTGCCTCCCCTTATTTATTTTTTCAATCCTGATAAATATAAAGTTATTAATATAGTAGAATGGTATACTCACCTGAGCAATACGAAGCAAACAAGGAGCGTATCAAAGCAGCACAGAAGCGCTATTACGAGCGCACACGTGAAGCTCGCTTAGCTTATCAAAAAGGTTATGACGATAATAATCGAAACCACATTCGAGCTCGCAAGCGGAAGTCTAAGGTCGAACTTAACAATATTGAAAGCGTACCTAACACAGAAAAGCGAACTTAGCTGATTAATTATTTTTTATCCTGATATATAAAGCCAGTAATCATATAGACGATGACTGACAACACCACACTGAAGATTTTGACAGAAGCACTTGGGGACCTATCCCAGTACCATGCCTCCGCTGGTACTGGAATACGTTAGAGGACAACGGTAAATGGATGGCTATGGGCAAAACACAATTATATCCATGCCCAGGCTATCGACCAAGTGTTCATCCAAGATGTTATTGCAATACCCCAGTTAGGAGACACTTCCTCATTATAGATAAAGATGAGAATCACCACTTTATTGGTTCAGAGTGTGTAAAACTCTTTGGTGGTCATTACAAGGTGTGTTTCGGTTGTCAAAAACGATACCGAGGTGGATACAAATATTGCAAGGACTGTCGGGACAGTGGCTTGACCTCATTTAGCGACGAGAAGCTACAATTTGGAAAATATAAAAAGAAAAAAACCAGTTTCACTGTTAGGGGTAGATGATAATTACATTCACTTCCTGTTTAAGTGCGATATCGTTTCTAACGCCTCTAAAATGGATTTGGCTCGCAATTTACTACCACAAACAATAATTGGCTCAGGTAAGTATCGCGACAAAACTATCAAGTGGATTCAGGAAAACGATGAAACTTATTATAAGTGGCTTAAGAGCTCTAACAAGGAATACGCCAAATATTTGAATTAATAAAATTTAGATTTTTTTGTAGAGGACTATGATATAAAGTCGATCCTGATACAAGATACCAATATTATAAAGTCAGTACTACGAGAAAAATATATCCTCGCATATATAGCCAACATGTTTGCATACGAGCTCGAAGGTCTAAAGAGGTTGAGTATTAAACCTATCGAATGGAGCAGTAGCTACCGTGTCAAGGTGCGCGGTCGTACAGGGAGGATGGTATATATCACCAATATCTCCAACCCCAAAAATATGAAGTTGGTTGCTCAGCAGTACAATGTTGGTATCGATACTCTCAAGAAGCACATGTCTCCTGACTACAAGGCTGGCCCGAAGTATCGCTTTTACCAAGGCAACCATGTCGAGTCTCATTTATACGAGGGGATTCAACCAGCTGAATTCTACGACAAACTCGAGAACGTACTTGCGAGCCAGAAATCTGCTTTCAAGATTAATATTGCACTTGGATACAACCTCGTTAGTCGAACAGATGATAGCGATACCCGATACTTCCACCCGAATTTGAGCAGCACCTCGGTGTTCAGCTCACCGATTGCTATCAATAGCAAGGGTGATATTCGCAAGAAGGTCATTTCGGAGATTCGTTCGATGGAATTAGCTGACAAGCTCAACTACCCCAAATCGGGATACCAGGTAAAGGCAATCACTGGATTCAAGATTTTCATCTACCAGCGCGAACACGCACTGGGTGATAGTGAAGCTGTCATTCCAAAGATTATCCGCGACGACAAGAGTGTAATCAACTTCCCAAAGACTAACAACAAGTGTGTATTCCACTGCATTGCATACCACAAGCAAGATGAACCAAAAAAGGATCCGCGTAGAATTCAAGCTCTGGTAAAGCAGACATTCAAGCAGTACTGCTCGTACAAGGATATCAATTATACACTAAGCCTGTTTTGCAGTTTCAAACCAATCGAGATTCTCCAGTTCGATGAGCTTGAGGACTGCTTTCAGCTAAGCATTAATGTATTCACGATGGATGTGGAGACGGGAAATGTTGAATGCATCCGACGTTCTGACAAGGAGTACGATGTTATCAATATTCTATCTCACGAGAACCATGCTCTTTACATTAAGCATATTGATATGCTTCAGTGTAAATACCAATGCCCAAAGTGTGAGATGGTGTTTGTCAGCTCCGACAAGCTTCGAAACCATAAGAAGAACCGGTGTGAGCTCGTAAATATTGAATCATTCCCAGAAGAACCGACTATTTATCGCCCAGCTTCCAATACAATTCGTTCGCTACTGACAAAGTACTCTATCAAGAATACCAATTAATACATCGATCATTTTATTGTTTATGACTTTGAGGCCATTCTTAAGCCTACGGCGACTCAACATGGGGAGAATACTGTCTTCACGAACGAGCATATCCCGGTGTCCGTCTCTGTAGCTGATAGCTTGACGGAGGAGGTTCGTTGCTTTGTAAATGATGATCCGAAGGCATTGCTCAAGGATATGTTCCAGTACATCAATGATGTCGGAGCGAAGATCCGGAAATACAATGTCTCCAAGTACGAGGCCTTGCTTCGTAAGATAATCGACGCTCAAGGTTTGACAGGCATGGAGGTTCCAGGTACTCCTCTTGGTAATACGTACAAGACACTGGATGTGGATGCTTGGATTCAATCTGGAGACTTTGCCAGCTTCTTTGATTTCCACAGCAAACTCGGCTTTGGTAAGAAGCGGTCGGAATATGGTAAGATCAAGCAAACTCTGGATCAGGTACCAGTCCTTGGCTTTAATTCAGGGCGCTACGATATCAACCTAATCAAGGCAGACTTGTTCGCTACCATTGGAACCGACAACATCAAATCGGTTATTAAGAACCCAAGCTACATGTGCATCGCCACGTCGGACATGAAAATGTTAGACATTAGCAACTATGTACCAGCAGGTACAAGCTATGCTAAATACCTATCAACATACCTTGGTGATTGCAAGTGTGATGACAAGATTCGGTGCGTCTGCGGTCTGGGTAAGGGTATCTTCCCATATGAGTACATTACCTCATTCAATGTACTCAACGAAACTGAAGTGCCTCCTCAGCCAGCCTTTGACAGTGAGCTCCGTAATACCAGCATCAGTGATGATGACTACAAGCGGGTACAGTTTGTCTGGGAGTACCATGGAATGAACTCGATCAAGGACCTACTTATTTGGTACAACAATCTTGATGTAGTCCCATTTATCAAGGCTATCAAGGCGCAACGTGAATTGTTCAAGCGATTCGATCTGGATATGTTTACCGATGGTGTATCTCTCCCAGGTCTATCAGAGAAAGTCATGTATCAAACCTGTTTCAACAATCTCGAGTACCCCACCAAGGCGGCGGCGAAAGCATTTAGCTTCCCATCCAAACGCATGAGTGGATGCAAGAGCCAGGATGCTGAGGCTAAACGAGAGTTCAATATGACTACGGAGCACCTTGACGTTCTTCTTAAACAGCAAAAGTATCTATGTGGCCTATGCTACTGCCAGCTGACCGCTGATACTGCTTCAGCCGATAGAATCAACAACAAGCTTGGGCATATCGATGGCAACATCTTTATCAGCTGCGTGAAGTGCAACACCGCTCGTAAAAACATGTCCATCAAAGGGTTTCGCTACAAGAAGTTGCTTGAGTTCAACTCGGATAAGGTTGTCTATAGCATCGATAGGGAAGAGAAAGATGTTTATGCTAAGATGAAGGCTAACATCGCCGGCGGTCCTTCAATCATCTTCAATCGCTATGCCAAGCGAAATGAGACGAAGATTCGCGGCGACAAGGTTTGTAAAAAAATTATCGGATACGATGCCAATGCTTTGTACCTGTGGGCACTCGGTAATGAGATGCCTTGTGGGCGATTGACTACGATTGATGCCTATCCTGGTATTATCGACGACATTGTCAATGACAAAGTATTTGGCTTCCTCGAGTGTGATATTCGTACCCCACCACACCTCAAAGAGTACTTTAGTGAGATGACCCCTATTTTCAAGAACACGCTCATCGACTGCAGCGATGAGAAAGTAATTGGTCAGCACATGCTTGAGTACAACGAAGCACGCAAACAAAGCCGAGCAAAGCCAGCTCGTAAGCTAATCGGTAGCTACTTTGGTGAAAAGATTCTTATTTATGCTCCGTTGCTCAAGTGGTACATCGCCCATGGAATGGAGACCACCAAAACTTACTGTTTCATCAAAGCCAATTCCCACAAAGCATTTGAACCATTTATGGAGGCGGTTTCTAACGCTCGACGGGAGGGTGATGCTGACAAGTCCAAGGCTATGATCGCTGAAATGATGAAGTTGGTCGGAAACAGTGCTTTCGGTCGATCTGGTATGGACATGAGCAAGCACAAGGAGATCAAGTACGAGTCTAACGACAAAACCATCAAGAGCAAAATTGAACACTTCACGTTTCATGGACTTGAGGAGCTTAATGATGCGTGTGAGATCACCATGAAGAAACGGCGACTCAAGAACAAGAATCCGATCCATTTATCGATTGCCATCTATCAGCTTGCTAAATTACGCATGCTACAGTTCTACTATGACTGTATCGACTTCTACTTCGATCGCTCGGACTTCCAATACCAGGAGATGGACACTGATAGCGCTTACATCGCATTCAGCTGTAAAAATCCGTTTCAAAACTGTATCAAGCCTGAGCTACGCGAGCACTTCAAGCAGCATAAGTATGATTGGTTCCCACGCGACTATAACAACGAGGTCGCTAAGTTCGATCGTCGCACACCTGGTTTGTTCAAGGATGAGTGGTCTGGTGATGCTATGGTATCTCTATCTTCAAAGAACTATATCTGCTACCTACCAGACGAATCTTACAAGGTCAAGGTCAGTGCCAAGGGAGTGCAGCAGGGAGGTGGTCGCAACAGTGATGTACTAAGTCCAGATGGCTTCGAAAATGTTGTCCGTGATCGCATCACACTACAAGGTACAAATAAAGGATTTAGACTCAGCAAGGAGACGAAGTCAATCATTACCTATAGTCAAACTAAAACAGCTCTCAATTACTACTACGACAAGCGTCGCGTACTTGAGGATGGTATCAGCACCGTAGCTTTGGATATTTGAACGAAGCTGCCTAATCTAAGCAACTACACAAAGAGGGATATTTTTTGTATCATAAATATATACAGCAGAGGTAATAGGTACAATGGATCAGCAACTGGTAAAGTTATATTATGACCCCAAAACGGGATATGTCGGTGCTCAGGCTTTGTATCAGAAGGCAAAGGAGTTAGACCCAAAAAGCACATTCAAAGCTGTGAAGGAATGGTATGCGACCCAGACAGAGATACAACGGTTTCAAGAGCAAAAACAGAGATACGATGGATTCAAGATTGCTTCTCACAACCCTAATTCATGGCAGATAGATCTTGCGTTCTGGAAAAACGACCAATTTTGACGGCTATCAATATCAATTCTCGGCTTGGGTATGCTAAGCTATTGACGAATAAGACTGCCCCAACTGTACTCACATCTCTTAAAACATTTGTTCGTAGTAATAAGGTCGATATACTCACCAGCGACAATGGAAGCGAATTCATGAACACCCAAGTACAAGAATTCTTCAAATCCAAAAAGATCGAACATTTTAATAACGAACCTGGTGATCATGGTACTATGGGTAAAATCGAAAGATTCAACAGAACCGTGAAGCAGCGACTAACCAAAATCGCTCCGAAGCGAATCACACAAAAACTGGTAAATGATATTATTACAAACTACAATAGCACCATTCATCGGTCAATTGGTATGAGCCCTAACGATGCAAAAGGTAAAGTTATAGAAGCTGAGATAACTCATAACCAAGAGGAAGCAGAAAAAATTGAAAACGAGCTTGAAGTAGGTACAAACGTCCTTTATCGTCTTAAGAAGCGAACATTTGACAAGGAAGCTGCCAGATGGAGTAAAGCTGTCTATACAATTGTAGGAATGGACGGGTACCGAGTTGAAGTTAGGTCAAGGAATGGTCATACACTCTACAAATCACCAAACGATTTGAAAATAGTGCAAACGAAGACAACTGACGCCACAATTAACAAGGGTGATATCTTAGAAGCCGAAAATATATTAGACCACAAAAAAATGCGATCTGGTAAATACAAATATTTAGTGAAGTGGGTTGGTAATGAGCCCGACTCCTGGGAGCCCCAGGATAATCTCCGCTTAATCAATAAGAATCGAAGATCGACACTCGAGAAGGAGTATTGGAGCGGGGTTTCAACACCGCGACAAGAGTCTTAGAGGGTGATAGACTTCAGATCCTCCGGACATTTAACGATTCGCAGAGTCGAGGGCGTCCGTAGATCAAAATGCACACGACGCTTTGGCTCAAGCGTAGGCTTCTCTTTTTACTTCTTTCTCAAGGAATCGATTGTCATATACCCCCTCCGCGTCGAATGGATCAGCATCGATATAATACATGCCTGTAAGGCTGTCGGATTGCTTTGCAATCTTATCAATATTCATCTTCGAGTTAAATATCCCCATCTATATATATACCCAAAACTTTATCAAAATCATGACAAACGACGTTGAAGGGAGAGGATCGAAGATCCCTCAGGGTCCTACGGACACCCTCGGATACCGTCTCCCAATTGCAACGCGACTACGAAATCGAATGAGAAATGCTCTCGTGGAGCGCTCAAGTCCGGCTACTGTAAGCAGCACGATAAAGCCTATAAGATCACTATGTACAAGCGAGAGCTCGCAAAAATGCACGAGAGAGTTAGGTTCTATGTCGAGAAAACTTCGCGTTTCAACGATATGATCATTGACATTCAGCGATGCGACTACATCAAGCTTCACCTCACTCGAATTAATGGAGGAACAGACAGAGCCTACAAGCATGTGATCACTGATCCCCGCTTCAAAGATCAGGTCGAGGATTTATTCGATCTACCGATCGACGAGGTTCTTCCAGCGTACTACGCTATGCTAAAGCGTCGAAACGACATCGTTCATAAATATACGATGGGCGAATGGGAGGAGGGGCCAGTCCCAAGAATCGCGAGGAAACGATATCAATTTTCAAAACCACAGCAAATAAATTGATGATTTAGTGGCGCAAGCCGCGAAAATCGAGTTTTTCTTAGCTCGCTAAAAAATAATTGATTAATATATACGGTAGAACCATGTTTCCGAACTTCACAAGCATTGCTCAACGAGAGCAAAAGCGATTGGATTTGTTAGAACGTTCCCAGCGACGGGTTCGTCAAGCATTCGCCAAGCGTGCGATGTATGCAGACACTCAATGGGCGTCAGATGCTGATAAGACGCTATTACTATCTAAAAAGACTACGTCGGATGCTTCGACAGATACCTCAACAGATGCTTCATCGGCGGCTGTTGAGGACTCAAAAAAAACTGAAAATGTAGAAGGCTCCCAAAAAATCCCTGAGCCCTCACTTGAGGTAAAAGCTGAAACACCAACCGAAACACCAACTGAAGCGCCACTTGAGACACCTTTGACGGAAGCTACCGTAAAAGATGAGGAGCCTGAACATCCGACTAAAGAAGCGTTGAGGAAGATTTATGAGATCTATCCAGTGCTTAATAAGCTTCAGCTACATCCAGTGGATGGAAATGGACGTCAGCTGACAAAATTCATTATTAAAAACGGTACCACGATTTATAGAGCTTCAAGCAAAAAATGGGCTAAAGTCTCGACTATTGACTGGGATGAGACGTATGATTCAATCCGAGACGTTATCAATACCGATCCGCGCTTTCTTAGATATATCAGTGATCTGAAGAAGGCGAAATCAACTGTATTCCCGGTTATCAGACTACTGAACCACTGAAAGTATGGGAGAGTCTGATCGGTAAGAAGCGTCGGTTATCAAACCCACTGAAGAATGATGACTCAAATCGGAGCAAACAGCGGCTCGAAGATAGCTTTGCAGTTGATTCATCGACATCACCCGATGATGACACTGTAGGTGAATTGATGTCTAAACCATACACAGCGAGTTCAGACGAGGTCGAGGCGCGACGTGGAGTTAAAAGCGGTATTGATGCGGATATGGATAAGAATCTGACCAATGCTGATAACGACGCTAAACTCATTCTCAATGATTTCTTCAAAGAGCTTCGCAAACAAAAGGTAAAGCTCGCATTTGAACCAAATCCAGTTATTGATACTAAGGAAGGGGAGAAGGTTGAGAAAGGTCTCTACTTCGATAACCCGACCCAGAAACATCTATTCAATGTCAAATATTCCCTCGATAAAAAGCGTATCTCGGCTAATGATTTAGGCAATCTCATGGCGACTATTCGTTGGATGGATACATTCACCGCGCTGATGGACGGTTTTCAATATCTTGACAAATATCTAATGAGCATCGACCAAAAGGGTCATGACGAGAAAGTAGCTCAAGAAACCCTAACTCAAAATCTCAGCATACTTGATGGAGTTCTTAAAAATAATACTAAATCAACTGAGGCAACATCTCGTGTGAAGGAAACGAGTATCGATCCATACGTATCTCTAAAATTGCTACACGACGAAGCCGAGGCTGCGTTCCAGGACTATGGAGAAGCTATGAAAAGGTATGATGAGGCAAAGCAAGCTTCCAAATCCAGACATAGCAAGGCTGCAAAGTCTAATCTCAAAGCGGCAACCGCTGCGATGAGAGCTACCAAGGCTAATTACAACAGCAAGCTCAAGCGATACACATTGTTCAAAAAGGGCTATCCAGACATGGATCTTGATGAATTTGACAATATCGCATCGAAACGCGAGGTGGCGAGGACTGTATCATCCGTCGTAGATAAAGTAGTTGGTCGAGGCCTTCGTGGAGCGGGTAGAGCACATTTTGGAGGTCAGCAGAAGTTAGATAGTGTCGTTCGCAAGGGTAGAACGTACAATCTCAATGACATCCAAGGCATGGCGACACCCTCCGCTTATACCTACAAGCCCTTAGGGAGCAAATACATTCGAATTCCTGACCTTGATGCAGGTATGCTCGTGATCGTTCAGCCAAACCGCCGCAAGATTGGACCTAAGCGCGAAATAAGCGATGATCTTCAGAAGATGCTAAAGGATCTGGTGTATTCGAAGAATATTGAGCAATCGGCATATGATCAGCTATCAACCGATGATAAAAAAATCTTCAAGGAGATCCTTGCGGCTACTCATCTCCAGCACAGTTTCTCTGAGAAGTTGGCAGATCCTCTTGAGTCGCTCAAGGCTGAATATTACAAGCTAAAAGGCGAGATCGAGTTGGGTAATGACAATCCCAGTATCCTCAAGCAATTGAAGGTCGTCACTGTGGATATGTATTCGAATCACTTAATTTCTGATGACGAATTCAAAAATGTTATCGTTCGGCTACTATAGAGAAGTAAGCTAGACGTAGTCAGTGTCTGCGACCCTTCGAACTTCATTCGAATAGAGTACGATGTTTTTCCTTAACCCACGGATTATTGCTCAGTCAGGCGGCTCGTATGGAGATGATGCCGATCTCAATATCGCTGAGCTAAAAACAATCATGAAGAACTTGATCATTCGAGAGCGGCCCCAAACAACTCAGGCTAAGGCATGGGTTGATACTAAACTTCCAACGTCTTCGGATGCATCCACTCAGACTGAGTCTGACAGCGGCGGTCAGGTATGGCTGTATGGAAAGAAAAACCCCGGTAAAGACCTTCTCGCTGTAATAAGCAAGCTTAGAGCCCTTGGCTCGGTGCTGAGCTCAGCTCAGTCCGGAGCGAACAGCTCTATCCCTATAACCGCGATAGACCCTCATTTTTTTGTCGGCCACCTCAATCTCTAATATTGCGCTCTCTCCCGTTTTCAGGATCTTTAGTTGGTAAAAACACACTATCGCCGAGGACTACTATTTGATTCGCTCTCAGCTGTGTAGAGCCTATTACCTGAGACGGTGTCTCGAGGTTTGACTCAATCTCCTTACTCGAGAAGCAACCCATTCGTAGATCTATATTAGATTCGAGAGCTTAATTCATCGACTTCAGCCTTTAATTCCTGAATGGCTTTACACAACACCGCTGTCAGTGATGCTAAATCAATACCCCATGGATTGATCGGAAACCCCTCTGGATTCAAATCATCATTAGCGCCAATTTCCACGGCCTCTGGGATAGTATCCGCTAACTCCTGAGCGATAAATCCAACGTGCTCGGTTTGGTCCTGAACCATACGATACTTCCTTGGTTTCATCCTCATAACTGCTGCCAACCCATGAGGAACGTCTATGATATCTGCCTTTAGTCTCCGATCGGATGCATTGGTATATGCTCCTCCACGTACAGGACAGTACGTTAGCCACGAATAATTAGCATCGCACGTTCCCAATCGTATAGCACCAACTGTTGAATCAGTCCCGATCGCTGCATAGTTCGCCTGACTCCAATTAAAACGATATTTGGCTTTACCATCTACGTTATCCTTTGTATAGAAGCACCCGTTAGCAAATACATCACCAGAGCTATGGATAGTAGCCTCCGCTGAGAAGTTTCCCCCAACCATGAACCGACCGGAATTATTGAACAATGCCGTTGTTGTTCCATTGACCATGATTTTGAATGGGTCGTTAGTCATCGTTCCAATGCACGCGCCTCCTCCGGTTGTATTATTGCTACCTCCCGCCTCGTTATACACGAGCAACTCCACGGCCATTTGGCTTGCTTGATCATTAGTCCAGCGCTGAACACGCCCCACGAACCGTAAAGGTTAGCGCTAGTAGCGCTAGCCCCAGCACATGAACTTCTAGTTGGATTCGTCGTTGTCCCTATCGCGACATTATTTGAAGCAAATAGCGTCAGATTGCCAGACACACCATAGTTATTGAATTGAAGACAGTTCGATACTGAGCCACTTCCCGCGTATGAGTATGTGATCGTAAAGCAGTTGCTTGATGATTCATAACCTCCGATACGGATACTTGCACCAGCAGCGTTCTTAAGGATGTTGAGATCCATTGAGCCATTATTAGCACCAACGGATAGTTGCCCGGTTCCAGTACCATGGAATGATCCGAAACGATATAACGAGCCGGTTTGCGAAGCAGTCGTTTTAGACCAGAGCTCGATATCAGCTCCATCGTATTGAGTCCCCGATCGGCGTAAGCAACTGATTGAGGCAGATGGGGTAGTAGTGTCGTAAGCAGTGCTTGTATCGAGAAGAAATGCGAGACCGACATAACCTGAAAGACCATTCGAATTATTTCGGATGAACAGACCATGACTCCCAGTAGCTAATGAATATGCTGTAGTATTGCCAGCTGAAACATTGAATTGAGCTCCGATTCCCGATACTGTGAGCGCGGTTAGAGACCCTAACGAAGTAATATTAGACTGAGCCGCAGTAGTTAGAGTCCCCGAAATGCCTCCAGAGCCAGCACTAAGATAATAACCACTTACAGTCGATGTTCCAGTTGCCGATATTGAACCACTTGACGAAATGCCACCGATGAGATAGATAATGAATAAGCCGATACAGCGCCGGTTCCTGTTGTTGTTAGCGAACCACACGTGATAGCACCCTGAAGCGTTGCCGTTCCTGTGCAACCAAAGTTCCGGATGCCGCTGATATCCTTATTTAAATCAACGACTAAAGCCTTTTGCGCTACACAGCCACCTTGAATGATAGAAAGATACATGGAATGATCGAAGTTTGTCCAGGCTGAATTGAACCAGAATTGCATATTCGGGATGTAGAGCCCTGTTCCGCCTGTATCCATCGTAATCGTGGCAATGTTCGATATGGTCCGCGTAGAGCTTAGTACAACCGCTTTCGAACCGGCCGCGGTACCAGTCGTGATTGAGGTTAGATAGCTCGCCTCGGTGGCTCCAAGTGTATTAGTGCCCAAAGTCAGATTTGTCATCGTTAGCGATGTGATACCACTCGTGATCGATCCTGCTGAGCTGAGAACCAATGCCTTCGAGTTTTGAGCCACTCCAGCAGTGATACTAGTTAGATAACTCAAGCGATAGTCATTCTTATCCAAAAAGATGGTTTTGGCGTAGTCATAGGTCAAGTAGCCGTTTGTATCCAACGAGAGATAGAATCCCGGGTTGTAGATAGCAGAAATGAATGTTGGTTGAGGGTATGAGAATCCACTCATTTTTTCTTCTAATCTATATAGTATCGAACGATAAAACATGAGCTTAGTCCCTGATTATGGCGGTGCGATCCCCAAGCAATGTAGGCCCGGGAAATCGGTTATGGTTAAAGATTTAGCCATTCCAACGTTGTACAGAATGATTATGCTTGCTCCGAGCGGATCTGGCAAGACTAATATGGCCTTCCACATCGTTAAGAGCTCTCCGAAAGTCTATGCATACCTACATGTGATATGCCGCAACCCGAATCAGCCATTGTACGATTACCTTCGCGACAAGCTTGATGGCTTCATCTCCTTCTACGACCCCGACACAGCTCCTACTGTAGATCAGATACGACGAACTCCCCTCGCGAGTGGTAAGCCCGAATTGGTGATCTTCGATGATATCACTACCGATAAACACGTACTCGAAAGATTGGTATCGACGTTCTACATCAGATGCCGACACTACAGGCTGAGCTCGATTCTTCTGGCTCATAGCTTCTTCGCACTACCGAAGATGATACGCCTTAACAGTGAGTACTGTGTGATCCTTAAGGCGAACTCAAAGCGAGATCTACAGGTCATCCTCAAGGACTTTAACCTACCTGGGGTGAGTCAGGAAATGATCTTCCGAGCATACAACAAATGTACGTCCCATATCGGTCAAGCACTGGTGATCGATGGCGTCAAGGGTCAGATGCGATGGAATTTCGATAGGGTGATTACTAAGGAAGAGCTCATGTAATAAAAAAAAATATTGGATAAGCTTTAAGCTTGTTGTTGTTCCATCAGACGTTGATGCTTTTGACGAGACCGAAGTTGATTATTATATCATTATTTTTTACATCAGATTAATATACAAACAACAATGGCGTCATTCGTGAAGATCGATAGCACTAACTTGGTCCAAGATAATCTGAATTCGCAGTGGCGATACTCGTTCCCTGGATCTGCTGCTAATTTCTCAGACTCAGTATGTGCGATTCAATCGATTAGTATCTACAACTCCGAATTCAACATTGATTCGCTGGCTTTTGGTAACAATACGTTCAAGGTAGAGGTTCCGACTGCTGGAACTACATCTACGATTAGTGTCAGTCTCCCCGATGGATACTTCAGCTATGCCGATATCAACAGAAACATTCAAGCCGCTTTAGTATCGGCTGGCGCTTATCTCATAGATACCAGTGGCAACAACGTATTCTTCATCCAGATCAGTGAGAACTCAGTCTATTATGCGTGTCAGCTCGATTGCTCACCAACCCCAACTGCTATTGGAACATACACAAGATCTGCAACAGGGCTATACTCTGCTGGTGGTTCGGGTCTCCCTACTACAAGCCGTGTTCCTCGTCTTGTTATTGACAACGCTGCGTTTGGAAAGGTCGTTGGCTTCACAACGGGTACGTATCCGGCGGCATCGCAAACGACTGCATACTCATTGATATCGAATACTATCCCTATGATTCACCCTACGTCAAGCTACATCGTGCGCTGCGATCTTGTAAAGAACGACTACGTTGCGTCTGGCGATATCCTGAGTGCATTTGATAGAGGTGATGCCGACATTGGTCAATTGATTGCCTACAAACCGAGTCAGTACGCTTGGATGAATTGCTTCAATGGTGCTCGATCTTCGATTACGATCACTATCTACAATCAGAATGATCAGCGCGTTCATTTCAGAGACACATCCGTATCGATCATGCTTCTGATCCGCTCAAAGAAGTAAGCAAAAAAAATACTATGCTTATTTTTTTCTATCATTCTCAAAGACGGAAAGAGCCTCCGGCGGGCTTACGCTTAGATCTCAGATTCGCCATGTATGCCTTTGCCTCAGCGCTACCCTTGGTAAGCTTAGACTTCTTAGGCGCTACTCCGACACCGAAACGAGCCTTAATACCCTTGCGAACAGTTCTAATCATCTCGTGGTGGTCGGGGTTCTCAGACTTGCTGATCAGATACTTCTCTCCCTGATCGATAGCATCAGTAATGAGACCCTTGCGCTTGGCATAGCCTAATGCTGCTTTAGCACTCTTCTTAACATCGGCTACAGAGATACGACCTCCCGCTGGTACTCCCTTAGCCATATCATCAGTATCGCCGTCGCTGTCATACACACCGACTCCGGTAAGAGACTTGAGCGCTGCGCGAGCGGGAATTCCTGCTCCAGGCGCACCGACCGCGGTTGCTAACGCCGGGACTGCAAAGTCGGCGGCCTTGCTAAGTAGTCCGCTGTCTTTAGCGAACTTAAAAGCGGATTTGATGCCTTTCCATACGCTGCTCCACACTGATCCGCCTTGGGCCTTTTTGTATCCTTTCTTAACTTCGTGGCGAGTGATGTCGAGACGCACGCCACGACCAGCCTTCTTAGCTTTAATGGCCTTTTCATAACTTGCTGGGTGAAGATGTAAAACCTTGGCTGATCCCTTGAGTTCTTCCTTGGTGAGACTTAGCTTGCCGGTCTTGAAAGCTCGCTTGAGCTTGGCCGGACTGATATCACCTGATACTGATAACTCCTTGTACATAATCGCTCTATATATGAGTTCAGAGAATTAATCAAGAATTAATCAAGAATAGTTAGATTCAGGTCTTTCATTTTCGAAAACAATAACATATTCTTCTGCTTTGAGTACAACCAGCTGAGACTGAAAATACCACAATATTCAGCGTATGTGGATTGATATTGCTTAGTGTTGTATTTACTGATTTTGAGAACTGTTGGCGGCCCTTCTCCCATAGAATCAAAATATTCGTTATTATAGACGCAAACCCAATGTCCAACATCCATATCAGGCTTTCGAAGCAAAATCAGGTATGAACCTTTCCGCGGTAGTGGCTTTTTAATTTCTGACGATTCGAAGATGCCATCTATTTTCACCCCAATCTTCTTAGCTAATTTAATTAAATTGTGATCGCTTGTGATTGCTTTGATGAGCCTTAAGGCTCCGTTCTTGGCGGAGTCGCGAGGCGACCCCTCCTTCGAGATGAGATCCATTTATTTTTTTAATTTTTGGAACTATATTGATGCTCATATAGTTAAACCCACATAGATTTTTACGATGTCTGCTACTCAACTCGCCGACCAGTTTCTATACCAGAGCTCGCTGAAGAGCGACCCCGAAATCAAGGTAGCTTCTAACAAGCGCGTACCGTTTGTAATCGATCTCAACCAGGGGTCGTACCAGAATGGTGTTATCACGATTGATGCTACCAGCCAGCTGAACGGATCTGAAGGATTTGCCTCGCTCCGTGATACCTACATCATGCTCCCCTACAAGGTTTCGATGAAGAACGGTTCGACTGCACAGACAGCGGCTGCTAACCGATACTGTGCTACCCTTAAGTGTGGCAACTTCAACGTCATTGACTCGATGTCTCTTGAGCTCAATGGTAAGACTGTCATCAGTATGGCTGACTACAAACTATTCTGGAACAATCTCCGCGCTCAGACTGAGTACTCGAAGGGATACGTAGAGAAGCATGGTGCTGAAAGCTTCCTATTCCCCGACGCGGCTCAGTCGGTATCGTACAGTAGCGGTACAAGCTCAACGAATGGTGATGGATACTCCAACAATGCTGTGTTCTCCTCCTCATTTACGGCTTCGGCTGCTCCTGGTGGTGCCACAATTCCTAATGATGGGTTTGTAAGTCGTCTTCTATCGAATCCTCCTACTGCTGGCGCTGACTTCTCTTCCACGTGGCCGTCGGCTGGAGTTGCTGCCTCTTCGACTACAATGGCTAACCAGTCTTCTCGTGGTGCGTTCGTTGCCGGTGCTTCTACCGCTAATGCTATCATGGGAACGTGGAACTACATTCTTAAGATTAAGCTAACGGATCTTCACCCGATCTTCAAAGAGCTTGATCTGATGGCTAACCCTCAGATTCATCTGCGCTTCCGTGTTAATCAGGGAACGTCTATGATTGCTGTCGATGCTGCCAAGGGCATGTCGCTAACCAGTACGACTCTATCGAGCGGCAACGTTTGCCCTGTGATGGTCTCTGCATCCTCGACGGGTAATCCTATGGCTGGTGTTCTTGCCGCATCTGCTGGTTTCAGCATTGGTTGGGGCGCCGTTGTCAATTCGCTTGAGCCGACGATTGATGGTACTTACATGCCTTTCACAACCGCTCGTCTATATGTACCGTTCCACAACCTCGAGAACCCTCAGGGAATCATCTCTAAGCCCGTGAAGAAGGTTCACTACCTCGATACGTATGCT
Organism: Phytophthora agathidicida; assembly: GCA_025722995.1. Taxonomy (NCBI): domain Eukaryota; phylum Oomycota; class Peronosporomycetes; order Peronosporales; family Peronosporaceae; genus Phytophthora; species Phytophthora agathidicida. The sequence goes on from CP106971.1 coordinate 9,422,861, forward strand.
CAATGGTTCTATCAGCGCGCTGGTACGGGTAAGAACAGCGGCCTTCAACAGAATGTTGCGTTCGACCTTCCGCTGTCGGCTTCTGTTAAGAATGCTGAGTATGTCGCGATCATGCCTTTCGCTGAACAAACGGGCAACTTCGCCTCCGCCTCGGTTCAGCAGTTCCAGTCTCCGTTCGACTCGGCTCCATGGACGGTTCAGCCAGGATCGACCATTCGCAACTTCAACGTTCGCATCGGTTCTTCGAATGTGTTCGCTATTAGTCATGACTACGACTTCGCTACCTTCGTTGATAACTTCGCTAAGCTTGGTGCTATCAACGGTGATCTAACTCCTGAAATCACTAACGGTTTGATCGATTATCAGACGTGGTCGCTAACTAACCGCGTACTCGTTGCCGACGTCTCTCGTTTGACTGAGAAGGATGTTCCTCAGGCGATTCAAATTAGCGGTACCAACGCTGGATGCCAAGGTTGCAATTTATTGGTTCTTGTTGTCTCAGAGCAGGAACTGACCTGTAATCGCTTGACAGGTGAAGTAGAAGATTATACAACCGCATAGGTTTTAGATAGCATTTTGAAACGATACAAAAAAAATATGATTGCCTTATAATAATAATATTACGATCTAATATCAGGTTCGCCAACAAACTCGTCGTATTGAATTATTTAATTTATTTTTGAATAATTGGTCTGGCTATACATATAGCTATCATAATCATAACATGAGCACACTAACTTTTGGTAAGCACAAGTCGAAGACTATTCAAGTGGTATTTGCCTCTGATCCAGGATACTGCCGCTGGCTTCGTAATCAAAAACTGTTGATTGAAGATCCCGATTCTGAGATCGCTAAATTTCTTGCGCGCAAGTTCGCAAATGGATCCGATGACGGATCGTACCTACTAAATTTCGGTAAGTACAAGGGCAAGTCAGTTAAGCAAATATTTGCTATTGATGAACAATATTTACAGTGGCTACGCTCTTCTAAGTTCGCTACCGAAAAGGCACCAAAGCTATGTGCAGCTATCGATGAGTTGGTTAAGAACTAATTTATTACGTAATTTTTTTTATAAGAAATGAATACCTCGTAGGTTGCGTTGATGGAAAACGAAATCTGCGAGATCTCAGTGGTCGAGCGGTTTTAAAACTACGCCAAGATCCAAAAGACGTCGCTTTCGCTCTCAGGTGGTCGAGAGGTTGCGCTATCAAAATAGCAGCTGTCTCAAAAGAAGGTTCTAGGAATGTTCTCATCGGTAAAATACGGTAAGTAAAAAAAATGACGGTATAATGTGCCGCTACCTACTACTGCCATCCAGTGCTTTCGGATCGCGACATGATGTTCCGCAACCACACGGAGCGCTACACCTTTGGACTGAAGAAAGTGTCCCACTTTGTGCAATTTCTGAAGGACCAGAACATCACCGACCAAGAGGAGCAAGCAATCCTTTATGCAGCTTTGGGGGAACCTCTGTGTATTGATGTGCACAACACCATGTTCGTTCCGACGCTGGAGAACCAGGGAACCGACGAACAACGAGCCAAATGGCTGCCTCTGGCTAAGAAGTATAAGATCTTAGGAGCTTATGCTCAGACGGAACTTGGTCACGGCTCCAATGTGCAGGGCATCGAGACCATTGCTACGTACGACAAGGCCACGCAGGAGTTCATCATTGACTCGCCCACGCTCACGAGTCGCAAGTGGTGGCCCGGGGGGTTGGGCAAGACGGCCAACCACGCCATTGTACACGCTAGATTGTACTTAGACGGACAGGATGTGGGTGTGCAGGCGTTCTTGGTGCAGATTCGGTCTTTGGACGACCACCAACCGCTCCCGGGGATCGAGGTGGGGGATATCGGCCCCAAGGTCGGGTTCAACGCCATCGATAACGGGTACTGCGCGTTCCACAAGATCCGAATCCCCAGGGAGAACATGATGATGCGGTATGCCAAGGTGTTGCCCGACGGAACTTTCGTCAAGCCTAAGAGCGATAAACTGGTGTACTTGACCATGGTGCATGTGCGAGCCAATCTGGTGGAGAGTTTTGCGGTAACGATAGCAAAGGCTGCTGCGATTACGACCAGGTTCAGTGCTGCGCGGATTCAAGGACGCACTCCGGACAACAAGGGGGAATTCCAAGTGCTGGATTATCAAAATCAGCAACACAAACTGTTTCCGTTCATTGCGATCTCGTACGCTGCGAAGTTCGCCGCTAGTGATATGATGGCGAGACATGATGAAGCTGTAGAGATCGTCAAGAGCGGCAACGCTGATTTTGGCGCCAAATTGGCCGCGCTACATGCTGTTTCGTCGGGGCTGAAAGCTTGGTTAGCGGAGAAAGTGAGCGACGGTGTCGAGTCGTGCCGTCGTTTGTGTGGAGGTCACGGGTTTACACAGTCCAGCAATTTGGCTCACCTGTTCAACGAGATCGTGGGCGCGAACACTTTCGAGGGCACCTTCGACGTGCTGGTACAGCAACATGCACGATACCTGCTAAAAGTCCTTGCTGGAGCAAAGACACTCAACGCCAGCGAACCCGCCACTCGTTTCCTGGCCAAGAGCAAGACTTATGCTGATCCGAAGCTGCGCTTCTCCGCACAGACACCTGAAGACTTTGGAGACTTAGACCTGCTGGTGGAAGCCTTTGAAGTGCGTGCTGCTCGCATTCTGCTGGCGTTGGCTGCTCAGATGAAGGCCACCAAGAACAACGGTAACGCGTGCATGGTACTGATGTCTCGCGTGTCGAATGCCCATGCAGAGCTGATGCTGCTCGAAGCTCTGACGAACGGTGTCCGCACGGTTCCTGCTGGCCCTGAGCAACAAACGGTGGGTCAGCTGTGCTCGCTCTTCGGTGCATGGCTCATCACCAAGTCGGTCGGAGATTTCCGCCAGCACGACTATCTGTCTTCCAACCAGGTCGATCTTGTGCACGAGCAGGTTGTGCGTCTGTTGCCGATTATCCGTAAGAATTGCGTGCTGCTTACTGATGCCTGGGACTTCAGCGATTTTGAGCTGAACTCGGCCATCGGCCGCTACGATGGTGACATCTATCGAGCACTGGTGAAGCGCGCTGCTGATGAGCCACTGAACAAGACGCAGGTACCTGAAGGTTACGAGAAGTACTTGAAGCCGCTGATTCAATCCGACCTGTAGGTATTGGGGTATGTGGTCGAACTAGCTGCAGTTCTGCAGCAGAAAATGTCAGATGTAACAAGGAGCAATTTCGTTATTGTGTAAAGTTTCATGACCAGCGTCGACAACAATTTTTGCAGCTGGAGCGTCCTTGTTCATACCGTCGAAGCCTGATGAGATAATCCAAAATGGACCGGGACCTTGAGAAACAAGGCGGAAAGCAGGCAAGGTTGAGGTTGGCGAGTTTGGGGGGAGAGACTTGTTGGGGTGGAAACAAGTTGCAAAGTGATACTGGAATGGATGGGCTCAGCTCAGCATGAGGCACCGTCCCCGACACAGCGCGCCATCACTACTAACACCACCACTCGACGGCAAGAACCCGGACCATGTGAAGCTGTTCACGTAATAGCGGGTGATCACATTCGCAATTGAAAGAGATCGGTGAGTGATTTTCAGCCAAGTTAGTCAGCACCAGGTTCATTTCGATGCTGCGTTCGTGTTTCCTAGTCAGACTGGTCGACCGTCGCCTCATTCTCGTTCTCATCGCGACTATCTTCACGCCCACGTGAAGGCTCAATCTTGATGAAGTCACCATAGTCGTTTCCGTCCGAGTCGCTCCCAAAGTCCGTTTGTTAAAGACACTGGGGAACTTCCCGGGACCACGTCTGACTACTCGGACAACTTGACCACCTTGACCACTTCCTGACGCTGTCCCCGGAAATATTTTGACCCTTCTTCGAGGAGCCAACAGCGCCCTAGTGTTCTCAACCGTGACGTACCCACTGAGGCACATTTGTCCGAATCATGACATCCGTGACGCGCTCGAACAACGTGCAGTGGCTCTGCAGCAGATTCGCATAGAGGCAATGTTCGTCATGAACTTCCACTGCTTCCGCCTGTTCGAGCACCATCAGCGTAGCCACCCGAACTACCCTGTAGTACCGGCAAGATCTCGCACGATGGAGACAGCCCTGCAGCTGGACCAAGCTACATTCTACCGGTGCTGCACTGCTGTCTTTGGTGACGAACAGATGCCTGCTCCAAGGGTTTCGACTAACGCTGCACTAGAGGAGTCCATCAACAAGTACAAGGCTTCGCGATCGAGGGTCATGTCGTATATACCACCTACGCTCCTCGATTCAAGCTCCGCTATCAAAGAACTGGCGAATGACATGCTCGTTGCGGCGCAGCAACACGTTCGAATGAACTTCGAGGCGCGGCTTGTCAACTTCATTAGCCTGCGGCTTGCGTATCCGCGGGGAGCAGCTGAGGCCATGGTCGCTCGACTAAAGTCAAGTCCTGAAGACCTCACGGACGTCGAGAAGCAGTGGCTTGAGTGGCTAGAACTGCCTCCTACAGCTGCGAACATCGCTAGCCACGAAGTGCTATTTCTCGGCAAGCTGTACGACATGCTGAAGGAGATGGAGCCAATGCACGACCAAGACGAGATCCCGAAAGGGTGCCGGCTCTTTACGTTGCTGCCGCAGCCCACCTCCTGTGTGCCGGCGTTCTTCCCGGTCACGACAGAGGTGCTCTACCAAGTCGCAAGGCAAATTTTGGCAACTACGGGTAAGGATGTCTTTGAGCTCTACACGTCCACGAACTCTCGTGGCCATCGGACTTATGCTACGTCTACGGAGTTCCAAGAAGTACGCGAGAGGATGTGGACCACGGTGTTCAACCTCGGAGACTGCGTCAGCCATACTGCGGATCCCCGAATTGGTGTTCCAAGGCACAGCTTTGAGTATCAGATCTCCACAAATGGCTACAGTGCCGCTGTGCTGACGTCAATTCCTGCTCCTGTTGAACGACCTGCTCCTTCTCCGAAGTATATACCAACTACATTGATCGGGATTGACCCAGGTCTACGGATGATGATGACGGCATACAGCCGTCCTATGCTGGAGTTTGTCTGCAACCCACCGGAAGAGCCATGCTCCATGCCCGGTTGGTGCAGTACCTGTCCAGGCCACGTTGGCGGCAGACGCCATGGCAAGAAGCGCAGCAGGAACCGCCGTCGTCGCCACCGACGCAAGAGACGCAGCAGAGCGCACTGCGATGTGGAGGGGTGGTGCGAGATCTGTCACAGGCACCACCCAAAGCACCGTCCGCGGAAACACGGCGTCAGGCGCCGGACCCACTTCCTGCGTGACAATTCTCACGTCCTACAAGTCACGTTCCCGAGAGTACCGACACATGAGTCGTGTCGAGCACCATGCATTCTGGTTCGAAAACCTGAAGAAGAGGTATCCGCTCTACGGTGCGTTTTGTGAAGGACATGCCTTCGTTCAAGACTTCGTCGTCGGTGTATCTGCTCTCTCGTTACGAGCACATGTGGAAGAATATCGGCGCCATGTTGGAGTTCTGCGCTCTCAAAGGGTTCCGAAAGTGGAGATTCACGGTGTCGAGATTCAAACGCAAGGCCGTGGCGAAACTCGCCAAGCGTGTCGTCCCGACCGTGGACCGTGACGTGTGTGTGGCTCTCGGAAAATGGAGCAGTCAGACCCATCTCGCGGGCCATATGCACGTCCCGCTAAATAGGTTCGCGCTAGAACTCTCTCGCCGCGCAACCCTCGTCATGGTCGACGAATTCCGCACCAGCTATCTTTGCTCTGAGTGCTCGGGACCGATGGTGGACACGCCGTTCAAGATCTACGGGACGACGAAAACCAAGAGGTCGAGGAATGTGCGGGTCTGCGGAAACGTAGCTTGCGCAGCAAACTACTGGGAGCGCGATATCAATGCGGCAAAAAACATGTGGCAGCTAGGACTCCTCCAAGTCGCCAACCAGCCTCGAACTCCGCAGTTCTGCAGAGGGTATCAAATCAACTGAGGCGACTTCATTCAAACCAACGTGGGAACGGGACCCTGAGAAGGACCTCAAACGAAAGCTCACTCGGTAAACGGGCTGCTGGGGAGTGAAAGATGTAGTGCCTTCATTCAAAGGTAGCCCAGTCCGAACGTAAAGATCTCTCGAGATCATTCTTAGTGAATATACCTCGTCATCACTTGAAGGCTCTTATGCGCTGTTTATATCGACTGATTTGGGAGGGTAGTCGTGCCAGCAGCAAGGTCATCAACATGGTGGCGTGCCATCTTCTCGATTGTCGCCACAAAAAACTGAAGCTCCGGATCTGACGCCGTGAAGGCAACATTTAGCTCTCTTTGGAACTGCGCGAGAGGGTTGTTGGTGCGAGCAATGACGCTGTTGTTCAAGCCGTGGACATTCCATACTGCAGGCGGGAATTGCACGATCCAGATGCGCCGGAAGTAGACCCAGAACGAGCACCATTGATCTTGTGGGTAAGGCACATCGGCAACAGCACACCTAGTCTTGATCTGCTGCTTCACCCACCCAATTCCTGCGGTGGCAACTCTTTCCGGTGGGATCGACGCCAGCATGTCTAGCACACCTTTCTCCATCACAAAGCTCACAACTTCCTCCGGTATTCCTATTCGCTCCATTCTCGTCTGACAAGCTTTCTTGAAAAGATAGACGCTGCCCTTCACTAGTGCGCTCGGGAACTGTGCTTGCAAAACACTCAGCAACTCGGTATCGAAGGCGCATACGATTTCATCAGGTTTCAGCTTTCGTCGCGTAGCTTGGACGACGTGGTAGAACACAATGTGATAGTTTGTCAACGACCGGGTTGTGCACACAACGTAGAACACTGGAACGAAGAACCGGACGGTGTGTCGTATACAGCCAAAGTGATGCACTGCTCGAAGCCAGGAGATAGGAGGTGAAATGACGTATCTACGTAAATGGTCGACCCGAATGTTTGAGCAGCTCAATCAGGTCCGGATGCGCCCAACCGATCACTCGGTTCGGATTATTGTTGGCGGAATTCCCACTCACGCAGTTGAATTGGAGGAATTGCAACCTGGAGTCGCGTACGAGCGAGAGGGGAGGGCTCTCGATGCGTTCCAGAAGAATGGGGTCGATTTGGTTCGTTCCGACACGGACCACTCGATTGACTGGTGGGGGTTGAAACCCACCTTGACCCGGGGTCACAGAAAAGGTTGGTCGATATTGTTGAGGTCGGGTCTGGGTCTGCTGATGCATCTTCATCTCCAAGTCCACAGGTGTGGTCGACGAAATTCGTGAATAACTTGGTGCGAGTGATGAGGTCCACCTTACCCCGACAAACCAGCAGACCGGTGATAGCTGCAACGGAACGAAGTTTTGCGTCCAGATGCTGAGGCTCTTGTGTATTGGCACCCTGCCAGGTTGATCGTAGTCGTGTACCGACTGTCTTGCACGGCGGCAGATTGACCCACCACTTTTCGAGCGCTCACATCGTACTGGATGAAAAATAAAAATTGCTGAACAACAATGTGCAGTCGATGGAATTGTCGATGTTGATCACTCTTTGAGCACAACAACTGGATGCGAACACTTACGGGTGTATTCTTTTCTCTTATTATGACTTAAGAATCGCATTTCTCCTTGCTGCCTGTGGCGTACACGGCACCACATTCTTCTGTGCTTCCCGTTGCGTACACCTGCACCCAGTAGTGCTTGCTGGAGGTGTTGGGGTTATAGGCGTATGCCGTACCCCCATGGTGTACTTGCCCAGGATGGCTTTGCGATCTGCCGACTTCATCCACCAATCCACCACAGCATCAGCATTGGCATGTCCGGCGTCGATGTTTTCAGCCAGGGTTTGCCACTTGTACCCGGCGTCGGTCACTCGCTGCTTGGGGGTCGAATCATCGGTTCCAGTGTCGGAGATGTAGTCCGTCTTGGACTGGTCCTTCACGTGACGCTCAGCTGCAGCCTGCAGTTTCTTGTTTGAGCATAGCGCTGGGAGTCCGTGGGAAGCACGTTCCTTGTTGACTCGGGCCAACAGAGCGGAGGCGAATTTGTTCGTCTGTGTGTAGGTCATTTCGCTGAGGTCGCGGTTCTCTTGGCGGAGGTTGGCGGCGTCAGAGACAGCGGTGAGAGCAAGCAGGAGAGCGATGGAAGACTTGACGATGGCAACCATGGTGGAGAGTTTGTGGTTGGGAGGTGGGTGGTAAATTGGAGAATGATCTTGAAGAGAGAGAACGTGAGACCACGAACGGGATCCGTTTAACAGTGTTGACAGACTGCACGAACACCACAAGCTGAAAGCAGTTGGTGAGGTGACATTACGTGAACTCCGGATGGTAGAATAGACACTAACGTCTGTCACAAAGACTTTGGAAGCCACTCGCCTCGATCGATTACCATTTGATCACGGGTAGCGCATGAGGTCATCTAGCGGCGAATGCCTGGGCCACTACTGAGGAAGCTATTGAACATGTCGACCCAACTTGTATTTTCCTTTTGTAAAGGTTACGATGCTTCTACATTGTTTTTGTGGTACATGTAGAACATACATGGTCTCTGACTGCAATTCTCAAACAATGAACCAACATTACCTGCAAAGCTGCGTCCGCTTGTGCTCACAACGACGGCCCAAACTCGACGTGCCACACTGTTGTTGAAGTTGCAGTGTGGTTGACGTCAAACAAAGTTCGTAAAAAATAATTAGCGCTTGTGTATCAACATCCTCAAATCTCCCTATTTTATCACGCTCACTATTCAATCTGCCAACTCAAGCGCCGTGATGGAACTCAAGGACGTGGCCCCTCTGCTGCTCAAGAAGGAGCGCGCCAATGGCGACATTGACCCCACCGTCCTCACCAACATCCTCCGCAATGGTGCCCGCTCGAACGACCGTCGCAAGGAGCTCGTGGCCATGATCGAGCGCCATCAGTAGTATATACTGGCACATTGCGCCGGCAGTTTTTTTTTCTTACCATTATTTTACAAGGAGAATAGGTTTCGAGCATTTCTAAGCGAGAGGAGCTATTTCTAACGATGCGACTGCTCGACCAGCGGAGCGTGTGAGGAGACATCTGTTGCAGCTTAAGCATCCACACAACCTCTCGCTAATCGATACGAAACATCACACAGCGCTTTTTCTTCGCGTAATTTACGGTCAAGGGTAGGGCTGCATTTTCGTGGAAATTCCTCTCTTGGAGCCATTTCTATTGGTCAGAATCTGTCGTGGCTTTTGGCCAATAGTGACCCGCTACAGAAACAGAAAGTTCTCTCTCTCCTCATTCGAGAATCTCCCCCTGGAGTAAAGATGGTGACGCTCTTCTGTGCGATCGTTAATGTGAAGAAGCGCGTTCCCTGTGGACATCGACGCGGACAAGTCGGTGGGCCACCTGAAAGAGGCGATCAAGGAAGCGAAGAAGAACGACTTGAAGGATGTCGATGCGGACGAGCTGCAGCTCTTTCTGGCGAAGCAGCCCGTTGAAGAGGAGGGCGGCAAAGAGGTCGTCCCTGTTTACCGCCCTTCTGCGGAAGAGATGGAGGAAGTCTCAAGTGGCTCCCAGACGAACATCGGGCTGCTCTGAAGCTGGTGAAAGGAGAATCCGACGACTACATCAATGCGCTGTCGGCCGGAGAACAGATTCTGGCCTCAAAGACCTTAGCAACGTGGTTCTACACGAAGAACAACATGGAGCTTCCATCCAGTGAGCAAATTCACGTGCTGGTGGTGGTTCCGGGGAAGGGGAAACGCTGTCGGGCGGATGGATGGTTTGGTGAGTCTTTCCTTCCGCTGCCGAAGAAGCGCAAAGTGGACAAGAACGAGGAAGAGATCAACCAAGTTACGAGGTTTTTCGAGATGAGAGATTTCCCTCCGTTGGCGCACAAAAAGATCGAATATAAAGTGGTCGTGGAGAGGAAGGCGTATCGTGTGATTTTTACCGAGTTGATGAACGAAGTACAGTCAAGCTTCGAATACGTTGAACCAGGCAAGGATAGTGAACCAGGCAAGGATTCCAACCTGATTGTCACGGGGAATCCCGGTATTGGGAAGAGTCGGTTCTACCTGTATTGCATCTTTCAACTCATTCTTGGTGAGCGAGAGGATGTCAAGAAGCTGCTCCCATACGAGTTGGTGTTGAACTATGGCTCGGACTTTCGCAAGTACGATGCCGAACGCAAGGAATTTGTTGAATTGGACGGAGAGGAGGTTGTTTCGCTGCAGACGCAACGCCGTGTGCTCCGGCTTGTCGAGGCAACATCAACGCAACTTGTTGGCTGGAGCGGAGTCTCGATTTTGTTTGCTTCACCTGGTGTTAAAGGCATACGGGATTTCGCAAAAGTGGACGGGGGTACGTATATCATGCCAGCGTGGACCTTGGAGGAGCTGAGAGAGTACAACTCATTGCTTCCCGATAACTTGCAACTTGCCGAAGACGACTTGGTTTCGAGATACGACATCTTCGGTGGAATTCCTCGGTTCGTCTTCACGAGAGCGTCTAACGTGAACGTCAAAAATATACACTGGATGAGGCAGTCAACTCATTCAGTGCGATGAACATCATTTCTTATGCAAGAAGCAATCACTCTGTGAAGGAGGAAGACTATAGCCACCGTGTCCTTGAAATGGTACCTACCCGGGCTGATTTTCGCGCGGACTACCATTTGGATTTTCTGTCCAAGCACATCGCCGAATTGGTTGTTGCCAAAGTGCATGGAGAGAGCCTCGATAAAATATCGGAATTCGCTATAACTCACGATGATGATGACTCGGGAAGTACGTCTGTGGTCCGCGGCAAGATATACGAGATGCTCTGCCACAAATGGTTTAGTCTGCCCCAGCAGAAAAAACTACACTTTCGCTCGCTGTGCTCGACAACTCTGAACGATTTGACCATTCCACAAGAGATGCAAACGGTACGCTTCACTGCTCTTGACAAACTACAGCTTGCTGAGGGCTGGACGTACTACCGGCCGACATCGAAAACGTTTGGAGCGCTGGATGCATTCATCTCAGATGGAAACAAGTGTTACGGGCTGCAGATGACACTCAACGAGGACCATGGTATCAAAGCTGCGCCAATGAACAAGTTTCTCAAGTGGTTGAAGGATGATGCTCACCTCAACACGGATCAGTTTTACTTCATATTCGTGGTTCCAAGAAAGATTGCAGATTCATATCGCAAACAAGCAACCAGATGACAACCGGTGCAGTCAGCCAAAAGCCTGGAGCTTCGGCGAAGGTGAACCAGTTTGTAACAGCACTGGACGTATTCAGTGGGGGCAATTGATTTTTTTAGTCCACACTTCAAAGTTACTCCGAGTTCCAGGCTACGTCGGGAGCTGATCGCTTTGGATCTAATCGTTCGCAAAGACCCAGTAATGGCACTTCTTACTGACTTGAACGCCGTGTGGATGTTCTTCTGGTTCTCCGGAGATGAAGATGGCTGTGCTCTCATCCAGACGGCGACCATCGCGAATCGAGGGGAGGCTTTCGAGGTGATCAGGAAGCTGTTGGCGCAGTCTTCCATTATTGGTACCGAGATCAAACTCCCGTACATTCAAAATCCCGTGAAGAGATTGAAGCTGAAAAATGTGTTACCACCTATCGGAGGCGAAAACATTAGTAGAGAAAGCTGAAGCGTCGGTCAAGAGGGCTCAGGATAAGTTGAGGAATGCGTCAGAGAAGGCAGAGACGATGGTGCGGGATGCTGAGCGTAAAATGTTAGAGCGGGGGATGGATCTGAAGACGGAACTAATTCAAGCGCGTACCTTGGTTCTCAACGCTGAGGCGAAGACTCTCGAGACCGATCGAACATATTTGAACACACAACGTCGCTACCAAGATCTCCGCAACGAAGAGCTTAACAGCAGACCTCCATCGATTGATAAGGTAGTGATCGAGACTATACCAAATCCGTACAGGTAGCTACAAGATAGCTCTCATAAGTAGGTAAATGAAATGAATGCGACTTTTGCCTCCCCTTATTTATTTTTTCAATCCTGATAAATATAAAGTTATTAATATAGTAGAATGGTATACTCACCTGAGCAATACGAAGCAAACAAGGAGCGTATCAAAGCAGCACAGAAGCGCTATTACGAACGCACACGTGAAGCTCGCTTAGCTTATCAAAAAGGTTATGACGATAATAATCGAAACCACATTCGAGCTTGCAAGCGGAAGTCTAAGGTCGAACTTAACAATATTGAAAGCGTACCTAACACAGAAAAGCGAACTTAGCTGATTAATTATTTTTTATCCTGATATATAAAGCCAGTAATCATATAGACGATGACTGACAACACCACACTGAAGATTTTGACAGAAGCACTTGGGGACCTATCCCAGTACCATGCCTCCGGTGGTACTGGAATACGTTAGAGGACAACGGTAAATGGATGGCTATGGGCAAAACACAATTATATCCATGCCCAGGCTATCGACCAAGTGTTCATCCAAGATGTTATTGCAATACCCCAATTAGGAGACACTTCCTCATTATAGATAAAGATGAGAATCACCACTTTATTGGTTCAGAGTGTGTAAAACTCTTTGGTGGTCATTACAAGGTGTGTTTCGGTTGTCAAAAACGATACCGAGGTGGATACAAATATTGCAAGGACTGTCGGGACAGTGGCTTGACCTCATTTAGTGATGAGAAGCTACAATTTGGAAAATATAAAAAGAAAAAACCAGTTTCACTGTTAGGGGTAGATGATAATTACATTCACTTCCTGTTTAAGTGCGATATCGTTTCTAACGCCTCTAAAATGGATTTGGCTCGCAATTTACTACCACAAACAATAATTGGCTCAGGTAAGTATCGCGACAAAACTATCAAGTGGATTCAGGAAAACGATGAAACTTATTATAAGTGGCTTAAGAGCTCTAACAAGGAATACGCCAAATATTTGAATTAATAAAATTTAGATTTTTTTGTAGAGGACTATGATATAAAGTCGATCCTGATACAAGATACCAATATTATAAAGTCAGTACTACGAGAAAAATATATCCTCGCATATATAGCCAGCATGTTTGCATACGAGCTCGAAGGTCTAAAGAGGTTGAGTATTAAACCTATCAAATGGGGCAGTAGCTACCGTGTCAAGGTGCGCGGTCGTACAGGGAGGATGGTATATATCACCAATATCTCCAACCCCAAAAATATGAAGTTGTTTGCTCGGCAGTACAATGTTGGTATCGATACTCTCAAGAAGCACATGTCTCCTGACTACAAGGCTGACCCGAAGTATCGCTTTTACCAAGGCAACCATGTCGAGTCTCATTTATACGAGGGGATTCAGCCAGCTGAATTCTAACGACAAACTCGAGAACGTACTTGCGAGCCAGAAATCTGCTTTCAAGATTAATATTGCACTTGGATACAACCTCGTTAGTCGAACAGATGATAGCGATACCCGATACTTCCACCCGAATTTGAGCAACACCTCGGTGTTCAGCTCACCGATTGCTATCAATAGCAAGGGTGATATTCGCAAGAAGGTCATTTCGGAGATTCGTTCGATGGAATTAGCTGACAAGCTCAACTACCCCAAATCGGGATACCAGGTAAAGGCAATCACTGGATTCAAGATTTTCATCTACCAGCGCGAACACGCACTGGGTGATAGTGAAGCTGTCATTCCAAAGATTATCCGCGACAACAAGAGTGTAATCAACTTCCCAAAGACTAACAACAAGTGTGTATTCCACTGCATTGCATACCACAAGCAAGATGAACCAAAAAAGGATCCGCGTAGAATTCAAGCTCTGGTAAAGCAGACATTCAAGCAGTACTGCTCGTACAAGGATATCAATTATACACTAAGCCTGTTTTGCAGTTTCAAACCAATCGAGATTCTCCAGTTCGATGAGCTTGAGGACTGCTTTCAGCTAAGCATTAATGTATTCACGATGGATGTGGAGACGGGAAATGTTGAATGCATCCGACGTTCTGACAAGGAGTACGATGTTATCAATATTCTATCTCACGAGAACCATGCTCTTTACATTAAGCATATTGATATGCTTCAGTGTAAATACCAATGCCCAAAGTGTGAGATGGTGTTTGTCAGCTCCGACAAGCTTCGAAACCATAAGAAGAACCAGTGTGAGCTCGTAAATATTGAATCATTCCCAGAAGAACCGACTATTTATCGCCCAGCTTCCAATACAATTCGTTCGCTACTGACAAAGTACTCTATCAAGAATACCAATCAATACATCGATCATTTTATTGTTTATGACTTTGAGGCCATTCTTAAGCCTACGGCGACTCAACATGGGGAGAATACTGTCTTCACGAACGAGCATATCCCGGTGTCCGTCTCTGTAGCTGATAGCTTGACGGAGGAGGTTCGTTGCTTTGTAAATGATGACCCGAAGGCGTTGCTCAAGGATATGTTCCAGTACATCAATGATGTCGGAGCGAAGATCCGGAAATACAATGTCTCCAAGTACGAGGCCTTGCTTCGCAAGATAATCGACGCTCAAGGTTTGACAGGCATGGAGGTTCCAGGTACTCCTCTTGGTAATACGTACAAGACACTGGATGTGGATGCTTGGATTCAATCTGGAGACTTTGCCAGCTTCTTTGATTTCCACAGCAAACTCGGCTTTGGTAAGAAGCGGTCAGAATATGGTAAGATCAAGCAAACTCTGGATCAGGTATCCAGTCCTTGGCTTTAATTCAGGGCGCTACGATATCAACCTAATCAAGGCAGACTTGTTCGCTACCATTGGAACCGACAACATCAAATCGGTTATTAAGAACCCAAGCTACATGTGCATCGCCACGTCGGACATGAAAATGTTAGACATTAGCAACTATGTACCAGCAGGTACAAGCTATGCTAAATACCTATCAACATACCTTGGTGATTGCAAGTGTGCTGACAAGATTCGGTGCGTCTGCGGTCTGGGTAAGGGTATCTTCCCATATGAGTACATTACCTCATTCAATGTACTCAACGAAACTGAAGTGCCTCCTCAGCCAGCCTTTGACAGTGAGCTCCGTAATACCAGCATCAGTGATGATGACTACAAGCGGGTACAGTTTGTCTGGAGTACCATGGAATGAACTCGATCAAGGACCTACTTATTTGGTACAACAATCTTGATGTAGTCCCATTTATCAAGGCTATCAAGGCGCAACGTGAATTGTTCAAGCGATTCGATCTGGATATGTTTACCGATGGTGTATCTCTCCCAGGTCTATCAGAGAAAGTCATGTATCAAACCTGTTTCAACAATCTCGAGTACCCCACCAAGGCGGCGGCGAAAGCATTTAGCTTCCCATCCAAACGCATGAGTGGATACAAGAGCCAGGATGCTGAGGCTAAACGAGAGTTCAATATGACTACGGAGCACCTTGACATTCTTCTTAAACAGCAAAAGTATCTATGTGGCCTATGCTACTGCCAGCTGACCGCTGATACTGCTTCAGCCGATAGAATCAACAACAAGCTTGGGCATATCGATGGCAACATCTTTATCAGCTGCGTGAAGTGCAACACCGCTCGTAAAAACATGTCCATCAAAGGGTTTCGCTACAAGAAGTTGCTTGAGTTCAACTCGGATAAGGTTGTCTATAGCATCGATAGGGAGAGAAAGATATTTATGCTAAGATGAAGGCTAACATCGCCGGCGGTCCTTCAATCATCTTCAATCGCTATGCCAAGCGAAATGAGACGAAGATTCGCGGCGACAAGGTTTGTAAAAAAATTATCGGATACGATGCCAATGCTTTGTACCTGTGGGCACTCGGTAATGAGATGCCTTGTGGGCGATTGACTACGATTGATGCCTATCCTGGTATTATCGACGACATTGTCAATGACAAAGTATTTGGCTTCCTCGAGTGTGATATTCGTACCCCACCACACCTCAAAGAGTACTTTAGTGAGATGACCCCTATTTTCAAGAACACGCTCATCGACTGCAGCGATGAGAAAGTAATTGGTCAGCACATGCTTGAGTACAACGAAGCACGCAAACAAAGCCGAGCAAAGCCAGCTCGTAAGCTAATCGGTAGCTACTTTGGTGAAAAGATTCTTATTTATGCTCCGTTGCTCAAGTGGTACATCGCCCATGGAATGGAGACCACCAAAACTTACTGTTTCATCAAAGCCAATTCCCACAAAGCATTTGAACCATTTATGGAGGCGGTTTCTAACGCTCGACGGGAGGGTGATGCTGACAAGTCCAAGGCTATGATCGCTGAAATGATGAAGTTGGTCGGAAACAGTGCTTTCGGTCGATCTGGTATGGACATGAGCAAGCACAAGGAGATCAAGTACGAGTCTAACGACAAAACCATCAAGAGCAAAATTGAACACTTCACGTTTCATGGACTTGAGGAGCTTAATGATGCGTGTGAGATCACCATGAAGAAACGGCGACTCAAGAACAAGAATCCGATCCATTTATCGATTGCCATCTATCAGCTTGCTAAATTACGCATGCTACAGTTCTACTATGACTGTATCGACTTCTACTTCGATCGCTCGGACTTCCAATACCAGGAGATGGACACAGACTCGCATACATCGCATTCAGCTGTAAAAATCCGTTTCAAAACTGTATCAAGCCTGAGCTACGCGAGCACTTCAAGCAGCATAAGTATGATTGGTTCCCACGCGACTATAACAACGAGGTCGCTAAGTTCGATCGTCGCACACCTGGTTTGTTCAAGGATGAGTGGTCTGGTGATGCTATGGTATCTCTATCTTCAAAGAACTATATCTGCTACCTACCAGACGAATCTTACAAGGTCAAGGTCAGTGCCAAGGAGTGCAGCAGGGAGGTGGTCGCAACAGTGATGTACTAAGTCCAGATGGCTTCGAAAATGTTGTCCGTGATCGCATCACACTACAAGGTACAAATAAAGGATTTAGACTCAGCAAGGAGACGAAGTCAATCATTACCTATAGTCAAACTAAAACAGCTCTCAATTACTACTACGACAAGCGTCGCGTACTTGAGGATGGTATCAGCACCGTAGCTTTGGATATTTGAACGAAGCTGCCTAATCTAAGCAACTACACAAAGAGGGATATTTTTTGTATCATAAATATATACAGCAGAGGTAATAGGTACAATGGATCAGCAACTGGTAAAGTTATATTATGACCCCCAAACGGGATATGTCGGTGCTCAGGCTTTGTATCAGAAGGCAAAGGAGTTAGACCCAAAAAGCACATTCAAAGCTGTGAAGGAATGGTATGCGACCCAGACAGAGATACAACGGTTTCAAGAGCAAAAACAGAGATACGATGGATTCAAGATTGCTTCTCACAACCCTAATTCATGGCAGATAGATCTTGCGTTCTGGGAAAAACGACCAATTTTGACGCTATCAATATCAATTCTCGGCTTGGGTATGCTAAGCTATTGACGAATAAGACTGCCCCAACTGTACTCACATCTCTTTAAAACATTTGTTCGTAGTAATAAGGTCGATATACTCACCAGCGACAATGGAAGCGAATTCATGAACACCCAAGTACAAGAATTCTTCAAATCCAAAAAGATCGAACATTTTAATAACGAACCTGGTGATCATGGTACTATGGGTAAAATCGAAAGATTCAACAGAACCGTGAAGCAGCGACTAACCAAAATCGCTCCGAAGCGAATCACACAAAAAACTGGTAAATGATATTATTACAAACTACAATAGCACCACTCATCGGTCAATTGGTATGAGCCCTAACGATGCAAAAGGTAAAGTTATAGAAGCTGAGATAACTCATAACCAAGAGGAAGCAGAAAAAATTGAAAACGAGCTTGAAGTAGGTACAAACGTCCTTTATCGTCTTAAGAAGCGAACATTTGACAAGGAAGCTGCCAGATGGAGTAAAGCTGTCTATACAATTGTAGGAATGGACGGGTACCGAGTTGAAGTTAGGTCAAGGAATGGTCATACACTCTACAAATCACCAAACGATTTGAAAATAGTGCAAACGAAGACAACTGACGCCACAATTAACAAGGGTGGTATCTTAGAAGCCGAAAATATATTAGACCACAAAAAATGCGATCTGGTAAATACAAATATTTAGTGAAGTGGGTTGGTAATGAGCCCGACTCCTGGGAGCCCCAGGATAATCTCCGCTTAATCAATAAGAATCGAAGATCGACACTCGAGAAGGAGTATTGGAGCGGGGTTTCAACACCGCGACAAGAGTCTTAGAGGGTGATAGACTTCAGATCCTCCGGACATTTAACGATTCGCAGAGTCGAGGGCGTCCGTAGATCAAAATGCACACGACGCTTTGGTTCAAGCGTAGGCTTCTCCTTTTTTACTTCTTTCTCAAGGAATCGATTGTCATATACCCCCTCCGCGTCGAATGGATCAGCATCGATATAATACATGCCTGTAAGGCTGTCGGATTGCTTTGCAATCTTATCAATATTCATCTTCGAGTTAAATATCCCCATCTATATATATACCCAAAACTTTATCAAAATCATGACAAACGACGTTGAAGGGAGAGGATCGAAGATCCCTCAGGGGTCCTACGGACACCCTCGGATACCGTCTCCCATTGCAACGCGACTACGAAATCGAATGAGAAATGCTCTCGTGGAGCGCTCAAGTCCGGCTACTGTAAGCAGCACGATAAAGCCTATAAGATCACTATGTACAAGCGAGAGCTCGCAAAAATGCACGAGAGAGTTAGGTTCTATGTCGAGAAAGCTTCGCGTTTCAACGATATGATCATTGACACTCAGCGATGCGACTACATCAAGCTTCACCTCGCTCGAATTAATGGAGGACAGACAGAGCCTACAAGCATGTGATCACTGATCCCCCGCTTCAAAGATCAGGTCGAGGATTTATTCGATCTACCGATCGACGAGGTTCTTCCAGCGTACTACGCTATGCTAAAGCGTCGAAACGACATCGTTCATAAATATACGAAGGGCGAATGGGAGGAGGGGCCAGTCCCAAGAATCGCGAGGAAAACGATATCAATTTTCAAAACCACAGCAAATAAATTGGTGATTTAGTGGCGCAAGCCGCGAAAATCGAGATTTTCTTAGCTCGCTAAAAAATAATTGATTAATATATACGATAGAACCATGTTTCCCGAACTTCACAAGCATTGCTCAACGAGAGCAAAAGCGATTGGATTTTGTTAAGAATTCCCAAGCGACGGGTTCGTCAAGCATTCGCCAAGCGTGCGATGTATGCAGACACTCAATGGGACGTCAGGATGCTGATAAGACGCTATCACTATCTAAAAAGACTACGTCGGATGCTTCGACATATACCTCAACAGA